>CM065810.1:79230107-80668232 GCA_033398695.1 Orobanche coerulescens | reverse complement strand
TGCAGGGGGTCCAGTTCCAGCAGTTGTTAGGGTTTCAGCTAGGTCAGCTTCCTGTGAGGTATTTGGGAGTTCCCTTGATTTCTTAGAAGCTGACAATTGCTATGTGTTCCCCATTGATCGATTCGATTGATGGTCGTCTGAGTTCGTGGGCTACTACTGCTCTTTCCATGGCAGGTCGGTGCCAGCTTATTCGCTCTGTCTTATCTTCTTTACATATTTATTGGGCTGGTAGCTTTATTTTGCCTAAGGGCGTTCTCTCTTTGATTGAGAAAAGTATCAGGCGGTTCCTCTGGCGAGGTTCTCATGATTCGGGCCTTGCCAAGGTGGCCTGGGCTAAGGTTTGATTGGAAGTGGATTGTGGGGGCCTTAGCATCATTCCATTGAGGCTCTAGAATCAGGCTCTGATGTCCCTTCATATCTGGGCTCTTCTCACGGGCTCTAATCGCTCTGTCTGGGTTAATTGGGTTCGGACTTTTAGGTTGCAGCAATGTTCTTTCTGGGATCTTAGTGTTTCTCCAGCTTTAGCTTGGTATTGGCGGCAGCTTCTGAAACTGCGTCCCCTTGTCATGGGAGCATTTCTGTATTTTATTGGATATGGCTCATCCTTCTTCTTGTGGTCGGACCCCTGGCATTCTATGGGTGTGATTAGGCATTCTGTTCCTAGAGCTCCTCTGTGGTCCGGCATCGATGTGGGTGCTAGGCTTGATTCAGTTATTGTTGAGGGTTATTGGGAGTGGCCAGTGGTGGATAGGCCCGAGCTTTTGCAGATTACTTCTGCTTTGCCACATATTAATGGCGGTCAGGATCGCGTTTCATGGAGACCGCTTAGTTCGGGTATGTATTCATCCTCTTCTGCTCTTCAGTTCCTCAGAGGTTATTCGCCCCCTATTCCTTGGGCCCCGCTCTTGCACGGACCGGGGAAGATCCTGAGGCACTCTTTCATCCTATGGTTGGCTATTCAGGAGCGTTTATCGACTATGGATAAGCCTTGGCTTCAGCACGTTGATGGGATTTGTGTCCTTTGTGGTATGGCGGTAGAGACTCATTCCCATCTATTCTTTCAGTGCCCTTATTCTAGGCGGTGTCTTTTTATTGCTAGGAGGGCCGTCCGCTTTAGTTGGCCTCACTCTGTGTGGAGCTCGGGGGTGCTGTGGGTATCTAGGATGTGGAGAGGTAAGCACGTGGTCAACGTGGCTTACCGTATTCTCCTAGCTGCGTTGGTCTATTTGATTTGGCAGGAGAGGAATGAAAGGAGGTTTGGTCAGAGGCGTCGAGATCCTCATTCGGTTACTTTCCAGGGGATAGGTCTTGTTCGTGATATTATCGCTCATAGATGGCCCGCTCGTTCTCTATCTACTGTGGCTGTTCGTCGTATTTGGAGGATAGCTTGGTAGTTTCTCTTTTTTTTTTTGTAGCTTTTCTAGGCTTTGTAGCTTATGTAGCCATTTGTATGTAGGCTTTGTATTCCTACATCTTGCTCTTTGTTATGTTGTTTGGTGCACCATTCTATATGGTTGCCGGGTATTGGCCATCCTTTTTTGGCCACTCTTATTTTATTAATGCAATTGACTTTTCCCAAAAAAAAAAATGTTTTGACAGTGCGGTTAAATGGCGGCTTTATGTGGATTTTGAAAAATGATTTAAATTTTGGTAAGCCGACCTCGTATTTTCGGGAGAGACCAGGTGACGGTATTTGAAAGAAATGTTTCGAGGTATTTTGATCATTTTGTAAGAATATTACCGTCGGGAATTTTGTTTGTCGTGGATGGGAGAATTTTTGAAAATGATTTTTTTACGTAGTGGTCTTATTTTCAAATGACTCGAGTATACGATTTTAAAAATCTTTCACACCATAAAACTTTTGTATTCTAAAATAACGATGTGATTTTTATTTTCAAAAATAAAAGTGGAAGATGAAAAATCTGACTCAAATTAGACTTTAAAATTTGGATTTGGAAAGATTTTATGAATTAAGTGAGTTAACGCATGTTAACCGCAGGTCAAGCGCGCGTTAAGTTACAGTGTGTGTATGATCTGGATTATCGCTTAAGGCGATAGACTAGAGTTGGGACTAATATGATTGTGTGTGAGGCCAAGTTGCCTTGATATACTTGTTGTGTTGGCACTCTCGCTAGCGAATTTCGGCTGTACACCTAAATGTTGTGAGTACATGGGTTGATTTGCTTGTAACTTCTATGATGTTATTCCGACGTGATCGTGGATTCGTGGAAATGATTAGTGCGAGTATGAGTGGTTTCCCACCCGGGGATGGTTCGGCGGAACCTCTGGGAGTGCGGGTTACCTGTGCGATGATATTTGTGTGTTTGGTGTGGTAACATGTGGTTGCCCTGTGTGTTGCTAATGATGATGATGATACGTGGTGAAATAGTTATATTGAGGAAACTATTTTCGAGGAATTTGATATCCCAAAATATTGTTTGGCAAATGATTTCAGAACGAAACGATTATGATATATATGATTTGATACGAATTACGTATATAAGTGTACGTAAAACGTATAAAATACAACGGAAGATTATCACTGTTTTTACAAGTATCAAAGTAACAACGAAAATAAAAGGTGGTGGCCGATTTTAGATGGTTTCGGCCGTGAGGTAGGATAGTGTATGGATTTGAATGTGTTTTATCGAATTAGACCTATAACTCGATAAAGATAATCTCTCCTCAAGACCTATTGAGAATTGATCAAGTTATAATTCGAGACGCGTCGAAATAATAACCAAGGTTTTGTTGAACTCGTTCAACGTATATTTCAAGAGAAATATAATGTTTTATAAATTTCAAGATGTCCTACAATCACCAAATGAACTACTATATATAGTAGTATACAAAAGATAAGGAAATAAAGAACAAGAAAAAAAACGAAAATACAACTCTCCATCCTTAGCATGCTTCGGCCGATCTTCAAAGTGGGGAGGAGGAGATCTTCAAGATTTTTGTAAGATATGAAGACTTTTGGTGAGTCCTTTTCATCATGCTTGGGCCGAAAATTCCATAATGGTGGGGGAGGATATCTTCACAATCTTGAATAAGATAAAAGTTTTGGTGACTTTGACATAAAAAAATGCTTGACAAATCTTCATGCTTCTTGGACTAATCGGCCGAACATCCCATGATTTGGACCGATTCCAACGTTAAATCCGTCGCCATAGTTACGTAACTCCAGTTCCGATTAATAACGTAACTCCAATCCGCATGTTCTTTTCGCCTAAGTATGATGATGCATGGTCATGCAACTTTGTATCGTCGTTGACGTCGATTCTTATTGACTCCTCTTCGATTGGAATAGTTGATATCGTATCATTTCCTCCCTCTTTGAAAGGAATTGACCTTAATTCCGTAATGCCATCGTCGTCAAGGTAAGGCAAGAGATCGCCTACGTTGAAAGTTGCGTGTACTCCGTATTCGCCCGGAAGTTCTACTTTGTAAGCGTTGTCGTTCACTTTGCCCACAATTTTGTACGGACCTTCGGCTCTCGGCATTAATTTGTTCTTGCGTTTGTTTGGGAATCGTTCTTTCCTCAAATGTATCCAAACTAAGTCGCCAACATCAAATAATCTCGATTTTTTATTTTTGTTCGACTTCCGTTTGTAAATTTCATTCACTTCTTTAATTCGCTCTCGTACCTTTTCATGTAACTTCATCATTGATTTGAGTTTTGATTCTGCGTCTTTGTGAACCAATTCGTCGCTCGGCAAGGGAATCAAATCCAATGGCATGTGTGGATTTATTCCGTACACTACTTCAAAAGGTGAATGGGCCGTGGCGAAATCGGGTGATCGGTTGTATGCGAATTCTGCATGTGCAAGTTTAACGTCCCAATCTTTTTGTGTTTTGTTCACCAATCCTCGCAATAATGCTCCCAAGGTTCGATTAGTCACTTCGGTTTGTCCATCGGTTTGTGGGTGATGTGAAGTACTGAATAGAAGTTTAGTTCCCACTTTTCTCCATAAAGTATTCCAAAAGTAAATCAGGAATTTGGAATCTCGATCCGACACGATAGTTTTTGGAACTCCGTGTAAACAAACTATTTCTCGGAAATATAAGTCCGCCACATTGCTTGCATCATCGGTTTTGTGGCATGCTATGAAGTGAGCCATTTTTGAAAAACGGTCGACGACCACCATGATCGAGTCTTTGCCCCGTTGAGTACGAGGTAAAGCAACAATAAAATCCATCGACACATCCTCCCACGGACGCAAAGGTATTGGCAACGGCATGTAGGTACTTGGCTTGAACGAACTTTTCATCATGTGACAAGTGACGCATTTACTCACGATCGTGCTTACGTCACCATACATCTTTGGCCAAAAGAAATGCTCCTTTAGAACTTCTATGGTTTTAGCCGAACCGAAATGACCGGCTATTCCTCCTCCGTGCGCCTCCCGAACTAGTAATTCCCGAATCGGATGTTTCGGCACACATAGTTTATTACCCTTGAAAAGAAAGCCATCCTGTAAAATAAATTCTTCGTACGGACCTGTTTTACAACGGGAAAAAATTTCTCCGAAATCCACATCGTCAACGTAATGATTTTTCAAAGTCTCGAACCCCAACAAACGAACGTCTAGAATAAAAAGTAAGGCATACCGTCTGGATAGCGCATCCGCCACTATATTACTCTTACCATCTTTGTACTTGGATGAAAAGTGAAAAGATTGAAAAAATTCCACCCATTTTGCATGTCTCGGACTTAGCTTGTTTTGCCCGTTAATATATTTCAACGACTCGTGATCCGAATGCAACACGAAATGTTTCGAACGTAAATAGTGACTCCAATGATCGAGTGCTCTCACGATAGCATAGAACTCCTTGTCGTAAGTACAATAATTAAATCGAGCACCACTTAACTTTTCTGAAAAATAGGCGATGGGGCGGCCTCCTTGAATAAGGACTGCCCGGATTCCAACTCCACTAGCATCGCATTCCACCTCAAATGGTTGTGAAAAATCGGGTAACGTTAAAATCGGTGCTTCGCATAACTTTTCCTTTAATTTTTCAAAAGCTTTCTAGGCAGCCTCATTCCATGCAAATGTACCTTTTTTAAGACACTCCGTGATCGGACTGGAGATGGTACTAAAGTCCCGTATGAATCGTCGATAAAAAGAAGCGAGGCCATGAAACGATCGTACCTCCGTGATAGTTTTTGGTGTTGGCGAAGATTTGATTGCCGTGATTTTTTCTTGATCCACCGAAACTCCTTCTTTAGACACGACATAGCCGAGAAAGAAAAGACTCTCGACTAAAAAAGTACACTTTTCCCTCTTTCCATAAAGCTTCTGTTTCCTTAGAGTTTCAATCACGTGCCGCAAGTGTTCAAGATGCTCTTCTAAGGATTGACTGTAGATTAAAATGTCGTCTAAGTACACGACAACAAACTTCCCCAAGAAAGGTTTAAGAACCTCGTTCATCAATCTCATGAAAGTGCTCGGGGCATTAGTGAGGCCGAATGGCATCACAACCCACTCGTAAAGTCCATTCTTTGTTTTAAATGCCGTCTTCTATTCGTCTCCCTCTCGCATGCGAATTTGATGGTATCCGCTCCGTAAATCAACTTTTGAAAATATAACCGAGCCATGCAACTCGTCTAACATGTCGTCTAGTCTCGGGATGGGAAACCGATACTTGACGGTGATGTTATTCACGGCTCTACTGTCAATGCACATTCGCCATGATCCGTCTTTTTTTGGTACAAGTAGGATTGGAACTGCACACGGACTTAAACTTTATCGGACATATCCGTGACTCATGAGTTCTTCAATTTGACGTTGTAGCTCTTTGGTTTCTTCGGGATTACAACGATACGCCGCCTTGCTCGGTAGTGGAGCTCCTGGTACAAGATCAATTTGGTGTTCGATTCCACGGATAGGTGGTAATCCCACCGGCAAGTCTTCGGGAAAGACATCCGCGTACTCCTGTAATAGTGTATCTATTTCATCTTCGTGGTGTGATTTGGTAGCAAGGTTTCGGGTTTCTTTGATCATCATCAAATAAACACGTTCGCCATCGTCAATGGCGTATTCGACTTCTTTTTCGTTTGCAAACATCGTGAGCTTCGGTCCTTCGATTTTTTTTGAACTCATTGTTCGGATAGCTTGAGGTGACATAGGTTTAAGAACAATTTTTTTACCTTTGTCACGTAACTCATACTCGTTGCTCCTCCCGCGATGTAGTACGTCCCGATCAAATAACCAAGGTCTTCCCAACAATACGTGGCATGCGTCCATTGGTAGTACATCGCATATAACATCATCACCATACGAACCCATGGTGAGTCCGACATTCACTTGTCTTGATACTTTCACTTTATTTCCATCATCGAGCCAATGGAGTGCATACGGCTTTGGATGAGCCGTAGTGGTTAGCCCGAGCTTCGAAACCATCTCGCTTGATGCCACGTTTGTACAACTTCCACCGTCAATGATCAAGCTACACCATTTTTCTCCGACACGACACTTCGTGTGAAAGATTTGATCTCGTTGTTCTGTGTCACTCGGGGCTGCCTTTGTTTGTAACATGCGAAGGACGAGGTTCGTGTCATAGTTCGGGGCATCGTATGCCTCGCAATCTTCTTCTTCTTCGTCGGCTTCCAAGTTAAAGACGTCTCCAATTCTTTCTTCTTCGGCTAATAACTCTTCTCGGACGGCTATGGCTTCTCGTAACGTCACTATTCTTCAATTTGGACAAGTACTTTGATAGTGTCCAAATCCTTGACATTTGAAACACCGAACTTTAGATAAACTTGTTTCCTTTGGTGTGAGAGGAGTTTTTGAAATGGTAGTAACGGATGGGCTTGTCGTAACAGTTTTTGGAAACGAGCTAGAACTCGTGCCAAAGTTGGTATTTCCGAATTTAGGTGGGAATTCGGGTTTTGAAAATTTTGTTTTGTTTTAATTTCCATCTTTATGCAAAGCCCGCATAAAGTATCAAAGTCGGAATAGGGGTAGAGTTCCACGGAAATAGCAATGTTTTTATTCAAGCCTCGTAGGAAACGGGACATCCGTAATTCTTCGCTTTCTTCAAGTTCTCCCATCAAGGATAAGTTTTCAAACTCCTCGATGTATTCCTCTACACTTAGCTTTCCTTGCGTGAGGTCAGAAATTTTTCGATATAAACTCAACTTGTGTGTAGCCGGGACATATCTCTTACGTAGTTTCTTTTTTAGAGAATTCCACGAACGTATCTTTTCCTTACCGGCACGAACTCGTTGTGTCTTCATTCGTTCAAACCAAAGGGAATCTCCCTTTCCAAGTTTGAGAATCGCGTACTTGCATCGTATCTCGTCATCGAGGTCCTTGAACTCAAACATTCGTTCAATTTTCCTTTCCCACTCCAAATAAGTCTCGGGATCGGTGCCGCCTACGAACTCCGGAAGTTTGCTTGTCTTGAATTCATCAGCATGTCCATGTCGTGGTGCATGCATGGCGTCATATCCCCGTCGTGCATGGATTCGGGGCTCCGGCAAGCCTCGAAGAACTCACGCAATTGGGCTACTTCTTCATCGGTGAATGCCATCTTCTTGAATAACATCGGGAACCGTGAGACAAATGTCTCCGATACCACTTATGATACGAATTACGTATATAAGTGTACGTAAAACGTATAAAATACAACGGAAGATTATCACTGTTTTTACAAGTATCAAAGTAACAACGAAAATAAAAGGTGGTGGCCGATTTTAGATGGTTTCGGCCGTGAGGTAGGATAGTGTATGGATTTGAATGTGTTTTATCGAATTAGACCTATAACTCGATAAAGATAATCTCTCCTCAAGACCTATTGAGAATTGATCAAGTTATAATTCGAGACGCGTCGAAATAATAACCAAGGTTTTGTTGAACTCGTTCAACGTATATTTCAAGAGAAATATAATGTTTTATAAATTTCAAGATGTCCTACAATCACCAAATGAACTACTATATATAGTAGTATACAAAAGATAAGGAAATAAAGAACAAGAAAAAAAACGAAAATACAAGTCTCCATCCTTAGCATGCTTCGGCCGATCTTCAAAGTGGGGAGGAGGAGATCTTCAAGATTTTTGTAAGATATGAAGACTTTTGGTGAGTCCTTTTCATCTTGCTTGGGCCGAAAATTCCATAATGGTGGGGGAGGATATCTTCACAATCTTGAATAAGATAAAAGTTTTGGTGACTTTGACATAAAAAAAATGCTTGACAAATCTTCATGCTTCTTGGACTAATCGGCCGAACATCCCATGATTTGGACCGATTCCAACGTTAATTCCATCGCCATAGTTACGTAACTCCAGTTCCGATTAATAACGTAACTCCAATCCGCGTGTTCTTTTCGCCTAAGTATGATGATGCATGGTCATGCAACTTTGTATCGTCGTTGACGTCGATTCTTATTGACTCCTCTTCGATTGGAATAGTTTATATCGTATCATGATTTATGGTCTTGATAAGACATCCGGGGTATTAAAAGTGTTTTCAATTTTTTTTTTGGAAAATCAAACGAATTCAAGAATTTGTAAATAATATTATTCAGACTAATACCTCGTGGAGTTTTAAAGAAATAATGTTACGAATGATTGACTACAATAAAGTGTAGTTTGTTACAGTCGTGTTTGTATCGGTAATGTCGTAAGTTTACTATGACTATAAGTTATGATTGTTGCGGCGATAGTTCTTGTATTCGTGTAATTACACGGAATGGATATTTTTGTCGTGTTGTTGTTTGTTGCCATGTTGTGCAGGGTTGGTATTTCAGTATGTTGTTTTGCGATGTCATGTTTTGTTGTATCTGGCGGTTTTATGTTCGGTATGCCGAAGAAACGAGATTGGGGTCGTGGTAGTAGCCATGAACGTTAACTCGTTCGTCATCGAGCACCGATCAGCCCAGTGCATATGGTCGTGAAGACCAGTCGCGTGATCAAAGTAAGTAGCTGGTGAGAATATCAATGGTAGCGGAGATCCAGCGTTTGAGATGGTAACATTGATGGAGGTAAAGGAACTGGAGTTCCTAAACATCGACCCTCGTGTCGATCGTTTGTGGGACCTTTGCCATTGATCGGAGGAGCAAAGGGGTCGAAGTCGGTATCATTGACTTTCGGTAGTGCGCCGAGGTGTTTCAACTGTAACGTTCTGAACCGGGTTTGTGCGAATTGTAAGAAGCCTTTGGTGACTTGATATAATGGTGGACACGAAGTGCATCGAGTCCAGTACTGGGAGAGAGTATTTGGTGCGTTTCGAACTCAGGCTTCAACACTGATGTCGAGATCGACTAGTGGAGATCCTTGACAATTGTTTTTCTTGCTACTTGCTTGTTTTATTCTTGTTGGCCTTTGTTTGAAGTTTCGGGACGAAACTTATTTTTAGTGGGGTAGAGTGTAATACCCGAGATTTTTGTTTTCGATTATTTTGAATTATTTGCCGTTTGTGTCGATTATTTTGTTTCGTTGATGATTATTCGGAATTTCTCTTTATTATGGGCGGTATGGTGGATCGTGTCGTGGTGTTCGTCGGATACGACTTGATGTTGTTTAGGTCGTACAGGTCGTGTATATGCATGTGTTGATACGATATCAACTATTCCAATCGAAGAAGAGTCAATAAGAATCGACGTCAACGACGATACAAAGTTGCATGACCATGCATCATCATACTTGGGCGAAAAGAACACGCGGATTGGTGTTACGTTATTAATCGGAACGGGAGTAACGTAAGACATGACGACGAAATCGGTCCAAATCATGGGGGATTCAGCCGATTTAGTCCAAGATAATTGAAGATTTTATCTTGTCCAAAGTCTTCTCCTTCCCCACCCTTTTGAATTTTCGGCCAAAGCATTGAAAGGGACTCATGTTTGTCTTCATATCTTACACAAGATCTTGAAGAATCTCCTCCTCCCCACATCCTTGAAATCGGCCGAAACATATCAGTTGGTGAAGATTTTCATCAAGTCTTTTTTTCTTCATGTCAAAGTCACCCCTAATAAGTCCAAGATGCATGAAGATTTGATATCATATCTTGTCCAAAATATTCATGATCTCCTCCCCCACACCCTTGGATGGTTCGGCCGAGCATGTTAGGAAGTTTCATTTTTTTTGTTTTGTTTTATTTCCTTATGGTTGTATACTAATGTTGTATTTGTAAGCATCTTGAAAATTAATAACATTGTATTTCTCTTGAAATATACGTTGAACGAGTTCAACAAAACCTTGGTTATTATTTCGACGCGTCTCGAATTATAACTTGATCAATTCTCAATAGGTCTTGAGGAGATATTATCTTTATCGAGTTATAGGTCTAATTCGATAAAACACATTCAAATCCATACACTATGATACGAAATTGAGTAGTCCAAATAAAGAAAACGAAGCACGGATCGACATAAATGGCCTTACGACACGTCCTGCACATACGACGACATTTTTAGGCGAGAAAACGGACATAAGACGTAAAAAGAATGTCCAACCTGCCGGAAAATGTCCAACCGGCCGGAAAATATCCAGCCTGCCGGAAAAAGTCACGCCTGCCGGAAAATTCCGAGCACTGCCGGCCGGACTCGACCGTGTCGTCCGGAACGGTCGAGTCTTGCTCGTCCGGAACAGCCAAGGTCGCTGTCAGCCGAACCCGACCGTGCCAGGAGACACGGTCGAGTCCTACTCGCCCACAACTACCAGAACCCACTGCCCTGACGCCCGACCGTGTTCCAGGACACGATCGAGTCCTGCCAAACGTCCTTGTCACGCCGCACGGTCGAGTCACTGCCGGTCCTTGTCGCGTCGCGCCCGTGCCGAGTCCTGCAAAACGTCCTTGTCACGCCGCACGGTCGAGTCACTGCCGGTCCTTGTCACGCCGCGCCCGTGCCGAGTCACTGTCAGACGTTGCTGTCGCGCCGCGACCGTGTCAAGCGGACACGGTCGAGTCCCTGCCGGCGCCTGTCGACCGCGCCGCGGCCGTGTCACGGGACACGGTCGAGTCCTGCCGACAACCCACTTATTTTATACACTTTGTATTTTTGACTTCTCTTTTCCTTTTTACTTAGTTTAGGGATTATGTTTTCCCCATTTTGTGATTTTATGTTCCTTGTTTGTATTTTATGTTGATTTGTTTGGATTATTCAAAGATTTTATAATCTTTGAATTATTTTATTTTTTTGTTTGTTTCCTTAGTAGTAGGAGACTTCACCTCTTATAAGTAGGAGTTGATTAGCCTTGTAATATATAGAGATGGTATTATGAATGTTGAAGTATAAGAATACACATTGTGTTTTCTATTCTTGGTGAATGATTTTCATCGAAACTTGATTTTTATTCGACGCGTTTTCGAGTATTAATCCGATTGATTCTCAATAGGTCTTGGGAAGAAATCACCTTATCGAGTTATAGGTCTAATTCGATAAACCCTTGTTCTTGATCGTTCAAGTCTTCTTGATCGATATTATCACTTTTTCCGATATTACTTCCATTTTTCATTTGTTCGAATTTTCATCGTCATATTCGATATTACTCCCACAAAATACATCCAAAAACACCCCTAATCATAAAAAGCCTTCCGCTACGATATTCCTACACACACTCCGAACGATACGTATCCGCCTCTCTCCCCGTAGAATTCGTATCACACTATCCTACCTCACGGCCGAAAACCATATAATTTCGGCCACCACCTTTTATTTTTGATCGATACTTTGATACTTGTAAAAACGTAATAATCTTCCGTTGCATTTCATACGCTTTACGTACACTTACATACGTAATTCGTATCATAAGTGGTATCAGAGACATTTGTCTCACGGTCCTCGACGTTACTCAAGAAGATGGCATTCACCGATGAAGAAGTAGCCAAATTGCGTGACGTTCTTCGAGGCTTGCCGGAGCCCCGAATCCATGCACGACGAGGATACGACGCCATGCATGCACCACAACATGCGGATGAATTCAAGACAAGCGAACTTCCGGAGTTCGTAGGCAGCACCGACCCCGAGACTTATTTGGAGTGGGAAAGGAAAATTGAACGAATATTTGAGTTCAAGGACCTCGATGACGAGAAAAGATGCAAGTACGCGATTCTCAAACTTGGAAAGGGAGCTTCCCTTTGGTTTGAACGAATGAAGACACAACGAGTTAAATGCAGGCAAGGAAAAGATACGTTCGTGGGATTCTCTAAAGAAGAAACTACGTAAGAGATATGTCCCGGCTACACACAAGTTAAGTTTATATCGAAAAATTTCGGACCTCACACAAGGAAAGCTAAGTGTCGGAGAATACATAGAAGAGTTTGAAAACTTATCCTTGATGGGAGAACTTGAAGAGAGCGAAGAATTACGGATGTCCCGTTTCTTACGAGGCTTGAATAGAAACATTGCTAATTCCGTGGAACTCTACCCCTATTCCGACTTTGATACTTTGTGCGGACTTTTCATAAAGTTGGAAACTCAAAACAAGACAAAATTTTCAAAACCCGAATTCCCACCTAAGTTCGGAAATACCAACTTTGGCACGAGTTCTAGCTCGTTTCCAAAAACTGTCACGGTAAATCCACCCGTTACTACCATTCCAAAAACTCCTCTCACGCCAAAGGAAACAAGTTTATCTAAAGTTCGGTGTTTCAAATGTCAAGGATTTGGACACTATCAAAGTGCTTGTCCAAATCGAAGAATAGTGACGTTACGAGAAGCCATAGCCGTCCGAGAAGAGTTACTAGCCGAAGAGGAAAGAATTGGAGACGTCTTTAACTTGGAAGCCGACGAAGAAGAAGAAGATTGCGAGGCATACGATGCCCCGAACTATGACACGAACCTCGTCCTTCGCATGTTACAAACAAAGGCGGCCCCGAGTGACATAGAACAACGAGATCAAATCTTTCACACGAAGTGTCGTGTCGGAGAAAAATGGTGTAGCTTGATCATTGATGGTGGAAGTTGTACAAACATGGCATCAAGCGAGATGGTTTCGAAGCTGGACTAACCACTACGGCTCATCCAAAGCCGTATGCACTCCATTGGCTCGATGATGGAAATAAAGTGAAAGTATCAAGACAAGTGAAGGTCGGACTCACCATGGGTTCGTATGATGATGATATTATATGCGATGTACTACCAATGGACGCATGTCACGTGTTGTTGGGAAGACCTTGGTTATTTGATCGGGACGTACTACATCGAGGGAGGAGCAACGAGTATGAGTTACGTGACAAAGGTAAAAAAATTGTGCTTAAACCTATGTCACCTCAAGCTATCCGAACAATGAGTTCAAAAAAAGTCGAAGGACCGAAGCTCACGATGTTTGCAAACGAAAAAGAAGTCGAACACGCCATTGACGATGGCAAACGTATTTATTTGATGATGATCAAAGAAACCCGAAACCTTGCTACAAAATCACAACACGAAGAAGAGATAGATACACTGTTGCACGAGTTCACGTATGTCTTTCCCGAAGACTTGCACGTGGGATTACCACCTATCCGCGGAATCGAACACTAAATTGATCTTACACCAGGAGCTCCATTACCGAACAAAGCGATGTATCGTTGTAATCCCGAAGAAACCAAAGAGCTACAATGTCAAATTGATGAGCTCATGAGTCACGGATATGTCCGAGAAAGTTTAAGTCCGTGTGCGGTTCCAGTACTACTTGTACCAAAAAAAGACGGATCATGGCGAATGTGCATTGACAGTAGAGCCGTAAATAACATCACCGTCAAGTATCGGTTCCCCATCCCGAGACTAGACGACATGTTAGACGAGTTGCATGGCTCGGTTATATTTTCAAAAGTTGATTTACGGAGCAGATACCATCAAATTCGCATGCGAGAGGGAGACGAATGGAAGACGGCATTTAAAACAAAGAATGGAATTTACGAGTGGGTTGTGATGCCATTCGGCCTCACTAATGCCCCGAGCACTTTCATGAGATTGATGAACGAGGTTCTTAAACCTTTATTGGGGAAGTTTGTTGTCGTATACTTAGACGACATTTTAATCTACAGTCGATCCTTAGAGGAGCATCTTGAACACTTGCGGCACGTGTTTGAAACTCTAAGGAAACAGAAACTTTATGGAAAGCGGGAAAAGTGTACTTTCCTAGTCGAGAGTCTTGTCTTTCTCGGCTATGTTGTTTCTAAAGAAGGAGTTTCGGTGGATCAAGAGAAAATCGCGGCAATCAAGTCTTGGCCAACACCAAAAACTATCACGGAGGTACGATCATTTCATGGCCTCGCTTCTTTTTACCGACGATTCATGCGGGACTTTAGTACCATCTCCAGTCCGATCACGGAGTGTCTTAAAAAAGGAACATTTGCATGGAACGAGGCTGCCCAAAAAGCTTTTGAAAAATTAAAAGAAAAGTTATGTGAAGCACCGATTTTAACGTTACCCGATTTTTCACAACCATTTGAGGTGGAATGCGACGCTAGTGGAGTTGGAATCGGGCGTACTTATTCAAGGAGGCCGCCCCATCGCCTATTTTTCGGAAAAGTTAAGTGGTGCTCGAGTTAATTATTGTACTTACGACAAAGAGTTCTATGCTATCGTGAGAGCACTCGATCATTGGAGTCACTATTTACGTTCGAAACATTTCGTGTTGCATTCGGATCACGAGTCGTTGAAATACATTAACGGGCAAAACAAGCTAAGTCCGAGACATGCAAAATGGGTGGAATTTTTGCAATCTTTTCACTTTTCATCCAAGTATAAAGACGGTAAGAGTAATATAGTGGCGGATGCACTATCAAGACGGTATGCCTTACTTTCTATTCTAGATGTTCGCTTGTTGGGGTTCGAGACTTTTTTTTTGACTCATCAAGGTCAATATTATTATAAAAACGAGAAACAGAAAAGAGTTACAAAGAGAGGGCCATCCAAGACAACAAAATAAAATCTCAAGCTAATCCCACAAGCGGGTAGTCAAGAGAAATAGAGAGAAAAATACAAATGCAAAAGCAATCTATGAAAACAGAATAAAAGGACCTATACCCCCATACCAGATGTATGGGGTTGCAGCTGCAGGCCTCATTAAAACCCTATCGTAGAAAACCCAATGGGAAAACCTACGATAGGGAAAAGAGTACCCGAGCGTTATGTCGAGAAAACTAATGTCGGCTAAAATACATAGGAGACATATCCCTCAACAAGATCTCGGAGAGGCTCGCGCTTCGCTAGACCACTCGTAAGAAACCAATCTTTTAGAAAGCCACCGCCACACAAAGATTCCCTTCTCTATAGATATGAGAGACCACAAGTGCATGCCGTCAATAATACGCCAAATCCGCCTCAAATGACTGCGGTAGATCCAGGGAACAGCCGAACTACGATCCGAGAGAATGCTCACAACATAAGTAGAGTCAGACTCCAGCCACAAATAATCCCAACCATGATAAAAAGCAATCTCGATAGCATGAATAGCCGCAACCAACTCAGCTTGGAAGGCAAAACAGCAACCAATTGCCGCAGAGAGAGTGCCAAAAACCCGGCCCAGACGATTCCGATAAACAAGGCCAATAGCACCCAAGCCTGGGCAGCCTTTAGCCATCCCATCAGTGTTAACTTTCATCCAGCCAATTGGGGGGGGATACCATTTCACATAAATAGGGTAAAGCGGAGGTCTCGCGTGGCCAGCCACACCCAGAGCCCGAAGACGAACCAGATCAGAAATAGAGTTATCCATGGTGCCCATGTCATAGTTATTACATTCTCTGAGAAGAGACCAAACTATAGAACGAAGAGACATGATAGAAAATTTAGCATCATTATATAAAACCTCACAGCGAATATGCCAGATAGCCCAGACGGCAGTAATAATAGTGAATCTCCAGAGAGTAGAGATCTGCTGACTAAATCTGATATCCATAGCACGAATGATGAAGTGCTCGAACCCAGCGTTCAATTCTAAAGAGTTTAAGAAGCCCCGCTCAATATAGTCCCAGAACTTCCGGATAACAACACACTCGGTGAAAATATGGTCAATCGATTCACGGGCAGAGAGACAGAAAAGGCCAACCGAAGGACCAATGAAACCCCTTAAACGAAGAAGATCAAAAACAGGCAGCCTGTTGTGAATAGCCTTCCAGACCGTGAGAGAACGACGAACGGGGATTAATCTGTGCCAAATCCATTTCCCCCAGCTCACCTTAGGAAAGTTGTGGCGAAGGTGCCAATAAGCGATTTGAGAGGTAACATTGCCATGCACCGATTTAGCCCAAACCCGCTCGTCTTTTCCTTCAAAGTCAGAGGGGGCATAGACGACATCTAAAGCAACATCACGACACCTTTCCATGAAATCGAGGGTAAGATGCCAGGTCCCGTCATAGTAAAAATCGCTGATGGTGTCGGAGAAGGTACTTTTGAGATGTTGAGGAATACCCAACCGATCACCAATGATATAACCCAGCCAGTTGTCCCACCAAAAATTAATATTCTGACCATTACCAATAACCCAACTGGAAGTGTTAAGAAGACGGGGAATATGATTACGAACCCCCCTGAATATAGAGGAAGAAACAATCTTGCGAGTATCCAAATTACTTCTGAGAAACCTCTGACGAAGGAATTGACCACAAAAGGAATCCTCCTGCAGAATAACCCAGGCCAAACGGAACAAAAAGGATTCATTCATCGTACGAAGATGCCTCACCCCAAGCCCTCCCTCCTCTAAAGGGGAACAAACTCTACTCCAGGCCACAGTACATGCGTTCTTGTGACTAATGTCCCCCGACCAAATAAAATTTCTAGCCGCCGAATCTAATTTGTTTATCAATTTGATCGGCCAACTATATATCATCATTGAGTGAATGGAGGAGCTCATGATGACAGAGTTAACTAAGCAAATACGACCAGCCATCGAGAGAGAGGATCCTTTCCAAGCAGAAAATTTACTAATAATTTTGTCAACGACCGGGGCAATATGGATGAGGCGGGGTATGCCGCAGAATAACGGAACCCCGAGGTAATTGAAACGGAGTGATCCCTCACGCATGCCAAGGGTGCGCAGAATGACCCGTTTGGTGTGGATAGGAACATGAGAACCGAAATAAACCTTAGATTTATTACGGTTCATAGCCTGGCCCGAGATAGCTGAGTAATCATCAAGAATCTTCGATATGGCATTGGCATTATCCGTAGAGGCACGACCAAACACGATAGCATCATCCACATAAAAAAGGTGAGAAGGATAGACAATCTTACGGCCCACAAAAATAGGCTCGAAGAGAGTAGTCCGAACCGCATTGGAGAGCATGAGACCGAGCATCTCCTCAGCAATACAAAATAAAAGAGGAGACATGGGATCACCTTGCCGAACCCCTTGACTGCACGCAAAGTAACCCGTAGGAGCACCATTTATAAGAATAGAAAGCTTCGCTGAGTGAAGAATGGTGGAAACCCAAGCAACAAACTGGTCGTGAAAACCAAAACTGTGAAGAACATCCAATAAGAACTCCCAGGAGAGAGTGTCAAAAGCTTTACGAATGTCAATTTTAATAGACATGTTACCGCCGAACGCGCGGCGATTCAAACAATTAACGCATTCCGAAGCAATAGATATACAATCGTGGATACGCCGACCCGGAATAAAGCCAAACTGATGGGGGCTGATGATCTCATGAATAAAACTAGAAAGTCTGGCCGTGAGGATTTTATTAATAATCTTGAAGATAAAGTTACTTAAGACAATAGGCCGGAATTGCTCAATAGAGATGGCCCCTTTAACTTTAGGAATGAGAGCAACTAAGCTAGAGTTAAGACCCGTCGGAAGATCACCCTCAATGAAAAATTGCCGAATAGCCGCCACAATATCGGGACCAATGACCTCCCAAGAGAACTGATAAAATAATCCAGTAAAGCCGTCAGGCCCAGGGGCACTGTGGGGCTCCATATCGAAAACTGTAGAACGAATTTCCTCGGAATGGGGAATAGCAGTAAGGATGGAGTTATGCTGAGGAGAAACCTTAGGAAGAGAGAAACCAGTGGGCCAATTAGTAGCAATCGGGTGGCCTTCGAAAAGGTGCTGATAAAAATTCACAATGTGGTTCGAGATGGTAGACGGATCACGACAAAGATCACCGTCAATAAGGAGAGAGGAAAGCTGAAGACGATTATTCCTCATCTTAACTGTCCTATGGAAAAAGGCAGTATTCCGATCACCATCCTTAAGCCAATTAGTCCTACTCCTTTGTTGGAAGAAAAGACTCTCTTTATTAAGGATGTCGTTCAAGGCCGCAGTTGTTTCGACCTCCTGACAGAAGAGCTCGTCGGTATACCCATCCGCATCAATGAGAGACTGAATGTCACCAAGTTGATCCAAAAGCTGACTTTTTTTAGTGAAAATATCACCAAAAGACGAAAAATTCCAATGCTTGAGGGTACGACGCAGTCTTTTAAGCTTGTACAAAACCAAGTCCCAAGGAGACCGGTTCCCACAATTAAGATTCCAAGAGTTTCGAATAACATCAATAAATGAATTATCAGTAGTCCACATACGTTGAAAACGGAAAGGTCTGGGAAAAGAAGTATTACCCAAAGTGGAGGTGAGCCAGATCGGGTGGTGATCAGAGCAGGTCCTAGGGAAAACATGATATTTTGTGATAACCCAGTGATCGATAAAATCGGGGGTGGCTAAAAATCGATCAATGCGGGTCTCAACATGATAATCATCGTGAACCTTGCCTCTCCAGGCAAACCGATGACTAGTAAAATGGATGCCGGCAAGCAAGGCCTCGTCAAAAAATTGACTGAACTCCCGACAAGAAGTAGCGTTGGGAACATGAAGACTGCGACGCTCATGTGCCCCAATGACGGCATTAAAATCTCCGAAGACTAAAAAATTAGGGTGAAGGAATCTCAGGATATCCTCCCAAAGATTCCTGCGACCAATATAGTTACGAGCACCATGAACAACAGACGCCCGAAAGTCCCATCCATTAAAAGAGATGTCCATGATGATAACCTGATCAGAGACATGGATGACTTGGCAATTAGATATGTTGAGGGAGCCGAGCACCCAAATGTCAGGGTCCCGGTTCCCTCGCTGATTCTCGGCAAGAAGAGAAAGACCACCCGAACGCCAGAGAGAAAGATCGGAACGAGCAAAAGAAGTGAAGGGTTCGATGATACAAAGAATATCCGGCTTACAAACCGTGATATAGTGACGAAGCTGGTCCCTAGCAACCCGCTTCCTTATCCCCCTGATATTCCAGGAAAGGATATTCATTTAGAAACGGCATTTATCCGTGCTTCAGGCGGATTATTTTGCTGATCCTCTTCCTCAGAAGAATTTCGCCAAGGTTTAGAAGCGGCCAAATTAAGATTTTTCGCTGCCGTGGAGTTGGCAGGGAGTAATTGCACAGTCTTTGGGAATTTAACATCCCTTTTAGCTTGTTTTAGCGGAGCTTGTGGTTTTTCTGAGGGAATGATAGGAGAAATAACAATAGATTTTCCTGCCTTAGCAGCAATGGTATGGCTCTTATCTTTGTCATGGTCAGCAGACACAATAGGGGGCCCAACCATGTCAGTCGATTGCTCATGACGAGAGGATGAAGAAGGGTTAGGCAAGATCATGCCCTTGGAAGACACTGACCTGTTGTTATTATCAGGCTGGAAGACGTTAGTGGTAAGGGATAACATGTTATTGTTGGCATGTTCAGCGGAGAACTCAGAAGTGGGGACAATGGTATCATTTTGCTCTATTGAAGGCTGGAAAACCGTCAAGGCGAGCTGATGGTGATCATTATTGGAATCACCTTCTGTTGGTTCAACATCAAGCACATTGAAGCGATTATTGTTGTTTGAATTATTGACCCTAACAGTAGGGGTAGGGGATGGTTTCCGAACATATTTGGATTGACGATTCTGGCGGTCGCTAGGAGCCATAGAGTTGGAGTTCGGAGCCAATTTTTTGCTTCTACAGGAATTGCTGGAGTGACCAACGATTGAGCAATGAGTGAAAAACTCTGTTAATTTTTCGTAGCCAATAGAAGGGAAAACACAATGACCCGAACATTCAACCATGACTTTCTTGTGAACATGGTCTTTCAAGTCAATTTCAATTAGGACCCGAACAAAATGACCCACTTCCCCATTCAGAGAACGTTCATCAATTTTCAGAGGGTTGCCAAGAGTCTTAGCAATTGTAAAAATAAGTTGAGGGTGCCAGTATTCAATCGGCAACTCAAAAATTCGGATCCAAACTTGTGCTTTAGAAGTAGCAATTTTATAAGGGTTGAAATCCGGAACCCAAGTGGATAAACGAAAATATCCGGAGACCAAGTTCCATGAAGTTTTGCTAAAAACACGATTTTTGTCTTCCGAATTATTAAATTGAACGTTAAAGTATCCTTTTCCCAAAGGTATTAATTTCCAGGACGTGGAGATAGACCAAGCATTTTGCAATTCAGTCTTCAATTGATCAAGAGAGTAAGGCTTAGAGTTTTTCGGTTGCAACAACCGACCATTTAAGGAATTTTGAAGGTATTTAACCCTTTCAGAGTAAATTTTTTCATCTAAGGAAATAGATATGAAATCCCCTTTGCGCACCGAATCACAGTAGTTACGATAAATATCATCTGAGAAATGAATATCTTTCCTCGAGTTAGAAAGATTACCTGTCAGAGCTTCCTTGAAAGATGAAGGAGAGGGACCCGTAGTTTTTCCCAAACTTGGGTCGTCTTGTTTGAGGGAACCGAGCTGGGGGGCCGAATTATGGAGCGGCGCCGAAGCCGGGAATGATGGAGAGACCGAAGGCGTCTTCGAATAGGAAATGTTGGAAAGAGATGACATCATATGTTGGAAGCATGACATGAGGACTTCCGTAGAAATCATTGTCGGAATCGACGATGGATGAACAAAGTCCGGTGGCTGCCCATTCGCCGGCGGCGACCGGCCGTCATCGGCCATGACTGCCGGAACCAAACTGCTGGAGAGCGGCTCTCAAGAACCCTAAGGAAGACCCGTCGGAAAATCTCGCCGGAATCTGAGGTCGCCGGAAAATCTCGCCGGAATCTGAGGTGGCCGGAACCTGGTCGAAATTGTAAGCAACGGAAGCGGCTCGACAAGAGGAATCCAATGAAAGTGGTCCGCTACCGAGAGGAGGCCGGAGCACGCCGGAAAAAGAGAAAACGCGGCCGCGGTCAACGGTTGACCAAGAAACGTCGCCGGCCGGAGACCGCGATTCAGCCGACGAGACCAGAGGGGAAATGACCGGAATTACAACAGGAGTCTATTCCGGTTGGTGCCCAAGAGTTTGCGCCACGGACGTGGCCGGAAAATGCAACCGAAGTTCAGCGAAAATGTAGTTTTCATCCGGAATTTGCAACCTAGATTTGCACAGGTAAACGTTGTCGGAATTAAGTGAAATTTGGAGGGGACGTTCTTCTCGGAGAGACGAACAATCGGCCGTCGGCCGATGATGGAGGGGCTTCCTCACGCGCCCACAAGCGCCGCCGGGCCGGGAGCTATTTTGTGTGTGAAAATCGCCCCTAGAGTGTGTGTAACTCGGAATTGTTCGTTTTTCTCGACTTGTTTACCGTTGGGGTTCGAGACTTTGAAAGATCATTACATTGACGATTTGGATTTCGGAGAAATTTTCACCCGTTGTAAAGCAGGCCCGTACGAAGAATTTATTTTACAGGATGGCTTTCTTTTCAAAGGAAATAAACTATGTGTGCCGAAGCATACGATTCGGGAATTACTAGTTCGGGAGGCGCACGGAGGAGGACTAGCCGGTCATTTCGGTTCGGCTAAAACCGTAGAAGTGCTAAAGGAGCATTCCTTTTGGCCAAAGATGTATGGTGACGTAAGCACAATCGTGAGTAAATGCGTCACTTGTCACATGATGAAAAGTTCGTTCAAGCCAAGTACATACATGCCGTTGCCAATACCTTTGCGACCATGGGAGGATGTCTCGATGGATTTTATTGTTGCTTTACCTCGTACTCAACGGGGCAAAGACTCGATCATGGTGGTCGTCGACCGTTTTTCAAAAATGGCTCACTTTATAGCATGCCACAAAACCGATGATGCA
This sequence comes from Orobanche coerulescens, assembly GCA_033398695.1. NCBI lineage: Eukaryota > Viridiplantae > Streptophyta > Magnoliopsida > Lamiales > Orobanchaceae > Orobanche > Orobanche coerulescens. The sequence goes on along the minus strand of CM065810.1, from coordinate 80,646,229 downwards.
AGCAATGTGGCGGACTTATATTTTCGAGAAATAGTTCGTTTACACGGAGTTCCAAAAAATATCGTGTCGGATCGAGATTCTAAATTCCTGAGTTACTTTTGGAATACTTTATGGAGAAAAGTGGGAACTAAACTTCTATTCAGTACTTCACATCACCCACAAACCGATGGACAAACCGAAGTGACTAATCGAACCTTGGGAGCATTATTGCGAGGATTGGTGAACAAAACACAAAAAGATTGGGACGTTAAACTTGCACATGCGGAATTCGCATACAACCGATCACCCGGCTTCGCCACGGCCCATTCACCTTTTGAAGTAGTGTACGGAATAAATCCACACATGCCATTGGATTTGATTCCCTTGCCGAACGACGAATTGGTTCACAAAGACGCAGAATCAAAACTCAAGTCAATGATGAAGTTACATGAAAAAGTACGAGATCGAATTAAAGAAGTAAATGAAATTTACAAGCGGAAGTCGAACAAAAATAAAAAGGCGAGACTATTTGATGTTGGCGACTTAGTTTGGATACATTTGAGGAAAGAACGATTCCCAAACAAACGCAAGAACAAATTAATGCCGAGAGCCGAAGGTCCGTACAAAATTGTGGGAAAAGTGAACGACAACGCTTACAAAGTAGAACTTCCGGGCGAATACGGAGTACACGTAACTTTCAACGTAGGCGATCTCTCGCCTTACCTTGACGACGATGGCATTACGGAATTGAGGTCAATTCCTTTCAAAGAGGGAGGGAATGATACGATATCAACTATTCCAATCGAAGAAGAGTCAATAAGAATCGACGTCAACGACGATACAAAGTTGCATGACCATGCATCATCATACTTGGGCGAAAAGAACACGCGGATTGGAGTTACGTTATTAATTGGAACGGGAGTAACGTAAAACATGACGACGAAATCGGTCCAAATCATGGGGGATTCGGCCGATTTAGTCCAAGATAATTGAAGATTTTATCTTGTCCAAAGTCTTCTCCTTCCCCACCCTTTTGAATTTTCGGCCAAAGCATTGAAAGGGACTCATGTTTGTCTTCATATCTTACACAAGATCTTGAAGAATCTCCTCCTCCCCACATCCTTGAAATCGGCCGAAACATATCACTTGGTGAAGACTTTCATCAAGTCTTTTTTTCTTCATGTCAAAGTCACCCCTAATAAGTCCAAGATGCATGAAGATTTGATATCATATCTTGTCCAAAATCTTCATGATCTCCTCCCCCACACCCTTGGATGGTTCGGCCGAGCATGTTAGGAAGTTTCATTTTTTTGTTTTGTTTTATTTCCTTATGGTTGTATACTACTATATATAGTAGTTCATGTTGTATTTGTAAGCATCTTGAAAATTAATAACATTGTATTTCTCTTGAAATATACGTTGAACGAGTTCAACAAAACCTTGGTTATTATTTCGACGCGTCTCGAATTATAACTTGATCAATTCTCAATAGGTCTTGAGGAGAGATTATCTTTATCGAGTTATAGGTCTAATTCGATAAAACACATTCAAATCCATACACTATCCTACCTCACGGCCGAAAACCATATAATTTCGGCCACCACCTTTTATTTTTGATTGATACTTTGATACTTGTAAAAACATAATAATCTTCCGTTGCATTTCATACGCTTTACGTACACTTACATACGTAATTCGTATCATGTGTGACATGGCATATTATACTCCGTTGTCTTTTCACCTCTTTCAGGGCGTTGCGACTCCTTGTTATCGTCCTCTCTAGAGTTGGATATGTTCTGGGTGCTTTCGGAGCCGTGTCGGGCTCGATATTTGTCCCTTAGTGTAGCACACAAGCAGTCCACATGAGTAGATTCTCGTGCGCATCCAGTGCACCCGACAGTGTAGTCTAGCCAAGGACAGGGATGCACGAGCAAGCCACACGAGCAGGTGCTCGTGCATGCTGCTCGTGCGTGTTGTTTGTTGTTGGGTAGTGGCCTAACGCATGACCAGACGGACGATCATTGGTCGTGCGTGATGGTCATGCGTCCCTGTTAGTATAAAACGGGACATACGGGTTTTCTCTCCTCATTTCACCCATTTATTCACTTGTTCTCGCGCTGGGCGATCGGGTGAACTAGGGTTCGAGGTATTGGTCGATTAGACTCCATCCTAATGTGTTTTCGTAAGCCTCTAGGTGATCATATCAACGTCTAATTCTTCCTCTTCATTGAATCGAGGTAAATTCTTGATTTTTCTTCGGGTTGACTTTTTAGAGATTTGTTCTTGATTTCGATCCTAGTCCGATTTTGATGAATCGGTTGGTGTAGTATGATGTTATTAATCATGTTCTATGGATTGTATATCCATATCTCGGGTTTGTTTAACTCAATTGACGATTCGAGTGTTCTTGGAAATTATTGAACATTTAATTTTCGATTAAATATTCCAATGAGTTTTCCTCAATAGTTTGGCGTGATTTCAGTTGTTGATGGTCTTGAACCTCGTTGTGATCATGTTTTCATTGTGTCTTGTGGAGGTTGTAGGTTTCGAGATTGTTTTGGGTGAGCCGTGTTCGTCGGAGTTTCATTAACGATTATCGAGGCAATTATTCTTGTCTATACGATTTATATGTTGCGAATTGAAGTTGAGTAATATAATTATGACAATTTGGTTGTCCTAGTTGATTATGCATTTTGTGAATTGCCATCGTGGATGTCTAGTTATGTGTTGATTGTATTCGATCATCCCTTGTTGTGGTATTATATCGATTGTGATGATCTAGTTAGTTTATTATAGTTTTGATATGTACTGTGATGAGCTGGGATTGATGAATATATTATGTGTTTGATTGTTCCGGTCATGAATACGTGTTGACGGTGAAGTTGTGTTCATTGGATAATACACTTAGGTGTGTATTATGATATATTGAGAATCATTGTGTTGATGATGCATTGTTTGTGTACCTTGTGGTGTGATTGAACGTGTACCGTTCGTGATGGCTGTTGTGATATTGATTGTGTGTATATGTGGAAAGCCATGCTGGGCCGAGATTATCCAACATAGGTATGTCCTATGGGGCGCATAGGGTTTCGTGCCTTGAGAGGCGAAACATGGATAATCGTCGGATCGTACATATGAGTGAGAAAGGTTGTAATATTCACCCAGGGATGTCCGACGGGGCGTATGGGAATTCATACCTTGAGGGGCAGATCGCGAACGTGAGGTTATCCACCTAGGGATGTCCGACGGGGCGTATAGGGTTTCGTGCCTTTAGGGGCGGAACACGGATAATCATTGTTTGTTGCGGAAATGAATGTTGAGCTGAGATTATCCACCTAGGGATGTCCGACGAGGCATATAGGGTTTCGTACCTTGAGGGGCGAAACACGGATAATCATCGATCATAGTGGAACTATTTTTTGGTTGGCGAACCCTAGCGATTTATGGACTGATATGGAAGTTATTTTGGAATACTAATTTATTTTGAAGTCAAGTGTTTTGAAGATTGTTTTACGGAAGATGGCTTATGGCCGAGAACCAATGGATTTGAAATGGTTTTTGATGCGAATTCGCCCGGAAAGGTGGATACGTATCGGTCGGACTATACGTCTGAATATCATAGCGGAAGTCTTTTTACGATTAGGGGTGTTTTGGATGTATTTTGTGGGAGTAATATCGAATATGACAATGAAAATTCGAACAAATGGAAAAATGGAAGTAATAACGGGAAAAGTGATAATATCGATCAAGAAAACTTGAACGATCAAGAACAAGGGTTTATCGAATTAGACTTATAATTCGATAAGGTGATTTCTCCTCAAGACCTATTGAGAATCAATCGGATTAATACTCCAAAACGCGTCGAATAAAAATCAAGTTTCGGTAAAAATCATTTACCAAGGATAGAAACACAAAGTGTATTCTTTCTCATTCAACATTCATAATACAATATCCTTACAAATGATAATCAACTCCTACTTATAGGAGGTGAAGCCTTAGTCTAAGGAATCAAACAAAAAAAAGGAAAATAATTCAAAGATTATAAAATCTTTGAATAATCCAAACAAATCAACATAAAATACAAACAAGGAACATAAATCACAAAATGGGGAAACATAATCCCTAAAATAAGTAAAAAGGAAAAGAGAAGTCAAAAATATACAAAAGTGTATAAAATATGTGGGCTGCCGGCAGGGACTCGACCGTGTCCCGTGACACGGCCGCGGCGCGGTCGACAGGCACCGGTAGGGACTCGACACGGGCGCGGCGCTGACAAGGACGTCGGCAGTGACTCGACCGTGTCCGCTTGACACGGGCGCGACGCGACAGGGACGTCTGACAGTGACTCGGCACGGGCGCGGCGCGACAGGGACCGGCAGTGACTCGACCGTGCGGCGTGACAAGGACGTTTGGCAGGACTCGACCGTGTCGCCTGGCACGATCGGGTTGGTCGGACAGCGAGATCTCCTTATCCGGAAGAGTGTGACTCGACCGTGTCGGACGACACGGTCGGGTTCGGCCGACAGTCAGTTTCACAATTCTGGGACATCTTGGCACGGGCCGTGCCGGACGACACGGCTGAGTTCGACCGGCAGTGCTCGGTATTTTCCGGCAGGTGCGATATTTTCCGACAGGCTCGACATTTTCCGGCAGACGACGACATTTTCCGGCAGGTTGAGTCATTTTCCGGCTTGTGTCCGTTTTCTCGCCTAAAAATCTTGCCGTAAGTGCATGACGCGTTGTAAGGCCGTTTATTTTGATCCTTGCTTCGTTTTCTTTATTTGGACTAGTCAATTCCATATCATCCCCTCCATCTTTAAAGGGAATTGTCCTCAATTCCGAACTTCCTTCGTCATCAAGATAATTAATTGAAACCTCTAAGTACTTGATCTCGAAAATGTCCGCAGTACGTACATGGACCAAAATCTTTAGACGATAGGTAGTGGAGGGCCCTCGAGAATCACCAACAAAATTACTATCATTATTAATAAAATAATAATAATTACTCCGCCAGATAATACCGATATCATGACATGAGTGGGCATCTGAAATGGGAAGCATGGATAATTTCACATCGGGTTCATCATCCAGAATTGGAAACACTGATAATTCCACATCGGGTTCACCATCAAAAATGGGAAAAGCGGAATCAATTATGAGTTCCTCTTCGTCAACTGGTTCGGTATCAAATACTGGTGGCCCTTCATAATCCGGCCCAATTTTCATGACACCAACCGGCTCCTCATCATTAAAATAATTTGACCCGTTTCGATCAATTTGGCCAACACAACCAATTGGTCCATGCTCAAAATAGCAAGATCCATGTTCGTCAATTAGGGAAACACGGCTCAACTCATCTTCTTCGTTGTATGGCGCCGTTGAAACCTTTGTCTCGTCTACTTCATTAAAAATGATAGTAGGGACATCATTTTTATCGAGAAAGGACTCTGTTGGGAATTCCTTGATGGCGAAAAACCTTTGATCGAATGTCGGCGGCGGGGCGTCGAAGGACTGGTGGTGGGGGAACAACGAGTGGTGGTATGGTTTGAACCTTCGATTGAAATATTTTGTGAATTTTTGCCAATCTTTGATTTTTGGCTTACGTTGTTGTGAACGGGACTGTTTCAGTTTTTGCCACCAGACGGCGGCGCTACCGCGGAGGCGCCTTGCCACCAACGAAACGCGGCGGTTGATCGGGGCAGCTTTGAAGTCTGAGTGCTCCTCACAAGCACGGAGCCAATCTATGCACGCATCTGGATTACAAGATCCGTGAAACTCCGGTATGCTACGAAATTTGGCCAAGAAATTAGTATCGTTGGCATCGTCTCTGCGTCTTTCTTGCATACGTTGCTCCGGTAAGCCGTTTAGTGCGTCACGGAGTTTCATCAAGAAACCGAGATCGGAGAAATCCATAACAAGAATCAAGATATTGTTCTTCACAAGAAATTGTTGAATAAATCGCCCAAGGAGATGACCCTGGGCTCCGATACAACTTATGATGCGAATTCGCCCGGAAAGGTGGATACGTATCGATCGGAGTATACGTATGAATATCGTAGCGGAAGTATTTTACGATTAGGGGTGTTTTGGATGTATTTTGTGGGAGTAATATCGAATATGACAATGAAAATTCGAACAAATGGAAAAATGAAACTAATATCGGGAAAAGTGATAATATCGATCAAGAAGACTTGAACGATCAAGAACAAGGGTTTATCGAATTAGACCTATAATTAGATAAGGTGATTTCTTCTCAAGACCTATTGAGAATCAATCGGATTAATACTCGAAAACGCGTCGAATAAAAATCAAGTTTCGGTAAAAATCATTTACCAAGGATAGAAACACAAAGTGTATTCTTTCTCATTCAACATTCACAATACAATATCCTTACAAATGATAATCAACTCCTACTTATAGGAGGTGAAGCCTTAGTCTAAGGAATCAAACAAAAAAAAAAGAAAATAATTCAAAGATTATAAAATCTTTGAATAATCCAAACAAATCAACATAAATACAAACAAGGAACATAAATCACAAAATGGGGAAAACATAATCCCTAAAATAAGTAAAAAGGAAAAGAGAAGTCAAAAATACACAAAAGTGTATAAAATATGTGGGCTGCCGGCAGGGACTCGACCGTGTCCCGTGACACGGCCGCGGCGCGGTCGACAGGCGCCGACAGGGACTCGCACGGGCACGGCGCTGACAAGGACGTCGGCAGTGACTCGACCGTGTCCGCTTGACACGGGCGCGGCGCGACAGGGACCGGCAGTGACCTGACCGTGCGGCGTGACAAGGACGTTTGGCAGGACTCGACCGTGTCGCCTGGCACGGTCGGGTTGGTCGGACAGCGAGATCTCCTTATCCGGAAGAGTGTGACTCGACCGTGTCGGACGACACGGTCGGGTTCGGCCGACAGTTAGTTTCACAATTCTGGGACATCTTGGCACGGGCCGTGCCGGACGACACGGCCGAGTTCGACCGGCAGTGCTCGGCATTTTCCGGCAGGTGCGATATTTTCCGGCAGGCTCGACATTTTCCGGCAGGCGACGACATTTTCCGGCAGGTTGAGTCATTTTCCGGCTTGTGTCCGTTTTCTCGCCTAAAAATGTTGCCGTACGTGCATGACGCGTTGTAAGGCCATTTATTTTGATCCTTGCTTCGTTTTCTTTATTTGGACTAGTCAATTCCGTATCAGTTTTTAACTAAGGACGCGACGTCCAAATAGGTTTTCCATTTTAGAAGCTTTTGTAATGTGAGACGAGATTCGGGTTGAGACCCTAATATTTTGAAAAAGGTTTACAATTTCGGACTTGAGGTCCTAAAAGGGTTCTTTACTTTCATCGTCGCCCGAGATGATGATTCGTTTTTAAAGAATTGAGTTTGTTTTCTAAACATTAAAATCTCTCGGGAATGTTTTGACAATGATTGTCGTGCTTGATTCGTGATTGCTTTTACTTGATACATTTTGTATACTATTACATTTGCACTAATAAAACAGTGGAGTTTTACTAACCCCGAAGTAATCGGGGGGTGGATGTCTGTCTTGCGTCCAAGTACAGGCAGGTTCTGATATGGGATCATTTGATATGAACAAAGAAGACGAAGTAAGGATCGATATAAATGACCTTACTACACGCCATGCACGAACTAGTACGTATTTAGGCGAGAAAACGAACATAAGACGTGGAGTATCGGTCTCAGCCGTGTCATATGTTACGGCCCGTGTCATGCTGTGCCGGAAGGTCGACATCCAACCTGCCAGAAAAATGTTCAATATGCCGGAAAATATCCAACCTGCCGGGAAAATGTTCAATATGCCGGAAAATATCCAACCTGTCGGAAAATTCACCACCTGCCGGAACTGGCCGAGCACTACCGACCGAACCCGACCGTGTCGTCCGACACGGCCCGTGCCGCACTCATCCGGAAATGCAAAAGTCACTGCCCACAGGACTCGACCGTGTTGTCTGGCACGGTCGAGTCGAACTCTTCCGGATAAGCCAAAACCGACTGCCCAAACGACCCGACCGTGTTCCAGGACACGATCGGGCCCACGCCGAACATCCTTGCCAGCGCCGCGCCCGTGCCGAGTCACTGTCGGACGAGTCCCTATCGGACGTCCCTGTCGCACCGTGACCGTGTCAAGCGGACACGGTCGAGTCACTGCCGACGTCCTTGTCAGCGCCGCGCCCGTGCCGAGTGTCCTTGTCGCGCCGCGGCCGTGTCAAGCGACACGGCCGAGTCATGCCGGCAGATTTCACTTTTTTTGTGTTTTCTTTTGTGTGTGTCTTTGCCTTGTTTTTTACTCATTTTAGGGATTGTGTTTCCCCTAAAATTAGGATTGTTGTTCCTTTTATATTTTATTGTTGATTTATTTTGATTATTCAAAGATTTTATAAATCTTTGAATTATTTTCTTTTATTTTAGGAAGACTTGAAGTCTCCTATATATAGGCTTGTGTTAGCATTGTAAAAGCCATTTGATATGATTCTCTCCGAAAGATGATCAATTTTGCGGAAGCGATTTGAATGATGTTCGAAATGTAAGTGATGACAAGTAACGTAACCGAGATGGATGAATTTTGGCGGATGAAACGGTCCTTAACCCGACAAAAGTGCAATGGCGAACTCTAGCAAGATAACTAGAACCCAATAATTATACGTTCGACGAACCTTGGAATCAAAGGGAAAAACGACACTTCGGGTGATAAACGAAGTGCTATTTTATATATATATATATATATCAAAACCGAAACAATAAGTTATCAAACTTATGCAAATACAAAGTATTTATGAGTCTTTCAAATTGTGTCCTTACAAAAAACGAAAATGCTCCTTATATAGGTGAGAGGAGCTACTAAGTAATGATAACACCAAAAGAAAGTTTAAGACTAAATGAGAAGAAAAAAATGATGGTGTTGACCATGATTTGAAGCTTGCAACGGCTAGTGAGGTGATGATGATGGCCAAGACTTTTGAAAATGGACCAAGACTTGTAGTAATACTATCATTATGTGTGGAAGACTAAAATGGTGATGATGATGGACAAGACTTTTGAAGATACACCAAGACTTGAGGAAGGCTTGCAACGGCTATGAGAAGTGTGATGATGACCAAGATCTTCACTTTAAGGCTTTGAAGATACACCAAGATTTAGTAGCAAAAAGTAGCAAGACTTTGAACCAAGACTTTGTATCATGTGTAGAAGACTTTGTGAAACTTCCTTCTTTGTTCTTCTTTATTCCAACGGCTAGTAGCTTGAATTTGGGCCAAAATTCTTCATCCCATAATGATGCCCGGATCATGTATCTTGATGACATTGATAGGTACTTTGCTTTTGACGTCTGTCTCGATCGGTTTCTTAGCCAATTCTCTTTCCCAAATAATTTGAACTAGACCGTTGATGGAGTCTTTGAATCTTTTAGCTCTTGCCCTTGTGATTGGTCCGAGGGGTACTTGAATCGGTTCCTTTGCATTCTCTAGTGTGTTCGCATCATTCCCCTCCTCTTGAAGAGGATTTGACCTCAAATCCATTTCTTCACCTGCATCAAAACAGCTTAAGTCAGCCACATTAAAAGTAGCACTGACATTATACTCACCTGGCAAATCCAATTTGTAGGCATTGTCGTTGACGCGCTCCAGGACTTGGAAAGGACCATCTCCCCGCGGAAGTAGCTTAGATCGTCGTTGTTTAGGAAATCTTTCTTTTTGCATATGTAACCAAACCCAATCTCCTGGTTCAAAAATTAGCTTTTGGCGCCCTTTGTTGGCTTGTTTTGCATATTGCTCAGTCCTTCTTTCAATGTTTAAGCGTGTCTGCTCGTGTATTTTCTTGACAAACTCAGCCTTTTTAGCACCATCTAGATTAACAAACTCAGAAATAGGCAAAGGGATTAGATCCAAGGGAGTTAGAGGATTAAAGCCATACACAATTTCAAATGGTGAATATTTAGTAGCCGAATGCACTGATCGATTATAAGCAAATTCAACGTGGGGTAGGCATTCTTCCTAAGTTTTAATATTCTTCTTGATAATTGATCTGAGTAGAGTAGATAAGGTTCGATTAACAACTTCAGTTTGTCCGTCCGTCTGGGGATGGCAAGTAGTTGAAAACAGCAATTTTGTGCCCAATTTTCCCCATAAGGTTTTCCAAAAATAACTTAAGAATTTAGTATCTCTGTCAGAAACAATTGTTCGAGGCATCCCATGTAACCTTACTATTTCTTTAAAGAATAGATTAGCGACATGTGAAGCATCATCAGTCTTGTGACATGGAATGAAGTGGGCCATTTTTAAAAACCTATCAACTACTACAAAAACTGAATCCCTTCCATTTTTACTTCTTGGTAGACCTAAGACAAAATCCATTGACAAATCCACCCAAGGTTCGGTTGAGATAGGTAAAGGAGTATACATTCCATTAGGTAACACTTTTGATTTAGCTTGTTTACATGTTATACAACGATTACAAATTCTTTCGACGTCACGTTTCATACGTGGCCAATAAAAATGTTCATGTAGAATAGCTAAAGTTTTTGATATACCAAAGTGTCCCATTAAACCACCTCTATGTGCTTCATGTACAAATAATTCTCGCAACGAGCAAGCAGGAATACATAACTGATTTCCACGAAACAAATGATACAAATTCTCTCGGAAAGGCGGATACATATCATTCGGAGTGTACGTAGGAATATCGTAGCGGAAGTCTTTTTACGATTTGGTTGTTTTTGGATGTATTTTGTGGGAGTAATGTCGAATATCACAATGAAAATTCGAACAAAGGAAAAATGGAAGTAATATCGGGAAAAAGTGATAATATCGATCAAGAAGACTTGAACGATCAAGAACAAGGGTTTATCGAATTAGACCTATAACTCGATAAGGTGATTTCTTCCCAAGACCTATTGAGAATCAATCGGATTAATATTCGAAAACGCGTCGAATAAAAATCAAGGTTCGATGAAAAGCATTCACCAAGAATAGAAAACACAATGTGTATTCTTATACTTCAACATTCATAATACTCTATCTTACAAGGCTAATCCACTCCTACTTATAGGAGGTGAAGTCTTAGTCTAAGGAATCAAAAAAGAAAATAATTCAAAGATTTATAAAATCTTTGAATAATCAAAACAAATTAAATAAAATACATACAAGAAACATAAATCACGAAATGGGGAAAGCATAATCCCTAAAATAAGTAAAAAGGAAAAGAGAAGTCAAAAATACAAAAAAGTGTATAAAATAAGTGGACTGTCGGCAGGACTCGACCGTGTCCCGTGACACGGCCGCGGCGCGGTCGACAGGCACCGGCAGGGACTCGACCGTGTCCGCTTAACACGGTCGCGGCGCGACAGCAACGTCTGACAGTGACTCGGCACGGGCGCGGCGTGACAAGGACCGGCAGTGACTCGACCGTGCGGCGTGACAAGGACGTTTGGTAGGACTCGGCACGGGCGCGGCGCGACAAGGACCGGCAGCGACTCGACCGTGCGGCGTGACAAGGACGTTTGGCAGGACTCGATCGTGTCTTGGAACATGGTCGGGCGTCAGGGCAGTGGGTTCCCATAGTTGTGGGCTTGTAGGACTCGACCGTGTCTCCTGGCACGGCCGGGTTCGGCTGACAGCGACCTTGGCTGTTCCGGACGAGCAAGACTCGACCGTTCCGGACGAGCAAGACTCGACCGTTCCGGACGACACGGTCGAGTCCGACCGACAGTGCTCGGCATTTTCCGGCAGGCGTTACTTTTTCCGGTAGGCTGGATATTTTCCGGCCGGTTGGACATTTTCCGGCAGGTTGGACATTTTTTTTACGTCTTATGTCCGTTTTCTCACCTAAAAATGTCGTCGTATGTGCAGGACGTGCGTAAGGCCATTTATGTCGATCCGTGCTTCGTTTTCTTTATTTGGACTACTCAATTTCGTATCATTCCCTCCCCCTATAAAGCGATTCGTCCTCGAATCGGCATTGATCTCATCTCTAAAGGGATAAAAGAAAGTCACCAAACAGATAATAAGCCCAAAAATATCGGACGTTCGAGTGTAGCGCAGAACTTTGAGGTGATAAACGAATGGATATTTCAGAGGGCAACCGACAAAATAACTATCATGATTAACATAAAAATGATAATTATTTTGCGAGGCAAAGCCTTTATCATCGTGGTCGAACTCACCGGATGCAATTTCAAGAATGAAGAAAATTGCCTCGTAATCGTCTTTCACATCAAAATATTGGAAAGGCTCGTCTTTAGGCTCGGTATTATAAACAGGAACCACTATAAAAATAGCACTGTTCTTCATCTTTATCAAAAATAGGTGACCCATCATAATCATGGATTTCAGGAAGTATGGTAGTGGGGATGTGGATTATGGTGGATGACTGGTGGTCCATCGTGGCGGCGGTCGTGTGGCATGGTGGTTGTGAGACATGGGAAGCTGGATCTCGATCCGGTACTGCTGTACTAGCGACACTCAGGGTTGCCAAAACTGGGGAAGACGGCGGTGGCGGCACAGGTAAATTTTCGTCATCCCATTGACAAGAACTGTCAAAAACTCCATCAATGGCGGTAGCCAAGTGAGACCAGAAGAAATCAAATTCCTCCATTTTAGTTCCAGAATCGGTATGGCTAGAGTCAAGAGATAGTTCTTCACAAGAAATTATTGAATAAATCGCCCAAGGAGATGACCCTGGGCTCCGATACCACTTATGATACGAATTCTCCCGGAAAGGCGGATACGTATCGTTCGGAGTGTACGTAGGAATATCGTAGTGGAAGTCTTTTTACGATTTGGTTGTTTTTGGATGTATTTTGTGGGAGTAATGTCGAATATGACAATGAAAATTCGAACAAAGGAAAAATGGAAGTAATATCGGGAAAAAGTGATAATATCGATCAAGAAGACTTGAACGATCAAGATCAAGGGTTTATCGAATTAGACCTATAACTCGATAAGGTGATTTCTTCCCAAGACCTATTGAGAATCAATCGGATTAATATTCGAAAACGCGTCGAATAAAAATCAAGGTTCGATGAAAAGCATTCACCAAGAATAGAAAACACAATGTGTATTCTTATACTTCAACATTCATAATACTCTATCTTACAAGGCTAATCCACTCCTACTTATAGGAGGTGAAGTCTTAGTCTAAGGAATCAAAAAAGAAAATAATTCAAAGATTTATAAAATCTTTGAATAATCAAAACAAATCAAATAAAATACATACAAGAAACATAAATCACAAAATGGGGAAAGCATAATCCCTAAATTAAGTAAAAAGGAAAAGAGAAGTCAAAAATACAAAAAAGTGTATAAAATAAGTGGACTGTCGGCAGGACTCGACCGTGTCCCGTGACACGGCCGCGGCGCGGTCGACAGGCGCCGGCAGGGACTCGACCGTGTCCTCTTGACACGGTCTAGGCGCGACAGCAACGTCTGACAGTGACTCGGCACGGGCGCGGTGTGACAAGGACCGGCAGTGACTCGACCGTGCGGCGTGACAAGGACGTTTGGCAGGACTCGGCACGGGCGCGGCGCGACAAGGACCGGCAGAAACTCGACCGTGTGGCGTGACAAGGACGTTTGGCAGGACTCGATCGTGTCCTGGAACACGGTCGGGCATCAGGGCAGTGGGTTCTGGTAGTTGTGGGCGAGTAGGACTCGACCGTGTCTCCTGGCACGGTCGGGTTCGGCTGACAGCGACCTTGGCTGTTCCGGACGAGCAAGACTCGACCGTTCCGGACGACACGGTCGAGTCCGGCCGGCAATGCTCAGTATTTTTCGGCAGGCGTGACTTTTTCCGACAGGCTGGATATTTTCCGGCCGGTTGGACATTTTTCGGCAGGTTGGACATTCTTTTTACGTCTTATGTCCGTTTTCTCGCCTAAAAATGTCGTCGTATGTGCAGGACGTGTCGTAAGGCCATTTATGTCGATCCGTGCTTCGTTTTCTTTATTTTGACTACTCAATTTCGTATCAACAAATAACCCTCATGTTTGTAGAATTGGCCGTGGGCCATTTGTTCACATGTTTTGTAAACTTGCCCGAATTCAATATCATTGGCATATAATTCTTTAATATGTTCAAACCCGAGTAATTTAGCATCAAGAGTGGAGATAAGTGCATAACTTCGAGAGAGAGCATCTGCGACCATATTTTCTTTACCCTTTTTGTAGCAGATGACATAAGGAAAAGTCTCAATAAATTCTATCCACTTAGCATGTCTTTTGTTGAGGCTATGTTGTCCCTTTAAGTGTTTTAGAGACTCGTGGTCCGTATGGATTACGAACTGTTTTGGCCATAAATAATGTTGCCATGTTTTCAATGCTCTGACCAAAGCGTAGAGTTCTTTGTCATATATAGGATAATTAAGTGTGGGACGACCCAATTTCTCACTAAAGTAAGCTATTGGTTTCCCTTCTTGCATTAGCACGGCTCCTATCCCTGTTCCGGATGCGTCACATTCAATCTCAAAAGACTTAGTGAAATTGGGAAGTGATAAAACCGGGGCCTTGGTTAGCTTTTCTTTTAATAATTTAAAGGCCGTTTCTTGCGCTGCTCCCCATTTAAACCCTATGTTCTTCTTTAGTATTTCGGTCATTGGTGCGGCTAGGGCGCTGAAATTAGGAACAAAGCAACGATAAAAACTAGCGAGTCCGTGAAAACTTCTTACGTCGCCAATATTTTTAGGACTTGTCCATTCTTGAATAGCTTTGACCTTTTCCGTGTCTACTTGAATTCCTTGCGCACTAACAACAAACCCCAAGAATACTAACTTGTCCGTGCAGAAAGTGCATTTACTTAGGTTGGCATACAACTTTTCTTCCTTAAGTATTTCCATTATCGTTCGAAGATGCTTAACGTGTTCGCCTAAGTTTTTGCTATAGATTAGTATATCATCGAAGTATACCACCACAAATTTTTCTAAGTAAGCACGAAAAATATGATTCATTAGGCGCATAAAAGTACTAGGAGCGTTTGTGAATCCGAATGGCATGACCATCCATTCATAAAGTCCGTATTTAGTTTTAAACGCGGTTTTCCATTCGTCTCCTTCTTTCATTCGTATTTGGTGTTTTAAGATCGATTTTAGAGAATATGCTAGAACCATGAATTCATCTAACATGTCGTCTAAACGAGGAATGGGGTGTCGATACTTTACCGTGATGTTGTTGATAGCTCGACAATCAATACACATTCTCCAAGTAGAATCCTTTTTCGGTACGAGCAACACGGGGACGGCACAGGGGCTTAAACTCTCTCGTACATGGCCTTTGCTCAGGAGTTCGGTTACTTGCCTCTGAATTTCTTTTGTTTCTTCTGGATTAGCCCGATACGCCGGTCGGTTCGGGATTTGTGCTCCAGGAATGAAGTCTATTTGATGTTCGATACCGCGAATTGAAGGTAATCCGGGTGGGGCCTCATCTGGAAAGATATCTTGGTATTCCTGTAAAAGAGAAGAAACAACATCGGGTAAAGAGCTCTTAAGATCGTTAGTCGTTAGTAGTGTCTCTCTAAACAAGATTACAATTATGGGTTGATGCTCTTTTATTGCCCATTCTATTTCTCCCGCCTTAGCGTAGAGGCTGATTTTAGAACTTTCGTTTTGCTTTCCTTTGATCTCGGCATTCCTTCTTAGATCGTCCGCTTCTTGTCGAACTTTTGGGAATTTTTTTCAGCTTCGGTCATGATGTTCACGTGATTAAGAGGTGGTATGAGGGTAAGGTATGGTTGAAATATTATGAAGATAGGAAGGCTAAGAACTCGTGTATATGGTACGATAAATTTTGGTAATATAGGGAAGGAAGGTAAGGGAGGTAGTATATGTTGTATGTGGTAGGAGATGTGAAGTGAGGGAATGATATAGTATGGTAAAAGAAAAAAAATGAATCAAACCGTGTATGGATGGTGATGAAAACCGAATGATTAAGATGATGTTGGAACGGCTCCAAGTCTCCAATGCCAAATGATATGATTCTCTCCGAAAGATGATCAATTTTGCGGAAGCGATTTGAATGATGTTCGAAATGTAAGTGATGACAAGTAACGTAACCGAGATGGATGAATTTTGGCGGATGAAACGGTCCTTGTAGACTTCTTGCGGTGTTAAAGGGGCAAGGGTGATTTGGCGTTGATTAAAATCGAACGAGTACTTATTAGTATACCCATTGTGCATTACATGCCGATCGAATTGCCAGGGCCGTCCTAGCAACAAATGTCCAGCTTGCATTGGTACGACTTCACAGAGTATTTCGTCATGATACTTACCGATCCGAAATGCTACTAAAACTTGTTTAGTGACTTTAGTGATACGAGATCGACATGGCCAACCGAAGAAAGACGACGTATACGACCATGCAACCATGCATACGGCCATACACACACATGCACCTACACGACATGCAATTACTTCTTTGGACGAGACGACTAACACGAGACTTGAAGTAACCTTGAATATATTTTACGTATGCATGAAGAAATTACGAACCATGCACTCACCCACCTTCTTCATGCATTGAAACTGATGGTTCCCCTCCCTTGAATAAGTCACCTACATGGCAACAAAGTCGTCAAATCATGATAATAATAATAATCATCAAGAATCAAACCAAAGTCTTCTAACATGATTAGTTATTTTATTTTGTTTCTTGTCTTTGGTGAATATTTGCTCAAGATTGACTAGTCATGATCCGAAATTTACTAGTCGGAGAGAAAAAGGCGAAAAAGCGGACAAAATTACCAATTCCCGCGCGTATGACTACTTCGTAGCAGTTTTGGTATTTTAATCATAACTCTCTCATACGAAGTCCGATTTAGGTGATTCAAGCGGCCATGGAAAGATAAAAGAAAGATCTATAAATCATGTGAAACGGTCCAAGGTCCAATTATGCTTCTATCAAGACACACGAACCGTTCAAATGTGCAGTGATTTTTATGGCCGAAAATTGACAAAGATTTGTGAAGATTTGGTGAAGACTTGAAGGAAGAAGATGCCAAGAAGTCCCTTTCATGATCAAGTCATTGTCAAGCCTTACAATATATCACATGAGGAGGATCTTGTCCACTCCTTCTTGGAAGCCCCACGGCCGATTTGTACAAGGAAGGAGCCAAAATGTTGTGATTTCTTGTCAAAGTCTTTGTAGATAGTTTAATAAGTGCTTGTATTTTAGCTAGATTTTGTGTGATTTTCTTTGGCCTTGTTAGGAGTCATTATGGCTATATAATAGCCTCACCCTCAACCCTTTGGAATTATCTTGAAATTTATAAAACATTGTATTTCTCTTGAAATATACGTTGAACGAGTTCAACAAAACCTTGGTTATTATTTCGACGCGTCTCGAATTATAACTTGATCAATTCTCAATAGGTCTTGAGGAGAGATTAACTTTATCGAGTTATAGGTCTAATTCGATAAAACACATTCAAATCCATACACTATCCTACCTCACGGCCGAAACCATCTAAAATCGGCCACCACCTTTTATTTTCGTTGTTACTTTGATACTTGTAAAAACAGTGATAATCTTCCATTGTATTTTATACGTTTTACGTACAATTATATATGTAATTCGTATCATTTAGTTTCGCCACTATTATTCAACCATTGTAGTTTGTATGGTTTCAGATGTTTTGTAGTAGGTAGTCCAAGTTTTTCTACCATTATGGTGCTTGCGACGTTCGTGCATGACCCTCCATCTATAATCATGCTACAAACTTTATCCTTTACGTAACATCGTGTATGGAATAGGTTTTCCCGTTGCACGTTCGTTTCATCCTTCGCTTGTATGCTTAAAGCTCTACGAGCGACTAAGGTGATGTCTGTTGGTAATTCATCCTCATATTCGTCCTTCGGCTGAACATTGTCCTCGTTGTCACTCTCGGACTCAATATCTCCATTAGGTCGTATGATCATTACCCGTTGATTTGGACAATTATTTGCATAATGTCCTCTTCCATGGCATCGATGGCATTGAATATCACGAGTACGATTAAGATTGGGACTCGGTTGAACTTGCTTTTTTGGTTCATTTGCTTCGGCCGTGGGTTTTGACGTAGAGGATCCCCCCTCAAATTTCCATGAAGGATTCTTTCGATTCGATGTATAATGATTTGGGGTTGCTTTCCAAGTAGAGGTATTAGGAGTAGTTCGAGTGTTACCTCTTCTTTTGAGTTGATTTTCGATTTTGATTGCCATGTGCACCATTTCTTCTACTTCAAAATAAGGATGGAGTTCCACCATGTTTTGTATTTCACGATTTAGTCCTGATAAGAATCTCGCCATGGTAGCCTCTTCGTCTTCTTCAATGTTAGCTCGGATAATCAAAATTTCCATTTCCTTGAAATATTCTTCAACACTTTTAGTACCTTGACGTAGCGTTTGTAAACGGTTGTAGAGTTCTCGATAGTAATAGTTTGGTACAAACCGTTTTCTCATCAATGTCTTCATCTCTTACCACGTCTCAATAGGAGGCTCACGATATCGTCTTCGGTTGTTCACCATTTGATCCCACCAAATGATGGCGTAATCGGTGAACTCAATGGCCGCCATCTTCACTTTCTTTAGGTTCGAGTAGTTATGACATTCGAACATGAGTTCGACTTTCCTTTCCCAATCAAGATATGCTTCGGGGTCACTCTTACCTTGAAATGGAGGGACGTTGAGTTTGATATTACTCAAGTTTCCATCTTGACGATTATCCTCATTGTTACCTCGTCGATGTCTTCTTGGATTTCTTTCGAAATCCTCTTCATCCGAGTATTCATCATTAACTCGCAAGGCACGCCTTGGGAGAAATGTTCGTCTAGCTTGAGGGTTCTCTATTTGTTCCATGCGTGCATGTATAGGTTCAAGTTGAGCTTTAAGTTTAGTATCAAACATTTGCTCTATTTGCTCCATCATAGTTGCTATGTCGAACTTTTGGGAATTTTCTTCGGCTTCGGTCATAATGTTCACGTGATTAAGAGGTGGTATCAGGGTAAGGTATGGTTGAAATATTATGAAGATAGGAAGGCTAAGAACTCGTGTATATGGTACGATAAATTTTGGTAATATAGGGAAGGAAGGTAAGGGACGTAGTATATGTTGTATGTGGTAGGAGATGTGAAGTGAGGGAATGATATAGTATGGTAAAAGAAAAAAAATGAATCAAACCGTGTATGGATGGTGATGAAAACCGAATGATTAAGATGATGTTGGAACGGCTCCAAGTCTCCGATGCCAAATGATATGATTCTCTCTGAAAGATGATCAATTTTGCGGAAGCGATTTGAATGATGTTCGAAATGTAAGTGATGACAAGTAACGTAACCGAGATGGATGAATTTTGGCGGATGAAACGGTCCTTGTAGACTTCTTGCGGTGTTAAAGGGGCAAGGGTGATTTGGTGTTGATTAAAATCGAACGAGTACTTATTAGTATACCCATTGTGCATTACATGCCGATCGAATTGCCAGGGCCATCCTAGCAACAAATGTCCGGCTTGCATTGGTACGACATCACAGAGTATTTCGTCATGATACTTACCGATCCTAAATGCTACTAAAACTTGTTTAGTCACTTTAGTTTTGCCACTATTATTCAACCATTGTAGTTTGTATGGTTTCGGATGTTTTGTAGTAGGTAGTCCAAGTTTTTCTACCATTATGGTGCTTGCGACGTTCGTGCATGACCCTCCATCTATAATCATGCTACAAACTTTATCCTTTACGTAACATCGTGTATGGAATAGGTTTTCCCGTTGCACGTTCGTTTCATCCTTCGCTTGTATGCTTAAAGCTCTACGAGCGACTAAGGTGATGTCTGTTGGTAATTCATCCTCAGATTCGTCCTTCGGCTGAACATTGTCCTCGTTGTCACTCTCGGACTCAATATCTCCGTTAGGTCGTATGATCATTACCCGTTGATTTGGACAATTATTTGCATAATGTCCTCTTCCATGGCATCGATGGCATTGAATATCACGAGTACGATTAAGATTGGGACTCGGTTGAACTTGCTTGTTTGGTTCATTTGCTTCGGACGTGGGTTTTGACGTAGAGGATCCCCCCTCAAATTTCCATGAAGGATTCTTTCCATTCGATGTATAATGATTTGGGGTTGCTTTCCAAGTAGAGGTATTAGGAGTAGTTCGTGTGTTACCTCTTCTTTTGAGTTGATTTTCGATTTTGATTGCCATGTGCACCATTTCTTCTACTTCAAAATAAGGATGGAGTTCCACCATGTTTTGTATTTCACGATTTAGTCCTGATAAGAATCTCGCCATGGTAGCCTCTTGGTCTTCTTCAATGTTAGCTCGGATAATCAAAATTTCCATTTCCTTGAAATATTCTTCAACACTTTTAGTACCTTGACGTAGCGTTTGTAAACGGTTGTAGAGTTCTCGATAGTAATAGTTTGGTACAAACCGTTTTCTCATCAATGGCTTCATCTCTTCCCACGTCTCAATAGGAGGCTCACGATATCGTCTTCGGTTGTTCACCATTTGATCCCACCAAATGATGGCGTAATCGGTGAACTCAATGGCCGCCATCTTCACTTTCTTTAGGTTCGAGTAGTTATGACATTCGAACATGAGTTCGACTTTCCTTTCCCAATCAAGATATGCTTCGGGGTCACTCTTACCTTGAAATGGAGGGACGTTGAGTTTGATATTGCTCAAGTTTCCATCTTGACGATTATCCTCATTGTTACCTCGTCGATGTGTTCTTGGATTTCTTTCGAAATCCTCTTCATCCGAGTATTCATCATTAACTCGCAAGGCACGCCTTGGGAGAAATGTTCGTCTAGCTTGAGGGTTCTCTATTTGTTCCATGCGTGCATGTATAGGTTCAAGTTGAGCTTTAAGTTTAGTATCAAACATTTGCTCTATTTGCTCCATCATAGTTGCTATGTCGAACTTTTGGGAATTTTATTCGGCTTCGGTCATGATGTTCACGTGATTAAGAGGTGGTATGAGGGTAAGGTATGGTTGAAATATTATGAAGATAGGAAGGCTAAGAACTCGTGTATATGGTACGATAAATTTTGGTAATATAGGGAAGGAAGGTAAGGGACGTAGTATATGTTGTATGTGGTAGGAGATGTGAAGTGAGGGAATGATATAGTATGGTAAAAGAAAAAAAAATGAATCAAACCGTGTATGGATGGTGATGAAAACCGAATGATTAAGATGATGTTGGAACGGCTCCAAGTCTCCGATGCCAAATGATATGATTCTCTCCGAAAGATGATCAATTTTGCGGAAGCGATTTGAATGATGTTCGAAATGTAAGTGATGACAAGTAACGTAACCGAGATGGATGAATTTTGGCAGATGAAACGGTCCTTGTAGACTTCTTGCGGTGTTAAAGGGTCAAGGGTGATTTGGTGTTGATTAAAATCGAACGAGTACTTATTAGTATACCCATTGTGCATTACATGCCGATCGAATTGCCAGGGCCGTCCTAGCAACAAATGTCCGGCTTGCATTGGTACGACATCACAGAGTATTTCATCATGATACTTACCGATCCTAAATGCTACTAAAACTTGTTTAGTCACTTTAGTTTCGCCACTATTATTCAACCATTGTAGTTTGTATGGTTTCGGATGTTTTGTAGTAGGTAGTCCATGTTTTTCTACCATTATGGTGCTTGCGACGTTCGTGCATGACCCTCCATCTATAATCATGCTACAAACTTTATCCTTTACGTAACATCATGTATGGAATAGGTTTTCCCGTTGCACGTTCGTTTCATCCTTCGCTTGTATGCTTAAAGCTCTACGAGCGACTAAGGTGATGTCTGTTGGTAATTCATCCTCAGATTCATCCTTCGGCTGAACATTGTCCTCGTTGTCACTCTCGGACTCAATATCTCCGTTAGGTCGTATGATCATTACCCGTTGATTTGGACAATTATTTGCATAATGTCCTCTTCCATGGCATCGATGGCATTGAATATCACGAGTACGATTAAGATTGGGACTCGGTTGAACTTGCTTTTTTGGTTCATTTGCTTCGGCCGTGGGTTTTGACGTAGAGGATCCCCCCTCAAATTTCCATGAAGGATTCTTTCCATTCGATGTATAATGATTTGGGGTTGCTTTCCAAGTAGAGGTATTAGGAGTAGTTCGAGTATTACCTCTTCTTTTGAGTTGATTTTCGATTTTGATTGCCATGTGCACCATTTCTTCTACTTCAAAATAAGGATGGAGTTCCACCATGTTTTGTATTTCACAATTTAGTCCTGATAAGAATCTCGCTATGGTAGCCTCTTGGTCTTCTTCAATGTTAGCTCGGATAATCAAAATTTCCATTTCCTTGAAATATTCTTCAACACTTTTAGTACCTTGACGTAGCGTTTGTAAATGGTTGTAGAGTTCTCGATAGTAATAGTTTGGTACAAACCGTTTTCTCATCAATGGCTTCATCTCTTCCCACGTCTCAATAGGAGGCTCACGATATCGTCTTCGGTTGTTCACCATTTGATCCCACCAAATGATGGCGTAATCGGTGAACTCAATGGCCGCCATCTTCACTTTCTTTAGGTTCGAGTAGTTATGACATTCGAACATGAGTTCGACTTTCCTTTCCCAATCAAGATATGCTTAGGGGTCACTCTTACCTTGAAATGGAGGGACGTTGAGTTTGATATTGCTCAAGTTTCCATCTTGACGATTATCCTCATTGTTACCTCGTCGATGTCTTCTTGGATTTCTTTCGAAATCCTCTTCATCCGAGTATTCATCATTAACTCGCAAGGCACGCCTTGGGAGAAATGTTCGTCTAGCTTGAGGGTTCTCTATTTGTTCCATGCGTGCATGTATAGGTTCAAGTTGAGCTTTAAGTTTAGTATCAAACATTTGCTCTATTTGCTCCATCATAGTTGCTATGTCGAACTTTTGGGAATTTTCTTCGGCTTCGGTCATGATGTTCACGTGATTAAGAGGTGGTATGAGGGTAAGGTATGGTTGAAATATTATGAAGATAGGAAGGCTAAGAACTCGTGTATATGGAACGATAAATTTTGGTAATATAGGGAAGGAAGGTAAGGGACGTAGTATATGTTGTATGTGGTAGGAGATGTGAAGTGAGGGAATGATATAGTATGGTAAAAGAAAAAAAAATGAATCAAACCGTGTATGGATGGTGATGAAAACCGAATGATTAAGATGATGTTGGAACGGCTCCAAGTCTCCGATGCCAAATGATATGATTCTCTCCGAAAGATGATCAATTTTGCGGAAGCGATTTGAATGATGTTCGAAATGTAAGTGATGACAAGTAACGTAACCGAGATGGATGAATTTTGGCGGATGAAACGGTCCTTGTAGACTTCTTGCGGTGTTAAAGTGGCAAGGGTGATTTGGTGTTGATTAAAATCGAACGAGTACTTATTAGTATACCCATTGTGCATTACATGCCGATCGAATTGCCAGGGCCGTCCTAGCAACAAATGTCCGGCTTGCATTGGTACGACATCACAGAGTATTTCGTCATGATACTTACCGATCCGAAATGCTACTAAAACTTGTTTAGTGACTTTAGTTTCGCCACTATTATTCAACCATTGTAGTTTGTATACTATTACATTTGCACTAATAAAATAGTGGAGTTTTACTAACCCCCAAGTAATCGGGGGGTGGATGTCTGTCTTGCGTCCAAGTACAGGCAGGTTGTGATACGGGATCATTTGATATGAACGAAGAAGACGAAGTAAGGATCGATATAAATGACCTTACTACACGCCATGCACGAACTAGTACGTATTTAGGCGAGAAAACGAACATAAGACGTGGAGTATCGGTCTCAGCCGTGTGTCATGCTGTGCCGGAAGGTCGACATCCAACCTGCCGGAAAAATGTTCAATATGCCGGAAAATATCCAACATGTCGGAAAAATGTTCAATATGCCGGAAAATATCCAACCTGCCGGAAAATTCACCACCTGCCGGAAAAATCACCACCTGCCGGAACTGGCCGAGCATTGCCGACCGAACCCGACCATGTCGTCCGACACGGCCCGTGCCGCACTCGTCCGGAAATGCAAAAGTCACCGGCCATAGGACTCGACCGTGTTGTCTGGCACGGTCGAGTCGAACTCTTCCGGATAAGCCAAAACCGACTGCCCAGACGACCCGACCGTGTTCCAGGACACGATTGGGCCCACGCCGAACATCCTTGTCAGCGCCGCGCCCGTGCCGAGTCACTGTCGGACGAGTCCCTGTCGGACGTCCCTGTCGCGCCGCGACCGTGTCAAGCGGACACGGTCGAGTCACTGCCGACGTCCTTGTCAGCGCCGCGCCCGTGCCGAGTGTCCTTGTCGCGCCGCGGCCGTGTCAAGCGACACGGCCGAGTCCTGCCGGCAGATTTCACTTTTTTTGTGTTTTCTTTTGTGTGTGTCTTTGCCTTGTTTTTTGCTCATTTTAGGGATTGTGTTTCCCCTAAAATTAGGATTGTTGTTCCTTTTATATTTTATTGTTGATTTATTTTGATTATTCAAAGATTTTATAAATCTTTGAATTATTTTATTTTATTATAGAAAGACTTGAAGTCTCCTATATATAGGCTTGTGTTAGCATTGTAAAAGCCATTTGATATGATTCTCTCCGAAAGATGATCAATTTTGCGGAAGCGATTTGAATGATGTTCGAAATGTAAGTGATGACAAGTAACGTAACCGAGATGGATGAATTTTGGTGGATGAAACGGTCCTTAACCCGACAAAAGTGTAATGGCGAACTCTAGCAAGATAACTAGAACCCAATAATTATACGTTCGACGAACCTTGGAATCAAAGGGAAAAACGACACTTCAGGTGATAAACGAAGTGCTTTTTTATATATATATATATATATCAAAACCGAAACAATAAGTTATCAAACTTATGCAAATACAAAGTATTTATGAGTCTTTCAAATTGTGTCCTTACAAAAAACGAAAATGCTCCTTATATAGGTGAGAGGAGCTACTAAGTAATGATAACACCAAAAGAAAGTTTAAGACTAAATGAGAAGAACAAAATGATGGTGTTGACCATGATTTGAAGCTTGCAACGGCTAGTGAGGTGATGATGATGGCCAAGACTTTTGAAAATGGACCAAGACTTGTAGTAATATTATCATTATGTGTGGAAGACTAAAATGGTGATGATGATGGCCAAGACTTTTGAAGATACACCAAGACTTGAGGAAGGCTTGCAACGGCTATGAGAAGTGTGATGATGACCAAGATTTTCACTTTAAGGCTTTGAAGATACACCAAGATTTAGTAGCAAAAAGTAGCAAGACTTTGAACCAAGACTTTGTATCATGTGTAGAAGACTTTGTGAAACTTCCTTCTTTGTTCTTCTTTATTCCAACGGCTAGTAGCTTGAATTTGGGCCGAAATTCTTCATCCTATAATGATGCCCGGATCATGTATCTTGATGACATTGATAGGTACTTTGCTTTTGACGTCTGTCTCGATCGGTTTCTTAGCCAATTCTCTTTCCCAAATAATTTGAACTAGACCGTTGATGGAGTCTTTGAATCTTTTAGCTCTTGCCCTTGTGATTGGTCTGAGGGGTACTTGAATCGGTTCCTTTGCATTCTCTAGTGTGTTCGCATCACCATTGTATGTTGAAGAAATAAGAATACACTTGTGTTTTCTTTGTGAATGCTTTTCATCGAAACCTTGATTATAATTCGACGCGTTTTCGAGTTTTAATCGAATCGATTCTCAATAGGTCTTGAGGAAAGATTATCTTATCAAACTATAGGTCTAGTTTGATAAATCATTCATATTGTTCTTGTTTACATAAGCCGAATTGCCCTACTTTCGGTTATATCTTACGAGTGTTACACATATTCGAGTGTTGTGAGGATCAATTATATTTCCGCTGCATTACATACGAGTTTACGTCCATTTTCATACGTAATTCGTATCATTAGTGGCATCGGAGCCCAAGGCAATTTCCTTGGCGATTTTATTGAAGATTTCTTGTTCAAAACCATTTCTTGAATCTTGTTATGGATTTCTCCGATCCCGATTTCTTGATGAAACTCCGGGACGCACTAAGCGGTCTACCGGAACCACGTATGCAAGCAAGACACGGGGATGATGCACGTCAAATACACCATGCGGACGAGTTTAAAGTAAACGAACTTCTGGAGTTCGTTGGAGGTACCGACCCCGAAGCCTATTTGGAGTGGGAACGGAAAATTGAACGCATGTTCGAATTCAAAGACCTTAACGACGAGAAACATTGCAAATATGAAATTCCCAAGTTAGGGAAGGGTGCTTCTCTTTGGTTCGAAGGAGTAAAGACGCGAAGATCTCGGGAGGGAAAGGCAAAAATCCGTTCGTGGGATTCTTTAAAAAGAAAACTTCGTAAGAGGTATGTGCCAACATCACATCGGTTAACCTTATACCGGAAGATTGCCGATTTCATGCAAGGCAAACTAAGTGTAGGTGAATATATTGAAGAGTTCGAAAGTTTGGTCTTGATGGGAGAGCTAGAAGAAAACGAAGAACAAAAGATGTCACGTTTTTTACGTGGCTTAAACAAAAACATAGCCAACACGGTGGAGTTATACCCGTATGAAGATTTCGACACTTTATGTGGATTATGTGTGAAGATAGAAGCCCAAAATAAATTGAAGTTTTCAAGACCCGAATTTCCTTCCAAATTCGGGAATCCAAGTGCCGGTTCGAGTTCGGGTACTAAAAGCACCACACCAAGTCATGTCCCTGTCACGGCACCTAAGGCTCCCTACGTACCCAAAGAAACAAGTTTGGCAAAGGTGCGATGTTTCAAGTGTCAAGGATTCGGCCATTACCAAAATGCATGTCCGAATAAACGGGTGGTGACACTAAGAGAGGCTCTTGAGGTCCGGGAAGAATTATTGGCCGAGGACGAAAAAGAAAGACTCGGTGACGTGTTTGACGTGAACGCCGAAGAAGAAGAAGAGGAGTGCGAGGCTTACAATGCTCCGGACTATGACACGAGTCTAGTCCTTCGCACTTTACAAGTCAAGACGGTTTCGAGGGACACGGAACAACGAGATCAAATATTCCACACCAAGTGTCAAATTAAAGACAAGTGGTGTAGTTTGATAATCAATGGAGGGAGTTGTACGAATGTTGCTTCAAGTGAGATGGTGGCGAAGCTCGGACTCGTCACTACTACTCATCCGAAACCATACGCATTACATTGGCTCGATGATGGGAATAAAGTGAAAGTTTCAAAATAAGTACGGGTCGGATTAACTATGGGCTCGTATGGTGACAACGTACTATGTGATGTACTCCCAATGGATGCATGACACATACTTTTGGGCCGACCGTGGCTATTTGATAGAGACGTTTCGTATCGAGGAAGGAGTAACGAATATGAATTACGAGATAAAGGCAAGAAGATTGTGCTTAAACCGATGGCACCCGAAGCCATTCGATCGATGAGTTCTAATCAAATAGAGAAACCGAAGCTTACCATGTTTGCTAGTGAGAAATAGGTGAGACACGCTATTGACGATGGCGAGCGTGTGTATTTATTGATGATTAAAGAAACACGAAATGTTGACGTAGTTGTGCAAGGCAAGAGAGATATCAATACCTTGCTACAAGAATTTGCAGATGTCTTCCCGGAAGACTTACCGCCGGGTTTACCACCATTACGTGGGATTGAACACCAAGTCGATCTTGTACCGGGTGCATCACTCCCTAACAAGACCGCCTATCGATGTAACCCCGAGGAGACAAAGGAGTTGCAAAAACAAATCGAGGAGCTAATGAATCGCGGGTACGTTCGAGAAAGTTTGAGCCCTTGTGCGGTTCTGGTTTTACTTGTTCCAAAGAAGGATGGGTCATGGCGGATGTGTATAGATAGTAGAGTCGTGAACAACATAACCATCAAATATCAGTTCCCAATTCCGAGACTTGATGATATGTTGGACGAGTTGCATGGTTCGGTGATTTTTTCGAAGGTTGATTTGAGAAGCGGCTATCATCAAATTCGCATGCGGGAAGGAGACGAATGGAAAACGGCTTTCAAGACAAAACATGGATTATATGAATGGCTCGTCATGCCCTTTGGCCTTACAAATGCGCCAAGTACTTTCATGCGATTAATGAATGAGGTACTTAAGCCGTTTTTGCGAAAATTTGTCGTCGTATACTTGGACGACATCTTGATTTATAGTCGATCATTGCAAGAGCATACCGGGCACTTGAGGAAAGTCTTCGAGATCCTTAAGGATCAAAAACTTTATGGGGAAAAGGAGAAGTGTTCGTTTCTAGTCGAGAGTGTAGCCTTTCTTGGCTACATCGTTTCTAACGAAGGAGTGTCGGTTGATCAAACCAAGATCGAGGCGATTAAATCTTGGCCTACGTCCAAAACCATCACAGAAGTCCGATCCTTTCACGGACTTGCTTCATTTTATCGGAGCTTCATACGAGACTTTAGTACCATTTCTAGCCCGATAACGGAATGCTTAAAAAAAGGACCGTTTGTGTGGAACGGGGCTGCCCAAGGGGCGTTTGAAAAATTGAAGGCGAAATTGTGTGAAGCACCTATCTTGGCTTTACCCGACTTTTCACAACCTTTCGAGGTAGAATGTGATGCAAGTGGAGTGGGTATTGGGGCGGTCCTCGTCCAAGGGAGGCGACCAATTGCATACTTTTCGGAGAAATTGGGTGGGGCTCGACTCAACTATTGTACTTATGACAAGGAATTCTATGCCATTGTGAGATCTCTTGATCATTTGAGCCATTACCTTCGGCCGAAACATTTCATCCTACATTCGGATCATGAGTCCTTGAAATATATTAACGGCTAACAAAAGTTGAGTCCGAGGCATGCTAAATGGGTGGAATTCTTGCAATCATTCTACTTTTCATCAAAATACAAAGATGGCAAGAGCAACGTTTTGGCGGATGCTTTATCTAGACGGTATGCCTTGCTCTCTACTCTTGACATTCGGTTGCTTGGGTTCGAAGCATTGAAGGAGTGTTATGATGGGGATGGGGATTTTGGTGAGGTTTTCATTCGGTGTAAATCTGGCCCATTTGGAGAGTTTACGTTGCAAGAAGGATTCCTTTTCAAAGGAAATCGCCTTTGTTTACCCAAACACCCGATTCGGGAATTGTTGGTTCGGGAAGCTCACGGTGGAGGCTTGGCCGGTCATTTTGGTTCGGCTAAAACATTGGAGGTGCTTAAAGAGCATTTTCATTGGCCGAAGATGCAAGTGGTTGTACACGACATAATTAATAAGTGTGTAACATGCCATATTGCTAAGAGCTCGTTCAAGCCGGGAGTATACATGCCTTTTCCAATTCCGAAAAGGCCGTGGGAAGATGTCTCAATGGATTTCATTGTTGCTTTACCTCGTACTCAACGAGGGAGAGATTCTATTATGGTTGTTGTAGACCGATTTTCGAAGATGGCTCACTTTGTGGCTTACCACAAGACGGACGACGCAAGTAACGTCGCTGATTTGTATTTCCGAGAAATCATACGATTGCATGAGGTTCCAAAAACGATTGTTTCGGATCGGGACTCAAAATTCTTTAGTTATTTTTGGAACACCTTGTGGATAAAGGTGGGAACCAAACTACTTTTTAGCACGTCACATCATCCACAAACGGACGGTCAAACCGAGGTAACCAATCGAACGTTGGGCACTTTACTACGTGTTCTTGTGAACAAGACACAAAAGAATTGGGACTTGAAACTTGCACATGCAGAGTTCGCTTATAATCGTTCTCCTACTCATGCCACGACACCCTCTCCGTTTGAAGTAGTTTACGGAATAAACCCGTATATGCCGTTAGATCTAATTCCATTGCCAAGTGACGAGTTAGTGCACAAGGATGCGGAATCAAAATTGAAATCGATGATGAAATTACACGAGCAAGTACGTAATCGAATCAAGGAAATAAATGAGGCTTACAAAAGAAAGTCGAACAAATAAAGAAGGCCGAGATTGTTCGAAGTTGGTGATTTGGTTTGGTTGCACTTGAGGAAAGAGCGATTTCCAAGTAAACATAAGAACAAATTAATGCCGCGAGCGGAGGGACCGTTTAAAGTAATCGCGAAAGTAAACGACAACGCTTACAAATTAGAACTTCCAGGAGATTATGGGATTCATGCAACCTTTAATGTTGGGGACCTCTCGCCTTACATCGATGATGACGGAATTTCGGAATTGAGGACAATTCCTTTTAAAGGAGGAGGAGATGATACGGGATCATTTGATATGAACGAAGAAGACGAAGTAAGGATCGATATAAATGACCTTACTACACGCCATGCACGGACTAGTACGTATTTAGGCGAGAAACGGACATAAGATGTGGAGTATCGGTCTCAGCCGTGTCATATGATACGGCCCGTGTCATGTTGTGTCGGAAGGTCGACATCCAACCTGCCGGAAAAATGTTCAATATGCCGGAAAATATCCAACTTGCCGGAAAAATGTTCAATATGCCGGAAAATATCCAACCTGCCGGAAAATTCACCACCTGCCGGAACTGGCCGAGCACTGCCGACCGAACCCGACCGTGTCGCCCAACACGGCCCGTGCCGCACTCGTCCGGAAATGCAAAAGTCACTACCCACAGGACTCGACCGTGTTGTCTGGCACGTTCGAGTCGAACTCTTCCGGATAAGCCAAAACCGACTGCCCAGATGTCCCGACCGTGTTCCAGGACACGATCGGGCCCACGCCGAACGTCCTTGTCAGCGTCGCGCCTGTGCCGAGTCACTGTCGGACGAGTCCCTGTCGGACGTCCCTGTCGCGCCGCGACAGTGTTAAGCGGACACGGTCGAGTCACTGCCGACGTCCTTGTCAGCGCCGCGCCCATGCCGAGTGTCCTTGTCGCGCCGCGGCCGTGTCAAGCGACACGACCGAGTCCTGCCGGCAGATTTCACTTTTTTTTGTGTTTTCTTTTGTGTGTTTGTCTTTGCCTTGTTTTTTACTCATTTTAGGGATTGTGTTTCCCCTAAAATTAGGATTGTTGTTCCTTTTATATTTTATTGTTGATTTGTTTTGATTATTCAAAGATTTTATAAATCTTTGAATTATTTTCTTTTATTATAGGAAGACTTGAAGTCTCCTATATATAGGCTTGTGTTAGCATTGTAAAAGTCATTCTATGTTGAAGAAATAAGAATACACTTGTGTTTTCTTGGTGAATGATTTTCATCGAAACCTTGATTATAATTTGACGCGTTTTCGAGTTTTAATCGAATCGATTCTCAATAGATCTTGAGGAAAGATTATTTTATCAAAGTATAGGTCTAGTTTGATAAATCATTCATATTGTTCTTGTTTACGTAAGCCGAATTGCCCTACTTTCGGTTATATCTTACGAGTGTTACACATATTCGAGTGTTGTGAGGATCAATTATATTTCCGCTGCATTACATACGAGTTTACGTCCATTTTCATACATAATTCATATCAGGTTCAGGCAGCAGTCACAGGATCGGCACAGGAAGTGAAGAGCTACGATACAAATCAAGAGTTGAGAGTTGGTCGAGTTATGTTGTATCGACCGAGTTATTGTCAGACTTCCGCTATTTTGTATCTTTACCCCTGCGTGGGTATTCATTGTAAAGGATTGCATTTTTCTGTTTGTGTTAGTCGTACGACCTCACCGGTCCATGTAGTTGTTTATAGTTGACCTTAACGGTCCGTATCAGTAATGCCCCGTTATCCCCTTCTAAGCCAATAACCATTTTATACCTAAATGCATTTACATAAAATGCATTAGGGAAGCATGGCATACAAGTTGACATTTCATGAGCATGGATAATTGCTATTTATGTGCTTAATTATGTTTTATGTCTATGATACATGCAAAATGTTATTTATTCCTCCTAACATAGTAAAATGTGTCTTTATAAATGTCTCATTACAGTGAGAAGCTCAGTTTCTCGGTTAACGGAGATCGATGTGCTAAATGACTATAAGTGATTTTATTTGTTAATTGCATTTTTACATTTACTTTCACATATGATGATTCACTCCATCTCATAGTTAACTCACTATGTTGAAGAGTACTAAACATATTAAATTAGCTCTAAGCATAGGTGGCAAACATATAAGTACTAATAACGCCACTGACAGGTCTGTCGTAGGTTAACCAGTTTAACACCGGAGCTTAGTGGTGTGGGTGTTGAGTAAATTTAAATATATGAATCAAGTAGATAACATTTGTTTAACCTAATAAAACGTGTCAAATATTTGATTCTTATATACATTGTAAATGGTTCAATTTGTAGTTGCATACGGCATCATCTGTTAAGTAATTGGACATGTCACTTCTCTATTCATCCCGGTTGGGGTCGGAACCAGTTGAACTTATCTTTTATTTTATCATCATCATATCATATTGATAAGTGAGTCCTTTCATTCTTATCTATAGCATTATAGGTATGAAGGTTTAGAAAGTTTGACAATAAAATCCCTTATTAGCATTTTTAATGCTTTCTGCCTAGTAACCGGTTTTAAATAATAAAAACACACCTTAAACTTCTACAAAACCACTGGACCGGACATTCATACCCTAAATATGTTCAATATCTATTAAGAACCGGTTTAAACCTGATACGAAACCGACTACTCCAAGCGAAGAAGATGAAGTAAGAATTGACGTAAAACACATCGACCATACTCCAACATACTTAGGCGAGAAAACAGATACGAGACACGGAATTACCTTGATAATCGGAATTGGAGTAACTTAAACAAAAGGCAACTTGCATCTTTGGGGGGGGGGGGGGAAGAGGTCCAAGTGGTAAGGACAAAACAAAAAAAGAATTTTCAGCATTTTCTTTATTAAAAAAATAGCAGGATTCTCGGCAGCATGCTTTGTGAAAGGTAGCTATCACCTTGGAGACAAAGCCCAGCTTTTACGTTTGTCAGAAAGTGACATGAGGAATCTTTTTATTATCTTTTCCTTATTTTAGACCAGCTTGTAATAGTTTAAGATTATCTTGTCAGGCTCTTGTCAGGCTACTTTTGCCTATAAATAGTGTCGATGGAGTTATAATGAAGATTATTGAATATTGAAGAAATAAGAATACACTTTGTGTTTTCCTTGGTGAATGCTTTTCATCAAAACTTGATTTTTATTCGACTAGTTTTCGAGTATTAATCTGATTGATTATAAATAGGTCTTGAGAAGAAATCACTTTATCGAATTATAGGTCTAATTCAATAAACAACTGTTTTCTGTCCTGTTTCGATATTCTTTTTGTTTTCGATACAGTTTTGTACTTGTTCGGGTTTTCGCATCAAGAGCTGTTCGATCGTTCGAACTTGTTTCCTGTTTTTATTAGCATCCAATCGAAGTTTGCTGTTTCGAGTGCCGTTGTTTGGAGGTTACCTGTTTCGAGTCATTTCCATTCAGCCAGTTCCTGTCTTGCTGCTGTATCGAGCTGCCGTCATCATCGTGCGCGCATACCGCTAGCCAGTGTTATTGCTGTAGCGAACTATTATTATCAGTTCCTGACAGTTCCTTGCTGATTCGCTTCCGCTCGTCGAAACAGCCTTCCGCTGTACCAATAGAGAATTCGCATCACAAGTGAGAATTCGCATCAAAACCAACCAAGAACCGGCCTATAACTACTTGAACCAATCCAGTCTTTCAAACATGATTTATGGAAGCTATTTGAGGGTATCTTCGGTATTTCACCCTCAAAACCGCCTCTCACACTTGGATAAGAGAGGAAAACCAACCCTGCACCCTCATTAACACTAAGGACTCAACCTAGGAGCATCCATCTCCGAAAAATCACCAAAAATTCAAGAAAAAATCACCAAAACACCAACACCTCATATCCTTTGAGAATCGAGGTGAGTTTTCTTTGTTTTCTTCATGTTCTTGATGTCTTTATTGATTATTTCGATGAAAGTAGGGTTTGTTCAGGCCCTTAGACATATCATGATAATGTTAATAATTCATCCATATGACTTAACCTTGTGTTTATTGTGGGTTTATAGAGCCTAAATCATCACTAGACAACATAGAACTCAATTCTGCCACCTTTTATAAACATATATGGATTGTGCATATTTAGTGTATTTCAAGGGATGGTGTTCCCATATATGTGTTCTTCAGTATGTTAGGGATGTTATATCAAAATTTGATACAAATCATTCAAGCGGTTATAAGCTAAACAAGTTCAGTTATTCAAAGGTTTTGATAAACTCTCTTGAACAATTATGTTGTTGTAGAATAGGTTACATAAATTACCATATGCTCATATTTTCAGAATAATTTTTCTTGTATAATTAAAGGAGAAGTATATAAAGTTAAAACATAGCATAAATGGGTATATATTTATAATTATTGCATCACATTAACTAGTTGTGAAGGGATAAGTCATAGATGATCCTAAATTGTATTCCAAACATTTTGTAGCATTCATGAAAGTAATGTTAAGTGCAATATGGTTAATTAATTCAGGGCTTTTAGCACATCCATCTAGCTAGAGAAGCTGATCTTTTCACTTCAATACGCAGCTGGACCTGAGGTAAGATGAGGCTTTTCCCTGTATCTTAAAGATCATATATTGATTGGTATTTTCATATGTGACTGTTATTGAATGATCATGCATAACATGTATATATTTAAGAAAATGAAGTATGGTGCTTGATTGATGGAGGGTAGGCACGGGACGTGGGGGGGCAGCGGACCCAACATATGGTGGAAAATACATGCGGATGAAAGTCGGTCAAGGAAACCATCATTGAATGAAAAAGGTTGAATACGGCTAATACCATTGGTTAAAAAACCAGTATGGAAACCCCCATATACATGTTTTATTAGCCAATTATATCAACAGGTTCTGAAAACCATGGCCTATCACTATCAGTCGAGTACCACACTTCAAGGGTACCCGAAGAAAGGATTTTACAAGAACATGACTATATCATATAAAGTAGTTATTTGTTGATGAATGTTGTAACACCCCAAACTAGGCGGATATTACAGTGCCATGGACCCCCAACTGGGACCCACCAGGCGAATGAAAATTAATGAATTAAATAATATAATTATAGTACCGAACCACATTATATCATTAATCACTCCGATGAGGAATTTCAAGTACAACACACCCAAGATAATACAGAATACATGTATATTTTATATGAAGATAAAATATACAATACTGAATAAAAATGAGTATCCAAATAGAAATCTGCAGCGGAAATAAAATGAAGAAATATGAATTACTGAAAATGACTGGGGCTCCCTACTAGTATCACTGAGACTCATCGCCGTCAATGTTCACTTCCCGTACTTTAGCCTTGCCATGACCTGAAAACAACATCCCCCAACGTGGTCAGTTACACAGAACAACAATCCTCAAGAGTTGAATAAACACAATCATGATATATCTTAATTATGAAATTAAGCTGAAGAGGAGTATCATAGTACGCCCGTAATGGGACGTGCAAGTGTACAAGACGAGTGTCCGAACACACCCGTACTTGTACCTAATTAGTCTCAAGGAGGCACGTTACCGTGTGCACAGTCCATTGTGTCGGTGAACCCTTCACATGGCTATTG
The DNA here is from genome assembly GCA_033398695.1 of Orobanche coerulescens. Classification (NCBI taxonomy): domain Eukaryota; kingdom Viridiplantae; phylum Streptophyta; class Magnoliopsida; order Lamiales; family Orobanchaceae; genus Orobanche; species Orobanche coerulescens. Next base: position 80,610,703 of record CM065810.1, on the reverse strand, counting down.
TGTGCCCGACTAAAAATTCCACACATAACCTGATACGAATTACGTATATAAGTGTACGTAAAACATATAAAATACAATGGAAGATTATCACTGTTTCTACAAGTATCAAAGTAACAACGAAAATAAAAGGTGGTGGCCGAATTTAGATGGTTTCGGCCGTGAGGTAGGATAGTGTATGGATTTGAATGTGTTTTATCGAATTAGACCTATAACTCGATAAAGATAATCTCTCCTCAAGACCTATTGAGAATTGATCAAGTTATAATTCGAGACGCGTCGAAATAATAACCAAGGTTTTGTTGAACTCGTTCAACGTATATTTCAAGAGAAATACAATGTTTTATAAATTTCAGGATGCTTACAACAACAACATGAACTACTATATATAGTAGTATACAACCATAAGGAAACAAAACAAGAAGAAAAAAAAAACGAAACTTCCTAGCATGCTTCGGCCGAACAAATCAAGGGTGTGGGGGAGGAGATCATGAAGATTTTGGACAAGATATGATATCAAATCTTCATGCATCTTGGACTTATTATTGATGACTTTGACATGAAGAAAAAGACTTGATGAAAGTCTTCACCAAGGAGCATGCTTCGGCCGATCTTCAAGGATGTGGGGAGGAGGAGATCTTCAAGATCTTGTGTAAGATATGAAGACTTTTGAGGAATCCCTTTCATACATGCTTTGGCCGAAACTTCCAAAAGGGTGGGGGAGGAGATCTTCAAAATCTTGGACAAGATATGAAGATAAAGAAAAAAAATGCTTTGACAAATCTTCAAGCATCTTGGACCAATCGGCCGATTCTCCCATGATTTGGGCCGATTCCAACGTTAATTTCGTCGCCATATTTACGTAACTCCAGTTCCGATTAATAATGTAACTCCAATTCGCATGTTCTTCTCGCCCAAGTATGATGATGCATGGGCGTGAAACTTTGTATCGTCGTTGATGTCGATTTTTATTGACTTCTCTTCGATTGGAATAGTTGATATCGTATCATTTCCTCCCTCTTTGAAAGGAATTGACCTCAATTCCATAATGCCCTCGTCGTCAAGGTAAGGCGAGAGATCGCCTACGTTGAAAGTTGCGTGTACTCCGTATTCGCCCGGAAGTTCTACTTTGTAAGCGTTGTCGTTCACTTTTCCCACAATTTTGTACGGACCTTTGGCTCTCGGCATTAATTTGTTCTTGAGTTTGTGTGGGAATCGTTCTTTCCTCAAATGTATTCAAACTAAGTCGCCAACATCAAATAGTCTCGACTTTTTATTTTTGTTCGGCTTCCATTTGTAGATTTCATTTACTTCTTTAATTCGATCTCGTACCTTTTCATGTAACTTCATCATTGACTTGAGTTTTGATTCTGCATCTTTGTGAACCAATTCGTCGCTCGGCAAGGGAATCAAATCCAATGGCATGTGTGGATTTATTCCGTACACTACTTCAAAAGGTGAATGGGCCGTGGCGAAACCGGGTGATCGGTTGTATGCGAATTCCGCATGTGCAAGTTTAACGTCCCAAACTTTTTGTGTTTTGTTCACCAATCCTCGCAATAATGCTCCCAAGGTTCGATTAGTCACTTCGGTTTGTCAATCGGTTTGTGGGTGATGTGAATTACTGAATAGAAGTTTAGTTCCCACTTTTCTCCATAAAGTATTCCAAAAGTAACTCAGGAATTTAGAAATCTCGATTTGACACGATAGTTTTTGGAACTCCGTGTAAACAGACTACTTCTCGGAAATATAAGTCCGCCACATTGCTTGTATCATCGGTTTTGTGGCATGCTATAAAGTGAGCCATTTTTGAAAAACGGTCGACGACCACCATGATCGAGTCTTTGCCCCGTTGAGTACGAGGTAAACCAACAATAAAATCCATCGAGACATCCTCCCACAGTCGCAAAGGTATTGGCAACGGCATGTATGTACTTGGCTTGAACGAACTTTTCATCATGTGACAAGTGACGCATTTACTCACGATCGTGCTTACGTCACCATACATCTTTGGCCAAAAGAAATGCTCCTTTAGAACTTCTACGGTTTTAGCCAAACCAAAATGACCGGCTAGTCCTCCTCCGTGCGCCTCCCGAACTAGTAATTCCCGAATCGTATGCTTAGGCACACATAGTTTATTACCCTTGAAAAGAAAGCCATCCTGTAAAATAAATTCTTCGTACTGACCTATTTTACAACGGGTAAAAATTTCTCCGAAATCCAAATCGTCAATGTAATGATTTTTCAAAGTCTCGAATCCCAACAAACGAACGTCTAGAATAGAAAGTAAGGTATACCGTCTTGATAGTGCATCTGCCACTATATTACTCTTACCGTCTTTGTACTTGGATGAAAAGTTAAAAGATTGCAAAAACTCCACCCATTTTGCATGTCTTGGACTTAGCTTGTTTTGCCCGTTAATGTATTTCAATGACTCGTGATCCGAATGTAACACGAAATGTTTCGAACGTAAATAGAGACTCCAATGATCTAGTGCTCTCACGATAGCGTAGAACTCTTTGTCGTAAGTACAATAATTAACTCGAGCACCACTTAACTTTTCTGAAAAATAGGCGATGGGGCGGCCTCCTTGAATAAGTACTGCCCCGATTCCAACTCCAAAAGCGTCGCATTCCACCTCAAATGGTTGTGAAAAATCGGGTAACGTTAAAATCGGTGCTTCACATAACTTTTCTTTTAATTTTTCAAAAGCCTTTTGGGCAGCCTCATTCCATGCAAATGTACCTTTTTTAAGACACTCCGTGATCGTACTGGCGATGGTACTAAATTCCCGTATGAATCGTCGGTAAAAAGAAGCGAGGCCATGAAATGATCGTACCTCCGTGATAGTTTTTGGTGTCGGCCAAGACTTGATTGCCGCGATTTTCTCTTGATCTACCGAAACTCCTTTAGAAACGACATAGCCGAGAAAGACAAGACTCTCGACTAGAAAAGTACACTTTTCCCGCTTTCCATAAAGTTTCTGTTTCCTTAGAGTTTCAAACACGTGTCGCAAGTGTTCAAGATGCTCCTCTAAGGATCGACTGTAGATTAAAATGTCGTCTAAGTACACGACAACAAACTTCCCCAAGAAAGGTTTAAGAACCTCGTTCATCAATCTCATGAAAGTGCTCGGGGCATTAGTGAGACCGAATGGCATCACAACCCACTCGTAAAGTCCATTCTTCGTTTTAAATGCCCTCTTCCATTCATCTCCCTCTCGCATGCGAATTTGATGGTATCCGCTCCGTAAATCAACTTTTGAAAATATAACCGAGCCATGCAACTCGTGTAACATGTCATCTAGTCTCGGTATGGGGAACCGATACTTGACGGTGATGTTATTCACGGCTCTACTGTCAATGCACATTCGTCATGATCCGTCTTTTTTTGGTACAAGTAGGACTGGAACCGTACACGGACTTAAACTCTCTCGGACATATCCGTGACTCATGAGCTCTTCAATTTGATGTTGTAGCTCTTTGGTTTCTTCGGGATTACAACAATACGCCGCCTTGTTCGGTAATGGAGCTCCTGGTATAAGATCAATTTGGTGTTCGATTCCGCGGATAGGTGGTAATCCCACCGGCAAGTCTTCGGGAAAGACATCCGCGAACTCGTGCAACAGTGTATCTATCTCTTCTTCGTGTTGTGATTTTGTAGCAAGGTTTCGGGTTTCTTTGATCATCATCAAATAAACACGTTCGTCATCGTCAATGGCGTGTTCGACTTCTTTTTCGTTTGCAAATATCATGAGCTTCGGTCCTTCGACTTTTTTTGAACTCATTGTTCGGATAGCTTGATGTGACATAGGTTTAAGAATAATTTTTTTACCTTTGTATCGTAACTCATACTCGTTGCTCCTCCCTCGATGTAGTACGTCCCGATCAAATAACCAAGGTCTTCCCAACAACACGTGACATGCGTCCATCGGTAGTACATCGCATATAATATCATCACCATACGATCCCATGGTAAGTCCGACCTTCACTTGTCTTGATACTCTCACTTTATTTCCATCATCGAGCCAATGGAGTGCATACGATCTTGGATGAGCCGTAGTGGTTAGTCCGAGCTTCGAAACCATCTCGCTTGACGCCACATTCGTACAACTTCCACCGTCAATGATCAAGCTACACCATTTCTCTCCGACACGACACTTCGTGTGAAAGATTTGATCTCGTTGTTCTATGTCACTCGGGGCCGCCTTCGTTTGTAACATGCGAAGGACGAGGTTTGTGTCATAATTCGGGGCATCGTATGCCTCGCAATCTTCTTCTTCTTCATCGGCTTCCAAGTTAAAGACGTCTCCAATTCTTTCTTCTTCGGCTAGTAATTCTTCTCAGACGGCTATTGCTTCTCGTAACGTCACTGTTCTTCGATTTGGACAAGCACTTTGATAGTGTCCAACTCCTTGACATTTGAAACACCGAACTTTAGATAAGCTTGTTTCCTTCGGCGTGAGAGGAGTTTTTGGAATGGTAGTAACGGGTGGACTTGCCGTGACCGTTTTTGGAAGCGAGCTAGAACTCGTGCCAAAGTTGGTATTTCCGAATTTAGGTGGGAATTCGGGTTTTAAAAATTTTGTCTTGTTTTGAGTTTCCAACTTTATGCAAAGTCCGCACAAAGTATCAAAGTCGGAATAGGGGTAGAGTTCCACGGAATTAGCAATGTTTCTATTCAAGCCTCGTAAGAAACGGGACATCCGTAATTCTTCGCTCTCTTCAAGTTCTCCCATCAAGGTTAAGTTCTCAAACTCTTCGATGTATTCTTCTACACTTAGATTTCCTTGTGTGAGGTCAGAAATTTTTCGATATAGGCTTAACTTGTGTGTAGCCAGTACATATCTCTTACGTAGTTTCTTTTTTAGAGAATCCCATGAGCGTATCTTTTCCTTACCGGCCCGAACTCGTTGTGTCTTCATTCTTTCAAACCAAAGGGAAGCTCCCTTTCCAAGTTTGAGAATCGCGTACTTGCATCGTTTCCCGTCATCTAGGTCCTTGAACTCAAACATTCGTTCAATTTTCCTTTCCCACTCCAAGTAAGTCTCGGGATCGGTGCCACCTACGAACTCCGGAAGTTCGCTTGCCTTGAATTCATCCGCATGTTGTGGTGCCTGCATGGCGTCGTATCCTCGTCATGCCTGGATTCGGGGCTCCGGCAAGCCTCGAAGAACGTCACGCAATTTGGTTATTTCGTCATCGGTGAATGCCATCTTCTTGAGTAATGTCGAGACCCGTGAAACGAATGTCTCCGATACCACTTATGATACAAATTACGTATATAAGTGTACGTAAAACGTATAAAATACAATGGAAGATTATCACTGTTTCTACAAGTATCAAAGTAACAACGAAAATAAAAGGTGGTGGCCGAATTTAGACGGTTTCGGCCATGAGGTAGGATAGTGTATGGATTTGAATGTGTTTTATCGAATTAGACCTATAACTCGATAAAGATAATCTCTCTTCAAGACCTATTGAGAATTGATCAAGTTATAATTCGAGACGCATCGAAATAATAACCAAGGTTTTGTTGAACTCGTTCAACGTTTATTTCAAGAGAAATACAATGTTTTATAAATTTCAAGATGCTTACAACAACAACATGAACTACTATATATAGTAGTATACAACCATAAGGAAACAAAACAAGAAGAAAAAAAACGAAACTTCCTAGCATGCTTCGGCCGAACAAATCAAGGGTGTGGGGGAGGAGATCATGAAGATTTTGGACAAGATATGATATCAAATATTCATGCATCTTGGACTTATTATTGATGACTTTGACATGAAGAAAAAAGCTTGATGAAATTCTTCACCAAGGAGCATGCTTCGGCCGATCTTCAAGGATGTGGGGAGGAGGAGATCTTCAAGATCTTGTGTAAGATATGAAGACTTTTGATGAGTCCCTTTCATGCATGCTTTGGCCGAAAATTCCAAAAGGGTGGGGGAGGAGATCTTCAAAATCTTGGACAAGATATGAAGATGAAGAAAAAAAATGCTTTGACAAATCTTCAAGCATCTTGGACCAATCGGCCGATTCTCCCATGATTTGGGCCGATTCCAATGTTAATTTCATCGCCATATTTACGTAACTCCAGTTCCGATTAATAACGTAACTCCAATTCGCATGTTCTTTTCGCCCAAGTATGATGATGCATGGACGTGAAACTTTGTATCGTCGTTGATGTCGATTTTTATTGACTTCTCTTCGATTGGAATAGTTGATATCGTATCATAACCACCCGGCCACGCAATATGAACCCAGAAGGTCACATGAACAAGAGTGACCACGAAGAATATTAATGAATAATAATCCGACAAAGGTCAAGAATGACTCACCGAGATGAAATAATAATGAAATGAATGACAGCTCACTGAAATGATTGGAACTTGTTAGGCGTAATTTTTATACGCTTATTTATCATTATTTTGTATTATTTTGGAGAGTGAATTTGCTTAAATGAACTCTTAATGCCTTAATTTTGTATGTTTGTCAGGAGATTGGAGTCCGGAAGCTAAAACGAGGCGAAACGGGCGAAAACGCAAATTTGTGAGTCATGCGCAAGGCAAGTGGGCCGCAGACAGAAGGCAACTAGCGGACACAAAGTAGATCGACTGTGCCGCGCACAGCCTGTGAGCCGCGCACGATGAATTAAAAGGCGCCTGTGCATCCAGTAAGACAGCAGCCGCGGCACACTAGGCGGATATGGTGAGCTCCGCGTGGATTTGGGCCGTTTTGAAGCCAGTTCTCGACCTACTCACATGGACGCGAATTGGAGACTGTGCAGAGCTATAAATAAGGGTTTAAGACCCTAATTAATCATCGTTGGATATCTTGAATCTTTGAACCTTGGAATTAGAGAACCTTGGAGGAGACGGCAGAAGAGGAAGATAAGCCGAAGAGATCAAAGGCAGAGGTCAGAAGCCAGAAGAACGGAGGGATCCGAGCTTCATCTGCGTTTGATTTTCATGCTTTTATCTATTAATTCTGTATTTTCATTAATTAGCATGTCAGGCTAAAACCCTAATCTAGGATTTTGATGAAACCTACGTTTTGACGGATTTGCTTGAGATTATCTATTTAATTCCATTTTTGTTGAGTTTTCCCAATCGTGTTTAATGCTTTCAATTATCTGGCCAATAGTTGTATTGTTTTAATCATTCAATTAGAATCGGGAGAGGAGAGTTGGTGAGGAACTATTGGCGAGGACCGTTTTATTCTGTGAGATAGGAATATACTCATAGGAACTACGTGGCATTTTGGAGATTTTATGCTTTTTGCCTATTGACGAATTAATTCACCTAGGGATAGAGTGCCTTATTCGCCTTTAGAAAAATCTATTGACCTCGGGAGAGGCGGTAGAGTATATTAGCAATCTTTGGCTTCAATAAATTGGGACAATCATTAACTTCAGTTAATCGAGAGTAAATTCGGATAAACCGAGGTGGATTCTGAACCCTAGACTTATTTATCATTTGATTCTCTTTCTCCAAGCGATCATTTTTACTGTCTAATCTTTTATTAATTCTTTTAGTAATTAATTGCAAACCCAAAATTCGATTGTTCAAATTCGATTAATTACATAAAAATCGGTAGTTAGTGATTCAGTCCTCGTGGGAACGATACTCACTCATCACTTTATTACTTGTATACGATAACGTACACTTGCGTTAAAGAAAAATCGCAATAAGTTTTTGGCGCCGTTGCCGGGGACTGGAATTTTTGCTAATATCGATTTCAGTATTTCTAGTCTTAGTTTGAACGTTTTATTTACTTATTTTCGTGTATTTAATTTTATTTATTTTATTTGTTTTTCCTTTCAGGATCTTTTGCGTAGTGCATGAGAAAACTCGGTAACGAAGGCCTACTACCTTTGGATACCCACCTCGAGCGCACTCTTCGAAGGAACAAGAAGGAGAAACGAGAGTTACAGACGACGGTGACCATGGCCGAAAATATCGAAATTCAAGGAGGAAATAATATTGTGCAGCAAGCTCAACCGGAAATGGCACTTCGAGACTATGCCATGCCACAAATTAATGCTAATTTTTTGGGAATTCGGCGCCCCACTATCTAGGCGAACAACTTCGAGATCAAGCCTGCGATCATTCAGATGGTGCAGGCTAGCCAGTTTTGTGGATTACCGAATGACGACCCCAATGCTCATATTGCTTCTTTTCTTGAGATTTGTGACACGTTCAAGAACAATGGTGTCACCGACGATGCTATCCGATTACGGCTTTTCCCTTTCTCTTTGAGGGATAAAGCGAAATTTTGGTCAATTCCTTACACGGGTCGATCACAACATGGGCAGAGTTAGCGCAAGCCTTCCTTGCTAAATTCTTCCCACCTTCTAAGACGGCGAGATTGAGAAATGAGATCACCACCTTTGGTCAGTATGATATGGAATCGCTCCACGAGGCGTGGGAGCGATACAAAGATTTGTTACGAAGATGCCCACATCATGGCCTTCCAGACTGTCTTCAAATTCAGACGTTCTACAATGGATTGAGTGCCTCTACATGCACTCTCGTGGATGCAGCCGCTGGTGGGGCTTTGATGGGAAAGACTATGGCCAAGGCACACTCGTTGTTGGAAGCTATGGCCGCAAATGCATATCAATGGCCATATGAAAGAATAACGCCGAAGCGAGTTTTGGAAATTTCGAGTAACGACCCGATATCTACATTGTGAGCTCAAGTCGCCGCCTTGACTCAGCAGCTCCAAGCATTTTCGCATACTCCTTCCCCTGTCACCATTGAGTCTTGCAATTGGTGTAACGAATCTCACCCTAGCGCAGAGTGCCAAGTCGGAAACCCGTTCGAGCAACATCCGATGGAGCAAGCTCAATTCATGGGAATCGGAAATCGACAAAATAATTCTTACCCCAGCACTTATAATCAAGGATGGCGAAATCAACAAAATTTTTCGTGGAGGAGCGGGCAAGCTTCAAAACCTCCACAAGCTCACTTTGCGCAGCCCCCACAGCAGCCCCCTGAATCACCAAAGGTATCATTGGAAGATGCTCTTGCTCAATTGGCGGCTAACACGAGCCAATTCATGACTCGCACCGAAACGACCCTCCAAAATCATTCTACCTCCATCCGAAATCTAGAAACACAAATGGGGCAGATTGCTAATCTATTGTCTTCTCGGTCTCAAGGTGCATCGCCCAGCGCAGCCGAAATGAAACCCAAGGAAAACGTGCAAGCAATCAAATTACGAAGTGGAAAGGAGTTGAAAGGGCAGCCTATCAATAACAAAGAGCAGCCGATCGAGAAAAATGAGAAGGAAAAGGATGAGGCGCCCAAGCCAAAGGAAGTATCGACTACTCAGCCCACTCCTCAAATCCCATTCCCACAGCATTTCCAAAAGCAAAAACTAGACAAGCAATTTTCAAAGTTCCTCGACGTCTTCAAGAAATTGCACATAAACATTCCATTTGCCGACGCGTTGGAACAAATGTTGAGTTATGTAAAATTCATGAAAGAAGTCTTGTCAAACAAAAGAAAGCTCGAGGAATATGAGACGGTCGCATTAACGGAGGAGTGCAGCGCTATTTTACAAAGGAAGCACCCACCTAAATTGAGAGATCCGGGAAGTTTTACCATCCCTTGCATCATCGGAAATTCGTCTTTCGAAAGAGCCTTATGCGATCTCGGAGCCAGCATAAACCTTATGCCCCTTTCTATTTTTAAAAAGCTGGACATTGGGGAAGCCAAGCCGACGACGGTCTCCTTACAATTGGCGGATCGATCTATTAAGTATCCGAGAGGAGTGATTGAGGATGTGCTAGTAAAAGTGGATAAATTTATCTTTCCAGCGGATTTTATTGTGCTCGACATGGAGGAAGATCAAGATATCCCAATTATCTTGGGAAGACCATTCTTGGCGACCGGCCGAACTTTGATCGATGTGGAAAAGGGGAAGCTGACTCTACGTGTTCAAGAGGAGCAAGTAACGTTCAATATCTTTCGATCCGTAAAATATCCGAATGATGCTGAAAATTGTTTCCAAGTTGACGTCATTGACTCGTGCTTGAGTAGAATCTTTTGAGAGAATTATCCACCCGACCCTTTGGAATGCGTTTTGATTGGGGCTGTTTCCGAACTAAATGCAGAGCATGCAGCCTACGTACGCCACATGGATGCTTCCCCGCCAATTTTCATTCGTCAACCATTGGAGGAGCTCGGCAGTTCACTAACTCGACCAGTTCCATCGATCGAAAAACCTCCAAAGTTGGAACTCAAGAAGCTGCCACCTCATTTAAAATATGCATTTTTAGGGCCCGACGACTCCCTTCCAGTTATTCTTTCGGACACTTTAGCAGGGGATCAAGAGGCGAAATTATTGAGAATTTTGAGGGAGTACAAATCTGCTCTTGGATGGTCTATTGCGGATATAAAAGGGATCATCCCGTCAATTTGCATGCACAAGATTTTGATGGAGGAAGACTACAAACCATCCGTGGAGCATCAATGCCGGTTGAATCCAAACATGAAGGAGGTGGTAAAAGTCGAGGTTTTAAAACTCCTCGACGCAGGTATGATCTTTCCGATTTCTGATAGCAAGTGGGTAAGTCCGGTCCAAGTTGTGTCGAAAAAGGGTGGGATAACGGTGGTTCAAAATGATAATAATAAATTAATTCCCACTAGGATTGTCACGGGGTGGCGTATGTGCATAGATTATAGGAAATTAAATAAGGCCACTAGAAAAGATCATTTCCCCTTACCTTTTATTGATCAGATGTTAGATAGATTAGCCGGACACGATTTCTATTGCTTTCTCGATGGTTACTCGGGGTATAATCAGATTTACATAGCCCCCGAAGATCAAGAAAAAACGACGTTTACATGTCCTTACGGCATTTTCGCTTATAGGCGCATGCCTTTTGGATTATGTAATGCGCCGACTACGTTTCAACAGTGTATGATGGCTATTTTTTTTAGACATGGTAGAGCAGTGTGTTGAGATTTTTATGGATGATTTTTCTGTTTTTGGAGATTTGTTTGACATTTGTTTGAAAAATTTGCAGAAAGTCTTAAGAAGATGCGAAGAGACAAATTTGGTCTTGAACTGGGAGAAGTGTCATTTTATGGTGCAGGAGGGCATTGTGCTTGGCCATCGAATATCCTCACATGGAATTGAAGTCGACCGAGCGAAAATTGAAACAATTGAGAAGATGCCTCTGCCCACTTCGGTCAAGGGGATTAGAAGTTTTTTGGGACATGCCGGTTTCTATCGCCGATTTATTAAGGATTTTTCGAAGATCACGAAGCCGCTGTGCAATCTACTCATGAAGGATGTTCCATTTACTTTTGACGAATCATGTAAAGAAAGTTTCGATTTATTGAAGAAAGCTCTAAGCACGGCACCGGTGATAGTCGCTCCGGACTGGGACCTTCTATTCGAGTTAATGTGTGATGCAAGCGACTTTGTCATTGGGGCTGTTTTGGGGCAGAGACGAGGGAAGGTGTTCCATGTCATATACTATGCGAGCCGAACACTCGATGACGCCCAAAGAAATTATGCCACAACGGAGAAGGAATTGTTGGCGGTGATCTTTGCATTTGATAAATTTCGGGCGTATCTACTGGGAACGAAAGTGATAGTGTGGACCGACCATTCAGCAATAAAATACCTTTTGGAGAAGAAGGATGCCAAACCAAGGTTGATTCGGTGGGTGCTACTCCTTCAGGAATTCAACTTGGAGATTCGGGACAAGAAAGGGACTGAAAATGTTATAGCCGATCACCTTTCACGATTAGAGAGTCCCCTCGAGAAGGGAGAAAGTGAGCCACAAATCATGGAAACCTTCCCCGACGAGCAGCTCTACAAGTTGGATTCAAAACACGCGCCTTGGTATGCTGATCTAGTGAACTACTTGGCAAGTAAAACAATTCCGAACGACCTCTCACGCCATCAAAAGAAGAAGCTAATATCGGACGCTAAGTATTATTTGTGGGACGATTCTTTTCTTTTCAAGAGATGCCCCGATCAAATCATTCGTAGATGTATTCCGGATGAGGAAATCAACAGTGTGCTAAACCATTGCCATGCATCACCCTACGGTGGACATTTTAGTGGAAATAGAACAGCGGCGAAGGTCTTACAATCGGGGTTCTATTGGCCGTCCTTATTCAAGGATGCTCACTCCTTTGTGTCCGCGTGTGATCGGTGTCAACGGACGGGAAACATCTCAAGACGACACAAAATGCCGCTGAACACCATACTTGAAGTTGAATTGTTCGATGTATGGGGGATCGACTTCATGGGTCCAATGTCGTAATCAAGTTTATAAAACAATATATCTTCACACGTTTTGGGACTCCACGTGCTATTATCAGTGATGGTGGGTCACACTTCGACAAAAAATTTCTTGATGCAGTTTTGAGAAAATACGGAGTCACTCATCGTGTTGCTACAGCATACCATCCTCAGACGAGCGGTCAAGTCGAGATATCAAATCGAGAGCTGAAGTGGATCCTAGAAAAGACGGTTAGCTCGTCTCGAAAAGATTGGTCATTTAAACTCGATGATGCACTTTGGGCGTACCGGACTGCGTATAAAACACCTATCGGAATGTCGCCCTACAGATTGGTTTATGGGAAAGGTTGCCATTTACCTGTAGAGATGGAACATCGTGCTTACTGGGCGATAAAGAAACTAAACTTTGATCTGAAATCTGCTGGTGAAAAGCGTTGTTTGCAGCTGAACGAGTTGGAAGAAATTCGCCACGACTCATACGAAAATACGAAACTTTATAAGGAGCGGACAAAGACTTGGCATGATAAGCACATCAAGCAAAGAGAGTTTGTCCCGGGACAAGAGGTGTTGCTATTTAATTCTCACTTAAAGTTATTTCCCAGGAAATTGCGTTCACGATGGTCGGGACCGTTCACCGTAGTTCAAGTGTTCCCACATGGTGCGGTAGAAGTACAAAAAGATGACCGAAAATTCAAAGTTAATGGACAACGGTTGAAGGCATACTTGGGAAATCCAATAGACACGCAGAAAACGAGTGTCGTCTTATCCACCGCCGGATGAATGCGAGAATAGTCCGGCTGAAGACTATAAACTTAGCACGTCTCGGGAGGCAACCCGAGTATTAGTTGTAGAATCTTTCTTGTTTTCTTGCATTCTTAGAGTCTTTTTTTTTGTCATCATTTTTCTTTGATCCGTCCATCCCTCTTGTCTTGATGTTTTCGTTTAAAAATTCTGTGTAGGAATCACCCAAGGGGAGAAATTCAATGATGGGCCGCGGCACAATAAAAGTGAGCCGCGGCACGCACCAGTTGAGGAAACATGGCCGAACAAACTGTACTCTGTGCCGCGGCACGATCTTACTGAGCCGCGGCACACCAGGTCACTGAGCCGCGGCACACATTCCCTGAGCCGCGGCACACCAAATGTTCAAGAAACGCCCAGGAAACTGTACTATGTGCTGCGGCACGGGGCAAGTGAGCCGCGGCTCAATGGCAAGTGAGCCGCGGCACACTAACACATTGAGCCGCGGCACGTCTACACTGAGCCGCGGCACCCGGCGGTATTGCAAAGAGTCCCAGGCCGACTGTACCTTGGGCCGTGGCTCACTTATATTGTGCCGCGGCCCCCGTCGCAAAATAAGAACGCCCAGGTATGCTTCATACAGTCGATCGGCCAGCACAAGGTCCCTTCCTTCCTTCCTTCCTTCCTTCGCACAATGAGGTCAGTCAATACCCTTCTCTTAGTCTCCTTCTCAAATTCTTCAGGTAATTCTTGATTTCTTAATCATAAGTGATACTTGATTTGAAAAGAATTGAAGTTATATATTGCTAGTTGTTCTTCAATGTTTTCTCTAAAATGGAGTTGGAATATGGGGAATTTGGTATTTAATTGTGATGGAATTGGTAATTATGAACGAATTGGTGATGATAGTTGTCGTTATTCATGGTTATTATCTGTGTTATTATTTTTGGGATTTGGAGTTAACCATCAAAAATTTTTGTTCTTCATTTTAACTTGTGCATACCAAGTGTTTGATAAATTGCAGCAATGAAAAATTGGTAAGCCAAGCATTTTCAAATTATATGCAACGAATCATTTTATTGAATTACATTGTCCCCAACCCTTACATCATGTTAAACTTGAGAGCTTGTACTCAACTTCCTGTTTGATGATGCAAGCTCATTTATTCAGACTCCGCATGATGTAGTCGAGAAGCGTACAAGCTTGCCGGATGATGCCGGCACCAGCTCGTGAGAGGACTGGAGGGGAGTACTTGACCTTCTTATTCTATTGCTTATTATATTTTGTCCATTGAGGTCAATGTACGTCCTAAGTTTGGGGGGGGGGGGGGGGTTTACTTTCTGCCGATACATTTATTGTTGTACTTTTTTCGTTGCATTTTTTTATTACTTTTATTTCTGTCGATAGCCTTGCTTGTCTTGATTTGACTCTATTCGTGAATTTTTCGTGCTTCTATTTGTGTGATACTGATGTTACGACACTGTTTTTCTCTCTGAAGAAACGGTCGAGTTTTAGTCGCGTTGTAGTCAGTGATTTCTGTTTCCGCTAAGTCGTCATTTAGGTCCAAATTTTTTTCTCGTGATTGTAGAGGTCTTGGCGGATAAGAGAGGATACATACTTGTTTTACAATCACCGTCGATACGTTTGGTTACATTTTTCGGTTAGCTAGTCGTTCAGTACATAAGTCGTGTTGGCACTTAGAGTGAGTTTAGAGTCGGTCAGTTTTTCCCAAAAAGTCGAGATATTTTTGTTCTATGATGGGAAATCTAGTAACCGGGGGTATTCACGTGACCCGTTGTTTACTCTCGCGTAAAACGACGACCCTGATTAGACTAGTGATTTAGAAATTTCACATGTGCCGAAGACGGGAAGCCTAGTAACCGGGGGTACTCGCGTGACCGTTGTTTACTCTCGCATAAAATAGCGACCTTGATTCGGACATGCGAGAATTAGCTATTCGAGTTGGTTTTCCGCTGTGGAGGGGAACTTAGTAACTAGAAGCATCCATGTGCCCCATGAGTGTCTTTTACGTCAAACGGTTTCCCAATACATGAGAATGGAAGTTCCACCCTAGGATTATCCCGATGAAACATCCCGAGATCCGAACCTACTGGTCAACTCGAATCAATTTCTTGAGCATATATATATAAGGGAATACTGTCCGAGGATTATTTTTATGAAACTCGTGAAAATTTTGCCATTAGACTGTGGAACGGGGCGAATTTAGCTCGTTTATTTTAACCTTTCATATTGACGGTCGATTTGATTCACGTTTGTTAATCTTTGAGCCGGATTTTCTTCATGAACGAGTAATTAGGACTGAACTTGGTTCCTTTGTAGAATCAGTATTCTGAGTGTAGCTTGCTATTACGATACTCGTATTATTCAGAGAGAATTTCAGGATAGTATTGATTAGGTTGAGCACTACGAGTTGCACGATTATTCACGACATTCTTTTGTTGAATTTAATTCTTTTTACTTGAGGACAAGCAAAGGCTTAAGTTTGGGGGTATTTGTTAGGCGTAATTTTTATACGCTTATTTATCATTATTTTGTATTATTTTGGAGAGTGAATTTGCTTAAATGAACTCTTAATGCCTTAATTTTGTATGTTTGTCAGGAGATTGGAGTCTGGAATCTAAAACGAGGCGAAACGGGTGAAAACGGCAAATTTTGGCTGTGAGCCGCGGCACAAGGCAAGTGGGCCGCGGCACAGGAAGGCAACCAGCGGGCACAAAGTAGACTGTACTCTGTGCCACGGCACAGTCCAGGTGAGCCGCGGAACAGATGAATTAAAAGGCGCCCAGGCATCCAGCTGAAGACAGTGTGTCGCGGCACAGATTTAGTGAGCCGCGGCACACTAGGCGGTTATGGTGAGCTCCGCGCGGATTTGGGCCGTTTTGAAGCCAGTTCTCGACCTACTCACATGGACGTGAATTGGAGACTGTGCAGAGCTATAAATAAGGGTTTAAGACCCTAATTAATCATCGTTGGATATCTTGAATCTTTGAACCTTGGAATTAGAGAACCTTGGAGGAGACGGCAGAAGAAGAAGATAAGCAGAAGAGATCAAAGGCAGAGGGCGGAAGCCAGAAGAACGGAGGGATCCGAGCTTCATCTGCGTTTGATTTTCATGCTTTTATCTATTAATTCTGTATTTTCATTAATTAGCATGTCAGGCTAAAACCCTAATCTAGGATTTTGATGAAACCTACATTTTGACGGATTTGCTTGAGATTATCTATTTAATTCCCTTTTTGTTGAGTTTTCCCAATCGTGTTTAATGCTTTCAATTATCTGGCCAATAGTTGTATTGTTTTAATCATTCAATTCGAATCGGGAGAGGAGAGTTGGTGAGGAACTATTGGTGAGGACCGTTTTATTCTGTGAGATAGGAATATACTCATAGGAACTACGTGGCCTTTTGGAGATTTTATGCTTTTTGCCTATTGACGAAATAATTCACCTAGGGATAGAGTGCGTTATTCGCCTTTAGAAAAATCTATTGACCTCGGGAGAGGCGGTAGAGTATATTAGCAATCTTCGCCTTCAATAAATTGGGAAAATCATTAACTTCAGATAATCGAGAGTAAATTCGGATAAACCGAGGTGGATTCTGAATCCTAGACTTATTTATCATTTGATTCTCTTTCTCCAAGCGATCATTTTTACTGTCTAATCTTTTATTAATTCTTTTAGTAATTAATTGCAAACCCAAAATTCGATTGTTCAAATAAAACTAGAATACATAAAAATCGGTAGTTAGTGATTCAGTCCTCGTGGGAACGATACTCACTCATCACTTTATTACTTGTATACGATAACGTACACTTGCGTTAAAGAAAAATCGCAACAGAACTGTCGTTCCTCATGAATTAAATGATTAGTTTGGTAATTACAAGTCTCAACGTGATTAGTACAATCTGAATGAATATGATGTGTGAATGAACAACAACGAAAGTAATGAGTATCCTTTTAACCGAGTAAGAATTTACTTACTCAACACTGGTGAAGAATGTCCTTCTTCGAACAACATCCTAAAATGAGATGTCGGTAGCTCGAACAACCTTGAATAACATAATTACCAACAAACGCTCAATATACATATCAAGCATGAATCACGACCAACTCAAAGGTCGATACAACAATATCCAAACTCATTGAGGCATTCTAACGAATACGTTGAAAACATTCATCCTTTGATAATAGCCAATCCCTAAAATATATCGAAACCAGACTCCAAAATGAGTAGTTCAATCCAACAAAACACCTTCAATGATATCGATAATCCCATAGGAATCCACAACTCGAGTTAACGACAACAATTAATTGAAAACCCCCAAAATATCAAAGTCACCCTAAGGTGTTCTTGAATCAAACCCCAAACATTCATGAAATCTGAAATATACACCAATAAATCCGTAGGAATACATTTATCCAAGGTAGATAATCCATATCTAACATATTCCGACATAATAGCAAGCCTACACGAAGAAATCGGGAGGAAAACATCAAAATCCGAAATTCTAGATCCAAGAAAAGTTTACCTTGATTTGATGTATTGGTTAGGATGGAATGATGATTAATCCGACTTATAAGCCTGAATATGATGCTAGATGATTGTAGCTCGAAAGGATCTTCTAAACTCGACCAAAATCACCCAAGAACACCCAAAAACGAAATGGGATGTGAAAAATGACGAAACTTGGGATGACTATCCAATATATAGTAAATCCACATTAGCGCGCTAGCTCTTGTGCTTAGCATGCACTTAACGGTGTACCGATTAGTCCAGTACCCCCTGTCTGCATCGTTAGCATGCGCTAAAGCCTCTTCTTAGCGTGCGTTAACCTTGTATTAGCGTGCATTAAACCGGATGTTAGTGTTGGCATTGAAGGTGCTAAGAGGTGGCAATACACCTTAGTTGGTTATTTTTTGGGGAAAGCCCCTTCTATCAATTTGATCAAGAATTACTCTCTGTCGGCATGGAAGGGCCTTAAGGAGGTGTTCTCCTCTGAGGGGGGATTTTATTTCTTTAAGTTTGAAAGTGAGCTGGTTTTGACCGAGGTGTTAGAGGGAGGGCCTTGGCTGATTCAGGTCCAGTCCATTCTCCTTACCCGATGGAAGCCTGGTATGTCTCTTCTGAAGGTTCAACCTAAACATGTCCGTGTTTGGGTGAAACTTCATAATGTCCCTCTCGAGTATTGGACTGACGAGGGGCTCAGTATTACTGCTAGTGCTATAGGGGAGCCACTTTTTTCTGACGTGTTCACCAGGAACTGTCTGAAAGTGGATTATGCCTGAGTTTGCGTCATGTTAGACGCTAATACTAGCCCGATTCACTCGTTTCTCATGGTTCTTCCATTTGATGGTGATTGTCCTTGTGTTAGGAGGATCCAGGTTGAGTATGAATGGCTACCTCATCGGTGTGGTGTTTGTAGAGTATTCGGGCATCGTGATCAGGTTTGCCCAAGCATTTCTAAGTCGTTGGTTCAGAAGCAGGTCAAGCAGGCTCGTATTTATGTGGCTAAGCCTGCTCCCCCATGTGCTTGTATCTCGGGGTCTTCGTTGGGACTGGTTTCGGATGGGGGGGTTGCTCAGACTGAGGTAGGCCCCTCTACCAGATCTGGGTGCCCAGGTGTGGAGTTAGCTGGGGGCACTGGAGGTCGTTCTGCTGGATCGGGTCCGTTGAGTAGCGTCTCCACTTTCTCCTTGGTTACTACCAGCTCTCCTATCGTGTCGCCTAGGAGGGCTGGTACTGGTGTGTGTGAGCCGTCTCGCAATAGGTTTGCGGCTCTTTCTGGTATCGCCGATGATATTGAGACTGCGTTTCCTGAGTTTGTCGGCACGTCGATCTGTTCTAGTTCCTCTCCTTTGGGCTAATATTGATGCAGCCCGGGTCGATGTTGTTAAATGATCCCTATTGCTGTGTGGAATGTCCGTGGACTTAACCAGACTGAACAACAGATCTCGGTCCGGGAGGTAATTAGCTCGTTTAATCTTTGTTGTATTGCTCTACTCGATATGCGCCTCTCGGTTGGTAACTATGGGCGTGTTTCTTCATTTATTTCTGGCTCTTGGAAGTGGTTCTCTGATTATAGTTGTGGGCCTGTGAAGAGGATCTGGATTAGGTGGGATCCTGGTTCTGTTTCTGTGGATATTATTGCTATTGAGTCGCAGTTTATTCATTGTCGTATTACTCTTTTGATCGACTCATCCTGTCTGTTGGGATTCGGTGCCTAAAACGAAGGCCCAGCGGAAGCGGTAAAACGAAAATTAATTCGATCCGAATCCCTACGAGTATCAATCGAGCTACGTATATACGAATATATAAACGAAAAACAAGAGTTATAAGAAACTCACCCTTGAAGTCCGTTGATTAAATGGTAACCTTCTCTTGAGCTATTCCCCAAGATTTAGATTGATCTCTACGAATCCAATCCGCTCCAAGCCCTTGAACGATCCAACGCCGAAAGCACCGCGTCTCTACTTGCCACGCGCTGGAGAGACTACCGGAACGACAATCACCTTGCTATCCTCCAAGGATACGGCTAGAGCTAAGTGATGAAGCTTCCAATATGAAATTATAACACTCTAAGTGTATAACTCACCATCTCTCTTTTATTTCTCAATTTTTCTCCAAGAAAAAATCAAGAACTTGATGGATAAAGAAGATGATGATGAAGAAGACTTCTCTCTCTGTTTCCTCTTTTCTCTTCACGTTGGAATCAATACTTAAGAAAGTGATTGTCATCATCTTCATTTATTCAACTCCCCACCACTACCAACAACTCATACATGTGGGAATCTAACCCCACCATATATCATGATCCATTAAAGAATGGAACAAGAGTCCACAAGGAAGGTGGGTGGAAAGTGGGGGGGAGGCCCATGATAGAAATCGGACGAGTTCGGTTTGTTTCGGACTCCCGAGGGTATAAACAGATAAACTCCGATTCCGTATCGATGTATTTATATCGATTAATTAATCCAATTAATTAAACATATCAAATACAAAATAATATAATTAATTTCTCCAAGAAATAATTATATACATGAATTAAATTAATCACCCAGTAATTTATTTAATTCATTAGGACGTAAATCAATTTATCCAATAAATCGATTTAAACATCCAATGTTCCAAAATTAGATATCCAATATCTAATATTCATAATGAGAGAATTAGCTTTATTCATTCCGTCGTCAATCCTATTGCGCGACTCGGTAGGTCCGTCTCAGTCAGCAATGGGAGGAACCAAAGAGTAGTAGCACCACCTAGCCAGCCTGGCGTCCTACACTGTACCCCAACTGAGAACGAATGATTGGGATCATTCAAGAACCATTTTGTCGTGAATACCAGTATACGTATAAACCCTTCTTTCAAATGTCCCGATCAAGTTATGGGGTCACGGCCAGTCAAACCCCATCTGTACTTCACGCTATGCATGCGTTAATGCAAATCGAGATTATCGAGCTGTCGTGTATCTAATACAACTAGCTCCAATACTTTGGCCAAAGACTTATGATCTCATCTGCCAATAACCGCATAGGACATATAACCCGCTCACTAACGGGAGAAAGAATTCTATCTTGGTATTCAGTAGGACCTGCTACTTGCCCATCAAGATGCACGTCGAGGTTGACCCCCGCCTTCCGGTTTATAGGGTCGAACTACTCTAATGAAAATCTGGACGTCACAAGCACATCCCTACTAAATCCTCAAGTCGAAGGTTCACGAATACCTATCACAACCTTTCGATTCCGTCATTGACTGTCCCAGAGTGAAATCCGTGTGACGAATCGAGGGTGAGTCGGTTCGAGTATACTAATCCAATTAGCATACCTATAACGTGTTCTCCCACTAACCATTAGCATTCGACAGGCACTCTCCATGTCAAAGAACACGTCATACAAGTCTTCACATAAACTTAATGCCCAATCAAGTTTCATCGACTTGCGAACGATTAAGTATTTGAGCTATAAACCTTTCCAGTGTCGACCCCCTTATCAAATAAGGAGTGGAACGTTTTGCTCTCAAATACACAGACTAGTTTCTACATGTATATTTACGAGTTAGGAATGTCAGTAACTACCAGTAAATAAAGAGACATTCATTGCCTTATATTGATGATTTACATAATAACAAGTACAATGCCCTCACTCAACATCCTCTGAGTGGCATTGGAGGGCATACTCCTAACAATCTCCCACTTGCACTCAATACCACACATTATGGTATCTAATTGATACGAATCGGTCAACATCATCAAATACAAAAAGAAGATTATCCGACCAAGCTTGATTGAGTCGCAGGCATACATAAAATCCTCATGCAAAATACATGGACAAATTACCAATTCTCGCGCGCGCGACTTAATGCGATTTAGTATTTTGCCCATAACTTTCTCGTCCGAAATCCGATTCAGGTGATTCAAGTGGCCATGGAAAGCTAAGAAATAGAGCTACAAATCTTATGAGACCATAGGACCAAACACGGACCCATTGGATCCCAGAAATGACAAAAACGACAGCATCATATTTGGTCCAAGATCATGAAGATTTTTGTCTCTTCTAGTTTCAAGATGATACGATATCTAATATTCCAATCGAAGATGCTACAATAAAAATCGACATCCACGACGATACAAATTCGCATGGTCATGCATCATTATATTTGGGAGAAAAGAACACGCGGATTGGAGTTACGTTGTTAATCGGAACCGGAGTAACGTAAAACTCGACGACGGAATCGGTCCGAAAGCATGAAAATTCGGCCGTATCATGCTTGAAAGGGACTCATGATTTGTCAAGATACATGAGGATATTTCTCCTTCCCCACCTCAATAAAAAACGGCCCAAGCATGAGAATTTGATGAAGACTTTCATCAAATATCTTCTTCATGTCACCATCACCATAATACTTCCAAATGAAGATATTTCTCCTTCCCACCATGATACCTCACGTCCGAAACACAAGATTGGAAGAAGACTTTCCTCAAAACTTTCCTTCATGTCATTGTCCCTCATGTCATAGTCACCATAATATATCCAAAAAGACTTGATATCATATCACCACAAAATCCTCATCATCCCTCCATGTTTCGGCCGATTTGAACAAAAGAATTTGATGAAGACTTTCATCAAATGTCTCCTTCATGTCATTATCCTTCATGTCCTAATCACCATGATAATTCCAAAAAAAGACTTGATATATATCACCACAAAATCCTCATGAACCCTACATGATTCGGCCGATTTGAAGGAGTTGCTAGGAAGTTTCATTTGCTTGTTTTTGTTGTATTTTCTATGGTTGGAAACTACTATATATAGTAGTGCTTGTTGTATTTGCAAAGAATCTTGAATATTAATAAACCTTGTATTTCTTTGAAATATACGTTGAACGAGTTCAACAAAACTTTAGTTATTATTTCGACGCGTCTCGAATTATAACTTGATCAATTCTCAATAGGTCTTGAGGAGAGATTATCTTTATCGAGTTATAGGTCTAATTCGGTAAAACACATTCAAACCCATACACTATCCTACATCACGGCCGAAAGCCGTATAAATTTCGGTCACCACCTTGTACTTTTGGTTGATACTTTGATACTTTTCCAAACATAATAATCTTCCGTTGTATTTCATACGCATTACGTACACTTACATACGTAATTCGTATCACTAATACCCATGTTCTCCAGATGACGCTCCAAGCTAGTCTGAGAAAGTGGCTTGGTCAGTGGATCGACGACGTTGTCGGCCGAGTCTACTCTGTGCAGCACAATGTATCCCTTGCGAACAAATTCTCTTACGAGATGATACTTCCTCTCAATATGTTTGGTGCTGTTGTGAAACCTCGGCTCCTTGGCCTGCGCTTCTGACTCGTCGTTGTCGTAGTACGGTAGACAGGCGACTCGGCACATGGTATCACTTGAAGTTCTCCCGAAACTTCTTAATCCGAACCCTTCCTTGGAAGCCTCCGAGGCCGCTTGATACTCGGCTGACAGTGGAATCGTGATCGCGCTTTGCTTGACACTACGCCAAGATACTGCTCCTCCATTAAGAGTAAATATGTAGCCAGAAGTGGAAATCGAGTCGTCCTTCAGTCCTTGGAAGTCCAAATCAGTGAATACCACCACATCCAATTCTCCACCGCCATACATCAGAACCATATCTCTAGTCCTTCTTAAGTACTTGAGAACTTTCTTTACGGCAGTCCAATGTTCCCTACCTGGGTTTTCCTGAAACCTACTCACCACGCTTACAGCATGCGCGATGTCAGGTCTTATACACAACATAGCATACATAAGGCTACCCACGGCCGAAGCATATGGTATATTACTCATTTCCTTGCGTTGTTCCTCACTTTGAGGACACATCTTCAAGGTGAGTTTTATTTCATGTCGCATCGGTAGGAACCCTCTTTTAGAATCATCCATCTTAAATCGCTTTAAGATTTTATCTATATAGAGGGCTTGGGAAAGACCTATTGTTCTCTTCGCTCTATCCCGGTAGAGTTGAATACCAAGAATATAGGTAGCTTCTCCCAAGTCTTTCATGGAGAAGCCTGGATCAGGGAGTGCATCACCACTACTGACTTTTCGGTATCCTTGAATGGTGATGTTGAGGGGATCTTTAGAGGTCGTATGGGTCTTCGGCAGGGAGACCCCATATCCCCTTATCTCTTTGTTATTGTTATGGAGGTGCTTCATAGTATTATTACTCGTGAGATTGCTCAGACTCCGGGGTTTCGATACCACTGGAAGTGTGAGGCCACCCGTACTTTCATGCTCGCCTTTGCTGATGATCTCCTTTTTTTCTGTAATCCAGATGAGGTCTCGATTGGTGTTCTTAAGAGGAGTATTGATATCTTTGATTCTCTTTCGGGGCTACGTGCTAACCCTGGGAAGAGTAATTTTTTTCTCTCGGTGAGTGCTTTGGAGCAGGGGGCTCAGGTTGAGCAGTTATTAGGATTCCAGATGGGCCAGCTCCCTGTGAGGTATTTGGGAGTCCCATTATCTTCATCGAAGCTCACAGTGGCTCAGTTCTCTCCTTTGCTTGACAGGATTGATGGTCGGGTGAGTGACTGGGCTTGTAGATCTCTGTCCATGGCCGGTCGTTGTCAGCTTATTCGGTCTGTGTTATCTGCTCTTCACATTTATTGGGCCTGTATTTTTATCCTGCCTAAGGGCGTGCTTGCCCTTATTGAGAAGCGCTTAAGGCGTTTTCTTTGGAAAGGTTCTCGTGACTCTGGGCATGCTAAAGTGGCTTGGTCTAAGGTTTGCTTGCCTGTAGAGTGTGGTGGCCTTGGTATTACTCCGTTGAGGGTTCAGAATCAGGCCCTTATGTCCCGCCATATCTGGGCTCTCCTGGCTGGGTCTTCTCGTTCTGTTTGGGTTAGCTGGGTTCGTTCGTATAGAGTTCAGCAGTGTTCTTTTTGGGATATCCCTATCGCCACTGCGTCTTCTTGGTATTGGAAACAGCTGCTGAAGTTGCGTCCCCTTGTCATGGGAGCATTTCAGTATTCTATTAGAGATGGCGCTTCATTCCATTTATGGTCGGATCCTTGGCACTCTATGGGTTTGATTGGGCATTCTCTGCCTAGAGCGCCCCTTTGGACTGGCATTGATGTGCATGCCCATCTTGGCTCTGTTATTTCTGATGGTCAATGGGTTTGGCCTGTGCTTGATCGTCCTGGGTTCCAGCAGGTTGTTTCTGCCCTCCCTCCTATCTATGGAGGCCAGGATCGCATCTCTTGGAGACCGCATAGCTCAGGTTCCTATTCTTCCTCGTCCACTCTTCGTTTCCTTAGAGCATATTCTCCTTCTGTTCTGTGGGCCCCTCTGGTTCTTAGTCCCGGGAAGATTCCTAGGCACTCCTTCATATTATGGTTGGCTATTCAGGAGCGCCTGTCGACTATGGATAAGCCTTGGCTGCAGCATGAAGATGGTATTTGTGTCCTTTGTGGGATGGCGTTAGAGTCTCATTCTCACTTATTCTTCATGTGCCCTTACTCTAGTAAGTGTATCTCTATTGCTAGGAGGGAGGTAAAATTTTGTTGGCCTCACTCGGAGTGGAGTACGGGTATTCTTTGGGCGGCTAGGAGGTGGAGATGAAAGCATGTGGTTAACGTGGCTTACCGTATCTTTTTAGCGGCATTGGTCTACTTACTCTGGCAGGAGCGAAATGAGCGGAGATTCGGTCAGAGGCGTCGTGATCCTCACACTGTTACCTTCTAGGGGATTGGTCTTGTTCGTGACATTATCTCTCAGCGTTGGACGCCTCATTCATTATCTGCAGTCGCTGTTAGGCGTATTTGGAGGGTGGCTTGGTAGTTCCATTGTAATTTTTTTATTATTCTTTTGTTTCGTGCTGTTGGTGCACCTTCTGTATGGTTCCTGGGTACTGGCCTGCTTTGTTGGTCAATCTTTTTATTTAATGCAATTGACTTTTCCCAAAAAAAAAAAAAGTCTTTCATGGAGAAATTACTCGAAAACCAAGCTTTTACAGAACTGAGCATTCCCACATCATTTCCTATTAGCAGAATATCATCCACATATAGTACTAAGAATGCGATCTTGCTCCCACTAACCCTCTTGTATACACAAGGTTCCTCTTCATTTTACACGAAGCCAAACTCTTTGACCGCCTCGTCAAAACGAAGGTTCCAACTACGCGACGCTTGCTTCAGTCCATAAATGGAACGCTGAAGCTTGCACACTTTTTGAATATCGACTTCGGACACAAAGCCTTTAGGCTGCTCCATATAGATTTCCTCCTCGAGGAATCCATTAAGGAAAGCCGTCTTTACGTCCATTTGTCATATCTCATAATCGTGGTAGGCAGCTATAGCAAGCATCATGCGAATAGACTTGATCATGGCTACGGGCGAGAAGATATCGTGGTAATCGATCCCTTCCTTCTGGGTATAACCCTTTGCCACAAGCCTGGCCTTATAGGCGTCAACCTTGCCATCACCATCAGTCTTTCTCTTGTAGATCCACTTGTTCCCAATAGGCATTATGCCCTTGGGGCGGTCTACTAGAGTCCAGACCTGATTGACATGCATCGAGTCTATCTCAGCTTTCATAGCTTCACGCCATTTCGCGGAGTCTACATCCACCATCGCTTGGTCATAGGTCGTCGGGTCGGTCTCTTGGCTATCACTTGGAACCTCATGGAGACCCAGCTCCTCCAAGTGCACAAGCCCATACCTCTCAGGTAAATGAGACACCCTACTAGACCTACGAGATGGTTGTACTTGTGTTTCAGAAAGTTCGGTTCCAGTTTCTTGCACAGGTGTCTCCCGAGGAGTTTCATTGTATTCTTCTAAAGAAATACTTCTACCTGCTCCGCCTTCCTGAATGAACTCATCTTCCAGGAAGTGTGCTTGTAAAGCAACAACGATCTTTCGATCTTCGGGCATGCAGAATAGATATCCCATTGTCCCAGACGGGAATCCAATGAAACGTCCCTTCGCAGACCTAGCTTCCAACTTTTCCACCTTAGTCTTCTTGACATAGGCGGGACATCCCCAAATCCTAATATGATTACGACTTGGTTTCCTTCCTTCCCACATCTCATGTGGAGTTTTAGGAATGGATTTGGAAGGACATCTATTTAAGATATAAGCGGCAGTCAGGAGTGCATACCCCCACGGGTAAATTGGTAAGTCAATATAACCCAGCATGGAACGGACCATGTTTAACAAGGTCCGGTTCCTTCTTTCTGACACACCATTTAACTGAGGAGTACCTGGAGGTGTTAGTTGTGAAACTATTCCATGTTCCTTAAGGAACTCGTCAAACTCCGTACTCATATACTCGCCACCTCAGTCCGACCGAACTGCTTTGATATGATTACCAGTTTGTTTCTCGACTAGGGCCTTGAATTCCTGGAATTTCTCAAAGGCCTCGGATTTATGTTTCATTAAGTATACATAACCATACCTAGTATGATCATCTGTAAACGTAATGAAATATTGATATCCGTCACGTGCTGCTTCCAAAGCACCACATACGTCGGTATGGATTAATCCCACTTTATCAGCGGCTCTTTCAAATGTCCCTGTGAAGGGGGACTTAGTCATTTTGCCTTTAAGGCAAGATTCACAAGTAGGAAAGGGATCTGATCCCAATGGACCCATAAGTCCATCTTTTTTCATCTTGTAAACCTTGGTCTGACCAACATGACCAAGTCTAAGATGCCATTTTAAAACTTGATTGGTTTCATCCCTACCACATTTCCTAGTCATAGTATTCACAACTACTTTGTTGGTGAGATTTAGATGATACAATCCATTCAACAATGTAGCAGTACCCACTAGTTTATTTCTAAAATAAATTTTGCAGGAACCATCACCAATGAAAAATGAAAAGCCTTTTCGGTCCATGACCAGAATGGATACAATGTTATTGTGCCCCTTGGGCAAAACAAGTACATCTTCTAAAGTCAAAACAAAGCCGGATTCTAAACCCAAAAGAAGTGATCCTATGTCGGTCGCCTCGACACTATGCCCGCTTCCGACTGTGATCATAACTTCTCCAGCTCCAAGCTTCCTACTTTGTTCCAGATCCTGATTCACGGTACAAATATGAGAACTAGCACCGTAATCCAAGATCCAGAAGTAGAAAATACGAGCGTAACAATTTGTTTCCAAAACTAAAAGTTACGTACGAAATGCCATGAAGAATCGGACAGTCTCTAGCCCAAAGGTCTCACCGCACTTGAGACAAGCATCCTTCTTCTTCTTGTTCTTCGGAACCATCGGGGCCATGCCCTTACCCTTAAGGTCCTTAACTTGTGGTCCAGTTTGCTTCTTGGTCTTTTTCTTCTTGTTCTTTGACCTCCGAGGTCCAGAAGAAATCACAAGAGCAGACTCCTTCATCCGCGGAGTCTTCATCTGAGACTGAGCGGTCACAAGTTTGTTCATTAGCCCAGCTAAATTACATGCAATCTCATTGCAGTTGAAGTTCATAACAAACTGTGAGAAGGAATCAGGGAAAGACTGTAGGATAAGGTTGGTTTGGAGAGAAGTATCCTTTTTAAAATCAAGAGCTGATACGAATTACGTATGTAAGTGTACGTAATGCGTATGAAATACAACGGAAGATTATTACGTTTGGAAAAGTATCACAATATTGATCAAAAGTACAAGGTGGTGACCGAAATGTATGCGGTTTTCGGCCGGGATGTAGGATAGTGTATGGGTTTGAATGTGTTTTATCGAATTAGACCTATAACTCGATAAAAATAATCTCTCCTCAAGACCTATTGAGAATCGATCAAGTTATAATTCGAGACGCGTCGAAATAATAACTAAAGGTTTGTTGAACTCGTTCAACGTATATTTCAAAGAAATACAAGGTTTATTAATATTCAAGATATCTTTACAAATACAATGAGTACTACTATATATAGTAGTTTCCAACCGTAAGAAAATACAACAAAACGAGAAAATGAAACTTTCTAGCACTCCTTCAAATCGGCCGAATCATGTAGGGATCATGAAGATTTGGTGGTGATATGATATCAAGCCTTTTGGAATTATTATGGTGATTATGACATGAAGGATAGTGACATGAAGGAGATATTTGATGAAAGTCTTCATCAAATTTTTGTGCAACTTCGGCCGAATCATGGAGGGATTGTGAGGATTTTTGTGGTGATATGGTATCAAGCCTTTTGGAATTACTATGGTGATTGTGACATGAAGGAAAATGACATGAAGGAGATATTTGATGAAAGTCTTCATCAAATTTTTATGCTTGGGCCGATTTTGTATTATGGTGGGGAAGGAGAAATATCTTCATTTGGAATTATTATGGTGATGGTGCCATGAAGAAGATATTTGATGAAAGTCTTCATCAAATTCTCATGCTTGGGCCGATTTTTTAGTGAGGTGGGGAAGGAGAAATATATTCATGCATCTTGACAAATCATGAGTCCCTTTCAAGCATGATATGGCCGAATTTTCATGCTTTCGGACCGATTCCTTTGTCGAGTTTTACGTTACTCGTAACTCCAATCCGCGTGTTCTTTTTTCCCAAGTATAATGATGCATGACCATGCGAATTTGTATCGTCGTGGATGTCGATTTTTATTGGAGCTTCTTCGATTGGAATATTAGGTATCGTATCAGGATCCAAGCATTGTAGTGGACTTTGAAAATGAAGTCTTGAAACTAGAAGAGACAAAAATCTTCATGATCTTGGACCAAATATGATGCTGTCGGTTTTGTCATTTATGGGATCCAATGGGTCCGAATTTGGTCCTATGATCTCATAAGATTTGTAGCTCTCTTTCTTAGCTTTCCATGGCCACTTGAATCACCTGAATCGGACTTCGGACGAGAAAGTTATGGGCAAAATACTAAAACTGCTACGAAGTCGTCGTGCGCGCGAGAATTGGTAATTTGTCCATGTATTTTGCATGAGGATTTTATGTATGTCTGCGACTCAATCAAGCTTGGTCGGATAATCTTCTTTTTGTATTTAATGATGTTGACCGATTCGTATCATACCCTCCCCCTTTCAAAGGATTTGACCTCAAATCCAGATTTTGAACTTTTTTTTTTTTTTTGTGCTGTAAGACTTGACATGAAGTTCATTGGATGCTCGGCCTTAATCACATCATTCCCTTCTTTTTCAAGAAGATTCATTCTTGATTCTAATGCCCGAAAGAAGGGTTGATACTCCGGATATAATTGCACTCCTCCCGGTTTGAAGATGTAATTTTCGTCCATAATGTTGACTTTAACTTGTGATTGCGTATCCAAAAGGACAACATGAAAAATGCAAACAAACGACATACCTAGGAGTCTTCCATTACCCTTAATGGAATCCCGAAAAGGTGATTTATGGTTTAACGGAGTAATTTCCAACTCCTGTGCTAAGTGAACACAAATCGCGTCCTCACTCCCTTCAATGACGAATTCGTCCCTTACTATTTTCCGATTATACGCAGCCACGCTGCTTTCACATTGGTCGGTGTCAAGAACTGGTTCAACAAGAACAAATGGATTAGGACCCTCCAGTTTTTTGACAATAATTGAAACAACCTTGTGTGGAATATAACAAGGCGGTCTTTGTTCGATTAGTTCGCTTTGCACAACCACGCCATTATCTCGGGTCTCCTTAAGCACCCGCATGTGTACATGCTCACCTTCAAAAATGGGAAGCTCGAGATCAATTATGGGGTCCTCTTTGTCATCTGATTCTGTATCAAATATTGGCGGTCCATCATAACCCGATCCACTTTCCATATTATCGGGCTCCTTGAATAATGTCTCATAAAAAATTAACCCACTAAGCTCGTTTCGTACCGCAACAAAGTCATACGACCCACTTTGCTCTGATAGGGCTCGACTCAACCATCGTCTTTTTGTCATCAAAAATGCCGCAGAAATTCACATATCAAAGTCGCTGACAAAGAGTTCATCTTCAAGATTAGCCGTTTGAAAGCATAAGGCCGTGATCTTGTTTCGTTACTAAAATAATTTGGTCCGTTTTGGTCAATTTGGCCAACACAACCAACTAGCCCATGATCAAAGTAGCAAGATCTAGGTTCGTCGACTAGGGAGACACGGCTCAACTCATCTTCTTCGTTGAATTGCTCCGTTGAAAACTCTATCTCGTCTACCTCATTGAAAATGGTGGTAGGGACATCGTCTTCATCAAAAAAACTTTCTTTGGAAATACTTGATAAAAAAATCTTTGATCGAAGGTCGGCGGTGGCGCGTCGAAGGATTGGTGGTGGGGAAACAACGACTGGTGGTAAGATGTGGCTTTGAACCTTCGCTTGAAATATTTTCTGAATTTTTGCCAATCTGTAATTTTAGGCTTACGTTGTTGTGAACGGGACTGTTTCAATTTTTGCCACCAGAAGGCGGCGCTACCGCGGAGGCGCTTTGTCACCAGCGAAACGCGGCGGTTGATCGGGGCAGCCTTGAAGTCCGAGTGCTCCTCACAAGCATGGAGCCAATCTATGCACGCATCTGGATTACTATCTCCGTGAAATTCCGGTATGCTGCGGAATTTGGCCAAGAAATCAATATCGTTGGCATCGTCTCTGCATCTTTCTTGCATACGTTGCTCCGGTAAGCCGTTTAGTGCGTCACGGAGTTTCATCAAGAAATCGAGCTCGGAGAAATCCATAACAAGAATCAAGAGATAGTTCTTGACAAGAAATCGGACAGAAAATTTTCCAAGAAATCCGTGAAGAATGAACCAAGAAGATGATCAAAGAATCTGATCTCCACCGTTCAGACTGTAGTTCAATGAGTTGGCTTACCTTTGTCAAAATTTCGTGATGATCCAACGGTCGAATCCACGGGAAACTTTGTTTTCTTCCGACTGCGCTAATCTGCCAATGTTATGCGAAAATTCTTCTAACCGTGAAGAACAACCCAAGAAGGTGACTAAATACTTCAACAAAAAAACTTTGGTGAATATAGTTGATCGCCCAAGGAGATGACCTTGGGCTCCGATACCACTTATGATACGAATTACGTATGTAAGTGTACGTAAAGCGTATGAAATACAACGGAAGATTATTATGTTTTTACAAGTATCACAATATTGATCAAAAGTACAAGGTGGTGACCGAAATGTATGCGGTTTTCGGCCGGGATGTAGGATAGTGTATGGATTTGAATGTGTTTTACCGAATTAGACCTATAACTCGATAAAAATAATCTCTCCTCAAGACCTATTGAGAATCGATCAAGTTATAATTCGAGACGCGTCGAAATAATAACTAAAGGTTTGTTGAACTCGTTCAACGTATATTTCAAAGAAATACAAGGTTTATTAATATTCAAGATATCTTTAGAAATACAATGAGTACTACTATATATAGTAGTTTCCAACCGTAAGAAAATACAACAAAACGAGAAAACGAAACTTCCTAGCACTCCTTCAAATCGGCCGAATCATGTAGGGATCATGAAGATTTGGTGGTGATATGATATCAAGCCTTTTGGAATTATTATGGTGATTATGACATGAAGGATAGTGACATGAAGGAGATATTTGATGAAAGTCTTCATCAAATTTTTGTGCAACTTCGGCCGAATCATGGAGGGATTGTGAGGATTTTTGTGGTGATATGGTATCAAGCCTTTTGGAATTACTATGGTGATTGTGACATGAAGGAAAATGACATGAAGGAGATATTTGATGAAAGTCTTCATCAAATTTTTATGCTTGGGCCGATTTTGTATTATGGTGGGGAAGGAGAAATATCTTCATTTGGAATTATTATGGTGATGGTGACATGAAGAAGATATTTGATGAAAGTCTTCATCAAATTCTCATGCTTGGGCCGATTTTTGAGTGAGGTGGGGAAGGAGAAATATCTTCATGCATCTTGACAAATCATGAGTCCCTTTCAAGCATGATATGGCCGAATTTTCATGCTTTCGGACCGATTCCGTTGTCGAGTTTTACGTTACTCGTAACTCCAATCCGCGTGTTCTTTTCTCCCAAGTATAATGATGCATGACCATGCGAATTTGTATCGTCGTGGATGTCGATTTTTATTGGAGCTTCTTCGATTGGAATATTAGGTATCGTATCAGGATCCAAGCATTGTAGTGGACTTTGAAAATGAAGTCTTGAAACTAGAAGAGACAAAAATCTTCATGATCTTGGACCAAATATGATGCTGTCGGTTTTGTCATTTCTGGGATCCAATGGGTCCGAATTTGGTCCTATGATCTCATAAGATTTGTATCTCTCTTTCTTAGCTTTCCATGGCCACTTGAATCACCTGAATCGGACTTCGGACGAGAAAGTTATGGGCAAAATACTAAAAGCACTTAAGTCGTGCGCGCGAGAATTGGTAATTTGTCCATGTATTTTGCATGAGGATTTTATGTATGTCTGCGACTCAATCAAGCTTAATCGGATAATCTTCTTTTTGTATTTAATGATGTTGACCGATTCGTATCAAGAGCTTCCAATCTCTCGATCATGGATATCATTTTGAGGACGTATTCCCCAACCTTCTCATCTTCCTTCATCCTTGCACCGAACAGTTGCTTGGATATCTCATATCTAGCAATTCTGCTATGCTCACCATAAAGCTCGGTTAAGTGAGATAGAATCTGCCTAGCAGAAGTCATTTTCTCATGAGCTCTCTGAAGCTCATTAGACATGGAAGCCATCATATAAGCACGGACTTTCACATCATCCTTAACCCACTTTTCATGGTTTTCAATCTCTTTCTGATTGGCTCGGGTCCTGATACGAATTACGTATAAAGATGGACGTAAATTCGCATGTAATGCAGCGGAAATATTTTTGATCCTCACAACACTCGAATATATGTATGCTCATTAGAAAATAACCGAAAGTAGGGCAATTCGGGTTACGTAAACAAGAACAATATGAAAGTGATTTATCAAACTAGACCTATAGTTTGATAAGGTAATCTATCCTCAAGACCTATTGAGAATCGATTAGATTACAACTCGAAAATGCGTCGAATTATAACCAAGGTTTTGATGAAAATCATTCAATAAGAAGTAATACACAATGTATTTCGTTTTTTTCATTCAAGATTTTGAACATGGGTATGTTACGTATGCATGTTGATACGTCTAAGTTATTCCGAGTCGTATCATTATTCGGAATAGTCATTTTCGTATCATTCCCTCTCCCTTTAAAAGGAATTGTCCTCAATTCCGAACTCCCGTCGTTTCCAGATGAAATAGCTAGAACCTCTACGTACTTGATTTCGAAAATATCCGCAGTGCGTATATGGCCCAAAATCTTGAGGCGGTAGGTAATATGGGATCTCAGGGAATCACCAAACAAATAACTATCATTATTAATGAAATAATAATAATTATTTTGCGAGGTAATACCGATATCACGATATGAATCATCATATAACCGGACATCTGAAATGGGAAGCACGACAGTAATAATAGGTCGCCCTTCATCGGATGCCACTTCAAGCCCTGGGAAAAATGCTTCGTCGTCGTCTTTCATGTCAAACTCTTGGTAAGGATCGGGATATAGATGTTCCGGAATCATAACATCCTCGTGCTCCGTATCATAAACTGAAAACACCTCATTGGAGTTTGGACAAAAATCTTCAAAACAACTTTCATCGAGATATGGATCGTCATTGGACAAAACATCAAAAATGGAAAGTACTGATAATTTCACGTCTGGTTCATCATCAAGAATGGGAAACACAGGATCAATTACGGACTCCTCTTCGTCAACTGGTTCTGCATCAAATAATGGTGGTCCTTCATAATCCGGCCCGATTTCCATGACACTAAAAGGCAAATCGTCTTCTTCGTTGTGTTGCGTTGTTGAAACCTTTGCCTCATCTACTTCATTAAAAATGGTAGTAGGGGCATCGTCTTCATAGGAAAAAGGTTCTGCTGGAAATTCGTCATTGTGCCGCTCAGTGATGTGGAAAAACCTTAGATCGAAGGTCGGTGGTGGGGTGGCGCTGAACTTCTGCAATTTCCGGTGTGGTGCCGTTGGTGGATCATGGCGGTGATAATTTGTGGGGATGAATTTCCGAGTAAAGTATTTTATGAATTTTTTCCAGTCTCTTAGTTTGGGTTTACCTTGGTGTAAACGGCTGGTTTTCAATTTCTGCCACCAGGTCGAGGCGCGACCACGAAGGCGTTTTGTTGCCAACGAGACTCGGCGGTCTAATGAAATTGAATTGTGGTTGAAAAACTCCTCACAAACATGGAGCCAATCAACACATGCTTCTGGATCGAAAGGTCCCATGAACTCCGGTACGTCGTGTAATGCGTCGCGTAATATCGCCAAGAGATAAATATCGTTGAACTCCATTTTGCTAAAGGATCAAGAACCTCAACTGAATTAAGAAATTCAGGTGTGGTCTCTGATACCACTTATGATACGAATTACGTATTAGGTTGGACGTAAATTCGCCGGGAAATGCAGCAGAAATATTTTGTTACCTCATAATACTCGAATATATGTAATGCTCGTTAGAAAATAACCGAAAGTAGGGCAATTCGGCTTACGTAAACAAGAACAATATGAAAGTGATTTATCAAACTAGACCTATAGTCTGATAAGGTAATCTTTCCTCAAGACCTATTGAGAATCGATTAGATTACAACTCGAAAACGCGTCGAATTATAACCAAGGTTTTGATGAAAATCATTCAACAACAAGTAATACACAATGTATTTCGTTTTTTTCATTCAAGATTTTGAACATGGGTATGTTACGTATGCATGTTGATACGTATAAGTTATTCCGAGTCGTATCATTATTCGGAATAGTCATTTTCGTATCAGGTCCGCACAGGAGGCGCCGGAATGTCCATCTCCAAGACATATCCCAGTCCTCTATACTGAGGACAATCATCAGATTGCGGAGCCAATCCACAAAGTTAGGTCCCATTAAGGTGTTCTTTTTTAGCAGAATTGCGAGTGGATTCATTGTCATATTGAGATTTGAGTCTGCATTAAGTACGATAGATTAATTAGTGACTCATTCAATTATGTTATGAGTATAGAATTAAGGCCTTTTTATTCTTGTTACCCAGCTCCCACTATTTTTATCGGAATAACACACTCCCATATGAAATCCGGAAGTATCGTCGCTCTACTTCATAGTGGTGATCGAGTTCTTTATAAATCTTAATAGAGGGCAACTGAACAAGTTTCTAGTCTAGTAATTTTCATAAAGTGGTGTCCAACACCAACCCATCTAATGGATGATTCGACCTTCTTTTTCCCCTTGTTCACTCCCCTCAACCTATACGGTTTCTATGGTTCGTGAACAAGTTAAGTTATACCATCGACGCAAATCAGTTTCACAATTGAATCTTATCCGGCAACCTATCAGGTTTCTAGGGATAAAATTTGCTCCAACCGAAGGCATCCAATGCGCTCCCGGTAATTTATCCGTCCTCCCCGAACGACTACCCCGATAACTCGGAAGCATAGCACATCCGGTTTGGATTTCAATTTCCCGAAAACTCGATGGAGGGAAGGAAAACCTTGAAACCTTATAAACTTAATAATTTATCGTGGGAGAATTTTCGCGATTAACGTTACACTTTGCACATTAATCGTTTAAGCGTGTTTGTAGCATTCATACAATATGAAACAACCATTCACAACCTAGTTGCTACCAACATGTGGTTCATGGACCGTTCCTAGAAAACAAAAACTCCATAATCTAATTACAAGTTTTCGTCTTGAATCTTCGTCTTCTCGAAATGGATCTTCCTCCGGTCTTCGTCATTACATATAAATTTTACATTGAAAATTGCATCCTAGATACAAATTTTTTCTAGTAAAATAAATAGGCTCAAAACGGCCTTTACAACCCAATCGAATAAAACGAACGATTCAAAAACTAAGTCCATGAACCACATCCCCATTCAAAAGCATTCATCCAATAAATACTAAATAAATGGAAAGCATAGAGATACATTGATCCAATCAACAATATGAACCGATCAAATCGATTCACACAATCGGTAATATGATAACGTTCAAAATAATTCGGTCGACCATAAATATTCCAATTAATCAAATTTCCCTTATAAAATGAAATACCATAAATCATTTTAATCATATTAAATCCAATTTAACATGTGGGAGATCAATTTTTAAGAATACACGAAAAAATCGAGCTGGGGCGAAAATGGCCTGCCATGGCCGAGTCACCCTCGGCAGCATGCCGGCAGACAGGCCTGGCATGGCCGAGTCACGCTCACTGCCGTCTGTGCAGGCTGCCAGCCGCCCCGGTCCGCGGCCCCCAAGATGATGTCCGCCTGTGCCGGGCCGCAACAAAGATCGGGCCGCGGCCCCCGAGCCCTGGGTCGCGGCCCCCTGCTCCCGGACCCCTCCCGGACCGTCCAACGGCATTTCGGGGCTAGTTTTTCGATCGGATATCCAATATCTATATTCTCCAACATTCATATCATCAATATAAATCATATTTCCAAGAAATTAAGATTTATATTTAGACATAAACTTACGAAAAATATAACTACAACGAACGTAAAAACATATACCACGATTATGACTAAAATGATTCCAAATCATTCACCATCTAATCAAGCATTCCAAATGCTAATATCGTATATACGATCGCAAGACCTACGCTTTGATACCACTATTGGGATTCGGTGCCTAAAACGAAGGCCCAGCGGAAGCGGTAAAACGAAAATTAATTCGATCTGAATCCCTATGAGGATCGATCGAGCTACGTATATACGAATATATAAACGAAAAACAAGAGTTATAAGAAACTCACCCTTGAAGTCCGTTGATTAAATGGTAACCTTCTCTTGAGCTATTCCCCAAGCTTTAGATTGATCTCTACGAATCCAATCCGCTCCAGGCCCTTGCACGATCCAACACCGAAAGCACCGCGTCTCTACTTGCCACGCGCCGGAGAGACGACCGGAATGACAATCACCATGGAGCGGAGTTGGCATTGGAGCGGTTCTCATTCAGGGAAAGCGACCTATTACTTTCCCGATTTTTCGCAACCGTTCGAAGTAGAATGTGATGCTAGCGGAGTTGGCATTGGAGCGGTTCTCATTCAGGGAAAGCGACCTATTGCTTATTTTTCAGAGAAGTTAAACGGTGCTCGTCTCAATTATTGTACATACGACAAGGAGTTTTATGCTATTGTGAGGGCTCTAGATCATTGGAGTCACTATCTTCGGCCGAATCATTTCATCATACATTCGGATCATGAATCCTTGAAGTATATTAACGGACAGCACAAGTTAAGTCCCAGGCATGCGAAGTGGGTGGAATTCTTACAATCATTTCACTTCTCATCAAAGTATAAGGATGGCAAGAGCAATATTGTAGCAAATGCATTGTCTAGGCGTTATGCCTTACTCTCTACTCTTGATGTTCGTTTGCTTAGATTGGAGACAGTGAAGGAGTATTACGACGGTGATGCGGATTTTGGCGAGACCTTCGCCCTTTTGCAAATCTGGGGTAGCTTCTTCCTTGCATGTTCGGCCGTGGGGTAGCTTCAAAGGAGGGGATAACATCTTTTCCATGTCCCAATCCTTTTGCGTTT
The DNA here is from genome assembly GCA_033398695.1 of Orobanche coerulescens. Taxonomy (NCBI): domain Eukaryota; kingdom Viridiplantae; phylum Streptophyta; class Magnoliopsida; order Lamiales; family Orobanchaceae; genus Orobanche; species Orobanche coerulescens. Next base: position 80,572,625 of record CM065810.1, on the reverse strand, counting down.
TATTCACGTAACAACGTTCCTAACGTTCGATTTGTGACTTCGGTTTGACCATCGGTTTGAGGATGGTGCGAAGTGCTAAATAAGAGCTTTGTACCTACTTTCCTCCATAAAGTATTCCAAAAATAGCTAAGAAATTTCTAATCCCGATCCAAAACAATAGTCTTCGGAACTCCATGTAAACGAACCACCTCTCGGAAGTATAAATCGGCCACGTTGCTTGCGTCGTCGGTTTTGTGGCAAGCTACGAAGTGAGCCATTTTTGAGAAGCGATCCACCACCACCATAATAGCATCTTTACCTCGTTGAGTACGGGTTAAAGCAATGATAAAATCCATTGATACATCTTTCCACGGTCTTTCTGGAACCGATAGAGGCATATACGATCCCGGTTTGAACGAACTCTTTGCGATGTGACATGTTACGCATTTACTTAAAACATTGTAAACGTCTTTTAGCATTTTTGGCCAAAAGAAATGTTCTTTTAGTACTTCCAATGTTTTAGTCGTGCCAAAATGACGCGCTAAGCCTCCTCCGTGAGCCTCCCGAACCAATAATTCCCGAACCGCCTGTTTTGGAACACATAGCCTATTCCCTTTAAATAAGAAATCATCCTGTAACATGAATTCCCCGAACGGACCAAATTTGCAACCAGTAAAAACTTCTCCAAAATCCGCATCATTTTCATAACACTCCTTCAACATTTCGAAACCAAGTAACCGAACCTCTAGAGTAGAAAGTAAAGCATACCTCCTAGATAATGCATCTGCAACGATATTGCTTTTACCGTCTTTGTACTTGGATGAAAAGTGAAATGATGTAGGAATTCCACCCACTTGGCATGCCTCGGACTCAGTTTGTGTTGTCCGTTAATGTATTTCAAAGATTCGTGGTCCGAGTGTAGAATAAAATGTTTCGGTCGAAGATAATGACTCCAATGATCAAGGGCCCGTACGATAGCATAGAATTCTTATCGTAAGTGCAATAATTCAACCGAGCTCCGTTCAATTTCTCCAAAAAGTAAGCGATAGGTCGTTTACCTTGAATAAGAACCGCTCCAATTCCAACTCCACTAGCATCACATTCAACTTCGAATGGTTGAGTAAAATTGGGTAGTGTTAGGATCGGTGCTTCGCATAATTTGGCTTTTAACTTCTCGAATGCTCCTTGGGTAGCCCCGTTCCATACAAATGGTCCTTTTCTTAAACACTCCGTTATCGAACTTGAAATGGTGCTAAAGTCTCGAATAAACCTCCGGTAAAAAGAAGCGAGTCCGTGAAATGACCTCACTTCCGTCACGGTCGTAGGGGTCGACCAAGACTTAATTGCTTCGATTTTTGTTTGATCAACCGCCACTCCGTCCTTCGAAACGACATAGCCAAAGAAGACTATACTTTCGAATAGGAACGAACACTTCTCTTTTTTTCCATATAATTTTCGGTCCCTCAAAGTTTCGAAGATTTGTCTTAAGTGTCCGAAATGTTCTTGTAGTGATTGACTATAGATTAGGATGTCATCCAGATATACAACCACGAACTTCCCCAGAAATAGTTTAAGCACTTCGTTCATCAACCTCGTTAAGGTACTAGGCGCATTTGTAAGACCGAACGGCATAATGGTCCATTCATATAATCCATTTTTCGTTTTGAAGGCCGTCTTCCACTCGTCACCTTCTCGCATTCGAATTTGATGATATCCGCTTCGTAAATCCACCTTTGAAAAGACCACCGAACCATGTAGTTCGTCTAACATGTCATCAAGTCTCGGGATAGGGAACCGATACTTGACAGTGATATTGTTCACGGCCCGACTATCCACACACATCCGCCAGGAACCATCTTTCTTAGGGACAAGTAAGACCAGAACCGCACACGGACTCAAACTCTCACGGACATACCCGCGGTCCAAAATCTCTTCGACTTGTCTTTGTAACTCCTTTGTCTCCTCGGGATTACATCTATAAGTGGCTTTATTAGGAAGTGGTGCTCCCGGTATAAGATCGATTTGGTGTTCGATACCACGAATAGGTGGTAAACCCGACGGTAATTCTTCGGGAAAAACATCCTCAAATTCGTGTAACAACACATCTATCTCTCCTCCGTTTTGTACTCCCATGTTCTCATCCTGTGTCTCTTTAAACATCACCAAATATACTCGCTCCCCGTCATTAATGGCATGTTCCATTTCCCTTTCGCTAGCAAGCATCGTGAGTTTCGATTTCTCCACTTGACTAGAACTCATCGAACAGATAGCTTGCGGGGACATTGGTTTGAGTACAATCTTCTTTTCTTTGTCTCGTAATTCATATTCATTACTCCGACCTCGATGTAAAACATCTCGGTCGAACATCCATGGTCGTCCTAAAAGTACGTGGCATGCGTCCATCGGAAGTACGTCACATAACACATCGTCTCCGTATGGTCCCATAGTTAAGTTGACCCGTACTTGTCTTGACACCTTCACTTTACTTCTGTCATCGAGCCAATGTAAATCATACAGCCTCGGGTGAGCAGTAGTAGTTACCCGAGTTTGGTAACCATCTCATTTGAAGCTACATTCGTGCAACTCCCTCCGTCTATTATCAAACTACACCACTTTTCTCCGACTCGGCATTTGGAATGAAAGATTTGGTCTCTTTGCTCCGTATCACTTGGAATGATTTTGGTATGTAGCGCTCGAAGCACTAACGCAGTATCATATTCTGGAGCCTCATAAGTCTTGCATTCCTCATTCTCTTCCTCGGCCTCCATGTTAAAAATGTCACCAAGTCCTTCCTTCTCGTCCTCGACTAAAAGTTCGTCGCGGACCGCAAGAGCTTCTCTTAACGTGACCACCCATTTATTTGGACATGCATTTTGATAGTGACCAAAGCCTTGACATTTAAAGCATCGTACTTTATCCAATCTCGTTTCCTTAGACACGTGAGGAACCTTAGGGGCTGAGGTAGGGACTTGAAACGGTACGGTAGGTTTCGTAGTCGAACTTGAGCCGGCACTTGTATTTCCGAATTTGTATGGGAATTCGGGTTTGGCAAACTTCAACTTGTTTTGAGCTTCATTTTTATGCATAGTCCGCATAAAGTATCAAAATCTCCGCAGGGGTATAATTCCACCATATTTGCAATGTTTCGGTTTAGGCCACGTAAGAAACGTGACATTCTTTGTTCTTCATTTTCTTCGAGTTCTCCCATTAATGCCAAGCCTTCAAATTCTTCAATGTATTCTCCCACACTGAGTTTCCCTTGTATGAACTCGGCAATCTTTCGGTACAAAGTTAACCGATGTGATGTCGGGACATAACTTTTATGTAGTTTTTTCTTCAAAGAATCCCAAGAACGGATCTTCTCCTTTCCTGCACGAGCTCGTTGTGTTTTCACACCCTCGAACCATAAGTAATCGCCTTTCCCTAACTTGAGAATCGCATATTTGCATCGTTTCTCATCGTTAAGGTTCTTGAAGTCGAACATACGTTCAATCTTCCTCTCCCACTCTAAGTAGACTTCAGGATTGGTACCTCCAACAAATTCCGGAAGTTCATTTACTTTAAATTCATCTACATGACGCGGTGAATGTGCGTCATATCCTCATCTTCTAGCTTGAAAACGTGGTTCTTGTAAGTTGTGTAGTGCCTCACGGAGTTTCTCCATGAAATCGTCGGAAAAATCCATGATAAGATAGCTTTTAACAAGAAAATCGCCAAGAGAATTTCGACAAGGAAATAACCTTGGGCTCCGATGCCACTAAGGATACGAATTACGTATGAAAATGTACGTAAACTCGCAAGGAAATGCAGCGGAAATATTTTGTTACCTCACAACACTCGATATGTGTAACACTCGTAAGAATTAACCGAAAGTAGGGAAATTCGGCTTACGTAAACAGGAATAATATGAAAGTGATTTATCAAACTAGACCTATAGTTTAATAAGGCAATCTCTCCTCAAGACCTATTGAGAATCGATTAAATTACAACTCGAAGACGCGTCGAATTATAATCAAGGTGTTGCTGAAAATCATTCAACAAGAATACATACAAAGTGTATTTCGTTTTTTTAAACTTCAAGATGTCTTTGAAAGGTTGAAGATGAGGCTTATAAATAGCCAATACAACTACAAACAAGATCAAACAAGATCAAGCTAAAAAACAAGCAAATATTAAACTAAACTATCAAGACTTTGACAAAGATTGAAAACAACATCATGCTTGGCTTCTTCCTTGCATGTTCGGCCGTGGGGTAGCTTCAAAGGAGGGGATAATATCTTTTCCATGTGATATCCTTTTGTAAGACTTTGATAAGGATAGAAAATGAAAGCAACTTGAAAGTAGTGGGGACAAAGATCCTTCATGGATCTCCCATCACAATCAGCCGAAATCTCCCCCTAATGTGGCCGATTTTGTATGCATGAACATGCATACATATGTATGTTTTGATACGTCTAAGTTATCCAAGTTCCGATTATTAAGATCGTTCCCATTTCCGCATTTGTTTTCTCACCGAAGTACGTAGGTGCATGTGCATGCAACGTGGTATCGTCACTTACGTCAATTCTTACTTCGTTTACTTCATTTGGAGATGTCACAATCGCATCACAAACCGACGGTCAAACTGAAGTGACTAATCGAACCCTGGGAACAGTGTTGCGAGGTTTGGTAAGCAAAACACAAAAGGACTGGGATCTAAAACTGGCACATGCGGAGTTTGCTTATAATCATTTTTCTACTCATGCCACGTCGCACTCTCTATTTAAAGTAGTTTACGGACTGAATCCTTACATACCGCTGGATCTAATTCCACTACCGAGTGACGAATTGGTGCATAAGGATGCAGAGTCAAAACTGAAATCAATGATGAAATTAAACGAACAGGTGCGTGACCGAATCAAGGAGATAAACGAGACGTACAAAAGGAAGTCGAACAAGCAAAGAAAACCGAGATTATTTGAGGTCGGAGACTTAGTTTGGGTGCATTTGAGGAAGGAACGATTCCCGAGTAAGCGTAAGAACAAGTTAATGCCACGAGCTGAGGGACCGTTTAAAATAGTTGCGAAGGTGAACGACAATGCTTACAAGTTAGAACTTCTAGGTGATTATGGAGTGCATGCTACTTTCAACATAGGTGATCTATCTCCTTATCTCGACGACAATGGGATTGCGGAATTGAAGATAATTCCTTTTAAAGAAGGAGGGAATGATACGAAACCGACTACTCCAAGCGAAGAAGACGAAGTAAGAATTGACGTGAAACACCTCAACCATACTCCAATATACTTAGGCGAGAAAATAGATACGAGACACGGAGTTACCTTGATAGTTGGAATTGGAGTAACTTAAACAAAAGGCAACTTGAATCTTGATGGGAAGAAGCCCAAGTGGTAAAGGCAAAACAACAAAAGAATTTTCAGCATTTTCTTTATCACAAAAGCAGCAGGTTTCTCGGCAGCATGTTTTGTGAAAGGCGGCTATCACCTTGGAGACAAAGCCCAGCTTTTACTTTTGCCAGCAAGTGACATGAGGAACCTTTTTATTATCTTTTCCTTATTTTAGGATCAACTTGTATTAGTTTAAGATTATCTTGTCAGGCTCTTGTCATGCTACTTTACCTATAAATAGTGGCGATGGAGTTGTAATGAACGGTATTGAATGTTGAAGAAATAAGAATACACTTTGTGTTTTCCCTGGTGAATGCTTTTCATCAAAACTTGATTTTTATTCGATGCGTTTTCGAGTATTAATCTGATTGATTCTCAATAGGTCTTGAGGAGAAATCTCTTTATCGAATTATAGGTCTAATTCGAGAAAACAACCATTTCTGTCCTGTTTCGATATTCTACTTATTTTCGATACAGTTTTATACTTGTTCGGTATTTCGCAGCAAGTGTTGTTCGATCTTTCGAACTTGTTTCCTGTTTTCAATTTGCATTCAACCGAAACGTGCTGTTTCGAGTGTCGCTGTTTGGAGGTGGCCTGTATCGAGTATTTTCCATTCGGTCAAGTTCCTTTCTTGTTGCTGTATCGAGCTTCCGTCTTCATCGCATACGCATACTGCTCATCCGTGCTATTGCTGTAGCGAACTGTTGTTATCAGTTCCTGACAGTTCCTTGCTGATCGCTTCCGCTCGTCAAAATAGCCTTCCGCTGTACCGATAGCGAATTCGCATCACAAGTGAGAATTCGCATCAGGGCCCCTCTCCTTCTTGACCCCGAGAAGGTTCCTAGGCACTCCTTCATCTTATGGTTGGCTATTCAGGAGCATCTGTCGACTATGGATAAGCCTTGGCTGCAGCATGTAGATGGTATTTGTGTCCTTTGTGGGATGGCGATCGAGTCTCATTCCCACTTATTCTTCATGTGCCCTTACTCTAGTAGGTGTATCTTTATTTCTAGGAGGGAGGTAAAATTATGTTGGCCTCACCCTGAGTGGAGTACGGGTATTCTTTGGGCGGCTAGGAGGTGGAGAGGTAAGCATGTGGTTAATGTGGCATACCGTATCTTTCTAGTTGCGTTGGTCTACTTAATCTGGCAGGAGTGAAATGAGAGGAGGTTCGGTCAGAGGCGTCGAGACCCCCACACGGTTACTTTTCAGGGGATTGGTCTTGTTCGTGACATCATCTCTCACCATTGGCCGTCTCACTCCTTATCTGCAGTCGTTGTTAGGCGTATTTGGAAGGTTGCTTGGTAGTAGTTTTCCATTGTAACTCTTTTATTATTTTTCTGTTTCGTGCTGTTGGTGCACCTTCTATAATAGTTGCTGGGTACTGGCCCGCCTTGTTGGCCAATCTTATTTTATTTAATGCAATTGACTTTTCCCCAAAAAAAAACCTTGTGTTAGCGTGTGTGCTAACTGATGTCTGATGCCTAGTAACTGAAGTCTAGAACATCCTGTCCTCTGACCTGCTCACGATAGCATATGCTACATTCAAAACTCAGCGTGTGCTACTACACCATTAGCGTACGCTAGAATCCACTCATAGCGTGCGCTATAAATTAATACATTTCAGTCTAGTACCCACTGTACTCTCCCTGATCGACCTTAGCGCGCGCTACACTGATTGCATAGCGTGCGCTACCCAAACTACTAGTGTGCGCTACTTACCATTTATAGCGTGCGCTACTACAACTCGAATGCAGTCCAGTGCCTTCTGGACTGTCGGCTTGAACCACATTAGCGTGTGATAATGCTGAGAGGTAGCGTGCGCTACCCATACTCAATTAGCGCGCGCTAAGGAGAGTACGTATCGTGCGCTACTCATCCCACACATCCAGCTACAATGATGACAAAGATGATAATCACGGTCTGGTCCTCCAACCAGTAGAAAGACGAATAATAACTGATACATATTACTCTGAATGGTGAATACAATGAATGAATATGAATGATGAATGATTATTAATGAGTGAAAAATTACTGAGTGACAATATACTAAATAATAATGAGTGAATCTACAGCCGGGTATTACATACTCCCCCCCTTAAAAAGAGTTTCGTCCCCGAAACTAAGGGTCAAACAATTAGGGATAACTCTCCCGCATACTATCCTCGGTTTCCCATGTAGCGTCTTCGACTCTGTGTCTAGACCACTGGATCTTAACCAACGGAATCGTCTTGCTCCTCAACTGTTTAATTCACCACTCTAAGACTCGTACGGGATGCTCCTCATACAAATGATCATCCGCGATCTCGATCTCGTCGAGCTGAAGTATGTAACTCGGGTCGGCAACATACTTCCATAGCTGAGAGACATGAAACACATTATGAATTCGGCTCAATGCCGGAGGTAAGGCCAATCGACAAGTCAGCTCGCCTACTCGATCCAAAATCTCAAATGGTCTAATGAACCGCGGACTCAACTTCCCCCGTTTCCCGAAACGAAAGATACCTCGACTCGGGGATACCTTGACCAAAACGTGGTCACCTGTATCGAACTCTAGTGGTCGACGACGATTATCTGCATATGATTTTTTTCGACTCTGAGCAGTCAACAAACGACTCCTGATCAAAGCTACCTTATCGCGGGCGGCTATAAGCATATCGGGCTCGATGCCGATTGATTCTGATAAGTCATCCCAACATAAAGGAGATCGACATCGACGACCGTACAAGGCCTCGTAAGGTGCCATCATAATCGAGGCATGCCAACTATTAATGTACGTGAACTCGATCAATGGTAGTTGGGCTTCTCAATCGTCCTTCCAATCGAGGACACATGCCCTCAACATGTCCTCCAATGTCTGAATAGTTCGTTCTGATTGTCCGTCGGACTGAGGGTGAAAAGCTGTGCTAAAATGAAGCTGAGTTCCCATGGCACGATGAACTGATTTCCAAAAATGTGACACGAATCGTCCATCACGATCAGAAACGATACTCTTAGAAGTACCGTGCAATCTCACTATCTCCTTGATGAACAACTGGGCAAGTCTCTCGGGACCCCATGTATCCTTAATCTCGAGGAAATGAGTTGACTTAGTTAAATGGTCCACAATTACCCAAATTGTATTCATGCCACGACGACTCGTCGGCAAACTCGTGATGAAGTCCATTGAAATATCCTCCCATTTCCACCCTAGAATAGGGAGCGGTTTCAGCATACCCGCCGGTCGCTGATGCTCTATCCTGACTTGCTGACAGGTTAAACATCTTGAAACAAATTCTGCGACTTCTCGCTTCATATGAATGGAATAAGGGGTAGCTGAGCTTCTCTCAAAATCGAGTTTTTCAACTCGTCATTCGCCGGAATGCATAACTGGTTCTGAAATCGCAAAAGTCCATCCTCGTGGACCACAAATACAGGGGCTTTCCCCTGAGTCACATCATCTCGAATGCGCAACAAAAATGGGTCCAAACCCTGATTCACTCTGATCGCCTCCTCAAGTGGAGACGAAATCTCTAACGTACAAAGTTGCCCTTGTACTGGTTGTAACCAAACCTCGATCTCGGGTCTTATGAATTCATGTTGAAGTTCCTTCTGAACAGTCAAACGAGCAAGTATTTGCTCCTGAATGGACTTACGACTCAAGGCGTCAGCGACAACGTTCGCCTTGCCCGGGTGGTATAGTATCTCAATATCATAATCTTTGATTAGTTCCAACCACCACCTCTGTCACATATTTAACTCCTTCTGAGTAAATATATATTTCAAACTCTTATGATCGGTGAATATCTGACAGGTGACGCCATAAAGATAATAATGCCAAATCTTCAACGCGAAAACTACGACTGATAGCTCCAGGTCGTGGGTCGGATAATTAACCTCGTAAGGTCTCAGTTGCCGCGAAGCATAGGCAATCACTTTCCCGTTCTGTATTAATACACATCCAAGACCGTGTGCGGACGCGTCACTATAAACCACGAATCCTTCCGTTCCTTGTGGCAAAGAAAGAACAGGCACTGAAATTAACCGGCTCATGAGTTCCTCGAAACTCTGTTGACATGCATCACACCACGCGTATTTCTTATCTGTAACGCCCCGACTTTATAGGGTAAATATTGAGGAAAAAGGTAAATTTTGAGAAAAATAATTTTATTGAGAATATAAATATTCTTGCCTACAAAGTCGAGTCGTTACAATGACATAAAAATAAATACCTTTAAATAAGGTAACATTTCATTATAAATACGAGGTAAAAATTTGCGGCGGAAGAAAATAAATCATAATTTAATATTTCTAGTCAAAGTTTTCCCAAAAGTTTCAAAACAGTTGACATAAAGAAAACAACATTTAATAAAAAAAAATTCACATACTCCCTCGGCTCGCTCCTTCGTCCATACGGCTCGGTTCAACCTGCGGGATCAATAAAGGTGGGGGTGAGCTTCCTTCAGCTCGTGGAAATCTCACTGATCACAGTAATATACAATCTCATGGAAAACATACCGTGAATAAACTATCATATCTTTCCTCAACATGAATGCATACTCACAATATTACGTACAGCATGAATCGAGCATGCATAACACGAATATTGAGGTTGTGCAGGTGCCCCCGCAACAACATGAAACATACACGCAATACCACATATACATGAATCAAGCACGTATGTGAATACTGGGTTGAGCAGGTGTCCCCACACAACATGATAACCTCTTACACGAATATAGGTGAGCCTGATTTACAACGTGTATCATAATTTATAAACATGAAATGAATATCACATACGTAGTCCAATTAAAGCAAATAAAGTGATAGAGAATTCCCACCTGAATAAATGATGATGATTTCTGACTGAAATGAATGTGCTCGACTCACAGTCCTAAGCCCGTAAATCCTTGATAAGGTCTACATATAATAATAATTATAATCCTTACAATTTATAATAAATGAGAAGATACGAATATCACTATATAACAACTGAAAATAAATTATAATTGTTCGTTAATATTAACCGAAGAGTTAACGTTATAAATGACTTAAATTAATATATATATGCATAATTTCAGATTAATTATTAATATAAAGTGAAAGTCAATATTTTAATATTTTGGGTCAAAATAGGACTAGAAGTGAATTTTAAAAGTTGATTGGGGTCAAATTGTAAGAGTTGAAAAGCTGACTGGATTAGAATCGAATTAAATGAAAATTCCGGGGTTAGATTGAAAGTTCCTGAAAACTGGGAGGACTAAATTGAATACTCCTAAAAATTCGGGGGTATAAATACCCTGTGACCCATCCTTAGCCGTCAGACTCCACTTCTCCTTCTCGTTCTTTTGCTCCCGTCTCCATCTCATCTACATCTCTCTCCCATCTCTCTCTCCTTCTCCAATTTTTCTTCCTCTCGGCCGGGAGAAGATTCCCGAAAAAAATCACACACATACACATAGGAATTTACACACACACACACACACACATTGAATCGCGACGGAAGAACACACATTGATTCACGGCGAATATAAAAAGGAAAGGTGAAGTCGGCGACGGTGGTTCTGGACTCGCGACCGAAAGAGAAGTTCCGACGGCGATGTGCGACTTGCCGCGGCGGTGATGGCTTCCGAATTGGGGTTTTAAAATTGGGGAATTTGGTTTCTGATTTGGTTTGGCCATGAGTTCGGCCGAGTTGTTTGATGATTCTTGTTTTTCTGGATTTGAGTTCGATGTTGATGATTTTTGGTTTGGGCGCGGCCCGAAATTATCTTGATTTGTGATTTTGTTGGTTCTTGTTTTCTGGGTTCGTGGAGGATTGAGGATGTATAAGGACCGGGGGGGATGAAAGTGGTCGAAGGTGGTTCGATTGACTGGGGCAGATTGACTTGGGCAGAGGTGATTATTGGGATATAATAGTTAATGACTGAAAAAAAATTGCATGAAAAGATTCACGGAGGATGCATTATTTTTACCTTTGATTTGAATAGAATCGTGAGTCAGTCGTGGATGGCTCCTTCTCCTCTCTTCTCGAATGAAGCAGTGTATAGTTGTAGTTGAAATTGTATTTTTTTTTTTTATTTTTTTTTTTTGTATTCTGGATGTTGAACGACGGCTGGGAAGAAAAAGAAAAGTGTGTACTGTATATTGTATTTTGTACTGTAGAGACAGTATATTTATACTGTATTGGATTAGGGTTAGGGTTTAATTTTGGGCTTGTATTATGATTCTGGGTCAGCACAATGTTTGGGGCATTGATAATAATAATAATAATAATAATAATAATAATAATAATAATAATAATAATAATGATAAAATTAATAATAACAGTAGTAGTAATATTAATAACATCCATACTAATAATAATATCGAGAGTAATATACATGATGATATAGAAATGATACTGGTAAAAATATTAATACCGTCAATATTAATATGGTTCCTATTATAAATATTATTATTATTAATAATAATACCTTAAATTATCATATTAAAAAATAACTAATATTAAATGTTCTAAAATTAACTTGAGAAATTGACTCGGGTGTAGAACATATGAGATATCATGAAAATATCTGATCTTATTAAATGATATTACATGAAGTTGACTTGTATGTGTAGTGAAAGTAATTGTACAACAATTACTCACTCGGTAATGAAATGAGATTAAATGAAATAAAATGCATTATTAATATTATTAGTAGTAAATGACTACTTGAAAATAACTGTCAAAAATGATTCGGGCTAGGACTTGTGATACGTCGAAATAAATGTTCATGATTCTATAAATGGAATTAAATAATATGAAATGCATTATAATATTATTATAATTAATAATATTGCATTATAAAATTGACGGGTATTACATCCTACCCCTCTTAGAAAAATTTTCGTCCTCGAAAATAAATGGTATACCTCGATTAACGAAATTCGGATAATGAGCTTGAAGTTCTTCTTCGCGCTACCAAGTGGCTTCATCTTTACTGTTGTTACGCCATTGGATCTTGACAAACACCTTCTCCTTCTTCCTCAATTTCCGGACTGATCGGTCGAGAATCAGTTCTGTTTGTTCTTCATAGGTAAGGTCTTTGTACATCTCCATGGCAGTATAGTTGATGACGTGGCTGGGATCGTGCACATACTTCCTCAACAACGATACGTGGAAGACGTTGTGCACAGCCGAAAGTTCTGGGGGTAAAGCCAAGCGATAAGCTAACTCTCCAATTCGTTCGAGAATTTCGAACAGTCCAATGTATCTCGGTCTCAACTTGCTCCTTGGACCAAACGAACAATTCCCTTGGTAGGAGACCTTCAGGAATACCTTGTTGCCAACACAGAATTCGAGATCATTCCTACGCTTGTCGGCGTAAGACTTCTGACGATCCTCTGCTAATCTTATTCACCACACCTACTATCTGTTCGATCATCTCGGGACCCAAAATTTTCCTTTCACCTACCTCATTCCAGTACAGTGGTGATCGACACTTCCTACCATATAAGGCTTCGTACGGTGCCATATCGATCATCGACTGGTAACTATTGTTGTAAGCAAATTCTACCGAAGGCAACAGTCGTTCCCAATTATTGACCATGTCTAACACACATGCTCGCAACATATCCTCAAGGATCTGGATGGTCCTCTCGGACTGACCATCAGTCTGAGGATGATGGTCCGTACTAAAATTCAACTGCGTTCCCAAGGCTTCTTGCAAACTCTCCCAAAAACGCAATGTGAAACGAGTATCCCTGTCGGATACTATAGAGACTGGCACTCCATGCAACTTAATAATCTCCCTGATATAAAGTTGAGCATACAGTTCATCTTATCTGGGAGGAAATGGGCTGACTTTGTGAGTCGGTCGACAACAACCCAAATAACATGGTTTCCTCTTTCCGTTCGAGGCAAACCTACCACAAAGTCCATCGTAATATGTTCCCATTTCCATTCTGGAATATGAAATGATTTAAGTAATCCAAAGGGGCTTTGGTGTTCTGCCTTCACTTGCTGACAAACTATACACTTTCTGACAAAGTCAGCCACATCTCTTTATAAACCTTCCCACCAAAATGTCCCCTTAAGATCTTGGTACATCTTTGTACTCCCAGGGTATGCTGTATACGGAGTACTATGTGCCTCCTTCAATATAGCTTCTCTCAATTTGACAACATTGGGCACACAAATCCTCCCTTCATAGTACATTGTGCCATCATCAGACACACTGAATCCCTTATCCTCACCTGAAAGAGTACGTTCTTTTATTTTGACCAAGAAGTCATCCTGTCCTTGACCTTCTTTGATTTGTTCCCTCAAGGTTGGTTGTACCACCAAACTAGCCAATAATGACTCAACTGGATTCGAGGGTGTAGCCATCTCAAGGTTCATCCTTGCAAATTCCTTGACCAAGCGTTCCTCTTTAGTCAACAGACAAGTTAAGTCTCCTCTCGCCTTACGGCTCAGTGCATCAGCAACTACGTTTGCATTACCGGGGTGGTAATAAATTGTACAATCGTAGTCTTTGACCAACTCAAGCCATCTGCTTTGCCTCATATTCAATTCTTTCTATGTGAAAATGTATTTCAGACTTTTGTGGTCTGTATAAATTTCACACTTACCTCCATAAAGGTAGTGTCTCCAAATCTTCAAGGCATGAACTACCGCTACTAATTCCAAATCATGAGTAGGGTAGTTCAGCTCGTGCGGTTTCAACTGTCTCGAAGCATAGGCAACTACCTTGCCCTCTTGCATTAATACACATCCCAAGCCTCGCTTGGATGCATCACTGTAAATGACGAACTCTTTCGTCGGATCGGGAATCATCAAAACTGGTGCAGCAGTCAATCTTCGTTTAAGTTCTTGGAAACTCTTTTCGCATTTCTCATTCCATAAAAAAACTTCTCCCTTTCTAGTCAATTTAGTCATCGGTGCAGCTATCTTCGAAAATCCTTCGATAAATCTGCGATAATAACCAGCTAACCCCAAGAAGCTACGAACTTCATTCGCATTTCTCGGTACTTTCCAATCATTGAGTGCCTCAACTTTAATCGGGTCAACCTCAATTCCTTTAGAAGTGACCACATGTCCCAAAAATGCAATTCGGTTAAGCCAGCATTCACATTTATTGAACTTCGCATACAACTTCTCCTTGCGCAGTATTCCCAATACTGTTCTAAGATGCTACTCATGGTCAACCTTGGTCTTTGAATATACAAGTATGTCATCTATGAACACAATGACAAACTTATCCAAATAAGGTTGAAATACCCGGTTCATGAGGTCCATGAATACCGCTGGCGCATTAGTCAAACCAAATGGCATCACTATAAATTCATAGTGTCCATAACGAGTTCGAAATGCGGTCTTCGGAATATCATCACCCTTAATCCTCAGCTGTTGATATCCGGATCTCAAATCTATCTTCGAAAATACTCCCGATCCTCCAAGTTGATCGAATAGGTCCTCTATTCTAGGAAGTGGATATTTATTCTTTATCGTGAGTCGATTAAGTTCATGATAGTCAATGCACATCCTCAAACTTCCGTCCTTTTTCTTCACGAAGAGCACTGGCGCACCCCATGCAGAAACACTCGGTCGGATGAATCCAGAGTCGAGCAGTTCCTAGAGTTGTACCTTCAACTCTTGCAATTCCTTAGGCGCCATCCTATAGGGAGCCTTTGATATTGGTGCCGCTCCTGGCACTAGATCAATCGAGAACTCAACTTGACGATTCGGTGGAACTCCGGGCAAGTCTTCGGGAAAGACATCTGGATACTCTTTGACGATAGGTACATCAGCTACCGTCTTCTCCGAAGTTGTTTTCCCTATCACGTTCACCAAGAATCCTCGGCAATCACTCTTCTTCAGCATCTTCACAGCCTTCATGGCAGAAATCACCTTCGGGGTACTGCTGTGTCTAACTCCCTCGAATACGGTCTTGACATCAACAGACGGACATAAGGTTACCCTCCTTTTGGAGCATTAGACTACAGCTCTATGCTTGTCCAACCAATCCATACCCAAAATAACATCAAAATCGCTAAGTTCAACTATGTGCAAGTTGGCTAAGAAGCTATGTTCGTTAATCTATATCTTCACCTTGGTTAATTATCGAGTCTACACGCACTACTCCCCATCGTCACTGCTAATAATCTCTACAATAGGAATAGGGGGTCGCGGCTCAATCCACGAAGTGACTTCATCTTCAGACTCGATGTCTGCCATCAAAACATCCTTCATATTTTCGGCGAGATCCATCTTTGAGCTTTCATCGGGAACTTCTTCTGGATCTTCGGGATCCTCCTCCGAGTCTTCCTCGTTCGTAGAGTCGGCGTCCCAATTTGCAGTTGGAAACTCCTCTCGAGCATATAAATCCAATAGGCGTCCAACGACAAATTGGAAATCGTCCGCAGCCTCTCGCTCTTCAAGCGATCTCTTGATGGCCTTTTGCCAAATCCAGAAGATGCAGCAACTCCAGTCTTTGGATAACTTCTCCATCAGGTGCTCTAGATGTTGCGTGACGGAACCTCGTTCCCAAATTGCAGCCACTTGTTCAGCCTATTAATGACATAGTGTGGTGCATTTTCTGGTAAACTAGGATCGTCCCACCAGTCTTTGCGTGCTAGAAGACACGAGTCAAAAGTAGACGGGACCTTCTTACGTGGCGTCATCTTAGGTTTGGCCATTCTGATAGTTCGTACATACATAAATAATTATGTAAATAAAAATGAAATGATATATGCATGAATAATGACTGAAATTTGGTACCTTCGACGGAGTGACGAAGTGGCGAAGCTGAGAGCATATGATACTTTTATATTTTAGCGAGTCTACAAAAAGGTAAAACCTCGCTCTGATACCACTATGTAACGCCCCGACTTTCTAGGGTAAATATTGGGGAAAAAGGTAAATTTTGAGAAAAATAATTTTCTAGAGAATATAAAAATTCTTGCCTACAAAGTCGAGTCGTTACAATGACATAAAAATAAATACCTTTAAATAAGGTAACATTTCATCATAAATACGAGGTAAAAATTTGCGGCGAAAAAAAAATCATAATTTAATATTTCTAGTCACAGTTTCCCCAAAAGTTTCAAAACAGTTGACATAAAGAAAACAACATTTAATAAATTCTTTTTCACATGCTCCCTCGGCTCGCTCCTTCGTCCATCCGGCTCGGTTCAACCTGCGGGATCAATAAAGGTGGGGGTGAGCTTCCTTCAGCTCGTGGAAATCTCACTGATCACAGTAATATACAATCTCATGGAAAACATAACGTGAATAAACTATCATATCCTCCTCAATATGAATGCATACTCACAATATTACGTACAGCATGAATCGAGCATGCATAACACGAATATTGAGGTTGCGCAGGTGCCCCCGCAACAACATGAAACATACACGCAATACCACATATACATGAATCAAGCACGTATGTGAATACTGGGTTGAGCAGGTGTCCCCACACAACATGATAACCTCTTACACGAATACAGGTGAGCCTGATTTACAACGTGTATCATAATTTATAAACATGAAATGAATATCACATACGTAGTCCAATTAAAGCAAATAAAGTGATAGTGAAAATTCCCACCTGAATAAATGATGATGATGTCTGACTGAAATAAATGTGCTCGAATCACAGTCCTAAGCCCGTAAATCCTAGATAAGGTCTACATATAATAATAATAATAATTATTATTATTATTATTATAATCCTTACAATTTATAATAAATGAGAAGATACGAATATCACTATATAATAACTGAAAATAAATTATAATTGTTCGTTAATATTAACCGAAGAGTTAACGTTATAAATGACTGAAATTAATATATATATATATATATATATATGCATAATTTCAGATTAATTATTAATATAAATTGAAAGTCAACATTTTAATATTTTGGGTCAAAATAGGACTAGAAGTGAATTTTAAAAGTTGACTGGGGTCAAATTGTAAGAGTTGAAAAGTTGACTGGATTAGAATCGAATTAAATGGAAATTCCAGGGTTAAATTGAAAGTTCCTGAAAACTGGGAGGACTAAATTGAATACTCCTAAAAATTTGGGGGTATAAATACCCTGTGACCCATCCTTAACCGTCAGACTCCACTTCTCCTTCTCGTTCTTTTGCTCCCGTCTCCCTCTCATCTACATCTCTCTCCCATCTCTCTCTCTCTCCTTCTCCAATTTTTCTTCTTCTCGACCGGGAGAAGATTCCCGAAAAAATCACACATATACACATAGGAATTTACACACACACACACACATACTGAATCGCGGCGGAAGAACACACACTGTTTCACGGCGAAGATAAAAAGGAAAGGGGAAGTCGGCGACGGTGGTTCTGGACTCGCGACCGAAAGAGAAGTTCCGACGGCGATGTGCGACTTACCGCGACGGTGATGGCTTCCGAATTGGGGTTTTAAAATTGGGGAATTTGGTTTCTGATTTGGTTTGGACATGAGTTCGGCCGAGTTGTTTGATGATTCTTGTTTTTCTGGATTTGAGTTCGATGTTGATGATTTTTGGTTTGGGCGCGGCCCGAAATTATCTTGATTTGTGATTTTGTTGGTTCTTGTTTTCTGGGTTCGTGGAGGATTGAGGATGTATAAGGACCGGGGGGGATGAAAGTGGTCGGAGGTGGTTCGATTGACTAGGGCAGAGGTGATTATTGGGATATAATAGTTAATGACTGAAAAAAAATTGCAGTCGTGGATGGCTCCTTCTCCTCTCTTCTCGAATGAAGCAGTGTATAGTTGTAGTTGAAATTGTATTTTTTTTTTTTGTATTCTGGATGTTGAACGACTGCTGGGAAGAAAAAGAAAAGTGTGTACTGTGTATTGTATTTTGTACTGCAGAGACAGTATATTTATACTGTATTGGATTAGGGTTAGGGTTTAGTTTTGGGCTTGTATTATGATTCTGGGTCATTGATAATAATAATAATAATAATGATAAAATTAATAATAACAGTAGTAGTAATATTAATAACATCGATACTAATAATAATATCGAGAGTAATATAAATGATGATATAGAAATGATACTGGTAAAAATATTAATACCGTCAATATTAATATGGTTCCTATTATAAATATTATTATTAATAATAATAATACCTTAAATTATCCTATTAAAAAATAACTAATATTAAATGTTCTAAAATTAACTTGAGAAATTGACTCGGGTGTAGAATATATGAGATATCATGAAAATGTCTGATCTTATTAAATGATATTACATGAAGTTGACTTGTACGTGTAGTGAAAGTAATTGTACAACAATTACTCACTCGGTAATGAAATGAGATTAAATGAAATAAAATGCATTATTAATATTATTAGTAGTAAATGACTACTTGAAAATAACTGTCGAAAATGATTCGAGCTAGGACTTGTGATACGTCGAAATAAATATTCATGATTCTGTGAATGGAATTAAATAACATGAAATGCATTATAATATTATTATAATTAATAATATTGTATTATAAAATTGACGGGTATTACATTATCCTTCCACAAAAGGTTCGTCATGGGTTGAGCGATTTTAGAAAATCCTTCCACAAGTCGTCGATAATAACCAGCTAATCCGAGAAAGCTTCGGATTTCCTTAACATTCTTCGGAGGTTGCCAATCTTGGATAGCCTCCGTCTTCTGAGGGTCGAAACGTACTCCGTCTGATGAAATTACATGTCCGGGAAACATCACTTCGGACATCCAGAATTCACATTTGGAAAACTTTCCATAGAGTTGCTCTCGTCTCAACACGTCGAGAACCTGATGAAGGTAAAATTCGTGCTCCTCTCGGTCACGAGAATAAATCAAAATGTCATCAATGGAGACAACCACGAACTGATCCAAATAGTCGATGAAAACTCGATTCATTAAATCCATGAATACCGCAGATGCATTAGTTAACCCAAACGGCATTACAACAAACTCATAATGACAATAGCGTGTTCGAAACGCCGTTCTAGCGATATTCGACTCTCGAATTCGCAACTGATGATACCCAGATCTTAAATCGATCTTGGAAAATACTGAATCTCCCTGAAGTCGATCCAAAAGATCAACGATGCGGGGTAGGGGATATTTATTTTTGATCGTCACTCTATTCAATTCTCGGTAATCAATACAAAAGCGAAACGAAACATCCTTCTTCTTGACAAATAACACAGGTGCTCCCCACGGGGACGCATGAGGTCGGATATAACCTTTCTCGGTCAGACCCTCCAATTGATTCTTCAGTTCTTGCATTTCGGTCGAGGCCATCCGATACGGTGCCTTCGATATTGGGGATGTACCAGGCTACAACTCTATTGTGAATTCCACATCTCTCTGTGGAGGCAAACCAGGTAACTCGTCTGGAAACACATCAGCATATTCTCTCACTACAGGAATATCTGCCAACATCACTGATGATTTCTCGGTCTTGGTCATATAGCACCAATAACCAACACACCCATGTTCGAGTAATTTCACGGCTTTCATCAAATTAATGACTTTACCGGAACAGCTGGGATTACCACCCTGAAATACACACTCGACTCCATCGTCTGAAACAATAGTGACCATACGCTTACGGACACTAAGGATGGCATCATGACGATCCATCCAATCGATACCCGAATAATGTCATCTCTAGGTAAATCCACCACGATTAGGTCTGCTAACCAATCACGACCATGAAGCTGAATCGGACAATTCTTAATCTCACGATCTCTGATAATTCTTCTACCATCTGGTAGACCAATGACATAAGGCTCACAACTAGTAGCACTACCTAGACGTAGTCTACTCAAACATGACTCGGAAATGAATGAATGCGATGCACCAGTATCAAAAAGGGTACACACAGGTTGAGATAGAATTTCAGTGTACCTGAGATCATCCGACCTCCGGATCGTCGGTCCTCTTCATCTCATAAATTCGGGGCTTGCCGGCCCCCGAACCGGATGCTCCCGTCTGATAACTGTGGGCTCCGCCTTTGTTTGCTCCCGTCGTCTTGAACGTCGCAGACTGAGTGGCCTAATTCTGAACGGCTGACTGCTTCGGGGCCTGAGATGCCGTCGGAGCAGGTCTCGAATCTCTTCGGCAAAAACGAGCCTTATGCCCAGCAATTCCACAGTTGTTGCATGTGATAGTCTGCCTCGGACACTTAGTGCTGAAATGGCACAGTTCTCCACAGTTGAAACAGGTGATAGCCGAACTGGCCGCTCGGGACTGAGATTCCATGGGTTTCGGCGCCATAGGAGGTGATACCGAACGATACCCAACAGTGTGACCAATACAGGAACTGTTTTGAATCGTGGTTGTGTGAAGCGGAAGTATAAGTTCTCGAGCGGAAGCAAACGAACAACAAACAATAGCGGACAACACTTTGGAACAGCAGCACTTTGATACAACAATGTTCGGACAGCACTTCGATACAGCACTATTCGGACACCACTTTGATACAACAATGTCCGGATAGCACTTCGATACAGCACTATTCGGACACCACTTTGATACAGACAGAATCGATTGCACTTCGATTCAGCGAGAGTTGATCGCACGTCGGTACAACAATATTTGGGACAGTAGTTCGTTATAGTAACAATGGACTACACTTCAGTACGGCACTTTGGTACAGCGGCAATTGGACAATACTTCAGTACGGTACTTCCGTACAGCAATGGACTGTATTTCGGTACAGCGACAATGGACACGGAAATGATGAGGGCACTTCAAACCCTTAGAATTAATCACTATAATCCCCTTAGAATCCTGTTCTAAAGAAACATTTGGAATTATTCTAAGAATTCAAGTTTCTGTGATTAAGACTTAACAATTTTATGAACTAAAATTGTAAGAATATAGAAGTGAGAATTATAAGAATAATACTCAAGAAAACTCGAGAAACAGCTCTTGATTCTAGCATAAAGCCGAAATATCTTTTTGATTTCAAAGGTTCATCTTTTTTATAGAGTATTTTTCTTTTCGAGTTTTTATGATTTAACTCTCATTTTCAGGAAATACGACAAAGACGCCCTTATGCCATTATTTAAGCAATATCTGGGGTCTGCCCTCAAGCTTTCTGTTTTTAGCTATATCTGGGCTTCCCTCAAGCAAAGCTATATCTGGGCTTAGGATTTGAACAACTGTCGGGCCTTCTTGAATCTCAACTAGATCCACCGTCGCACAGTCACTAAACTTAGACATGAATTCCACTTCCAATTCGGGCAGCTTAAGGACGAGCTTGTCTTCTTCTTTTCTTTGGTCGTGATTTCTTATAGGTTCGGAGTCTTTATTCAGTGCACTCCAAGCAGCCTCAGTGTGAGGGTCTTCAAGAGAGGATTTGATCGAGGTCATACAGTAAACCTCTTGAGTAGGAACTGAGTTGTCTTTGTAAGAGTTAGTAACAGATAATAAGGTAACAGGTGAGGGCCGTGCATTAAGTTTATTTCATGAGGTGGTGCTAGTGTCACTCGTTCTCAATATTTCACTCGTTTGTTCTCTCAACTTCCTAGCACGTGTACGTGTGATAGGACCAGTGGGGTCCATGACGGTTCCAACCATTCCTAACTCTCTTGGTAGCACAACTGTGGTTGTATCATCCCCTCCCTATTGAGAAGGATCTGTCCTCAGATCCGCGAGGTCACCTGCTTCAAACAAAGACAAATCAGAAACATTAAAAGTAGCAGATACATTGTATTCTCCTGGTAAGTCTAGTTTATAAGCATTATTATTTATCCTCTCCAAGATCATGAAAGGACCGTCTCCTCTTGGTAGCAATTTCGATCTCCTTTGTACAGGAAACCTTTCCTTCCTCATATGTATCCAAACCCAGTCTCCAGGTTTAAAGACCACTTCCTTTCTTCCTCGATTGGCGCGCTCAACATACTGCTTAGTACGCCTTTCAATGTTAGCTCTTGCTTTCTCATGGAGTTGCTTAACTAGTTTGGCTTTCTTCTTCCCATCTCTACTAATTCTTTCAGTCACATGCAAAGGCACAAGATCAAGTGGGGTCAAAGGATTAAATCCATAAACAATCTCAAAAGGAGAAAATTGAGAAGCAGAATGCATTGTTCGATTATAAGCAAACTCAACATGTGGCAAACATTCTTCCCAAGTCTTAATGTTTGTTTTGATTATAACCCTTAACAATGTAGAAAGAGTTCTATTTACTACTTCGGTTTGCCCATCAGTTTGTGGGTGACAAGTGGTAGAAAATAGAAGCTTTGTGCCTAATTTAGCCCATAAGGTTTTCCAAAAATAACTTAGGAACTTAGCATCGTGATCAGAAACTATAGTCCTAGGCATTCCATGTAATCGAACGATCTCTCTAAAGAAAAGATTAGCCACGTGAGATGCATCATCAGTTTTGTGGCAAGCTATGAAATGTGCCATTTTTGAAAACCTATCAACCACAACAAATATAGAATCCCTCCCATACCGGTTTCTAGGCAATCCCATCATGAAATCCATCGATATATCAGTCTAAGGAGTATTAGGAATGGGGAGTGGGGTGTACAAACCGTGGGGTTGAACTCGACTTTTAGCCATTTTACAATCGATACTGCGACCACAAATACGAATGACATCTCGTTTCATACCCAACCAGTAGAAATGTTCTTGCAAAACAGACAAGGTTTTATCAATGCCAAAATGACCCATCAACGCTGCCCCATGTGATTCGAGTAACAATAGTTCACGTATAGAGCTAGTAGGTATGCGTAACTTATTTTCCCTAAACAGAAAACCATCACTCCTATAGTACTTATCTACTCCAGACTTCTCACAAGTAATGAAAATTTCGCCAAAATCAATGTCTTTCTAGTACAGATTTTTAATCAATTCAAAACCAAGTATTTTCGATTCTAAAGAAGTCAGGAAGGTATACCTGCGAGATAGAGCATCAGCAACGATGTTCTCTTTTCCCTGTTTGTACTTGATTATGTAAGGGAACGTCTCTATGAATTCCATCCATCGACCATGCCTCCTATTTAACTTTTGTTGCCCCTTCAGATGTTTCAAGGACTCGTGATCAGTGTGTATCACGAACTCTTTGGGCCATAAGTAATGTTGCCAAGTCTCGAGTGCTCGAACCAAGGCATACAGTTCCTTGTCATAAGTTAGATAGTTTATCGAAGCTCCTCCCAACTTCTCACTGAAGTAGGCAATCGGCCTACCTTCTTGCATCAAAACAGCTCCTATACCTATACCGGACGCATCACACTCGATCTCAAAAGACTTAGCAAAATTCGGCAGGGCTAGCAGTGGAGCGTTCGTCAGTTTTTCCTTCCAGGCCTTGAAGGCCATCTCTTGTTCGTGTTCCCACTTGAACCAAACATTCTTCTTGATTACCTCGGTCAAAGGGGCGGCTACAGTACTAAAGTTGGGTACAAACCGACGATAGAAGCTTGCCAAGCTGTGGAAGCTTCGCACTTCGCTCACATTTTTGGGGCTGTCCCATTCTCTAATTGCCCTCACTTTTTCTTCATCGACCTGTATTCCCTGGGAACTAACAACAAAACCAAGGAAAGCCAATTTCGCGGTGCCAAAGTTGCACTTTTGAATGTTAGCAAACAAATGTTCCTTTCTAAGCACAAGCAACTGATACGGAATCATTTGATATGAACGAAGAAGACGAAGTAAGAATCGATATAAATGACCTTACTACACGCCATGCACGGACTACTATGTATTTAGGCGAGAAAACGGACATAAGACGTGGAGTATCGGTCTCAGCGGCCCGTGTCATGCTATGCCGGAAAGTCGACATCCAACCTGCCGGAAAAATGTTCAATATGCCGGAAAATATCCAACCTGCCGGAAAATTCACCACCTGCCGGAAAAATCACCACCTGCCGGAACTGGCCGAGCACTGCCGACCGGACCCGACCGTGTCGTCCGACACGGCCCGTGCCGCACTCGTCCAGAAATGCCAAAGTCACTGCCCATTGGACTCGACCGTGTTGTCTGGCATGGTCGAGTCGAACTCTTCCGGATAAGCCAAAACCGACTGCCCAGACGCCCGACCGTGTTCCAGGACACGATCGGGCCCACGCCGAACGTCCTTGTCAGCGCCGCGCCCGTGCCGAGTCACTGTCGGACGAGTCCCTATCTGACGTCCCTGTCGCGCCGCGACCGTGTCAAGTGGACACGGTCGAGTCACTGCCGACGTCCCTGTCAGCGCCGCGCCCGTGTCGAGTGTCCTTGTCGCGCCGCGGCCGTGTCAAGCGACACGGCCGAGTCCTGCCGGTAGTTTACCTTTTTTTGTGTTTTCTTTTATGAGTTTGTCTTTGCTTTGTTTTTTAATCATTTTAGGGATTGTGTTTCCCCTAAAATTAGGATTGTTGTTCCTTTTGTATTTTATTGTTGATTTGTTTTGATTATTCAAAGATTTTATAAATCTTAGAATTATTTTCTTTTATTATAGGAGGACTTGAAGTCTCCTATATATAGGCTTGTGTTAGTATTGTAAAAGCCATTGTATGTTGAAGAAATAAGAATACACTTGTGTCTTCTTGGTGAATGCTTTTCATTGAAACCTTGATTATAATTCGACGTGTTTTCGAGTTTTAATCGAATCGATTCTCAATAGGTCTTGAGGAAAGATTATCTTATCAAACTATAGGTCTAGTTTGATAAATCATTCATATTGTTCTTGTTTATGTAAGCCGAATTGCCCTACTTTCGGTTATATCTTACGAGTGTTACACATATTCGAGTGTTGTGAGGATCAATTATATTTCCGCTGCATTCCATACGAGTTTACGTCCACTTTCATACGTAATTCGTATCATTAGTGGCATCGGAGCCCAAGATTACTTTCTTGGCGAATTTCTCTTGGCGATTTTCTTATCAAAACTATCTTATCATGGGTTTTTCCGACGATTTCATGGAGAAACTACGTGA
This sequence comes from Orobanche coerulescens, assembly GCA_033398695.1. Lineage (NCBI taxonomy): Eukaryota > Viridiplantae > Streptophyta > Magnoliopsida > Lamiales > Orobanchaceae > Orobanche > Orobanche coerulescens. The sequence continues at coordinate 80,547,368 of CM065810.1, read as the reverse complement.
GGCACTACACAGCATGCAAGAACCACATTTTCAAGCAAGAAGAGGAGGATATGATGCACATTCACCGTGTCATGTGGATGAATTTAAAGTTAATGAACTTCCGGAATTTGTCGGAGGTACTAATCCCGAAGTTTACTTGGAGTGGGAGAGGAAGATTGAACGTATGTTCGACTTCAAGCACCTTAACGATGAGAAACGTTGCAAATATGCAATTCTCAAGTTAGGGAATGGCGCTTCCTTATGGTTCGAGGGTATGAAAACACAACGAGCTCGATTCGATAAAAGAGAAAATCCGTTCTTGGGATTCTTTGAAGAAAAAACTACGTAAAAGGTATGTCCCGACATCACATCGGTTAACCTTATACCGAAAAATTGCCGAGTTCATATAAGGGAAACTAAGTGTGGAAGAATATATCGAAGAATTTGAAGGCTTGGCCTTAATGGGAGAACTTGAAGAAAATGAAGAACAAAGAATGTCACGTTTCTTACGTGGTCTAAACCGAAACATTGCAAACACGGTGGAATTATACCCATACGGAGATTTTGACACTTTATGCGGACTATGCATAAAAATTGAAGCTCAAAACAAGTTGAAGTTTACCAAACCCGAATTCCCATACAAATTCGGAAATACAAGTGCCGGCTCAAATTCGACTACGAAACCTACCGTAGCTTTTCAAGTCCCTACCCCGGCCCCGACGGTTCCCCACGTTTCCAAGGAAACGAGCTTGGCTAAAGTACGATGTTTTAAATGTCAAGGCTTTGGTCACTATCAAAATGCATGTCCAAATAAACGGGTGGTCACTTTAAGAGAAGCTCTTGCGGTCCGAGACGAACTTTTAGTCGAGGACGAGAAGGAAGGCCTTGGTGACGTACTTAACATGGAGGCCGAGGAAGAGAATGAGGATTGCGAGACTTATGACGCTCCGGAATATGATACTACTTTAGTGCTTCGAGCACTACATACCAAAATCGTTCCAAGTGATACCGAGCAAAGAGACCAAATATTTCATTCCAAATGCAAAGTCGGAGAAAAGTGGTGTAGCTTGATAATAGACGGAGGGAGTTGCACGAATGTAGCATCAAATGAGATGGTCACCAAGCTCGGGCTAACTACTACGGCTCACCCGAGACCGTATGCCTTACATTGGTCGATGATGGAAGCAAAGTGAAGGTGACGATACAAGTACGGGTCAACTTAACTATGGGGTCATACGGAGACGATGTGTTATGTGACGTACTCCCGATGGACGCATGCCACGTACTTTTGGGCCGACCATGGATGTTCGACTGAGATGTTTTGCATCGAGGAAGGAGTAACGAATATGAATTACGAGATAAAGGCAAGAAGATTGTGCTTAAACCGATGGCACCCCAAGCTATTCGATCGATGAATTCTAATCAAATGGAGAAACCGAAGCTTACCATGTTTGCTAGCGAGAAAGAGGTGAGACACGCTATTGACGATGGCGAGCGTGTGTATTTATTGATGATTAAAGAAACACGAGATGTTGACGTAGTTGTGCAAGGCAAGAGAGATATCGATACCTTGCTACAAGAATTTGCGGATGTCTTCCCGGAAGACTTACCGCCGGGTTTACCACCCTTACGTGGGATTGAACACCAAGTCGACCTTGTACCGGGTGCATCACTCCCTAACAAGGCCGCCTATCGATGTAACCCCGAGGAGACAAAGGAGTTGCAAAAACAAATCGAGGAGCTAATGAACCGCGGGTACGTTCGAGAAAGTTTGAGCCCTTGTGCGGTTCCGGTTTTACTTGTTCCAAAGAAGGATGGGTCATGGCGGATGTGTATAGATAGTAGAGCCGTGAACAACATAACCATCAAATATCGGTTCCCAATTCCGAGACTTGATGATATGTTGGACGAGTTGCATGGTTCGGTGATTTTTTCGAAGGTTGATTTGAGAAGCGGCTATCATCAAATTCGCATGCGGGAAGGAGATGAATGAAAAACGGCTTTCAAGATAAAACATGGATTATATGAATGGCTCGTCATGCCCTTTGGCCTTACAAATGCACCAAGTACTTTCATGCGATTAATGAATGAGGTACTTAAACCATTTTTGGGAAAATTTGTCGTCGTATACTTGGACGACATCTTGATTTATAGTCGATCATTACAAGAGCATACCGGGCACTTGAGGAAAGTCTTCGAGATCCTTAGGCATCAAAAAATTTATGGGAAAAAGGAGAAGTGTTCATTTCTAGTCGAGAGTGTAGCCTTTCTTGGCTACATCGTTTCTAAAGAAGGAGTGTCGGTTGATCAAACCAAGATCGAGGCGATTAAATCTTGGCCTACGCCCAAAACCATCACGGAAGTCCGATCCTTTCACGGACTTGCTTCATTTTATCGGAGGTTCATACGAGACTTTAGTACCATTTCTAGCCCGATAACGGAATGCTTAAAAAAAGGACCGTTTGTGTGGAACGGGGCTGCCCAAGGGGCGTTTGAAAAATTGAAGGCGAAAATATGTGAAGCACCTATCTTGGCTTTACCCGACTTTTCACAACCTTTCGAGGTAGAATGTGACGCAAGTGGAGTGGGTGTTGGGGCGGTCCTCGTCCAAGGGAGGCGACCAATTGAATACTTTTCGGAGAAATTGGGTGGGGCTCGACTCAACTATTGTACTTATGACAAGGAGTTCTATGTGATATGAGATCGACATGGCCAACCGAAGAAATACGACGTATACGACCATGCAACCATGCATACGGCCATGCACACACATGCACCTACACGACATGCAATTACTTCTTTGGACGAGACGACTAACACGAGACTTGAAGTAACCTTGAACATATTTTACGTATGCATGAAGAAATTACGAACCATGCACTCACCCACCTTCTTCATGCATTGAAACCGATGGTTCCCCTCCCTTGAATAAGTCACCTACATGGCAACAAAGTCGTCAAAGCATGATAATAATAATCATCAAGAATCAAACCAAAGTCTTCTAACATGATTAGTTATTTTATTTTGTTTCTTGTCTTTGGTGAAGATTTGCTCAAGATTGACTAGTCATGATCCGAAATTTACTAGTCGGAGAGAAAAAGGCGAAAAAGCGGACAAAATTACCAATTCCCGCGCGTATGACTACTTCGTAGCAGTTTTGGTATTTTAATCATAACTCTCTCATACGTAGTCCGATTTAGGTGATTCAAGCGGCCATGGAAATATAAAAGAAAGATCTATAAATCATATGAAACGGTCCAAGGTCCAATTATGCTTCTATCAAGACACACGAACCGTTCAAATGTGCAGTGATTTTTATGGCCGAAAATTGACAAAGATTTGTGAAGATTTGGTGAAGACTTGAAGGAAGAAGATGCCAAGAAGTCCCTTTCATGATCAAGTCATTGTCAAGCCTTATAATATATCATATGAGGAGGATCTTGTCCACTCCTTCTTGGAAGTCCCACGGCCGATTTGTACAAGGAAGGAGCCAAAATGTTGTGATTTCTTGTCAAAGTCTTTGTAGATAGTTTAATAAGTGCTTGTATTTTAGCTAGATTTTGTGTGATTTTCTTTGGCCTTGTTAGGAGTCATTATGGCTATATATTAGCCTCACCCTCAACCCTTTGGAATTATCTTGAAAGTTATAAACATTGTATTTCTCTTGAAATATAACGAGTTCAACAAAACTTTGGTTATTATTTCGACGCGTCTCGAATTATAACTTGATCAATTCTCAATAGGTCTTGAGGAGAGATTATCTTTATCGAGTTATAGGTCTAATTCGATAAAACACATTCAATCCCATACACTACCCTACCTCACGGCCGAAATCATATAAATTCGGTCACCACCTTTTATTTTCATTGTTACTTTGATACTTGTGAAAACCGTGATAATCTTCCATTGTATTTTATACGTTTTACGTACACTTATATACGTAATTCGTATCATAAGTGGAATCGGAGCCCAAGGTCATCTCCTTGGGCGATTTATTCAACGAATTTTTTTTGTTGAGATTAGCGCAGTCGGAAGAAAACAAAGTTTCCCGTGGATTCGACCGTTGGATCGTCACGAAATTCGGACAAAGGTAATCCAACTCATTGAGCTACAGTCTGAACGGTGGAGATCAGATTCTTTGATCATCTTCTTGGTTCATTCTTCACGGATTTCTTGGCAAATTTTCTGTCCGATTTCTTGATCATTAGAAGAGATGGACTTTTCCAATACCGAATTCTTGGTAAAGCTACGTGATGCTTTACATGACTTACCGGAACCTAGACGAGGAGGAGAACGCCTGTGTTCCCCACGTCATACTAACGAGTTCGAGTTGAACGAACTTCCAAAGCTCATCGGAGGTACCGACCCCGAAATTTATTTGGAATGGGAACGTAAGATGGATTGCTTGTTCGAGTTTAAAGGTCTTGACGATGAGAAGCGTTGCAAATATTGATACGGAATTGAGTAGTCCAAATAAAAAAGACGAAGCAAGGATCAACGTTAAAGTCCTTACAACGCGCCGTGCACGTGCGACTACATTTTTAGACGAGAAAACGGACATAAGACGTAAAAGGAATGTCCAACCTGCCGGAAAATATCCAACCGGCCGGAAAATATCCAACCTGCTGGAAAATATCTCGCCTGCCGGAAAATATCGCACCTGCCGGAAATGGCCGAGCACTGCCGACCGAACCCGGCCGTGTCGTCCGACACGGCCCGTGGCGAGATGTCTCAGAATTGTGAAACTGACTGTCGGCCGAACCCGACCGTGTCGTCCAACGCGGTCGAGTCCTACTCGCCTAGAAATGCCGAAAATGACTGTCCAGACGCCCAACCGTGCTCCAGGACACGGTCGAGTCAATGCCGAGTCAGCCATCGGTCAGTCATTGTCGACGTCCTTATCACGCCGCGGCCAGTGTCAGCGGACACGGTCGAGTCATTGCCGCCGTGTCGAGTCACGCCAAACGCCCTTGTCGCGCCGCGCTGGCCGAGTCACCGTCGGACGAGTCGCCGTCGGACGTCCTGTTGCACCGCGACCGTGTCGATCGAACACCTGAGTCCTCCCTTGCGGCGGCGCGCGCCAGCCGTGTCAAGCGACACGGCCGTGTCCACATCCGGCTACCTTTTTTAATTGCTGATTTTTGTGTGTTTTGTCTTCTCTTTTCCTTTCTTTACTTATTTTAGGGATTGTGTTCCCATATTTTGTGATTGATGTTTCTTGTTGTATTTTATTTGATTTGTTTTGATTATTCAAAGATTTTATATATCTTTGAATTATTTTCTTTTTTTGTTTGATTCCTTAGACTTAGACTACATCCTCCTATAAGTAGTCTTCACTTAGCCTTGTAATAGATATTGTATTATGAATTTGAATGTGAAAGAATACACTTTGTGTTTCTATCCTTCGTAAATGATTTTTACCGAAACTTGATTTTTATTCGACGCGTTTTCGAATATTAATCCGATTGATTCTCAATAGGTCTTGGGAAGAAATCACCTTATCGAGTTATAGGTCTAATTCGATAAACTCTTGTTCCTGATCGTTCAAGTCTTCTTGATCGATATTATCACTTTTCCCGATATTACTTCCATTTTCCATTTGTTCGAATTTTCATCGTCATATTCGATATTACTCCCACAAAATACATCCAAAAACACCCATACTCGCAAAAAGCCTTCCGCTACGATATTCATACACTCGAATTATCATATTCATAAAAGCCTTCCACTATCATACACTTACGCATACTCCGACCGATACGTATTCACCCTCTCCGGAGAATTCGCATCATAAGTGGTATCGAAGCCCATGGTCATCTCCTTATGCGATTTATTCAACAATTTCTTGTGAAGAACTATCTCTTGACTCTTGTTATGGATTTCTCCGATCTCTATTTCTTGATGAAACTCCGTGACGCACTAAACGGCTTACCGGAGCAACGTATGCAAGAAAGACGCAGAGACGATGCCAACGATATTGATTTCTTGGCCAAATTCCGCAGCATACCGGAATTTCACGGAGATAGTAATCCAGATGCGTGCATAGATTGGCTTCGTGTTTGTGAGGAGCACTCGGACTTCAAGGCTGCCCCGATCAACCGCCGCGTTTCGTTGGTGGCAAGGCGCCTCCGCGGTAGCGCTGCCGTCTGGTGGCAAAAATTGAAACAGTCTCGTTCACAACAACGTAAGCCTAAAATCCAAGATTGGCTTAAATTCAAAAAATATTTCAATCGAAGGTTCAAATCCCCATCTTACCACCAATCCTTCGATGCCCCGCCACCGGCATTCGATCTAAGGTCTTCCCCCATCAAGGAATTCCCAGCAGAATCTTTTTTCGATGAAGACAATGTCCCTACGGTCATTTTCAATGAAGTAGACGAGACAGAGTTTTCAACGGAGCAATTCAACGAAGAAGGTGAGTTGAGCCATGTTTCAATAATTGACGAACTTGGATCTTGCTATTATGAACATGGGCTAATTAATTGCGTTGGCCAAATTGACCAAAACGGGATTGATGAGCCAAGTGAATTATGGTCACATGAACATTTGACACAAGTCGGGCCTTTTAAAGTTGTGGAAGACAAAATTGAGCTTGGTACTAAAATTGATCGGTTAGAAGAAAACGACAATTTTGGGCCTAAATTTCATATCAACTCAGTTTCTGGTGATGGACTTATTGTCTTGGATGATTACCAAATTGAGGTTAGTAAAATATTTTGTGATGGGCCATTATTGGAGGAGCCCAACAATATTGAAACGGAGAGTTGGTCAGATTATGACAGACCGCCAGCATTTGATGAGGAACCAGTTGTTGAAGAGAAATCCATAATAAATCCTGTGTTTCCAATTCTGGAGGATGAACCCGATGTGAAATTAACCGTGTGTCCCATTTCAGATGTCCACTCATTTCCTGATATCGGTATTACCGGGCGGAGTAATTATTATTATTTTATTAATAATGATAGTTATTTTGTTGGTGATTCTCGAGGGCCCCCCACTACCTATCGTCTCAAGATTTTGGGCCATGTACGTACTGCGGACATTTTCGAGATCAAGTACTTAGAAGCTTTAATTAATTATCTTGACGACGAAGGAAGTTCGGAATTGAGGACAATTCCTTTTAAAGGGGGAGGGGATGATACGGAATTGAGTAGTCCAAATAAAAAAGACGAAGCAAGGATCGACGTTAAAGGCCTTACAACGCGCCGTGCACGTGCGACTACATTTTTAGACGAGAAAACGGACATAAAACGTAAAAGGAATGTCCAACCTGCCGAAAAATGTCCAACCGGCCGGAAAATATCCAACCTGCCGGAAAATATCTCGCCTGCCGGAAAATATCGCACCTGCCGGAAATGGCCGAGCACTGCCAACCGAACCCGGCCATGTCGTCCGACACGGACCATGCCGAGATGTCCCAGAATTGTGAAACTGACTGTCGGCCGAACCCGACCGTGTCGTCCGACACGGTCGAGTCCTACTCGCCTAGAAATGCCGAAAATGACTGTCCAGACGCCCGACCGTGCTCCAGGACACGGTCGAGTCAATGCCGAGTCACTGTCGGTCGAGTCGCTGTCAGACGTCCTTGTCACGCCGCGACCGTGTCAAGCGGACACGGTCGAGTCATTGCCGAACGTCCCTATCGCGCCACGCCCGTGTCGAGTCCTGCCAAACGTCCTTGTCGCGCCGCGCCCGTGCCGAGTCACTGTCGGATGAGTCGCTGTCGGACGTCCCTGTCGCGCCGGGACGGTGTCAGTCGGACACGGTCGAGTAGGGGTGGCATTTCGGAACCGAAAATCCAAAACCGAACCGAAAAAACCTGAAAAAATAACCGAAAAAACGAAACCGAAAAAGACCAAACCGAAAAACAAAAAAACAGAACCGAACCGAACTAATTTGGTTCAGTTCTCGGTTCGGGGTAGAGCGGAACCGAACCGGACCGAAATGGACCGAAGTCAAATTTCAACATACTAAAATGGCCTTGTTTTTGTGATTTTGGTGTGTTTCGAATTTTAGTATAATGCGTTTTCCTTTTGTAAGACCCTCATGGGTCCAAGAAGGACCGATAATATGCTCATGAATTTGTGATTCAATTAATTTAGGTTGAGAGAATGAGCTACTGTGATTTACGATTGTTATATATTTTGAGATATTAGGAAATTGCTATCAAACTCTAGCTTTTATCTTGAACATATATATATATATATAACTCTTGTTGGCTTGTTGTTATATATAACTTATTCTACTGCATATAATATTTGAATTTATATTGTGAAGAACCGAAAAAACATCAAACCAAATCGAAACCGAACCGAATATTTATAAAACCGAACTTAACCGAACCGAACTTCAAAAAGAACCGAACCAAACCGAAACCGAATATTTGGTTCGACTCTCGGTTTCGGTCAAAAACCGAACCGAATGGAACCGAGTCCACCCCTACGGTCGAGTCCCTGCCGGCCAGATGCGCGCCGCGGCCGTGTCAAGCGACACGGCCCGTGTCCGGCAGCCAGCCTACCTTTTTTAATTGCTAATTTTTGTGTGTTTTGTCTTCTCTTTTCCTTTCTTTACTTATTTTAGGGATTGTCTTCCCATATTTTGTGATTGATGTTTCTTGTTGTATTTTATTTGATTTGTTTTGATTATTCAAAGATTTTATAAATCTTTGAATTATTTTCTTTTTTTGTTTGATTCCTTAGACTTAGACTACATCCTCCTATAAGTAGTCTTCACTTAGCCTTGTAATAGATATTGTATTATGAATTTGAATGTGAAAGAATACACTTTGTGTTTCTATCCTTGGTAAATGATTTTTACCGAAACTTGATTTTTATTCGACGCGTTTTCGAATATTAATCCGATTGATTCTCAATAGGTCTTGGGAAGAAATCACCTTATCGAGTTATAGGTCTAATTCGATAAACCCTTGTTCTTGATCGTTCAAGTCTTCTTGATCGATATTATCACTTTTCCCGATATTACTTCCATTTTCCATTTGTTCGAATTTTCATCGTCATATTCGATATTACTCCCACAAAATACATCCAAAAACACCCATACTCGCAAAAAGCCTTCCGCTACGATATTCATACACTCGAATTATCATATTCATAAAAGCTTTCCGCTATCATACACTTACGCATACTCCGACCGATACGTATTCACCCTCTATGGAGAATTCGCATCATAAGTGGTATCGGAGCCCAGGGTCATCTCCTTGGGCGATTTATTCAACAATTTCTTGTGAAGAACTATCTCTTGACTCTTGTTATGGATTTCTCCGATCTCTATTTCTTGATGAAACTCCGTGACGCACTAAACGGCTTACCGGAGCAACGTATGCAAGAAAGACGCAGAGACGATGCCAACGATATTGATTTCTTGGCCAAATTCCGCAGCATACCGGAATTTCACGGAGATAGTAATCCAGATGCGTGCATAGATTGGCTTCGTGTTTGTGAGGAGCACTCGGACTTCAAGGCTGCCCCGATCAACCGCCGCATTTCGTTGGTGGCAAGGCGCCTCCGCGGTAGCGCCGCCGTCTGGTGGCAAAAATTGAAACAGTCCCGTTCACAACAACGTAAGCCTAAAATCCAAGATTGGCTTAAATTCAAAAAATATTTCAATCGAAGGTTCAAATCCCCATCTTACCACCAATCCTTCGATGCCCCGCCACCGGCATTCGATCTAAGGTCTTCCCCCATCAAGGAATTCCCAGCAGAATCTTTTTTCGATGAAGACAATGTCCCTACGGTCATTTTCAATGAAGTAGACGAGACAGAGTTTTCAACGGAGCAATTCAACGAAGAAGGTGAGTTGAGCCATGTTTCAATAATTGACGAACTTGGATCTTTCTATTATGAACATGGGCCAATTAATTGCGTTGGCCAAATTGACCAAAACGGGATTGATGAGCCAAGTGAATTATGGTCAGATGAACATTTGACACAAGTCGGGCCTTTTAAAGTTGTGGAAGACAAAATTGAGCTTGGTACTAAAATTGATCGGTTAGAAGAAAACGACAATTTTAGGCCTAAATTTCATATCAACTCAGTTTCTGGTGATGGACTTATTGTCTTGGATGATTACCAAATTGAGGTTAGTAAAATATTTTGTGATGGGCTATTATTGGAGGAGCCCAACAATATTGAAACGGATAGTTGGTCAGATTATGACGGACCGCCAGCATTTGATGAGGAACCAGTTGTTGAAGAGAAATCCGTAATAAATCCTGTGTTTCCCATTCTTGATGGTGAAACCCATGTGGAATTATCGGTGTTTCCAATTTTGGAGGATGAACCCGATGTGAAATTAACCGTGCGTCCCATTTCAGATGTCCACTCATTTCCTGATATCGGTATTACCGGGTGGAGTAATTATTATTATTTTATTAATAATGATAGTTATTTTGTTGGTGATTCTCGAGGGGCCCCCACTACCTATAGTCTCAAGATTTTGGGCCATGTACGTACTGCGGACATTTTCGAGATCAAGTACTTAGAAGCTTTAATTAATTATCTTGACGACGAAGGAAGTTCGGAATTGAGGACAATTCCTTTTAAAGAGGGAGGGGATGATACGGAATTGAGTAGTCCAAATAAAAAAGACGAAGCAAGGATCGACGTTAAAGGCCTTACAACGCGCCGTGCACGTGCGACTACATTTTTAGACGAGAAAACGGACATAAGACGTAAAAGGAATGTCCAACCTGCCGGAAAATGTCCAACCGGCCGGAAAATATCCAACCTGCCGGAAAATATCTCGCCTGCCGGAAAATATCGCACCTGCCGGAAATGGCCGAGCACTGCCGACCGAACCCGGTCGTGTCGTCTGACACGGCCCGTGCCGAGATGTCCCAGAATTGTGAAACTGATTGTCGGCCGAACCCGACCGTGTCGTCCGACACGGTCGAGTCCTACTCGCCTAGAAATGCTGAAAATGACTGTCCAGACGCCCGACCGTGCTCCAGGACACGGTCGAGTCAATGCCGAGTCAGCTTTGCCGGTCAGTCGGCTGACGTCCTTGTCACGCCGCGACCGTGTCAAGCGGACACGGTCGAGTCATTGCCGAACGTCCCTGTCGCGCCGCGCCCGTGTCGAGTCCTGCCAAACGTCCTTGTCGCGCCGCGCCCGTGCCGAGTCACTGTCGGACGAGTCGCTGTCGGACGTCCCTGTCGCGCCGCGACGGTGTCAGTCAGACACGGTCGAGTCCCTGCCGGCCAGATGCGCGTCGCGACCGTGTCAAGCGACACGGCCCGTGTCCGGCAGCCAGCCTACCTTTTTTAATTGCTGATTTTTGTGTGTTTTGTCTTCTCTTTTCCTTTCTTTACTTATTTTAGGGATTGTGTTCCCATATTTTGTGATTGATGTTTCTTGTTGTATTTTATTTGATTTGTTTTGATTATTCAAAGATTTTATAAATCTTTGAATTATTTTCTTTTTTTGTTTGATTCCTTAGACTTAGACTACATCCTCCTATAAGTAGTCTTCACTTAGCCTTGTAATAGATATTGTATTATGAATTTGAATGTGAAAGAATACACTTTGTGTTTCTATCCTTGGTAAATGATTTTTACCGAAACTTGATTTTTATTCGACGCGTTTTCGAATATTAATCCAATTGATTCTCAATAGGTCTTGGGAAGAAATCACCTTATCGAGTTATAGGTCTAATTCGATAAACCCTTGTTCTTGATCGTTCAAGTCTTCTTGATCGATATTATAACTTTTCCCGATATTACTTCCATTTTCCATTTGTTCGAATTTTCATCGTCATATTCGATATTACTCCCACAAAATACATCCAAAAACACCCATACTCGCAAAAAGCCTTCCGCTACGATATTCATACACTCGAATTATCATATTCATAAAAGTCTTCCGCTATCATACACTTACGCATACTCCGACCGATACGTATTCACCCTCTCCGGAGAATTCGCATCAAATATGTAATTATCAAGTTGGGTAAAGGCGCTTCAGTTTTGTTCGAATTAAAGAAGAAACAAAGGACTCGTGCTGGAAAAAACAAGATCCGTTCGTGGGAGTCGTTGAAAAGAAAACTTCGCAAGAGATACGTACCTTTCGGATCGAGTTCGGCTCTCAAAATCGTAACAACATCAGCCCCCAACTCGGTTTCTAAAGCTCTCGACTTGCCTAATGAGACGAGTTTGCTGGAGCTGAGTTGTTTCATTGGCCAAGGGTTCGATCATGTGCAAGATGTTTGCCTGACTCTTGCTACCCGAGACGAGTTAATAGCCGAGGAAGAACAAGAAAGGCTAGGCGACATTCTCAAGTTTGATATAGAGGACGAAGGAGAAGAAGAATGTGTAGTTTATGATGCTCCCGATTATGATACAGACTTAGTTCTTCGTACTTTAGAAACCAAATCGGTTTCAAATGATTTGGAGCATCAGGACGAGTTAACGAGTGAGGAACTCACAAGTATACTTTTAAGTTCTACACAACCGTCCGTTTCCCGAGCTACAGAAGATGAAGAGATTGAGGACAAGGCGATTGTTCCCCAAAATTTCTATGAGGTTATTTCTATTAAAAAATTGGAGGATCCCAATCCAATTGTTCTCATTGATCCGGTTCCCGACACCGACCAACGTAAAAGCTATGTGGCTACATGTGACTGGAAAATAGTAAAAGACGAACTCATTGATGAAAGGAATGAGGACAAGATTTGTGCCCACATGACGCCGGAAATGGAAATTATTCCGTTAAACCACAAATCTTTTTTTGGGGATTCCGTTAAGGGAAATGGTAGACACCTAGATACGTCGTTTGTTTTTATTTTGCAGGTTGGTCTTTTAAAATTGCAATCCCAAGCAAACGTCAACCCATCCGACGAAAATTACATCTTCAACCCGGGAGGAGCACAACCCTATCCGGAATACCAACCGTCCTTGGACTTTAGATTCGAGGACGAATCTCTTTAAAGGAAGACGGGATGATACGAGATCGACATGGCCAACCAAAGAAAGACGACGTATACGACCATGCAACCATGCATACGGCCATGCACACACATGCACCTACACGACATGCAATTACTTCTTTGGACGAGACGACTAACACGAGACTTGAAGTAACCTTGAACATATTTTACGCATGCATGAAGAAATTACGAACCATGCACTCACCCACCTTCTTCATGCATTGAAACCGATGGTTCCCCTCCCTTGAATAAGTCACCTACATGGCAACAAAGTCGTCAAAGCATGATAATAATAATCATCAAGAATCAAACCAAAGTCTTCTAACATGATTAGTTATTTTATTTTGTTTCTTGTCTTTGGTGAAGATTTGCTCAAGATTGACTAGTCATGATCCGAAATTTACTAGTCGGAGAGAAAAAGGCGAAAAAGCGGACAAAATTACCAATTCCCGCGCGTATGACTACTTCGTAGTAGTTTTGGTATTTTAATCATAACTCTCTCATACGAAGTCCGATTTAGGTGATTCAAGCGGCCATGGAAAGATGAAAGAAAGATCTATAAATCATGTGAAACGGTCCAAGGTCCAATTATGCTTCTATCAAGACACACGAACCGTTCAAATGTGCAGTGATTTTTATGGCCGAAAATTGACAAAGATTTGTGAAGATTTGGTGAAGACTTGAAGGAAGAAGATGCCAAGAAGTCCCTTTCATGATCAATTACGTATATAAGTGCACGTAAAACGTATAAAATACAATGGAAGATTATCATGGTTTTCACAAGTATCAAAGTAACAACGAAAATAAAAGGTGGTGACCGAATTTATATGATTTCGGCCGTGAGGTAGGATAGTGTATGGGATTGAATGTGTTTTATCGAATTAGACCTATAACTCGATAAAGATAATCTCTCCTCAAGACCTATTGAGAATTGATCAAGTTATAATTCGAGACGTGTCGAAATAATAACCAAAGTTTTGTTGAACTCGTTCAACGTATATTTCAAGAGAAATACAATGTTTATAACTTTCAAGATAATTCCAAAGGGTTGAGGGTGAGGCTAATATATAGCCATAATGACTCCTAACAAGGCCAAAGAAAATCACACAAAATCTAGCTAAAATACAAGCACTTATTAAACTATCTACAAAGACTTTGACAAGAAATCACAACATTTTGGCTCCTTACTTGTACAAATCGGCCGTGGGGCTTCCAAGAAGGAGTGGATAAGATCCTCCTCATGTGATATATTGTAAGGCTTGACAATGACTTGATCATGAAAGGGACTTCTTGGCATCTTCTTCCTTCAAGTCTTCACCAAATCTTCACAAATCTTTGTCAATTTTCGGCCATAAAAATCACTGCACATTTGAACGGTTCGTGTGTCTTGATAGAAGCATAATTGGACCTTGGACCGTTTCACATGATTTATATATCTTTCTTTTATCTTTCCACGGCCGCTTGAATCACCTAAATCGGACTTCGTATGAGAGAGTTATGATTAAAATACCAAAACTGCTACGAAGTAGTCATACGCGCGGGAATTGGTAATTTTGTCCGCTTTTTCGCCTTTTTCTCTCCGACTAGTAAATTTCGGATCATGACTAGTCAATCTTGAGCAAATCTTCACCAAAGACAAGAAACAAAATAAAATAACTAATCATGTTAGAAGACTTTGGTTTGATTCTTGATGATTATTATTATCATGCTTTGACGACTTTGTTGCCATGTAGGTGACTTATTCAAGGGAGGGGAACCATCGGTTTCAATGCATGAAGAAGGTGGGTGAGTGCATGGTTCATAATTTCTTCATGCATACGTAAAATATGTTCAAGGTTACTTCAAGTCTCGTGTTAGTCGTCTCGTCCAAAGAAGTAATTGCATGTCGTGTAGGTGCATGTGTGTGCATGGCCGTATGCATGGTTGCATGGTCGTATACGTCGTCTTTCTTCGGTTGGCCATGTCGATCTCGTATCACTATACCATTGTGAGAGCTCTTGATCATTGGAGCCATTACCTTCGGCCGAAACATTTCATCCTACATTCGGATCATGAGTCCTTGAAATATATTAACGGCCAACAAAAGTTGAGTCCGAGGCATGCTAAATGGGTGGAATTCTTGCAATCATTCCACTTTTCATCAAAATACAAAGATGGCAAGAGCAACGTTGTGGTGGATGCTTTATCTAGACGGTATGCCTTACTTTCTACTCTTGACATTCGATTGCTTGGGTTCGAAGCATTGAAGGAGTGTTATGATGGGGATGTGGATTTTGGTGAGGTTTTCATTCGGTGTAAATCTGGTCCATTTGGAGAGTTTACGTTGCAAGAAGGATTCCTTTTCAAAGGGAATCGCCTTTGTTTACCCAAACACCCGATTCTGGAATTGTTGGTTCGGGAAGCTCACGGTGGAGGCTTGGCCGGTCATTTTGGTTCGGCTAAAACATTGGAGGTACTTAAAGAGCATTTTCATTGGCCGAAGATGCAAGTGGATGAACACGACATAATTAATAAATATGTAACATGCCATATTGCTAAGAGCTCGTTCAAGACGGGAGTATACATGCCTTTGCCGATTCCGGAAAGGCCGTGGGAAGATGTCTCAATGGACTTCATTGTTGCTTTACCTCGAACTCAACGAGGGAGAGATGCTATTATGGTTGTTATAGACCGATTTTCGAAGATGGTTCACTTTGTGGCTTGCCACAAGACGGACGACGCAAGTAACGTCGCTGATTTATATTTCCGAGAAATCGTACGATTGCATGGGGTTCCAAAAACGATTGTTTCGGATCGGGACTCAAAATCCCTTAGCTATTTTTGGAACACCTTTTGGAGAAAGGTGGGGACCAAATTACTTTTTAGCACGTTACATCATCCACAAACGGACGGTCAAACCGAGGTAACCAATCGAACGTTGGGCACTTTACTACGTGGTCTTGTGAACAAGACACAAAAGGATTGGGACTTGAAACTTGCACATGCAGAGTTCGCTTATAATCGTTCTCCTACTCATGCCACGGCACACTCTCCGTTCGAAGTAGTTTACGGACTAAACCCGTATATGCCGTTAGATCTAATTCCATTGCCAAGTGACGAGTTAGTGCACAAGGATGCGGAATCAAAATTGGAATCGATGATGAAATTACACGAGCAAGTACGTAATCGAATCAAGGAAATAAACGAGGCTTACAAAAGAAAGTCGAACAAACAAAGAAGGCCGAGATTGTTCGAAGTTGGTGATTTGGTTTGGTTGCACTTGAGGAAAGAGCGATTTCCAAGTAAACGTAAGAACAAATTAATGCCGCGAGCGGAGGGACCGTTTAAAGTAATCGCGAAAGTAAACGACAACGCTTACAAATTAGAACTTCCGGGAGATTATGGGATTCATGCAACCTTTAATGTTGGGGACCTCTCGCCTTACATCGATGATGACGGAATTTCGGAATTGAGGACAATTCCTTTTAAAGGGGGAGGAGATGATACGGAATCATTTGATATGAACGAAGAAGACGAAGTAAGAATCGATATAAATGACCTTACTACACGCCATGCACGGACTACTATGTATTTAGGCGAGAAAACGGACATAAGACGTGGAGTATCGGTCTTAGCGGCCCGTGTCATGCTATGCCGGAAAGTCGACATCCAACCTGCCGGAAAAATGTTCAATATGCCGGAAAATATCCAACCTGCCGGAAAATTCACCACCTGCCGGAATTGGCCGAGCACTACCGACCGGACCCGACCGTGTCGTCCGACACGGCCCGTGCCGCACTCGTCCAAAATGCCAAAGTCACTGCCCATTGGACTCGACCGTGTTGTCTGGCACGGTCGAGTCGAACTCTTCCGGATAAGCCAAAACCGACTGCCCAGACGCCCGACCGTGTTCCAGGACACGATCGAGCCCACGCCGAACGTCCTTGTCAGCGCCGCGCCCGTGCCGAGTCACTGTCGGACGAGTCCCTGTCAGACGTCCCTGTCGCACCGCGACCGTGCCAAGCGGACACGGTCGAGTCACTGCCGACTTCCCTGTCAGCGCCGCGCCCGTGTCGAGTTTCCTTGTCGCGCCGCGGCCGTGTCAAGCGACACGGCCGAGTCCTGCCGGTAGTTTACCTTTTTTTGTGTTTTCTTTTATGAGTTTGTCTTTGCTTTGTTTTTTAATCATTTTAGGGATTGTGTTTCCCCTAAAATTAGGATTGTTGTTCCCTTTGTATTTTATTGTTGATTTGTTTTGATTATTCAAAGATTTTATAAATCTTTGAATTATTTTCTTTTATTATAGGAAGACTTGAAGTCTCCTATATATAGGCTTGTGTTAGCATTGTAAAAGCCATTGTATGTTGAAGAAATAAGAATACACTTGTGTCTTCTTGGTGAATGCTTTTCATCGAAACCTTGATTATAATTCGACGCGTTTTCGAGTTTTAATCGAATCGATTCTCAATAGGTCTTGAGGAAAGATTATCTTATCAAACTATAGGTCTAGTTTGATAAATCATTCATATTGTTCTTGTTTATGTAAGCCGAATTACCCTACTTTCGGTTATATCTTACGAGTGTTACACATATTCGAGTGTTGTGAGGATCAATTATATTTCCGCTGCATTCCATACGAGTTTACGTCCACTTTCATAGGTAATTCGTATCAGCAACACATCTTTCAAATGCTGTATATGTTCTTTCAAACTTTTGCTATATATTAGGATATCATCAAAGTACACAACAACAAATTTTCCAATAAAAGCATGTAGAACATGATTCATTACCCTCATAAATGTACTTGGTGCATTAGTGAGCCCAAATGGCATAACTAACCACTCATACAAACCATGTTTCATTTTAAATGCCGTTTTCCACTCGTCTCCCTCTTTCATTCGAATCTGATGGTACCCACTTTTTAAATCAATTTTTCAAAATATTGCGGAACCATATAATTCATCTAACATGTCGTCAAGTCTAGGGATGGGATGTCGATATTTCATCGTAATGTTGTTTATTGCACGGCAGTCTATGCACATCCTCCACGAGCCATCTTTCTTTGGTACTAGCAATACCGGAACTGCACAAGGACTCATACTTTCTCTCACATGTCCCTTTGTTAGTAGTTCATCCACTTGCCTTTGCATCTCTTTAGTCTCTTCGGGGTTACTTCGGTATGCAGGATGGTTTGGTATTGAGGATCCTGGAACAAAGTCGATACAGTGTTTGATGCCTCGAACGGGCGACAATCCGGGTGGTGTCTCCTCAGGAAACACGTTTTCAAACTCCTGCAATAAAGAGATAATCAATGGATCAGTAGTATCAGGAATAGATGGAATATTAAGCAATACATCACGAAATAGTACTAGAACCACAGGCCGTCTTGCGAGTAAGGCCCGTTTAACTTCACTAGCCTACAAAGGGCGATGGTTTTTATCCCTTTTGGGACTGCCGTGACTGTTTTCTTTTCCTTCTCCTTTTTTTCGCTTTCTCTCAGTGCTTGTTCTAATATCCTCTGATCTTCAAGGATTTGCTTAGGGGTCATAGGTGATAGGTTGAATTTCTTCTTCCCAAAAATGAAGGAATACTTGTTCAAAAACCCATCATGAGTAACTTTGCGTTCGTACTGCCATGACCTTCCTAAAAGGATCTGGGTGGCATGCATAGGGGCGACGTCGCAAACTACTTCGTCCTCATATCTACCTATTTTAAAGGGCACTATGCATCTACTCACTACTTTCAGTTCTCTAGCATTATTCATCCACATCAACTTATATGGTTTAGGGTGTCTTTCGGTTTTAAGTTCTAGCTTCTGCACCAAGGCTATACTAACGACATTGACACAACTACCTGTTGGGTTTTCTATGTATCGAATACAAAATAATCGGAGTAAAAACGCAGCGGAACAATTAAAAGTGAAAACCCAATTTAGGATCGCATGCAGTAATTTAATTGTTTAATTAAAGAGTTAATCGAATTACCTTAATCCGATTGAACAAATCTAGATCCGGACTAGAAGCAGATGAATATCTCCTTCCTCTTCTGGTGATCCACACACGAACAATTCCACAAGCCGGATTGCTAGATCCTTACGAATAATATTGATAAATAGTACAACACAAATTCCTTACTAGAAGGATTGTACTATTGATCAAGATCAACTAAGGGAAGAGGAACGACCGACTCCGTTCTCCTACAGTATAATGTAGATGGCCGATTTTTCTTCTTCTTGAAGGGCCGATTTTAGGTCTTATTTTAAGTTACAACTCCTTGTCCAAGACCTTATATTTATACTAAGTAAACCCTAGATTCAATAATCTAGTATTTGCTTAGTTGCCCCTCAACTTATTAAATAATACAATATATATAATATCCAATATTATATATATTACTTTATTATTTAATCTCCTTATAAATATAATATCCAATATTATATTTATTATTCCCAGTTGATATTTATTCCTACTTGTCTATAATTGTCGTATGTGCGACCCAAAAGGCTTATATTATGTTGGCAATTATTTAATACCTTATTAAATAATAAATCATAAGCGGCCTCTAGCAAGACATTATGATTACCCAAATAATATAAGTTAATAGTCCATTAAACCTTTTAACGTGTCAAATCCCTTTGTCACGCGATATCATATTTGAACTAAGTCATGGAGTCTGTCATACTTATTTATGTTCAAATGCTTTCTCGATCTTAAGTAGATCGATTGAATCAAATGACTCTTCATTTGAGCATGGACATGCATTTCCTTCAGACCTACATAAAGAGGGGCCCAGCATATATCTCTCTCACTTAAGAGAGGGACAAATCCCCATCTTGATTATTCATTGCCCTCTACATGACTCCCACTAATCACGATCGCTAACCTTTATGATCACCATGTTTCAGATGACGTTGTATTACGTCAAGGCATAGCAGTTATCAAGTTGGACTCTATGATAATCTCGTGTTCAAGGATTTATTGACATACTGTATTGAGATTCACTTATGACATTTCCATGCAGTGATCTCAATGCGGGTCGGTCCAGTATTAGTTCTCCAACCAATACCCATAAGATTGATCAGTACCATACGCATAATCATCCGATGATTATCAATCAAACTTATACTAGTATATTAATCACTTGAGTCTCTACTCAACGCGATTTTACCAGGGACATTTGAATAATCTTAGTATTCGTGAATAACTATTATTCGATTATTATAATATTAAAACATGCACACATTATAATAATCAACGAGAAATAAATGATATCAAATAACTTTATTTAAATGTGACAATTACAAATCTAGGCACATCGAATGTCCTAGGGCACTATTCCCAACAATCTCCCACTTGCACTAGGACCATTCATACATGACTTTTAGTCCTATCGCTCTAGCATGCTCAACATGCTTTCCTTGTGAGAGAGGCTTGGTAAGTGGATCTGCAACATTCTCTTCTGTTGCTACTTTGCATATTGTAATATCTCCTCGTCAGCGATCTCTCGACTAGGTGATATTTTACGAGTATATGTTTGGAATTATGATGGGACCTAGGCTCTTTAGCTTGTGCAATAGCACCATTATTGTCACAATAAAGGCTTATGGGACCACTGGATGGTTGGCACCACTCCTAGTTCGTAACGAACTTCTTGATCCATACGGCTTCCTTAGCCGCATCCGATGTTGCCAGTACTCGGCTCTGTAATAGAATCGGCAATCGTGCTTTGCTTGGAACTCTTCCAACTCACAAACCTCCATTCAATACAAACACATAACCGGTTGCGATTTGAAATCGTCTCTGTCGGTTTGAAACTTGCATCGGCGTAACCTCTTACTGACCCATTTCGTTTCCCACCCTCCATAAACTAGGAAATCATCCTTGGTTCTTCTCAAGTACTTTAGGATGGTTTTCACCTTTGTCGATGACTTTCACTGGATTCGATTGGTATCGACTTGTCATACTAAGAGCAAAGCGATACATCTGGTCGAGTACAAATCATGGCATACATGATCGATCCAATAGCCGATGCGTATGGTATCTTGCTCATACGTGCTCGCTCATCGAGTCTTAGGACTCGAGTCTCACTCGATGAATGCCATGTGACATTGGCAAGAGTCCTCTCTTGGAGTCTTGCATATTGAACCTCTTCAATATTTTATTAATGTATGTACTTTGACTCGGACAATCAATCTCTTTGATCTATCTCTATAGATCTTTATCCCAAGAATATAAGCCTTCTCCTAAGTCTTTCATTGAGAAACAACTTCCCAACCAAGTCTTGGTATGCAAGGTGGGAATGTCATTTCCAATGAGTAATATGTCATCTACATATAAGACTAAGAAAACAACTATTCTCCCACTAACCTTCTTGTACACACAAGGTTCATCTTCATTTTGAATGAACCCAAACTCTTTGTGATTTCATCAAAACGAAGATTCCAGACTCAGAAGCCTGCTTCAACCCATAAATGGATCTTTGAAGCTTGCAAACCTTTTTAGAATTTTCTGGATGAACAAAACCTTCAGGTTGTGTCATATACACATCCTCGAGTAAGTTTACATTAAGGAATGCTGTTTTGACATCCATTTGCCATATTTCATAATCATAGTATGCGGCAATGGCAAATAAAATTCTAATTGATTTAAGCATGACTACTGGCGAAAAGGTCTCATCATAGTCAACACCATGAATCTGTCTATAACCTTTTGCCACTAGTCTAGCTTTATAGGCTTGCATTATCATCCATGTCTTTCTTCTTTTTATAGACCCATTTGCACCCAATGGTTTTAACACCCTCAGTGGATCTATCAAGTTCCAAACTTGATTGTCATACATGGATTGCATCTCGGACTTCATGGCTTCTAGCCATTCCTCGGACTCGGTCCTTAAGCGGCTCTCAGATAGGTACTAGGCTCATCATCTATGAGCGATGCATCATCATCCTCCGTTACAAGATAACCATATCTCTCAGTTCATTTCGCATCCTATCGGATCTGCGTGGGACTTGTGTACTTTGAATGGGCTCTTCAACTGTTTGATGAGCTTGTTCGGTTTCCATCGGTGAAGCGATGTCTACTTGTGGCTCTCGATTTTCCTCGAGAATACTCTTCTCCCACTGACTCTTATGGAAATAAATTCCCTTTCTAAGAATACTGACATTTCGAGCAACAAACACTTTGTTCTCTGCGGGCTTGTAAAAGTAATATCCTTTAGTTTCCTTAGGATATCCCACAAATAAACATCTTTCAAATCGGCTGCCGCTTGTCAAACACTTGGCGCCTTACGAACGCTTCGCAACCCCAGATCTTTAGAAAAGACAAGTTTGGTCTTTTACTACCCATTTCTCAAATGGTGTCTTTTCAACTGCTTTAGATGGAACACGGTTAAGGGTGAATGCTGCTGTTTCTAAGGCGTGGCCCCAAAATGATAATGGAAGCTCTGTTCGACTCATCATGGATCGAACCACATCTAATAAAGTTCGATTCCTCCTCTCGGACACTCCGTTATCTTTGAGGTGTGCCGGAGGAGTAAGTTGCGAAACAATTCCACAACTCCTAAGATGATCATCGAATTCTTGGCTCAAGTATTCCCCACCTCGATCTGATCGAAGGGCTTTAATTGTCTTGCCAAGTTGATTCTCAGACTTCATTACGGAATATTTTGAACATTTCAAAAGATTCATGTTTATACTTCATAAGATAAACATATCCATATCGGCTAAAATCATCGGTGAATGTAATGAAGTATTGGTATCCGCCTCGGCATGAGTGCTAAGAGGTCCGCACACATCGGTATGTATTAGGCCTAATAGATCACTAGCCCTTTCTCCATGACCGGTGAAAGGATTCTTCGTCATCTTGCCCGATAAACAAGATTCGCATGTCCCATATGATTCATAGTCAAAAGAGTCTAAAAGTCCATCATTATGGAGTTTAGAAATGCGTTCGTTTATGTGACCAAGTCGACAATGCCATAAGTAAGTCGGATTAGAATCATTGAGCTTAGGTTTCTTGGATGCAATGTTATAGACTTCCAAAGTGTCGGACTCATCTAGATCAATATTGTAAAGGCCGTATATAACTTTGCGATACCATAAAGCAAGTCATCAAAGAAAATACGAATGATCTTATTCTTAATAAGAAAAAGCGTAACCTTCACAATCTAATGTAGAAACTGAAATAATATTCTTATTCATAGCAGGAACATAATAGCAATTGTTCAAAACTAACAAAAGCCCATTGGGCAAAACTAGATCATAAGTTCCTACGGCTAGTGCAGCAACTCTTGCTCCATTGCCGACTCTTAGATCTACTTCCCCTTTCTTGATTCTCTCGCTTCTCAACCCCTGCACATTTGTACAAATGTGAGATCCACATCCAGTATCTAATACCCAGGAGTTAGAGGTAGATAAGTTAACTTCTATAACAAATATACCTGTGGCAGTCTCACTGCCCTTGGTACGCTTTAGCTCTTCCAAGTAAATCTTGCAATTTCTTTTCCAGTGTCCTGGCTTATTGCAATGATGGCAATTTCCATCTTTGGGAGCTTTAGCCTTGAAACCCGGCCTAGTAGGGTCTTTAGATTTGGCAACTTTTGCCTTACCCTTGCCCTTGCCTTTGTTCTTAAAGGATTTCCCTTTGCTGACCATAAACACATGGTTTGGTTTCTTCTTAATATTCTGCTCAGCTGTTTTAAGCATCCCATGCAGCTCAGCAATGGACTTCTCCATCTCATTCATATTATAGTTCATAATGAACTGACCGAAACTTTCGGGCAATGAGTTTAGGATCACATCCGTGGAGTGCTCCTTAGAAAGTGGAAAACCAAGCCTTTCAAGATGATCAATATATCCTTTCATCTTGAGCACGTGAGCGACAGATGTCCCTCAACCATCTTGCAAGCATACAAGGCTTGAAAGGTCTCATACCTCTCTTGCCTAGCATGCTTCGAGAAAGTTTCCTTGAGGTGAGCATTTAGCTCATAAGCTTCCATTTCCTCAGTTCTTCAAGTTACGGACAAATGGTGGCCAACATAAGACAACCGACATCAATGGAATCATCACAATGTTTCTTCCATTTGTCTTTTGTTGCTTTATTTGCATTGTCGGTGGCTCATCGGAATTTCTTCCTCAAGAACATACGACTTTCTTTCTTGCTTGAGAACTATTCTCGAGCTCGGATCCAATCCAGATAGTTCTTTGCCATTTTCTTTCGGCTTGTCCTTCTCAAGGACGGATCGCGATGAAATGGTGGATGTGTTGTTTGATGCCATTCTACAAAATTCAATATGCAAAATATTTAGTCACATTATTTTATTTCTCGAAAAATACTCCCACTAAAACAAAGTACCCTCAATTTACAACATTTGTAATTTTAGTGGGCTAAGATCCCATTTCGTACAATCCTAAACTCGGCTTTGGCATGACGCCTAGAATTGAACTACTTTAGGTGGATAACTCTTTATCGATTACATCATATGTAACTCTTAGATTATATCATGGGATTTGGCATCGTATGCCCAAGCATGTTATAATCCCATCTTATGCCTTAAGGTTCAAAACTATTTTGATTTCCAAATTCATTAAACGTATAGGTATCACCATTACCTATCCTACCTTACTAAGATAATCCGAGTGCCCAGCTTTGGCATGACCCACTCATGATGATCGAAGTCTTGATAGGTGTTTTACAAATGAACGGCATTAAAATTTTAACGAGGGATTTTTATCCTATGTTAATGTCTATGTTTGCTAACATACATCTAAACATACATAGCATCACATACATGCATAAATTTAAACATACATCGCATCACATGACAATAAAGCATAGGACCGTGTATAGCATGACCATAATCTAACGTGATTTTCATGAGCCAACATGAAAATCACAAAGGTCATCTAAAGGGTTAAATATGGTCTTCATTGATCTTCCAACTCCTTGGAACGTCATACGCGATCAATTTGCTCCTCGAATCCTTCTATCTCGTCCTTCTTGTCTTCATTACATTAATGAAATTTAATACTACACTAATAGATTAAATTACAAGAAGTACAAACGACTCGCAGCCGTAAAATAATAAACAATTTAAATAGGCGACTCATGAGCCGTAAAACCAATTATAATTAAACGACACGCAGGCCGTAAAAACCAACCCATAAGAAATTAAATTATCCAATCACATTGGTCAATTTATGGTCATGCCATACACCACACACATACCATAAATAATTATCAAATAATTAATAAAGCATGTAATATACTAAATAATCAATTTATCTGACAATCAGACAATAATTAAAATTTGTGTCATCACATGAACAAAAGCGGACTCGCCGAGATGGCTGCGAGCGAGATCAGCGCAGGTTTGCCGGGTTCGAAACCGTGGTTGCAGTTGCAACATTTTGCAACTATTATTTCCAAATTTACTTTTATATTAAAATAAGGCTTATAAGAAAAAGAACTACAGAAAAGCTACCAAAACCTGTCCCAGCCGAGATGGTAAGTGGTCCGATATGAACGCGAAAGACTCGGGATCGAATCCCGGTTTTTGCGGAAGTAATTTTTGCAATATTTAAAACAGATTTATTTGCCTTTAATAAAACCTTCCGTGTATTATTTCCAAAACAAAATCGCAGCGCACATGGTAAGTCGGCAGAAAGGTGTCCTGATAACCAGGGTTCGAAACCCTGCAATTGCAAAAACATTTTTGCTAATAAAATTAGCCCGCGGGTCCAGCCCGACCCGACCCGGACCTGACCCGACCCGTCTCGGAACAGATTTGTTCCAGAACCGTTCTGGAGCAGAAATTCGCGAAAACAGTCCAGAAAATTTATTTTTGACGATCCGATTTAATCAAATTAAACCAGAAAAATTATTTTATAAAATCTATATTTTATAAACATAATCAGGAACATAATTTACACATAAATGTGTTCTACATAAACAATTAAATTACATGCAAGTTGGCTCCGATACCCTTTGTTGGGTTTTCTATGTATCGAATACAAAATAATCGGAGTAAAAACGCATGGAACAATTAAAAGTGAAAACCCAATTTAGGATCGCATGCGTAATTTAATTGTTTAATTAAAGAGTTAATCGAATTACCTTAATCCGATTGAACAAATCTAGATCCGGACTAGAAGCGGATGAATATCTCCTTCCTCTTACAGTGATCCACACACGAACAATTCCACAAGCCGGATTGCTAGATCTCTTACGAATAATATTGATAAATAGTACAACACAAATTCCTTACTAGAAGGATTGTACTATTGATCAAGATCAACTAAGGAAGAGGAACGACCGACTCCGTTCTCCTACGGTATAATGTAGATGGCGATTTTTCTTCTTCTTGAAGGGCCGATTTTAGGTCTTATTTTCCTGGTTACAACTCCTTGTCCAAGACCTTATATTTATACTAAGTAAACCCTAGATTCAATAATCTAGTATTTGCTTAGTTGCCCCTCAACTTATTAAATAATACAATATATATAATATCAATATTATATATATTACTTTATTATTTAATCTCCTTATAAATATAATATCCAATATTATATTTATTATTCCCGATTGATATTTATTCCTACTTGTCTATAATTGTCGTATGTGCGACCCAAAGGCTTATATTATGTTGGCAATTATTTAATACCTTATTAAATAATAAATCATAAGCGCCTCTAGCAAGACATTATGATTACCCAAATAATATAAGTTAATAGTCCATTAAACCTTTTAACGTGTCAAATCCCTTTGTCACGCGATATCATATTTGAACTAAGTCATGGAGTCTGTCATACTTATTTATGTTCAAATGCTTTCTCGATCTTAAGTAGGATTGAATCAAATGACTCTTCATTTGAGCATGGCCATGCATTTCCTTCATCCTACTTATCGAGGGGCCAGCAGATATCACTCTCACTTAATATATTGACAAATCCCCATCTTGATTATACATTGCACTCTAAATGACTCACACAAATTCCGATCTCTAACATTTATGATCACCATGTTTCGATGACGTTGGATTACGTCAAGGCATAGCGATTATCATGTTGGACTCTATGATAATCTCAGGTTCAAGGATTTATTGACATACTGTATTGAGATTCACTTATGACATTTCCATGCAGTGATCTCAATGCGGGTCGGTCCAGTATTAGTTCTCCAACCAATACCCATAAGATTGATCAGTACCATACGCATAATCATCCGATGATTATCAATCAAACTTATACTAGTATATTAATCACTTGAGTCTCTACTCAACGCGATTTTACCAGGGACATTTGAATAATCTTATTATTCGTGAATAACTATTATTCGATTATTATAATATTAAAACATGCACACATTATAATAATCAACGAGAAATAAATGATATCAAATAACTTTATTTAAATGTGACAATTACAAATCTAGGCACATCGAATGTCCTAGGGCACTATTCCCAACACTACCCCCGTCTATGATCATACTACAGAGTTTCTCCTTAATGTAGCACCTACACTGAAACAAGTTCTCCCTCTAGCTATCCTCATCTTCCACTACCTTAGCTGACAAGGACATTCTAAGCACTACATTAATATTCCCTTCTAAGATCTCTTCATTACATTCTTCCATCTCTTCTCCACTATCCTCATTCTTAATCTCTTCTTCTCCCTCACTTTCAGTCGCTATTTCCCCTGACTTAATGACCACAACTCGCTTATTTGGGCTGTTTGGGGCTATGTGACCAATACCTTGACACCTATAGCATCGGATCTCATGTCTCCTAGGTTGAGGTTTGGAATTTGGTGAAGGTTGGGACTTAGATGGCGGATTAGGGGCTATCTGGACCCTAGTGACCGACGGTTTTGGGTCTTCCTTATGGTTAGTGGGCTGTCTCGGTCTCCATGGGATACTAGGAGTGGGGGTCTTCCTAGTTTGACACCTCCGAACTTGGGTTTCTATTTTCCTAGCCGTGTGCACCATTTTTTCTAAGTCATGTATAGTCATGAGCTATAATTGG
Organism: Orobanche coerulescens; assembly: GCA_033398695.1. Classification (NCBI taxonomy): domain Eukaryota; kingdom Viridiplantae; phylum Streptophyta; class Magnoliopsida; order Lamiales; family Orobanchaceae; genus Orobanche; species Orobanche coerulescens. The sequence continues at coordinate 80,519,450 of CM065810.1, read as the reverse complement.
TCTCTAATCTCAACATTGAGTCCGACTAAGAACCTAGTCATGGTACTATCGTGGTCCTCCTCTATACGACATCTAATCAGTCCTGTTTCCATTTCCTTATAGTAATCGTCTACTGACTTAGTCCCTTGCCTTAAAGTTTGGAGACTATACCTAAGGTCCCTCATGTAATAGCTAGGAACAAATCTTTCCTTCATCACTCACTTCAGTTCTTCCCATGTATCTATGGGTCTATCCCCAAGTCGATGCCTAAGTTGAACTACATGATCCCACCATACAAGAGCATACCCAGTGAACTCTACAGTAGCTATCTTAACCTTTTTAAGATCAGAAAAATTTTGACACTCAAATTGTCCCTCGACCTTCCTAACCCATTCAAAATAAGTTTCGGGATCAGATTTGCCTTCAAAAGGTGGTATGGAGAACTTAACACTGCTTAAGTTATCGTCTACCTGTACTCGTTGTTCTCTAGGTTCTTGGTCGATCCTAGATTGTCTGTCATCCTCAAAGTACTCGTCATATTCATCTTCCGGATAGTATTCGAGTGGTGGAGGGGCTGCCCTAACTCTACCCCTTCCTCTACCTCTATACCGTGAATCCCTTCCTCCCATCGTGGGTTCTCTCTCTTGATCCTCCCTGTTTCTAATAGTAGGTTCGGAAGTTGGTGACGTTCTATGGGATTTCAGCTCTTCTCTCATTTTCAACATCATGTTTTCCATCCTTCGTATGTAGGATGTCAGGCCCTCGAGTTGGAATTGCACATCACGGAAGCTTTGGATTTTATTAGTAACTGGGTCGTCGCTTAAGACCTCTTCCTCATCTACGGGATCCTTCCCAGCTCGTCTAGGGGCTGGAGTTTTGATACGAATTCGCCCGGAAGAGTGGATACGTATCGGTCAGAGTATATGTAAGTGTTTGATAGCAGAAGGCTTTGTTGGGATTCGGTGATTAAAATCGAATTACGCAGCGGAAAATAAATTGGTCCAACCGGATAAAACCAAATCCCAAAAACGGACCAATCAAGCATCATATAAACAAATATAAATAACGAGGAAGAAAAACCAAGAATACTTACCCTCGTAGTCCTTTGATAATATAATCTTCGAAGGAAAAAAAACCAGAGCAAGCCTTTTCTCGATTACCGACACGAACACGAATCTAATTCGTTGTAGCTTGTTGAATGATCCAACACCGAAAATACCGAATGTCTCTACGTTATCACGCGTCGGATATTGATCGAAAAAATAAAATATCAATTTGTTCTCAAAGAACACGGCTAGGAATTGATACGATATTTTTCTTCTCTTCTCTTCTTCCTTTTCTTTCTCTCAAAGATGAACAAGAAATTGAAAGAAAAATTTTCTCCCTCCTATTAAGTCACTCACGGCTGAAACTTCAACTCCTTTATGGTGAGTTATGGTATGATTTTATAACATGATTGAAAAGATACTAAAGATCAATATTCTCATGTTATCTTTTGTCTTCATGTACAAAAACAACTCAAACTCACCCCACACCACATAATGACAACTAAAGGAAGTATCATGCAAGGTGGGAGGAAAATGAGGGGGGGCAGCCCACTAGATTTTAGGTGAGAAAACGAACCGAGCCACTCGGTTCACGTACCAGACTTTCGCGTGTCTAGTCCGTTAAATACACTTCGTTTGATCCCAAATGTATTTATACTTAATTAATTAATCCAATTAATTAATTTTATCAAATACAAAATTATAATAATATATTTCCAAGAAATAATTATTTATGAATTAAATTAATTACTCAGTAATTAATTTCAATTCACTAGACCGCATGATTTATTAAATAAATCAAATTAGATATCTAATATCCAATATTAATGAAGAGATAATAAATATATATTTATCCATCAAATATCCTTGTACGCGACTCCGTAGGTCCGTCTTAGTCGGCAATGGGAGGAACCAAGGAGTACGGGTAACACTTAGCCAGTCTAGTGCTTCGTACCGTAACCCAACTAAGAACGAATGATCGGATCATTCCAAAACCATTATGTCGTGAATACCGTATACGTATAAACCCTTGAATCATATGTCCCGGTCAAGTATTAGGGTCACGGTAAAGTCAAACCCTACTGTAACTTGACTCTATGCTTTCTGTTAATGGAAACTGAGATCATCGAGCTCTCGTGTATCAAATACAACTAGCTCTAAATGCTTTGGCCAAAGACTTATAATCTCATTTGCTATTAACCGCATAGGACATTTACCTGCTCACTTACAGGAGAAAGAATTCTATCTTGGTATTCAGTAGAGACTGCTACTTGCCCATTAAGTTGCATTTCGAGGTTGACCCCACCACCGGCGATTGGATCGAACTACTCTAATGACTGAATCAATGTCACAAGCACATCTCATACTGAAACCTCAAGTCAAAGGTCCACGTATACCTATCACAACCTTTCGATCCGGTAATTGACAAATCCTGAGTGATATCCATGTGACCGAATCGAGGTGAGTCGTGTTCGAGTACACTAATCTCATTAGCATACCTATAATGTGTGCTCCCACTAACTCTTAGTGAAGACCGGCACTTTACATGTCAAAGTACACGTTATACAAGTCTTGTCTAAACTTATTGCCCAGTTAAGTTTTATCGACTTGCGAACGAGTTAAGCATTCGAGCTCTAAACACTTCCAGTGCCTATCTACTTATCTCCATAAGGAGTAGAATATTTTCTCTCAAATGCAAGGACTATTATTCTATATACCAAATCACAATACCAGTGATGTACAATAATATAAAAATAATTATTGCCTTATTAAATATTCATAATTACAATACAAATACTCTCACTCTCTCATCCTCTGAGTGGCATTCGAGGGCATATCCCTAACAATCTCCCACTTGCACTCAATGCCACAAACTATGGTATCTAATACCCATACTCTCCTGATGTCTCTCTAAGACCTTCTGAGATAGTGGCTTGGTAAGCGGATCAGCAACGTTATTTGCTGTGTCTACTCTCTGCAGTATAACATTTCCTTCCTGAACCATTTCTCTCACAAAATGATATTTTCTCGCAATATGTTTGGTATTGTGGTGAGCCCTAGGCTCCTTAGCCTATGCAACAGCTCCGTCGTTGTCGCAAAATAGCGTCACAGACTTCTTCGCATTAGGAACCACTTGAAGTTCCTCAGTGAACTTCTTAATCCAAAAAGCGTCTTTAGCAGCCTCCGTGGCTGCTTGATATTCGGCTTGACATGTAGAGATAGCAGTCAAACTTTGCTTGGCACTTCTCCAAGAAAGTGCCCCACCATTCAGAGTGAAGATATACCCTGATGTGGACATCTGAGCATCCATGTCCCCCGAAAAATCTGAGTCTGTATAGCCCATTACTCTAATTTCTCCACCGCCGTATGTAAGAACCAAGTCTTTAGTCCTCCTTAGGTACTTAATAATGTTCTTTACAGCAGTCCAATGTTCCTGCCCTAGATTTGACTGAAACCGACTTACTACTCTCACAGCATAGGCAATGTCCGGTCTAGTGCAAATCATAGCGTACATGAGGCTACCTACTGCCGAAGCATAGGGCACCTTACTCATTTCCTTTCTGTCTTCCTCACTTTGAGGACACATCTCTAAGGAAATTTTTGCACCATGTTGCATAGGAAGGAACCCTCTTTTAGAATCTTCCATCCTAAATCGCTTCATGATCTTTTCTATATAGAGGGCTTGGGAAAGACCTAACATTCTTTTCGCTCTATCCCGGTAGAGATGAATACCCAGAATATAGGTAGCTTCTCCCAAGTCTTTCATTTAGAACTCTTTAGAAAGCCAAGCTTTCACAGAATTGAGCATTCCTACGTCGTTTCCTATAAGTAGAATGTTATCTACATATAGTGTTAAGAACGCAATTTTGCTCCCACTAACCTTCTTGTAAATACAGGGTTCCTCTTCGTTTTGGACAAAATCAAACTCTTTGACTGTCTCGTTAAAACGAAGATTCCAACTCCGTGAAGCTTGCTTCAGTCCATAAATGGCATGCTGAAGTTTGCATACTTTATGAATATTGGTTTGAGATATGAATCCCTTAGGCTGTTCCATGTAAATCTCCTCCTCGAGGAATCCATTTAGGAATGCCGTTTTCACATCCATTTGCCATATTACATAATCTAAGTGGGCTGCTATGGCAAGCATCATGCGAATAGACTTAATCATAGCTACAGACAAGAAGGTCTTGAAGTAATCGATTCCTTCTCTTTGGGAATAACCCTTTGCCACAAGCCTGGCCTTATAGGTATCAACCTTGCCATCTCCATCAGTTTTTCTTTTATAGATCCATTTGTTTCCAATAGGCACTATGCCTTTAGGACGATCTACTAAAGTCCAGACCTGATTAGCATGCATTGAGTCTATCTCAGCTTCCATAACTTCTTGCCACTTGGTGGAGTCAACATCTACCATCGCTTGGTCGTATGTAGAAGGATTATTCTCTTGACTACTTTCTGTCATCTCATGGACACCCAGTTCCTCTTGATGAAGATAGCCATACCTCTCAGGTAATTGAGAAATTCTACTAGACTTGCGATGTTGTGTTTGTATTTCAGAAGGTTGGGTTCTAATATCTTGCATAGGTGTCTCATTTGGTGTTTCTTTTATTTCTTCCAAAGAAATATTTCTACATGCCCCTCCTTCCTGAATAAACTGATCTTCCAGGAAGTGTGCTTGTATAGCAACGATAATCCTATGATCTTCGTGCAAGTAGAATAGATATCCCATGGAATCCTCTGGATATCCTATGAAATGACCTTTTACAGACCTATTTCCAATTTCTCTACTTTAGTCTTCTTGACATAAGCAGGGTATCCCCAAATCCTAATGTGATTAAGACTTGGTTTCCTACCTCTCCACATCTCATGTGGAGTCTTAGGAATGGATCTGGAAGGACATCTGTTCAAGATATGTGCAGCAGTAAGGAGCGCATAACCCCATAGATAAATCGGTAGATCAGTATATTTAAGCATGGAGCGAACCATGTCCATCAAGGTTCGGTTCCTTCTTTCTGATACACCATTTAATTGTGGAGTAGCTGGAGGAGTGAATTGTGACTCTATTCCTAATTCTTTTAAGAACTCATCAAATTCGGTGCTCATGTACTCACCACCCCGGTCTGACCGGAGAGTCTTAACACGGTTTACCTATTTGATTTTCAACTTGGGCTTTAAATTCCTTGAATTTATCAAAAGCTTTAGACATATATTTCATTAAGTACACGAATCCATACCTGGTATGGTCATCAGTGAATGTAATGAAATACTGAAAGCCGTCTTGTGCCACTTCAAAAGGGCCACAAACGTCGATATGGATCAATCCAAGTTTTTCAGCAGCTCTTTCAAAAGTCCCTGCGAAGGGTAACTTAGTCATTTTGCCTTGAAGACAAGATTCACAAGTTGGATAGGGATCTGATCCCAATGGACCCGTAAGCCCATCTTTCTCCATTTTATGAACCTTGGTCTGACCGATATGACCAAGTCTAAGATGCCACTTAAGTGCTTGGTTCGTTTCATCCCTACCACGCTTCCTAGTTATAGTGTTCACAGTTGTTTTATTCTTTAGATTAAATGGTATAAACCATTTAATAATGTAGCAGTACCAACCAATTTATTTCTAAAATAAATACGATAGGACCCATCTCCAATAAAAAAGTGAAATCCCTTTCGGTCCATGACCAGAATTGATATAGTATTTTTGTGCCCCTTGGGCAAAACAAGTACATTATCTAAAGTAAGAATAAAACCAGATTCTAAATCCAACATAAGGGATCCGATATCAGAAGCCTCGGCACTATGCCCACTTCCAACGGTGACCATCACCTCCCGTGAATCCAGCTTCCTACTTCGTTCCAGATCCTGATTCATTATACAAATGTGAGAACTCGCACCGGAATCAAGTATCCAAGAAGTAGAATATACAGTTACAGAACAATTTGTTTCTAAAACCAGTAGTTCCGTACCTGAAGGCGCATTTCGGTCAAGCTTTGGACAGTATCTATTCCAGTGGCCTAGCTCACCGCAGTTGAGGCATATATCCATTTTCTTGGCCCCCTTGCGCTTTTGAACCATTGGGGCCATGCCCTTTCCCTTGTCGATCTTGGCTATTGGACCTAACTGCTTCTTGTTCTTTTTCTTCTTATTCTTGGACTTCCAAGTCCCAGAAGAAATCACAAGTGCAGCTTCCTTTCCCTTTGTCTTCATCTGAGATCAAGGCGAGTCTCGCTTTGTTCATTAGCCCAGCTAAGTTGCATGCAATCTCATTGCAGTTGAAGTTCATGACAAATTGTGAAAAGGAGTCAGGAAGTGACTGCAGGATAAGGTCAGTTTGGAGAGATGCATTCATCTGAAAATCAAGAGCTTCCAACCTCTCAATCATCGAGATCATCTTGAGGACATGGTCCCCAACCCTCTCTCCTTCCTTCATCCTGGCGCCGAATAATTGCTTCGATATCTCATATCTAGCAGTTCGGCTATGCTCTCCATAGAGCTCAGTCAGGTGCGATTAGATGGCTCTCAAAGACTTCATCTTTTCATGGGCTCGTTGAAGCTCATTGGTCATTGAGCCTAACATGTACCCTCGCACTCTTATGTCGTCTTTTACCCATTTCTCATGGGCATCGACATCTTCCTGATTGGCTCGGGTTCTTGCAGGAGTCGCTGGGATGTCCGCCTCCAAAACGTATCCCAACATTTCCATAGTTAGGGCAATCCTCAAGTTCCGAAGCCAGTCCACATAGTTCGGACCAGCCAGGACGTTCTTTTCAAGTAATATAGCGAGTGGGTTCATTATCATATTGAGAGTTTTGTTAACTGCAGAGAATAATTTAAGATTCGTTAGTGATTGTTTAATTATGATCCGAGTAAAGAATTTAAGGACTTTCTTTATTCATAACTCGGCTCCCACTATTTTATCGGCATTTACACACTCCCATGTTAAATCCGGAAGTCTTGGGTGACTTCATAGTGGTGATCGATTTCTTTACCAAGTTTAATATAGGGCAACCCATACGGTTTCTATTCTATTATTCTTCATAAAGTGGTGTCTAATACCAACCCATCTAATGGATGATTCGATCTTCTTTTACCACTAGTTCACTTGCCCTCAACCCATTCGGTTTCTATGGCTCGCTGAACTATCTAAGTTTAAACCGTTAACTCCTATTAGTCTGACAATTGAATCTTACCCAGCAACCCATACGGTTTATAGGGGTTTGATTTGTCACAACCAAAGGCATCTAATGCACTCCAGGAATTTATCAACTTTCTCCAAAAATATTACCCCGACATACTCGGAAGAATAATATTCCGGTTTAGATTTCAATTTTCCATGAGTTTGACGGAGGGTAGGAAACCTCGTAACCTTTATAACTTAGTGTTTGTAAGTGGGAGTATTAACGTGATTATATGTTACACTTTGCACATTAATCCGTTTATAAGCGCAGTTTGTCGGTTTGTTTGTTTGTCATGCAATATGAAAACATACACAACCTAAAACTAACAACATGCAGTTCATGGACCGTTCCTAGAACAAAAACATCGTAATCTAATTACATGTCTTCGGTCTTGAATCTTCGTCTTCTCGAGCGGATCTTCCTTCGGTCTTCGTCATTACATATAAATTTTACATTTGAAAAATTGCATCCTATACAAATTTTCTAGTAAAATAAATAGGCTCAAAACGGCCTTTACAACCCAATCGAATAAAACAAACGATTCAAAACTAGGTCTATGAACTACATCCCCATTCAAAATTAATGCAACAATTACATTAAAATAAATGGCAATAATGATTAATCTAAAATTGATCTAATCAACAAAAATTAATCCAACAATTAGAATTAATCTAATTAATTCACTTAACCGTTAATTTTAATTTGCTCCGGACAAAATAAATATTTTATTAGATTAATTTCCTTAAAATAAAATTACCATAATTATATTTTAGTCAAATTAAATCCAATTTAATTTGCGGAAAATTGATTTACCGAACGAAATATAAAAACGGAGTCGGAAAATACAAGGCTGCCAAGCTCGCGGCCCGACAGGTGAGGCCACCTGACCCAAGTTCAACTGACCAATATTCTGGCACTTCCGAGTCACGGTCCGCCAATTTTCCGGCTCATTTTTTTCGTCCCGAATCCAAAAATAATATTTTTCTAATTTTTATATTACACAATTAAATCAGTTTTTCAAAAGAAAAAAAGATTTATATTGTAACATAAAATCATGAAAAATAATTTTTTTAGATGAACAATTAAACATCAACAATTAAAACAATTATGATTCTAAATCATAAAAAAAAAATCAAGCATACCATATGCAAATATCGAATATACGATCGCAAAAACCTGGCTTCGATACCACTGTTGGGATTCGGTGATTAAAATCGAATTACGCAGCGGAAAATAAATCGGTCCAACCTGATAAAACCAAACCCCAAAAATGGACCGATCAAGCATCATATAAACGAATATAAATAACGAGGAAGAAAACCCAAGAATACTTCCCTTCGTAGTCCTTTGATAATATAATCTTCGAAGGAAAAAAAACCCGAGCAAGCCTTTTCTCGATTACCGACACGAACATGAATCTAATTCGTTGTAGCTTGTTGAATGATCCAACACCGAAAATGCCGAATGTCTCTATGTTATCACGCGTCGGATATTGATCAGAAAAATAAAATATCAATTCGTTCTCAAAGAACACGGCTAGGATTTGATACGGTATTTTTATTCTCTTCTCTTCTTCCTTTTCTTTCTCTCAAAGATGAACAAGAAATTGAAAGAAAAATTTTCTCCCTCCTATTAAGTCACTCACGGCTGAAACTTCAACTCCTTTGTGGTGAGTTATGGTATGATTTTATAACATGATTGAAAAGATACTAAAGATCAATATTCTCATGTTATCTTTTGTCTTCATGTACAAAAACAACTCAAACTCACCCCACACCACATCATGACAACTAAAGGAAGTATCATGTAAGGTGGGAGGAAAATGAGGGGGTGCGGCCCACTAGATTTTAGGTGAGAAAACGAGCCGAGCCACTCGATTCATGTACCGAACGTTAGCGTGTCTAGTCCGTTAAATACACTTCCTTTTATCCCAAATGTATTTATACTTAATTAATTAATCCAATTAATTAATTTTATCAAATACAAAATTATAATAATATATTTCTAAGAAATAATTATTTATGAATTAAATTAATTACCCAGTAATTAATTTCAATTCACTAGACCGCATGATTTATCAAATAAATCAAATTAGATATCTAATATCCAATATTAATGAAGAGATAATAAATATATATTTATCCATCAAATATCCTTGTGCGCGACTCCGTAGGTCCGTCTTAGTTGGCAATGGGAGGAACCAAGGAGTACGGGTAACACTTAGCCAGTCTAGTGCTTCGTACCGTAACCCAACTAAGAACGAATGATCGGATCATTCCAAAACCATTATGTCGTGAATACCGTATATGTATAAACCCTTCAATCATATGTCCCGGTCAAGTATTAGGGTCACGGTAAAGTCAAACCCTACTGTAACTTGACTCTATGCTTTATGTTAATGCAAACTGAGATCATCGAGCTCTCGTGTATCAAATACAACTAGCTATAAATGCTTTGACCAAAGACTTATAATCTCATTTGCTATTAACCGCATAGGACATTTACCTGCTCACTTACAGGAGAAAGAATTCTATCTTGGTATTCAGTAGAGACTGCTACTTGCCCATTAAGTTGCATTTCGAGGTTGACCCCACCCACCGGTGATTGGATCGAACTACGCTAATGACTGAATCAATGTCACAAGCACATCTCCTACTGAAACCTCAAGTCAAAGGTCCACGTATACCTATCACAACCTTTCGATCCAGTAATTGACAAACCCTGAGTGATATCCATGTGACCGAATCGAGGTGAGTCGTGTACGAGTACACTAATCTCGTTAGCATACCTATAATGTGTGCTCCCACTAACTCTTATTGAAGACCGACACTCTACATGTCAAAGTAAATGTTATACAAGTCTTGTCTAAACTTATTGCCCAGTTAAGTTTTATCGACTTGCGAACGAGTTAAGCATTCGAGCTCTAAACACTTCCAGTTCCTATCTCCTTATCTCCATAAGGAGTAGAATATTTGCTCTGAAATGCAAGGACTATTATTCTATATACCAAATCACAATGCCAATGATATACAATAATATAGAAATAATTATTGCCTTATTAAATATTCATAATTACAATACAAATACTCTCACTCTCTCATCCTCTAAGTGGCATTCGAGGGCATATCCCTAACAGGCTTTTTAAGAGTCAGGTGTTTTTGGGTGTATTTTATGGGAATAATATCGGATAAAGTAAGAACATCGATCAAGAAGACTTGAACGATCAATAACAAGGATAAGGATTTATCGAATTAGACCTATAATTCGATAAGAAGATTTCTTCTCAAGACCTATTGAGAATCAATCGGATTAATACTCGAAAATGCGTCGAATAAAAATCAAGTTTCGGTAAAAATCATTTACCAAGGTGATACGAAATTGACTATTCATGATCCGAAATTGACTAGTCCGAGTGAAAAAGACGAAAAGCGGACAAAATTACCAACTCCCGCGCGTATGATTACTTCGTAGCAGTTTTGCTATTTTAATCATAGCTCTCTCATACGAAGTCCGATTTAGGTGATTCAAGCGGCCATGGAAAGATAAAAGAAAGATCTATAAATCATGTGAAACGGTCCAAGGTCGAATTACGCTTCTATCAAGCCACACGAACCATTCAAATGTGCAGTGATGTTTATGGCCGAAAATTGATGAAGATTTGTGAAGATTTTGTCCAAGATTGATGAAGATTTTCCATGCCTTCATTTTTTAAGTTCATACCTTCATTTTCAAAGTCTTGCAAGAGTATCAAAGGAGGAAGACTTCAGCCCCTCTCCATTTCCTACCTTACGACCGTGAATGAAGTTTAGGAGTTGTTTAATCTTGGTTTCATTTCTTTTGTCAAAGTCTTGTTGTATTTGTTTATCTTTTGTTTGATTTTTGTTTGATCTTGTTTGATCATGTAACTCAGCTATATATATGCCATGTTCGGCATGTTTGAAGACATTAAAGATTGAATGAAAAATTAATACGTTTGTATTACTTGTTGGACGAGTTCCTACGAAATCTTGATTATTATTCGACGCGTTTTCGAGTTTTAATCCGATTTATTCTCAATAGGTCTTGAGAAGAAATCACCTTATCGAGTTATAGGTCTAATTCGATAAAAACCTTGTACATATTTTTGTTCGGCCGAATTGCCCTACTTTCGAACGATTTTTACGTTGTATCCTTCACATCAAATAATTACTCACACCCAAAAATACATAAAATACACTTTCGTTGCGTCGCATGCGAAATACGTTTACATACGAACGTTTATTTCGTATCATAAGTGGTATCGGAGACCAAGATTGCTTCCTTGGCGATTTCATTAACGATTTCTTGTGAAGAACTATCTCTTGACTCTTGTTATGGATTTCTCCGATCTAGATTTCTTGATGAAACTCCGTGACACACTAAAAGGCTTACCGGAGCAACGTATGCAAGCAAGACGCAGAGACGACGCCAACGATATTGATTTCTTAGCTAAATTCCGCAGCATACCGGAGTTTCACGGATCTAGTAATCCAGATGCATGCATAGATTGGCTCCATGCTTGTGAGGACCACTCGGACTTCAAAGCTGCCCCGATCAACCGCCGTGTTTCGCTGGTGACAAAGCGCCTCCGCGGTAGTGCCGCCTTCTGGTGGCAAAAACTGAAACAGTCCCGTTCACAACAACGTAAGCCTAAAATTAAAGATTGGTAAAAATTTAGAAAATATTTCAAGCGAAGGTTCAAATCCATATCTTACCACCAGTCGTTGTTTCCCCACCACCAATCCTTCGACGCCCCGCCGCCAACCTTCGATCTAAGGTTTTTCCCCATCGAAGAATTTCCAGCAAAGCCGTTTTTTGATGAAGACGATGTCCCTACCACCATTTTTAATGAAGTAGACGAGACAGAGGTGATACAGAATCAGTTGATATGAACGAAGAAGACGAAGTAAGGATCGATATTAATGACCTTACTACACGCCATGCACGGACTACTATGTATTTAGGCGAGAAAACGGACATAAGACGTGGAGTATCGGTCTCAGCGGCCCGTGTCATGCTATGCCGGAAGGTCGACATCCAACCTGCCGGAAAAATGTTCAATATGTCGGAAAATATCCAACCTGCCGGAAAATTCACCACCGGCCGGAAAAATCACCACCTGCCGGAAGTGGCCGAGCACTGCCGACCGGAACCTGCCGGAAAATTCACCACCGGCCGGAAAAATCACCACCTGCCGGAAGTGGCCGAGCACTGCCGACCGGACCCGACCGTGTCGTCCGGCACGGCCCGTGCTGAACTCGTCCAGAAATGTAAAAGCCACTGCCCACAGGACTCGACCGTGTTGTCTGGCACGGTCGAGTCGAACTATGCCGGATAAGCCAGAACCTACTGCCAGACGGCCCGACCGTGTTCCAGGACACGATCGGACCCACGCCGAACGTCCTTGTCAGCGCCGCGCCCGTGCCGGGTCACTGTCGGACGAGTCCCTGTCGGATGTCCCTGTCGCGCCGCGACCGTGTCAAGCAGACACGGTCGAGTCACTGCCGACAGCGCCGCGCCCGTGCCGAGTGTCCTTGTCGCGCCGCGGCCGTGTCAGGCGACACGGCCGAGTCCTGCCGGCAGATTTCACTTTTTTTTGTATTTTCTTTTGTGTGTTTGTCTTTGCCTTGTTTTTTACTCATTTTAGGGATTGTGTTTCCCCTAAAATTAGGATTGTTGTTCCTTTTATGTTTTATTTGGATTATTCAAAGATTTTATAAATCTTTGAATTATTTTCTCTTATTATAGGAAGACTTGAAGTCTCCTATATATAGGCTTGGGTAAGCATTGTAACATCCATTGTATGTTGAAGAAATCTTAATACACTTGTGTTTTCTTGGTGAATGATTTTCATCAAAACCTTGGTTATAATTCGACGCGTTTTCGAGTTTTAATCGAATCGATTCTCAATAGGTCTTGAGAAAAGATTATCTTATCAAACTATAGGTCTAGTTTGATAAATCATCCATATTGTTCTTGTTTATGTAAACCGAATTGCCCTACTTTCGGTTATATCTTACGAGTGTTACACATATACGAGTGTTGTGAGGTAACAAAATATATCCGCTGCATTTTCCGGCGAATTTACGTTCATCTTAATACGTAATTCGTATCATTAGTGGCATCGGAGCCCAAGGTTACTTCCTGGGCAAATTTCTCTTGGCGATTTTCTTATCAAAAATATTTTAGCATGGATTTTTCCGACGATTTCATGGAGAAACTACGTGAGGCATTACACAGCATGCAAGAACCACGTTTTCAAGCAAGAAGAGGAGGATATGATGCACATTCACCACGTCATGTGGATGAATTTAAAGTTAATGAACTTCCGGAATTTGTCGGAGGTACTAATCCCGAAGTTTACCTAGAGTGGGAGAGGAAGATTGAACGTATGTTCGACTTCAAGCACCTTAACGATGAGAAACGTTGCAAATATGCAATTCTCAAGTTAGGGAAGGGCGCTTCCTTATGGTTCGAGGTATGAAAACACAACGAGCTCGTGCGGAAAAGAGAAAATCCGTTCTTGGGATTCTTTGAAGAAAAACTACGTAAAGGTATGTCCCGGCATCACATCGGTTAACCTTATACCGAAAAATTGCGGAGTTCGTACAAGGGAAACTAAGTGTGGAAGAATATATCGAAGAATTTGAAGGCTTGGCCTTAATGGGAGAACTTGAAGAAAATGAAGAACAACGAATGTCACGTTTCTTACGTGGTCTAAATCGAAACATTGCAAATACGGTGGAGTTATACCCATATGGAGATTTTGACACTTTATGCGGGCTATGCATAAAAATTGAAGCTCAAAACAAGTTGAAGATTACCAAACCCGAATTCCCATACAAATTCGGAAATACAAGTGCCGGCTCAAGTTCGACTACGAAACCTACCGTACCTTTTCAAGTCCCTGCCCCGGCCCCGAAGGTTCCCCACGTTTCCAAGGAAACGAGCTTGGCTAAAGTACGATGTTTTAAATGTCAAGGCTTTGGTCACTATCAAAATGCATGTCCAAATAAACGGGTGGTCACTTTAAGAGAAGCTCTTGCGGTCCGAGACGAACTTTTGGTCGAGGACGAGAAGGAAGGCCTTGGTGACGTATTTAACATGGAGGCCGAAGAAGAGAATGAGGATTGCGAGACTTATGATGCTCCGGAATATGATACTACTTTAGTGCTTGAGCACTACATACCAAAATCGTTCCTAGTGATACGGAGCAAAGAGACCAAATCTTCCATTCCAAATGCAAAGTTGGAGAAAAGTGGTGTAGCTTGATAATAGACGGAGGGAGTTGCACGAATGTAGCATCAAGCGAGATGGTCACCAAGCTCGGGCTAACTACTACGGCTCACCCGAGACCGTATGCTTTACATTGGCTCGATGATGGAAGCAAAGTGAAGGTGACGAGACAAGTACGGGTCAACTTAACTATGGGATCATACGGAGACGATGTGTTATGTGACGTACTCCCGATGGACGCATGCCATGTACTTTTGGGACGACCATGGATGTTCGACCGAGATGTTTTGCATCGAGGAAGGAGTAACGAATATGAATTACGAGATAAAGGCAAGAAGATTGTGCTTAAACCAATGGCACCCCAAGCCATTCGATCGATGAGTTCTAATCAAATGGAGAAACCGAAGCTTGCCATGTTTGCTAGCGAGAAAGAGGTGAGACATGCTATTGACGATGGCGAGCGTGTGTATTTATTGATGATTAAAGAAACGCGAGATGTTGATGTAGTTGTGCAAGGCAAGAGAGATATCGATACCTTGCTACAAGAATTTTCGGATGTCTTCCCGGAAGACTTACCGCCGGGTTTACCACCTGATACGAATTCTCCGGGGAGAGGCGGATGCGTATCGGTCGGAGTGTTTGTAAGTGTATGATAGCGGAAGGCTTTTATGAATATGGTAATTCGAGTGTATGAATATGGATGAAATATCGGATATAACAATAAAAATATCGAACAAGAAGACTTGAACGATCAAGAACAAGGGTTTATCGAATTAGACCTATAACTCGATAAGGTGATTTCTTCCCAAGACCTATTGAGAATCAATCGGATTAATATTCGAAAACGCGTCGAATAAAAATCAAGTTTCGGTAAAAATCATTTACCAATGATAGAAACACAAAGTGTTTCCTTTCTCATTCAACATTCATAATACATTCTACTTACAAGTGATAATCAAAGACTACTTATAGGGGATGTAGTCTAAGTCTAAGGAATCAAACAAAAAAAAGAAAATAATTCAAAGATTTATAAAATCTTTGAATAATCAAAACAAATAAAATAAAATACAAACAAGGAACATAAAATCACAAAATGGAGAAAACATAATCCCTAAAATATGTAAAAAGGAAAAGAGAAGTCAAAAATACACAAAAGTGTATAAAATATGTGGGCTGTCGGCAGGACTCGACCGTGTCCCGTGACACGGCCGCGGCGCGGTCGGCAGGCGCCGGCAGGGACTCGACCGTGTCCGCTTGACACGGTCGCGGCGCGACAACGACGTCCGACAGTGACTCGTCCGACAGTGACGCGGCCGACGGTGACGCGGCACGGGCGCAGCGTGGCAGGGCGTTCGGCAATGACTTCGGCCGTGCTAAGCGACACGGTCGCGGCGTGACAAGGACGTCGGCAATGACTCGACCGAGCGGTGACTCGGCATTGACTCGGCCGTGTCACGGAGCACGGTCGGGTCGTCTGGCGATAGGTTTTGGCTTATCCGGCATAGTTCGACTCGGCCGTGCCGGACAACACGGTCGAGTCCCGGCGATGACATGCGTTTACGGGCGAGTGCGGCACGGGCCGTGTCGGGACGACACGGTGGTCCGCCGGCGGTGCTCGGCGATTCGTGCAGAGGTGATTTTTCCCGCCCCTAGTGAATTTTTCGGCAGTGCTCGGCATTTTCCGGCGGTGACATTTTACGGAGGTTGTGACATTTTCCGTGAGGTTGTGACATTTTCCGGCAGGTTGTGTCATTTTCCGGCTTGTGTCCGTTTTCTCGCCTAAAAATGTAGTCGCACGTGCACGGCGCGTTGTAAGGCCTTTAACGTCGATTCTTGCTTCGGTTTCTTTATTCGGACTATTAAATTCCGTATCATCCCCTCCCCCTTTAAAGGGAATTGTCCTCAATTCCGATCTTCCTTCGTCATCAAGATAATTAACTAAAGCTTCTAAGTACTTGATCTCGAAAATGTCCGCAGTACGTACATGGCCCAAAATCTTGAGACGATAAGTAGTATGGGATCTCCGGGAATCACCAAACAAATAACTATCATTATTAATGAAATAATAATAATTATTATTCTGTGAGGCAAAATCTTTATCATCGTGGTTGAATTCATTGGATGCAATTTCAAGAACCAAGAAAATTGCATCGGAATCACCTTTCACATCAAAACATTGGGAAGGCTCGTCTTTAAGCTCGGTATTATAAACAGGAACCACTGGGTAAATATAGCACCTTTCTTCATCTTTATCAAAAATAGGTGGTCCATCATAATTATGGATTTCATGAAGCATGGTCGTGTGGCATGGTGGTTGTGAGACATGGGAAGTTGGATCTCGATCCGGTACTGCTGTTATAGCGACAATCAGGGCTGCCAAGACTGGGGAAGATGGCGGTGGCGGCACAGGTAAATTGTCGTCATCCCATTGACAAGAACTGTCAAAAACTCCATCAATGGCGGTAGCCAAGTGAGACCAGAAGAAATCAAATTCCTCCATTTTAGTTCCAGAATCGGTGTGGCTAGAATCAAGTTCCTCATCATTAACATAAGTTGGTCCGTCTTGGTCAAATTTGCCAACACAACCAACTGGCTCATGCTCAAAGTAGCAAGATCCGGGTTCGTCGACTAGGGAGACACGGCTCAACTCATCTTCTTCGTTGAATTGCTCCGTTGAAAACTCTGTCTCGTCTACTTCATTGAAAATGGTGGTAGGGACATCGTCTTCGTCAAAAAAATTTATTTGAAATTCTTCGATGAAAAAAATCTTTGATCAAAGGTTGGCGGCGGGGCGTCGAAGGATTGGTGGTGGGGAAACAACGACTGGTGGTAAGATGTGGCTTTGAACCTTCGCTTGAAATATTTTCTGAATTTTTGCCAATCTGTAATTTTAGGCTTACGTTGTTGTGAACGGGACTGTTTCAATTTTTGCCACCAGAAGGCGGCGCTACCGCGGAGGCGCCTTGCCACCAACGAAACGCGGCGGTTGATCGGAGCAGCCTTGAAGTCCGAGTGCTCCTCACAAACATGAAGCCAATCTATGCACGCATCTGGATTACTATCTCCGTGAAATTCCGGTATGCTGCGGAATTTGGCCAAGAAATCAATATTGTTGGCGTCGTCTCTGTGTCTTGCTTGCATATGTTGCTCCGGTAAGCAGTTTAGTGCGTCACGGAGTTTCATCAAGAAATCGAGATCCGAGAAATCCATAACAAGAATCAAGAGATAGTTCTTGATAAGAAATCGGACAGAAAATTTGCCAAGAAATCCGTGAAGAATGAACCAAGAAGATGATCAAAGAATCTGATCTCCACCGTTCAGACTGTAGTTCAATGAGTTGGCTTACCTTTGTCAAAATTTCGTGACGATCCAACGGTCGAATCCACGGAAAACTTTGTTTTCTTCCGACTGTGCTATTCTCAACAAAAAAAAAAATTCGTTGAATAAATCGCCCAAGGAGATGACCCTGGGCTCCGATACCACTTATGATACGAATTCTCCGGGGAGAGGCGGATGCGTATCGGTCGGAGTGTTTGTAAGTGTATGATAGCGGAAGGCTTTTATGAATATGGTAATTCGAGTGTATGAATATGGATGAAATATCGGATATAACAATAAAAATATCGAACAAGAAGACTTGAACGATCAAGAACAAGGGTTTATCGAATTAGACCTATAACTCGATAAGGTGATTTCTTCCCAAGACCTATTGAGAATCAATCGGATTAATATTCGAAAACGCGTCGAATAAAAATCAAATTTCGGTAAAAATCATTTACCAATGATAGAAACACAAAGTGTTTTCTTTCTCATTCAACATTCATAATACATTCTACTTACAAGTGATAATCAAAGACTACTTATAGGGGATGTAGTCTAAGTCTAAGGAATCAAACAAAAAAAAGAAAATAATTCAAAGATTTATAAAATCTTTGAATAATCAAAACAAATAAAATAAAATACAAACAAGGAACATAAAATCACAAAATGGGGAAAACATAATCCCTAAAATATGTAAAAAGGAAAAGAGAAGTCAAAAATACACAAAAGTGTATAAAATATGTGGGGTCGGCGAGGACTCGAGTGTCCGTGACACGGCCTTGTGCGGCGGGCGGGCGGCCAGCGAGACTTCGGCCGTGTCCAGCACGGTCGCGGCGCGACAACGACGTCCGGCGGTGACTCGTCGCGATGACTTCGGCACGGGCGCGGCGTGGCGAGGGCGTTCGGCAATGACTTCGGCCGTGCTAAGCGACACGATCGCGGCGTGACAAGGGCGTCGGCGGCGACTCGGCCAAGCGGTGACTCGGCATTGACTCGGCCGTGTCTGGAGCACGGTCGGTCGTCTGGCGATAGGTTTTGGCTTATTCGGCATAGTTCGACTCGGCCGTGCGGACAACACGGTCGAGTCACGTGGCGATGACATGCGTTTACGGGCGAGTGCGGCACGGGCCGTGTCGGACGACACGGGTCGGCCCGCGGTGCTCGGCGATTGAGCGGAGGTGATTTTTCCGGTGGTGAATTTTCCGGCGGTGCTCGGCATTTTCCGGCGGGTGACATTTTCCGTGAGTTGTGACATTTTCCGGCAGGTTGTGACATTTTCCGGCAGGTTGTGTCATTTTCCGGCTTGTGTCCGTTTTCTCGCCTAAAAATGTAGTCGCACGTGCACGGCGCGTTGTAAGGCCTTTAACGTCGATTCTTGCTTCGGTTTCTTTATTCGGACTATTAAATTCCGTATCACCACCCTTACGTGGGATTGAACACCAAGTCGACCTTGTACCGGGTGCATCACTCCCTAACAAGGCCGCCTATCGATGTAACCCCGAGGAGACAAAGGAGTTGCAAAAACAAATCGAGGAGCTAATGAACCGCGGGTACGTTCGAGAAAGTTTGAGCCCTTGTGCGGTTCCGGTTTTACTTGTTCCAAAGAAGGATGGGTCATGGCGGATGTGTATAGATAGTAGAGCCGTGAACAACATAACCATCAAATATCGGTTCCCAATTCCGAGACTTGATGATATGTTGGATGAGTTGCATGGTTCGGTAATTTTTTCGAAGGTTGATTTGAGAAGCGGCTATCATCAAATTCGCATGCGGGAAGGAGATGAATGGAAAACGGCTTTCAAGACAAAACATGGATTATATGAATGGCTCGTCATGCCCTTTGGCCTTACAAATGCGCCGAGTACTTTCATGCGATTAATGAATGAGGTACTTAAACCGTTTTTGGGAAAATTTGTCGTCGTATACTTGGACGACATCTTGATTTATAGTCGATCATTACAAGAGCATACCGGACACTTGAGGAAAGTCTTCGAGATCCTTAGGGATAAAAAACTTTACGGGAAGAAGGAGAAGTGTTCATTTCTAGTCGAGAGTGTAGCCTTTCTTGGCTACATCGTTTCTAAAGAAGGAGTGTCGGTTGATCAAACCAAGATCGAGGCGATTAAATCTTGGCCTACGCCGAAAACCATCACGGAAGTCCGATCCTTTCACGGACTTGCTTCTTTTTATCGGAGGTTCATACGAGACTTTAGTACCATTTCTAGCCCGATAACGGAATGCTTAAAAAAAGGACCGTTTGAAAAATTGAAGGCGAAAATGTGTGAAGCACCTATCTTGGCTTTACCCGACTTTTCACAACCTTTCGAGGTAGAATGTAACGCAAGTGGAGTGGGTATTGGGGCGGTCCTCGTCCAAGGGAGGCGACCAATTGCCTACTTTTCGGAGAAATTGGGTGGGGCTCGACTCAACTATTGTACTTATGACAAGGAGTTCTATGCCATTGTGAGAGCTCTTGATCATTGGAGCCATTACCTTCGGCCGAAACATTTCATCCTACATTCGGATCATGAGTCCTTGAAATATATTAATGGCCAACTAAAGTTGAGTCCGAGACATGCTAAATGGGTGGAATTCTTGCAATCATTCCACTTTTCATCGAAGTACAAAGATGGCAAGAGCAACGTTGTGGCGGATGCTTTGTCTAGACGGTATGCCTTGCTCTCTACTCTTGACATTCGGTTGCTTGGGTTCGAAGCTTTAAAGGAGTGTTATGATGGGGATGTGGATTTTGGTGAGGTTTTCATTCGGTGTAAATCTGGCCCATTTGGAGAATTTACGTTGCAAGAAGGATTCCTTTTCAAAGGAAATCGCCTATGTTTGCCCAAACACCCGATTCGGGAATTATTAGTTCGGGAAGCTCACGGTGGAGGCTTGGCCGGTCATTTTGGTTCGGCTAAAACATTGGAGGTACTTAAAGAGCATTTTCATTGGCGAAGATGCAAGTGGATGTACACGACATAATTAATAAGTGTGTAACATGCCATATTGCTAAGAGCTCGTTCAAGCCGGGAGTATACATGCCTTTGCCGATTCCAGAAAGGCCGTGGGAAGATGTCTCAATGGACTTCATTGTTGCTTTACCTCGAACTCAACGAGGAGAGATGCTATTATGGTTGTTGTAGACCGATTTTCGAAGATGGCTCACTTTGTGGCTTGCCACAAGACAGACGACGCAAGTAACGTCGCTGATTTGTATTTCCAGAAATCGTACGATTGCATGGGGTTCCAAAACGATTGTTTCGGATCGGGACTCAAAATTCCTTAGCTATTTTTGGAACACCTTGTGGAGAAAGGTGGGAACCAAACTCTTGTTTAGCACGTCACATCATCCACAAACAGACGGTCAAACCGAGGTAACCAATCGAGCGTTGGGCACTTTACTACGTGGTCTTGTGAACAAGACACAAAAGGATTGGGACTTAAAACTTGCACATGCGAGTTCGCTTATAATCGTTCTCCTACTCATGCCACGGCACACTCTCCGTTCAAGTAGTTTACGGACTAAACCCGTATATGCCGTTAGATCTAATTCCATTGCCAAGTGACGAGTTAGTGCACAAGGATGCGGAATCAAAATTGAAATCGATGATGAAATTACACGAGCAAGTACGTAATCGAATCAAGGAAATAAACGAGGCTTACAAACGAAAGTCGAACAAACAAAGAAGGCCGAGATTGTTCGAAGTTGGTGATTTGGTTTGGTTGCACTTGAGGAAAGAGCGATTTCCAAGTAAACGTAAGAACAAATTAATGCCGCGAGCGGAGGGACCGTTTAAGGTAATCGCGAAAGTGAACGACAACGCTTACAAATTAGAACTACCGGGATATTATGGGATTCATGCAACCTTTAATGTTGGGGACCTCGCCTTACATCGATGATGACGGAATTTCGGAATTGAGGACAATTCCTTTCAAAGGAGGAGGAGATGATACGAGAATCGATTGATATGAGCGAAGAAGACGAAGTAAGGATCGATATTAATGACCTTACTACACGCCATGCACGGACTACTATGTATTTAGGCGAAAACGGACATAAGGCGTGGAGTATCGGTCTCGGCGTCCGTGTCATGCTATGCCGGAAGGTCGACATCCAACCTGCCGGAAAAATGTTCAATATGTCGGAAAATATCCAACCTGCCGGAAAATTCACCACCGGCCGGAAAAATCACCACCTGCCGGAAGTGGCCGAGCACTGCCGACCGGAACCTGCCGGAAAATTCACCACCGGCCGGAAAAATCACCACCTGCCGGAAGTGGCCGAGCACTGCCGACCGGACCCGACCGTGTCGTCCGGCACGGCCCGTGCTGAACTCGTCCAGAAATGTAAAAGCCACTGCCCACAGGACTCGACCGTGTTGTCTGGCACGGTCGAGTCGAACTATGCCGGATAAGCCAGAACCTACTGCCAGACGGCCCGACCGTGTTCCAGGACACGATCGGACCCACGCCGAACGTCCTTGTCAGCGCCGCGCCCGTGCCGGGTCACTGTCGGACGAGTCCCTGTCGGATGTCCCTGTCGCGCCGCGACCGTGTCAAGCAGACACGGTCGAGTCACTGCCGACAGCGCCGCGCCCGTGCCGACTGTCCTTGTCGCGCCGCGGCCGTGTCAAAGACACGGCGAGTCCCCGGCAGATTTCACCTTTTTTTGTATTTTCTTTTGTGTGTTTGTCTTTGCCTTGTTTTTTACTCATTTTAGGGATTGTGTTTCCCCTAAAATTGGCATTGTTGTTCCTTTTATGTTTTATTTGGATTATTCAAAGATTTTATAAATCTTTGAATTATTTTCTCTTATTATAGGAAGACTTGAAGTCTCCTATATATAGGCTTGTGTAAGCATTGTAACATCCATTGTATGTTGAAGAAATCTTAATACACTTGTGTTTTCTTGGTGAATGATTTTCATCAAAACCTTGGTTATAATTCGACGCGTTTTCGAGTTTTAATCGAATCGATTCTCAATAGGTCTTGAGAAAAGATTATCTTATCAAACTATAGGTCTAGTTTGATAAATCATCCATATTGTTCTTGTTTATGTAAACCGAATTGCCCTACTTTCGGTTATATCTTACGAGTGTTACACATATACGAGTGTTGTGAGGTAACAAAATATATCCGCTGCATTTTCCGACGAATTTACGTTCATCTTAATACGTAATTCGTATCAAGAGGTTTCCACGATGCAATACAACGAAAAAGATGAGTTGAGCCGTGTTGACGAACTTGGATCTTGCTATTATGAGCATGGGCCAATTAGTTGTGTTGGCCAAATTGACCAAAACAGAATTGATGGGCCGAATAAATTATGGTTAGATGAGTATTTAACACAAGTCGGGCCTTTTGAAGATGTGGAAGACAAAATTGAGTTTGCTACTAAAATTGGTCGGTTAGAAGAAAACGACAATTTTGAGGCTAATTTTTATATCGACTTAGTTTCTGGCGATGGACTTATTGTCTTAGATAATTACCGGATTGGTCTTAATGGATTAATTTTTGATGGGCCGTTATTTGGGAAGCCCAATAATGTTAAAATGGAGAGTTAGACCGGATTATGATGGACCACCAGTATTTGATGAGGAACCAGTTGACGAAGAGCGACCTATGATTACTGTCACGCTTCCCATTTCAGATGTCCATTTAAAGGATGATTCATATCGTGATATCGATATTACCTCGCAGAATAATTATTATTATTTTATTAATTGATACGAATTATCCGGGGAAGGTGGATACGTATCGGTCGGAGTATGTGTATGAATATCGTAGAGGAAGTCTTTTTATGATTAGGGTGTTTTTGGAAGTATTTTGTGGGTGTAATATCGAATATGACAATGAAAATTCGAACAAATAAAAAGAGACGACAAAACACACAAAAATCAGCAATAAAAAAAAGTTGGCTGGCTGCCGGACACGGGCCGTGTCGCCACTTATGATACGAATTATCCGGGAGAGGTAGATACGTATCGTTCGGAGTGTGCCTAAGAATATCGTAGCGGAAGTCTTTTTACGAGTATGGGTGTTTTTGGATGTATTTTGTGGGAGTAATATCGAATATGACAATGAAAATTCGAACAAATGAAAAATGGAAGTAATATCGGGAAAAAGTGATAATATCGATCAAGAAGACTTGAACGATCAAGAACAAGGGTTTATCGAATTAGACCTATAACTCTATAAGGTGATTTCTTCCCAAGACCTATTGAGAATCAATCGGATTAATATTCGAAAACGCGTCGAATAAAAATCAAGGTTCGATGAAAATCATTCACCAAGAATAGAAAACACAATGTGTATTCTTATACTTCAACATTCATCATACAATATCCTCTTACAATGCTTATACAAGCTATATATAGCAAACCTCAAGTCTACCTAAAAGTTAAAGAAAATAATTCAAAGATTACAAAATCTTTGAATAATCGAAACAAATCAAATAAAATAAGAAAAAGAAACATACATCACAAAACATGGGAACACAATCCCTAAAAGAGTAAAGAAATGAAAAGAGAAGACAAAACACACAAAAATCAGCAATAAAAAAAAGTTGGTCGCCGCCGACACGGCCGTGTCGCTGACACGGCGCGGCGCGCATCCGTCGTGATGACTCGACCGTGTCCGACTGACACGGTCGCGGCGCGACGGAGACGTCCAACAGCGACTCGTCCGACAGTGACTCGTCCGACAATGACTAGGCACGGGCGCGGTGCGACAAGGACCGGCAGTGACTCGACCGTGCGGCGCGACAAGGACGTTTGGCAGGACTCGACCGTGTCGCCTGGCACGGTCGGGTTGGTCGGACAGCGAGATCTCCTTATCCGGAAGAGTGTGACTCGACCGTGTCGGACGACACGGTCGGGTTCGGCCGACAGTCAGTTTCACAATTCTGGGATATCTTGGCACAGGCCGTGCCGGACGACACGGACGAGTTCGGCCGGCAGTGCTCGGCATTTTCCGGCAGGTGCGATATTTTCCGGCAGGTGACGACATTTTCCGGCAGGTTGTGTCATTTTCCGGGTTGTGTCCGTTTTCTCGCCTAAAAATGTTGCCATACGTGCATGACGCGTTGTAAGGTCATTTACGTCGATCCTTGGTTCGTTTTCTTTATTCGGACTAGTCAATTCTGTATCATTAATAATGATAGTTATTTTGTTGGAGATTCTCTGAAACCCCCTACTACCTATCGTCTCAAGATTTTGGGCCATGTACGCACTGCGGATATTTTCGAGATCAACTACTTAGAGGCTTTAGTTAATTATCTTGATGACGAAGGGATATCGGAATTGAGGACAATTCCCTTTAAAGGGGGAGGAAATGATACGAAATTGACTAGTCATGATCCGAAATTGACTAGTCCGAGTGAAAAAGGCGAAATGCGGACAAAATTACCAATTCCCGCGCGTATGATTACTTCGTAGCAGTTTTGGTATTTTAATCATACCTCTCTCATACGAAGTCCGATTTAGGTGATTCAAGCGGCCATCGAAAGATAAAAGAAAGATCTATAAATCATGTGAAACGGTCCAAGGTCCAATTATGCTTCTATCAAGTCACACGAACCGTTCAAATGTGCAGTGATGTTTATGGCCGAAAATTGATGAAGATTTGTGAAGATTTTGTCCAAGATTGATGAAGATTTTCCATGCCTTCATTTTTCAAGTTCACACCTTCATTTTCAAAGTCTTGCAAGAGTATCAAAGGAGGAAGACTTCAGCCCCTCTCCATTTCCTACCTTACGACCGTGAATGAAGTTTAGGAGTTGTTTAATCTTGGTTTCATTTCTTTTGTCAAAGTCTTGTTGTATTTGTTTATCTTTTGTTTGATTTTTGTTTGATCTTGTTTGATCTTATTTGATCATGTAACTCAGCTATATATATGCCACGTTCGGCATGTTTGAAGACATTAAAGATTGAATGAAAAATTAATACGTTTATATTACTTGTTGGACGAGTTCCTACGAAACCTTGATTATTATTCGACACGTTTTCGAGTTTTAATCCGATTGATTCTCAATAGGTCTTGAGGAGAAATCACCTTATCGAGTTATAGGTCTAATTCGATAAAAACCTTGTACATATTTTTGTTCGGCCGAATTGCCCTACTTTCGGACGATTTTTACGTTGTATTCTTCACATCAAATAATTACTCACACCCAAAAATACATAAAATACACTTTCGTTGCGTCGCATGCGAAATACGTTTACATACGAACGTTTATTTCGTCTCTAAACACTTCCAGTGCCTATCTCCTTATCTCCATAAGGAGTAGAATGTTTGCTCTCAAATGCAAGGACTATTATTCTATATACCAAATCACAATGCCAGTGATATACAATAATATAGAAATAATTATTGCCTTATTAAATATTCATAATTACAATACAAATACTCTCACTCTCTCATCCTCTGAGTGGCATTTGAGGGCATATCCCTAACAGGCTTTTTACGAGTCTGGTGTTTTTGGGTGTATTTTATGGGAATAATATCGGATAAAGTAAGAACATCGATCAAGAAGACTTGAACGATCAATAACAAGGATAAAGATTTATCGAATTAGACCTATAATTCGATAAGAAGATTTCTTCTCAAGACCTATTGAGAATCAATCGGATTAATACTCGAAAACGCGTCGAATAAAAATCAAGTTTCGGTAAAAATTATTTACCAAGTGATGCAACCCCAGTCGCACCATCAAGAGTATTAGATACAGTTGGAGCCATCACACGGGCACGTGCTAAGAAATTGAGAGAATACACAAATGAACTGTTGAAAACAAGCGACATTAGCACCACTTCACAAAAAAACATGATGCTATGTTCCAGCTCTATAACTCTACTTCAAGTCACTGATTCGGAAGGCCATATTCCCGTCAGAGAGTTACATTGTTTGTTCATGTTTAAATCCAAGATTGAGGACCCTCGTTTAGAGGCTGCTTTTGGAGAACACATTGAAGATTTCAAACCGCAACTTCCCTATCCGGATAAGTTCGATTCTAAGCTCCATTATAAGGATTACATTAAACAAGACCTCCGTCTAGGGGCTGCATGGAATTCTTTGACATTCAAGACCCCCATTTAGGGGCTGTATGGGAAACGTATGGAAAGGGTTCAGCCATGCAAGGCCATGCAACACAAGGAGTAATTTTCGTCCAAAAAATTCAAGGCCTTCTAGAAGTGTTTTACTTTCATCAAAATAAGTAGAATAAAGTACTAAAAAAGTCTACATGGTGTGGTACCCAAGTGACCTCATCAAAATGACCTCATCAAGTGTAGCTAGCAATATTTTTCTACTCCCACTTGGTCCTCATGACCATTGCCATCTTCACAAAGTCAAGGAGGAATCTTAGCTTTACTCAAGTAGCTAGTATTTTATGATTATCCTTCCTCCTTTTCATGCTTATAGTTGGACTTGTTTATTTGGTTTCATGTCACCTCAAGAGACTTCCTTTCCCCTTTAAATAAGGCCTTTGGCCGTAGCTTTAAGTAGAATTTTGGAGAGAAAAAAAAAATATAGCTATCAAGCTTTTGTTCTTACAAACTTGGGTGTGTTGTGGATTTAGTGTTTTATACATTTAAATCATTCTACTTCAATCCAAAGATTGTCACCTCTTTGTTTTGAAATACATAGAAACTATAGGATCTTGAGATTATTTTCGAAGGCTTCTTGTTACAAGATATCAAGGCGTCGTTGGGATATTACTTAAGGGTTTATAGTACGTTGCATTTCCGATGCATTTACAACCGTTGGAGGGCAAGAAATTCTGATTTAAAGAACCTACTCGAGAGCTTCACGAGCTGATCTTTCTTGTGCAAGTAAGATCATATCATTTGGCATCGGAGATTCGGTTCCAGGTTCATTCGTTCCTCAACTTTCTTTTATTACTTTCATTTACGTCATAAGTTGTTTTGCTCTCGGTTTATGCTTGTTAAAAAAAAAGAAAATAAAATAAAAATATATAGCTATTTTCATCTTGTTGATTTTTTTTTTCATTCGTGAAATCTTTTAAAATGGTTGGATCAAATAACTCGAGATGAAAAGAGAGACGGGAAAATACCAATGGAAGAAGAAGACTATTTTAGTGATGGTCCCGTTAGGATAAAAATTGAATCATTAAAAGATGCTCAATATCACATTGATGGGTTGTACTCTTTAATGAATAAAATGACTAATATAATGGAAGAAATGAGAGAAGATCTTAAGTCGGTTAAGACAAACCAGACACGAGATACTAATGTAAGACGGGGTACGAATAATCGACCACCTCCACCACCTTTAAACGAACTTGAAGATGAATTTGAATATGAATTTGAAGAAGATAGACATTCTAGGACAAATCGAGAACCTAGAAATAATCGGGACAGGATGGATGATAATCTTAACAGTGTTAAATTCCACATTTCTCCATTTGAAGGTAAAACCGACCCCGAATTGTTCTTTGAGTGGGTTAGGAGAGTCGAAGGCCAATTTGAGTGTAGAAACTTTTCTGAACTTAAGAAAGTCAAATTAGCCACGGTAGAGTTTGTAGGATATGCTCTTATTTGGTGGGATCATGTAGTTCAATCCAGAGAACGGAAAGTCGAGCCACCTATCACGACTTGGAATGCCCTTAAAAGAGTCATGACCGATAGGTTTGTTCCTAGTTATTACATGAGAGACCTACTATACAACCTTCAAACTTTAAAACAAGGGTCAAAATCCGTAGATGACTACTATAAAGAGATGGAAACGGGATTGATTAGGTGTCGTCTTGATGAAGACCAAGATAGGTTGATGACTAGGTTCCTTTCAGGCCTTAATGTTGAAATTAGAGATCAACTAGAATTAATGACTTGTTTCGACCTAGAGGGCATGGTTCACATGGCGAGGAAGATAGAGCAACAATTAAAGAGAAGACAAACTAAGAGAGTAAATACCCCTAGTACACCTTGGAAGCCGAGGCAACCTAGCAACATAGGGGGTGAGTTAAAACCTTCTAACACAAAGTCTCAACCTACCCAAAAGCCGTTGTTCACACCTCAACCAGGATCGTCGTCTAGTGGTCCAACTAGGTCCCGAGATGTGAGATGTTTTAAGTGTCAAGGGCTTGGTCACATAGCATCAAATTGTCCCAACCAAAGAGTGATCATAGCTAGACCCGAACAGGTAGAATCGGCCAGTGAGGAAGACGCCGAGTGTGAGGAAGAATATGAGGAGTTTGAAGAAGGAGTTGATGAGGGTAAAATAAGCGCAGTAGTGACTAGAATGTCCCTCTCTACTCAAATAGGTGAAGAAGAGGATGGTCAAAGAGAGAATCTATTTCAAACTAGATGTCATATTAAGGACAACCTATGCAGTTTGATTATAGATGGAGGAAGTTGTGTGAATGTTGTTAGTGCAGCCTTAGTAAAGAAATTATGCTTACCCATGGAAAAACATCCTAAGCCATATAGATTACTATGGTTAAATAATATTGGAGATTTAAGGGTTACTAATCAAGCTAAGGTATCCTTTAGGATTGGCAGGTATATAGATGAAGTAATCTGCGATGTCGTACCTATGCATGCTACTCAGCTTCTTCTAGGGAGACCATGGCAGTATGACCGCCAAGTCCTTCATAATGGGTTCACAAACAAGTACTCATTCACCTTTGATAAAAAGAAATTCACCTTAAGACCCATGACTCCTAAACAGGTTCACGAAGATCAAATGGTGCTACAACAAGCAACAAAGGAAAAGGAGAAAGAAAAGATCGAATCTTCCACCTCTAAAGGGGGCAAGACCATTGGGTTGGTCAGGGCTAGCGCGGTTAAGCGAGCTATGCTATCACAACAGCCCGTGGTCCTATTAATGTTTCGTGAAGCTTTACTTAATCTTGCATCTATTCCTGAAACTACTGACCCTTTGATTGTTGCACTCTTACAGGAATTTGAAGATGTGTTTCCGGAGGAGACACCTCCTGGCTTACCGCCAATAAGAGGCATTGAACACTAAATCGATTTAGTTCCTGGAGCTTCAATTCCAAACCGACCTGCATATAGAAGCAATCCAGAGGAAACGAAAGAAATGAGGAAGCAAGTAGACGAGCTACTAGCCAAAGGGCATGTGCGAGAAAGCATGAGTCCGTGTTCTATTCCAGTTTTGTTGGTACCAAAGAAAGATGGATCATGGAGAATGTGCGTGGACTGTCGAGCCATCAATAATATCACAATTAAGTATCGACATCCCATTCCGAGACTAGATGATATGCTAGATGAGTTATATGGTTCTGCCATTTTTTCCAAAATTAATTTAAAAAGTGGGTATCACCAAATAAGAATGAAAGAAGGAGATGAATGAAAAACAGCCTTTAAAACTAAACATGGTCTTTATGAATGGTTAGTTATGCCGTTTGGTCTGACCAATGCACCTAGCACTTTCATGCGACTTATGAATCATGTTTTAAGTGCTTTTATAGGTAAATTTGTAGTCGTATACTTTGATGACATACTTATCTATAGTAAAAGTTTACAAGAGCATGTCAGTCATGTAAAAGAAGTGTTAACTGTGCTTAGAAAAGAGCATTTGTTCGCTAACCTTCAAAAATGCAATTTTGGCATGGAGAAGCTTGTTTTCCTTGGTTTTGTTGTGAGTTCACAGGGAATACAGGTAGATGAAGAAAAGATCAAGGCTATCAAAGATTGGGAAAGTCCTAAATCAGTCCCTGAAGTTCGAAGCTTTCATGGCTTGGCGAGCTTCTACCGACGTTTTGTACCCAATTTCAGCACCTTGGCAGCTCCCTTAACCGAGGTGATCAAGAAAAATGTTGGCTTTAAATGGGAGAAAGAACAGGAAGCCGCCTTTAGACGGTTGAAAGAGAAACTCACGAATGCACCATTGCTATCCCTACCTAACTTTGCAAAATCATTCGAGATTCAATGTGATGCATCCGGAACTGGTATTGGCGCAGTCTTGATGCAAGAAGGGAGGCCGATTGCCTACTTCAGTGAGAAGTTGGGAGGTGGCATGATAAATTATCCAACTTATGATAAGGATTTGTACGCCTTGGTTCGAGCACTTGAAACTTGGCAGCACTACCTATGGCCCAAAGAGTTCGTAATACACACAGACCACGAGTCACTAAAGCACCTGAAGGGCCAACATAAGTTAAAAAAGAGGCACGCCCGCTGGATGGCATTCATTGAGACATTTCCCTATGTAATTTGATATAAACAAGGTAAAGAGAACGTTGTGGCTGATGCACTATCTCGGAGGTACACCTTATTACCCACTCTAGATTCTAAATTACTTGGTTTTGAGATGATTAAAAATCAATATGAGCATGATTCTGATTTTTGTGAGGTATATGCTGCATGTGAACGTGTAGGAGTGGATAAATTTTATAGACATGATGGATTCTTGTTTAGAGAAAACAAATTCTGTATTCCTGCCAGTTCTATCCGAGAGTTGTTATTGTTAGAGGCGCACGGAGGAGGTTTAATGGGTCATTTTGGCATTGCTAAAACTCTTGCTGTCTTACAAGAACATCTCTATTGGCCCAATATGAAATGTGATGTAACTCGCATTTGTGAAAGATGTGTAACCTGTAAGTTAGCTAAAAGTCGAGCCCAGCCCCATGGATTATACATGCCTTTGCCTATACCTGAAATGCCATGGACTGATATCTCTATGGATTTTGTGTTGGGATTTCCTAGAAAAAAGTATGGGCGTGACTCTATATTTGTTGTTGTTGATCGATTTTCCAAAATGGCACATTTCATCCCTTGTCATAAATCTGATGATGCCTCACACGTTGCAAATCTTTTCTTTAAAGAAATTATTCATTTGCATGGGGTACCTAGAACTATAGTCTCAGATAGGGATGCTAAGTTCCTTAGTTACTTTTGAAAAACTCTGTGGGCTAAATTAGGGACAAAGCTCTTATTTTCTACCACTTATCACCCACAAACTGATGGGCA
Source organism: Orobanche coerulescens (assembly GCA_033398695.1). Taxonomy (NCBI): domain Eukaryota; kingdom Viridiplantae; phylum Streptophyta; class Magnoliopsida; order Lamiales; family Orobanchaceae; genus Orobanche; species Orobanche coerulescens. Next base: position 80,487,722 of record CM065810.1, on the reverse strand, counting down.
AACCGAAGTAGTAAATAGGACGCTGTCAACTTTGTTAAGAGCCATTATTAAAACCAACATAAAAAGTTGGGAAGAATGTTTGCCACACGTTGAATTTGCTTATAATCGATCTATGCATTCTGCTTCTCAATTTTCACCTTTTGAACTTATTTATGGTTTTAATCCTTTAACCCCACTTGATCTTTTACCTTTACCTGTGAGTGAAAGAGTAAGTACAGATGGGCACAAGAAAGCAGAGTTGGTGAAACAGCTACATGAGCAAGCTCGTAACAACATTGAACGACGGACCAAGCAGTATATTGAAAATCATAACCGTGGACGCAAAGCAGTGGTATTTCAACCCGGTGATTGGGTATGATTACATATGAGGAAAGAACGTTTTCCAGTGCAGAGGAGGTCGAAGCTTTTACCAAGAGGAGACGGCCCATTAATGGTCTTGGAAAAAATAAATGACAATGCCTATAAACTCGACTTGCCAGGTGAATATAATGTTTCTGCAACTTTTAACGTTTCTGACTTGTCTTTGTTTGAAACAGGAGATGAATCAGATCTGAGGACAGATCCTTCTCAAGATGGAGGGAATGATGCAACCCCAGTCGCACCATCAAGAGTATTAGATACAGTTGGAGCCATCACACGGGCAAGTGCTAAGAAATTGAGAGAATACACAAATGAACTGTTGAAAACAAGCGACATTAGCACCACTACACAAAAAAACATGATGCTACGTTCCAGCTCTATAACTCTACTTCAAGTCACTGATTCGGAAGGCCATATTCCCATCAGAGAGTTACATTGTTTGTTCATGTTTAAATCCAAGATTGAGGACCCTCGTTTAGAAGCTGCTTTTGGAGAACACATTGAAGATTTCAAACCGCAACTTCCCTATCCGGATAAGTTCGATTCTAAGCTCCATTATAAGGATTACATTAAACAAGACCTCCATCTAGGGGCTGCATGGAATTCTTCGACATTCAAGACCCCCATTTAGGGGCTGTATGGGAAACGTATGGAAGGGGTTCGGCCATGCAAGGCCATGCAACACAAGGAGTAATTTTCGTCCAAAAAATTCAAGACCTTCTAGAAGTGTTTTACTTTCATCAAAATAAGTAGAATAAAGTACTAAAAAAGTCTACATGGTGTGGTACCCAAGTGACCTCATCAAAATGACCTCATCAAGTGTAGCTAGCAATATTTTTCCACTCCCACTTGGTCCTCATGACTGTTGCCATCTTCACAAAGTCAAGGAGGAATCTTAGCTTTACTCAAGTAGCTAGTATTTTATGATTATCTTTTCTCCTTTTCATGCTTATAGTTGGACTTGTTTATTTGGTTTCATGTCACCTCAAGAGACTTCCTTTCCCCTTTAAATAAGGCCTTTGGCCGTAGCTTTAAGTAGAATTTTGGAGAGAAAAAAAAATATAGCTATCAAGCTTTTGTTCTTACAAACTTGTGTGTGTTGTGGATTTAGTGTTTTATACATTTAAACCATTCTACTTCAATCCAAAGATTGTCACCTCTTTGTTTTGAAATACATAGAAACTATAGGATCTTGAGATTATTTTCGAAGGCTCCTTGTTACAAGATATCAAGGCGTCGTTGGGATATTACTTAAGGGTTTATAGTACGTTGCATTTCCGCTGCATTTACAACCGTTGGAGGGCAAGAAATTCCGATTTAAAGAACCTACTTGAGAGCTTCACGAGCTGATCTTTCTTGTGCAAGTAAGATCATATCACCAAGGATAGAAATACAAAGTGTATTCTTTCACAACATTCAAATTCATAATCTACTTATTACAAGTGATAATCAAAGACTACTTATAGGAGATGTAGTCTAAGTCTACTAAGGAATCAAACAAAAAAAGAAAATAATTCAAAGATTACAAAATCTTTGAATAATCAAAACAAATCAAATAAAATAAGAAAAAGAAACATAAATCACAAAACATGGGAACACAATCCCTAAAAGAGTAAAGAAAGGAAAAGAGAACACAAAAATACACAAAAGTGTATAAAATAAGGGGCTGCCGGCAGGGACTCGACCGTGTCCCGAGACACGGCCGCGGCGCGTTCGACAGGCGTCGGCAGGACTCGACCATGTCGCCTGGCACGGTCGGGTTTGGACGACAGGCGTTCAGACATTTCTGGGCGAGTAGGACTCGACCGTGTCGCCTGGCACGGTCGGGTTCGGCCGACAGGCGTTCCGGCATTTCTGGGCAAGTAGGATTCGACCGTGTCGCTTGGCACAGTCGGGTTGGACGGGCAGACGTTCCGGCAGTTCTGGACGAATAAGACTCGACCGTGTCGGACGATACGGTTGTTGGGAATAGTGCCCTAGGACATTCGATGTGCCTAGATTTGTAATTGTCACATTTAAATAAAGTTATTTGATATCATTTATTTCTCGTTGATTATTATAATGTGTGCATGTTTTAATATTATAATAATCGAATAATAGTTATTCACGAATAATAAGATTATTCAAATGTCCCTGGTAAAATCGCGTTGAGTAGAGACTCAAGTGATTAATATACTAGTATAAGTTTGATTGATAATCATCGGATGATTATGCGTATGGTACGGATCAATCTTATGGGTATTGGTTGGAGAACTAATACTGGACCGACCCGCATTGAGATCACTGCATGGAAATGTCATAAGTGAATCTCAATACGGTATGTCAATAAATCCTTGAACCCGAGATTATCATAGAGTCCAACATGATAATCGCTATGCCTTGACGTAATCCAACGTCATCGAAACATGGTGATCATAAAGGTTAGCGATCGGGATTAGTGGAAGTCATGTAGAGGGCAATGAATAATCAAGATGGAGATTTGTCCCTCTCTTAAGTGAGAGAGATATCTTGGGCCCCTCGATAAGTAGGATGAAGGAAATGCATGGCCATGCTCAAATGAAGAGTCATTTGATTCAATCACTACTTAAGATCGAAAGCATTTGAACATAAATAAGTATGAGACTCCATGACTTAGTTCAAATATGATATCGCGTGACAAAGGGATTTGACACGTTAAAAGGTTTAATGGACTATTAACTTATATTATTTGGGTAATCATAATGTCTTGCTAGAGGCCGCTTATGATTTATTATTTAATAAGGTATTAAATAATTGCCAACATAATATAAGCCTTTTGGGTCGCACATACGACAATTATAGACAAGTAGGAATAAATATCAACTGGGAATAATAAATATAATATTGGATATTATATTTATAAGGAGATTAAATAATAAGTAATATATATAATATTGGATATTATATATATTGTATTATTTAATAAGTTGAGGGGCAACTAAGCAAATACTAGATTATTGAATCTAGGGTTTACTTAGTATAAATATAAGGTCTTGGACAAGGAGTTGTCATTAGAATACAAGACCTAAAAATCGGCCCTTCAAGGAGAAGAAAAATCGGCCATCTACATCATATTGTAGGAGAACGGAGTCGATCATCCCTCTTCCCTTAGTTGATCTTGATCAATAGTACAATCCTTCTAGTAAGGAATTTGTGTTGTACTATTTATCAATATTATTCGTAAATGAGATCTAGCAATCCGGCTTGTGGAATTGTTCGTGTGTGGATCACCAAAAGAGGAAGGAGATATTCATCGCTTCTAGTCCGGATCTAGAATTGTTCAATCGGATTAAGGTAATTCGATTAACTCTTTAGTTAAACAATTAAATTAATGCATGAGATCCTAAATTGGGTTTTCACATTTATTGTTCCGCGCTTTTACTCCGATTATTCCGTATTCGATACATAGAAAACCCAACAAAGTGGTATCGGAGCCAACTTGCAAGTAATTTAATTGTTTGTGTAGAACATGTTTATGTGTAAATTATGTTCTTGATTATGTTTATAAAATATAGATTTTATAAAATAATTTTTAGTTTAATTTGATTAAATCGGATCGTCAAAAATTAATTTTCTGTTTTTCGGATAAAGCTGCTCTCGAGAGCGATTCTGAGCAAAGACAATGAGATGGGTATGTTCGGACGAGGTTTGGGTTGGATCCGGTCGGACCGGACCAGCGTCAATGATTAAATCGCAAAAATAGTACCCGGTGTCGGAGGGAATCGATCCGCGGATCGCGCCATAAACCTCGCCCAAACCGTCTGGCTGGAGCAATTTTGTAAATATTGTTCGGTGGTTTTGTGATTAACTGTTTTCTAAAATTAAAATTAATGTTTTAAAATGCGTTTTGCGGCCGTGGGTTTGAACACGCGACCATGTGCGGGTGAAGGTGTTCGGCCATCTGGGCTATGTGACTCCAGTTTGTTTATTTTTGGTCCATGATTACTCTTTAGCTTTATGTAGAAAGATTTTAATTTCTATAATTACATGTTTTATTAATTATTTGATAATTATTTATGGTATGTGTGTGGTGTATGGCATGACCATAAATTGACCAATGTGATTGGATAATTTAATTTCTTATGGGTTGGTTTTACGGCCTGCGTGTCGTTTAATTATAATTGGTTTTACGGCCTGCGAGTCGTCTATTTAAATTGTTTATTATTTTACGGCCTGCGTGTCGTTTGTGCTTCTTGTAATTTAATTTATTAGTGTAGTATTAAATTTCATTAATGTAATGAAGACAAGAAGGACGAGATAGATGGACTCGAGGAGCAAATTGATCGCGTATGATGTTCCAAGGAGTTGGAAGATCAATGAAGACCATATTTAACCCTTTAGATGACCTTTGTGATTTTCATGTTGGCTCATGAAAATCACGTTAGGATTATGGTCATGCTATACACGGTCCTATGCTTTATTGTCATGTGATGCGATGTATGTTTAAATTTATGCATGTATGTGATGCTATGTATGTTTAGATGTATGTTAGCAAACATAGACATTAACATAGGATAAAAATCCCTCGTTAAAAATTTTAATGCCGTTCATTTGTAAAACACCTATCAAGACTTCGATCATCATGAGTGGGTCATGCCAAAGCTGGGCACTCGGATTATCTTAGTAAGGTAGGATAGGTAATGGTGATACCTATACGTTTAATGAATTTGGAAATCAAAATAGTTTTGAACCTTAAGGCATAAGATGGGATTATAACATGCTTGGGCATACGATGCCAAATCCCATGATATAATCTAAGAGTTACATATGATGTAATCGATAAAGAGTTATCCACCTAAAGTAGTTCAATTCTAGGCGTCATGCCAAAGCTGAGTTTAGGATTGTACGAAATGGGATCTTAGCCCACTAAAATTACAAATGTTGTAAATTGAGGGTACTTTGTTTTAGTGGGAGTATTTTTCGAGAAATAAAATAATGTGACTAAATATTTTGCATATTGAATTTTGTAGAATGGCATCAAACAACACATCCACCATTTCATCGCGATCCGTCCTTGAGAAGGACAAGTGAAAGAAAATGGCGACAACTATCTGGATTGGATCCGAGCACGAGAATAGTTCTCAAGCAAGAAAGAAAGTCAGTATGTTCTTGAGGAAGAAATTCCCGATGAGCGGTGACAATGCAAATAAAGCAACAAAAGACAAATGGAAGAAACATTGTGATGATTCCATTGATGTCGGTTGTCTTATGTTGGCCACCATTTGTCCGTAACTTCGAAGAATCGGAGGAAATGGAAGCTTATGAGCTAAATGCTCATCTCAAGGAAACTTTCTCGAAGCATGCTAGGCAAGAGAGGTATGAGACCTTTCAATCCTTGTATGCTTGCAAGATGGTTGAGGGACATCTGTCGGTGCTCACGTGCTCAAGATGAAAGGATATATTGATCATCTTGAAAGGCTTGGTTTTCCACTTTCTAAGGAGCACTCCACGGATGTGATCCTAAACTCATTACCCGAAAGTTTCGGTCGGTTCATTATGAACTATAATATGAATGAGATGGAGAAGTCCATTCCGAGCCGCATGGGATGCTTAAAACGGCCGAGAATATTAAGAAGAAACCAAACCATGTGTTGATGGTCGAAAGGGAAATCCTTTAAGAACAAAGGCAAGGGCAAGGGTAAGGCAAAAGTTGCCAAATCTAAAGACCCTACTAGGCCGGGTTTCAAGGCTAAAGCTCCCAAAGATGGAAATTGCCATCATTGCAATAAACCAGGACACTGGAAAAGAAATTGCAAGATTTACTTGGAAGAGCTAAAGCGTACCAAGGCGGTGAGACTGCAGGTATATTTGTTATAGAAGTTAACTTATCTACCTCTAACTCCTGGGTATTAGATATTGGATGTGGATCTCACATTTGTACAAATGTGCGGGGGTTGAGAAGCGAGAGAACTGAAGAAAGGGGAAGTAGATCTAAGAGTTGGCAATGGAGCAAGAGTTGCTGCACTAGCCGTAGGAACTTATGATCTAGTTTTGCCCAATGGGCTTTTGTTAGTTTTGAACAATTGCTATTATGTTCCTGCTATGAATAGGAATATTATTTCGTTTCTACATTAGATTGTGAAGGTTAGTTTTCTTATTAAGAATAAGATCATTCGTATTTTCTTTGATGACTTGCTTTATGGTACCGCAAAGTTATACACCTGCCTTTACAATATTGATCTAGATGAGTCCGACACTTTGGAAGTCTATAACATTGCATCCAAGAAACCTAAGCTCAATGATTCTAATCCGACTTACTTATGGCATTGTCGACTTGGTCACATAAACGAACGCATTTCTAAACTCCATAATGATGGACTTTTAGACTCTTTTGACTATAAATCATATGGGACATGCGAATCTGGTTTATTGGGCAAGATGACGAAGAATCCTTTCACCGGTCATGGAGAAAGGGCTAGTGATCTATTAGGCCTACTACATGCGATGTATGCGGACCTCTTAGCACTCATGCCGAGGCGGATACCAATACTTCATTACATTCACCGATGATTTTAGCCGATATGGATATGTTTATCTTATGAAGTATAAACATGAATCTTTTGAAATGTTCAAAATATTCCGAATGAAATCTGAGAATCAACTTGGCAAGACAATTAAAGCCCTTCGATCAGATCGAGGTGGGAATACTTGAGCCAAGAATTCGATGATCATCTTAGGAGTTGTGGAATTGTTTCGCAACTTACTCCTCCCGGCACACCTCAAGATAACGGAGTGTCCGAGAGGAGGAATCGAACTTTATTAGATGTGGTTCGATCCATGATGAGTCGAAGAGCTTCCATTATCATTTTGGGGCCACGCCTTAGAAGCAATGACATTCACCCTTAACCGTGTTCCATCTAAAGCGATTGAAAAGACACCATTTGAGAAATGGGTGGTAAAAGACCAAACTTGTCTTTTCTAAAGATGCAGGGTTGCGAAGCGTTCGTAAGGCGCCAAGTGTTTGACAAGCGGCAGCGATACGAAAGATGTTTATTTGTGGGATATCCTAAGGAAACTAAAGGATATTACTTTTACAAGCCCGCAGAGAACAAAGTGTTTGTTGCTCGAAATCAGTATTCTTAGAAAGGGAATTTATTTCCAAAAGAGACAGTTGGAGAATAGTAATTCTCGAGGAAAATCGAGAACCACAAGCAGACATCGCTTCACCGATGGAAACCGAACAAGCTCAACAAACACATAAACAGCACATTAAAAGTACACAAGTCACAACCAGATCAGAAACGATCCCACAATAAACTGAGAGATATGGTAATATCGTAACAGAGCATGAAGATGCATCGCTCATAGATGATGAGCCTAGTACCTATCTGAGCCGCCGGGACGAGTCCGAGGAATGGCTAGAAGCCATGAAGTCAGAGATGCAGTCCATGTATGACAATCAAGTTTGGAACTTGATAGATCCACCTGAGGGTGTTAAAACCATTGGGTGCAAATGGGTCTATAAAAAGAAGAAAGACATGGATGATAATCTGCAAGCCTATAAAGCTAGACTAGTGGCAAAAGGTTATAGACAGATTCATGGTGTTGACTATGATGAGACCTTTTCGAGAATAGTCATGCTTAAATCAATTAGAATTTTATTTGCCATTGCCGCATACTATGATTATGAAATATGGCAAATGGATGTCAAAACAGCATTCCTTAATGGAAACTTACTCGAGGATGTGTATATGACACAACCTGAAGGTTTTGTTCATCCAGAAAATTCTAAAAAGGTTTGCAAGCTTCAAAGATCCATTTATGGGTTGAAGCAGGCTTCTCGGAGCTGGAATCTTCGTTTTGATGAAATCACAAAGAGTTTGGGTTCATTCAAAATGAAGATGAACCTTGTGTGTACAAGAAGGTTAGTGGGAGAATAGTTGTTTTCTTAGTCTTATATGTAGATGACATATTACTCATTGGAAATGACATTCCCACCTTGCATGACCAAGACTTGGTTGGGAAGTTGTTTCTCAATGAAAGACTTAGGAGAAGTGCTTATATTCTTGGGAAAAAGATCAATAGAGATATATCAAAGAGATTGATTTGTCTGAGTCAAAGTACATACATTAATAAAATATTGAAGAGGTTCAATATGCAAGACTCCAAGAGAGGACTCTTGCCAATGTCACATGGCATTCATCTGAGTGAGACTCAGAGTCCTAAGACTCCTGATGAGCGAGCACGTATGAGCAAGATACCATACGCATCGGCTATTGGATCGATCATGTATGCCATGATTTGTACTCGACCAGATGTATCGTTTGCTCTTAGTATGACAAGTCGATACCAATCGAATCCAGGTGAAAGTCACTGGACAGCAGTGAAAACCATCCTAAAGTACTTGAGAAGAACCAAGGATGATTTCCTAGTTTATGGAGGGGTGGGAAACGAGCTGGCTGTAAGAGGTTACGCCGATGCAAGTTTCGAAACCGACAGAGACGATTTCAAATCGCAAACTGGTTATGTGTTTGTATTGAATGGAGGTCTTTGTGAGTTGGAAGAGTTCCAAGCAAAGCACGGTTCTTGATCATTCTGAAGTGAGTACAGCGGCATCGGATGCGGCTAAGGAAGCCGTATGGATCAAGAAGTTCGTTACCGAACTAGGAGTGGTGCCAACCATCCGTGGTCCCATAAGCCTTTATTGTGACAATAATGGTGCTATTGCACAAGCTAAAGAGCCTAGGTCCCATCATAATTCCAAACATATACTCGAAAAATATCACCTAGTCGGAGAGATCGTCGACGAGGAGATATTACAATATGCAAAGTAGCAACGGAAGAGAATGTTGCGAGATCCACTTACCAAGCCTCTCTCACAAGGAAAGCATGTTGAGCATGCTAGAGCGATAGGACTAAAGGTCATGAATGAATGGTCCTAGTGCAAGTGGGAGATTGTTGGGAATAGTGCCCTAGGACATTCGATGTGCCTAGATTTGTAATTGTCACATTTAAATAAAGTTATTTGATATCATTTATTTCTCGTTGATTATTATAATGTGTGCATGTTTTAATATTATAATAATCGAATAATAGTTATTCACGAATAATAAGATTATTCAAATGTCCCTGTAAAAATCTTTTTGAGTATAGACTCAACTCATTAATATACTAGTAGGGGTTTGATTGAAAATCATCTGATGATTATGAGTATGGTACTGATCAATCATATGGGTATTGGTTGGAGAACTAATACTGGACCGACCCGCATTGAGATCACCGCATGGAAATGTCATAAGTGAATCTCAATACGGTATGTCAATAAATCCTTGAACCTGAGATTATCATAGAGTCCAACATGATAATCTGCTATGCCTTGACGTAATCCAACGTCATCTCAAACATGGTGATCATAAAGGTTAGCGATCGGGATTAGTGGAAGTCATGTAGAGGGCAATGAATAATCAAGATGGAGATTTGTCCCACTCTTAAGTGAGAGAGATATCTGCAGGGCCCCTCGATAAGTAGCACTCAAGCAAATGCATGGCCATGCTCAAATGAAGAGTCATTTGATTCAATCAGTCTACTTAAGATCGAGAAAGCATTTGAACATAAATAAGTATGACAGACTCCATGACTTAGTTCAAATATGATATCGCGTGACAAAGGGATTTGACACGTTAAAAGGTTTAATGGACTATTAACTTATATTATTTGGGTAATCATAATGTCTTGCTAGAGGTCGCTTATGATTTATTATTTAATAAGGTATTAAATAATTGCCAACATAATATAAGCCTTTTAGTCGCACATACGACAATTATAGACAAGTAGGAATAAATATCAACTGGGAATAATAAATATAATATTGGATATTATATTTATAAGGAGATTAAATAATAAGTAATATATATAATATTGGATATTATATATATTGTATTATTTAATAAGTTGAGGGGCAACTAAGCAAATACTAGATTATTGAATCTAGGGTTTACTTAGTATAAATATAAGGTCTTGGACAAGGAGTTGTCATTAGAATACAAGACCTAAAAATCGGCCCTTCAAGGAGAAGAAAAATCGGCCATCTACATCATATTGTAGGAGAACGGAGTCGATCATCCCTCTTCCCTTAGTTGATCTTGATCAATAGTACAATCCTTCTAGTAAGGAATTTGTGTTGTACTATTTATCAATATTATTCGTAAGGATCTAGCAATCCGGCTTGTGGAATTGTTCGTGTGTGGATCACCAAAAGAGGAAGGAGATATTCATCTGCTTCTAGTCCGGATCTAGAATTGTTCAATCGGATTAAGGTAATTCGATTAACTCTTTAGTTAAACAATTAAATTACTGCATGAGATCCTAAATTGGGTTTTCACATTTATTGTTCCGCTGCGTTTTTACTCCGATTATTCTGTATTCGATACATAGAAAACCCAACAACGGTCGGGTTCGGCCGATAGTGACTTTGGCATTTCCGGACGAGTACGGCACGAGCCGTGTCGGACGACACGGCCGAGTTCGGTCGGCAGTGCTCGACATTTTCCGGCAGGTGGTGACATTTTCCGGTAGGTTGGACATTTTACGGCAGGTTGGACACGGTTGAGCTCGGCAGCTTGGTCCTTTTACGTCCTGTGTCCGTTTTCTCGCGTAAAAATGTCGCCGTACGTGCATGACGCGTTGTAAGGCCATTTACGTCGATCCTTGCTTTGTTTTATTTATTCGGACAAGTCAATTCCGTATCATTCCCTCCACCTTTAAAGGGAATTGTCCTCAATTCCGAACTCCCATCGTTTCCAGATGAAATAGCTTAAACCTCAACGTACTTGATTTCGAAAATATCCGCAGTGCGTATATGGCCCAAAATCTTGAGACGGTAGGTAATATGGGATCTTCAGGAATCACCAAACAAATAACTATCATTATTAATGAAATAATAATAATTATTCTGCGAGGTAATACTGATATCACGATATGAATCATCATATAACCGGACATCTAAAATGGGAGGCACGACAGTAATAATAGGTCGCTCTTCATCGGATGCCACTTCAAGCCCTAGGAAAAAGGCCTCGTCGTCGTCTTTAGTGTCAAACTCTTGGTAAGGCTCGGGATATAGATGTTCCGGAATCATAATATCTTCTTGCTCCGTATCAAGAACCGAAAACACCTCATTGGAGTTTTGACAAAAATCTTCAAAACAACTTACATCGAGACATGGATCGCCGTCGGGCACAACATCAAAAATGGGAAGCATTAATGATTTCACGTCGGGTGGACCATCAAAAATGGGAAACAGGGAATCAATTATGGGTTCCTCTTCGTCAACTGGTTCAGTATCAAATACTGGTAGCCCTTCATAATCCAGCCTAATTTCCATGACACTAACCGGCTCCTCATCATTAAAATAATTTGAACCGTTTTGATCAATTTGGCCAACACAACTAATTGGATCATGCTCATAATAGTAAGATCTAAGTTCGTCAATTAGGGAAACATGGCTCAACTCACTTTCTTCGTTGTATTGCGTCGTTGAAACCTCTGTCTCGTCTACTTCATTGAAAATGGTGGTAGAGACATCATCTTCATCGAAAAACGGCTTTGCTAGAAATTCTTCGATGGAGATAAACCTTAGATCGAAGGTCGGCGGTGGGGCGTCGAAGGATTGGTGGTGGGGAAACAAAGACTGGCGGTAAGATGTGGATTTGAACCTTCGCTTGAAATATTTTCTGAATTTTTGCCAATCTGTAATTTTAGGCTTACGTTGTTGTGAACGGGACTGTTTCAATTTTTGCCACCAGAAGGCGGCGCTACCGCGGAGGTGCTTTGTCACCAGCGAAACGCGGCGGTTGATTGGGGCAGCCTTGAAGTCCGCGTGCTCCTCACAAGCATTGAGCCAATCTATGCACGCATCTGGATTACTAGATCTGTGAAACTCCGGCATGCTGCGGAATTTAGCCAAGAAATCAATATCGTTGGCGTCGTCTCTGCGTCTTGCTTGCATACGTGGTTCCGGTAAGCCGTTTAGTGTGTCACGGAGTTTCATCAAGAAATCGAGATCGGAGAAATCCATAACAAGAATCAAGAGATAGTTCTTGATAAGAAATCGTTGAATAAATCGCCCAAGGAGATGACCTTGGGCTCCGATACCACTTATGATATGAATTTGCCCGGAAGATTGGATACATATCGGTCGGAGTATATGTAAGTGTATGATTGCGGAAGGCTTTTTACGAGTCGGGTGTTTTTGGGTGTATTTTATGGTAATAATATCAGATAAAATAAGAACATCGATCAAGAAGACTTGAACGATCAATAACAAGGATAAGGATTTATCGAATTAGACCTATAATTCGATAAGAAGATTTCTTCTCAAGACCTATTGAGAATCAATCGGATTAATACTCGAAAACGCGTCGAATAAAAATCAAGTTTCGGTAAAAATCATTTACCAAGGATAGAAATACAAAGTGTATTCTTTCACAACATTCAAATTCATAATCTACCTATTACAAGTGATAATCAAAGACTACTTATAGGAGATGTAGTCTAAGTCTACTAAGGAATCAAACAAAAAAAGAAAATAATTCAAAGATTACAAAATCTTTGAATAATCAAAACAAATCAAATAAAATAAGAAAAAGAAACATAAATCACAAAACATGGGAACACAATCCCTAAAAGAGTAAAGAAAGGAAAAGAGAAGACAAAAATACACAAAAGTGTATAAAATAAGGGGCTGCCGGCAGGGACTCGACTGTGTCCCGAGACACGGTCGCGGCGCCGTCGACAAGCGTCGGAAGGACTCGACCGTGTCGTCTGGCACGGTCGGGTTCAGCCGACAGGCATTCCGGCATTTCTGGGCGAGTAGGACTCGACTGTGTCGCCTGGCACGGTCGGGTTCGGCCGACAGGCGATCTGGCATTTCTGGGCGAGTAGGACTCGACCGTGTCGGCTGGCACGGTCGGGTTGAACGGGCAGACGTTCCGGCAGTTCTGGATGAGTAAGACTCGACCGTGTCGGACGACACGTTCGGGTTCGGCCGACAGTGACTTTGGCATTTCCGGACGAGTACGGCATGGGCCGTGTCGGACGACACGACCGAATTCGGTCGGCAGTGCTCGGCATTTTCCGGCAGGTGGTGACATTTCCTGGCAGGTTGGACATTTTCCGGCAGGTTGGACACGGTTGAGCTCGGCAGCTTGGTCCTTTTACTTCTTGTGTCCGTTTTCTCGCGTAAAAATATCGCCGTACGTGCATGACGCGTTGTAAGGCCATTTACGTCGATCCTTGCTTTGTTAGATGTTCCGGAATTATAACATCTTCTTGCTCCGTATCAAGAACCGAAAATACCTCATTGGAGGACAAAAATCTTCAAAACAACTTACATCGAGACATGGATCGCCGTCGGGGACAACCTCAAAAATAGGAAGCATTAATGATTTCACGTCGGGTGCACCATCAAAAATGGGAAATACGGAATCAATTATGGGTTCCTCTTCGTCAACTGGTTCAGTATCAAATACTGGTGGCCCTTCATAATCCGGCCCAATTTCCATGACACTAACCGACTCCTCATCATTAAAATAATTTAATCCGTTTTGATCAATTTGGCCATCATAACTAATTGGATCATGCTCATAATAGTAAGATCTAAGTTCGTCAATTAGGGAAACATGGCTCAACTCACTTTCTTCGTTGTATTGGGTCGTTGAAACCTCTGTCTCGTCTACTTCATTGAAAATGGTGGTAGAGACATCGTCTTCATCGAAAAACGGCTTTGCTGGAAATTCTTCGATGGGGATAAAACTTAGATCGAAGGTCAGCGGTGGGGCATCGAAGGATTGGTGGTGGGGAAACAACGACTGGTGGTAAGATGTGGATTTGAACCTTCGCTTGAAATATTTTCTGAATTTTTGCCAATCTGTAATTTTAGGCTTACGTTGTTGTGAACGGGACTGTTTCAATTTTTGCCACCAGGAGGCGGCGCTACCGCGGAGTCGCTTTGTCACCAGCGAAACGCGGCGGTTGATCGGGGCAGCCTTGAAGTCCGCGTGCTCCTCACAAGCATTGAGCCAATCTATGCACGCATCTGGATTACTTGATCCGTGAAACTCTGGCATGCTGTGGAATTTAGCCAAGAAATCAATATCGTTGGCGTCGTCTCTGCGTCTTGCTTGCATACGTGGTTCCGGTAAGCCGTTTAGTGTGTCACGGAGTTTCATCAAGAAATCGAGATCGGAGAAATCCATAACAAGAATCAAGAGATAGTTCTTGATAAGAAATCGTTGAATAAATCGCCCAAGGAGATGACCTTAGGCTCCGATACCACTTATGATACGAATTCGCCCGGAAGAGTGGATACGTATCGGTCGGAGTATATGTAAGTGAATGATAGCGGAAGGCTTTTTACGAGTCGGGTGTTTTTGGGTGTATTTTATGGGAATAATATCGGATAAAGTAAGAACATCGATCAAGAAGACTTGAACGATCAATAACAAGGATAAGGATTTATCGAATTAGACCTATAATTCGATAAGAAGATTTCTTCTCAAGACCTACTGAGAATCAATCGGATTAATACTCAAAAGCGCGTCGAATAAAAATCAAGTTTCGGTAAAAATCATTTACCAAGGATAGAAATACAAAGTGTATTCTTTCACAACATTCAAATTCATAATCTACCTATTACAAGTGATAATCAAAGACTACTTAGGAGATGTAGTCTAAGTCTACTAAGGAATCAAACAAAAAAGAAAATAATTCAAAGATTACAAAATCTTTGAATAATCAAAACAAATCAAATAAAATAAGAAAAAGAAACATAAATCACAAAACATGGGAACACAATCCCTAAAAGAGTAAAGAAGGGAAAAGAGAAGACAAAAATACACAAAAGTGTATAAAATAAGGGGCTGCCGGTAGGGACTCGACCGTGTCCCGAGACACGGCCGCGACGCGGTCGACAGGCGTCGGAAGGACTCGACCGTGTCGCCTGGCACGGTCGGGTTCGGCCGACAGGCGTTCTGGAATTTCTGGGCGAGTAGGACTCGACCGTGTCGCCTGGCACGGTCGGGTTGGACGGGCAGACGTTTTGGCAGCTCTGGACGAGTAAGACTCGACCGTGTTGGACGACACGGTCGGGTTCGGCCGATAGTGACTTTGACATTTCCGGACGAGTACGGCACGGGCCGTGTCGGATGACACGGCCGAGTTCGGTCGGCAATGCTCGGCATTTTCCGGCAGGTGGTGACATTTTCCGGCAGGTTGGACATTTTCCGGCAGGTTGGACACGGTTGAGCTCGGCAGCTTGGTCCTTTTACATCTTGTGTCCGTTTTCTCACGTAAAAATGTCGTCGTACGTGCATGACGCGTTGTAAGGCCATTTACGTCGATCCTTGCTTTGTTAGATGTTCCGGAATCATAACATCTTCTTGCTCCGTATCAAGAACCAAAAATACCTCATTGGAGTTTGGACAAAAATCTTCAAAACAACTTACATCGAGACATGGATCATCGTCGGGCACAACATAAAAAATGGGAAGCATTAATGATTTCACGTCGGGTGCACCATCAAAAATGGGAAACACGGAATGAATTATGGGTTCCTCTTCGTCAACTTGTTCGGTATCAAATACTGGTGGCCCTTCATAATCCGGCCCAATTTCCATGACACTAACCGGCTCCGCATCATTAAAATAATTTGATCCGTTTTTATCAATTTGGCCAACACAACTAATTGGATCATGCTCATAATAGTAAGATCTAAGTTCGTCAATTAGGGAAACATGTCTCAACTCACTTTCTTCGTTGTATTGCGTCGTTGAAACCTCTGTCTCGTCTACTTCATTGAAAATGGTGGTAGAGACATCGTCTTCATCGAAAAACGGATTTGCTGGAAATTCTTCGATGGGGATAAACCTTAGATCGAAGGTCGACGGCGGGGCGTCGAAAGATTGGTGGTGGGGAAACAACGACTGGTGGTAAGATGTGGATTTGAACCTTCACTTGAAATATTTTCTAAATTTTTGCCAATCTGTAATTTTAGTCTTACGTTGTTGTGAACGGGACTGTTTCAATTTTTGCCACCAGAAGGCGGTGCTATCGCGGAGGCGCTTTGTCACCAGCAAAACGCGGAGGTTGATCGAGGCATCCTTGAAGTCCGCGTGCTCCTCACAAGCATTGAGCCAATCTATGCACGCATATGGATTACTAGATCCGTGAAACTCCGGCATGCTGCGGAATTTAGCCAAGAAATCAATATCGTTGACGTTGTCTCTGCGTCTTGCTTGCATATGTGGTTCCGGTAAGCCGTTTAGTGTGTCACGGAGTTTCATCAAGAAATCGAGATCGGAGAAATCCATAACAAGAATCAAGAGATAGTTCTTGATAAGAAATCGTTGAATAAATTGCCCAAGGAGATGACCTTGGGCTCTGATATCACTTATGATACGAATTCGCCCGGAAGAGTGGATACGTATCGGTCGTAGTATATGTAAGTGTATGATAGCGAAAGGCTTTTTACGAGTCGGGTGTTTTTGGGTGTATTTTATGGGAATAATATCGGATAAAGTAAGAACATCGATCAAGAAGACTTGAATGATCAATAACAAGGATAAGGATTTATCGAATTAGACCTATAATTCGATAAGAAGATTTCTTCTCAAGACCTATTGAGAATCAATCGGATTAATACTCGAAAACGCGTCGAATAAAAATCAAGTTTCGGTAAAAATCATTTACCAAGGATAGAAATACAAAGTGTATTATTTCACAATATTCAAATTCATAATCTACCTATTACAAGTGATAATCAAACACTTGGAGACGTAACATACACAAGGTCACACACACTCTAGGGGCGATTTTCACACACAAAATAGCTCCCGGCCCGGCGGCGCGTGTGGCCGCGTAAGGAAGCCCCTCCATCATCGGCCGACGGATAATTGTTCGTCTCTCCGAGGCGAACGTCCCCTCCAAATTTCACTCAATTCCGACAACGTTTACCTGTGCAAATCTAGATTGCAAATTCCGGCTGAAAACTCCATTTTCGCTGAACTTCGTTTGCCTTTTCCGGCCACGTCCGTGGCGCAAACTCTTGGGCACCAACCGGAATAGACTCCTGTTGTAATTCCGGTCATTTCCCCTCTGGCTCCGTCGGCTGAATCGCGGTCTCCGGCCGGCGACGATTCTTGGTCAACCGTTGATCGCGGCCGCATTTTCTCCTTTTCCGGCGTGCTCCGGCCTCCTCTCGGTAGCGGACCACTTTCATTGGATTCCTCTTGTCGAGCTGCTTCCGTTGCTTACAATTTCGACCAGGTTCCGGCCACCTCAGATTCCGGCGAGATTTTCCGGCCACCTCAGATTCTGGCGAGATTTTCCGACGAGTCTTCCTTAGGGTTCTTGGGAGCTGCTCTCCAGCAGTTTGGTTCCGGTAGTCATGGCCGATGACGGCCGGTCGCCGCCGGCGAATGGGCAGCCACCGGACTTTGTTCATCCATCGTCGATTCCGATAATGATTTCTACAGAAGTCCTCATGTCCTGCTTCCAACATATGATGTCATCTCTTTCCAACATTTCCTATTCGAAGACGCCCTCGGTCTCTCCATCATTACTGGCTTCGGCGCCGCTCCATAATTCGGCCCCCCAGCTCGGTTCCCTCAAATAAGACGACCCAAGTTTGGGAAAAACTACGGGTCCCTCTCCTTCATCTTTCAAGGAAGCTCTGACAGGTAATCTTTCTAACTCGAGGAAAGATATTCATTTCTCAGATGATATTTATCGTAACTACTGTGATCCGGTGCACAAAGGGGATTTCATATCTATTTCCTTAGATGAAAAAATTTACTCTGAAAGGGTTAAATACATTCAAAATTCCTTAAATGGTAGGTTGTTGCAACCGAAAAACTCTAAGCCTTACTCTCTTGATCAACTGAAGGCTGAATTGCAAAATGCTTGGTCTATCTCCACGTCCTAGAAATTAATACCTCTGGGAAAAGGATACTTTAACGTTCAATTTAATAATTCGGAAGATAAAAATTGTGTTTTTAGCAAAACTTCATGGAACTTGGTCTCCGGATATTTTCGTTTATCCACTTGGGTTCCGGATTTCAACCCTTATAAAATTGCTACTTCTAAAGCACAAGTTTGGATCCGAATTTATGAGTTGCCGATTGAATACTGGCACCCTCAACTTATTTTTACAATTTCTAAGACTCTTGGCAACCCTCTGAAAATTGATGAACATTCTCTGAATGGGGAAGTGGGTCATTTTGTTCGGGTCCTAATTGAAATTGACTTGAAAGACCATGTTCACAACAATGTCATGGTTGAATGTTCGGGTCATTGTGTTTTCCCTTCTATTGGCTACGAAAAATTTCCAGAGTTTTGCACTCATTGCTCAATCGTTGGTCACTCCAACAATTCCTGTAGAAGTAAAAAATTGGCTCTGAACTCCAACTCTACGGTTCCTAGCGACCGCCAGAATCGCCAATCCAAATATGTTCGGAAACCATCCCCTACCCCTACTGTTAGGGTTAATAATTCAAACAACAATAATTGCTTCAATGTGCTTGACGTTGAACCAACAGAAGGTGATTCCAATAATGATCACCATCAGCTCGCCTTGACGGTTTTCCAGCCTTCAATAGAGCAAAATGATACCATTGTCCCCACTTCTGAGTTCTCCGCTGAACATGCCAACAATAACATGTTATCCCTTACCACTAACGTCTTCCAGCCTGATAATAACAACACGTCAGTGTCTTCCAAGGGCACGATCTTGACTAACCCTTCTTCATCATCTCGTCATGAGCAACTGACTGACACGGTTGGGCCCCCTATTGTGTCTGCTGACCATGACAAAGATAAGAGCCATACCATTGCTGCTAAGGCAGGAAAATCTATTGTTATTTCTCCTATCATTCCCTCAGAAAAACCACAAGCTCCACTAAAACAAGCTAAAAGGGATGTTAAATTCCCAAAGACGGTGCAATTACTCCCTGCCAACTCCACGGCAGCGAAAAATCTTAATTTGGCCGCTTCTAAACCTTGGCGAAATTCTTCTGAGGAAGAGGATCAGCAAAATAATCCGCCTGAAGCACGGATAAATGCCGTTTCTAAATGAATATCCTTTCCTGTAATATCAGGGGGATAAGGAAGCGGGTTGCTAGGGACCAGCTTCGTCACTATATCACGGTTTGTAAGCTGGATATTCTTTGTATCATCGAACCATTCACTTCTTTTGCTCGTTCCGATCTTTCTCTCTGGCGTTCGTGTGGTCTTTCTCTTCTTGCCGAGAATCAGCGAGGGAACCGGGACCCTGACATTTGGGTGCTCGGCTCCCTCAACATATCTAATTGCCAAGTCATCCATGTCTGTGATCAAGTTATCATCATGGACATCTCTTTTAATGGATGGGACTTTCGGGCGTCTATTGTTCATGGTGCTCGTAACTATATTGGTCGCAGGAATCTTTGGGAGGATATCCTGAGCTTCCTTCACCCTAACCTTTTAGTCTTCGGAGATTTTAATGCCGTCATTGGGGCACATGAGCGTCACAGTCTTCATGTTCCCAATGCTACTTCTTGTCGGGAGTTCAGTCAATTTATTGACGAGGCCTTGCTTGTCGGCATCCCTTTTATTAGTCATCGATTTACCTGGAGAGGCAGGGTTCACGATGATTATCATGTTGAGACACGCATTGATCGATTTTTGGCCACCCCCAATTTTATCGATCACTGGGTTTCCACAAAATATCATGTTTTCCCTAGGACCTGCTCTGATCACCACCCGATCTGGCTCACCTCCACTTTGGGTAATACTTCTTTTCCCAGACCTTTCCATTTTCAACGTATGTAGACTACTGATAATTCATTTATTGATGTTATTCGAAACTCCTGGAATCTTAATTGTGGGAACCGGTCTCCTTGGGACTTGGTTTTGTACAAGCTTAAAAGACTGCGTCGTACCCTCAAGCATTGGAATTTTTCGTCTTTTGGTGATATTTTCACTAAAAAAAGTCAGCTTTTGGATCAACTTGGTGACATTCAGTCTCTCATTGATGCGGATGGGTATACCGACGAGCTCTTCTGTCAGGAGGTCGAAACAACTGCGGCCTTGAAGGACATCCTTAATAAAGAGAGTCTTTTCTTCCAACAAAGGAGTAGGACTAATTGGCTTAAGGATGGTGATCGGAATACTGCCTTTTTCCATAGGACAGTTAAGATGAGGAATAATCGTCTTCAGCTCTCCTCTCTCCTTATTGACGGTGATCTTTGTCGTGATCCGTCTACCATCTCGAACCACATTGTGAATTTTTATCAGCATCTTTTCGAAGGCCACCCGATTGCTACTAACTGGCCAACTGGTTTCTCTCTTCCTAAGGTTTCTCATCAGCATAACTCCATCCTTACTTCTATTCCCCATTCCGAGGAAATTCGTTCTACAGTTTTCGATATGGAGCCCCACAGTGCCCCTGGGCCTGACGGCTTTACTGGATTATTTTATCAGTTCTCTTGGGAGGTCATTGGTACTGATATTGTGGCGGCTATTCGGCAATTTTTCATTGAGGGTGATCTTCCGATGGGTGTTAACTCTAGCTTAGTAGCTCTCATTCCTAAACTCAAATGGGCCATCTCTATTGAGCAATTCCGGCCTATTGTCTTAAGTAACTTTATCTTCAATATTATTACTAAAATCCTCACGGCCAGACTTTCTAGTTTTATTCATGAGATCATCAGCCCCCATCAGTTTGGCTTTATTCCGGGTCGGCGCATCCACGATTGTATATCTATTGCTTCGGAATGCGTTAATTGTTTGAATCGCCGCGCGTTCGGCGGTAACATGGCTATTAAAATTGACATTCGTAAAGCTTTTGACACTCTCTCCTGGGAGTTCTTATTGGATGTTCTTCACAGTTTTGGTTTTCACGACCAGTTTGTTGCTTGGGTTTCCACCATTCTTCACTCAGCGAAGCTTTCAATTCTTATAAATGGTGCTCCTACGGGTAACTTTGCGTGCAGTCAAGGGGTTCGGCAACAGTCAGTTCCGATGTTTTGGGCGAGTAGGACTCGACTGTGTCTTGGGACACGGTTGGGCTGGGCGGGCAGTCTTTCGGAAAGTTCCGGAAGAGTTCGAATCGGCCGTGTCTCGGGACACGGTCGAGTCCGGTGCGCAGTCAGTTTTGCTTGTCCGGTACATCTCGGCACGGGCCGTGTCGGACGACACGGCCGAGTTCGGTAGGCAGTGTACTTGGGTCTTCTGGCATAGCATGACACGGGCCGTGTCATATGACACGGCCGAGACCTGGCACCTTGGTCCTCCTCGTTTTGTGTCCGTTTTCTCACAGAGGTTAGGTGCATGTGCATACAATGTTGTATCGTTACTTACGTCAATTCTTACTTCATTTTCTTCGTTTGGATATGTCAATATCGCATCATCTCCTCCCCCTTTAAAAGGAATTGACCTCAATTCAGTAATTCCATCGTCGTCAAGGTAAGAAGATAGATCACCCACGTTAAAAGTGGTATGTACTCCATAATCGCCCGGAAGTTCTACTTTATATGCATTGTCGTTCACCTTACCCACGATTTTGTAAGGACCCTCGGCCCTCGGCATAAGTTTGTTCTTGCATTTACTAGGAAATCTCTCCTTTCTTAAGTGTACCCAAACCAAGTCACCTATCTCGAACTGTCTCGATTTTCTTTGACTGTTGGATTTCCATTTGTACGCGTCATTCACCTCTTTGATTCGATCACGTATTTGTCCATGTAACTTTATCATCGATTTAAGTTTAGATTCCGCATCTTTGTGTACCAACTCGTCCTTCAGCAATGGAATCAAGTCAAAGGGTATATAAGGATTTAACCCGTAGACGATTTCAAAGGGAGAGTGTGCCGTGGCATGTGTAGGGGATCGGTTATAGGCATGAGCAAGTTTCACGTCCCAATACTTTTGCGTTTTATTCACATGTGATAAGAATTACGTATGAAAGTGGACGTAAACTCGTATGGAATGCAGCGGAAATATAATTGATCCTCACACATTTACCAAGGATAGAAATACAAAGTGTATTCTTATTTCTTCAACATTCAATGATATTACAATGCTCATACAAGACTACTTATAGGAAAACTAAGTCTTCCTATCATTTAAACAAAACAATTCAAAGATTACAAAATCTTTGAATAATCAAAACAAATCAAAATAAAATACAAAAGGGGAACATAAATCACATAATAGGGGAACACGATCCCTAAAATAAGTAAAGAAAGAAAAGGAAAAAAAAAACAAGCAACAAAAAGTGTATAAAAAAGGTGGGTGCCGGCAGGGAGACACGCCGTGTCGCTCGAAACAGCCGCGGCGCACACAACATTGGTCGGCAGGACTCGACCGTGTCGCCTGGCACACGGTAGGGTGTCTGGACAGTCAGTTCCAATGTTTTGGGCGAGTAGGACTCGACTGTGTCTTGGGACACGGTTGGGCTGGGCGGGCAGTCTTTCGGAAAGTTCCGGAAGAGTTCGACTCGGCTGTGTCTCGGGACACGGTCGAGTCCGGTGCGCAGTCAGTTTTGCTTGTCCGGTACATCTCGGCACGGGCCGTGTCGGACGACACGGCCGAGTTCGGTAGGCAGTGTACTTGGGTCTTCTGGCATAGCATGACACGGGCCGTGTCATATGACACGGCCGAGACCTGGCACCTTGGTCCTCCTCGTTTTGTGTCCGTTTTCTCACAGAGGTTAGGTGCATGTGCATACAATGTTGTATCGTTACTTACGTCAATTCTTACTTCATTTTCTTCGTTTGGATATGTCAATATCGCATCATCTCCTCCCCCTTTAAAAGGAATTGACCTCAATTCAGTAATTCCATCGTCGTCAAGGTAAGAAGATAGATCACCCACGTTAAAAGTGGTATGTACTCCATAATCGCCCGGAAGTTCTACTTTATATGCATTGCCGTTTACCTTACCCACGATTTTGTAAGGACCCTCGGCCCTCGGCATAAGTTTGTTCTTGCGTTTACTAGGAAATCTCTCCTTTCTTAAGTGTACCCAAACCAAGTCGCATACCTCGAACTGTCTCGATTTTCTTTGATTGTTGGATTTCCATTTGTATGCGTCATTCACCTCTTTGATTCGATCACGTATTTGTCCATGTAACTTTATCATCGTTTTAAGTTTAGATTCCGCATCTTTGTGTACCAACTCGTCCTTCGGCAATGGAATCAAGTCAAAGGGTATATAAGGATTTAACCCGTAGACGATTTCAAAGGGAGAGTGTGCCGTGGCATGTGTAGGGGATCGGTTATAGGCATGAGCAAGTTTCACGTCCCAATACTTTTGCGTTTTATTCACATGTGATAAGAATTACGTATGAAAGTGGACGTAAACTCGTATGGAATGCAGCGGAAATATAATTGATCCTCACATATTTACCAAGGATAGAAATACAAAGTGTATTCTTATTTCTTCAACATTCAATGATATTACAATGCTCATACAAGACTACTTATAGGAAAACTAAGTCTTCCTATCATTTAAACAAAACAATTCAAAGATTACAAAATCTTTGAATAATCAAAACAAATCAAAATAAAATACAAAAGGGGAACATAAATCACATAATAGGGGAACACGATCCCTAAAATAAGTAAAGAAAGAAAAGGAAAAAAAAAACAAGCAACAAAAAGTGTATAAAAAAGGTGGGTGCCGGCAGGGAGACAGGCCGTGTCGCTCGAAACAGCCGCGGCGCACACAACATTGGTCGGCAGGACTCGACCGTGTCGCCTGGCACACGGTAGGGTGTCCGACAAATGGGCCTAATGTTTTGGGCGAGTAGGACTCGACTGTGTCTTGGGACACGGTTGGGCTGGGCGGGCAGTCTTTCGGAAAGTTCTGGAAGAGTTAGACTCGGCCGTGTCTCGGGACACGGTCGAGTCCGGTGGGCAGTCAGTTTTGCTTGTCCGGGACATCTCGGCACGGGCCGTGTCGGACGACACGGCCGAGTTCGGCAGGCAGTGTACTTGGGTCTTCTGGCACAGCATGACACGGGCCGTGTCATATGACACGGCCGAGACCTGGCACCTTGGTCCTCCTCGTTTTGTGTCCGTTTTCTCACATCGGTTAGGTGCATGTGCATACAATGTTGTATCGTTACTTACGTCAATTCTTACTTCGTTTTATTCGTTTGGATATGGCAATATCGCATCATCTACTCCCCCTTTAAAAGGAATTGACCTCAATTCAGTAATTCCATCGTCGTCAAGGTAAGAAGATAGATCGCCCACGTTAAAAGTGGTATGTACTCCATAATCGCCCGGAAGTTCTACTTTATATGCATTGTCGTTCACCTTACCCACGATTTTGTAAGGACCCTCGGCCCTCGGCATAAGTTTGTTCTTGCATTTACTAGGAAATCTCTCCTTTCTTAAGTGTACCCAAACCAAGTCGCCTATCTCGAACTGTCTCGATTTTGTTTGACTGTTGGATTTCCATTTGTGCGAGTCATTCACCTCTTTGATTCGATCACGTATTTGTCCATGTAACTTTATCATCGATTTAAGTTTAGATTCCGCATCTTTGTGTACCAACTGGTCCTTCAGCAATGGAATCAAGTCAAAGGGTATATAAGGATTTAACCCGTAGACGATTTCAAAGGGAGAGTGTGCCGTGGCATGTGTAGGGGATCGGTTATAGGCATGAGCAAGTTTCACGTCCCAATACTTTTGCGTTTTATTCACATGTGATAAGAATTACGTATGAAAGTGGACGTAAACTCGTATGGAATGCAGCAGAAATATAATTGATCCTCACACATTTACCAAGGATAGAAATACAAAGTGTATTCTTATTTCTTCAACATTCAATGATATTACAATGCTCATACAAGACTACTTATAGGAAGACTGAGTCTTCCTATCATTTAAACAAAACAATTCAAAGATTACAAAATCTTTGAATAATCAAAACAAATCAAAATAAAATACAAAAGGGGAACATAAATCACATAATAGGGGAACACGATCCCTAAAATAAGTAAAGAAAGAAAAGGAAAAAAAAAACAAGCAACAAAAAGTGTATAAAAAAGGTGGGTGCCGGCAGGGAGACAGGCCGTGTCGCTCGAATCAGCTGCGGCGCACGCAACATTGGTCGGCAGGACTCGACCGTGTCGCCTGGCACACGGTAGGGTGTCTGGACAGTCAGTTCCGACGTTTTGGGCGAGTAGGACTCGACCGTGTCTTGGGACACGGTTGGGCTGGGCGGGCAGTCTTTCGGAAAGTTCCGGAAGAGTTCGACTCGGCCGTGTCTCGGGACACGGTCGAGTCCGGTGGGCAGTCAGTTTTGCTTGTCCGGGACATCTCGGCACGGGCCGTGTCGGACGACACGGCCGAGTTCGGCAGGCAGTGTACTTGGGTCTTCCGGCACAGCATGACACGGGCCGTGTCATATGACACGGCCGAGACCTGGCACCTTGGTCCTCCTCATTTTGTGTCCGTTTTCTCACAGAGGTACGTAGGTGCATGTGCATACAATGTTGTATCGTTACTTACGTCAATTCTTACTTCATTTTCTTCGTTTGGATATGTCAATATCGCATCATCTCCTCCCCCTTTAAAAGGAATTGACCTCAATTCAGTAATTCCATCGTCGTCAAGGTACGAAGATAGATTGCCCACGTTAAAAGTGGTATGTACTCCATAATCGCCCGGAAGTTCTACTTTATATGCATTGTCGTTCACCTTACCCACGATTTTGTAAGGACCCTCGGCCCTCGGCATAAGTTTGTTCTTGCATTTACTAGGAAATCTCTCCTTTCTTAAGTGTACCCAAACCAAGTCGCCTATCTCGAACTGTATCGATTTTCTTTGACTGTTGGATTTCCATTTGTACGCGTCATTCACCTCTTTGATTCGATCACGTATTTGTCCATGTAACTTTATCATCGATTTAAGTTTAGATTCCGCATCTTTGTGTACCAACTCGTCCTTCAGCAATGGAATCAAGTCAAAGGGTATATAAGGATTTAACCCGTAGACGATTTCAAAGGGAGAGTGTGCCGTGGCATGTGTAGGGGATCGGTTATAGGCATGAGCAAGTTTCACGTCCCAATACTTTTGCGTTTTATTCACATGTGATACGAATTACGTATGAAAGTGGACGTAAACTCGTATGGAATGCAGCGGAAATATAATTGATCCTCACAACACTCGAATATGTGTAACACTCGTAAGATATAACCGAAAGTAGGGCAATTCGGCTTACATAAACAAGAACAATATGAATGATTTATCAAACTAGACCTATAGTTTGATAAGGTAATCTTTCCTCAAGACCTATTGAGAATCGATTCGATTAAAACTCGAAAACGCGTCGAATTATAATCAAGGTTTCGATGAAAAGCATTCACCAAGAAGACACAAGTGTATTCTTATTTCTTCAACATACAATGACTTTTACAATGCTAACACAAGCCTATATATAGGGGACTTCAAGTCTTCCTATAATAAAAGAAAATAATTCAAAGATTTATAAAATCTTTGAATAATCAAAACAAATCAACAATAAAATACAAAGGGAACAACAATCCTAATTTTAGGGGAAACACAATCCCTAAAATGATTATAAAACAAAGCAAAGACAAACTCATAAAAGAAAACACAAAAAAAAGGTAAACTGCCGGCAGGACTCGGCCGTGTCGCTTGACACGGCCGCGGCGCGACAAGGACACTCGACACGGACGCGGCGCTGACAGGGACGTCGGCAGTGACTCGACCGTGTCCGCTTGACACGGTCGTGGCGCGATAGGTACGTCTGACTGGGACTCGTCCGACAGTGACTCGGCACGGGCGCGGCGCTGACAAAGACGTTCGGCGTGGGCCCGATCGTATCCTGGAACACAGTCGGGCGTCTGGGCAGTCGGTTTCGGCTTATCCGGAAGAGTTCGACTCGATCGTGCCAGACAACACGGTCGAGTCTAATGGGCAGTGACTTTGGCATTTCTGGACGAGTGCGGCACGGGCCGTGTCGGACAACACGGTCAGGTCCGGTCGGCAGTGCTCGGCCAGTTCCGGCAGGTGGTAATTTTTCCGGCAGGTGGTGAATTTTCCGGCAGGTTGGATATTTTCCGGCATATTGAACATTTTTCCGGCAGGTTGGATGTCGACTTTCCGGCATAGCATGACACGGGCCGCTGAGACCGATACTCTACGTCTTATGTCCGTTTTCTCGCCTAAATACATAGTAGTCCGTGCATGGCGTGTAGTAAGGTCATTTATATCGATTCTTACTTCGTCTTCTTCGTTCATATCAAATGATTCCGTATCATCTCCTCCTCCTTTAAAAGGAATTGTCCTCAATTCCGAAATTCCGTCATCATCGATGTAAGGCGAGAGGTCCCCAACATTAAAGGTTGCATGAATCCCATAATCTCCCGGAAGTTCTAATTTGTAAGCGTTGTCATTTACTTTCGCGATTACTTTAAACGGTCCCTCCGCTGGCGGCATTAATTTGTTCTTACGTTTACTTGGAAATCGCTCTTTCCTCAAGTGCAACCAAACCAAATCACCAACTTCGAACAATCTCGGCCTTCTTTGTTTGTTCGACTTTCTTTTGTAAGCCTCGTTTATTTCCTTGATTCGATTACGTACTTGCCTCGTGTAATTTCATCATCGATTTCAATTTTGATTCCGCATCCTTGTGCACTAACTTGTCACTTGGCAATGGAGTTAGATCTAACGGCATATACGGGTTTAGTCCGTAAACTACTTCGAACGGAGAGTGTGCCGTGGCATGAGTAGGAGAACGATTATAAGCGAACTCTGCATGTGCAAGTTTCAAGTCCCAATCCTTTTGTGTCTTGTTCACAAGACCACGTAGTAAAGTGCCCAACGTTCGATTGGTTACCTCGGTTTGACCGTCCGTTTGTGGATGATGTGACGTGCTAAAAAGTAGTTTGGTCCCCACCTTTCTCCACAAGGTGTTCCAAAAATAGCTAAGGAATTTTGAGTCCCGATCTCGTTTTTGGAACCCCATGCAATCGTACGATTTCTCGGAAATATAAATCAGCGACGTTACTTGCGTCGTCCGTCTTGTGGCAAGCCACAAAGTGAGCCATCTTCGAAAATCGGTCTACAACAACCATAATAGCATCTCTCCCTCATTGAGTTCGAGGTAAAGCAACAATGAAGTCCATTGAGACATCTTCCCACGGTCTTTCCGGAATCGGCAAAGGCATGTATACTCCCGGCTTGAACGAGCTCTTAGCAATATGGCATGTTACACATTTATTAATTATGTCGTGTACATCCACTTGCATCTTCGGCCAATGAAAATGCTCTTTAAGTACCTCCAATGTTTTAGCCGAACCAAAATGACCGGCCAAGCCTCCACCGTGAGCTTCCCGAACCAACAATTCCCGAATCGGGTGTTTGGGTAAACAAAGGCGATTCCCTTTGAAAAGGAATCCTTCTTGCAACGTAAACTCTCCAAATGGACCAGATTTACACCGAATGAAAACCTCACCAAAATCCACATGCCCATCATAACACTCCTTCAATGCTTCGAACCCAAGCAATCGAATGTCAAGTGTAGAAAGTAAGGCATACCGTCTAGATAAAGCATCCGCCACAACGTTGCTCTTGCCATCTTTGTATTTTGATGAAAAGTGGAATGATTGCAAGAATTCCACCCATTTAGCATGCCTCGGACTCAACTTTTGTTGGCCGTTAATATATTTCAAGGACTCATGATCCGAATGTAGGATGAAATGTTTCGGCCGAAGGTAATGGCTCAAATGATCAAGAGCCCTCACAATGGCATAGAACTCCTTGTCATAAGTACAATAGTTGAGTCGAGCCCCACCCAATTTCTCCAAAAAGTATGCAATTGGTCGCCTCCGTTGGACGAGGACCGCCCCAATACCCACTCCACTTGCGTCACATTCTACCTCGAAAGGTTGTGAAAAGTCGGGTAAAGCCAAGATAGGTGCTTCACACATTTTCGCCTTCAATTTTTCAAATGCCCCTTGGGCAGCCCCGTTCCACACAAACGGTCCTTTTTTTAAGCATTCCGTTATCAGGCTAGAAATGGTACTAAAGTCTTGTATGAACCTCCGATAAAATGAAGCAAGTCCGTGAAAGGATCGGACTTTCGTGATGGTTTTGGGCGTAGGCCAAGATTTAATCGCCTCGATCTTGGTTTGATCAACCGACACTCCTTCATTAGAAACGATGTAGCCAAGAAAGGCTACACTCTCGACTAGAAACGAACACTTCTCCTTTTTCCCATAAAGTTTTTGATCCCTAAGGATCTCGAAGACTTTCCTCAAGTGCCCGGTATGCTCTTGTAATGATCGACTATAAATCAAGATGTCGTCCAAGTATACGACGACAAATTTTCCCAAAAATGGTTTAAGTACCTCATTCATTAATCGCATGAAAGTACTTGGCGCATTTGTAAGGCCAAAGGGCATGACGAGCCATTCATATAATCCATGTTTTGTCTTGAAAGCCGTTTTCCATTCATCTCCTTCCCGCATGCGAATTTGATGATAGCCGCTTCTCAAATCAACCTTCGAAAAAATCACTGAACCATGCAACTCGTCCAACATATCATCAAGTCTTAGAATTGGGAACCAATATTTGATGGTTATGTTGTTCACGGCTCTACTATCTATACACATCCGCCATGACCCATCCTTCTTTGGAACAAGTAAAACCGGAACCGCACAAGGGCTCAAACTTTCTCGAACGTACCCGCGGTTCATTAGCTCCTCGATTTGTTTTTGCAACTCCTTTGTCTCCTCGGGGTTACATCGATAGGCGGCCTTGTTAGGGAGTGATGCACCCGGTACAAGGTCGACTTGGTGTTCAATCCCACGTAAGGGTGGTAAACCCGGCGGTAAGTCTTCTGGGAAGACATCCGCAAATTCTTGTAGCAAGGTATCGATATCTCTCTTGCCTTGCACAACTACGTCAACATCTAGTGTTTCTTTAATCATCAATAAATACACACGCTCGCCATCGTCAATAGCGTGTCTCACCTCTTTCTCGCTAGCAAACATGGTAAGCTTCAGTTTCTCCATTTGATTAGAACTCATCGATCGAATAGCTTAGGGTGCCATCGGTTTAAGCACAATCTTCTTGCCTTTATCTCGTAATTCATATTCGTTACTCCTTCCTCGATGCAAAACATCTCGGTCGAACATCCATGGTCGGCCCAAAAGTACGTGGCATGCGTCCATCGGGAGTACGTCACATAACACATCGTCTCCGTATGACCCCATAGTTAAGTTGACTCGTACTTGTCTCGTCACCTTCACTTTGCTTCCATCATCGAGCCAATGTAAGGCATACGGTCTCGGGTGAACCGTAATAGTTAGCCCGAGCTTGGTGACCATCTCGTTTGATGCTACATTCATGCAACTCCCTCCGTCTATTATCAAGCTACACCACTTTTCTCCGACTTTGCATTTGGAATGAAAGATTTGGTCTCTTTGCTCCGTATCACTTGGAATGATTTTGGTATGTAGTGATCGAAGCACTAAAGTAGTATCATATTCCGGAGCGTCATAATTCTCGCAATCCTCATTCTCTTCCTCGGCCTCCATGTTAAGTACGTCACCAAGGCCTTCCTTCTTGTCCTCGACTAAAAGTTCGTCTCGGACCGCAAGAGCTTCTCTTAAAGTGACCACCCGTTTATTTGGACATGCATTTTGATAGTGACCAAAGCCTTGACATTTAAAACATCGTACTTTAGCCAAGCTCGTTTCCTTGGAAACGTGGGGAACCTTCGGGGCCGGGGTAAGGACTTGAAAATGTACGGTAGGTTTCGTAGTCGAACTTGAGCCGGCACTTGTATTTCCGAATTTGTATGGGAATTCGGGTTTGGTAAACTTCAACTTGTTTTGAGCTTCAATTTTTATGCATAGTCCGCATAAAGTGTAAAAATCTCCGTATGGGTATAATTCCACCGTGTTTGCAATGTTTCGGTTTAGACCACGTAAGAAACGTGACATTCTTTGTTCTTCATTTTCTTCAAGTTCTCCCATTAAGGCCAAGCCTTCAAATTCTTCGATATATTCTTCCACACATAGTTTCCCTTGTACGAACTCGGCAATTTTTCGGTATAAGGTTAACCGATGTGATGTCGGGACATACCTTTTACGTAGTTTTTTCTTCAAAGAATCCCAAGAACGGATTTTCTCTTTTCCCGCACGAGCTCGTTGTGTTTTCATACCCTCGAACCATAAGGAAGCGCCCTTCCCTAACTTGAGAATTGCATATTTGCAACGTTTCTCATCGTTAAGGTGCTTGAAGTCGAACATACGTTCAATCTTCCTCTCCCACTCCAAGTAAACTTCGGGATTAGTACCTCCGACAAATTCCGGAAGTTCATTAACTTTAAATTCATCCACATGACGCGGTGAATGTGCATCATATCCTCCTCTTCTTGCTTGAAAACGTGGTTCTTGCATGATGTGTAGTTCCTCACGTAGTTTCTCCATGAAATCGTCGGAAAAATCCATGATAAGATAGTTTTGATAAGAAAATCGCCAAGAGAAATTCGCCAAGGAAGTAACCTTGAGCTCCGATACCACTAATGATACGAATTACGTATGAAAGTGGACGTAAACTCGTATGGAATGCAGTGGAAATATAATTGATCCTCACAACACTCGAATATGTGTAACACTCGTAAGATATAACCGAAAGTAGGGAAATTCGGCTTACATAAACAAGAACAATATGAATGATTTATCAAACTAGACCTATAGTTTGATAAGATAATCTTTCTTCAAGACCTATTGAGAATCGATTCGATTCAAACTCGAAAACGCATCGAATTATAATCAAGGTTTCGATGAAAAACATTCACCAAGAAGACACAAGTGTATTCTTATTTCTTCAACATACAATGGCTTTTACAATGCTAACACAAGCCTATATATAGGAGACTTCAAGTCTTCCTATAATAAAAGAAAATAATTCAAAGATTTATCAAATCTTTGAATAATCAAAACAAATCAACAATAAAATACAAAGGGAACAACAATCCTAATTTTAGGGGAAACACAATCCCTAAAATGATTAAAAAACAATGCAAAGACAAACTCATAAAAGAAAACACAAAAAAAAAGGTAAACTGCCGGCAGGACTCGGCCGTGTCGCTTGACACGGCCGCGGCGCGACAAGGACACTCGACACGGGCGCGGCGCTGACAGGGACGTCGGCAGTGACACGGTCGCGGCGCGACAGGGACGTCTGACAGGGACTCGTCGACAGTGACTCGACACGGGCGCGGCGCTGACAAGGACGTTCGGCGTGGGCCCGATCGTGTCCTGGAACACGGTCGGGCGTCTGGGCAGTCGGTTTTGGCTTATCCGGAAGAGTTCGACTCGACCGTGCCAGACAACACGGTCGAGTCCAATGGGCAGTGACTTTGGCATTTCTGGACGAGTGCGGCACGGGCCGTGTCGGACGACACAGTCGGGTCCGGTCGGCAGTGCTCGGCCAGTTCCGGCAGGTGGTGATTTTTCCGGCAGGTGGTGAATTTTCCGGCAGGTTGGATATTTTCCGGCATATTGAACATTTTTCCGGCAGGTTGGATGTCGACTTTCCGGAATAGCATGACACGGGCCGCTGAGACCGATACTCCACGTCTTATGTCCGTTTTCTTGCCTAAATACATAGTAGTCCGTGCATGGCGTGTAGTAAGGTCATTTATATCGATTCTTACATCGTCTTCTTCGTTCATATCAAATGATTCCGTATCAACAAGTCCTCGCAACAACGTTCCTAGCGTTCGATTTGTGACCTCGGTTTGACCATCTGTTTGAGGATGGTGTGAGGTGCTAAACAAGAGTTCTATTCCCACTTTCCTCCATAATGTATTCCAAAAATAACTAAGAAATTTCGAATCCCGATCCGAAATAATAGTTTTCGGAACTCCATATAAACGAACCACCTCTCGGAAGTATAAATCAGCCACGTTACTTGCGTCGTCGGTTTTGTGGCAAGCCATGAAATGAGCCATCTTCGAGAAATGATCAACGACCACAATAATAGCATCTTTACCGGGGCAAAGCGATGATAAAATCCATTGATACATCCTCCCACGGTCTTTCTGGAATCGGTAGAGGCATATACGATCCCGGTTTGAACGAACTCTTCGCGATATGACACGTTACACATTTACTAAAAACATTGTAAACGTCTCTTAGCATTTTTGGCCAAAAGAAATGTTCTTTAAATACCTCCATTGTCTTAGCCGTGCCAAAGTGCCCCGCTAAGCTGATACGAATTATCCCGGAATAGATGAATAGGTATTGGTCGGAGTGTGCGTAAGAATATCGTAGCGGATGTCTTTTTACGAGTATGGTATTTTTGGATGTATTTTGTGGGAGTAATATCGAATATGACAATGAAAATTCGAACAAATGAAAAATGGAAGTAATATCGGAAAAAGTGATAATATCGATCAAGAAGACTTGAACGATCAAGAACAAGGGTTTATCAAATTAGACCTATAATTCGATAAGGTGATTTCTTCTCAAGACCTATTGAGAATCAATCGGATTAATACTCGAAAACGCGTCGAATAAAAATCAAGTTTCGGTAAAAATCATTTACCAAGGATAGAAATACAAAGTGTATTCTTTCACAACATTCAAATTCATTATACAATACCATCTTACAATGCTTATACAAGCTATATATAGGAAACCTCAAGTCTACCTAAAAGTTAAAGAAAACAATTCAAAGATTACAAAATCTTTAAATAATCAAAACAAATCAAATAAAATAAGAAAAAGAAACATACATCACAAAACATGGGAATACAATCCCTAAAAGAGTAAAGAAAGGAAAAGAGAAGATAAAACACACAAAAATCAGCAATAAAAAAAAGTTGGCTGGCTGCCGAACACGGGCCGTGTCGCTTGACACGGCTGCGACGCGCATCTGTTCGGTAGTGACTCGATCGTGTCCGATTGACACGGTCGCGGCGCGACAAGGACGTCCGACAGCGACTCGTCCGACAGTGACTCGGCACGGGCGCGGCGCGACAGGGACGTTCGGCATTGACTCGACCGTGTCCGCTTGACACGGTCGCGGCGTGACAAGGACGTCCGACAGCGACTCGACCGACAGTGACTCGGCACGGGTGCGGCACGACAAGGACGTTCGGCATTGACTCGACCGTGTCCTGGAACACGGTCGGGCGACTGGGCAGTCGGTTTTGGCTTATCCGGAAGAGTTCGACTCGGTCGTGTCTCGGGACACGGTCGAGTCTGGCCGGCAGTCAGTTTCACAATTCTGGGACATCTTGGCACGGGCCGTGTCGGACGACACGGCCAAGTTCGGTCGGCAGCCGCTTGGCATTTTCCGGCAGGTGATATTTTTCGGCAGGCTTGACATTTTCCGGCAGGTTGGACATTTTCCGGCAGGTTGGACATTCCTTTTACGTCTTATGTCCGTTTTCTCGCCTAAAAATGTCGCCGTATGTGCATGATGCGTCGTAAGGCCGTTTATTTTGATCCTTGCTCTGTCTTCTTCATTTTGACTAGTTAATTTCATATCATTCCCTCCACCTTTAAAGGGAATTGTCCTCAATTCCGAACTCCCTTCGTCATCAAGATAATTAACTAAAGCCTCTAAGTATTTGATCTCGAAAATGTCCGCGGTGCGTACATGGCCCAAAATCTTGAGACGATAAGTAGTATGGGATCTCCGGGAATCACCAAACAAATAACTATCATTATTAATGAAATAATAATAATTATTCTACGAGGTATTATCGATATCACGATATGAATCATCATATAACCGGACATCTGAAATGGGAAGCACGACAGTAATAATAGGTCGCTCTTCATCGGATGCCACTTCAAGCCCTGGGAAAACACTTCGTCGTCGACTTTCATATCAAAATCTTGGTAAGGCTCAAGATATAGATGTTCCGGAATCATCACATCTTCTTGCTCCGTATCAAGAACCGAAAACACCTTATTGGAGTCTGCCTCATAAATTGGACAAAAGTCTTCAAAACAACTATCGTCGAGATATAGATCGTCGTCGGGAACAACATCAAAAATGGGAAGCATTAATGATTTCACGTCGGGTTCACCATCAAAAATGGGAAACACGGAATCAATTATGGGTTCCTCTTCGTCAACTGGTTCGGTATCAAATACTGGTGGCCCTTCATAATCCGGCCCGGTTTCCATGACACTAACAAGTTCCTCACCATTAACATTAGTTGGTCCGTCTTGGTCAAATTGGCCAACACAACCAACTGGTCCATGCTCAAAATAGTAAGATCTAGGTTCGTCAATTAGGGAAATGATACGGAATTGACTAGTCCGAATAAAGAAAACGAAGCAATGATCGGCGTAAATGGCCTTACAACACGTCATGCACGTACGACAACATTTTTAGGCGAGAAAACGGACACAAGCCGGAAAATGACACAACCTGCCGGAAAATGTCGTCGCCTGCCGGAAAATGTCGAGCCTGCCAGAAAATATCGCACCTGCCGGAACTGGCCGAGCACTACCGACCGAACCCGGCCGTGTCGTCCGGCACGGCCCGTGCCGAGATGTCCCAGAATTGTGAAGCTGACTGTCGGCCGAACCCGACCGTGTCGACCGACACGGTCGAGTCACACTCTTCCGGATAAGGAGATCTCGCTGTCCGACCAACCCGACCATGCTAGGCGACACGGTCGAGTCCTGCCAAACGTCCTTGTCGCGCCGCACGATCGAGTCACTGTCGGTCCTTGTCGCGCCGCGCCTGCGTTTAGTCACCGCCGGACGAGTTCTCGCCGGACGTCTCTGCCGCGCGACCGCGGCCGGGCCGACACGGTCGAGTCATCACTGACAGATGCGCGCGCGCCGTGTCAAGCGACACGGCCCGTGTCCGGCAGCCAGCCAACTTTTTTTTATTGCTGATTTTTGTGTGTTTTGTCTTTTCTTTTCCTTTCTTTACTCTTTTAGGGATTGTGTTCCCATGTTTTGTGATGAATGTTTCTTTTTCTTATTTTGTTTGATTTGTTTTGATTATTCAAAGATTTTATAAATCTTTGAATTATTTTCTTTTTTTGTTTAATTCCTTAAGTAGAAGACTTCACCCCTATAAGTATTCTTCACTTAGCCTTGTAAGATAGTATGATGAATGTTGAATTATAAGAATACACATTGTGTTTTCTATTCTTGGTGAATGCTTTTCATCGAAACTTAATTTTTATTCGACGCGTTTTCGAGTATTAATCCGATTGATTCTCAATAGGTCTTGGGAAGAAATCACCTTATCGAGTTATAGGTCTAATTCGATAAAACCTTGTTCTTGATCGTTCAAGTCTTCTTGATCGATATTATCACTTTTTCCGATATTACTTCCATTTTTCATTTGTTCGAATTTTCATCGTCATATTCGATATTACTCCCACAAAATACATCCAAAAACACCCATACTCGTAAAAAGACTTCCGCTACGATATTCTTACGCACACTCCGAACGATACGTATCCACCTCTCCCGGAGAATTCGTATCATAAGTGGTATCGGAGCCCAGGGTCATCTCCTTGGGCGATTTATTCAACGATTGCTTGTCGAAGAAAATATCTCTTGATTCTTGTCATCGGAAACCACACCTGAATTTCATAATTCAGTTAAGGTTCTTGATCTTTCAACAAAATGGAGTTCAACAATATTTATCTCTTGGCGATATTACGCGACGCATTACACAGTTTACCGGAGTTCATGGGACATTCCGATCCAGAAGTAGGTGTTGATTGGCTCCACGTTTGTGAGGAGTTTTTCAACCACAATTCAATTTCAGTAGACCGCCGAGTCTCGTTGGCGACAAAACGCCTTCGTGGTCGCGCCTCGACCTGGTGGCAGAAATTAAAAACCAGCCGTTTACACCAAGGTAAACCCAAACTAAGAGACTGGAACAAATTCATAAAACACTTTACTCGGAAATTCATCCCCACAAATTCTCACCGCCATGATCCACCAACGGCACCACCCCAGAAATTGCAGAAGTTCGGCGCCACCCCGCCACTATCCTTCGATCTAAGATTTATCCCCATCGAAGAATTTCCAGCAAAGCCATTTTTTGACAAAGACGAAGTCCCTACCACCATTTTCAATGAAGTAGACGAGACATAGTTTTCAACGGAGCAATTCAACGAAGAAGACGAATTGAGTCGTGTCTCCTTAGTTGACGAACCTGGATCTTGCTACTTTGAGCTTGGGCCAGTTGGTTGTGTTGGCCAATTTGACCAAGACGGACCAACTTATGTTAATAGTGAGGAACTTGATTCTAGCCATACCGATTCTGGAACTAAAATGAGGAATTTGATTTCTTCTGGTCTCACTTGGCTACTACAATTGATGGAGTTTTTGACAGTTCTTGTCAATGGGATGACGACAATTTACCTGTGCCGCCACCGCCATATTCTCCAGTCTTGGCAGCCCTGATTGTCGCTATAACAGCAGTACCGGATCGAGATCCAGCTTCCCATGTCTCACAACCACTATGCCACACGACCATGCTTCATGAAATCCATAATTATGATGGACCACATATTTTTGATAAAGATGAAGAACGGTACTATATTTACCCAGTGGTTCATGTTTATGATACCGAGCCAAAAGACGAGCCTTCCCAATATTTTGATGTGAAAGGTGATTCCGAGGCAATTTTCTTGGTTCTTGAAATTGCATCCAATGAGTTCAACCACGATGATAAAGATTTTGCCTCACAGAATAATTATTATTATTTCATTAATAATGATAGTTATTTGTTTGGTGATTCCCGGAGATCCCATACTACTTATCGTCTCAAGATTTTGGGTCATGTACGTACTGCGGACATTTTCGAGATCAAATACATAGAGGCTATAGTGAATTATCTTGATGACGAAGGGATTTTGGAATTGAGGACAATTCCCTTTAAAGGGGGAGGGCATGATACGGAATTGACTAGTCCGAATAAAGAAAACGAAGCAATGATCGGCGTAAATAGCCTTACAACGCGTCATGCACGTACGGCAACATTTTTAGGCAAGAAAACGGACACAAGCCGGAAAATTACACAACCTGCCGGAAAATGTCGTCGCCTGCCGGAAAATGTCGAGCCTGCCGGAAAATATCGCACCTACCGGAACTGGCCGAGCACTGCCGACCGAACCCGGCTGTGTCGTCCGGCACGGCCCATGCTGAGATGTCCCAGAATTGTGAAGCTGACTGTCGGCCGAACCCGACCGTGTCGACCGACACGGTCGAGTCACACTCTTCCGGATAAGGAGATCTCGTTGTCCGACCAACCCGACCGTGCCAGGCGACACGGTCGAGTCCTGCCAAACGTCCTTGTCGCGCCGTACGGTCGAGTCACTGTCGGTCCTTGTCGCGCCGCGCCCGTGCCTAGTTACTGTCGGACGAGTCGCTGTCGGACGTCTCTGTCGCGCCGCGACCGTGTCAGTCGGACACGATCGAGTCACTGCCGACCAGATGCGCGCCGCGCCCGTGTCAAGCGACACGGCCCGTGTCCGGCAGCCAGCCAACTTTTTTTTATTGCTGATTTTTGTGTGTTTTGTCTTCTCTTTTCCTTTCTTTACTCTTTTAGGGATTGTGTTCCCATGTTTTGTGATGAATGTTTCTTTTTCTTATTTTATTTGATTTGTTTTGATTATTCAAAGATTTTATAAATCTTTGAATTATTTTCTTTTTTTGTTTGATTTCTTAAGTAGAAGACTTCACCCCTATAAGTATTCTTCACTTAGCCTTGTAAGATAGTATGATGAATGTTGAAGTATAAGAATACACATTGTGTTTTCTATTCTTGGTGAATGCTTTTCATCGAAACTTGATTTTTATTCGACGCGTTTTCGAGTATTAATCCGATTGATTCTCAATAGGTCTTGGGAAGAAATCACCTTATCGAGTTATAGGTCTAATTCGATAAACCCTTGTTCTTGATCGTTCAAGTCTTCTTGATCGATATTATCACTTTTTCCGATATTACTTCCATTTTTCATTTGTTCGAATTTTCATTGTCATATTCGATATTACTCCCACAAAATACATCCAAAAACACCCATACTCGTAAAAAGACTTCCGCTACTATATTCTTACGCACACTCCGAACGATACGTATCCGCCTCTCTCGGATAATTCGTATCAGGAAACACGGCTCAACTCATCTTCTTTGTTGAATTGCGCCATTGAAATCTCTGTCTCGTCTACTTCATTGAAAATGGTGGTAGGGACATCGTCTTCATCAAAAAAGGCTTCGCTGGAAATTCTTCGATGAAAAAAAAATCTTTGATCGAAGGTCGGCGGCGGGGCGTCGAAGGATTGGTGGTGGGAAACAACGACTGGTGGTAAGATGTGGATTTGAACCTTCGCTTGAAATATTTTCTGAATTTTTGCCAATCTGTAAATTTAGGCTTACTTTATTGTGAATGGGACTGTTTTAATTTTTGCCACCAGAAGGCGGCGCTACCGCGGAGGCGCTTTGTCACCAGCGAAATGCGGCGGTTGATCGGGGCAGCCTTGAAGTTCGAGTGCTCCTCACAAGCAAGGAGCCAATCTATGCACGCATCTGGATTACTAGACCCGTGAAACTCCGGTATGCTGCGGAATTTAGCCAAGAAATCAATATCGTTGGCGTCGTCTCTGCGTCTTGCTTGCATACGTTGCTCCGGTAAGTAGTTTAGTGCGTCACGGAGTTTCATCAAGAAATCGAGATCAGAGAAATCGAGATCAGAGAAATCAATATCGTTGGCATCGTCTCTGCGTCTTGCTTGCATACGTTGCTCCTAAAGTGTTGACAACGTGAGCATGTGTGGGCGAATTACACGCACTAAAGGTGCGATTCATCAGAGTTGACCTCGATCCCCTTTCTTTCCCGTTTTCAATCTTGTTCTTCTCCCGTATAATTTGTCCTCCTGCGATTTACGTTTGACGAGTTCTCTGGGTTGCGAATTGAGGTTTGACGGGTCGCTTCTCGCATTCGTGCGTCGATCCGGGTCTGTGGGTCGGCTCTGTCTTGCGATTAGCAGTCGCGATTCCCAGGCAGTTTGTTGGGGTTCGTCTCTCCTCGATTTGGTGCGTGGTGGGTGCGTTCTTATATGACGTCGTCCTCCTCGTGTGGGTTATCGCCGGTTTCCTCCCCGGTTGCGGCGACCGGTGTTCCTGGGAAACCTTTTGACGTGCTCGGTTTTGCTGATTTGGGGGCAAGGGTCCTGAGTAAATCCGATATGGAGCTGCTCAAAAACAAAATCGATGGGATTTTTCCGTCCCCAGCGGCCGTCGAAGGAGAACCTAGCTTGGGTATGCTGTCGGAATCTGTCCTGGGCCTGCAGGCGGGTGTTGGCCCATTTCGGAAGCCCAGACGTCTTCTGGGCCCTGTTCGTGGCTCTCCCATAGGCCCTATTTCTGACCCGGGTGTTCCTCCCGTGATGCCCTCCTCCTGCTCTGTTCAGCCTCATTCTGTGGGTATTTCTGCTAATTATTTGGACAGTGGAATTGGTGAGGTTTCTAGTGTTTTTCACGGTTCAAGTTGTAATATGGTTAATCTGGGAATTTCTTGTAATAATAGTGTTCCTTCTGGGATTTATGGAAATGCCAAGATTAATAATGTGGCTGCTCTGCCTTGTAATATTGATGTTAATCCTAGTGTTACAGGACAATCTTTGACTATGAACTTTGGTTCAATTTCTACTCCTTTATCTTTGGACAATACGGTTCCTGCTGGAATTAATGATACTATATTTGGTAAGAAAAGGGGCCTTCGGTATGTGAAACCTGAAATTCAAAATGGCGAGCTTATTGTGAAACCGGATGTTAGTGTTGGTATTGAAGGTTCTAAGAAGTGGCTTTTCACATCGCTTGGTTATTTTTGGGGAAAGCCCTCCTCTTAGCTTGGTCAAGAATTATTTTATGTCGGCGTGGAAGGGGCTTAAGGAGGTGTTCTCCTCTCGATGGGGGATTCTTTTCTTCAAGTTTGATAGTGAGCGAGTTTTGTCCGAGGCGTTAGAGGGTGGGCCGTGGCCGATTCAGGCCGCCATTTTCCTTACCCGGTGGAAGCTTGGTATGTCCCTTATGAAGGTTCAACCTAAACATGTCCCTGTTTGGGTTAAACTTCGTGATGTCACCCTCGAGTATTGGACTGACGAGGGGCTTAGTATTACTGCTAGTGCTATAGGGGAGCCACTTTTTGCTGATGTTTTCACCAGAAACTGTCTGAAAGTGGATTATGCTAGAGTTTGCGTCATGTTAGACGCTGATTCTAGCCCGATTCGCTCGTTCCTTATGGTTATTCCATCTGATGGTGATTGTCCTGCTGTTAGTAGGATCCATGTTGAGTATGAATGGTTACCTCATCGGTGTGGTGTTTCTAGAGTTTTCGGGCATCGTGATCAGGTTTGCCCGAGCACTTCTAAGCCTCCGGTTCAGAAGCAGGTTAAGCAGGCTCGTATTTATGTGGCTAAGCCTGCTCCCTCAGGCGCTCATGGTCTGAGGTCCTAGTTGGGTCTGGTTCCGGTTGGGGGGGTCGCTCAGCCGGGTTGGCCACGATGTCCGCTCCGGGCCCAGATGTGGTGTTAGCTGGGGGCTCTGGAGGTCGTGGGGCTGGTTTGAGCCCGTTGAGTAGTGTCTCTACTTTCTCCTTGGTTACTACCAGCTCTCCTATCGTGTCGCCTAGGAGGGCTTCTGCTGGTATGTATGAGCCGTCTCACAACAGGTTTGCGGCTCTTCTCGGTCTCACCGATGATATTGAGGTTGAGATTCCCGAGTTTGTCGGCCCGCCGCTTTGTTCTAGTTCTTCTTCTATGGGCCCTTTATCCGATGCAGCCCTTCTCGAGGGTGTTAGATGATTCCGCTCGCAAAGGTGGAATGTCCGTGCTTCGAACTGTCCCGACCATCAACTCGGTCCGGGAGGTCATTTCTTCTTTTAGTCTTTGTTGTGTTGCCTTACCGAGACGAAAGTCTCGGTTGGTAACTCGAGGCATATTGCTTCTCTGGTTAATGCTTCGTGGCGGTGGTTTTTGATTATGGAAACGGGCCGTAAGCGGATTTGGCCGGGATTCCGCGTGGTCTCGTTGATATTATTGCTATTGATCCTCAACTTATTCACCGCCGGATTATTTCGCTTATTGACTCGTCAGCTTCCTAGTTACTTTTGCATATGGTTCTAATGATGCTATCCAGAGGAGACTTCTTCGCAAGATTGACCGATTTTTCATTACGCATGTTAGCGAGCCTTGGGTGATTATGGGCGACTTTAATGCTGTTTTGGATTGTAGCGAGATCTTAGGTGGAGAGGTGACTCATCATGATGATGAGCTCCCTATGTTGGAGTTCAGGGAGTTCTGTCAGCGTGCTGATCTAGAGACGCTTCCGATGTTGGGCTCCTGGTTCTCTTGGCATAATAAGAGCCCTTCTCCTAGATCCTTGTGGAAACGGTTAGATAGAGTCCTGGGTAATCCGCAGTGGTTTATTTCTCATTCTGACTACTCCTATACTTGCTATTTGCCTCGGACCTCTGATCATAGCCCGCTTATCTTTGGTATTGGTAGCTTGCCCCGTCGTAGGGGTAAGGTGTTCAGGTTTGATAATTTTCTGGCAGATTCTGATGAATTTCTGCCTGCTGTCTTTGGTATTTGGCATCATCTTATTGTGGGAGCCCCCTTCTTTGCGATTTGCCGGAAGTTAGATGCCCTTAAGCATGTTTTTCGCGCTATGAGGAAGAGGAAAGGGGACTTGGCTATTAATGTGGCTTCAGCGTCAACTTTCCTTTCTGCAGCCCAGTCTATCCTTAGAGAGTTTCCTTTGTCAGACTCAGCTTTACAGTTAGAAGGGTGTTGCAGGTGGGTGTTCTCTTCCGCTGTTTCCCAGAGGCGATCTTCGCAGTAACGGGCCAAGCTAGCGTGGCTCAAGGATGGGGACCAGTGTTCTGCTTTCTTCTTCTGGAGGGTTGCCTCTAGGAGGGCTCGTTCGCAGATTTTTAGGCTGGTTTCTGAGGATGGCATT
Source organism: Orobanche coerulescens (assembly GCA_033398695.1). Lineage (NCBI taxonomy): Eukaryota > Viridiplantae > Streptophyta > Magnoliopsida > Lamiales > Orobanchaceae > Orobanche > Orobanche coerulescens. Next base: position 80,444,365 of record CM065810.1, on the reverse strand, counting down.
GATCTGTCAGATCCTGTACTCATTCGGGATGAGGTAGTTGGGTTCTATGAGAGGTTATTGGGTTCTTCAGATCGGGTTCAGCCTATCTCGTACAATCAGGTGAGACCCTTTGTCTCTTCTTCTCTTCCTCCTGATGTTGCGTTACATATGATCAGACTGGTTTCTGATGAGGAGGTTCGTTCTGTTTTCTTTGGGTTCGATATGAATTCGGCTCCAGGCCCTGATGGGTTTAATGCCGCTTTTTATCGACGAGCCTGGTCGATTGTTGGGGGTGAGATTACTTACGCTATTAAACATTTTTTCTCCTCGGGTCAATTCGTTAAGCAGATCAATACTACCCTAATATCTCTTGTTCTTAAAGTTGCTTTTCCGAGGAGCATGTCTGACTTTAGACCGATTTCTTGTTGTAACCTTTTATATAAGGCTATTTCTAAGATTATGGTCAATCGTATGCGTGATAGCCTTGATTCCTTGATTGATCCAGCTCAGACAGCTTTTATTCCTGGGAGAAGGATTAGTGATAATATCCTTCTCGCCCAGGAGCTTCTTCATGGTTATGGGCAAAGAGGGATGCCGAGTCGGTGTGTCTTTAAGGTTGATCTTATGAAAGCTTACGACACTGTTGAATGGGATTTTGTTTTGATTACTCTGCAATGTATGGGGTTCCACCAGACATTTATTGCTTGGGTCAGGGAGTGTATCTGATACGAATTACGTAAGTAATGCGTATGAAACACAACGGAAGATTATTAATTATCAAAGTATTACTCGAAAATTACAAGGGAATGACCGAAATTGAATGGAGTTCGGCCGTGAGGTAGTAGTGTATACGGATTTGGATGTGTTTTATCGAACTAGACCTATAACTCGATAAAAGTAATCTCTTCTCAAGACCTATTGAGAATTGATCAAGTTAAAATCTCGAGACGCGTCGAAACAATAACTAAAGTTTGTTGAACTCGTTCAACGTATATTTCAAAGAAATACAAGGTTTATTACTTTCAAGATATCTTACAATCACCAAATGGACTACTATATATAGTAGTATACAAGGATAATGATACAAAAACAACAAAAAAAACGAGCCACCAATCTTCCTCATGTTCGGCCGAAATGTGGTGTGGGGAAGAAAAGATTTTGGACAATCTTCAAGTATCTTGGAATGTAGTATGTATGACTTTGACATGTAGAAAAAGACTTGATGAAAGTCTTTATCCATGGGAAATTTCGGCCGATTTTGTGGGGAGACTTGGATGATTTATTTAGGACATGATCTTCATGGATCTTGATAAGATATGAAGATGGGGTCTTTATTTTTGTCTTGGCCGATTTTCAAAGGAGGTGGGGAAGGAGGATATCTTCACTATCTTGTGAAAGATATGAAGACAAATGAGGTCCCTTTCAAGCATGTCTTGGCCGAATCTCCATGCTTTTGGACCGATTCTGTCGTCAAGTTTTACGTTACTCCTGTTCCGATTAACAACGTAACTCCAATACGCGTGTTCTTTTCTCCCAAGTATAATGATGCATGGCCATGCGAATTTGTATCTTCGTGGATGTCGATTTTTATTGGAGCTTCTTCGATTGGAATATTAGATATCATATCATTCCCTCCTTCTTTGAAAGGAATTGACCTCAATTCCGTAATGCCATCGTCGTCAAGGTAAGGCGAGAGATCACCTACGTTGAAAGTCGCGTGTACTCCGTATTCGCCCGGAAGTTCGACTTTGTATGCGTTGTCGTTCACTTTTTCCACAATTTTGTACGGACCCTCGGCTCTCGGCATCAATTTGTTCTTCCGTTTGCTTGGGAATCTTTCTTTTCTCAAATGTATCCAAACTAAGTCGCCAACATCAAATAATCTCGCTTTTTTATTTTTGTTCGACTTCCGTTTGTAAATTTCATTCACTTCTTTAATCCGTTCCCGTATCTTTTCATGTAACTTCATCATTGATTTGAGTTTTGCTTCGGCGTCTTTGTGAACCAATTCGTTGCTCGGCAAGGGAATCAAGTCCAATGGCAAGTGCGGATTTAATCCGTATACTACTTGAAAAGGTGAATGGGCCGTGGCATAACCGGATGATCGGTTGTATGCGAATTCCGCATGAGCAAGTTTAACGTCCCAATCCTTCTGTGTTTTATTCACCAATCCTCGCAATAATGCTCCCAAGGTTCGATTAGTCACCTCGGTCTGTCCATCGGTTTGTGGGTGATGTGAAGTACTGAATAGGAGTTTAGTACCCACTTTTCTCCATAAAGTATTCCAGAAGTAACTCAGAAATTTGGAATCTCGATCCGACACGATAGTTTTTGGAACTCCGTGTAAACGAACTACTTCCCGGAAGTACAAGTCCGCCACATTGCTTGCATCATCGGTTTTGTGGCATGCTATAAAGTGAGCCATTTTCGAAAAACGGTCGACGACCACCATGATCGAGTCTTTGCCTCGTTGAGTACGAGGTAAAGCCACAATAAAATCCATCGAGACATCCTCCCACGGTCGTAACGGTATTGGCAACGGCATGTATGTACTTGACTTGAACGAACTTTTCATCATGTGACAAGTGATGCATTTACTCACGATTGTGCTTACGTCACCATACATCTTTGGCCAAAAGAAATGTTCTTTTAGCACCTCTACAGTCTTGGTCGAGCCGAAATGACCGGCTAGCCCTCCTCCGTGCGCCTCCCGAAGTAGCAATTCCCGAATTGTATGTCTCGGCACACATAATTTATTCCCCTTGAAGAGAAAGTCATCCTGTAACACAAATTCCTCGTACGGGGCCGTTTTACAACGGTTAAAAATTTCCCCGAAGTCCAAATCATCGCTGTAATGATCTTTCAAAGTCTCGAACCCCAACAAACGAACATCTAGAATCGACAGTAAGGCATACCGTCTTGATAGTGCATCCGCCACTATATTACTCTTCCCGTCTTTGTACTTGGATGAAAAGTGAAAAGATTGTAGAAATTCCACCCATTTTGCATGTCTCGTGCTTAGCTTGCTTTGTCCGTTGATGTATTTCAACGACTCGTGATCCGAATGTAACACGAAATGTTTCGAACGTAAATAGTGACTCCAATGATCGAGTGCTCTCACGATAGCATAGAACTCCTTATCGTAAGTACAATAATTCACTCGGGCGCCACTTAACTTCTCCGAAAAATAGGCGATGGGACGGCCGCTTTGAATAAGTACTGCCCCGATTCCAACTCCGCTAGCGTCGCATTCCACCTCAAACGGTTGTGAAAAATCGGGTAACGTCAAAATCGGCGCTTCACATAACTTTCCCTTTAATTTTTCAAAAGCCTTTTGGGCCGCCTCGTTCCATGCAAAGGTTCCTTTTTTTAGACACTCCGTGATCGGGCTGGAGATGGTGCTAAAGTCCCGTATGAATCGTCGGTAAAAAGAAGCGAGGCCATGAAATGATCGTACCTCCGTGATTGTCTTTGGGGTCGGCCACGACTTGATTGCCGCAATCTTTTCTTGGTCGACCGAAACTCCGTCTTTCGAAACAACATAGCCGAGAAAGACAAGACTCTCGACTAGGAAAGTACACTTTTCCCGCTTTCCATAAAGTTTCTGTTCCCTTAGCGTCTCAAATACGTGCCGCAAATGTTCGAGATGTTCCTCTAAGGATCGACTGTAGATCAAAATGTCGTCTAGATATACGACAACAAACTTTCCCAAGAAAGGTTTGAGAACCTCGTTCATCAACCTCATAAAAGTGCTCGGGGCGTTAGTGAGGCCGAATGGCATCACAACCCATTCGTAAAGTCCATTCTTTGTTTTAAATGCCGTTTTCCATTCGTCTCCCTCTCGCATGCGAATTTGATGGTATCCGCTCCGTAAATCAACTTTGGAAAATATAACCGAGCCATGTAACTCGTCCAGCATGTCGTCTAGTCTCGGGATGGGGAACCGATACTTGACGGTGATGTTATTCACGGCTCTACTGTCAATACACATTCGCCATGATCCGTCTTTTTTTGGTACAAGTAGAACTGGAACCGCACACGGACTTAAACTTTCTCGGACATATCCGTGATTCATGAGTTCATCAATTTGACGTTGTAGTTCTTTGGTTTCTTCGGGATTACAACGATACGCCGCTTTGTTCGGTAATGGAGCTCCCGGTATAAGATCAATCTGGTGTTCAATTCCGCGGATAGGTGGTAATCCTACCGGCAAGTCTTCGGGAAATACGTCTGAGAACTCGTGTAATAGTGCATCTATCTCTTCTTCGTGGTGTGATTTGGTGGCAAGATTTCGGACCTCTTTGATCATCATCAAATAAACACGTTCGCCATCGTCAATGGCGTGTTCGACTTCTTTCTCGTTTGCAAACATCGTAAGTTTCGGTCCTTCGACTTTTTTCGAACTCATCGTCCGGATAGCTTGAGGTGACATAGGTTTAAGAACAATTTTTTTACCTTTGTCACGTAACTCATACTCGTTACTCCTCCCTCGATGTAGTACGTCCCGATCAAATAACCAAGGTCTTCCTAATAACACGTGACATGCGTCCATCGGTAGTACATCGCATGTAATATCATCACCATACGAACCCATGGTGAGTCCGACCTTCACTTGCCTTGATACTTTCACCTTGTTTCCATCATCGAGCCAATGGAGTGCATACGGCTTTGGATGGGCCGTGGTGATCAAACCGAGTTTTGAGACCATCTCGCTTGATGCCACGTTTGTACAACTTCCACCGTCAATGATCAAGCTACACCATTTATCTCCGACACGACACTTCGTGTGGAAGATTTGGTCTCGTTGTTCTTCGTCACTCGGGGCTTCCTTCGTTTGTAACATGCGAAGGACGAGGTTCATGTCATAGTTCGGGGCATCGTATGCCTCGCATTCTTCTTCTTCTTCGTCAGCTTCTAAGTTAAAAACGTCTCCAATTCTTTCTTCTTCGGCTAGTAATTCTTCTCGGGCGGCTATGGCTTCTCGTAACGTCACAATTCTCCGATTTGGACAAGCACTTTGATAGTGTCCAAATCCTTGACATTTGAAACACTGGACTTTAGATAGGCTTGTTTCTTTTGGGGTGATAGGAGTTTTTTGAATGGTAGTAACGGGTTGGCTTGTGGTGACAGTTTTTGGAAACGAGCTAGAACTCGCGCCAAAGTTGGTATTTCCGTATTTAGATGGGAATTCGGGTTTAGAAAGTTTTGTTTTGTTTTGATTCTCCAACTTTATGCAAAGTCCGCATAAAGTATCAAAGTCGGAATAGGGGTAGAGTTCCACGAAATTAGCAATATTTTTGTTCAAACCTCGTAGGAAACGGGACATCCGTAATTCTTCGCTTTCTTCAAGTTCTCCCATCAAGGATAAGTTTTCAAACTCCTCGATGTACTCCTCGACACTTAGCTTTCCTTGCGTGAGGTCAGAAATTTTTCGATACAAGCTTAACTTGTGTGTAGCCGGGACATATCTTTTTCGTAGTTTCTTTTTTAGAGAATCCCACGAACGTATCTTCTCTTTTCCGGCACGAACTCTTTGTGTCTTCATTCGCTCAAACCAAAGGAAAGCTCCCTTTCCAAGTTTGAGAATCGCATACTTGCAACGTACCTCGTCATTGAGATCCTTGAACTCAAACATTCATTCAATTTTTCTTTCCCACTCCAAATAAACCTCGGGATCGGTGCCGCCTACGAACTCCGGAAGTTCGCTTGTCTTGTATTCATCAGCATGTCGTGGTGCATGCATGGTGTCGTATCCTCGTCGTGCATGGATTCTGGGCTCCGGTAAGCCGCGAATAACGTCACGTAGTTGTGCTACTTCTTCATCGGTGAATGCCATCTCCTTGAGTAACGTCCAGAACTGTGAGACAAATATCTCTGATTCCACTTATGATACGAATTACGTAAGTAATGCGTATGAAACACAACGGAAGATTATTAATTATCAAAGTATTACTCGAAAATTACAAGGGAATGACCGAAATTGAATGGAGTTCGGCCGTGAGGTAGTAGTGTATACGGATTTGGATGTGTTTTATCGAACTAGACCTATAACTCGATAAAAGTAATCTCTTCTCAAGACCTATTGAGAATTGATCAAGTTAAAATCTCGAGACGCGTCGAAACAATAACTAAAGTTTGTTGAACTCGTTCAACGTATATTTCAAAGAAATACAAGGTTTATTACTTTCAAGATATCTTACAATCACCAAATGGACTACTATATATAGTAGTATACAAGGATAATGATACAAAAACAACAAAAAACGAGCCACCAATCTTCCTCATGTTCGGCGAAATGTGGTGTGGGGAAGGAAAGATTTTGGACAATCTTCAAGTATCTTGGAATGTAGTATGTATGACTTTGACATGTAGAAAAAGACTTGATGAAAGTCTTTATCCATGGGAAATTTCGGCCGATTTTGTGGGGAGACTTGGATGATTTATTTAGGACATGATCTTCATGGATCTTGATAAGATATGAAGATGGGGTCTTTATTTTTGTCTTGGCCGATTTTCAAAGGAGGTGGGGAAGGAGGATATCTTCACTATCTTGTGAAAGATATGAAGACAAATGAGGTCCCTTTCAAGCATGTCTTGGCCGAATCTCCATGCTTTTGGACCGATTCTGTCGTCAAGTTTTACGTTACTCCTGTTCCGATTAACAACGTAACTCCAATACGCGTGTTCTTTTCTCCCAAGTATAATGATGCATGGCCATGCGAATTTGTATCGTCGTGGATGTCGATTTTTATTGGAGCTTCTTCGATTGGAATATTAGATATCGTATCAGTATCACCACTCCGGCTTACTCGATCTCCTTGAATGGGGATGCTGAGGGTATCTTTAGGGGCCGTAGGGGGCTGAGTGATACGAATTACGTAAGTAATGCGTATACGTAAAACGTATAAAATACAACGGAAGATTATCACGGTCTTATGATACGAATTCTCTCTCGGTACAGCAGAAGACTCTTTCACGTACGGTAGCGAACGATTTCGGCCGAAATGAAGCAAGCCGCTCTGGCTTCGAGCGAAGCAACTCGTCGATATAGCACTTCCGAGCAGTAAGACTCGCTCGTCTGATAATTTGAGCAGTAGGACTCGCTCGTCTGACAAGAATCGTCTGACAAAATAAAGGTGGTGGCCGAAATTTATACGGTTTTCGGCCGGGATGTAGGATAGTGTATGGGTTTGAATGTGTTTTACCGAATCAGACCTATAACTCGATAAAAATAATCTCTCCTCAAGACCTATTGAGAATCGATCAAGTTATAATTCGAGACGCGTCGAAATAATAACTAAAGTTTTGTTGAACTCGTTCAACGTATATTTCAAAGAAATACAAGGTTTATTAATATTTAAGATTGTTTACAAATGTTACAAGTACTACTATATATAGTAGTTTCCAACCGTAGAAAATACAACAAAAACAAGCAAATGAAACTTCCTAACATGCTTCCATTTGGCCGAAATATCTAAGGAGGAGATATCAAGATCTTGGTTTGATTATGATGATTATGACATGAAGAAATCCTTGATGAATCTTGGACTTATTATGGTGATGGTGACATGAAGAAAATCTTCACCAAATATCCTCCCTTGCAAGCTTCAAATCGGCCGTATTCCTCAAGTAGTGATTAGGAGGATTTTGTGAAGATATGATATCACCCCTTTGGAATTATTATGGTGATTATGACATGAGGGAAAATGACATGAAGGATGAAAGTCTTCTTCAAATCTTATGTATGGGACGTGAGGTATCATGGTGGGAAGGAAAAATATCTTCATTTGGAAGTATTATGGTGATGGTGACATGAAGAAGAAGTATTATGGTGATGGTGACATGAAGAAGATATCTTCACTTGGGCCGTTTTTTATTGAGGTGGGGAAGGAGAAATCTCTTTATGCATCTTGACAAATCATGAGTCCCTTTCAAGCATGATATGGCTGATTTTTCATGCTTTCGGACCAATTCGGTCGTCGAGTTTTACGTTACTCCGGTTCCGATTTACAACGTAACTCCAATCCGCGTGTTCTTTTCTCCCAAGTATAATGATGCATGACCATGCGAATTTGTATCGTCGTGGATGTCGATTTTTATTGGAGCTTCTTCGATTGGAATATTAGGTATCGTGTTCGGCCGACGTGTTGCAAGTATGGGAAGGAATTTTTCAACATGTGGGGGAAGTATCTTCAAAGTAGGGACAATATCAAAGGAAATCTTTGAAAGTGACATACTTGAACAAAATGGAAGGAGGGGAAAACGAATGGTGGTGGTGTTGAAGGATGATTGAAAGTGACACTTCAAGACTTTGAACATGAGGGGGGGGGCGATATGTTTGTGATGTGGGGTGGAATCTTTGTGATGATCTTTGACAAAGATATGATATCTTTTATGATTTTGTTCATGATATCTTTCATGATGTCTCATGGATCGTCCGAATACAAGCATGCGAATGGTTGGAGGAATCTTTGGGCGGCCGAATGCAATTCATGACTTTAGTATGCATGGTGCATACTACGTATGCATGTCGACACGTCTACGTTATTCCGAGTCCGATCACTAAAATGCATTCCAATCTTCTTCATTCGGAATAGTCATTTTCGTATCATTATTCGGAATAGTTGTTTTCGTATCATTCCCTCCCTCTTTAAAGGGAATTGTCCTCAATTCCGAACTCCCTTCGTCACCAAGATAATTAACTAAAGCCTCTAAGTATTTGATCTCGAAGATGTCCGCAGTGCGTACATGGCCCAAAATCTTGAGACGATAGGTAGTGGGGCCCTCGAGAATCACCAACAAAATAACTATCATTATTAATAAAATAATAATAATTACTCCGAGTAATACCGATATCATGACATGAGTGGATATACGAAATGGGGCCTTGCAGTTAACTCCACATCGGGTTCCTCCTCCAGTGGAAACACTGATTTCTCGGGTTCATCATCAAAAATGGAAAACACAGAATTTATTACGGTGGGAACCATAGGATTTATTACGGATTCCTCTTCATCAATTGGTTCCTCATCAAATGCGGGCGGTCCGTCATAATCTAACCAACACTCCGTTTCAATATTGCTGGGCTCCTCCAATAATGTCTCATCAAAAATTAATCCACTAAGCTCGTTTTGTATCGCAACAAAGTCACACGACCCACTTTGCTCCGATAGGGTAGTTTGACTCCAACCATCATCTTCTTTGTTGTATGGCGCCGTTGAAACCTCTGTCTCGTCTACTTCATTAAAAATGACAGTAGGAACATCATATTCATCGAGAAAGGACTCTGTTGAGAATTCCTTGATGGGAAAAAAGCTTTGACCGAATGTCGGCGGCGGGGCGTCGAAGGACTGGTGGTGGGGGAACAACGAGTGGTGGTATGGTTTGAACCTTCGCTTGAAATATTTTCTGAATTTTTGCCAATCTGTAATTTTAGGCTTACGTTGTTGTGAACGGGACTGTTTCAATTTTTGCCACCAGAAGGCGGCGCTACCGCGGAGGCGCTTTGTCACCAATGGCGCGGCGGTTAATCGGGCGACCTTGAAGTCCGAGTGCTCCTCACAAGCATGGAGCCAATCTATGCATGCATCGGATTACTATCTCCGTGAAATTCCGGTATCTTTGCGGAATTTGGCCAAGAAATCAATATCGTTGGCATCGTCTCTGCGTCTTTCTTGCATACGTTGCTCCGGTAAGCCGTTTAGTGCGTCACGGAGTTTCATCAAGAAATCGAGCTCGGAGAAATCCATAACAAGAATCAAGAGATAGTTCTTGACAAGAAATCGGACAGAAAATTTTCCAAGAAATCCGTGAAGAATGAACCAAGAAGATGATCAAAGAATCTGATCTCCACCGTTCAGACTGTAGTTCAATGAGTTGGCTTACCTTTGTCAAAATTTCGTGATGATCCAACGGTCGAATCCACGGGAAACTTTGTTTTCTTCCGACTGCGCTAATCTGCCAATGTTATGCGAAAATTCTTCTAACCGTGAAGAACAACCCAAGAAGGTGACTAAATACTTCAACAAAAAAACTTCGGTGAATATAGTTGATCGCCCAAGGAGATGACCTTGGGCTCCGATACCACTTATGATACGAATTACGTAAGTAATGCGTATACGTAAAACGTATAAAATACAACGGAAGATTATCACGGTCTTATGATACGAATTCTCTCTCGGTACAGCAGAAGACTCTTTCACGTACGGTAGCGAGCGATTCGGCGAAATGAAGCAAGCCGCTTCTGGCCGATTCGAAAGATCAACTCGTCGATATAGCACTTCCGAACAGTAAGACTCGCTCGATACAGCAATTTCGAACAGTAGGACTCGCTCGATACAGCAACTCGTCGATACAGCAAAATAAAAAGTGGTGGCCGAAATTTATACGGTTTTCGGTCGGGATGTAGGATAGTGTATGGGTTTTAATGTGTTTTACCGAATCAGACCTATAACTCGATAAAAATAATCTCTCCTCAAGACCTATTGAGAATCGATCAAGTTATAATTCGAGACGCGTCGAAATAATAACTAAAGTTTTGTTGAACTCGTTCAACGTATATTTCAAAGAAATACAAGGTTTATTAATATTCAAGATTGTTTACAAATGTTACAAGTACTACTATATATAGTAGTTTCCAACCGTAGAAAATACAACAAAAACAAGCAAATGAAACTTCCTAACATGCTTCCATTTGGCCGAAATATCTAAGGAGGAGATATCAAGATCTTGGTTTGATTATGATGATTATGACATGAAGAAATCCTTGATGAATCTTGGACTTATTATGGTGATGGTGACATGAAGAAAATCTTCACCAAATATCCTCCCTTGCAAGCTTCAAATCGGCCGTATTCCTCAAGTAGTGATTAGGAGGATTTTGTGAAGATATGATATCACCCCTTTGGAATTATTATGGTGATTATGACATGAGGGAAAATGACATGAAGGATGAAAGTCTTCTTCAAATCTTATGTATGGGACGTGAGGTATCATGGTGGGAAGGAAAAATATCTTCATTTGGAAGTATTATGGTGATGGTGACATGAAGAAGAAGTATTATGGTGATGGCGACATGAAGAAGATATCTTCACTTGGGCCGTTTTTTATTGAGGTGGGGAAGGAGAAATCTCTTTATGCATCTTGACAAATCATGAGTCCCTTTCAAGCATGATATGGCTGATTTTTCATGCTTTCGGACCGATTCCGTCGTCGAGTTTTACGTTACTCCGATTCCGATTAACAACGTAACTCCAATCCGCGTGTTCTTTTCTCCCAAGTATAATGATGCATGACCATGCGAATTTGTATCGTCGTGGATGTCGATTTTTATTGGAGCTTCTTCGATTGGAATATTAGGTATCGTGTGGGGTGGAATCTTTGTGATGATCTTTGACAAAGATATGATATCTTTTATGATTTTGTTCATGATATCTTTCATGATGTCTCATGGATCGTCCGAATACAAGCATGCGAATGGTGGGAGGAATATTTGGGCGGCCGAATGCAATTCATGACTTTAGTATGCATGGTGCATACTACGTATGCATGTCGACACGTCTACGTTATTCCGAGTCCGATCACTAAAATGCATTCCAATCTTCTTCATTCGGAATAGTCATTTTCGTATCATTATTCGGAATAGTTGTTTTCGTATCACTGAGGCAGGGTGACCCTATCTCTCCGTATCTGTTTGTTATTGTTATGGAGGTCCTCCATGGTATTATCGCCCATGAGATCGCTCAGACTCCGGGGTTCAGATTCCACTGGAAGTGTATGGCTACACGCACCTTCATGCTTGCTTTTGCCGATGACCTTCTCCTTTTCTGTAGTCCTGATGTTGTCTCTGTCGGTGTTCTTAAGAATAGTATTGAGATCTTTGCTTCCCTTTCTGGCCTACGAGCCAACCCGAGTAAGAGTAATATCTTTCTTTCAGCTAGTGCTCAGGTGCAGGGGGTCCAGTTCCAGCAGTTGTTAGGGTTTCAGCTAGGTCAACTTCCTGTGAGGTATTTGGGAGTTCCCTTGATTTCTTCGAAGCTGACAATTGCTATGTGTTCCCCTTTGATTGATTCGATTGATGGTCGTCTGAGTTCGTGGGCTAGTACTGCTCTTTCCATGGCAGGTCGGTGCCAGCTTATTCGCTCTGTCTTATCTTCTTTACATATTTATTGGGCTGGTAGTTTTATTTTGCCTAAGGGCGTTCTCTCTTTGATTGAGAAACGTATCAGGCGGTTCCTCTGGCGAGGTTCTCATGATTCGGGCCTGGCCAAGGTGGCCTGGGCTAAGGGTTGCTTGGAAGTGGATTGTGGGGGCCGTGGCATCATTCCATTGAGGCTCCAGAATCAGGCTCTGATGGCTCGTCATATCTGGGCTCTTCTCACGGGCTCTAATCGCTCTGTCTGGGTTAATTGGGTTCGGACTTTTAGGTTGCAGCAGTGTTCTTTATGGGATCTTAGTGTTTCTCCAGCTTCAGCTTGGTATTGGCGTCAGCTTCTGAAACTGCGTCCCCTTGTTATGGGAGCATTTCAGTATTCCATTGGAGATGGCTCATCCTTCTTCTTGTGGTCGGACCCCTGGCATTCTATGGGTGTGATTAGGCTCTGTTCCTAGAGCTCCTCTGTGGTCCGGAATCGACGTGGGTGCTAGGCTTGGTTCGGTTATTGTTGAGGGTTCTTGGGAGTGGCCGGTGGTGGATAGGCCCGAGATTTTGCAGATTACTTCTACTTTGCCACATATTAATGGGGGTCAGGATCGCGTTTCATGGAGACCGCTTAGTTCGGGAATTTTTTCATCCTCTTCTGCTCTTCGGTTCCTCAGAGGTTATTCGCCCCCTGTTCCTTGGGCTCCGCTCTTGCACGGACCGGGAAAGATCCCTAGGCACTCTTTCATCCTCTGGTTGGCTATTCAGGAGCGGTTATCGACTATGGATAAGCCTTGGCTTCAGCATATTGATGGGATTTATGTCCTTTGTGGTATGGCGGTAGAGACGCACTCCCACCTATTCTTTCAGTGCCCTTATTCTAGAAGGTGTATTTCTATTGCTAGGAGGGCCGTCCGCTTTCGTTGGCCTCACTCTGTGTGGATCTCGGGGGTATTGTGGGCTGCTAGGAGGTGGAGAGGTAAGCACGTGGTCAACGTGGCTTACCGTATTCTTCTTGCTGCGTTGGTCTATTTGATTTGGCAGAAGAGGAACGAGAGGAGGTTTGGCCAGAGCCGTCGAGATCCTCATTCGGTTACTTTCCAGGGGATAGGTCTTGTTCGTGATATTATCTCTCATAGATGGCCCGCTCGTTCTCTATCTACTGTGGCTCTTCGTCGTATTTGGAGGATAGCTTGGTAGTTCCTCTTTTGTTTGTAACTTTCTAGGCTTTGTAGCTTTTGTAGCCATTTGTTCGTAGGCTTTGTTTTCCTACTTTTGCTCTTTGTTACGTTGTTTGGTGCACCATTCTATATGGTTGTCGGGTATTGGCCAGCCGTTTTTGGCCACTCTTATTTTATTTATGCAATTGACTTTTCCCAAAAAAAAAAAAAAAAAAATCCATAACAAGAGTCAAGAGATAGTTCTTCACAAGAAATCGTTGAAGAAATCGCCCAAGGAGATGACCTTGGGCTCCGATACCACTTATGATACGAATTATCCCGGACGAGATGAATAGGTATCGGTCGGAGTGTGCGTAAGAATATCGTAGCGGAAGTCTTTTTACGAGTATGGTGTTTTTGGATGTATTTTGTGAGAGTAATATCGAATATGACAATGAAAATTCGAACAAATGAAAAATGGAAGTAATATCGGAAAAAGTGATAATATCGATCAAGAAGACGTGAACGATCAAGAACAAGGGTTTATCGAATTAGACCTATAATTCGATAAGGTGATTTCTTCTCAAGACCTATTGAGAATCAATCGGATTAATAATAGAAAATGCGTCGAATAAAAATCAAGTTTCGGTAAAAATCATTTACCAAGGATAGAAATACAAAGTGTATTCTTTCACAACATTCAAATTCATTATACAATACCATCTTACAATGCTTATACAAGCTATATATAGGAAATCTCAAGTCTACATAAAAGTTAAAGAAAACAATTCAAAGATTACAAAATCTTTGAATAATCAAAACAAATCAAATAAAATAAGAAAAAGAAACATACATCACAAAACATGGGAACACAATCCCTAAAAGAGTAAAGAAGGGAAAAGAGAAGACAAAACACACAAAAATCAGCAATAAAAAAAAGTTGGCTGGCTGCCGGACACGGGCCGTGTTGCTTGACACGGCCGCGGCGCGCATCTGGTCGGCAGTGACTCGACCGTGTCCGATTGACACGGTCGCGGCGCGACAAGGACGTCCGACAGCGACTCGTCCGACAGTGACTCGGCACGGGCGCGGCGCGACAGGGACGTTCGGCATTGACTCGACCGTGTCCACTTGACACGGTCGCGGCGTGACAAGGACGTCCGATAGTGACTCGACCGACAGTGACTCGGCACGGGCGCGGCGCGACAAGGACGTTCGGCATTGACTCGACCGTGCCCTGGAACACGGTCGGGCGACTGGGCAGTCGGTTTTGGCTTATCCGGAAGAGTTCGACTCGGCCGTGTCTCGGAACACGGTCGAGTCTGGCCGGCAGTCAGTTTCACAATTCTGGGACATCTCGGCACGGGCCGTGTCGGACGACACGGCCGAGTTCGGTCGGCAGCCGCTCGGCATTTTCCGGCAGGTGTGATATTTTCCGGCAGGCTCAGCATTTTCCGGCAGGTTGGATATTTTCCGGTAGGTTGGACATTCCTTTTACGTCTTATGTCCGTTTTCTCGCCTAAAAAATGTCGTCGTATGTGCATGACGCGTCGTAAGGCTGTTTATTTTGATACTTGCTCCGTCTTCTTCATTTTGAATAGTTAATTTCGTATCATAAGCCTCCTCCGTGAGCCTCCCGAACCAACAATTCTCGAACCACATGTTTTGGAACACAAAGTCTATTCCCTTTAAAGAGAAAATCATCTTGTATCATGAAATCCCCGAACGGACCAGAATTGCAACGAGTAAAAACTTCCCCAAAATCTGTATCATTTGCATAATACTCTTTCAACATTTCAAAACTAAGTAACCGAACCTCCAGAGTAGAAAGTAAAGCATACTTTCTAGATAACGCATCCGCAACGACATTGCTTTTACCGTCTTTGTACTTGAATGAAAAGTGAAACAATTGTAGGAATTCCACCCACTTAGCATGCCTCGGACTCAGTTTGTGTTGTCCGTTAATGTATTTCAATGATTTCTGGTCCGAATGTAGAATAAAATATTTCGGCCGAAGATAATGACTCCAATGATCAAGGGCCCTTACGATAGCATAGAATTCTTTATCGTAAGTGCAATAATTCGACCGAGCACCGTTTAATTTCTCCGAAAAGTAAGCGATAGGTCGTTTACCTTGAATAAGAACCGCTCCAATTCCAACTCCACTAGCATCACACTCTACTTCGAATGGTTGAGTAAAATCGGGTAGTGTTAGGATCGGTGCTTCGCATAATTTGGCCTTTAACCTTTCGAACGCTCTTTAGGCAGCCCCGTTCCATACAAATGTGATACGAATTAACGTATAAGATGAACGTAAATTCATTGGGAAATGCAGCGGATATATTTTGTTACCTCACAACACTCGATATGTGTAACACTCGTAAGAATTAACCGAAAGTAGGGCAATTCGGCTTACATAAACAAGATAATTATGAAAGTAAATTATCAAACTAGACCTATAGTTTGATAAAGCAATCTCTCCTCAAGACCTATTGAGAATCGATTAAAATTACAACTCGAAGACGCATCGAATTATAATCAAGTTGTGCTGAAAATCATTCAACAAGCATACATGTACAATGTATTTCGTTTTTCAAGCTTCCAAAATGTTTATTAAAGGTTGAGGATGAGGCTAATATATAGCCATTACAACTACTAATAAGTTCAAACAAGATCACACAAAATCAAGCTAAAAGACAAGCAAATAATTAACTAAACTATCAAGACTTTTGACAAAGATTGAAAACAACACATGCTTGGCTTCTTCCTCCTTCATTTCGGCCATGGGGTACTTGAAGGGATGAGATAATCATCTTTCTTATGTGATATCTTTGTAAGATAAGGACTTGAACATGAAAGGGACTTCTTGGCATCTTCTTCTCCATGTGGTTCGGCCGATTTGTCTTCAAAGGAGTGGAGTGAATCAAATCTCTATCCTTGATCTTGATATGGTGGACTTTGAAAATGAAAGCAAATATTAAAGTAGTGGGGACAAAAGATCCTTCATGGATGCATGTCACAATCGGCCGAAATCTTCCCCAAATGGCCGATTTTGTATGCATGAACATGCATACGTATGCTTGTTTTGATACGTCTAAGTTATCCCAGTTCCGATTATTAAGATCATTCCCATTTCCGCGTTTATTTTCTCACCGAAGTACGTAGGTGCATGTGCATGCAACGTGGTATCATCACCTACGTCAATTCTTACTTCGCTTACTTCATTTGGAGACGTCATAATCGCATCATCCCCTCCCCCTTTGAAAGGAATTGCCTCAATTCAGTGATTCCCTCTTCGTCACGGTAAGCAGATAGACCGCCCACATTAAAAGTGGCGTGTACCCCATAATCGCCCGTAAGTTCTACTTTATACGCATTGTCGTTCACTTTACCCATGATTTTGTAAGGTCCCTCGGCCCTCGGCATAAGCTTGTTCTTGCGTTTGTTAGGAAATCTCTCTTTTCTTAAGTGTACCCAAACCAAGTCGCCTACTTCGAATAGTCTCGGTTTTCTGTGATTGTTGGATTTCCGTGTGTATGCGTCATTCACCTCTTTGATTCGATCATGTATTTGTCTGTGCAACTTGATCATCGATTTAAGTTTCGTTTCCGCATCTTTGTGTACCAACTCGTCCTTCGGCAATGGAATCAAGTCCAAGGGTATATAAGGATTTAACCCGTAAACGACTTCAAAAGGAGAATGTGCCGTAGCATGTATAGGGGATCGGTTATAGGCAAATTCCGCATAAGCAAGTTTCATGTCCCAATCCTTTTGCCTTTTATTCACAAGTCCTCGCAACAACGTTCCTAACATTCGATTTGTGACTTCGGTTTGACCATCGGTTTGAGGATGGTGCGAAGTGCTAAATAAGAGATTTGTACCTACTTTCCTCCATAAAGTATTCCAAAAATAGCTAAGGAATTTCGAATCCCGATCCGACACAATAGTCTTCGGAACTCCATGTAAACGAACTACCTCTCGGAAGTATAAGTCGGCCACGTTGCTTGCGTCGTTGGTTTTGTGGCAAGCCACGAAATGAGCCATTTTTGAGAACCGATTAACAACCACTATAATAGCATCTTTACCTCGTTGAGTACGGGGTAAAGCGACGATAAAATCCATTGACACATCTTCCCACGGTCTTTCTGGAACCGGTAGAGGCATATACGATCCCAGTTTGAACGAACTCTTTGAGATGTGACATGTTACGCATTTACTTAAAACATTGTAAATGTCTTTTAGAATTTTAGGCCAAAAGAAATGTTCTTTTAGTACTTCCAATGTTTTAGCCGTGCCAAAATGTCCTACTAAACCTCCTCCGTGAGCCTCCCGGACCAATAATTCCCGAACCGCCTCTTTTGGAACACAAAGCCTATTCCCTTTAAATAGGAAATCATCTTGTAACATGAACTCCCCGAACGGACCAGATTTTCAACTAGTAAAAATTTCTCCAAAATCCGCATCATTTTCATAACACTCCTTCAATATTTCGAAGCCAAGTAACCGAACCTCCAGAGTAGAAAGTAAATCATACCTCCTAGATAACGCATCCGCAACGACATTTCTTTTACCGTCTTTGTACTTGGATGAAAAGTGAAATGATTGTAGGAATTCCACCCACTTGGCATGCCTCGGACTCAGTTTATGTTGTCCGTTAATGTACTTCAATGATTCGTGGTCCGAGTGTAGAATAAAATGCTTCGTCCGTAAGTAATGACTCCAATGATCAAGGGCCCGTACGATAGCATAGAATTCTTTATCGTAAGTACAATAATTCAACCGAGCTCCGTTCAACTTCTACGAAAAGTAAGCGATAGGTCTTTTACCTTGAATAATAACCGCTCCAATTCCAACTCCGCTAGCATCACATTCAACTTCGAATGGTTGAGTAAAATCGGGTAGTGTTAGAATCGGTGCTTCGCATAATTTGGCCTTTAACTTCTCGAAAGCTCCTTGGGCAGCCCCGTTCCATACAAATGATCCCTTTTATAAACACTCCGTTATCGGACTTGAAATGGTGCTAATGTCTCGAATAAACCTCTGGTAAAAAGAAGCAAGTCCGTGAAATGATCTCACTTCCGTCACGGTCGTAGGGTCGGCCAAGACTTAATTGCTTCGATTTTTGTTTGATCAACCGCCACCCCGTCCTTCGAAACGACATAGCCAAGAAAGACTATACTTTCGACTAGGAACGAACACTTCTCTTTTTTTCCATACAATTTTTGGTCCCTCAAGGTTTCGAAGATTAGCCTTAAGTGCCCGAAATGTTCTTGTAGTGATTGACTATATTAGAATGTCATCCAGATATACAACCACGAACTTCCCCAGAAATGGTTTAAGCACTTCGTTCATCAATCTCATGAAGGTACTAGGCGCATTTGTAAGACCGAATGGCATAACGGTCCATTCGTATAATCCATTTTTCGTTTTGAAGGCCGTCTTCCACTCGTCACCTTCTCGCATTCGGATTTGATGATATCCGCTTCGTAAATCAACTTTTGAAAAGATCACCGAACCATGTAGTTCGTCTAACATGTCATCAAGTCTCGGTATAGGGAACCGATACTTGACAGTGATATTGTTCACGGCCCGACTATCCACACACATCCGCCAAGAACCATCTTTCTTAGGGACAAGTAAGACCGGAACCGCACACGGACTCAAACTCTCCCGGACATATCCGCGGTCCAAAAGCTCTTCGACTTGTCTTTGTAATTCCTTCGTCTCCTCAGGATTACATCTATAAGTGGCTTTATTAGGAAGTGGTGCTCCCGGTATAAGATCGATTTGGTGTTCGATACCGTGAATAGGTGGTAAACCAGACGGTAATTCTTCGGGAAAAACATCCTCAAATTCGTGTAACAACACATCTAGTTCTCCTCCATTTTGTACTCCCTTGTTCTCGTCCCGTGTCTCTTTAAACATCACCAAATATACTCGCTCCCCATCATTAATGGCATGTTCCATTTCTCTTTCGCTAGCAAGCATGGTAAGTTTCGGTTTCTCCACTCGACTAGAACTCATCGAACGGATAGCTTGCGGGGACATTGGTTTGAGCACAATCTTATTTCCCTTCTCTTGTAATTCATATTCATTACTCCGACCTCGATGTAAATGATACGGAATTGACTAGTCCAAATAAAGAAAACGAAGCACGGATCGACATAAATGGCCTTACGATGCGTCATGCACATACGGAGACATTTTTAGGCGAGAAAACGGACATACGACGTAAAAGGAATGTCCAACCTATCGGAAAATGTTCAACCTGCCGGAAAATGTCCAACCGGCCAGAAAATATCCAACCTGCCGGAAAAAGTCACGCCTGCCGGAAAATGCCGAGCACTGCTGACCGAACTCGGCCGTGTCGTCTGACACGGCCTGTGCCGAGATGTGCCGGATTAACCAAACTGACTGTCGGCCGAACCCGACCGTGTCGTCCGACACGGTCGAGTCACACTCTTCCGGATAAGGAGATCTCGCTGTCCGACCAACTCGACCGTGCCAGGCGACACGGTCGAGTCCTGCCAAACGTCCTTGTCGCGCCGCACGGTCGAGTCACTGCCGGTTCTTGTCGTGCCGCGCCCGTGCCGAGTCACTGTCAGACGTCCTTGTCGCGCCGCGACCGTGTCAAGCGGACACGGTCGAGTCCCTGCCGGCGCCTGTCGACCGCGCCGCGGCCGTGTCACGGGACACGGTCGAGTCCCTGCCGGCAGCCAACATATTTTATACACTTTTGTATATTTTTTACTTCTCTTTTCCTTTTTTCTTATTTTAGGGATTATGTTTCCCCCATTTTGTGATTTATGTTTCTTGTATGTATTTTATTTGATTTGTTTTGATTATTCAAAGATTTTATAAATCTTTGAATTATTTTATTTTTTTGTTTGATTCCTTAGTTGTAAGACTTCACCTCCTATAAGTAGGAGTTGATTAGCCCTGTAATAATTGTATTATGAATTTGATTGAGAAAGAATACACTTTGTATTTCTATCCTTGGTAAATGATTTTTACCGAAACTTGATTTTTATTCGACGCGTTTTCGAGTATTAATCCGATTGATTCTCAATAGGTCTTGGGAAGAAATCACCTTATCGAGTTATAGGTCTAATTCGATAAACCCTTGTTCTTGATCGTTCAAGTCTTCTTGATCGATATTATCACTTTTCCCGATATTACTTCCATTTTCCATTTGTTCGAATTTTCATTGTCATATTTGATATTTCTCCCACAAAATACATCCAAAAACACCCTAATCGTAAAAAAGCCTTCCGCTACGATATTCTTACACACACTCCGAACGATACGTATCCATTTCTCCCGGATAATTCATATCATAAGTGGTATCGGAGCCCAGGGTCATCTCCTTGGGTGATTTATTGAACGATTTCTTATCAAGAACTATCTCTTGATTCTTGTTATGGATTTCTCCAATCTCGATTTCTTGATGAAACTCCATGATGCACTAAACGGCTTACCGGAGCAATGTATGCAAGAAAGATGCAGAGACGATGCCAACGATATTGATTTCTTGGCCAAATTCCGCAGCATACCGGAATTTCACAGAGATAGTAATCCAGATGCGTGCATAGATTGGCTTCGTGCTTGTGAGGAGCACTCGGACTTCAAGACTGCCCCGATCAATCGCCGTGTTTCGTTGGTGGCAAGGCGCCTCCGCGGTAGCGCCGCCGTCTGGTGGCAAAAACTGAAACAGTCCCGTTCATAACAACGTAAGACAAAAATCAGAGATTGGCAAAAATTCAAAAAACATTTCAATCTAAGGTTCAAATCATGCCACCACCAGTCCTTCGACGCCCCGCCGCCGACATTCGATCAAAGGTTTTTCCCCATCAAGGAATTCCCAGCAGAGTCCTTTCTCGATAAAGATGATGTCCCTACTGTCATTTTTAATAAAGTAGACGAGACAGAGGTTTCAACAGCGCCATACAACGAAGATCGTATTTCCCTAATTGACGAACTTGGATATTACTATTATGACCATGATCCAATTAGTTGTGTTGGCCAAATTGATCAAAATGGGTCAAATTATTTTAATGATGAGGAGGCGGTTAGTGTCATGGAAATCGGGCCGGATTATGAAGGGCCACCAGTATTTGATACCGAACCAGTTGACGAAGAGGAACCCATAATTGATTCCGCGTTTCCCATTTTTGTTGGTGAACCCGACGTGAAATTATCAGTGTTTCTAATTCTGGAGGATGAACCCGATGTGAAGTTAACCGTGCGTCCCATTTCAGATGTCCACTCATGTCATGATATCGGTATTACCAGACGGAGTAATTATTATTATTTTATTAATAATGATAGTTATTTTGTTGGTGATTCTCGAGGGCCCCCCACTACCTATCGTCTCAAGATTTTGGGCCATGTACGCACTGCAGATATTTTCGAGATCAAATACTTAGAGGCTTTAATTAATTATCTTGATGACAAAGGAAGTTCGGAATTGAGGACAATTCCCTTTAAAGGGGGAGGGGATGATACGGAATTGACTAGTCCATATAAAGAAAACAAAGCACGGATCGACATAAATGGCCTTACGATGCGTCATGCAGATACGGTGACATTTTTAGGCGAGAAAACGGACATAAGACGTAAAAGGAATGTCCAACTTGTCGGAAAATGTCCAACCTGCAGGAAAATGTCCAACCGGCCGGAAAATATCCAACCTGCCGGAAAAAGTCACGCCTGCCGGAAAATGCCGAGCACTGCCGACCGAACTCGGCCGTGTTGTTCGACACGGCTCGTGCCGAGATGTGCCGGATTAACCAAACTGACTGTCGGCCGAACCCGACCGTGTCGTCCGACACGGTCGAGTCACACTCTTCCGGATAAGGAGATCTCACTGTCCGACCAACCCGACCGTGCCAGGCGACACGGTCGAGTCCTGCTAAACGTCCTTGTCGTGCCGCACGATCGAGTCACTACCGGTCCTTGTCGCGCCGCGCCCGTGCCGAGTCACGGTCAGACGTCCTTGTCGCGCCGCGACCATGTCAAGCGAACACGGTCGAGTCCCTGTTGGCTCCTGTCGACCGCGCCGCGGCCGTGTCACGGGACACGGTCGAGCCCCTGCCGGCAGCCCACATATTTTATACACTTTTGTGTATTTTTGACTTCTCTTTTCCTTTTTTCTTATTTTAGGATTATGTTTCCCCCATTTTGTGATTTATGTTTCTTGTATGTATTTTATTTGATTTGTTTTGATTATTCAAAGATTTTATAAATCTTTGAATTATTTTTTTTTTGTTTGATTCCTTAGTTGTAAGACTTCACCTCCTATAAGTAGGAGTTGATTAGTCTTGTAATAATTGTATTATGAATTTAATTGAGAAAGAATACACTTTGTATTTCTATCCTTGGTAAATGATTTTTACCGAAACTTGATTTTTATTCGACGCGTCTTCGAGTATTAATCCGATTGATTCTCAATAGGTCTTCGAAGAAATCACCTTATCGAGTTATAGGTCTAATTCGATAAACCCTTGTTCTTGATCGTTCAAGTCTTCTTGATCGATATTATCACTTTTCCCGATATTACTTCCATTTTCCATTTGTTCGAATTTTCATTGTCATATTCGATATTACTCCCACAAAATACATCCAAAAACACCCTAATCGTAAAAAAGCCTTCCGCTACAATATTCTTACGCACACTCCGAACGATACGTATCCACTTCTCCCGGATAATTCATATCAGTAAAACATCTCGGTCGAACATCCATGGTCGCCCCAAAAGTACGTGGCATGCGTCCATCGGGAGTACGTCACATAACACACCGTCTCCATAAGATCCCATAGTTAAGTTGACTCGTACTTGTCTCGACACCTTCACTTTACTTCCATCATCGAGCCAATGTAAAGAATATGGTCTCGGATGAGCTGTAGTAGTTAGTCCGAGTTTGGTAATCATTTCGTTTGAAGCTAGATTCGTGCAACTCCCTCCGTCTATTATCAAGCTCCACCACTTTTCTCCGACTTTGCATTTGGAATGAAAGATTTGGGCTCTTTGCTCCGTATCACTTGGAATGATTTTGGTATGTAGTGCTCGAAGCACTAAAGCAGTATCATATTCCGGAGCTTCATAAGTCTCGCAATCCTCATTCTCTTCCTCGGCCTCCATGTTAAATACGTCACCAAGGCCTTCTTTCTCGTCCTCGACTAAAAGTTTGTCTCGGACCGCAAGAGCTTCTCTTAAAGTGACCTCCCGTTTATTTGGACATGCATTTTGATAGTGACCAAAGCCTTGACATTTAAAACATCGTACTTTAGCTAAGCTCGTTTCCTTGGAAACGTGAGGAACCTTCGGGGCCGGGGTAGGGACTTGAAAAGGTACGGTAGGTTTCGTAGTAGAACTTGAGCCGGCACTTACATTTCCGAATTTGTATGGGAATTCGGGTTTGGTATACTTCAACTTGTTTTGAGCTTCTATTTTTATGCATAGTCCGTATAAAGTGTCAAAATCTCCATATGGGTATAATTCTACCGTATTTGCAATGTTTCGATTTAGGCCACGTAAGAAACGTGACATTCTTTGTTCTTCATTTTCTTCGAGTTCTCCCATTAAGTCCAAGCCTTCAAATTCTTCGATATATTCTTCCACACTTAGTTTCCCTTGTACGAACTCCGCAATTTTTCGGTATAAGGTTAGCCGATGTGATGTCGGGACATACCTTTTATGTAGTTTTTTCTTCAAAGAATCCCAAGAACGGATTTTCTCTTTTCCCGCAGGAGCTCGTTGTGTTTTCACACCCTCGAACCATAAGGAAGCGCCCTTCCCTAACTTGAGAATCGCATATTTGCAACGTTTCTCATCGTTAAGGTGCTTGAAGTCGAACATACGTTCAATCTTCCTCTCCCACTCCAAATAAACTTCGGGATTAGTACCTCCGACAAATTCAGGAAGTTCATTTACTTTGAATTCATCCACATGACGCGGTGAATGTGCGTCATAGCCTCCTCTTCTAGCTTGAAAACGTGGTTCTTGTAAGTTTTGTAGTGCTTTACGTAGTTTCTCCATGAAATCGTCGGAAAAATCCATAATAAGATAGCTTTGATAAGAAAATCGCTTAGAGAATTTCGCCAAGGAAATAAGCTTGGGCTCCGATATCACTAATGATACGAATTAACGTATAAGATGAACGTAAATTCACCGGGAAATGCAGCGGATATATTTTGTTACCTCACAACACTCGATATGTGTAACACTCGAAAGAATTAACCGAAAGTAGGGCAATTCGGCTTACGTAAACAAGATAATTATGAAAGTAAATTATCAAACTAGACCTATAGTTTGATAAAGCAATCTCCCCTCAAGACCTATTGAGAATCGATTAAAATTACAACTCGAAGACGCGTCGAATTATAATCAAGTTGTGCTGAAAATCATTCAACAAGCATACATGTACAATGTATTTCGTTTTTAGAGCTTCCAAAGTGTTTATTAAAGGTTGAGGATGAGACTAATATATAGCCATTACAACTACTAATAAGTTCAAACAAGATCACACAAAATCAAGCTAAAAGACAAGCAAATAATAAACTAAACTATCAAGACTTTTGACAAAGATTGAAAACAACACATGCTTGGATTCTTCCTCCTTCATTTTGGCCATGGGGTACTTGAAGTGATGAGATAATCATCTTTCTCATGTGATATCTTTGTAAGATAAGGACTTGAACATGAAAGGGACTTCTTGGCATCTTCTTCTCCATGTGGTTCGGCCGATTTGTCTTCAAAGGAGTGGAGTGAATCAAATCTCTATCCTTGATCTTGATATGGTGGACTTTGAAAATGAAAGCAAATATTAAAGTAGTGGGGACAAAAGATCCTTCATGGATGCATGTCACAATCGGCCGAAATCTTCCCCAAATGGCCGATTTTGTATGCATGAACATGCATACGTATGCATGTTTTGATACGTCTAAGTTATCCCGGTTCCGATTATTAAGATCGTTCCCATTTCCGCATTTGTTTTCTCACCGAATTACGTAGGTGCATGTGCGTGCAATGTGGTATTGTCACCTACGTCAATTCTTACTTCGCTTACTTTGTTTGGAGACGTCATAATCGCATCAAAATGGCCCCTTTTTTAAGCACTCCTTTATCGGACTTGAAATGGTGCTAAAGTCCCGAATAAACCTCCGATAAAAAGAAACAAGTCCGTGAAATGACCTTACTTCCATCACAGTCGTAGGGGTCGGCCAAGACTTAATTGCTTCGATTTTTGTTTGATCAACCACCACTCCGTCCTTCGAAACGACATAGCCAAGAAAGACTATACTCTCGACTAAGAATGAACACTTCTCCTTTTTCCATATAGTTTTCGGTCCCTCAAAGTTTCGAAGACTTGCCTTAAGTGCCCGAAATGTTCTTGTAATGACCGACTATAGATCAGAATGTCATCCAGATATACAACCACGAATTTCCCCAGAAATGATTTGAGCACTTCGTTCATCAACCTCATGAAAGTACTTGGTGCATTTGTAAGACCGTATGGCATAATGGTCCATTCATATAATCCATTTTTCGTTTTGAAGGCCGTCTTCCACTCGTCACCTTCTCGCATGTCGTCCCAAAAGTACGTGGCATGCATCGATCGGGAGTACGTCACATAACACATCGTCTCCGTATGGTCCCATAGTTAAGTTGACCCGTACTTGTCTCGACTCTTTCACTTTACTTCCATCATCGAGCCAATGTAAAGCATATGGTTTCGGGTGAGTCGTAGTAGTTAGACCGAGTTTTGTAACCATCTCATTGGAAGCTACATTCGTGCAACTTCCTCCATCGATTATCAAACTATACCATTTTTCTCCGACTCGGCATTTGGAATAAAAGATTTGGTCCCTTTGCTCCGTATCATTTGGAATGATTTTGGTATGTAGAGCTCGAAGTACTAAAGCAGTATCATATTCCGGAGCATCATAAGCCTCGCATTCCTCGTTTTCTTCCTCGGCCTCCATCTTAAATACGTCACCAAGTCCTTCCTTCTCGTCCTCGACTAAAAGTTCGTCTCGGACCGCAAGAGCTTCTCTTAAAGTTACCACCCGTTTGTTTGGACATGCATTTTGATAGTGACCAAAACCTTGACATTTATAGCATCGTACTTTAGTCAAGCTTGTCTCTTTGGACCGATGAGGAATCTTCGAGGCCGAGGTAGGGACTTGAATAGGCGCGGCAAGTTTCGCAGTCGAACTTGAGCCGGTACTTGAATTTCCGAATTTGTATGGAAATTCGGGTTTGGAAAACTTCACTTTGTTTTGAGCTTCTATCTTTATGCATAGTCTGCATAAAGTGTCAAAATCCCCGTAGGGGTATAATTCTACTGTATTTGCAATGTTTCGGTTTAGGCCACGTAAGAAACGTGACATTCTTTGTTCTTCATTTTCTTCGAGTTCTCCCATTAAGGCCAAGCCTTCAAATTCTTCAATATATTCTCCCACACTTAGTTTCCCTTGCATGAATTCGGCAATCCTTCGGTACAAGGTTAACCGATGTGATGTTGGGACATAACTTTTACGTAGTTTCTTCTTTGAAGAATCCCAAGAACGGATCTTTTCCTTTCCCGCACGAGCTCGTTGTGTTTTCACACCCTCGAACCACAGGGAAGCATCGTTCCCTAACTTGAGAATAGCATATTTGCAACGTTTCTCGTTGTTAAGGTTTTTAAACTCGAACATGCATTCAATCTTTCTCTCCCACTCCAAGTAGACTTCGGGATCGGTACCTCCGACATATTCCGGAAGTTCATTTAATTTAAATTCATCTACATGACGCGATGAATGTGCGTCATATCCTCCTCTTCTAGCTTGCAAACGTGGCTCTTGTAAGCTGTGTAGTGCCTCACGGAGTTTCTCCATGAAATCAACGTCGGAAAAATCCATGATAAGAGAGTCACGAGATAGTTTTAACAAGAAATTGCCAAGAAAATTTCGACAAGGAAATAACCTTGGCTCCGGTACCACTAATGATACAAATTCGCCCGGAAAAGTGAATATGTATCGGTCGGAGTGTGTATATGAATATCGAAGCGGAAGTATTTTTATGAGTAGTGTATTTCGGATGTAGTTCTATGGATGTAATATCGGATAAAGTAAGAATATCGATCAAGAAGTGATGCGATTGTGACGTCTCCAAACGAAGTAAGAATTGACGTAGGTGACGATACCACGTTGCATGCACATGCACCTACGTACTTCGGTGAGAAAATAAATGCGGAAATGGGAACGATCTTAATAATCAGAACTGGGATAACTTAGACGTATCAAAACATGCATACGTATGCATGTTCATGCATACAAAATCAGCCATTTGGGGAAGATTTCGGCCGATTGTGACATGCATCCATGAAGGATCTTTTGTCCCCACTACTTTCAACTTTGTTTCCATTTTCAAAGTCCATATCAAGGATAGAGATTTGATTTCCCTCCACCCCTTGAAAAACAAATCGGCCGAACCACATGTAGAGGAAGACACCAAGATGTTGCTTTCATGTTCAAGTCTTTGTCAAAGCCTTATCACATGAGAAAGATGGTTATCTCCTTCCTTCATGCAACCCCACGGCCGAAAATGCCAAGGAAGAAGCCAAGCATGTGTTGTTTTCAATCTTTGTCAAAAGTCTTGATGTTTTAGTTTAATAATTGCTTGTCTTTTAGCTTGATTTTGTGTGATCTTATTTGAACTTATTAGTAGTTGTAATGGCTATATAATAGCCTCATCCTCAACCTTGAATAAACACTTTTGAAGCTTGCAAAACCGAAATACACTTGTGTATGTTCATTGTTGAATGATTTTCAGCACAACTTGATTATAATTCGACGCGTTTTCGAGTTGTAATTTTAATCGATTCTCAATAGGTCTTGACAAGAGATTGCTTTATCAAACTATAGGTCTAATTTGATAATTTACTTTCATATTATCTTGTTTACGTAAACCGAATTGCCCTACTTTCGGTTGAATCTTATGAGTGTTACATAAATACGAGTGTTGTGAGGTAACAATTATAACCGCTACATTTTCCGGCGAATTTACGTACATATCATACGTTAATTCGTATCATTAGTGGCATCGGAGCCCAAGGTTATTTCCTTGGCGAAATTCTCTTGGCGATTTTCTTGTCAAAACTATCTTATCATCGATTTTTCCGACGATTTCATGGAGAAACTACGTGAAGCACTACAAAACTTACAAGAACCACGTTTTCAAGCTAGAAGAGGAGGCTATGACGCACATTCACCGCGTCATGTGGATGAATTCAAAGTAAATGAACTTCCAGAATTTGTCGCAGGTACTAATCCCGAAGTTTACTTGGAGTGGGAGAGGAAGATTGAACGTATGTTCGACTTCAAGCACCTTAACGATGAGAAACGTTGCAAATATGCGATTCTCAAGTTAGGGAAGGGCGCTTCCTTATGGTTCGAGGGTGTGAAAACACAACGAGCTCGTGCGGGAAAAGAGAAAATCCATTCTTGGGATTCTTTGAAGAAAAAACTACGTAAAAGGTATGTCCCGACATCACATCGGTTAACCTTATACCGAAACATTTCAAATATGGTGGAATTATACCCATACGGAGATTTTGACATTTTATGCGGACTATGCATAAAAATTGAAGCTCAAAACAAGTTGAAGTTTACCAAACCCGAATTCCCATACAAATTCGGAAATGCAAGTGCCGGCTCAAGTTCGACTACGAAACCTACCGTACCTTTTCAAGTCCCTACCCCAGCCCCGAAGGTTCCTCACGTTTCCAAGGAAACGAGCTTGGCTAAAGTACGATGTTTTAAATGTCAAGGCTTTGGTCACTATCAAAATGCATGTCCAAATAAACGGGTGGTCACTTTAAGAGAAGCTCTTGCGGTCCGAGACGAACTTTTAGTCGAGGACGAGAAGGAAGGTCTTGAAGACGTATTTAACATGGAGGCCGAGAAAGAGAATGAGGATTGCGAGACTTATAACGCTCCGTAATATGATACTGCTTTAGTGCTTCGAGCACTACATACCAAAATCATTCCAATTGATACGGAGCAAAGAGACCATATTTTTCATTCCAAATGTAAAGTCGGAGAAAAGTGGTGTAGCTTGATAATAGACGGAGGGAGTTGCACGAATGTAGCTTCAAACGAGATGGTCACCAAACTCGGGCTAACTACTATGGCTCACCCGAGACCGTATGCTTTACATTGGCTCGATGATGGAAGCAAAGTGAAGGTGTCTAGACAAGTACGGGTCAACTTAACCATGGGATCATACGGGGATGATGTGTTGTGTGACGTACTCCCGATGGACGCATGCCACGTACTTTTGGGATGACCATGGATGTTCGACCGAGATGTTTTACATCGAGGTCGGAGTAATGAATATGAATTACAAGACAAAGGAAAGAAGATTGTACTCAAACCAATGTCCCCACAAGCTGTTCGTTCGATGAGTTCTAGTCGAGTGGAAAAACCGAAACTTACCATGCTTGCTAGCGAAAGAGAAATGGAACATGCCATTAATGATGGGGAGCGAGTATATTTGGTGATGTTTAAAGAGACACGGGATGATAACATGGGAGTACAAAACGGAGGAGAGTTAGATGTGTTGTTACACGAATTTGAGGATGTTTTTCCCGAAGAATTACCGTCGGGTTTACCACCTATTCGCAGTATCGAACACCAAATCAATCTTATACCGGGAGCACCACTTCCTAAAAAAGCCGCTTATAGAAGTAATCCCGAGTAGACAAAGGAGTTACAACGACAAGTCGAAGAGCTTTTGGACCGCGGGTATGTCCGGGAGAGTTTGAGTCCGTGTGCGGTTCCGGTCTTACTTGTCCCTAAGAAAGATGGTTCTTGGCGGATGTGTGTGGATAGTCGGTCCGTGAACAATATCACCGTCAAGTATCGGTTCCCTATCCCGAGACTTGATGGCATGTTAGACGAACTACATGGTTCGGTAATCTTTTCAAAGGTGGATTTGCGAAGCGGATATCATCAAATCCGAATGCGAGAAGGTGAGGAGTGGAAGACGGCCTTCAAAACAAAAAATGGATTATATGAATGGACCGTTATGCCTTTCGGTCTTACAAATGCACCTAGTACCTTCATGAGGTTGATGAACGAGGTACTTAAACCTTTTCTGGAGAAGTTCGTGGTTGTATATCTGGATGACATTCTAATCTATAGTCAATCACTACAAGAACATTTCGGGCACTTAAGGCTAATCTTCGAAACCTTGAGGGACCGAAAATTGTATGGAAAAAAAGAGAAGTGTTCGTTCCTAGTCGAAAGTATAGTCTTTCTTGGCTATGTCGTTTCGAAGGACGGAGTGGCGGTTGATCAAACAAAAATTGAAGCAATTAAATCTTGGCCGACCCCTACAACCATGACGGAAGTGAGATCATTTCACGGACTTGCTTCTTTTTACCGGAGGTTTATTCGAGACTTCAGCATCATTTCAAGTCCGATAATGGAGTGTTTAAAAAACGGACCATTTGTATGGAACGGGGCTGCCCAAGGAGCTTTCGAGAAGTTAAAGGCCAAATTATGCGAAGCACCGATTCTAACACTACCCGATTTTAGTCAACCATTTGAAGTTGAATGTGATGCTAGCGGAGTTGGAATTGGAGCGGTTCTTATTCAAGGTAAACGACCTATCGCTTACTTTTCGGAGAAGTTGAATGGAGCTCGGTTGAATTATTGTACTTACGATAAATAATTCTATGCTATCGTGCGGGCCCTTGATCATTGGAGTCATTACTTACGGAAGAAGCATTTTATTCTACACTCGGCCACGAATCATTGAAGTACATTAACAGACAACATAAACTGAGTCCGAGGCATGCCAAGTGGGTGGAATTCCTACAATCATTTCACTTTTCATCCAAGTACAAAGACGGTAAAAGCAATGTCGTTGTGGATGCATTATCTAGGAGATATGCTTTACTTTCTACGCTGGAGGTTCGGTTACTTGGTTTCGAAATGTTGAAGGAATGTTATGAAAATGATGTGGATTTTGGAGAAATTTTTACAAGTTGCAAATCTGGTCCGTTCGGGGAGTTCATGTTACAAGATGATTTCCTATTTAAAGGGAATAGGCTATGTGTTCCAAAACAAGCGGTTCGGGAATTATTGGTCCGGGAAGCTCACGGAGGAGGTTTAGCAGGACATTTTGGCACGGCTAAAACATTGAAAGTACTAAAAGAACATTTCTTTTGGCCTAAAATGCTAAAAGACGTTTACAATGTTTTAAGTAAATGTGTAACATGTCACATCTCGAAGAGTTTGTTCAAACCGGGATCGTATATGCCCCTACCGGTTCCAGAATGACCGTGGGAAGATGTATCCATGGATTTTATCGTCGCTTTACCCCATACTCAACGAGGTAAAGATGCTTTTATGGTGGTTGTTGATCGGTTCTCAAAAATGGCTCATTTCGTGGCTTGCCACAAAACCGACGACGCAAGCAACGTGGCCGATTTATACTTTCGAGAAGTGGTTCGTTTACATGGAGTTCCGAAGACTATTGTTTCAGATCGAGATTCGAAATTCCTTAGCTATTTTTGGAATACTTTATGGAGGAAAGTGGGTACAAAGCTCTTATTTAGCACTTCGCACCATCCTCAAACCGATGGTCAAACCGAAGTCACAAATCGAACGTTAGGAACGTTGTTGCGAGGACTTGTGAATAAAACGCAAAAGGATTGGGACGTGAAACTTGATCATGCAGAATTTGCCTATAACCGATCCCCTACACATGCTACGGCACATTCTCCTTTTGAAGTCGTTTACGGGTTAAATCCTTATATACCCTTAGACTTGATTCTAGTGCCGAAGGACGAGTTGATACACAAAGATGCGGAATCTAAACTTAAATCGATGATCAAGTTGCACGGACAAATACATGATCGAATCAAAGAGGTGAATGACGCATACAAACGGAGATCTAACAATCACAAGAAACCGAGATTATTCGAAATAGGCGACTTGGTTTGGGTACACTTTAGAAAAGAGAGATTTCCTAGAAAACGCAAGAACAAACTTATGCCGAGGGCCGGGCGATTATGGGGTACACGCCACTTTTAACGTGGGCGATCTATCTTCTTACTTTGATGACGAGGGAATCACTGAATTGAGGTCAATTCCTTTCAAAGGGGGAGGGGATGATGCGATTGTGACGTCTCCAAACGAAGTAAGAATTGACGTAGGTGACGATACCACGTTGCATGCACATGCACCTATGTACTTCGGTGAGAAAACAAATGCAAAAATGGGAACGATCTTAATAATCGGAACCGGGATAACTTAGATGTATCAAAACATGCATAGGTATGCATGTTCATGCATACAAAATCGGCCATTTGGGGAAGATTTCGGCCGATTGTGACATGCATCCATGAAGGATCTTTTGTCCCCACTACTTTCAACTTTGTTTCCATTTTCAAAGTCCACCATATCAAGGATAGAGATTTGATTTCCCTCCACCCCTTGAAAAACAAATCGGCCGAACCACATGTAGAGGAAGACACCAAGATGATGCTTTCATGTTCAAGTCTTTGTCAAAGCCTTATCACATGAGAAAGATGGTTATCTCCTTCCTTCATGCTACCCCACGGCCGAAAATGCTAAGGAAGAAGCCAAGCAAGTGTTGTTTTCAATCTTTGTCAAAACTCTTGATGTTTTAGTTTAATAATTGCTTATCTTTTAGCTTGATTTTGTGTGATCTTGTTTGAACTTATTAGTAGTTGTAATGGCTATATAATAGCCTCATCCTCAACCTTGAATAAACACTTTTGAAGCTTGCAAAAGCGAAATACACTTGTGTATGTTCATTGTTGAATGATTTTCAGCACAACTTGATTATAATTCGACGCATTTTCGAGTTGTAATTTTAATCGATTCTCAATAGGTCTTGAGAAGAGATTGCTTTATCAAACTATAGGTCTAGTTTGATAATTTACTTTCATATTATCTTGTTTACGTAAACCGAATTGCCCTACTTTTGGTTGAATCTTACGAGTGTTACATAAATACGAGTGTTGTGAGGTAACAATTATAACCGCTGCATTTTCCGGCGAATTTACGTACATATCATACGTTAATTCGTATCAAGAAGACTTGAACGATCAAGAACAAGGATTTATCGAATTAGACCTATAATTCGATAAGCGATTTCTTCTCAAGACCTATTGAGAATCGATCGGATTAATACTCGAAAATGCATAGAATCAAAATCAAGGTTCGGTAAAAATCATTTACCAAGGATAAAAATACAAAGTGTATTCTTATTTCTTCAACATTCAATGATATTTCAATGCTCATACAAGACTACTTATAGGAAAACTAAGTCTTCCTATCATTTAAACAAAACAATTCAAAGATTATAAAATCTTTGAATAATCAAGACAAATCAAAATAAAATACAAAAGGGGAACACAAATCAAATAATAGGGGAACACAATCCCTAAAATAAGTAAAGAAAGAAAAGAAAAAAAAACAAGCAACAAAAAGTGTATAAAAAAGGTGGCTGCCAGCAGGGACACGGGCCGTGTCGCTCGACACGGCCGCGCGCACGCAACATGGTCGGCAGGACTCGACCGCGTCGCCTGGAACACGGTAGGGTGTCTGGGCAGTCAGTTCCGACGTTCTGGGCGAGTAGGACTCGACCGTGTCTTGGGACATGGTTGGGCTGGGCAGGCAGTCTTTCGGAAAGTTCCGGAAGAGTTCGACTCGGCCGTGTCTCGGGACACGGTCGAGTCCGGCGGGCAGTCAGTTTTGCTTGTCTGGGACATCTCGCCACGGGCCGTGTCGGACGAAATGGCCGAGTTCGGCAGGCAGTGTACTTGGGTCTTCCAGCACAGCATGACACGGGTCGTGTCATATGACACGGCCGAGACCTGGCACCTTGGTCCTCCTCGTTTTGTGTCCGTTTTCTCACCGAAGTACATAGGTGCATGTACATACGATGTATCATTACTTACGTCAATTCTTACTTAATTTTCTTCGTTTGGATATGTCAATATCGAATCATCTCCTCCCCCTTTAAAAGGAATTGACCTCAATTCAGTAATTCCCTCGTCGTCAAGGTAAGAAGATAGATTGCCCACGTTAAAAGTGGCGTGTACTCCATAATCGCCCGGAAGTTCTACTTTATATGCATTGTCGTTCACGTTACCCACGATTTTGTAAGGACCCTCGGCCCTCGGTATTAGTTTGTTCTTCCGTTTACTAGGAAATCTCTCCTTTCTTAAGTGTACCCAAACCAAGTCGCCTATCTCGAACTGTCTCGATTTTCTTTGATTGTTGGATTTCCGTTTGTACGCGTCATTAACCTCTTTGATTCGATCACGTATTTGTCCATGTAACTTTATCATCGATTTAAGTTTAGATTCCGCATATTTGTGTACCAACTCGTCCTTCGACAATGGAATCTGATGCGATTGTGACATCTCCAAACGAAGTAAGAATTGACGTATGTGACGATACCACATTGCATGCACATGTACCTACGTATTTCGGTGAGAAAACAAATGCGAAAATGGGAACAATCTTAATAATCGGAACCGGGATAACTTAGACGTATCAAAGCATGCATACGTATGCATGTTCATGCATACAAAATCGGCCATATTAGGGGAAAGATTTCGGCCGATTTGATGAAGGATCCATGAAGGATCTTTGTCCCCACTACTTTCAACTTTGCCTTCATTTTTCAAAGTCCACCATAATAAGATCAAGGATAGAGATTTTGGCTCACCCCACCCCTTTGAAAATCGGCCGAACCACATGAAGGAAGATTCCATCATGTTACTTTCACTTTCTATCCTTGTTGAAGTCTTGCAAGAAGATATCACATGAGAAGGATGTTATCCACTTCTTGATTGCTACCCCAAGGCCAAAAATAAGAGGAAGAGACCAAGCATGACTTTGTTTACAAGCTTTGTCAAAGTTGTTAGAATAGTTTATTGTTTGCTTGTTTTCTTGTGTGATCGTATTAGATCTTGTTTGAACTTATTTGTAGTTGTTAAGGCTATTTATAAGCCTCACCCTCAACCTTAAGAAATCACTTTTGAAGCTTGAAAAACGAAATACACTTGTGTATGTTCATTGTTGAATGATTTTCAGCACAACTTGATTATAATTCGACGCGTTTTCGAGTTGTAATTTTAATCGATTCTCAATAGGTCTTGAGGAGAGATTGCTTTATCAAACTATAGGTCTAGTTTGGTAATTTACTTTCATATTATCTTGTTTACGTAAACCGAATTGCCCTACTTTCGGTTGAATCTTACGAGTGTTACACAAATACGAGTGTTGTGAGGTAACAAATATAATCGTTGCATTTTCCGGTGAATTTACGTACATATCACACATTAATTCGTATCAGAATCAAGTCTAAGGGTATATAAGGATTTAACCCGTAGACGATTTCAAAGGGAGAGTGTGCCGTGGCATGTGTAGGGGATCGGTTATAGGCATGAGCAAGTTTCACGTCCCAATCATTTTGCATTTTATTCACAAGTCCTCGCAACAACGTTCCTAGCGTTCGATTTGTGACCTCGGTTTGACCATCTGTTTGAGGATGGTGTGAGGTGCTAAACAAGAGTTCTGTTCCCACTTTCCTCCATAATGTATTCTAAAAATAACTAAGAAAATTCGAATCCCGATCCGAAACAATAGTTTTAGGAACTCTATGTAAACGAACCACCTCTCAGAAGTATAAATCGGCCACGTTACTTGCGTCGTCGGTTTTGTGGCAAGCCGCGAAATGAGCCATCTTCGAGAAATGATCAACGACCACCATAATAGCATCTTTACCTCGTTGAGTACAGGGCAAAGCGATGATAAAAGCCATTGATACATCCTCCCACGGTCTTTCTGGAATCAGTAGAGGCATATGCGATCCCGGTTTGAACGAACTCTTCGCTATATGACACGTTACACATTTACTTAAAATATTGTAAACGTCTCTTAGCATTTTTGGCCAAAAGAAATGTTCTTTAAATACCTCCATTTTCTTAGCCGTGCCAAAGTGCCCCGCTAAGCCTCTTCCGTGAGCCTCCCGAACCAACAATTCTCGAACCGCATGTTTTGGAACACAAAGTCTATTCTCTTTAAAGAGAAAATCATCTTGTATCATGAAATCCCCGAACGGACCAGAATTGCAATGAGTAAAAACTTCCCCAAAATCCGTATCATTTGCATAATACTCTTTCAATATTTCGAAACCAAGTAACCGAACCTCCAGAGTAGAAAGTAAAGCATACCTTCTAGATAACGCATCTGCAATGCATTGGTTTTACCGTCTTTGTACTTGGATGAAAAGTGAAACGATTGTAGGAATTTCACCCACTTAGCATGCCTCGGACTCAGTTTGTGTTGTCCATTAATGTATTTCAATGATTTGTGGTCCGAATGTAGAATAAAATGTTTCGGCCGAAGATAATGACTCCAATGATCAAGGGCCCTTACGATAGCATAGAATTCTTTATCGTAAGTGCAATAATTCGACCGAGCACGGTTTAATTTCTCCGAAAAGTAAGCGATAGGTCGTTTACCTTGAATAAGAACCGATCCAATTCTAACTCCACTAGCATCACACTCTACTTCGAATGGTTGAGTAAAATCGGGTAGTGTTAGGATCGGTGCCTCGCATAATTTGGCCTTTAACCTTTCGAATGCTCTTTGGGCAGCCCCGTTCCATACAAATGGCCCCTTTTTTTCAGCACTCCGTTATCGGACTATAAATGGTGCTAAAGTCCCGAATAAACCTCCGATAAA
This sequence comes from Orobanche coerulescens, assembly GCA_033398695.1. Classification (NCBI taxonomy): domain Eukaryota; kingdom Viridiplantae; phylum Streptophyta; class Magnoliopsida; order Lamiales; family Orobanchaceae; genus Orobanche; species Orobanche coerulescens. The sequence continues at coordinate 80,407,303 of CM065810.1, read as the reverse complement.
AAGAAGCAAGTCCGTGAAATGACCTTTACTTCCGTCACGGTCGTAGGGGTCGGCCAAGACTTAATTGCTTCGATTTTTGTTTGATCAACCGCCACTCCGTCCTTCGAAACGACATAGCCAAGAAAGACTATACTCTCGACTAAGAATGAACACTTCTCCTTTTTCCATATAGTTTTTGGTCCCTCAAAGTTTCGAAGACTTGCCTTAAGTGCCCGAAATGTTCTTGTAATGACCGACTATATATCAGAATGTCATCCAGATATACAACCACGAATTTCGCCAGAAATGATTTGAGCACTTCGTTCATCAACCTCATGAAAGTACTTGGTGCATTTGTAAGACCGTATGGCATAATGGTCCATTCATATAATCCATTTTTCGTTTTGAAGGCCGTCTTCCACTCGTCACCTTCTCGCATGTCGTCCCAAAAGTACATGGCATGCATCCATCGGGAGTACGTCACATAACACATCATCTCCGTATGGTCCCATAGTTAAGCTGACCCGTACTTGTCTCGACTCCTTCACTTTACTTCCATCATCGAGCCAATGTAAAGCATACGGTTTCGGGTGAGTCATAGTAGTTAGACCGAGTTTTGTAACCATCTCATTGGAAGCTACATTCGTGCAACTTCCTCCGTTGATTATCAAACTACACCATTTTTCTCTGACTCGGCATTTGGAATGAAAGATTTGGTCCCTTTGCTCCGTATCATTTGGAATGATTTTGGTATGTAGAGCTCGAAGTACTAAAGCAGTATCATATTCCGGAGCGTCATAAGCCTCGCATTCCTCATTTTCTTTCTCGGCCTCCATGTTAAATACGTCACCAAGTCCTTCCTTCTCGTCCTCGACTAAAAGTTCGTCTCGGACTGCAAGAGCTTCTCTTAACGTGACCACCCGTTTGTTTGGACATGCATTTTGATAGTGACCAAAGCCTTGACATTTATAGCATCGTACTTTAGTCAAGCTTGTCTCTTTGGACCCATGAGGAATCTTCGGGGCCGGGGTAGGGACTTGAATTGGCACGGTAAGTTTCGCAGTCAAAGTTGAGTCGGTACTTAAATTTCCGAATTTGTATGGAAATTCGGGTTTGGCAAACTTCACTTTGTTTTGAGCTTCTATCTTTATGCATAGTCTGCATAAAGTGTCAAAATCCCTGTAGGGGTATAATTCTACTGTATTTGCAATGTTTCGGTTTAGGCCACGTAAGAAACGTGACATTCTTTGTTCTTCATTTTCTTCGAGTTCTCCCATTAAGGCCAAGCCTTCAAATTCTTCAATATATTCTCCCACACTTAGTTTCCCTTGCATGAATTCGGCAATCCTTTTGTACAAGGTTAACCGATGTGATGTTGGGACATACCTTTAACGTAGTTTCTTCTTTAAAGAATCCCAAGAACGGATCTTTTCCTTTCCCGCACGAAGTCGTTGTGTTTTCACACCCTCGAACCACAGGTGATGCGAACGCACTAAATTATGCAACGGAACCGATTCAAGTGCCCATCGGACCAATCACAAGAGCTAGAGCTAAAAGATTCAAATACGCCATCAACGGTCTAGTTCAAATTATTTGGGAAAGAGAATTAGCGAATAAACCAATCGAGACAGACATCAAAAGCGAAGTACCTATCAACGTCATCAAGATACACGAAGAAGAAGAAGATCCGGGCATCATTAAGGGATACAGAAATTCGGCTATCCACAAGTCTTCTATACATAATGATAATGTTACTATAAGTCTTGGTCCATTTTCAAAAGTCTTGGCCATCATCATCACCATTTTAGTCTTCCACACATAATGATAATGTTACTACAAGTCTTGGTCCACTTTCAAAAGTCTTGACCATCATCATCACCTCACTAGCCGTTGCAAGCTTCAAATCATGGTCAATACCATCATTTTGTTCTTCGCATTTTAGTCTTAAACTTTCTTTTGGTGTTATCATTACTTAGAAGCTCCTCTCACCTATATAAGGAGCATTTTTGTTTTTTTGTAAGGACACATTTTGAAAGACTCATAAATAGAACCGATTCAAGTGCCCATCGGACCAATCACAAGAGCTAGAGCTAAAAGATTCAAAGACACCATCAACGGTCTAGTTCAAATTATTTGGGAAAGAGAATTAGCGAAGAAACCAATCGAGACAGACATCAAAAGCGAAGTACCTATCAACGTCATCAAGATACATGAAGAAGAAGAAGATCCGGGCCTCATTAAGGGATAAAGAAATTCGGCTATCCACAAGTCTTCTACACATAATGATAATGTTACTACAAGTCTTGGTCCATTTTCAAAAGTCTTGGCCATCATCATCACCATTTTAGTCTTCCACATATAATGATAATATTACTACATGTCTTGGTCCATTTTCAAAAGTCTTGAACATCATCATCACCTCACTAGCCGTTGCAAGCTTCAAATCATGGCCAATACCATCATTTTGTTCTTCTCATTTTAGTCTTAAACTTTCTTTTGGTGTTATCATTACTTAGAAGCTCCTCTCACCTATATAAGGAGCATTTTCGTTTTTTTGTAAGGACACATTTTGAAAGACTCATAAAATACTTTGTATTTGCATAAGTTTAATAACTTATTGTTTCGGTTTTGATATATATAAAATAGCACTTCGTTTATCACCCGAAGTGTCGTTTTTCCCTTTGATTCCAAGGTTCGTCGAACGTATAATTGTTGGGTTCTAGTTATCTTGCTAGAGTTCGCCATTACACTTTTGTCGGGTTAAGGACCGTTTCATCCGCCAAAATTTATCCATATCGGTTATGTTACTTGTCATCACTTACATTTCGAACATCATTCAAATTGCTTACGCAAAATTGATCATCTTTCGGAGAGGATCATATCATTTGGCATCGGAGCCTTGGAGCTGATACGAATTAACGTATAAGATGAACGTAAATTCGCTGGGAAATGCAGCGGATATATTTTGTTACCTCACAACACTCGATATGTGTAACACTCGTAAGAATTAACCGAAAGTATGGCAATTCGGCTTACGTAAACAAGATAATTATGAAAGTAAATTATCAAACTAGACCTATAGTTTGATAAAGCAATCTCTCCTCAAGACCTATTGAGAATCGATTAAAATTACAACTCGAAGACGCGTCGAATTATAATCAAGTTGTGCTGAAAATCATTCAACAAGCATACATGTACAATGTATTTCGTTTTTCAAGCTTCCAAAGTGTTTATTAAAGGTTGAGGATGAGGCTAATATATAGCCATTACAACTACTAATAAGTTCAAACAAGATCACACAAAATCAAGCTAAAAGACAAGCAAATAATAAACTAAACTATCAAGACTTTTGACAAAGATTGAAAACAACACATGCTTGGCTTCTTCCTCCTTCATTTCGGCCTTGGGGTACTTGAAGGGATGATATAATCATCTTTCTCATGTGATATCTTTGTAAGATAAGGACTTGAACATGAAAGGGACTTCTTGGCATCTTCTTCTCCATGTGGTTCGGCTGATTTGTCTTCAAAGGAGTGGAGTGAATCAAATCTCTATCCTTGATCTTGATATGGTGGACTTTGAAAATGAAAGCAAATATTAAAGTAGTGGGGACAAAATATCCTTCATGGATGCATGTCACAATCGGCCGAAATCTTCCCCAAATGGCCGATTTTGTATGCATGAACATGCATACGTATGTATGTTTTGATACGTCTAAGTTATTCCGGTTCCGATTATTAAGATCGTTCCCATTTCCGCATTTGTTTTCTCACCGAAGTACGTAGGTGCATGTGCATGCAACATGGTATCGCCACCTACGTCAATTCTTACTTCGCTTACTTCATTTAGAGACGTCATAATCGCATCATCCCCTCCCCATTTGAAAGGAATTGACCTCAATTCAGTGATTCCCTCGTCGTCAAGGTAAGCAGATAGATCGCCCACGTTAAAAGTGGTGTGTACCCCATAATCGCCCGGAAGTTCTACTTTATACGCATTGTCGTTCACTTTACCCACGATTTTGTAAGGTCCATGGGCCCTCGGCATAAGCTTATTCTTGCGTTTGTTAGGAAATCTCTCTTTTCTTAAGTGTACCCAAACCAAGCCGCCTTCTTCGAATAGTCTCGGTTTTCTGTGATTGTTGGATTTCCGTTTGTATGCGTCATTAACCACTTTGATTTGATCATGTATTTGTCCGTGCAACTTGATCATCGATTTAAGTTTCGATTCCGCATCTTTGTGTACCAACTCGTCCTTCGGGAATGGAATCAAGTCTAAGGGTATATAAGGATTTAACCCATAAACGACTTCAAAAGGAGAATGTGCCGTAGCATGTGTAGGGGATCGGTTATAGGCAAATTCTGCATGAGCAAGTTTCATGTCCCAATCCTTTTGCATTTTATTCACAAGTCCTCGTAACAACGTTCCTAACGTTCGATTTGTGACTTCGGTTTGACCATCGGTTTGAGGATGGTGCGAAGTGCTAAATAAGAGCTTTGTACCTACTTTCCTCCATAAAGTATTCCAAAAATAGCTAAGGAATTTCGAATCCCGATCCGACACAATAGTCTTCGGAACTCCATGTAAATGAACCACCTCTCGAAAGTATAAGTCGGCCACGTTGCTTGCGTCGTCGGTTTTGTGGCAAGCCACGAAATGAGCCATTTTTGAGAACCGATAAACAACCACCATAATAGCATCTTTACCTCGTTGAGTATGGGGTAAAGCGACGATAAAATCCATTGACACATCTTCTCACGGTCTTTCTGGAACCGGTAGAGGCATATACGATCCCGATTTGAACGAACTCTTTGAGATGTGACATGTTACGCATTTAATTAAAATATTGTAAACGTCTTTTAGCATTGTAGGCCAAAAGAAATGTTCTTTTAGTACTTCCAATGTTTTAGCCGTCCCAAAATGTCCTGCTAAACCTCCTCCGTGAGCCTCCCGGACCAATAATTCCCGAACTGCCTGTTTTGGAACACAAAGCCTATTCCCTTTAAATAGGAAATCATCTTGTAACATGAACTCCCCGAACGGACCAGATTTGCAACTAGTAAAAATTTCTTCAAAATCCGCATCATTTTCATAACACTCCTTCAACATTTTGAAGCCAAGTAACCGAACCTCCAGAGTAGAAAGTAAAGCATACCTCCTAGATAACGCATCCGCAACGACATTGCTTTTACCGTCTTTGTACTTGGATGAAAAGTGAAATGATTGTAGGAATTCCACCCACTTGGCATGCCTCGGACTCAGTTTATGTTGTCCGTTAATGTACTTCAATGATTCGTGGTCCGAGTGTAGAATAAAATGCTTCGTCCGTAAATAATGACTCCAATGATCAAGGGCCCGTACCATAGCATAGAATTCTTTATCGTAAGTACAATAATTCAACCGAGATCCGTTCAACTTCTCCAAAAAGTAAGCGATAGGTCTTTTACCTTGAATAAGAACCGCTCCAATTCCAACTCCGCTAGCATCACATTCAACTTCGAATGGTTGAGTAAAATCCGGTAGTGTTAGAATCGGTGCTTCGCATAATTTGGCCTTTAACTTCTCGAAAGCTCCTTGGGCAGCCCCGTTCTATACAAATGGTCCCTTTTTTAAACACTCCGTTATCGGACTTGAAATGGTGCTAAAGTCTCGAATAAACCTCCGGTAAAAAGAAGCAAGTCCGTGAAATGATCTCACTTCCGTCACGGTCGTAGGGGTCGGCCAAGACTTAATTGCTTCGATTTTTGTTTGATCAACCGCCACCCCGTCCTTCAAAACGACATAGCCAAGAAATACTATACTTTCGAATAGGAATGAACACTTCTCTTTTTTTCCATACAATTTTCGATCCCTCAAGGTTTCGAAGATTAGCCTTAAGTGCCCGAAATGTTCTTGTAGTGATTGACTATAGATTAGAATGTCATCCAGATATACAACCACGAACTTCCCCAGAAATGGTTTAAGCACTTCGTTCATCAATCTCATGAAGGTACTAGGCGCATTTGTAAGACCGAACGACATAACGGTCCATTCATATAATCCATTTTTTGTTTTGAAGGCCGTCTTCCACTCGTCACCTTCTCGCATTCGGATTTGATGATATCCGCTTCGTAAATCAACTTTTGAAAAGATCACCGAACCATTTAGTTCGTCTAACATGTCATCAAGTCTCGGGATAGGGAACCGATACTTGACAGTGATATTGTTCACGACCCGACTATCCACACACATCCGCCAAGAACCATTTTTCCTAGGGACAAGTAAGACCGGAACCGCACACGGACTCAAACTCTCCCGGACATATACGCGGTCCAAAAGATCTTCGACTTGTCTTTGTAATTCCTTCGTCTCCTCAGGATTACATCTATAAGCGGCTTTATTAGGAAGTGGTGCTCCCGGTATAAGATCGATTTGGTGTTCGATACCGCGAATAGGTGGTAAACCGGACGGTAATTCTTCGGGAAAAACATCCTCAAATTCCCGTGTCTCTTTAAACATCACCAAATATACTCGCTCCCCGTCATTAACGGCATGTTCCACTTCTATTTCACTAGCAAGCATGGTAAGTTTCGGTTTCTCCACTCGACTAGAACTCATCGAACGGATAGATTGCGGGGACATTGGTTTGAGCACAATCTTCTTTCCCTTGTCTTGTAATTCATATTCATTACTATGACCTCGATGTAAAACATCTCGGTCGAACATCCATGGTCACCCCAAAAGTACGTGGCATGCGTCCATCGGGAGTACGTCACATAACACATCGTCTCCGTATGATCCCATAGTTAAGTTGACTCGTACTTGTCTCGACACCTTCACTTTACTTCCATCATCGAGCCAATGTAAAGCATATGGTCTCGGATGAGCTGTAGTAGTTAGTCCGAGTTTGGTAACCATTTCGTTTGACGCTACATTCGTGCAACTCCCTCCGTCTATTATCAAGCTACACCACTTTTCTCCGACTTTGCATTTGGAATGAAAGATTTGGTCTCTTTGCTTCGTATCACTTGGAATGATTTTGGTATGTAGTGCTCGAAGCACTAAAGCAGTATCATATTCCGGAGCATCATAAGTCTCGCAATCCTCATTCTCTTCCTCGGCCTCCATGTTAAATACGTCACCAAGGCCTTCCTTCTCGTCCTCGACTAAAAGTTCATCTCGGACCGCAAGAGCTTCTCTTAAAGTGACCACCCGTTTATTTGGACATGCATTTTGATAGTGACCAAAGCCTTGACATTTAAAACATCATTCTTTAGCTAAGCTCGTTTCCTTGGAAACGTGAGGAACCTTCGGGGCCGGGGTAGGGACTTGAAAAGGTACGGTAGGTTTCGTAGTAGAACTTGAGCCGGCACTTGCATTTCCGAATTTGTATGGGAATTCGGGTTTGGTATACTTCAACTTGTTTTGAGCTTCTATTTTTATGCATAGTCCACATAAAGTGTCAAAATCTCCGTATGGGTATAATTCTACCGTATTTGCAATGTTTCGATTTAGGCCACGTAAGAAACGTGACATTCTTTGTTCTTCATTTTCTTCGAGTTCTCCCATTAAGGCCAAGCCTTCAAATTCTTCGATATATTCTTCCACACTTAGTTTCCCTTGTACGAACTCCACAATTTTTCGGTATAAGGTTAGCCGATGTGATGTCGGGACATACCTTTTACGTAGTTTTTTCTTCAAAGAATCCCAAGAATGGATTTTCTCTTTTCCCGCACGAGCTCGTTGTGTTTTCATACCCTCGAACCATAAGGAAGTGCCCTTCCCTAACTTGAGAATTGCATATTTGCAATGTTTCTCATCGTTAAGGTGCTTGAAGTCGAACATACGTTCAATCTTCCTCTCCCACTCCAAGTAAACTTCGGGATTAGTACCTCCGACAAATTCCAAAAGTTCATTTACTTTGAATTCATCCACATGACACGGTGAATGTGCATCATAGCCTCCTCTTCTAGCTTGAAAACATGTGATACGAATTACGTATGAAAGTGGACGTAAACTCGTATGGAATGCAGCGGAAATATAATTGATCCTCACAACACTCGAATATGTGTAATACTCGTAAGATATAACCGAAAGTAGGGCAATTCGGCTAACATAAACAAGAACAATATGAATGATTTATCAAACTAGACCTATAGTTTGATAAGATAATCTTTCCTCAAGACCTATTGAGAATCGATTCGAAGAAACATACATCACAAAACATGGGAACACAATCCCTAAAAAAGTAAAGAAAGGAAAAGAGAAGACAAAACACATAAAAATCAGCAATAAAAAAAAGTTGGCTGGCTGCCGGACACGGGCCGTGTCGCTTGACACGGGCGCGGCGCGCATCTGGTCGGCAGTGACTCGACCGTGTCCGACTGACACGGTCGCGGCGCGACAGGGACGTCTGACAGGGACTCGTCCGACAGTGACTCGGCACGGGCGCGGCGCTGACAAGGACGTTCGGCGTGGGCCCGATCGTGTCCTGGAACACGGTCGGGTCGTCTGGGCAGTCGGTTTTGGCTTATCCGGAAGAGTTCGACTCGACCGTGCCAGACAACACGGTCGAGTCCTATGGGCAGTGACTTTTGCATTTCCGGACGAGTGCGGCACGGGCCGTGTCGGACGACATGGTCGGGTCCGGTTGGTAGTGCTCGGCATTTTCCGGCAGGCGCGATATTTTCCGGCAGGCTCGACATTTTCCGGCAGGCGACGACATTTTCCGGCAGGTTGTGTTATTTTCCGGCTTGTGTCTGTTTTCTCGCCTAAAAATGTTGTCGTACGTGCATGACGTGTTGTAAGGCCATTTACGTCGATCCTTGCTTCGTTTTCTTTATTCGGACTAGTCAATTCCGTATCATCCCCTCCCTCTTTAAAGGGAATTGTCCTCAATTCCAAAATACCTTCGTCATCAAGATAATTCACTTAAGCCTCTACGTATTTGATCTCGAAAATGTCCGCAGTGCGTACATGGCCCAAAATCTTGAGACGATAGGTAGTGGGGGGCCCTCGAGAATCACCAATAAAATAACTATCATTATTAATAAAATAATAATAATTACTCCGCCAGGTAATACCGATATCATGACATGAGTGGACATCTGAAATGGGAAGCACGGATAATTTCACCTCGGGTTCATCATCCAGAATTGGAAACACTGATAATTCCACATCGGGTTCACCATCAAAAATGGGAAACGCGGAATCAATTATGGGTTCCTCTTCGTCAACTGGTTCCTCATCAAATGCTGGCGGTCCGTCATAATCTGACCAACTCTCCGTTTCAATATTGTTGGGCTCCTCCAATAATGCCTCTTCAAAAATTAATCCACTAAGCTCGTTTCGTACCGCAACAAAGTCACACGACCCACTTTGCTCCGATAGGGCAGTTCGACTCCAACCATCATCTTCTTTGTCATAAGCAAATGCCGCAGGAAATTCTGTCATATCAAAGTCGGCAGTGACAAGGATTTCATCTTCAAGGTTAGCCGTTTCAGAATGCATAAAGCTGTGATCTTGTTTCGCGTTTGGGATAAATTTTCTGGCGAAATATTTCCTAAATTTTTGCCAATCTCTAATTTTTGGCTTACGTTGTTGTGAACGGGACTGTTTCAGTTTTTGCCACCAGACGGCGGCGCTACCGCGGAGGCGCCTTGCCACCAACGAAACGCGGTGGTTGATCGGGGCAGCCTTGATGTCCGAGTGCTCCTCACAAGCACGAAGCCAATCTATGCACGCATCTGGATTACTATCTCCGTGAAATTCCGGTATGCTGCGGAATTTGGCCAAGAAATCAATACCGTTGGCATCGTCTCTGCGTCTTTCTTACATACGTTGCTCCGATAAGCCGTTTAGTGCATCACGGAGTTTCATCAAGAAATCGAGATCGGATAAATCCATAACAAGAATCAAGAGATAGTTCTTCACAAGAAATCGTTGAAGAAAATCGCCCAAGGAGATGACCCTGGTCTCCGATACCACTAATGATACGAATTACGTATGAAAGTGGATGTAAACTCGTATGGAATGCAGCGGAAATATAATTGATCCTCACAACACTCGAATATGTGTAATACTAGTAAGATATAACCGAAAGTAGGGCAATTCGGCTTACATAAACAAGAACAATATGAATGATTTATCAAACTAGACCTATAGGTTGATAACATAATCTTTCCTCAAGACCTATTGAGAATCGATTCGATTAAAACTCGAAAACGCGTCGAATTATAATCAAGGTTTCGATGAAAAACATTCACCAAGAAAACACAAGTGTATTCTTATTTCTTCAACATACAATCATACCCTTCTTACAATGCTTATACAAGCTATATATAGCAAACCTCGAGTCTACCTAAAAGTTAAAGAAAATAATTCAAAGATTACAAAATCTTTGAATAATCAAAACAAATCAAATAAAATAAGAAAAAGAAACATACATCACAAAACATGGGAACACAATCCCTAAAAGAGTAAAGAAAGGAAAAGAGAAGACAAAACACACAAAAATCAGCAATAAAAAAAAGTTGGCTGGCTGCCGGACACGGGCCATGTCGCTTGACACGGGCGCGGCGCGCATGTGGTCGGCAGTGACTCGACCGTGTCCGACTGACACGGTCGCGGCGCGACAGGGACGTCTGACAGGGACTCGTCCGACAGTGACTCGGCACGGGCGCGGCGCTGACAAGGACGTTCGGCGTGGGCCCGATCGTGTCCTGGAACACGGTCGGGTCGTCTGGGCAGTCGGTTTTGGCTTATCCGGAAGAGTTCGACTCGACCGTGCCAGACAACACGGTCGAGTCCTGTGGGCAGTGACTTTTGCATTTCCGGACGAGTGCGGCACGGGCCGTGTCGGACGACACGGTCGGGTCCGGCCGGCAGTGCTCGGCATTTTCCGGCAGGTGCGATATTTTCCGGCAGGCTCGACATTTTCCGGCAGGCGACGACATTTTCCGGCAGGTTGTGTCATTTTCCGGCTTGTGTCCGTTTTCTCGCCTAAAAATGTTGCCGTACATGCATGACGTGTTGTAAGGCCATATACGTCGATCCTTGCTTCGTTTTCTTTATTGGACTAGTCAATTCCGTATCAACATGGTTCTTGTAAGTTTTGTAGTGCTTCACGTAGTTTCTCCATGAAATCGTCGGAAAAATCCATAATAAGATAGCTTTGACAAGAAAATCGCTAAGAGAATTTCGCCAAGGAAATAACCTTGGGCTCTGATGCCACTAATGATACGAATTAACATATAAGATGAACGTAAATTCGCCGGGAAATGCAGCGAATATATTTTGTTACCTCACAACACTCGATATGTGTAACACTCGTAAGAATTAATCAAAAGTAGGGCAATTCGGCTTACGTAAACAAGATAATTATGAAAGTAAATTATCAAACTAGACCTATAGTTTGATAAAGCAATCTCTCCTCAAGACCTATTGAGAATCGATTAAAATTACAACTCGAAGACGCGTCGAATTATAATCAAGTTGTGCTGAAAATCATTCAACAAGCATACATGTACAATGTATTTCGTTTTTCAAGCTTCCAAAGTGTTTATTAAAGGTTGAGGATGAGGCTAATATATAGCTATTACAACTACTAATAAGTTCAAATAAGATCACACAAAATCAAGCTAAAAGACAAGCAAATAATAAACTAAACTATCAAGACTTTTGACAAAGATTGAAAACAACACATGCTTGGCTTCTTCCTCCTTCATTTCGGCCGTGGGGTACTTGAAGGGATGAGTATCATCTTTCTCATGTGATATCTTTGTAAGATAAGGACTTGAACATGAAAGGGACTTCTTGGCATCTTCTTCTCCTTGTGGTTCGGCCGATTTGTCTTCAAAGGAGTGGACTGAATCAAATCTCTATCCTTGATCTTGATATGGTGGACTTTGAAAATGAAAGCAAATATTAAAGTAGTGGAGAAAAAAGATCCTTCATGGATGCATGTCACAATCGGCCGAAATCTTCCCCAAATGGCCGGTTTTGTATGCATGAACATGCATACGTATGCATGTTTTGATACGTCTAAGTTATCCCGGTTCCGATTATTAAGATCGTTCCCATTTCCGCATTTGTTTTCTCACCGAAGTACGTAGGTGCATGTGCATGCAACGTGGTATCGTCACCTATGTCAATTCTTACTTTGCTTACTTCGTTTGGAGACGTCATAATCGCATCAGGAGCCGTTCCAACATCATCTTAATCATTCGGTTTTCATCACCATCCATACATGGTTTGATTCATTTTTTTTTCTTTTACCATACTATATCATTCCCTCACTTCACATCTCCTACCACATACAACATATACCACGTCGCTTACCTTCTTTCCCTATATTACCAAATCTTATCTTACCATATACACAAGTTCTAGCCTTCCTATCTTTACAAATATTTCGACCATACCTTATTCTCACGTGAACATCATGACCGAAGCTGAAGAAACTCCCCCCAAGTTCGACATAGCAACTATGATGAAGCAAATAGAGCAAATGTTTGATACTAAACTTAAAGCTCAACTTGAACCTATGCATGCATGGAACAAATAGAGAACCCTCAAGCCAGACGAACATTTCTCCCAAGGCGTACCTTGCAAGTTAATGATGAGTACTCGGATGAAGAGGACTTCGAAAGAAATCCAAGAAGACATCGAAGAGGTGCCAACGAGGATAATCATCAAGATGGAAACTTAAGCAATATCAAACTCAATGTCCCTCCATTTCAAGGTAAGAGTGACCCCATTTTGTCCCCACTACTTTCAAAGTTTGCTTTCATTTTTTTCAAAGTCCACCATAATAAGATCAAGGTAGAGATTTGGCTCACTCCAACCTTTCTCCAAATCGGCCGAACATGCAAGGAAGAAGATGCCAAGATGTTGCTTTCATTAAGAAGATGCCAAGATGTTGCTTTCATTTCCTATCCTTGTCAAAGTCTTGCAAGAAGATATCACATGAGAAAGATGTTATATACTCCCTTGAAGTACCCCATGTGATACGGAATCATTTGATATGAACGAAGAAGACGAAGTAAGGATCGATATAAATGACCTTACTGCACGCCATGCACGGACTACTATGTATTTAGGCGAGAAAACGGACATAAGACGTGGAGTATCGGTCTCAGCGGCCCGTGTCATGCTGTGCCGGAAGGTCGACATCCAACCTGCCGGAAAAATGTTCAATATGCCGGAAAATATCCAACCTGCCGGAAAAATCACCACCTGCCGGAACTGGCCGAGCACTGCCGACCGGACCCGACCGTGTCGTCCGACACGGCCCGTGCCGCACTCGTCCGGAAATGCCAAAGTCACTGTCCATTGGACTCGACCGTGTTGTCTGGCACGGCCGAGTCGAACTCTTCCGGATAAGTCAAAACCCCCTGCCCAGACGCCCGACCGTGTTCCAGGACACGATCGGGCCCATGCCGAACGTCCTTGTCGGACGTTCCGAGTCACTGTCGGACGTCCCTGCCGCGCCCGTTCCGAGTCACTGTCGGACGAGTCCCTATCGGACGTCCCTGTCGCGCTGCGACCATGTCAAGCGGACACGGTCGAGTCACTGCCGACGTCCTTGTCAGCGCAGCGCCCGTGCCGAGTGTCCTTGTCGCGCCGCGGCCGTGTCAAGCGACACGGCCGAGTCCTGCCGGCAGATTTCACTTTTTTTTGTATTTTCTTTTGTGTGTTTGTCTTTGCCTTGTTTTTTACTCATTTTAGGGATTGTGTTTCCCCTAAAATTAGGATTGTTGTTCCTTTTATATTTTATTTTGATTATTCAAAGATTTTATAAATCTTTGAATTATTTTCTTTTATTATAGGAAGACTTGAAGTCTCCTATATATAGGCTTGTGTAAGTATTGTAACATCCATTGTATGTTGAAGAAATAAGAATACACTTGTGTTTTCTTGGTGAATGCTTTTCATCGAAACCTTGATTATAATTCGACGCGTTTTCGAGTTTTAATCGAATCGATTCTCAATAGGTCTTGAGGAAAGATTATCTTATCAAACTATAGGTCTAGTTTGATAAATCATTCATATTGTTCTTGTTTACGTAAGCCGAATTGCCCTACTTTCGGTTATATCTTACGAGTGTTACACATATTCGAGTGTTGTGAGGATCAATTATATTTCCGCTGCATTACATACGATTTTACGTCCATTTTCATACGTAATTCGTATCATTAGTGGCATCGGAGCCCAGGGTTACTTCCTTGGCGAATTTCTCTTGGCGATTTTCTTATCAAAACTATCTTATCATGGATTTTTCCGACGATTTCATGGAGAAACTACGTGAGACACTACACAACATGCAAGAACCACGTTTTCAAGCAAGAATATGAGGATATGATGCACATTCACCGCGTCATGTGGATGAATTTAAAGTTAATGAACTTCCGGAATTTGTCGGAGGTACTAATCTCGAAGTTTACTTGGAGTGGGAGAGAAAGATTGAACGTATGTTCGACTTCAAGCACCTTAACGATGAGAAACGTTGCAAATATGCAATTCTCAAGTTAGGGAAGGGCGCTTCCTTATGGTTCGAGGGTATGAAAACACAACGATCTCGTGCGGGAAAAGAGAAAATCCGTTCTTGGGATTCTTTGAAGAAAAAACTACGTAAAAGGTATGTCCCGACATCACATCGGTTAACCTTATACTGAAAAATTGTGGAGTTCGTACAAGGAAAACTAAGTGTGGAAGAATATATCGAAGAATTTGAAGGCTTGGCCTTAATGGGAGAACTTGAAGAAAATGAAGAACAAAGAATATCACGTTTCTTACGTGGTCTAAACCGAAACATTGCAAATACGGTGGAATTATATCCATACGGAGATTTTGACACTTTATGCGGACTATGCATAAAAATTGAAGCTCAAAACAAGTTGAAGCTTACCAAACCCGAATTCCCATACAAATTCGGAAATACAAGTGCCGGCTCAAGTTCGACTACGAAACCTACCGTACCTTTTCAAGTCCCTACCCCGGCCCCGAAGGTTCCCCACGTTTCCAAGGAAACGAGCTTGGCTAAAGTACGATGTTTTAAATGTCAAGGTTTTGGTAACTATCAAAATGCATGTCCAAATAAATGGGTGGTCACTTTAAGAGAAGCTCTTGCGGTCCGAGACGAACTTTTAGTCGAGGACGAGAAGGAAGGCCTTGGTGACGTATTTAACATGGAGGCCGAGGAAGAGAATGAGGATTGCAAGACTTATGATGCTCCGGAATATGATACTACTTTAGTGCTTCGAGCACTACATACCAAAATCGTTCCAAGTGATACGGAGCAAAGAGACCAAATCTTTCATTCCAAATGCAAAGTCGGAGAAAAGTGGTGTAGCTTGATAATAGACGGAGGGAGTTGCACGAATGTAGCATCAAACGAGATGGTCACCAAGCTCGGGCTAAGTACTATGGCTCACCCGAGACCGTATGCTTTACATTGGCTCGATGATGGAAGCAAAGTGAAGGTGACGAGACAAGTACGGGTCAACTTAACTATGGGATCATATGGAGATGATGTGTTATGTGATGTACTCCCGATGGACGCATGCCACGTACTTTTGGGACGACCATGGATGTTCGACCGAGATGTTTTGCATCGAGGAAGGAGTAACGAATATGAATTACGAGATAAAGGCAAGAAGATTGTGCTTAAACCGATGGCACCCCAAGCCATTCGATCGATGAGTTCTAATCAAATGGAGAAACCGAAGCTTACCATGTTTGCTAGCGACAAAGAAGTGAGACATGCTATTGACGATGGCGAGCGTGTGTATTTATTGATGATTAAAGAAACACGAGATGTTGACGTAGTTGTGCAAGGCAAGAGAGATATAGATACCTTGCTACAAGAATTTGCGGATGTCTTCCCGGAAGACTTACCGCCGGGTTTACCACCCTTACGTGGGATTGAACACCAAGTCGACCTTGTACCGGGTGCATCACTCCCTAACAAGGCCGCCTATCGATGTAACCCCGAGGAGACAAAGGAGTTGCAAAAACAAATCGAGGAGCTAATGAACCGCGGGTACGTTCGAGAAAGTTTGAGCCCTTGTGCGGTTCCAGTTTTACTTGTTCCAAAGAAGGATGGGTCATGGCGGATGTGTATAGATAGTAGAGCCGTGAACAACATAACCATCAAATATTGGTTCCCAATTCAGAGACTTGATGATATGTTGGACGAGTTGCATGGTTCGGTGATCTTTTCGAAGGTTGATTTGAGAAGCGGCTATCATCAAATTCGCATGCGGGAAGGAGACGAATGGAAAACGGCTTTCAAGACAAAACATGGATGATATGAATGGATCGTCATGCCCTTTGGCCTTACAAATGCGCCAAGTACTTTCATGCGATTAATGAATGAGGTACTTAAGCCGTTTTTGGGAAAATTTGTCGTCGTATACTTGGACGACATCTTGATTTATAGTCGATCATTGCAAGAGCATACCGGGCACTTGAGGAAAGTCTTCGAGATCCTTAGGGATCAAAAACTTTATGGGAAAAAGGAGAAGTGTTCGTTTCTAGTCGAGATTGTAGCCTTTCTTGGCTACATCGTTTCTAAAGAAGGAGTGTCGGTTGATCAAACCAAGATCGAGGCGATTAAATCTTGGCCTACGCCCAAAACCATCACGGAAGTCCGATCCTTTCACGGACTTGCTTCATTTTATCGGAGGTTCATACGAGACTTTAGTACCATTTCTAGCCCGATAACGGAATGCTTAAAAAAAGGACCATTTGTGTGGAACGGGGCTGCCCAAGGGGCGTTTGAAAAATTGAAGGCGAAAATGTGTGAAGCACCTATCTTGGATTTACTTGAATTTTCACAACCTTTCGAGGTAGAATGTGACGCAAGTGGAGTGGGTATTGGGGCGGTCCTCGTCCAAGGGAGGCGACCAATTGCATACTTTTCGGAGAAATTGGGTGGGGCTCGACTCAACTATTGTACTTATGACAAGGAGTTCTATGCCATTGTGAGAGCTCTTGATCATTGGAGCCATTACCTTCGGCCGAAACATTTCATCATACATTCGGATCATGAGTCCTTGAAATATATTAACGGCCAACAAAAGTTGAGTCCGAGGCATGCTAAATGGGTGGAATTCTTGCAATCATTCCACTTTTCATCAAAATACAAAGATGGCAAGAGTAACGTTGTGGCGGATGCTTTATCTAGACGGTATGCCTTACTCTCTACTCTTGACATTCGGTTGCTTGGGTTCGAAGCATTGAAGGAGTGTTATGATGGGGATGTGGATTTTGGTGAGGTTTTCATTCGGTGTAAATCTGGTCCATTTGGAGAGTTTACATTGCAAGAAGGATTCCTTTTCAAAGGGAATCGCCTTTGTTTACCCAAACAACCGATTCGGGAATTGTTGGTTCGGGAAGCTCACGATGGAGGCTTGGCCGGTCATTTTGGTTCGGCTAAAACATTGGAGGTACTTAAAGAGCATTTTCATTGGCCGAAGATGCAAGTGGATGTACACGACATAATTAATAAGTGTGTAACATGCCATATTGCTAAGAGCTCGTTCAAGCCGAGAGTATACATGCCTTTGCCGTTTCCGGAAAGGCCGTGGGAAGATGTCTCAATGGATTTCATTGTTGCTTTGCCTCGTACTCAACGAGTGAGAGATGCTATTATGGTTGTTGTAGACCGATTTTCGAAGATGGCTCACTTTGTGGCTTGCCACAAGACGGACGACGCAAGTAACGTCGCTGATTTGTATTTTCGAGAAATCGTACGATTGCATGGGGTTCCAAAAACGATTGTTTCGGATCGGGACTCAAAATTCCTTAGTTATTTTTGGAACACCTTGTGGAGAAAGGTGGGAACCAAACTTATTTTTAGCACGTCACATCATCCACAAACGGACGGTCAAACCGAGGTAACCAATCGAACGTTGGACACTTTACTACGTGGTCTTGTGAACAAGACACAAAAGGATTGGGACTTGAAACTTGCACATGCAGAGTTCGCTTATAATCATTCTCCTACTCATGCTACGACACACTCTCCGTTCGAAGTAGTTTACGGACTAAACCCGTATATGCCGTTAGATCTAATTCCATTGCCAAGTGACGAGTTAGTGCACAAAGATGCGGAATCAAAACTGAAATCGATGATGAAATTACACGTGCAAGTACGTAATCGAATCAAGGAAATAAACGAGGCGTACAAAAGAAAGTCGAACAAGCAAAGAAGGCCGAGATTGTTCGAAGTTGGTGATTTGGTTTGGTTGCACTTGAGGAAAGAGCGATTTCCAAGTAAACGTAATAACAAGTTAATGCCGCGAGCGGAGGGACCCTTTAAAGTAATCGCGAAAGTGAACAACAACGCTTACAAATTAGAACTTCCGGGAGATTATGGGATTCATGCAACCTTTAATGTTGGGGACCTCTCGCCTTACATCGATGATGACGGAATTTCGGAATTGAGGACAATTCCTTTTAAAGGAGGAGGAGATGATACGGAATCATTTGATATGAACGAAGAAGACGAAGTAAGGATCGATATAAATGACCTTACTACACGCCACGCACGGACTACTATGTATTTAGGCGAGAAAACGGACATAAGACGTGGAGTATCGGTCTCAGCGGCCCGTGTCATGCTGTGCCGGAAGGTCGACATCCAACATGCCGGAAAAATGTTCAATATGCCGGAAAATATCCAACCTGCCGGAAAATTCACCACCTACCGGGAAAATCACCACCTGCCGGAACTGGCCGAGCACTGCTGACGGGACCCGACCATGTCGTCCGACACGGCCCGTGCCGCACTCGTCCGGAAATGCCAAAGTCACTGTCCATTGGACTCGACCGTGTTGTCTGGAACGGCCGAGTCGAACTCTTCTGGATAAGTCAAAACCCCCTGCCCAGACGCCCGACCGTGTTCCAGGACACGATCGGGCCCATGCCGAACGTCCTTGTCAAGCGCTGCGCCCGTGCCGAGTCACTGTCGTACGAGTCCCTGTCGGACGCCCCTGTCGCGCCGCGACCGTGTCAAGCGGACACGGTCGAGTCACTGCCGACGTCCTTGTCAGCGCCGCGCCCGTGCCGAGTGTCCTTTTCGTGCCGCGGCCGTGTCAAACGACACGGCCGAGTCCTGCCGGCAGATTTCACTTTTTTTGTATTTTCTTTTGTGTGTTTGTCTTTGCCTTGTTTTTTACTCATTTTAGGGATTGTGTTTCCCCTAAAATTAGGATTGTTGTTCCTTTTATATTTTATTTTGATTATTCAAAGATTTTATAAATCTTTGAATTATTTTTTTTTATTATAGGAAGACTTGAAGTCTCCTATATATAGGCTTGTGTAAGCATTGTAACATCCATTGTATGTTGAAGAAATAAGAATACACTTGTGTTTTCTTGGTGAATGCTTTTCATCGAAACCTTGATTATAATTCGACGCTGCTGAGTTTTAATCGAATCGATTCTCAATAGGTCTTGAGGAAAGATTATCTTATCAAACTATAGGTCTAGTTTGATAAATCATTCATATTGTTCTTGTTTACGTAAGCCGAATTGCCCTACTTTCGGTTATATCTTACGAGTGTTACACATATTCGAGTGTTGTGAGGATCAATTATATTTCCGCTGCATTACATACGAGTTTACGTCCATTTTCATACGTAATTCGTATCACCATGGCCGAATATAAGAGGAAGAAACCAAGCATGACTTTGTTTTCAATCTTTGTCAAAGTTGATAGATTAGTTTAATGTTTACTTGTTTTCTTGTGTGATCTTGTTTGATCTTGTTTGTAGTTGTTATGGCTATATATTAGCCTCATATTCAACCTTTAAAATCACTTTGAAGCTTAAGAAAAACGAAATACATTGTATGTATTCTCCTTGAATGATTTTCAGCACACATTGATTATAATTCGACGCGTCTTCGAGTTGTAATTTAATCAATTCTCAATAGGTCTTGAGGAGAGATTGTCTTATCAAACTATAGGTCTAGTTTGATAATTTACCTTCATTTTATTCGTGTTTACACAAGCCGAATTGCCCTACTTTCGGTTAAATCTTACGAGTGTTACACATATCGAGTGTTGAGAGTTTAAAAGATATATCCGCTGCATTTTCCGGCGAATTTACGTTCATCTTAATACGTAATTCGTATCACTTCATCAACGATCAAACTACACCATTTATTTCCGACTTGACACTTCGGGTGAAATATTTGATCCCGCTGTTCCGAATCATTCGAAACAGCTTTGGCTTGTAACGTACACAGAATTAAAGCCGTGTCATAGCTTGGAGCATCGTAAGTCTCACATTCTCCTCCTTCTTCGTCCTCCATGTTGAATTCAAACACATCACCCAGTCTTTCCTTTTCGTCCTCGACTAACAACTCATCTCGGATCATGACAGCTTCTCTTAGCGTCATGATACGAAATTGAGTAGTCAAAATAAAGAAAACGAATCACGGATCGACATAAATGGCCTTACGACACGTCCTGCACATACGACGACATTTTTAGGAGAGAAAACGGACATATGACGTAAAAAGAATGTCCAACCTGCCGGAAAATGTCCAGCCTGCCGGAAAAAGTCACGCCTGCCTGAAAATGCCGAGCACTGCCGGCCGGACTCGACCGTGTCATCCGGAACGGTCGAGTCTTGCATGTCCGGAACAGCCAAGGTCGCTGTCAGCCGAACCCGATCGTGCCAGGAGACACGGTCGAGTCCTACTCGCCCACAACTACCGGAACCCACTGCCCTGACGCCCGACCATGTTCCAGGACACGATCGAGTCCTGCCAAACGTCCTTGTCGCGCCGCACGGTCGAGTCACTGCCGGTCCTTGTCGCGCCGCGCCCGTGCCGAGTCCTGCCAAACGTCCTTGTCACGCCGCACGGACGAGTCACTGTCGGACGAGTCGCTGTCGGACGTCTCTGTTGCGCCGCGACCGTGTCAGTCGGACACAGTCGAGTCACTGCCGACCAGATGCGCGCCGCGTCCGTGTCAAGCGACACGGCCCGTGTCCGGCAGCTAGCCAACTTTTTTTTATTGCTGATTTTTGTGTGTTTTGTCTTCTCTTTTCCTTTCTTTACTCTTTTAGGGATTGTGTTCCCATGTTTTGTGATATATGTTTCTTTTTCTTATTTTATTTGATTTGTTTTGATTATTCAAAGATTTTGTAATCTTTGAATTATTTTCTTTAACTTTTAGGTAGACTTGAGGTTTACTATATATAGCTTGTATAAGCATTGTAAGAGGATATTGTATGATGAATGTTGAAGTATAAGAATACACATTGTGTTTTCTATCCTTGGTAAATGAGTTTTACCGAAACTTGATTTTTATTTGACGCGTTTTCGAGTATTAATCCGATTGATTCTCAATAGGTCTTGGGAAGAAATCACCTTATCGAGTTATAGGTCTAATTCGATAAACCCTTGTTCTTGATCGTTCAAGTCTTCTTGATCGATATTATCACTTTTTCCGATATTACTTCCATTTTCCATTTGTTCGAATTTACATTGCCATATTCGATATTACTCCCACAAAATACATCCAAAAACAACCAAATCGTAAAAAGATTTCCGCTATCATACACTTACGTACACTCCGACCAATATGTATCCGCCTCTCCGGGATAATTCGTATCATAAGTGGTATCGGAGCCCAGGATCATCTCCTTGGGCGATTTGTTCAACGAGTTCTTGTGAAGAACTATCTCTTGTCTCTAGCCATACCGATTCTGGAACTAAAATGGAGGAATTTGATTTCTTCTGGTCTCACTTGGCTACCGCCATTGATGGAGTTTTTGACAGTTCTTGTCAATGGGATGACGAAAATTTACCTGTGCCGCCACCGCCGTCTTCCGCAGTTTTGGCAACCCTGATTGTCGCTAGTACAGCAGTACCGGATCGAGATCCAGCTTCCCATGTCTCACAACCACCATGCCACACGACCGCCGCCACGATGGACCACCAGTCATCCACCATAATCCACATCCCCACGACCATACTTCCTGAAATCCATGATTATGATGGGTCACCTATTTTTGATAAAGATGAAGAACAGTGCTATATTTATCTAGTGGTTCCTGTTTATGATACCGAGCCTAAAGACGAGCCTTTCCAATATTTTGATGTGAAAGACGATTACGAGGCAATTTTCTTCATTCTTGAAAATGCATCCGGTGAGTTCAACCACGACGATAAAGGCTTTGCCTCGCAAAATAATTATGATTTTTATGTTAATCATGATAGTTATTTTGTCGGTTGCCCTTTGAAATATTCATTCGTTTATCACCTCAAAGTTCTGCGCCACACTCGAACGTCCGATATTTTTGGTCTTATTATCTATTTGGTGACTTTCTTTTATCCCTTTGGAGATGAGATCAATGCCGATTCGAGGACGAATAGCTTTAAAGGGGGAGGGGATGATACGAAATTGAGTAGTCAAAATAAAGAAAACGAAGCACGGATCAACATAAATGGCCTTACGACACGTCCTGCACATACGACGACATTTTTAGGCGAGAAAACGAACATATGACGTAAAAAGAATGTCCAACCTGCCGGAAAATGTCCAACCGGCCGGAAAATATCCAGCCTGCCGGAAAAAGTCACGCCTGCCTGAAAATGCCGAGCACTGCCGGCCGGACTCGACCGTGTC
This sequence comes from Orobanche coerulescens, assembly GCA_033398695.1. Lineage (NCBI taxonomy): Eukaryota > Viridiplantae > Streptophyta > Magnoliopsida > Lamiales > Orobanchaceae > Orobanche > Orobanche coerulescens. The sequence continues at coordinate 80,384,698 of CM065810.1, read as the reverse complement.
GTCCGTAACGGTCAAGTCTTGCATGTCCGGAACAGCCAAGGTCGCTGTCAGCCGAACCCGACCGTGCCAGGAGACACGGTCGAGTCCTACTCGCCCACAACTACCGGAACCCATTGCCCTGACGCCCGACCGTGTTCCAGGACACGATCGAGTCCTGCCAAACGTCCTTGTCGCGCTGCACGGTCGAGTCACTGCCGGTCCTTGTCGCGCGCGCTGCGCCGAGTCTCCGCCAAACGTCCTTGTCACGCCGCACGGACGAGTCACCGCCGGACGAGTTGCCGGGACGCCTCTGCAGCGCCGCGACCGTGTCGATCGGACACGGTCGAAGTCATCGCTGACCAGATGCGCGCCGCGTCCGTGTCAAGCGACACGGCCCGTGTCCGGCAGCCAGCCAACTTTTTTTTATTGCTGATTTTTGTGTGTTTTGTCTCCTCTTTTCCTTTCTTTACTCTTTTAGGGATTGTGTTCCCATGTTTTGTTATGTATGTTTCTTTTTCTTATTTTATTTGATTTGTTTTGATTATTCAAAGATTTTGTAATCTTTGAATTATTTTCTTTAACTTTTAGGTAGACTTGAGGTTTGCTATATATAGCTTGTATAAGCATTGTAAGAGGATATTGTATGATGAATGTTGAAGTATAAGAATACACATTGTGTTTTCTATCCTTGGTAAATGATTTTTACCGAAACTTGATTTTTATTCGACGCGTTTTCGAGTATTAATCCGATTGATTCTCAATAGGTCTTGGGAAGAAATCACCTTATCGAGTTATAGGTCTAATTCGATAAACCCTTGTTCTTGATCGTTCAAGTCTTCTTGATCGATATTATCACTTTTTCCGATATTACTTCCATTTTCCATTTGTTCGAATTTACATTGCCATATTCGATATTACTCCCACAAAATACATCCAAAAACAACCAAATCGTAAAAAGACTTCTGCTATCATACACTTATGTACACTCCGACCAATACGTATCCGCCTCTCCGGGATAATTCGTATCATGTCACCACTCATTTGTTCGGACAAGCATTTTGATAATGTCCGAACCCTTGAAATTTAAAACATCTTACCTTAGCCAAACTCGTCTCCTTCGGTACGTAGAGGCCCTTCGGAATCGCAACAGGGACCGGAGTCGATACAGTTGCCTTAGTAGTTGAACTAGAACCGACACTTGGGTTTCCAAATTTGACTGGAAACTCGGGTTTATACAACTTCATCCTATTTTGAGCTTCCAACTTCACACATAGCCCACATAATGTATCGAAGTCCTCGTATGGATATAATTCCACCGAGTTAGCTATGCTTCGATTCAAGCCACGCAAGAATCGCGACATCTTCTGCTCCTCATTCTCCTCTATTTCTCCCATTAAGGTCAGATTCTCAAACTCCTCAATGTATTCACTGACATTTAACTTTCCTTGCATGAGATCTGCAATCTTCTGGTACAAGGACAATCGATGCGACGTTGGTACATATCTTTTACGAAGTTTTCTTTTTAACGAATCCCACGAACGAATCTTTTCTTTCCCCGCACGGGTTCTTCGTGTCTTCACTCCTTCGTACCAAAGTGAAGCGCCTTTTCGCAACTTGAGAATTGCATACTTGCACCATTTCTTGTCATCGAGGTCTTTGAACTCAAACATACGATCAATTTTTCATTCCCATTCCAGGTAAACTTCAGGGTCTGTCCCGCCAATGAACTCCGGAAGCTCGTTCACCTTGAACTCTTCGACATGGCGTGAGGGTCGCTCATAGTCATCACGCCTAGGTTGCTAATGCTGGTCGCATTGTTCTGGTACGTCACGCAGTGCGTCGCGAAGTTTTGCCAAGAAATCAGCGTCATTGAGATCCATAATGTCAAAGATCAAGAACTTGGTCTCCGATGCCACTTATGATACGAATTCTCACTTATGATACGAATTCTCTATCGGTACAGCGATAAGCTGTTTTGACTAGCGGAAGCGAATCAGTAAGAAATTGTCAGGAATTGATAACAACAGTTCGCTACAGCAGTAACACTGGCTAGCGGTATGCGCGCACGACAGGAAATGGTGACAGCAGCTCGATACAGCAACAAGACAGGAACTGACCGAATGGAAATGACTCAAAACAGGTAACCTCCAAACAGCGGCACTCGAAACAGCAAACTTCGGTCGGATGCTAATGAAAACAGGAAACAAGTTCGAACAATCGAACAACACTTGATGCGAAATTTCGATTAAGTATAACACTGTATCGAAAACAAGAAGAATATTGAAATAGTACCGGAATAGTTGTTTTTATCGAATTAGACCTATAATTCGATAAAGTGATTTCTCCTCAAGACCTATTGAGAATCAATCGGATTAATACTCGAAAACGCATCGAATAAAAATCAAGTTTTGATGAAAAGCATTCACCAAGGAAAACACAAAGTGTATTCTTATTTCTTCAACATTCAATAATCTTCATTACAACTCCATTGCCACTATTTATAGGCAAGAGTAGCCTGACAAGAGCCTGACAAGATAATCTTAAACTATTACAAGCTGGTCTTAAAATAAGGAAAAGATAATAAAAAGGTTCCTCATGTCACTTGCTGACAAAAGTAAAGATGGGCTTTGTCTCCAAGGTGATAGCTGCCTTTCACAAAGCATGCTGCCGAGAATCCTGCTGCTTTTGTAATAAAGAAAATGCTGAAAATTCTTTTATTGTTTTGCCTTTACCACTTGGACCTCTTCCCCCAAGATGCAAGTTGCCTTTTGTTTAAGTTACTCCAATTCCGATTATCAAGGTAACTCCGTGTCTCGTATCTGTTTTCTCACCTAAGTATGTTGGAGTATGATCGAGGTGTTTTACGTCAATTCTTACTTCGTCTTCTTTGCTTGGAGTAGTCGGTTTCGTATCAATAACCTATCAGATTCGATAATCGTTAACTAATTCATTAAGGAATTACCAACGGGTTTACAATATGATAATCGGATTATATTCGCAATCCATAACAAGATGATTATATGGTGTTGGTGATTTACAAGTTCCATTATGAGTTTTACAATCCAACTATGTGTACTACTACAAGGCATTCAAAATACTAGCTTGATAGGCTTCGATTAACAATTGTGATAATTTTTTACCTGTCTGATCATTATCGAAATTTTTAAACCACCCAACGCATCCGAAATCTAGTACGACTCATCTAACAACACTGAGATGAATTCAAGATTCAATAAACTTACCTTACTTGACAAGAAACGAAGAAGGACGACGAAGGACAATGAAGAACGGAAGGACAACACCTTCAAAACCTTCTCCGGAGCTTGATAAATCCACTCTACGAGGATAATAGACGGCTAGGAAGGCTCAAAATTTGGTTTGGGGGGGGGGGGGGGGTGGAGGACGATTTTTGGAGGAGAAGAAATGTTCAAGGGTCGGAGGAAATGAAAGAGGAAATGTCATTTTATAACATCAGGCTAGCATTACGTACATAATGCCTAAAGTTTTATGCACGTAACCATTGTTACGTACGTTACCGCCTATGGGCTAACGTACGTAAGTGTTCCTCAGGAGATACTGCCCGAAATGTCATGGCCAATTACGTACGTAATGTGTGGCTGAATTACGTACGTAATGATCAGTTGACTAGATGTCATTGTCGCGCCGAAAGTTGCCCTGACCATGTGGAATCGAGAATCTCGTCTGAAGACTGCATTAGGTACGTAAAGTCTAAACTTTAACATACGTAAAGCTGTGAAAATAGCGTACGTAATGCTGTTCGAGTAACGTACGTAATGTTTGTTCAATACACTAAGTTATAATATTACATTTAATCCCCATAACATGACTTCCCTTCAGACTCATCCAGCAATTTTTTGGGGAACAAGATGTTGGCCACCGTCATATTCGCATCGATAGTTGCTCAATGACATCAAGGTAAGTCACCAATATATCATCAACATCAGGAAATCGCATCACTACACAATTAAGTACTTTCAAGAATTTACATGCCACAACACGGTCTAAAAATAATACGTATAAAAGTAAAAGCATCACGATGGAGCACATTATTTAATTATTAAAACGAGGTACAAGGTTTTAAACAATATGGAATACTCATGGTATTACATGTGAATCTAGGGTCCCTGTCAGATACTACTGATACTGGCACCCCATCTAGTCGGACTATCTCTTTAATATATTCCTGAGCATATCGATCCATATTATATGTGGATTTTACTGGAAGGAAATGCGCAGATTTGGTCAATCTATCAATAATCACCCATATCGGATTATACCCACTTTGACTCCTTGGTAGACTAAGCACAAAATCCATTGTAATGTGTTCCCATTTCCATTCCGGAATTAGTAAAGGCTTCAATAATCCTGCTGGTCTCTGATGTTCAGTTTTGATCTGCTGGAAAGTTAGACATTCTGCCACGAATTTTGCAATATCTTTCTTCATGTTAGGCCACCAATAATGTTGTTGCAAGTCTTTGATGCAGAACTCAACTGCTCAGAATCAACAGGCTCCTCCGCCGCCACCTCAGAGGCAAGAGAGGAGTGTGAACAGTATTATTGGCGATATTTCTCGCCGGAGACCACCTACATTTGAGGGCTCGTTTGAGCCGGCGGATATTGTTCACTGGCTTGAGCATTTCGAGAAGTTGTTTGCTATGGCCGAGTGTCCCGAAGGGCATAAAGTTCAGTCGCGGCTTACTATCTGGGTAAGAGCATTCACTCTTGGTGGTTATCTTTGAAACCCATCGACGGATCTTGTACCTGGGATCAATTCAAGATCCTCATGATGGAGAGATATTATCTGGCCCCACTCAGGGAGGCCAAGTTATCAGAGTTACTCACTCCCGACCCCTCAGAGGATGATGATGTTCTCGCCATCGCCGAGAAATTTTAGGAACTTCTTCCTTTCGCCTCATCTATTATCCACTCTGAGGCGGATAAAATCAAGTACTTCAGCAAGAGGTTGAAACCTCGCATGAGGATGTAGTTTCTTAATCACAATTGCACCACCCTGGCCGAATTCATCGAGAAAGCTCTTACTTATGAGCTTACTGCTAAGGAGATTGCTAAGCAACAACCTTCATCTGCTAGCAAGAAGTCAAAGAATCGTAATCAGTCTGAAGGCAGTCAGGCAACCTTCAAGAAGCCTCGTGCGGGCTCTACTTTTTCTAAGCGACCTCCTGATACAACCACGGTTGTGCTACCAAGAGAGTTAGGAATGGTTGGAACCGTCATGGACCCTACTGGTCCTATCACACGTACACGTGCTAGGAAGTTGAGAGAACAAACGAGTGAAATATTGAGAACGAGTGACACTAGCAACACCTCACGAAATAAACTTAATGCACGTCCCTCACCTGTTACCTTATTATCTGTTACTAACTCTTACGAAGACAACTCGGTTCCTACTCAAGAGGTTTACTGTATGACCTCGATCAAATCCTCTCTTGAAGACCCTCACACTGAGGCTGCTTGGAGTGCACTGAATAAGACTCCGAACCTAGAAGAAATCACAACCAAAGAAAAGAAGAAGACAAGCTCGGCCTTAAGCTGCCCGAATTGGAAGTGGGAGTCTAAGTTTAGTGGCTGTGCGACGGTGGATCTACTTGAGATTCAAGAAGGCCCGACAGTTGTTCAAATCCTAAGCCCAGATATAGCTTTGCTTGAGGGCAGCCCAGATATAGCTAAAAATAGAAAGCTTGAGGGCGGACCCGAGATATTGCCTAAATAATGGCATGAGGGCGTCTTTGTCGTATTTCCTGAAAATGAGATTTAAATCATAAAAACTCGAAAAGAGAAATACTCTATAAAAAGGATGAAGCTTTGAAATCAAAAAGATATTTTGGCTTTGTGCTAGAATCAAGAGCTGTTGCTCGAGTTTTCTTGAGTATTATTCTTATAATTCTCACTTCTATATTCTTACAATTTTAGTTCATAAAATTATTAAGTCTTAATCACAGAAACTTGAGTTCTTAGAATAATTCCAAACGTTTCTTTAGAACGGGATTCTAAGGGGATTATAGTGATTAATTCTAAGGGTTTGAAGTGCCCTCATCATTTCCGTGTCCATTGTCGATGTACCCAAATACAGTCCATTGCTGTACCGAAGTACCGTACTGAAGTATTGTCCAATTTCCGCTGTACCAAAGTGCCGTACTGAAGTGTAGTCCATTGTTACTATAACGAAGTACTGTCCAAATATTGCTGTACCGACGTGCGATCGACTCTCGTTGAATCGAAGTGCAATTGATTCTGTCTGTATCAAAGTGGTGTCCGAATAGTGTTGTATCGAAGTGCTGTCCGAACATTGATGTATCAAAGTGGTGTCCGAATAGTCTTTGTGTCGAAATGTCAGATCGAAGTCTTTGTCCAGAACATTCTTTGTATCAAAGTCTTCTTTGTATCGAAGTGTTGTCCGCTATTTTTTGCTGTTCGTTTGCTTCCGCTCGAGAACTTATACTTCCGCTTCACACAACCACGATTCACAACAATTCCTGTATTGGTAACACTGTTGGGTATCATTCGGTATCATTTGGCATCGAAGAACGGTTTTGTCGTTCCTCTCTCATCTTTATTCTCATATATATATATATAAAAATAATTTTGTGATTCGCATTGGAGTTAAGTTGTTGTGTTTTAAGTAAGCTGTTCGATACATGCTTCCTGTTTCGAATCACTTAGTACCATGATGACAGGATCAAGAAACTCGAAGGATGGAGAAACTTGATACGGAATTGACTTGTCCAAATAAAGAAAACAAAGCAAGGATCGACGTAAATGGCCTTACAACGCGTCATGTACGTACGGCGACATTTTTACGCGAGAAAACGGACACAAGACGTAAAAGGACCAAGCTGTCGAGCTCAACCGTGTCCAACCTGCCGGAAAATGTCCAACCTGCCGGAAAATGTCCAACCTGCCGGAAAATATCACCACCTGCCGGAAAATGCCGAGCACTGCTGACCGAACTCGGCCGTGTCGTCCGACACGGCTCGTGCTGTACTCGTCCGGAAATGTCAAAGTCACTGTCGGCCGAACCCGACCGTGTCGTCCGACACGGTCGAGTCTTATTCGTCCAGAACTGCCGGAACGTCTGCCCGTCCAACCCGACCGTGCCAGGCGACACGGTCGAGTCCTACTCACCCAGAAATGCCGGAACGCCTGTCGGGTGAACCCGACCGTGCCAGGCGACACGGTCGAGTCCTACTCGCCCAGAAATGTCGGAACGCCTGTCGGCCGAACCCGACCGTGCCAGGCGACACGGTCGAGTCCTGCCGACGCCTATCGACCGCGCCGCGGCCATGTCTCGGGACACGGTCGAGTCCCTGCCAGCAGCCGCTTATTTTATACACTTTTGTGTATTTTTGTCTTCTCTTTTCCTTTCTTTATTCTTTTAGGGATTGTGTTCCCATGTTTTGTGATTTATGTTTCTTTTTTTTATTTTATTTGATTTGTTTTGATTATTCAAAGATTTTGTAATCTTTGAATTATTTTCTTTTTTTGTTTGATTCCTTAGTAGACTTAGACTACATCTCCTATAAGTAGTCTTTGATTATCACTTTTTTTGACTCATCAAGGTCAATATTATTATAAGAACGAGAAACAGAAAAGAGTTACAAAGAGAGGGCCATCGGATACCACAATCAGGCAACCGGGCTAGACAACAAAATAAAATCTCAAGCTAATCCCACAGGCGGGTAGTCAAGAGAAATAGAGAGAAAAACACAAATGCAAAAGCAATCTATGAAAATAGAATAAAAGGACCTAAACCCCCATACCAGATGTATGGGGTTGCAGCCGCAGGCCTCGTTAAAACCCTATCGTAGAAAAACCCAATGGGAAAAACCTACGATAGGGAAAAAGAGTACCCGAGCGTTATGTTGCGAGAAAACTAATGTCGGCTAAAATCTATAGGAGACATATTGATACGGAATCATTTGATATGAACGAAGAAGACGAAGTAAGAATCGATATAAATGACTGATACGAATTACGTATGAAAGTGGACGTAAACTCGTATGGAATGTAGCGGAAATATAATTGATCCTCACAACACTCGAATATGTGTAACACTCGTAAGATATAACCGAAAGTAGGGCAATTCGGCTTACGTAAACAAGAACAATATGAATGATTTATCAAACTAGACCTATAGTTTGATAAGATAATCTTTCCTCAAGACCTATTGAGAATCGATTCGATTAAAACTCGAAAACGCGTCGAATTATAATCAAGGTTTCGATGAAAAGCATTCACCAAGAAAACACAAGTGTATTCTTATTTCTTCAACATACAATATACAATGAAAGCATGAACAAGACTACTTATAGCATGGTAGTCTTCTTAGCAACTAAATAAAACAAGATCACATGATCTTGAAATGAAAAACAAAACAACAAGATAAAATACAAGGGAATCAAATCAAGGGGAGGGGGAATCACACAACAAAATGAATATAAGACACCCCACATAACATGCAAGTCTAATCATGACATGTGAGGGAAGGAAAAACAACAAAAAATAAAAAAATCAGCAATAATGGTCATTTCGGTTCTGTTTGACACGTGCCGACGGCCGACGGCACGCGCGCCGCATCCGGCCGGCAGGACTCGACCGTGTCCGTTTGACACGGTCGCGGCCAAGAGGCCTTCCGATAGTGACTCGTCCGACAAAGAACTCGACGGGCGCGCGGCGTAAGATTGACTCGACCGTGTCTTGGAACACGGTCGGGCGTCTGGGCAGTCGGTTCTGGCTTATCCGGAAGAGTTCGACTCGGCCGTGCCAGATGACACGGCCGAGTCCTGTGGGCGTGACTTCGGCATTTCTCGACGAAAATGCAACGGCCGTGTCGGACGACACGGCCGTCTTTATCTTGTCAGCGTGTCGCCAATTCGGCAGTGGTGGTTTTTCCGTCAGTTCGTCCATTTTCCGACCGATTGTCGACCTTCCAGCATAGCATGACACGGGCCGTGTTATATGACATGGCTGAGACCGAGACTCCACGTCTTATGTCCGTTTTCCCGCCTAAATACGTAGTAATCTGTGCATGGCGTGTTGTAAGGTCAATTACGTCGATCCTTACTTTGTCTTCTGTATTTGACACGATTGATTCCGTATCAATGACCTTACTACACGCCATGCACGGACTACTATGTATTTAGGCGAGAAAACGGACATAAGACGTGGAGTATCGGTCTCAGCGGCCCGTGTCATGCTATGCCGGAAAGTCGACATCCAACCTGCCGGAAAAATGTTCAATATGCCGGAAAATATTCAACCTGCCGGAAAATTCACCACCTGCCGGAAAAATCACCACCTGCCGGAACTGGACGAGCACTGCCGACCGGACCCGACCGTGTCGTCCGACACGGCCCGTGCCGTACTCGTCCAGAAACGCCAAAGTCACTGCCCATTGGACTCGACCGTGTTATCTGGCACGGTCGAGTCGAACTCTTCCGGATAAGCCAAAACCGACTGCCTAGACGCCCGACCGTATTCCAGGACACGATCGGGCCCACGCTGAACGTCCTTGTCAGCACCGCGCCCGTGCCGAGTCACTGTCGGACGAGTCCCTGTCAGACATCCCTGTCGCGCCGCGACCGTGTCAAGCGGACACGGTCGAGTCACTGCCAACGTCCCTGTCAGCGCCGCGCCCATGTCGAGTGTCCTTGTCGCGCCGCGGCCGTTTCAAGCGACACGGTCGAGTCCTGCCGGCAGTTTACCTTTTTTTGTGTTTTCTTTTATGAGTTTGTCTTTGCTTTGTTTTTTAATCATTTTAGGGATTGTGTTTCCCCTAAAATTAGGAATGTTGTTCCTTTTGTATTTTATTGTTGATTTGTTTTGATTATTCAAAGATTTTATAAATCTTTGAATTATTTTCTTTTATTATAGGAAGACTTGAAGTCTCCTATATATAGGCTTGTATTAGCATTGTAAAAGCCATTGTATGTTGAAGAAATAAGAATACACTTGTGTCTTCTTGGTGAATGCTTTTCATCGAAACCTTGATTATAATTCGACGCGTTTTCGAGTTTTAATCGAATCGATTCTCAATAGGTCTTGAAGAAAGATTATCTTATCAAACTATAGGTCTAGTTTGATAAATCATTCATATTGTTCTTGTTTATGTAAGCCGAATTGCCCTACTTTCGGTTATATCTTACGAGTGTTACACATATTCGAGTGTTGTGAGGATCAATTATATTTCCGCTGCATTCCATACGAGTTTACGTCCACTTTCATACGTAATTCGTATCATTAGTGGTATCGGAGACCAAGGTTACTTCCTTGGCGAATTTCTCTTGGCGATTTTCTTATCAAAACTATCTTATCATGGATTTTTCCGACGATTTCATGGAGAAACTACGTGAGGCACTACACAACATGCAAGAACCACGTTTTCAAGCAAGAAGAGGAGGATATGATGAACATTCACCGCGTCATGTGGATGAATTTAAAGTTAATGAACTTCCGGAATTTGTCGGAGGTACTAATCCCGAAGTTTACTTGGAGTGGAAGATTGAACGTATGTTCGACTTCAAGCACCTTAACGATGAGAAACGTTGCAAATATGCAATTCTCAAGTTAGGGAAGGGCGCTTCCTTATGGTTCTAGGGTATGAAAACACAACGAGCTCGTGCGGGAAAAGAGAAAATCCATTCTTGGGATTCTTTGAAGAAAAAACCATGTAAAAGGTATGTCCCGACATCACATCGGTTAACCTTATACCGAAAAATTGCCGAGTTCGTACAAGGGAAACTAAGTGTGGAAGAATATATCGAAGAATTTGAAGGCTTGGCCTTAATGGGAGAACTTGAAGAAAATGAAGAACAAAGAATGTCACGTTTCTTACGTGGTCTAAACCGAAACATTGCAAACACTGTGGAATTATACCCATACGGAGATTTTGACACTTTATGCGGACTATGCATAAAAATTGAAGCTCAAAACAAGTTGAAGTTTACCAAACCCGAATTCCCATACAAATTCGGAAATACAAATGCCGGATCAAGTTCGACTACGAAACCTACCGTACCTTTTCAAGTCCCTACCCCAGCCCCGAAGGTTCCCCACGTTTCCAAGGAAACGAGCTTGGCTAAAGTACGATGTTTTAAATGTCAAGGCTTTGGTCACTATCAAAATGCATGTCCAAATAAACGGGTGGTCACTTTAAGAGAAGCTCTTGCGGTCCGAGACGAACTTTTAGTCGAGGAAGAGAAGGAAGGCCTTGGTGACGTACTTAACATGGAGGCCGAGGAAGAGAATGAGGATTGCGAGACTTATGACGCTCCGGAATATGATACTACTTTAGTGCTTCGAGCACTACATACCAAAATCGTTCCAAGTGATACGGAGCAAAGAGACCAAATCTTTCATTCCAAATGCAAAGTCGGAGAAAAGTGGTGTAGCTTGATAATAGACGGAGGGAGTTGCACGAATGTAGCATCAAACGAGATGGTCACCAAGCTCGGTCTAACTACTACGGCTCACCCGAGACCGTATGCCTTACATTGGCTCGATGATGGAAGCAAAGTGAAGGTGACGAGACAAGTACGGGTCAACTTAACTATGGGGTCATACGGAGACGATGTGTTATGTGACGTACTCCCGATGGACGCATGCCACGTACTTTTGGGCCGACCATGGATCTTCGACCGAGATGTTTTGCATCGAGGAAGGAGTAACGAATATGAATTATGAGATAAAGGCAAGAAGATTGTGCTTAAACCGATGGCACCCCAAGTTATTCGATCGATGAGTTCTAATCAAATGGAGAAACCGAAGCTTACCATGTTTGCTAGCGAGAAAGAGGTGAGACACGCTATTGACGATGGCGAGCGTGTGTATTTATTGATGATTAAAGAAACACGAGATGTTGACGTAGTTGTGCAAGGCAAGAGAGATATCGATACCTTGCTACAAGAATTTGCGGATGTCTTCCCGGAAGACTTACTGCCGGGTTTACCACCCTTACGTGGGATTGAACACCAAGTCGACCTTGTACTGGGTGCATCACTCCCTAACAAGGCCGCCTATCTGTAACACCCCCAATCCGCTAAGGGATATTACACGCCGTAGAACCTTTCCTCAAGGATCTACTAGGCTGGTAACGACATATAACAACTCAACCATGCCTTTAAGGCTAAAATGACTCAGTAGACCGATTTGGTCTTTCAACAAATACATACAACTCAAACACAACTCTTGCCCACGCAGGGGTCAAAATACAACCACACCCGTACAACGGGAAAATATAGCAGCGGAACAATATAGTACAACTGAACCAATAAACATAGTACGGTTCCTCATGTGATTAGTATCGATCATCTTTCATCATCCTTCGTGCCGACCCTGTGTTATGCTCCAAAACCTGAATGCAAAAACAGACATCCACCCCCCGAATACTCGGGGGTTAGCAAAACTCCACTTTGCTAGTGCAAGAACAAAGTGCAAATACGAGCCATACAATTCACATTCCACGAATAACAATATCCAAGGATCCTCAAAGATCCAAACGAAACGAAAAGCACTTCCCGAGGCAAGAATTTGAGAAAACGTTCTAAAATCGAAAGATCACAAATCAATGGAAAAATTTATAAAAACAGTTTAGAATGCCATCGAGAGTTTTAATAGAAAACAATTTAGGATTATCAAATCCTACTTTTCAAAATCCAAAAGACAAAAGGGGTCACCGCCCCAAAAGTTTACTCTCCGTAAAATAACCTTTACCAAACCGTTGGGATTTTAGCCCCAAATCCGTCAAATGACCTTAACAAAAACGTTGGGATTTTAGCCCCAATCTCATCAACTCACAGTACACAAGAACGACCACAAGGTTCGTCTCCCAACATCAAAATCCACAAATAAAGGATTTAACACAAACAACAAAGTATTCTAGTGCCATCCTAGCCAAGTAGGCCAAACGAACAACTTACCTCTTACACACTTAGTCAATGCATGCAAATGAAAATCGTTCAAAATACTCGTTTCCGGAAACGCCAATAATCCAAATCACAGTTGCAAAATGCACCACAATTAACCGTCGATCCACGTCTCTGTGGACCCCTACCGAGACCCCGTCGGATCTAACCCGTAGTGGTCAAAAGCAAGCTCGTCGATCCACGTCTCTTGTGGACCCCTACCGAGACCCCGTCGGATCTAACCCGTAGTGAGCATACACACACACACGTTACTCATGCAATACTAACATGCTAAGAATGTAAGTTCATTAAGAATACTCACTAGAGATGGCCATTAACTCGACACCATTATCAAACTCTTCAAAAACACCACAACAATGATTAAATACGGAATACACGATCCCATAACTTTAAACACAGGAGTATCATCATCAAAGACTTCAACGTTCAAAATAATCAAATCATAATCAATTCCCAAAACACAACGTTCACAAAACACACACGCGTTTTGAAAGAGAGCCTTTAACGAGGCCAAACCGAAATCTTTTGAAACTTCATTTCAAATAACCAAACAAACACATCAAGACGACCACTGATCATCATATCCATAAAACGAGAAAAGTATGGGCAAGGTACTTGCCTCGAATAACCACAACACCGAGAATCGGCCGAAGTAGGTTGGCACGAACCGACTACGAACTCGCCGACTCCACCGAACGACAGTCCACAACAATGAACTACGAACGAAAACAATAACAATGAAAATGAATTCCAAAGAACGACCCAAAGCCGCTGAATTCAAAGAATAAATGACGAAGGTTCAAGGATTTCCCCCAAAACGGCCAAGAACACGATTCGTCCCGTCAAATCACGAAAACGGAATTCCAGGTTGAAATATGGATATACAATCCATAGAATATGTTTAACAACATCATTTAACCATAATTGATCCATCGAAAACGGATGAAAAACGAGATCGAGGACAAATCCCCCAAAAAGTCAATTCGAAGGAAATCAAGAAATATACTTCGATTCGACGAAGAACAATGGATTAAATGATGTTAAACACAAGAATACTACCAAGATTAATCATACCCATCGTGTATTAATCAACAACACGGAACGAATCGGACAAAAACGCAAAAACCCCAAATTTTCCCAAAATAGGGTTCTAGGAAATCTCACCTTGATTCGCTGGATCAAAGGAGGTTATGGAGGGATTAATCGATGATATGAACTCCCAATCTTCGTGAATTAGTTGCTTGACAACATGTCTCCTGGATCGCCAAGTCTCCAGCCGAGGAGAGGAAAAGATGGAAATGAAAAACGGGTGAAAATATGGCCATTCTGTCATATTTATACAGGCACGGCCTAGCGTGCGCTACACCTTCCGGACTAGCGCGCGCTAACGGGCAGCCTCGGCCGATAACCCTCGGCCGGGGCCCGCAAGGCCCTGTACTGAAGACTCAATCTGCCGGTCGGATCCTGCCCGTCCGACCGCGATAGCGCGCGCTGCGCGGACGCTAGCGTGCGCTAGCCGATCTATCCAGAACCCTCTGGACTGAACTGCCCGGCCGGGTAACGTATGCTAGCCGGCCGACAGCATGCGCTACGCCTGCCGACTAGCGCGCGCTACGCTCGGCGTAGCGTGCGCTACCTGCTGATCCTTCCCGAGTCCAGAACCCCAGAATCCCCACTGTCCCGTCCGATAGCGTGCGTTGGTCGACCAAGCTAGCGTGCGCTATACCTGCCGAGCTAGCGCGCGCAGACTTCCGGCCGTAGCGTACGCTACGCCGGTTCCTGCCGCGTCATCTCGGCCAGTGCCCGCAACCATCCGGCCAGGACCCGCCACCGTCCGGCCAGCTGCTCAGCCGACATGGCCCGACGACTCGATTTCCGAAAACGTACGGAACGAACACGACGAAAAGTTCGCAGACAACATCAACGACCCGAAATGAAAACATAATACCATAATTAGTCATACGCGACCAAGAAACGGGTCGAGACAACAATTACAGATACGGATACCCGTAACTTTCAAGAAATTACAAAATGGCCCAAAACACCCGGAAATCACGATACGTGATCGAATAACCAAACAAAAGTTCACAACACGTCTAACAAAGTTAAACGGACTTACAGGAAACTCAAAACAGCAGTTTCGAACGAGATTCGCAAGAATCGAACTCAAGTGCGGAAAAGTCGCTAAAAGGCACGGAACTCAACAAAACAACACCGAAATGAACTCGGATGACAAAAGGTGTAGAATTAATCATTCTCAGAATGACGAAACGGTCATGAGCGAGTCGTCAAAACAGACTTCCGCCGAAAAAAAAGAAATTACCGGAAATCGAAATTACGGGTATTACACTATCGATGTAACCCCGAGGAGACAAAGGAGTTGCAAAAACAAATCGAGGAGCTAATGAACCGCGGGTACGTTCGAGAAAGTTTGAGCCCTTGTGCGGTTCCGGTTTTACTTGTTCCAAAGAAGGATGGGTCATGGCGGATGTGTATAGATAGTAGAGCCGTGAACAACATAATCATCAAATATCGGTTCCCAATTCCGAGACTTGATGATATGTTGGACGAGTTGCATGGTTCGGTGATTTTTTCGAAGGTTGATTTGAGAAGCGGCTATCATCAAATTCGCATGCGGGAAGGAGATGAATGGAAAACGGCTTTCAAGACAAAACATGGATTATATGAATGGCTCGTCATGCCCTTTGGCCTTACAAATGTGCCAAGTACTTTCATGCGATTAATGAATGAGGTACTTAAACCGTTTTTGGGAAAATTTGTCGTCGTATACTTGGACGACATCTTGATTTATAGTCGATCATTACAAGAGCATACCGGGCACTTGAGGAAAGTCTTCGAGATCCTTAGGGATCAAAAACTTTATGGGAAAAAGGAGAAGTGTTCGTTTCTAGTCGAGAGTGTAGCCTTTCTTGGCTACATCGTTTCTAAAGAAGGAGTGTCGGTTGATCAAACCAAGATCGAGGTGATTAAATCTTGGCCTACGCCCAAAACCATCACGGAAGTCCAATCCTTTCACGGACTTGCTTCATTTTATCGGAGGTTCATACGAGACTTTAGTACCATTTCTAGCCCGATAACGGAATGCTTAAAAAAAGGACCGTTTGTGTGGAACGGGGATGCCCAAGGGGCGTTTGAAAAATTGAAGGCGAAAATGTGTGAAGCGCCTATCTTGGCTTTACCCGACTTTTCACAACCTTTTGAGGTAGAATGTGACGCAAGTGGAGTGGGTATTGGGGCGGTCCTCGTCCAAGGGAGGCGACCAATTGCATACTTTTCGGAGAAATTGGGTGGGGCTCGACTCAACTATTGTACTTATGACAAGGAGTTCTATGCCATTGTGAGAGCTCTTGATCATTGGAGCCATTACCTTCGGCCGAAACATTTCATCCTACATTCGGATCATGAGTCCTTGAAATATATTAACGGCCAACAAAAGTTGAGTCCGAGGAATGCTAAATGGGTGGAATTATTGCAATCATTCCACTTTTCATCAAAATACAAAGATGGCAAGAGCAACGTTGTGGCGGATGCTTTATCTAGACGGTATGCCTTACTTTCTACTCTTGACATTCGATTGCTTGGGTTCGAAGCATTGAAGGAGTGTCATGATGGGGATGTGGATTTTGGGGAGGTTTTCATTCGGTGTAAATCTTGTCTATTTGGAGAGTTTACGTTGCAAGAAGGATTCCTTTTCAAAGGGAATCGCCTTGGTTTACCCAAACACCCGATTCGGGAATTGTTAGTTCGGGAAGCTCACGGTGGAGGCTTGGCCGGTCATTTTGGTTCGGCTAAAACATTGGAGGTACTTAAAGAGCATTTTCATTGGCCGAAGATGCAAGTGGATGTACACGACATAATTAATAAATGTGTAACATGCCATATTGCTAAGAGCTCGTTCAAGCCGGGAGTATACATGCCTTTGCCGATTCCGGAAAGGCCATGGGAAGATGTCTCAATGGACTTCATTGTTGCTTTACCTCGAACTCAACGAGGGAGAGATGCTATTATGGTTGTTGTAGACCGATTTTCGAAGATGGCTCACTTTGTGTCTTGCCACAAGACGGACGACGCAAGTAACGTCGCTGATTTATATTTCCGAGAAATCGTACGATTGCATGGGGTTCCAAAAACGATTGTTTCGGATCGGGACTCAAAATTCCTTAGCTATTTTTGGAACACCTTGTAGAGAAAGGTGGGGACCAAACTACTTTTTAGCACGTCACATCATCCACAAACGGACGGTCAAATCGAGGTAACCAATCGAACGTTGGGCACTTTACTACGTGGTCTTGTGAACAAGACACAAAAGGATTGGGACTTGAAACTTGCACATGCAGAGTTCGCTTATAATCGTTCTCCTACTCATGCCACGGCACACTCTCCGTTCGAAGTAGTTTACGGACTAAACCCGTACATGCCGTTAGATCTAATTCCATTGCCAAGTGACGAGTTAGTGCACAAGGATGCGGAATCAAAATTGAAATCGATGATGAAATTACACGAGCAAGTACGTAATCGAATCAAGGAAATAAACGAGGCTTACAAAAGAAAGTCGAACAAACAAAGAAGGCCGAGATTGTTCGAAGTTGGTGATTTGGTTTGGTTGCACTTGAGGAAAGAGCGATTTCCAAGTAAACGTAAGAACAAATTAATGCCGCGAGCGGAGGGACCGTTTAAAGTAATCGCGAAAGTAAACGACAACGCTTACAAATTAGAACTTCTGGGAGATTATGGGATTCATGCAACCTTTAATGTTGGGGACCTCTCGCCTTATATCGATGATGACGGAATTTCGGAATTGAGGACAATTCCTTTTAAAGGAGGAGGAGATGATACGGAATCATTTGATATGAACGAAGAAGACGAAGTAAGAATCGATATAAATGACCTTACTACACGCCATGCACGGACTACTATGTATTTAGGCGAGAAAACGTACATAAGACGTGGAGTATCGGTCTTAGCGGCCCGTGTCATGCTATGCCGGAAAGTCGACATCCAACCTGCCGGAAAAATGTTCAATATGCCGGAAAATATCGAACCTGCCGGAAAATTCACCACCTGCCGGAAAAATCACCACCTGCCGGAACTGGCCGAGCACTGCCGACCGGACCCGACCGTGTCGTCCGACACGGCCCGTGCCGCACTCGTCCAGAAATGCCAAAGTCACTGCCCATTGGACTCGACCGTGTTGTCTGGCACGGTCGATTCGAACTCTTCCGGATAAGCCAAAACCGACTGCCCAGACGCCCGACCGTGTTCCAGGACACGATCGGGCCCACGCCGAACGTCCTTGTCAGCACCGCGCCCGTGCCGAGTCACTGTCGGATGAGTCCCTGTCAAACGTTCCTGTCGCGCCGCGACCGTGTCAAGCGGACACGGTCGAGTCACTGTCGACGTCCCTGTCAGCGCCGCGCCCGTGTCGAGTGTCCTTGTTGCGCTGAGGCCGTGTCAAGCGACACGGCCGAGTCCTGCCGGCAGTTTACCTTTTTTTTGTGTTTTCTTTTATGAGTTTGTCTTTGCTTTGTTTTTTAATCATTTTAGGGATTGTGTTTCCCCTAAAATTAGGATTGTTGTTCCCTTTGTATTTTATTGTTGATTTGTTTTGATTATTCAAAGATTTTATAAATCTTTGAATTATTTTCTTTTATTATTGGAAGACTTGAAGTCTCCTATATATAGGCTTGTCTTAGCATTGTAAAAGCCATTGTATGTTGAAGAAATAAGAATACACTTGTGTCTTCTTGGTGAATGCTTTTCATCGAAACCTTGATTATAATTCGACGCGTTTTCGAGTTTTAATCGAATCGATTCTCAATAGGTCTTGAGGAAAGATTATCTTATCAAACTATAGGTCTAGTTTGATAAATCATTCATATTGTTCTTGTTTATGTAAGCCGAATTGCCCTACTTTCGGTTATATCTTACGAGTGTTACACATATTCGAGTGTTGTGAGGATCAATTATATTTTCGCTGCATTCCATACGAGTTTACGTCCACTTTCATACGTAATTCGTATCACGTATCCCTCAACCGAAGATCTCGGAGAGGCTCTGGCGCTTCGCTAGACCACTCGTAAGAAACCAATCTTTTAGAAAGCCAGTCTGCCACAGCATTCCCTCTCTATAGATATGAGAGATCCTGAAGTGCATGCCGTCAATAATACGCCAAATCCGCCTCAAATGACTGCGGTAGATCCAGGGAACAGCCGAACTACAATCCGAGAGAATGCTCACAATATAAGTAGAGTCAGACTCCATCCACAAATAATCCTAACCATGATAAAAAGCAATCTCGATAGCATGAATAGCCGCGACCAACTCAGCTTGGAAGGCAAAACAGCAACCAATTGCCGCAGAGAGAGTGCCAAAAACCCGGCCCAGACGATTCCGATAAACAAGGCCAATAGCACCCAAGCCTGGGCAGCCTTTAGCCATCCCATAAGTGTTAACTTTCATCCAGTTAATTGGGGGGGATACCATTTCACATAAATAGGGTAAAGCGGAGGTCTCGCGTGGCTAGCCACACCCAGAGCCCGAAGACGAACCAGATCATAAATAGAGTTCCATCTGCTCCAGTTCTTCTTGCATGGCATTGATCCATGAATAATCTTCTAAGGCTTGCTCTGTTGTTTTGGGTTCTATCTGTGACATGAAGCATGAGAACATAGCCATTCCTGCGGGTAGAGTTGACTGTCTTGTCTTAACTCCATCAGTCAGCTTCCCGATGATTTGCTGGATTGGATGGTCTTTGAGCTACTTGGGGATATCGTCTTCTTCTGGGTTTGTTCCCCCTGTTGAATTGCTCCGGTAGATTTCTGCATCAGCTGGGTTCTGGTCTCCTTGGTCAGCAGCTGGATCAGCTACCGTCTTGTCATCTGCAGGTTGGTTCTGATCTGCAGATGAGACTTTGTCAGCTACAGCTGGGTCTTCATCAGCGGCAACTGGATCAGATAGGTTTGGTGATCCTGTCTGATCTGCGGTTGGGTCTTCAGCAGCTACAGTTGGATCATCAGGTTGATCTGCAGGTGAGTCCACCATTCCAGTGTCATGTACAATGACTTCTTCAAGGGTCGCTGATTTGAGCTTGTTCTCAATTAGCTCAACTTGCTTCCTGTACTCAACAGTAGATTCATCAAAAACAACATGGGGTGTTTCCTCCACAACTAAGGTTCTTTTGTTAAATACTCTATATGCCTTGCTTCTTTGTGAGTATCCCATAAAGAGACCGTCATCAGTTTTAGCATCAAAGGCATTTAGTTGTGTTTTACCGTTGTTGTGGATGAAACACTTACAACCAAAAACGTGAAAGTAAGCGACAGTAGGAGTTCTATTATTCCAAACCTCATAGGGAGTTTTGCCATGTCTCCCTACTATCATACTCCTGTTCTGAGTATGGTAAGCTGTGTTGACAAATTCAGCCCAGAACCTCTTGGGCAGGTCCGCTTCTACAATCATGGACCTTGCTGCTTCCTTCAGGGTTATATTTCTTCTTTCAGCAACGCCATTCTGCTGGGGAGTCCTGGCTGCAGAGAGCTCATCACTACTACAAAAATACCTTTTACTGACACTTTTGTTCTGACACTTTATCAAAAGTATCAGTAACTTACGACATTTGATCTATTTTATTACTTTAATATAAATGTGTCAAAATATATTGACACTCAAATATCAGTAATTTAAATCAGAAATAAAAAAATGCTACATCATTATCCCGAGGAAAAAGTCTTCTAATCTGACTCTCTCTCTCTCTCTCTTCTCATCGCCCCTTTTCTGTTCTCTGTCTCTCATCGTTCCATCTCTCTCTCTCAAAAATGCTTCCGAGCGTTCTATCTCCGGCGTTACCACCGCCCGCTCGACTCGGCATCATACATGTCCTTAATTGGAGTAAATTGGAGCGACATCCGCCTCTCAGCCCGATTCAAGGGCCTGGTTTGGAAATCCGAAATTCCAGATCCGACTACCGGTGGGAAAAAGGTGGAAGCCAAGGTCTCCGATAAGCTTCGACGGCGACTATCCATGGATGCGACTGAAGGTGTCAGTGAGACGGAGGGTTGGGTTTTGTCGCGACTGAAATAACGAATTTCAGGTTAGTTTTTCTTACTGTTCCGATTTTAAATTCCAAAATAAAATGGGTTTCATGTGTTACATGAATTCTGGAAATGGTTGGTTTAATGAAGTGTGCTTGTGTGAAATTTTTCTGAACCAGTGAAGGAACTTGGCGGCCAGATCGGTTATGGTTGAGGTTTTGGACTAAAAGAGATGGCCCGATTTTAAATCTTTTTGATTTATTGTTGTTAATTTGAGAATTTTATCCTATAGAATGTGATGTTTTTTTTTCTTTTGTTCTTTTTTTTATCTGTTGAAATCACAGAGACCGAAAGGAGATGACTTCTTTAGAGTAAGACTACCATTCAATGTGTTAAGTCCACCCGAAAGAGAGTGTATTGTTTCATCTGTGAAGGCGGTGAGTGTGAAATGAATATGTTATATGTATATTGATTTTAATACATGCTTCCATGGCTCAATGTATGTGCGGCTGCAGAAGATTGGGCATTTTTCAATAAACCAAATATATGCAGTAAAGCTTTTCACTTGTTTGTTCAGATGTAATTTTGAATGTTATGGTTGAGTTTTTTTCTCACTGTCCAACAAATTACATAAAATAAATTCATCATTCACTGTCCAACAAAGTACATAAGATAAATTCTCGATATGTAAATTCCTGAGTGAAGAAATCTCTTAGCATCACTTATTTAGTAGATGGAACCATGGGAGGGAATATCACTAATGGCAAGCTATCAACAAAACTTACCATTATCAGTTTTATTGCATCTTCATATAATGTCATCTCTTGTTCATAGTTTACAGGAGTCATTCCTTAGTTAACAACCTAGGACAACTGATGTAGACCAATTAAGGTTTGAGCGTGTATTCAGACACCTTCTCTCAAGATTTGCATCTTTTATCTTCAGTGTCGATCTTGTACAATGCTAAACGTGATATCTGGAAATTTAAACTGTCAACGCTGTCATCAAGAACATAAGCCTTCTCTTGCGCTTTCTTCCATCACTTGTTAAATTCTTGTCTGAAAGTATCAATAGATCTATTTCGTTTTAGTTTATTATTTTCTCTTCTTAGAATGATATTGTAATGCTCAGTTTTTTGCCTTCTGACTTGTTTTTTAAAGTGCCCTTTGTATAACCCTGTTTTAAATTTTTAATGGGGTCAAAAGGACATCCGCAACTCAGAAATGTACTATTGTCATATGACTTTATGACTTGTGCTTATGTGAATGAATACATGCAGTCCATAAGCACCAAATTTCCATGGAACATTCATTTACTAGAACTGCGATTTGAGTTATCTTCTTCTATTTTATTAGAATGCTGTTGATTTTCTGCTGCTATTTTTACCAGAATTGAGGTTTTTGCACAATTATCAGGGCAAGTGTTTGGGACCTTTGATGATGATTCTCGCTTTAGGGCTTTCGTCGAGGAAGAACTTGTGCGTTAATCCGAGAGTTGTGTCGGAGGAGAATCGAGATTCAGTCGATGCTGCTTGTAGAAAGCTTACATCAAGTTGGGTAAGGGCGATGGCGGTTGAAAACCCTAATATTCTGACGTGTGAATTTTTCAAGAATTACGAAAAGGCTGCATCTGATGCTGTTTTGCCTCCTGGAGTTTGTACGTTACAGGTTTCATTTTCGTAGCTCAAACATTTGTTGTTGGAGTATTGGTTTATAGAAAAATGAATGCGATTATTTGTTTCCGTTCCCTTGCAAGTTTTCCTTCTTTTCTTAATTGTTATTTTCTGATCATCTTGATGAGGCTTCTGGTAAAGTGCTTTTGATTTGCGTAGTGTTTAAATGGGAAGGTTTACATTGAATTTGTGATGCTTTTGAAGCTTTGATTTATGCTTTTATGCTGTCCATCAATGATCTGCTACTATTTAGATGGAAATTCACAATATGGATCTATGTTTACTTTTCTTATAATCTTTGAAGGATTTGAGGGCATTTGGGAAAGGGAAGGGGTGGTGCCCGTACTTTTTAGCACGCCATATGGTGCAATATGCGAATGTAGTGGTATATAGCTACCAGTACCTACTTGATCCCAGAATTTCTGGAATCATATCGAAGGAAATTTACAGTTACTGTTATTATTTGTCTTAAGAGTGTGAAATTATTTTCTTATTAGAAATGGATTAATTATTGCATATTATTTTTATCTAAACTTTATTTAATATGGTAGGAAGGTTAAAGGCCACTGATGCTGGTCGATTGCATGCAGAAGCACAAAGGGGGAACCTTACTAGTATGTTGAATCCAATCATGGTTTACTTGAATTGCACACATACCTCTCACTGTGATCTGATCCTTAGTAACATACCTTTTCTATATTAGCCTTCTCCTTTATCCCTTCCCCAGTAAATATTATCTTCTTTTCGATTTCAGTTGAGGAAGCTTCATGGAAATATTATCTCCAACATGTGAATTTTTCGAGAATTACGAGAAGGCTGTATCTGTTGCTGTTTTGCCTCCTGGAGTTTATACGTTACAGGTTTCGTTTTTGTAGCTCAAACATTTGTTTTTGGAGTATTGGTTTATAGAAAAACGAATGCGATTATTTGTTTTTGAGTCGTGCTTCCATATATGGGTTATTATGTACAACACGTAGGGTAGACTTTGTGGAGTAGTCGTATATATAAAGCCCACACAGCGAAGCAAAAAGAAGAAAAAAAACTCTACCACGCAACAGTGATGGATAATTATTTTGATGGTTATATGCCCACCCAAACCCTAGCGGCAACGGATTCGCAATGGGATGAAGGTACAGACATACATACATATATCTGCAGCCAGGATTCATATTTTGTTCGATTATATATTATTATTAGGATAATCCCTAGTTTATTTACTTTGATATGTTTAAAAAATGTTTTGTTTTTGTCGATTATGATTATAGAATTTGTTTGTTTATTTGTTTGTTTATAGACCTTGACGACGCAGCATAGGAGAGACAGAATAAGATGAGAAAACTTATGGATGGAGACAAGTCTAAAAACACCACTACATCTCCAGTTGCAGGTTTATAATTATGATTATTATTCGTTTATCTTCAAATAACCAAATCTGTTTACTTTCTTTCTTGTGGTTTTTGATTCGGATAGTATAATTATAAATCCTTTATAAGCCTTAATAGGTACTACTTTGTGTATTATCATTTGTTGTTGTTGTTGTTTGTTTATTATAGTTATCAGCCTGATTTATTACATTTTCTGCATGCCTATTTAGACTATGCGCGATGTGTATATTTTGAGGATGACGGGGATGATGAGGATGACAAGGCTGAATACGGTAACCACTTTCACCTTCTCTATTTTATTCTTACCAACACCACTTTTATTCATGTTACTGGACTCTGGTTTCAAGATTTTCTCTTAATTAAATATCTTGATTTTCAGAACTCCTTCAACGGATGCTAAGAGGGGACATGTTACCCTTCCGAAACAGCATTTACTATGGGCCCGACAAGGGTGTAGCCAATCTCTATTTCTATCAACTTTTTTTCATAATTAATAAAATATAACAACCATTTTCTCTTTGGAACAACTGAAGAGCAAAGAATCTGCATTTGTTTGATGGTGCCTATTCCTGGACGGGTACGAACAAACACGTCATTGCTTTATTTTTCATGTCTTTGCATATATATACCAAAGTTTGGTTACCATCATTTATCTTATCCGGATCAGAAAGCACCTCTGGATTCACATGGATTGGTGTAACTGGAACTGATTCAACATTTGTGGTATCAATGAGTGTATGTGTGGTTTAATTTGTCTGATCTCTCTCTCTCTCTCTCTCTCTCTCTCTCTCTCTCTCCTTTTTTTCTAAACGCACTACGTTTTTATCTGGCTTTCAACAGTTGGTTTTATGACAGGGAGACCGCGTGCCACTTATTGAACATGCTCGTGGCGTCAATCGTTAGTTGGGCTGCATCGGGTCTAGCAATAGTTGATATGGGAGGTGTGTTGTTTTCTTACATTATTCTATTTGCTTCTATTGGTACAAATAAATTTTGAAGTATTGTTATTGCTTTGTGTCTAAAAGATACTTCGAAGTTGTTGATATCTATTGGTATTGATTTGATCGTAGTTTCCATTGAAGTATTATTATTACTACTAGGCGCATGCGCTGTTTGGAACACAACACAACAGGTATCTAAGTTTACATATACCAGATTCCTACATATTTGTTCCTATATACATGCATACTTATATTAATAAGGATGGACATATATACATATATTATTATGGATGGACAAATTTCTACTACACAGGTTCTGATGAGTACAAAGAGGCCGATCGATCGTAGTTGAAGAATAACCGAGCCGCAAAATGAATCCATGGTGTTGTTGGCTCTTTGTCACATCAGTTTATGATTATGCTTGTGCTTATGGTCTTTTTATTTGCTTTGGTGATTCCCCCATGCAGCTTGTTCTCTTTTACTAAGATTCTGTAGTGCTTTGATTTCGTTCTAGTAGTAGTTTAATAAGATTGAGTTTTGTATTCTTTGCTCTTTTTTTCGAGACTAAAACGTCATAGACTGATGTTGATTATTCAATTTAATAATGCATTTGGGATGTTTTATAAGTGAATTGTTTGTTTGATAATTTCAATTTATGGTAATTTTTTTCATGTAATTAAACCGAAAAATGTAGTTAAGATAAAAATAGAATTGAGATAAAAATAGATTTTTTTTTCACAAATCTGAACATATAGTGACACTAAAATAGTGTCAGTAATTATTTTTACTGACACTTTATATTAGTGTCAGTAATGCTAAAGCCAGAACATACTGACACTAATGTTTAGTATCAGTAAAAATAATTACTGACACTAAAATATTGTCAGTAAAAATAATTACTGACACTATTTAAGTGTCGTATTCTTGACATCAGACATCGACACTAAAAATTAGTGTCAGTATTTTCTGGCTTTAGCATTACTGACACAATTATAAAGTGTCAGTAAAAATAATTACTGACACTATTTTAGTGTCAGTAAAGGGGATATTTGTACTAGTGCATGCTGGATCCCATTCTGATCACTGTAGTCAGTGATCTCCTTGTTGAGAAACTCTCCTCCTCTATCTGATCTGATCTTGATGATGGATATGGATTTCTCATTCTGGATCCTTCTCAGCAGCTCAGGTAGCTTGGTCAAGGTTTCACTTTTCTTATACAAGAAGATAATCCAAGTGTACCTTGAATAATCATCTACTACAACAAGTGCCTGCTTTCAGCCGCTCAGAGTCCTTGGCTTGATAGGACCAAATAGATCCATGTGGAGTAGATCTAAGATCCTTGTTGTGAGAGTTGTAGGCTAAACTGGCTTGAATGATGCTCTGGTCTGCTTTCCTTTCTGACATGCATCACAAAGAGCTTCCTTCTTGAATGCTTCATCTGGAAGTCCTCTGACCATCTTCCAAGAACTAATCTTGTTGATGGCTTTGAAGTTCAGGTGACATAATCTTTTGTGCCATAGCCATCCATTCTCAGCTACTGTCTTGGATAGAAAACAGGAGTTAGGTGTTCCTGTGTTCCAATCTATTATGTAGACATCTCTTCTTCTGAATCCTTGTAGCTTCACTTCGCCAGATAGGATATCTATCACCATACATTTCCAGATGGTGAAGACTACTAGATTCTTCTCATCGCAAAACTAGCTTATGCACAGGAGATTGTACTTAAGCCCTTTGACATAATGAACTTTGGATATTACAATATTTCCTCGGTGCAGCTCTCCAAAGCCCTTTGTTTGTCCTCTAGAGCTATCTCCAAAGGTTACATCAGGACCTCTTTCTTTGGTGTATTTGGATAGCATCTTCTTGTTCCCGGTCATGTGCCTTGAGCATCCAGAATCTACAAACCATTCTTCACCTCCAAAGTTTGAATTTGTGGAGATGTGGTTGTAGTCGTTCCACCTTTTTTGCAATCAAACAAGCAGAGATTTAGGTACCCAGATCTGTGTGGGTCCTCTCGGGTTAGCTGGTTTCCTGGAGAATTGATTTCTCCTTGGATTATAGAAATTGTTATTATTATTACCCTTATAAGGTGTGTAAGGTCGAGGTCTGAATCTCCTATTGGGATTGTATACCGGATATTCCTCAAGATATTGATAGTGTGGGCCATTTCTAAATCTTGGCTGAGACCATTTATTGAACCTTTGAGGTCTCCACACTTGTTCATTTTGGAAATTAGGATAACTTTGAGGTTTCCATCTGCCCCTCCCATTTTGAAATCTGTTTTTAGGGAGTTGTTGATAATAGTGGGCATGTTGTTTGGGCTGCTGCTTTTGCCTGGGCCATTGCCTAGTCGCTTGTCTAGGTGGCTGCCTTGTGTACCCTAGCTGCAGCCTAGACTTGTGACTTGGCTGTTGCCTATTTTTAAATATTGGTTTATATGTAGGCTCAGCAGTCGAGACAATTGTTTCTCCCTTGATAAAAGTGGTTTTAGAACTAGAGGGAGTGTGAGGATCATATCCAAGGCCTGATCTGGAATATAGTGGCCTCTTATTGGTACACAATTCTTCCAGGGTTGAAGACGCTTTCAGGGAGGTTATTTCCTGCGCCTGAGTCTTATTTGCCTGAGTCAGCTTAGTAAATTCAGCTTTGACATGAGCAAGTGCAGCTGATTTTTCTTTAAGTAAAATAGTTAGTCGATTTATCTCAGCTGTATTAACATCAGCCTGGTTTTTAAAGTCAGCTGCAGTTATCTCAACCTTATTCAGTTCTAGGCTGAGTTTTTCAAAATCATTTTTCAGCTGCCTATTCTCATCCAGCTGAGTCTTCTCGGCTGATACAGCTAGGTGTGCAGATTTAAGTGTCTCAAAATCTTTAAATAGCTGATTTACAGATTCCCGCAGATCCATATCTTGTGACATGCCTGAACTATTATTTGAACCAGAGGGTTTTGATGTTACCTCTTCATCAGCTAAGTTGGCCATCAGGCAGTCATACTCTTCATCATCATCAGAAAAGAATCCGCTGCTTGATTCTACATGCTCCTGATCTTCTCCGATGAGGGCCTTCCTTCTATCTTCTTTTCTGCCCACCTCCTTCTTTCTCTCGTCCTTCTTGAGCTCAGGACAGTCGATTTGGATGTGTCCTGTCTTGTGACAATTGTAGCACTCCACCTTTCAGCTTCCGGCTTTCTGGTTCCTTCTTGGATTCTCCTTATATTTTTTCTTGTATTTGGAGTAGTTTTTCCGGAAGTTGCTGAACCTTTGCATAATGAACGCCATTTCTTCCTCAAAATCTAATGGATTTGGAGGTTTCACATCAGATAAGCTCTTGGCGGGGGACTCATTGCAAAGGTCGTTCTTCTCTCTGCAGCTCGATTGAGGATGAACTTGGAAGCTCGAACTCATAAGCCTTTAGATCGAGAGAATGCCTCTTGGATCTTTATTTTATTAAGATCCTTGGATTCTCTCATGGCCACTGCCTTCATACTCCATTCAGGATTGAGAGATCTTAGAACCTTCAGTGCCATCTCCCTATTGCCATAAGATTTGCCGAGGGAGATGATTTCATTGATAATCTCAATGAACCTTGTGTCCACTTGGTCTATGGATTCGCCATTCTTCATTTTGAAGTTGTCAAATTTTTGAATAGCAATTGACAACTTGTTTTCCTTGATCAGCTCCATTCCTTCACACATTAGGGCTAATGTGTCCCAGATTTCTTTGGCATTCTTGTAGTTCTTGATCTTGACCATGGTGGATTTGTCATGAGTTTGATATAGCATATCTCTGGCCCGGTTATCAAGATTGGCCAGCTTTCTTTCTTCGGGAGTCAGCTCTGTCCTCTTCTTTGGAATCTTCTCTGGCTTCCCTGCTGCGATATCCTATGCAGTGTTGTCCTTCTCGGAGATGAATGGACCGTCCTCTATGATGCACCACATGTCATCATGGATTGAAGATAAGTGTGCCTGCATCCTTATCTTCCAAAGATCATACTCGTCAACTGAAAGCACAGGGAGTCTAGAATGCATGTGTCCCATTATAAAATGAGAGTAAAGATATATCTCTGATATAGATCTGGCTCGTGAAATAAATTAACCAACCTCTCTGATACCACTTGTAGGTCACAAGTCGTCCAGGAATAAGTCTAGGGGGGGGGGGTGAATAGACTTATTGAAACTCTTAAACTCTTTTTCTCAAAGAGTAAGTTTCTTCAGCAGATAGATAAACAAATGACTTGGAGTCGTTTGTTCTTAATACGTGCGGAAGTCAGCTGATGACGAATACAAAACCACTAATGAAACACTTAACAATGAATGCAGCAGTTAAAGTATGATGCTATAAAACAGTAAAGTACGCAGGCAATTATAGTGGTCTCAGAGGTGGGGTAATCCTCTACTAATCCACTTTTCTCCAAACCAGTTGGAGATGAATTCACTATAATTTTCAACCAGTGATAAATATTACAGTGATTCAATCAAACTACAACAGCTTCCAACTAGTGGAAATCCGTGCCGTTGTAACACACTTGACTGCCTTGCACCTCTTGATCCTCGATCCTTGGATGCCTTTACAGTCTCGAACTTCAACCAGTGAAGTACCCCTAACTCAGGATTTAAGACACGAGTTTTTGTCTTCTCCAACTAAGAGCTTCTTCAAGTATGAACTTTTTAGAACTGCTCTTCTCACGATGCTGTATTTCGCTTTTAGATAGCTTGAATGCTTTGATCGCTTGAAAGTATGTTCGCACCGTATGATGTTCGTGTTATGTGCTCAGCTTCAAATCTTCGGATATATATAGGTCACGATCTCTGAGCTTTTCTTCATAACTGTTGCAAATCTTTTCAACAAATCCGTCCGTTGGAGAGGTAGACTTCATTGTTTTCTTTTTGAACGTTGCAAGGCTAGATTCCCATATTTTAATCTATCTTCCGACCGTTGTGAAGACTCTGCATGTGATGCGCCAAATCTTTTGAATATAAAACGATTAAAGTCTTCAAGGTGGGTCTGGATGAATAATTTAATTCATATCTCTTGCGGGAATCACTCCAATTTGTCTCTTCACGTTGCATGTGACTTTCCGTAATACTTGACTTTTCAACGCATGCTGACGTGGACTTGGAGTACTTGGCTGATCTCAACTAGGCTGATGAGCAGTTAACTTCTCTGCAGTCTGGACCTCTCTGATGTTCACTGTTTAGGACTTGTCTGATCAGATGACATGTCTGAGGTATCTTAACTGCAGTCTGGTCAAACATCCCTGATGATTTTTGTTGACCAGAACTACTCTGACTTGACTCGGCTGTACCTCTCTGATGAACTTAGCTGATCTTCAGTGCTTAGCCGATTTTTAGCCTAACTTATTTTTGGCCTATAGAAGATACTCATTTGGTTCTTCTTTATATTTTTCCAAGTTTTACACATAACATAATTTGGCCTATGGAAGATACTCATTTGGTTCTTCCTTACATTTTTGCCAAGTAATAAACATTTGAATTTATATTAATGACATCATCAAAATCTAACAAGTATTCCTAACAATATCCATCCACAACAACCATGATAAAGCCATAATTCAAATACTAGAACATGTAAACAAATGTAAAGTACTTGCCTCGATTAATAGACGATGACACGAACGGGAACGGAGAGTCAAGCACAACCGCGAGGAATCGACGGAAATGAACCTAACGATTCGAATAACACAATCACAACCACTTCTAAATGATTACGGGAATGGAATACACCCGAAAACCCGCCTACGATTCATGTATATTCGTACGAAAACAACAACGAGGGCGGACCACAACCAAACCCTCTCGATAAGGAAAGATACTACGAAATACACCATGAATCCGTAGGAAAACGAAGAATACCAACAAGATTAATCATATTCATTATGAATTAACCAACAAAATGGAACGGATCGGACGAAAACGTCAAAACCCCCAAATCTTTCCCATAATAGGGTTCTAGGAAACTTTACCTTCATTCAAGAGGTAGAAGATGATTAAATGATGATAACTTTGTGTTAGGACTCAAAATCTTAGATGGATGATGATACACGATCCAAACTTTAGCCTCCAAATCGTCTAAGTCGCCTAACCCTCGGAGAAGAAGAAGAAGGGATGAAAAATGATGCTGAAAAACGTGACAGTCCCCTTAAATACCTCAGAGACGCACGACCACCACGCACGACCAAGTGCTCGTGCGTCTGGTCGTGCCCCAGGCCACTGCCAAACTTCTGTCCTTACGCACGAGCACTAGCTCGTGCTTCCTTCTCATGCGTCCCTGGGAGTTCCTTGCGAGCATTGGTTGCGCACGAGCAGCGGGCATGACCAATTGTTCGGGTGCTTGGTCGTGTGCTAGGCCACTGCGCATGACCAATGCGCATGAGCAACGCGCACGAGCACCAGCTCGTGCTTCCTGCTCGTGCGTCTCTGGAGTCCCCTGCCTAGCATTCGGCTCCGCATGAGTGCCAAACACAATCGACAACTCATGTGGCCTGCTCGAGTGCAAGAACCAAAGGCTGACATCTAGCCCGACACGACTTCGAAAATATCCAGAACGTAACCAACTCAAAAGGGAAAGACATCAAGAGTTCACGACGCTCTCTAAGGGACAATACGATAACATAATACAATACGCCATCGAATCACCAAGCAAAAGCTCACAACGTCCATAAGGACATAAGATGGACTTGCGGCAACCCCGAAACGGCGGTTCGGAATAACGGTTTACGAGAATCAGATCAATAGATGACGGAAGAAATACACTAAAAAAATATACGAGGGTCGCTACAAACGAAAACACATCAAAAATGAAAATACTGGGAAAAGAAAAATGCGGATATTACAACACTGATGACCCAACCTGTCGACCAGGACATGCCTGCCCGACCCCGATAGCGTGCGCTGCGCGGACGCTAGCGCGTGCTAGCCGACCTGTCCAGAACCCTCTGGACTAAACTGCTCGGTCGGTTAACGTGCACTAGTCGGCCGACAGCGTACGCTACACATGCCGGTTAGCGCGCGCCATGACCGACAGTAGCGTGCGCTACCTGCCGATCCTCCCCGAGTCCAGAACTCCAGGAACCTCTCTGCCCAGCCCGATAGCGTGCGTCGGCCGGCCGAATAACATACGCTATTCCTGCCGGACTAGCGTACGCAGGCTTCCAGCAGTAGCGCGCGCTACGCCGGTTCCTTCTGCGTTTGCCCGGCCAGTGCCCAGCACTCCCGACAGTGCCTGCCGCACCCGTCCGGACAGTGCCCACCTGCCCTAACCCGACGATTCGGTTTATGAAAACGCACGGAACGAAACACGACTAAATGCTCGCGGACAATATCATCAATCCGAAATGAAATACCATGCAACGATTAATCACATGCGACCAATTAAACACAAAAATCGATCAAGACAACAAATACGAATGTGGATACCCACATGTTTGGGTAAATTACAAAATAGCCCAAAACGCCTGCGAATAACCAAACCGAAGTTCACAATACGTCTAACAAAGTTAAACGGACTTACGGGAATCTCGAAATAATAGTTTCGAATGAGATTCTCAAGAATCGAACTCAAGTGCGGAAAAGTCGCTAAGAAGCACGAAACTAATCAAAACGGCACCAAAACGAACTCGGATGGCAAAAAGTGTAGAATTAATCATTCTCAGAATGATGATCACAAGCGAGTCGTCAAAGTGGATTCTCGCTAAAAAAAGAAAATAACTGGAAATCGAAATTTCGGATATTACTCTCTCTCTCTCCACCAACTCCCCTCTGCTGCACTATCTGTCTCTTCTCGGTCCAAATTCAAAACACACACATATACGCACTTGATTAACTGGGGGACTCGATCAGTCTTTCCTTTCTTTGCTCGTGGTTAGCTGGAGTGTGAGGCCCGAGTACCTGGTATGCAGGAGTGTTCCAATGGAAAAGGAACGATTCCCGGAGGGCCTTCTATGGCTCTTCAAGACCTACCGCCTACCCACGAAGCTCAAATCCGTTGAAGGGTGGTTGATCATAGTTCTATCAGTGCGGGAATGGTGGTCAGTGGTGGGGTTTGACCATGATAGTGTCTAGCTTTTCTTTTGGGACTGGAGGTATGGCCGTTTGTGGTTACCTACAATTAGGTGAGTTCTGATTTTATTTTTATTTTCAATTGAGCTAACGATGTTGAAAATTCAGATTTCATTTTTCTAATGTTGGTTTGTGATAATTTTTGTGGACTGATTTGGATTTGACCCTGTTCAGCTATACAGGCTGAATCTGATGTTTGAAATGGGTGTTACGGATTCAAGCCATATACCTGCATTAACTTTTTGTTGTGGGGCTTTTGGATGAGAAGAACGATGTACGATGTTTTAATGTTAGATCAGGAAACGTGGGACCGAGTTTGTATGATTTTGGTGTTTGATGACTATCAAGGTATGGCTCAATTAAGTTGTTTGATGGTTTTGTTTAGGACCGATGGCTCTGTAAAATTGTTTTTGTGAAGTTGGGTAATTAGGGTTCTCTTACTGTTAATTAAATCCTAGGGTTCATTTTCGCTGATTATGTTACTGTATTATTCCTTAGATTGTGAAGTTGGGTAATTCAATCATTTTTTTGTTTTAGTTTTTTGTTCCATTTAGTTTTTTGTTAAAGTCTATATGAAGTGAAAACTGATGCTTGCCTTTGTTACAAAATCCCTATTTAATGAGTTTGCAACTACTGCATTTTTCAAGTTTGTGGTCTTCTTATTATCTAAAATGTGGTATCTTCTGGCAATATGGATGGCAAATAGGCATATGATGCAGATTCGAGACATAATAAGGTGTGAGCTTTTTGACCTCTACAGTCATTTTGTAAATATATCTATCTGTTGTATAAAACTAGTAACTACAAATATCATCCAAATAGATTCGAGTTTCACCATGCACCGAAGCTTGATTACCTATTAACTTGACAAATGAGTGCATCTAAAGTTAATCATTGGGGTTTGCCCCAAAACAGGCGTATGTAGCATTGAATTTTGCTCTTCCGTACCTGCATTTTTTTCCTTTTTGTAATATTGTTTGATAATTTCATGAATGTGTGTGATATGCAGAAATTAGGAGGGATATATGTTTTTAATAAATGTGCAAATAGACTAAACCATTTTTGTGTTATATGTAGTTGGTTGTTTTCTCATATAAATGATCTAACAACAGTCTTCTGAACCAAAAATCATTGTTGACTTCAGCTGCAAAAACGAACCGACGGCTCCAAAGTTGAAGACCGTAGGAGACTGATTCAAGAATAGTTTGTACCATAAAAAATAAAAATAATTAAAAAGCAATAACATATGATTTAAAAATAGTTTTACATCCTTTGACTAAAATTGAAGAAATTATACATTGTCCATGATGAGCTCTTTATGTGGGAGGAAGATCGTATAATTTTTTCCATGAAATTCCCATTATATTGAACATTATGAGGTTTTCTACTATTTCACTTCTAATTTTTTTGTGCAAACTGCAAAGTCATCATGACATTGTCATTATCATTAGTATGTGTCAGCAAAATATAGTTATCCAATTGTAGTACTCTTGCCTATAGTTTTAGTTTATAAATGATGGTATATACTGTATATATACACCCTTAGTATATCTCTACTCTATTCAGGTATTTGTATCACGACCGGATGGCGAAAAGTTTTCTAGTGTCCTCTGTCCAAAGAACCCAGAAATTATAAAGTAAGAGCATTGTGTATGTACATCCATTTTCTTGTTTCCAGCATCTTATTACATTTCTTTATACGTTGTTTTGTGTGAAAAGCTACTTTCATCAGTTGATTTGTAGTTGAACTCTCTATGTGAATTTTTAATTCTTGAAAATCGGTATTCTATGCTTCTAAGTAATGTGGATAAACAGTGACGATTCCGATTCTGGGATAGGATCTTGGGTCTGGAATATGAGTGGGCAAAACTCCACTTACCATGCATTGTATCCAAGAGCTTGGACTGTATACAATGGTAATCTTGTAATATTTTTTTATCATATTCTCTTAGTCAAGTGCCTCAAACTCATGGAACCTTATTTCATATAATCATCTTTATCTATTCAATGAAAGGTGAACCTGATCCATCTCTAAAAATAGTATGTCGTCATATTTCACCCTTTATCCCCCACAACTACAAGGAGAGCTGCTTTCCGACAACATTCTTTCCTTTTACAGTATGATGATAAGCTCCTATGAACTTCATTCATAGGTATATTTTCTTGATACCCAGTTTCTCACTGTTGTGAGAAGAAAGCTCTTTATGGTGAACTTTTTTTATTTTCTAGAATTTGAGACAAGACATTACTAAGCAGCTATCAGAACGATTTGTACCTGATGAAGCTTTCATGTTCGGCCCACAACCAAGACTTGAGATGGATCACATCCAAAGGGCTTCAGACTCCAAATGATCACAATCGTTTGATGGGGTAAGGGACTTTACTTCAGACCCCAAGCATTGATGGAATTTACTTAGTTGCGCACTGATTTGGAACCTATTTGTAGGACTGGTCATCAGATTTTCTGATTGGTAAAATCATTAACCGAACATGAATTGTATTTATCAAATTAAGTTAGCCGAGAAGCATTTCGGTTAAATTTGTTGGTTAACCGAGTTAACCGATATTTTCTTGAATAAAATTGTCTTGATATGTATAATCACGAATAATTTTCGAACTGAATTAAATCATAACGAAATATTTTTAAAACCTTTAACCCCTAACCGAACCGAAATAATTTGATTATTGGCCGATTTTAGCCAACAGTTAATTGAAAAAGAAATATGTTAATTGGACGGCCCTACCTATTCTCGGATGAAAACGAGAAAGTTGTTTACTAAGATATTTCCTCTGTATACAGGAACTATTGGGAAATTCCATAGTTGAAG
The DNA here is from genome assembly GCA_033398695.1 of Orobanche coerulescens. NCBI lineage: Eukaryota > Viridiplantae > Streptophyta > Magnoliopsida > Lamiales > Orobanchaceae > Orobanche > Orobanche coerulescens. Next base: position 80,348,803 of record CM065810.1, on the reverse strand, counting down.
ATGATGCAATGAGCATACCACCAGTTGCTGATATATCTCGGTTCATTCCCAAGTAGCCTGCTTCTGCATCTCCTTTGGTGTCACATATTGTCAGCATTGGCCAGCTACTAGAATCGGTAAATACCCAATTCATTTGTGTGTGTGCGCGTGTTGTGTAACACCCCCAGACCATATGGGAATATTACACGCCGTAGACCCTCCCCACGAGGACCTACCAGGCTAAACAACATAGAACTACCACAACCTTGACCGACCGGAGTCAATCATTACAATAATAAAAACCATTAAGGCCAATTACAATATAACCACACGGACCGATGAGGTCACACGACTAATGCAAAAGAGATGAAATACAACTCTTTATAATAAATACCCACACAGAGGTAAAGATACACAACAGCGGAAGTCTGACTGCAACTCGATCGACACAACATAACCCGACCAAACTCTGAATTTTGGATTAGTGTCATAGATTGTCATTCCTGTGCCGATCCTGTAACTGCTCCTCCGAACCAACATGTACCTGGATGCAAAACAGACATCCACCCCTCGATTACTCAGGGGTTAGTAAAACTCTATTGTTTTACTAGTGCAAGTATAATAATATACGAAATATATCAAGCAAAAAGCGATCACGAATCAGGTACAACAATCAATTGTCAAAACATTCCCAAGATGTTTTATTAATCCGAAAACGAGTGATGAAGTCTTAAAAATTAAATTCGGCATCTCGGGAGTTTTTAAAGTATAAATTCTTTTGGACCTCTAGTAGCAAATTAAAAAACCTCTTTCGAAAATCGCCAAGGCCTCAGCCCGGTTGTTGTTTCAAAATACATTAGTGAAAATATCATCACGAGCCCGAGATTCAACATCAAAACATTTCCTCATAGAGCCTTCCTCAGGTGGGAAACCACTCCTGCGACCGTACCCCTTTGTAACGGTCCCTAGAGGTCTCGTCAGACCTTCCCCAGGTGGAAGAACGACAACACACGCACACATACCCATTTCTGTGACCGTACCCCTTAGTATCGGTCCCCAGAGGCCCTATACGCCATCCCCGGGTGGAGAACGATACGTCATTCAAAATCGTAGTTCACAAGTAACATACATGCGGAATATGTAATATACGCAACAAAACATAACCCATCACCACGGATAACACACCTTAATACAAATATGTTAGAACATCCAATCATACACCAAAATACATGCTCAAGTGTATAATCAATCCAACACAATAACCATAATCAACCCAAGACATCAAACCCGAGCAATCATGTCCAACGTGAGTCACACGACTAACATGACCAACACAACTTCACAATGTTAAACAAGCAAGAATATCATTAATACCAACAAACATTCGGATAACCAAATCGCACGAATCGTATCCACGAAGTTAAACCAAATCATCGTAAATCCAATATGTAAATTCTATTCCCAAGACACAAATCGTATAAGTAGAGTACTTGCCTCAATAACTGATACTTCAGATTATTGTTCGTGTTTCCCTGTTCGCAGCAGTTGCTGTTCGTCGTCCGGATTTGCTCCCTGTTTCCATTGCGTCCGACCACAAGTTGCTGTTTGGAGTCATTTGTTGCTATTCGTTCCCGTTCGGCCGGGTACTGTTGGCGGGCGTATTGCTGTTCGTTACTACTATTAGTAACGAGTTGCTGCCGTTTTCTACTGCTCTAGCGACGAGTTAGTGCTGTTAGTTTGCAAACCGCTGCTGTTCGATTCCTCTTTCCCGTTTGCTGTCCGCTCATGAAACAACCTTCCGCTGTTCCGATATAGGATTCGTATCAATCTCTGTATCACATCAAGGTTCACAAATTTCACATTATATCGCACCACTCGGTGCCCAAACAATCATTATAGTCAGCTCAATACATAAGTGATGTACCACGAGCATCAAAACGGATTCCATTTTCACAACATCATGCAAACAAAATCATGCATCACAATTATCGCACATATATGAAATCATGAAACACAGATGCCTCGCATAAAATAGGAGACTTACGTTCACAGGCCGTACGGACATGACGGTCGCCCACGATACTAATGTCATCCGACAACACATATAACACATTGTGACTACGCACAACTCAACTTGTCACCCGTCAACTCAAATGACATGACCTCATATTGCTCGACAAACCACGACTCGACTTGACCCGACAGCCGAGGTTTCCGCAACCTAAGCTCCGATACCATAAATATAACACCCCCAGACCATATGGGAATATTACACGCCGTAGACCCTCCCCACGAGGACCTACCAGGCTAAACAACACAAAACTACCACAACCTTGACCGACCGGAGTCAATCATTACAATAATAAAGACCATTAAGGCCAATTACAATATAACCACACTGACCGATGAGATCACACGACTAATGCAAAAGATATGAAATACAACTCTTTATAATAAATACCCACGCAGGGCTAAAGATACACAACAACGGAAGTCTGACTGCAACTTGGTCGACACAACATAACCCGACCAAACTCTCAATTCTGGATTAGTATCGTGGCTTGTCACTTCTTGTGCCGATCCTGTAACTGCTCCTCCGAACCAACATGTACCTGGATGCAAAACAGGCATCCGCCCTTCGATTACTCGGGGGTTAGTAAAACTCCATTGTTTTACTACTGCAAGTATAATAATATACGAAATGTATCAAGCAGAAAGCGATCACGAATCAGGTACAACAATCAATTGTCAAAACATTCCCGAGAGGTTTTATTAATCCGAAAACGAGTGATTAAGTCTTAAAAATTAAATTCGGCATCTTGGGAGTTTTTAAAGTATAAATTCTTTTGGACCTCTAGTCCCAACTTACAAAACCTCTTTCGAAAATCGCCAAGGCCTCAGCCCGGTTCTTGTTTCAAAATACATTAGTGAAAATATCATCACGAGCCCGAGATTCAACATCAAAACATTTCCACACAATCACTATTCGTACTCGTCAAATAACGAACCTCGGAGGTCACGACAGACTGTACACGGTTCCACGCATTCACTATTCGTACACATCATATCATTACAACAACATCATTGGTAACCCATGGCCGTACCCCTTAGTATCGGCCCTTAGAGGCCCCGTCGAGCCTTCCCCATGTGGGAAACCATTCCCGCGACTGTACCCATTAGTAACGGTCCCTAGAGGTCTCGTCAGACCCTCCCCAAGTGGGAAACCACTTCCGTGACCCTACCCCTTAGCATCAGTCCCTAGAGTTCTCGTCAGACCTTCCCCATGTGGAAGAACGACAACACACACACACACACACATACCCATTTTCGTGACCGTACCCCTTAGTATCGGTCCCCAGAGGCCCTACACGCCATCCCCAGGTGGAGAACGATACGTGATTCAAAATAGTCGTTCACAAGTAACATACATGCGGAATACGTAATATACGCAACAAAACATAACCCATCACCACGGATAACACACCTTAATACAAATATGTCCGAACATCCAATCATACACCAAAATTCATGCCCAAGTGTATAATCAATCCAACACAATAATCATAATCAACCCAAGACATCAAACCCGAGCAATCATGTCCAACGTGAGTCACACGACTAACATGACCAACACAACTTCACAACGTTAAACAAGCAAGAATATCATTAATACCAACAAACATTTGGATAACCAAATCGCACGAATCGTATCCGCGAAGCTAAACCAAATCATCGTAAATCCAATGTGTAAATTCTATTCCCAAGACACAAATCATATAAGTAGAGTACTTGCCTCAATAACCGATACCAAATACTCTGAAGAACACTGTTCAACCGGGAAACCTCGAACCTCGAAGAAGACAATGAACAGAAGGGTTCCGACTCGAGTTCTTCACAAGGATTTCGTTCCTAAGACATGTCATCAATAAATCAACGATCGAATGAGGAGTAATAATTGTATAACGCCCGAATCCCCCTCTAAGACCTTATATTGGACACCTTCAAGGCATCGATTAGGAATTCAACAAGACGACGAATCCTAGACCATCCAACCATGGAACAATAAGGGAAATGATAGAATACATCTTAATATTCATCAATCCGCCACAAATCTAAGTTATTACGGGTCAATCGGACAAAACCAAGTAAAACCCCCAATTTTCCAAAAACTAAGATTTTAGGAAATCTAACCTTGATTCGCTCGATCAAAGGAGGTTATGGAATGATTAATCGATGATAGGAACTCCAGAACTTCGTGGATTAATCGCTTGACAACATGTCTCCATGCTCACCAAGACTCCAGTTGCGGAAGGGAAAGGATCGAAATGAAAAACAGGTGAAAATATGATTGCCCAGTCATATTTATAGAGGTGGCCAGGTAGCGTGCGCTAGGCCTTCCGACTAGCATACGCTAGCGGGCAGTCTCGGCCTAGAACCTTCGGCCGGGCCCCGCACGACCCAGTCTTGCTGACCTATCCTGCCGTCCAGAACTATCTTGTTCGACCGCGGTAGCGCGCGCTGCGCGGGCACTTGCGTGCGCTAGCCGACCCGTCCAGAACCCCCTGGACTAAAGTGCTCGGCCAGGTAGCATGTGTTAGTCGGCCGATAGCATGCACTACAACGACTACCTGTCGATCCTTCCCCAGTCCAGAACCTCAGAAACCCCTCTGCCCTGCCAGGTAGCGTGCGCTGGGCGGCCGATAGCGTGTGCTATGCCTGTCGATTAGTGCGCGCTGCCATCCGACAGTAGCGTGCGCTATGCCGGTCCCTGTCGCAACTATCCGGCCAGTGCCCAGCCGCTATGACCCAGCAACTCGATTCCCGAAAACGCACGGAATGAACTCGAAAAAACGCTCACGGACAACATCAACAATCCGAAATGAAAACATCATGCAACAAATAATCACACGAGACCATATAAATACAAAATCAATCATAGAGAAAATAATACCGACACTCGGCAACCGAGAAATATCTGGAAAAATCCAAAATAACCGGAAGAAAAATCTCAGGTATCACATGTTGAAACCTAAATTATCAATTCTTAATGTTTTTCAGAAGGCGTGGCCCTTAGAATATACGATTCCCGGCTTTTGGGCCACGTCTCCACGTATTGATATATGGTTTTTAAAACTCTTTCCTTTGATTGTTAAGAATGTGTGAATTTTAGGATTTTGTTTGCGATTTTATTCAAGGAAGAATTACAAGTATTCTCGCAATCAAGTGTTGAACATAAGAATCTTCAAGATATGCTGAATTACAAATGATATTCTGATACAGTCCTCCACTCGCAACCCAAAACGCATATTCCGATACAGTCCTCCACCCCAAAATGCACCTTCTCTGAAAATTGATTGTTTGTCACCTCCTCATTTAAAAACCGTGTTTTTAACAGCCAAGCAATATGAATATCATGACATACATACATACATTAATGTTAATAAATTACAAAAGATTAAGTTCAAAATCAAATCTAAAAAATGGGGTATAATGGGGAATATCATGACATACATACATTCAATCGCATGAAGTTGCTAAAATAGGGGATTATAAAATTTAGCATTATCAATAAAAAAGATGTCAGGAAAATAAAAAAAGAATCCAAGAATTGGGTGGAAGCAACCACATGTACTTCATTTGGATTCTAAAACTCATTCGTATATATACTATGATGATGTATTTCCTTAATTCCTTCTATTTTAGTGTCTTTGTCAACCTCAAAACAACAAGGACTATGGATACTATGTGTGCCGCTATATGCACGAGATGTTAGAAAAGAAGAGTATGGTGGATCTCTAACCAGGTATTCATTTTAATACTATACATTTTGTAAATTTCATGATGGTTATGAGTGAATGATTATTAAAATTGCTTGAATGAGTTCTGTGAAGTTCAATAGTTGTTTGCTTATGTATTCAAAACAGAAGCTTTCAACATCAGGTATCATGACATTATGACCTGTCCCATAAGTAAAGTAAACGACCTTTGTGAAGGTTGCGTATTAAGGCTTTAAGAATTGCACTAATTATCGACCATTGAATTGAGCCATTAACCTCATAGATGTGCTCTTTTTTACATAAATTACATGTTTAATGTGCCTCGCCTATGACCTGCTTCAAATTTTGAAGCCACAAAAGTACTGCCAACATATTGGATATGAAGATTTACATATAATACATGTAAATCTACATTTTTCATTATTTGCCAGTTAAGAAATGGCATTTTTTCCTAAATTCTTTGCTCCATATAAGAAATATCAGTTAAGAAATGATCCATATAGTAATCTGCATTTTTCATTCTTTGTGTTTTGTTGCCCGACTCGTCTAGGATATGGAAACAAGAAATCAGAAACACGAGAAAATTGTAAGTCATTATTTCTGGTGACTTGTGTTTTCTTTTCTTGTTTATGCCTGTATTATGATGTGTGTCTATTGTTCATTTCTGGAGTGTATTATATTGTGATGTTTCTGTTGATGAGTAGTTGTCCTTGTTTCTTACTATTAGTGCCTCTTTCAGTTTTTTGCTGAAGAAACTTATTCATCAGAAGAAAAAGTTGATGAGATTAGGGACGTTTGGGTTGAATATTTGCTCAAACACAAGAATGAAGCGGATGAAGAAAACAAAGATGATGGTATGAAGTTACTCAATGGACTTTAGTCCCAAGTATTTTGAATGATTCGACTTTGGAATATTATTTTGTCATTTTTTATGTTTTAGGAGATTACAATAGATGTAAAAGTTTTGAGTCTTTGGAGATTATAATTAGAGCATTATTTTTTGATGTTTAGTTTCAATTAATGTTGTGAATGATTAGATTTTGGAGCATTATTTTTATCATTTTTTTTTGAGATTACAACTGATGTGAAGTTTGTATGGCTTTGGAGATTATAGTTAGAGCATTTTTTTTTGTTTTGTTTTTATGTTTTTGGAGACTATATGGTATAAATTATTCGGGTGCATTTTTATAGTGTAAATAATCGCGGATTATCAAGCAGGTTTATGCTGATATTTTAAAAAGAATGATAAGAGACCCGTTAGGTATGCAAACGGCTCTCTTAAGTATTATAATAAAAATATTTAAAAATTCAAAGAAACCCGTTATGTGGAAAATCAGCTCTCTCATGTTTTACAATAAAAATATTATAAAAATCAAAGCGACCTGTCAGGTGCGAAAACAGCTCTCTTGTCCTTTACATAATAAATATTAAAAAATTCAAAGAGACCCCATATCTCTAATAATCGGTCTCTTACACATTTAAACTATTTTTCGAAGTAATTACCTAACAGACCTAATTTCTATAATAACGGGTCTCTTATATCTCAAAAAGAGACCCCCTCTAATGAAGCGGTCTCTTTATCAAAGAGACCCCTGAGATAGAGACCCACCCGAAGGCGGTCTCTTAGCCTTATATGGACGGGTCTCTTTGCCTATTTTTGCAGTAGTGTGATCAGGTAGATTTCCCGTCTGGTCTCCACATCAGGTAGCTTTCTGCATCTGGTAGCTTTTCTGCATCAGGTAGATTTTCTGCATCAGGTAGCTTTTCGTCTGTACTAGATTCCCAATCTAGTAGACCAAGTTCCCTGCTTAGCTCCAGAAACGTTTCTTCTGGTGAAGGTTTTGTCAATATGTCAGCAATTTGGAATTCCGTGCCGACTCTTTCCACTCTAACTCTCTTGTTTAGCACATGGTCTCTAATGAAATGATGTTTGACATCAATGTCATTTATCCTTGAGTGCAATACTGGATAATTTGTTATTGCAATTGAACTATTATTGTCACACCATATTGGGACTTCATTTGCAGTGATGTTGTAGTCCCTTAGCTGTTGTATGATCCATAGGATTTGTGCACAACAGCTGCCTGCAGCTAGGTATTCTGACTCAGTTGTAGAAATTGAGTTGGATACTTGCTTCTTGCTGAACCATGATATAAGTCTGGTTCCTAGGAATTAGCACGTTCCACTTGTGCTTTTCCTATCAATCTTGCATCCTGCAAAGTCTGCATCTGAATATCCTTAGAGTTCAAAGTTGTCATCCATGGGACACCATAAACCAACATTAATTGTGGATTTAGGGTATCTGATTATCCTCTTAGCTGCTTCCTGGTGAGACTGCTTTGGTTTTGACTGAAATCTTGCACATACTCCCACTGAATATGAAATGTCATATCTGATTGTAGTGAGCTATAGAAGTGATTTAATAAGTCCTCTGTAGTGAGTTGTATCTACTAAGATGACTCCTTCATCTGCATCAAGGTGTAGAGATGTGCTCATTGGTACTCTTGTTGGTTTGGCTGAATCCATACCAAATCTTTTGATTAAATCCCTTGTATACTTGGCTTGATTGATGAAGATTCCTTTGTCCATTTGCTTGACTTGCAAACCAAGGAAGAAATTAAGCTTTCCCATCATACTCATCTCAAATTTTCCTTGCATGAGACTTGAGAATTTTTCACATAGCTCAGGATTGGTTGAGCCAAATATGATGTGAACCACATATATTTGAACAAGCAATATGTGGTCTCAAATTCCATTTGCTGAATCCATTCTTCTCCAGAAACACATATACTGTCTCATACCAAGCTCTTGGTGCTTGCTTGAGTCCATATAGAGCTTTTAGAAGATTGTATACTTTGTCTTTTTTGACAAATCCGGGGGTTGCTCCACAGAGACTTCTTCTTGAAGTACTGTAACACCCCAAAATCCTATTGGGTTATTACAGTGCTGTGGACCCCACGCCAGGAGATCCACCAGGCGAACATGACTAAAATACATTAAATTAACCAACAAGGGAAAATCATAGCCCCTACCATGATATCCGACACAATATTCCGATGAGGAATTTTAACGACAATGATGGGCTACATGGCCAAAAATGAAAACATAACCACACCCACGAGCCTTGCTCGGGTAATCCATAATGACAATAACTGACAAATTAGAGAACACTCCAACTGACTGACCAATATGAACAACTCGGACTAGTATCACTCGAATGCCTCTTCGCCATCATCATGCCTCTGTGTCTCAACTCTCTCCTCGCAAGCACCTATAACATGAAAACATGTTCCTCCCCCATGGGGTCAGTCATCCAGATAATGAACATCAACATGTACAACATGATATGCATTCAAAGGCAGAATGAAATGGTACAGTGATAATAATAATACGAGATGTTCACAAACCAAGGTAAGAACCGAGCATTCGTGAAACACTATGCCCACGGCATACTATTAATACCTGTTCAACATGTTAGAACATAAGTGCCCAACACGAATCATAATTATAGAGTACCACAATGAATTACACGACATGAACCAAACCAGAACTGAATTAATTATGAATCAATGCCCGAAGGCTCCAATGAAATTACCAAGACATCACAAAGGCCTGAAAGCCACTCAGCCGAAGCTGTCAAATATCACAATCACCTCAAACCAAAACAGCCCGAAGCTGTATCAATGAGGGCCAAAGCCACGGCACGAAGCCGTATCACAATGAAACCATCCAATGGTCATTGACCTACTGAGCTGTAGGTGTTAGGAATCCAACCGCGAAGGTTTCAAACTCCCCAAACTTAGGGGCTGTTTACCAACTCTGTCATTAATATCTGAGTGGAATAAGTTATCTGTTTGGATTATGCTGTCTGTCTAGATAAAGATGAAATGCTGTTTACCTACATTGCTGAATCAACTGTCTGAATGGTAGAAATGACCATTTTACTCCCTCGATATATATAAAAAAGTATTAAATATTTATATCCAAAATAGTTCAACACCCTACAATTATAAATTGCACAACATCATAATAATATAACACTATATCTAGTTATAATAGTCATTTTGTTCTATTAAGATGACAGCTTACCGAATAAGGAGTTGGGAGATCACTGTCCCATTAAGCTGCTATCTTATTGATTAAGCTCCTGGTAAACACATTATCAGCTGTCTGAAAAAGCTATAAGAAACCAATAAGCTTCATTAATATGATAGTAAACAGGCCCTTACCCATAATGAAATCACCCAGTGACCATTGACCAACTGACTGTAGGTGTTGGGAAGTCAACCGCGAAGGTTTCAAACTCCCCAAACTTATCTATAATGAAATCACCCAGTGACTGTTGACCTACTGACTGTAGGTGTTGGGGAGTCAACCATGAAGGTTTCAAACTCCCCAAACTTACCCATCGAGTAGATGAGACTAGCCTCCAAAACAGAACTAATCACAAATGGCAACGATCCCAAGATTACCGAATTCACGAGAATGATTGTGTGCTGCCTTGAGTCGGCCAACATGACAACAATGACTCACGGATGGGCACCGTCCTCGACAGTCCCAATTTAATACCTCGATTACCTTAGAATGGTCAACCGATAACAACGACACAACATATGAGAACTATCCTCGACAGCCCCAATTCAATACTTCGTTTTCCTTAGAATGGCCAACCGATAACAATGATGCAGCGGATGATTCAATACCTTGGTTGCCTTAGAGTGGCCAACCGATAACAATGATCCCATGAATGATTGAACACTTTGATTGCCTTAGAATGGCCAATCGATAACAATGATACAGTGAATGATTGAGCACCTCGATTGCCTTAGAACGTCCAATCGATAACAATGATACAATGAATGCCTCGGCACCTTTAATCCGTTACCGACGACGAAGATGAGAACGAATACGACAATGCCTTCAATCAGCCAATACAACATGAATGACAGGATGCCAACATTAATAATAATAATTACAACAATCTCTTATATCGACATCAATATTAACAACAAGAATCGATAGATCGATACCGCGAACCAGCTATCAACAATAACATTAACAACGCGTACCTCAATGCCTTGAACCGGCCATTAATGAACTATAATAAACATTTGGCATAATTGCCGAAGAGTATCGTATCGAACGATCCCTTAATATTAATGAATTCATGAAGAGACTAAGTCTCGGAATGATACAACACATTCGTACACATATGATAACATTAATCTCATTGACTAGTACAAGTATAAAACTTGCCTCAACCGAAGGCGATGAAATCCTTCCACGAACAATGAATGGCGTCCTATGATAAACACAAGCACTCGAACAACCTTGAATGAAATACAATTACCAACGATTCGCTTAATATACGAATCACGCATGATCACAACCAACTCAAAAGTCGATACAACAATACCCAAACTCATTGAAGAAATTCAACAAACACGTTGTAGACAACCTCCAATTGTTTACAATCAATCTCGATTATATCGATACCAAACCTCCAATGAATGATTCAATCCAACAAAACATCTTATATACAATAAATATTTTCATAGGAATACACAATTCGAGATTCCAACAATATCTAATCGAAACCCCCAATTCCAAAATCAACATCCAACATGTTCTTGAATAATCCTCCAACAATCCAATGATAATTCATAAAAACTCATAATCATACGTATATCCCTTCACATATCATGATTACAATATCCAAATCATCATATTCCCATTGTAAAATCAAAATCTAGGGTTTGAAGAAATTACCTTAGATTTGGGATGAAAAATCCAAAAAGATGTTGTTAATTCACACCAAGAACTCAAGTAGGATGAAATCTCTGAGATTGATGATGATAAATCGCCCAAGAATTCGCCCAAAAATCGCCCAATGAGAGGAGAAATGAAGAGGAGGATGAAATGAGCTTCCTTTTATTGTATCGAGATTTATACATCTCAACAGGCGATCGGTACAGAGACCGGGCGACCGAACCAGAGTCAGGTAGCCGAGGCAGACTTGCCGATCGAATGACCCAGAACAGGACCCAGCGCTGAGCGATCGACAGCCAAGGCGATCGTCTCCTGGCAACTAGCGATCATCCCAAGTGCCCGATCATGGACGACCACCTCATGTCGCGTAAAGCCAGCATCCGTCAAGTCTGTGGAGACCGGACCTCGGGATAGAGACCCATGTTCTGATCCGAAAAAGGCGTCGTATGAAAAGGCCTTTGACCCTAGCCTGTCACCTTCTCTCACCTACCGACAGACCTGCCGAAAGGTACAAAGTGGGGCCTCCCGGGACAACGACTCAGGACGCGTGCAGATTTCTCATTGGCTCGCACAGCTGGCTGCCAATAGCAGCCGCGGACTTCAAAGAGACCAGCCCATGTGCTAAAGACGATCGCCCGCCTATTATAATATAGTAGAGGCGATCGCCCAGCATCTCCCAGTGCTCTAAATAGAAAACTCCCAGCAACTGGAAAGAGGTTCTCTCCTCTTGGTTCTCCTCTCAGTTCCGAAATCAGTCCAGAGAAAAATACATACAAATGTATACACTTTCATGCTCTTGGCTTCCTCTCTTGAATCTATCTCAGGATTTCTCTCTCAGCACCTCTCAAACCGTAGACGGTCGGCAGAGGCAAGAACTCCCTGCAACATAGATTCGAAGAGACTTGCAAGCTCAGGAGATCGGACTTCCAGCTAATACACACCGTGAGAGACCGTCGATTTCTCACAGTCGTCACAACACCCCATCGTTGTTACAAGAACTCACAGAGCATCATATCTGGTTCTTCCGGCAATATTCACGCTCAATGGCTAAGATAACTAGGGTCTTTCCACTCATTGTAATTGTACTCTAACACTAATATTTGTACTCCAAAGTATTCGTATTAATAATATCTCGCGAGAGCATTCAAGCACGGGACTAACAACCCCGACAAATCTTGTGTTATTTATTTTTCCCACGGAAGTGCTCTTGCATTTGTTTGTTACTCGACCATTCCAGCAATATTCATCTCCGGATAATATTTTGGGTAACAACACCTTTCTCCAAAAAGCCGTGGCCCGGACTGAGTGTGCCACGGCCCACGGCTGAAAAAAAATGCTCCCAGCCATCTTAGTACTGCAGCCCGGCCATCAGAGGGCCGCGTCCCATAGTACAGCCTAGGCTCACTGTGTAGTCTTAGCTATTTCGACTATAACTCCTTCGTACGGACTCCGATTGACTCACCTTTAGAACCATTGGAAAGATAACTTGATGCTTTAAAATGCTGAACGGATTCAGAACTTTTGGAGTTTCCAAGAATTAATGGTGATTTTACAAAGTCGAACTCATACATGGAAAAGTCGCTTAAGAACACGGAATTCAATAGAGCGACATCGAGACGAACTCGGATGACAAATAGTGTAGAATTAATCATTCTCGGAATGACGAAACAGTCACAATGGAGTTGCTAAGATGGGCTTCCGCCAAAAAAGAAAATTATCGGAAATCGAAATTGCGGATATCATACTACCCCCCTTAAAACAAGTTTCGTCCTGAAACTTAAAACAAGTTGGGAGAAGCAATATCCCACTAGGAAAACTCAATGAGATACACCAGAATTGAAAACTCGCTTCTCATCGGCATCGGATACCCATACAAACACTTATTCACACCTCCAAAGAAAAACAACAATGCACATATAGTCTTCGGGACCATATCTATCGCACGCCCAAGTCCCCATGACTTGACGTCTCGAATCACAATGAACAATTACCTAGATTATCACGACATCTCGGTAAAACACCAAAAAGGAATGCACCAAATGATCTCAAAATCTCAAGATTCTCAAATACGATCATTATAAAATAGATCAACAATAAATGATCCACAACCAAGATACATTATTATGGATTGAGTTACACAGTCATCCAAAAAACAAGGCTACATCTCAAATGTACCCAACATCGATATCCTCCATATCACCGATCTCTTCGGTCCCATCGATTCAAGGTAGACCCAAATCTGAACTCACCGCTCAATATGATCCCAGAAGGTCACAAGAACAGGAATGATCGCAATGAATGATAATGAATCAAAATCCAACAAGGATCAATAATGACTCACCGGGGTGAAATGATAACGCAATGAGTGATAGCTCAAATGAAATGATTGGAACCATTGTTCCTAGTGAATTGAATGATTAGTTTGATAACTACAAGTCTCAACATGATTGATGTATGATGAATGAATTATAAGAATGAATGAACGACAATGAAATGAATGATTATCCTATTACCGAGCAAGAATTGACTTGTTCAAAATCGGTGATGAATGTCCTTACCTCAGGCTCTTAAAGCCTGATGGATGGAGTGACAAAACCTATTGAGGTTTGCGAGCTCTCTCGAGACCTACTAGCACTAGAACTCCTACAGTATTTATGATGGTGTCCCTGCCGCCCACACAGAATACAAACAACAGCCTGCATCGAGCACCAGGTACTGCGATGTCCTATTGTATCACGCTAGCAAACAATAAATAACTCGCTGCCCGAGATGAAGATGCTTTCTCAGCATGAAGATGACTAGAAAACGACCTCTTGGACGTTGGAGCCCGATGTCTCTCAGAACGAACCGGCATCCTAGTCCTCTCAATAGAAGAAACTGAAGGGTGCTTCCGAGCAAGCTCCCTAATCAAAAGATCTGATCCAAGAGCCTTCTCGATGAACTCACTAAGTGAATTACAATTGTGATTGAACAACTGCATCCTCAACTGCGGATTTAGTCTCTTGCTAAAATACTTGGATCTTATCCACCTCAGTACGGATAACTGGCGAAGCAAAGTGAGGTAGGAAAGTCACATGATGATTATAGATCCCATATGAAGATCGCATTATGATTACATACGGAATGATAATAATGAGCATACACACTTTATCACAATGAATACATTAATAATGCGATAAAATGATCGTTAACATGACGCTGGAATATGATAAGATCGCATGAAAGATCAAGTGAGGTAACATGATTATCTGATAAAATTCCTGAAATGATTATCTTAAACAAGTGAACAAGATTGATAATTTGATCCACAAGATCAACAACTGAGTAATGAGGTTGACTGAGTGATTAATGAATTAACATGACCGACAAGATAAAAAATGATGATTGAGGATTGTTGACTGATGAATGAGTTGATCCTTATCGCTTGCACAGGTCACACGTGCTCCAAAACAATTAGTCATGAATCAATCGTAACACTAATATCACATATAATATTCAATCAAAGCATGTATAATCAATGACATAATGAATATATGAACATAAAGAGAATCAAGTCCTTACACTGGTCATACGAAGCTTCGAGGTCTTGCAATACTAGTCTCCACTGATGATGACTCGATGAAAGAATGACTCATACAGTCGTTCAACTATCACGACTCACACAACCCGACTATCCAGATTGTCATAACCTGACAGTCCCACTACTACCACATTGGTAGAGACACATAACTCACATATCAGGGTATCTCACAAACCAATGCTCTGATACCATCTTCTGTAACACCCCCAAATCCTATTGGGTTATTACAGTGCCGTGGACCCCACGCCAGGAGATCCACCAGGCGAACTGTAATATGCCGTGGACCCCACGCCAGTAGGCCATGTAGGAGATGGAGAGCAGCATGCAAGAGAGGTGTCCCGATTTGCTTACCCCTTAGTTTTGAGGACGAAACTCCTTTTAAGGGGCGGAGTATGTAATATCCGACAGAAATTCTTGCTTACTGTTATATTATTCGGATAATTCAATACTGTTGTGGTCTTGTTGCATTTGTTTAATGTATATTGATGTTGGAATATATCATAATAGACTTAATAAAAACTATCACTTGCACTATGATTGAATTTTCAGCATTGTATCGACAAGTGCATTTTTGGGCTAGTAAATTCTGTATTTAACGTACGCTAACCCTTTAGCATAACGTACGCTATATTGTGAGATTTACGTACATAAGGTGGTGCCTTTTACATATGTAATACTTGTAGTCGTATCCGATCCCAACTTTCGGCGTGTGGGGTTGGGCGTGATTCGAATATCTGATCTTTTGGAGGCAACCTAGTTGACCTACATTACGTACGTAATGCTCCAAGCGATAACAGACGTAATGATGTTCGTATTTTAGTCCAGTAGCCTCTGGAATTAGCTTACATACGTAACACTTTTGGTGTAGCGTATGTAAAGCTGCTAACGTACGTTATCCTTTGGTGTATAACGTACGTAACGAACTGTGCTGTTATAAAAAGACAACTTGTGTCTTTCATTTTGCACGTTCAACTTCATTATTTCTCCAGTATAAGCATCCCCCTGCCTCCCTAGATCACTTCTACCTTCTTTCCACTTGTGTTTGAGCTATACATCTTGGTTTGGAGCTTGTTGATTGGAAGTTTGGAGTCATTCTTGAAGCTTAGAGTGTGTTCTTGTGATTTTGGTGTAGTGTTCTTCATTTCTGAAGGTATGTTATACGAATTCACTCGATAATTTTGTAGTTATAATGTTAGTGATAATATATACTCCACCTAATGTTAAATCAATCAAGATAAACATGGTTGTAGTTAAGTTTTTCAACAACTTAATGATGAATATGGAGAACAAGGTTTGATATGGTGAATTCTTGATGTTTTAAATGGTAGTAATCATGGCTAATAGAAACTTGTTGTGTCAAGAATTAACACCTTCCGACCGGCGATCGACTAGGAGGACAGGCGACCGAGTCACTGCCGAGCGGCCAAGTCAGTTCTGCCGATCAGCGACCTGGCGACCGAGCCTTACCCCAGTGGACGAGCTGCAACGACCGACCGAAGGCCCCAGGACCAGTCCCGGTGCCGAGCGATCGGCCTCAAGACGATCACCTCTCGGTACTCGGCGACCGACTCCTGGCGATCTACCAGCGGGCGATCTCCTCTCGGTACTCGGCGACCTACTCCTAGCGACCAGCAACTGGAGGCGATCATCTCTCGGCACTTGCCGACCTACCCTTGGTGACCGACCATTGGCGACCTCCATCCACTGGCCGATGGCGACCTCGGATGATCAGCTAGAGACGACCGCTCATGTCGATCGCCACCGATGGCCATCCAGTCGGCGAAGGCCGAGCCTCAAGACTGGCACCACGTGCAAGGACCGAGACAAGATCCGCGAATCTCGGGCCATTGACCACAGTCTGGCAGATTCTCTCCACCAGCCGACAAGACGCCGAAAGCAATCAGTAGGGCCGCATATTGACTGACTCCGGACACGTGATGGCTCCTTATTGGACCGCCCAGCTGTGGCAGCCTCTTCCTTGGACTTTAGCCCGACAATCAGCATCTTTCTTGGACTTTATCCCGACAGCCCTGGAGATCGGCCCCTTATAATATTGGCCGACAGACGATCGGCACCTTATTATATTAGCCGGCAGGCGATCGGCCACTACAGGACAGGACCCGGCTGCCCCTATATATACAAGGCTCCCAGCACTTGTCCAGGGACGGAAACTCTTCTGCACTGAACCGAGATTTTGGACATTTCAGCTTCCTTCAGCTTCTCTCTGCATTCACGCATTTCACACTATACAGAAGCAAACATACAGCACTTGGCTAATCTCCAACTCTTGGCAACGGCTATCATTCGGTCTTACTTCTCCCAGCCTATCTCCTCGAGCAGATTATCGGCGGGGACGAAGAACACCAAGCTTCGCTCAAGAGCCGGATTAACAGAGTCTTTTTACACTCATTGTATTTAGATTTCTCTCATTAATACTTGTATCCACGAATATTTGTATTAATAACATCTCGCGAGAGCATTCAAGCCCGAGCCTAACAAACCCGCAAATCTTGTATTATTTACCTTCTCTCTAAGTGCTCCCGCAATCGTTGTTTGTTGTCCGTCTTCCTACAGATTAATCTTCGGATAAATATTTTGGGCAACAACAATTGGCGCTAGAAGAAGGGGCCTCCAACCTCGATTTTTATACCTACCGTCCCGAAGAACACTCACTGTTCTCGGCGTATACTTGAAGTGACACTTACCGCACTTCAAAGAAATCCTTCAGAAACCATGTCTTCCGCCTCCGCGTCGAAGAAAGCCGCCGACCAGCCGGCGGACTTCTGCTCCGTCCCGGCCCGAGCCACACCCGATGGTGGGAGGTAGCCGCCGCGATCGAGACGCTCGACCCCGTCCCGGGAAGGCGACCCGAGCCTCTCGCTCGATCGGTTCGAACCAAAGAACAGATCGAAGAGGCCATAGCCGTCCTTCAGAGCGACGGAGTGCTCTCGACGCGCCTCCAGCTACCGCCCGGTCTCTCGCCGAAGATCAAGCGAAGCTCAAGGCACTACCGCCGAGCGACGCCAGAGGCTTTCGCCGCAAGAAGAGGCGCCGGCACTGGGAACGCCTCGTCTTCGATCGCTCGGGCGCCGACCCGACTCGCGACCGGGGCCCGGCCTCGGCCTACGAGACGACGGAGTTGGTGTCCGTCACCAGGAGCTCGGCCTACCCTGCTCCCACAAGGCGATCCAGCCGCCTGGCTCCAGCTCGCTAAATTCCCGAGGTCGGCAGCAGCGGGGTCCGGAGGTCGGTACACGATCGCCTCGGCCCCCGCTCCCAAAGCCGATCCGCAAGCAGCCGAGCCGCGGCGATTGCCGCAATGCAACGTCAGATCGACGACGTGAAGGCGCTCCTGCAATCTGGGGCAGGCGCCATGAAGACGATCGCCGCGCCGAGCGAGCCGCTCGCGATCGACATCGAGCTCGCCCCCGTGCAGCACAAGATCGCTCCTCCTCAGACACCCGTGTACCAGGGGCGATCGGACCCCCAAACACACCTACACAAGTTCAACATCTACATGACCGGGTGTGGGGCATCGGACGCGACCCGGTGCCAAATGTTCCCTCTGACGCTAGACGACCTCGCCCACCGGTGGTACACCTCATTGCCACCTCGGTCCATAGGCTCCTTTAACGAGCTGGCGCACGTCTTCACGGAATACTTCGCCACCAGGGTCGCCCGGCCAGAAGGTCGCCATCGCATGATGCAAATCAGGCAAGGAGAACAGGAGTCCGACTCGGACTACATCAACCGGGTTGACATGATCATCCTCAACGGCGAGCCCGTAAGCGATGAGACCGCCCTCTACGCGGTCCTAGGAGGTTTTCAGGGCTTCTCGCCTATGTTCAGGCATCTCACGAAGACCCTACCGACGACCTACGCAGCCTTCCGGGCTAGAGCCGCAGATTTCTGTCTGCAAAGGCTTCTTCTCACTTAGAGTAGATCGATCGGCGCCCGCACGACGACCTCCAGCCTACCACACCGATCGCTACTACCCGGCCAGAGCCGGAGGACTCGATCCCGCCTACATCCATTCTAAAATGAGGACTAGCCGCCGACCGATCGCCAATATCGACCTACGAATAAAGTGATCGCCGAGCGACGATCGCCGCCTTCCGCCGATCGCTACATCATCAAGAACCCGGTGGACACGATCGCCATCTACAACCCAAAGATATAACATGACGGACTAAGGCATAAGATCGCTCCACCGCGCATCATAAAGCCATGGTCCTAGCATCGATGGAACCGGGCCGCTTCGCCATGCAAGGTCCCTTTCGCCGAGATCGCCCGCCCTTCGTTTAAATACGAGGCCGGCGTAGTCGAGGGCTCTCCAACATTAATCGGTGGACACATGCCACAACCCCGTCTCAACGTACACCGCCGAGGTCGGCCATCTCCATGGCCGCCGAGGTGGAAGCAGAGCTAACAAGCCGCGGGCGTGGAGTTGATTCATCCGACGCTGCCCCGCGCAAGGACTCCTCTAGACCGAGACCGCACGCCCTTCGTATAAATACGAGGCGAGGCGCAGCCTAACAGAGGACCCTCATAATAAAGTGAGTCACGAGACACTCATTGTCTTCGCGCACCAAGACACGGTCATGGAGTCGGTCCATCGATTTCCGCGACTGTGCACGATTCCTCAAACGAAGCGAAACCACCAAGTTTCCATGGGGATCGCCAATGTTGTTTTTGCAGTACAAGACCGAAAGATAGCTAAGCCAATCGACTATGATAGCCCAAGTCCGAATCCTAAGTCAGCTCAGATCGCCCGTCCTCATCCATACACGATCACCAGCAAGAACCACCTCGCCCCATGTCTTCAACATAGGAGCAAGCTGGGGGGCAATTGTTGTGTCAAGAATTAACACCTTCCGACCGGCGATCGACTAGGAGGACGGCGACCGAAGTCACCGACTGGCGACCGAGCCTTACCTCAGCCGACGAGCCGCATCGACCGACCGAAGGCCCTGTGACTGATCCCCTGCCGAGCGATCGGCCTCAAGACGATCACCTCTCGGTACTCGGCGACCGACTCCTGGCGATCTACCACGGCGATCTCCTCTCGGTACTCGGCGACCTACTCCTAGCGACCGGAATCGGAGGCGATCATCTCTCGGCACTTGCCGACCTACCCTTGGTGACCGACCATTGGCGACCTCCATCCACTGGCCGATGGCGACCTCGGATGATCAGCTAGAGACGACCGCTCATGTCGATCGCCACCGATGGCCATCCAGTCGGCGAAGGCCGAGCCTCAAGACTGGCACCACGTGCAAGGACCGAGACAAGATCCGCGAATCTCGGGCCATTGACCACAGTCTGGCAGATTCTCTCCACCAGCCGACAAGACGCCGAAAGCAATCAGTAGGGCCGCATATTGACTGACTCCGGACACGTGATGGCTCCTTATCGACCGCCACCGTGGCGCCTCTTCCTCGACTTTAGCCCGACAATCAAGATCTTTCGACTTTATCCCGACACTCGAGATCGGCCCCTTATAATATTGGCCGACAGACGATCGGCACCTTATTATATTAGCCGGCAGGCGATCGGCCACTACAGGACAGGACCCGGCTGCCCCTATATATACAAGGCTCCCAGCACTTGTCCAGGGACGGAAACTCTTCTGCACTGAACCGAGATTTTGGACATTTCAGCTTCCTTCAGCTTCTCTCTGCATTCACGCATTTCACACTATACAGAAGCAAACATACAGCACTTGGCTAATCTCCAACTCTTGGCAACGGCTATCATTCGGTCTTACTTCTCCCAGCCTATCTCCTCGAGCAGATTATCGGCGGGGACGAAGAACACCAAGCTTCGCTCAAGAGCCGGATTAACAGAGTCTTTTTACACTCATTGTATTTAGATTTCTCTCATTAATACTTGTATCCACGAATATTTGTATTAATAACATCTCGCGAGAGCATTCAAGCCCGAGCCTAACAAACCCGGCAAATCTTGTATTATTTACCTTCTCTCGGAAGTGCTCCCGCAACTGTTGTTTGTTGTCCGTCTTCCGGCAGTATTAATCTTCGGATAAATATTTTGGGCAACAACAATTGGCGCTAGAAGAAGGGGCCTCCAACCCTCGATTTTTTATACCTACCGTCCCGAAGAACACTCACTGTTCTCGGGGCAGATACTTGAAGTGACACTTACTGCACTTCAAAGAAATCCTTCAGAAACCATGTCTTCCGCCTCCGCGTCGAAGAAAGCCGCTGACCGGCTGCACTCTGCTCCGTCCTGGCCCGAGCCACGCCCGATGGTGGGAGGTAGCCGCCGCGGTCGAGACGCCGACTCGGCCCCGGAAGGCGACCCGAGCCTCTCGCTCGATCGGCCCAACCAATGAACAGATCGAAGAGGCCATAGCCGCCCTTCAGAGCGACGGAGTGCTTCGACGCGCCTCCCTACGCCCCCGGCCTCTCGCCGAAGATCAAGCGGAAGCTCAAGGCACTACCGCCGAGCGATCGCTGTGAGGCTTTCGCCCGCAAGAAGAGGCGCGGCACTGGGAACGCTCGTCTCGATCGCTCGGGCCGACTCCGACTCAGCGACCGGGGCCCGGCCTCACTACGAGACGACGGAGTTGGTGTCCGTCACGTGAGCTCGGCCTACCTGCTCCCACAAGGCGATCCAGGCCCACTGCTCGGCTCGCTAAATTCCCGAGGTCGGCAGCAGCGGGGTCCGAGGTCGACACGATCGCCTCGGCCCCGCCTCCCAAAGCCGATCCGCAAGCAGCCGAGCCGCGGCGCGATTGCCGCAATGCAACGCCGATCGACGACGTGAAGGCGCTCCTCGCAACTGGGCAGCGCCATGAAGACGATCGCCGCGCCGAGCGAGCCGCCGCGATCGACATCGAGCTCGCCGTGCGGCAAGACAAGATCGCTCCTCCTCGACACCCGTGTACCAGGGCGATCGGACCCCAAACACACCTACACAAGTTCAACATCTACATGACCGGGTGTGGGGCATCGGACGCGACCCGGTGCCAAATGTTCCCTCTGACGCTAGACGACCTCGCCCACCGGTGGTACACCTCATTGCCACCTCGGTCCATAGGCTCCTTTAACGAGTGGCGCACGTCTTCACGGAATACTTCGCCACTGTGGTCGCCCGGCCGGAAGGTCGCCATCGCATGATGCAAATCAGCAAGGAGAACAGAGTCCGACTGGACTACATCAACCGGGTTGACATGATCATCCTCAACGGCGAGCCCGTAGCGATGAGACCGCCTCTACGCGGTCCTAGGAGGTTTTCGTGGCTTCGCCTATGTTCAGCATCTCACGAAGACCCTACCGACGACCTACGCAGCCTTCCGGCTAGAGCCGCAGATTTCTGTCTGTGCAAAGGCTTCTTCTCAGCCTAGGAGTAGATCGATCGGCGCCCGTACGACGACCTCCAGTCTACCAGCCCGATCGCTACTACCCAGCAGAGCCGGAGGACTCGATCCCCGCCTACAGTCCATTCTAAAATGAGGGACTAGCCGCCGACCGATCGCCAATATCGACCTACGAATAAAGTGATCGGCCGCCGAGCGACGATCGCCAGTCTTCCGGCCAGATCGCTACATCATCAGCAACCCGGTGGACACGATCGCCATCTACAGTCCAGCATATAACATGACGGACTAAGGCATAAGATCGCCTCCACCGCGCATCATAAAGCCATGGTCCTAGCAGTCGATGGAACCGGCTGCTTCGGCCATGCAAGGTCCCTTTCGGCCGAGATCGCCCGCCCTTCGTTTAAATACGAGGCCGGCGTAGTCAGAGGGCTCTCCAACATTAATCAGTGGACACATGCCACAACCCCCGTCTCAACGTACACCGTCGAGGTCGGCCATCTCCATGGCTGGCCGAGGTGGAAGCAGAGCTAACAAGCCGCGGGCGTGGAGTTGATTCATCCGACGCTGCCCCGCGCAAGGACTCCTCTAGACCGAGACCGCACGCCCTTCGTATAAATACGAGGCGAGGCGCAGCCTAACAGAGGACCCTCATAATAAAGTGAGTCACGAGACACTCATTGTCTTCGCGCACCAAGACACGGTCATGGAGTCGGTCCATCGATTTCCGCGACTGTGCACGATTCCTCAAACGAAGCGAAACCACCAAGTTTCCATGGGGGATCGGCCAATGTTGTTTTTGCAGGTACAAGACCGAAAGATAGCTAAGCCAATCGACTATGATAGCCCAAGTCCGAATCCTAAGTCAGCTCAGATCGCCCGTCCTCATCCATACACGATCACCAGCAAGAACCACCTCGCCCCATGTCTTCAACATAGGAGCAAGCTGGGGGGCAATTGTTGTGTCAAGAATTAACACCTTCCGACCGGCGATCGACTAGGAGGACGGGCGACCGAGTCACTGCCGAGCGGCCAAGTCAGTTCTGCCGATCAGCGACCTGGCGACCGAGCCTTACCCCAGTGGACGAGCTGCATCGACCGACCGAAGGCCCCAGGACCAGTCCCGGTGCCGAGCGATCGGCCTCAAGACGATCACCTCTCGGTACTCGGCGACCGACTCCTGGCGATCTACCAGCGGGCGATCTCCTCTCGGTACTCGGCGACCTACTCCTAGCGACCAGCAACTGGAGGCGATCATCTCTCGGCACTTGCCGACCTACCCTTGGTGACCGACCATTGGCGACCTCCATCCACTGGCCGATGGCGACCTCGGATGATCAGCTAGAGACGACCGCTCATGTCGATCGCCACCGATGGCCATCCAGTCGGCGAAGGCCGAGCCTCAAGACTGGCACCACGTGCAAGGACCGAGACAAGATCCGCGAATCTCGGGCCATTTACCACAGTCTGGCAGATTCTCTCCACCAGCCGACAAGCCGCCGAAAGCAATCAGTAGGGCCGCATATTGACTGACTCCGGACACGTGATGGCTCCTTATTGGACCGCCCAGCTGTGGCAGCCTCTTCCTTGGACTTTAGCCCGACAATCAGCATCTTTCTTGGACTTTAGCCCGATAGCCCTGGAGATCGGCCCCTTATAATATTGGCCGACAGACGATCGGCACCTTATTATATTAGCCGGCAGGCGATCGGCCACTACAGGACAGGACCCGGCTGCCCCTATATATACAAGGCTCCCAGCACTTGTCCAGGGACGGAAACTCTTCTGCACTGAACCGAGATTTTGGACATTTAAGCTTCCTTCAGCTTCTCTCTGCATTCACGCATTTCACACTATACAGAAGCAAACATACAGCACTTGGCTAATCTCCAACTCTTGGCAACGGCTATCATTCGGTCTTACTTCTCCCAGCCTATCTCCTCGAGCAGATTATCGGCGGGGACGAAGAACACCAAGCTTCGCTCAAGAGCCGGATTAACAGAGTCTTTTTACACTCATTGTATTTAGATTTCTCTCATTAATACTTGTATCCACGAATATTTGTATTAATAACATCTCACGAGAGCATTCAAGCCCGGGCCTAACAAACCCGGCAAATCTTGTATTATTTACCTTCTCTCGGAAGTGCTCCCGCAACTGTTGTTTGTTGTCCGTCTTCCAGCAGTATTAATCTTCGGATAAATATTTTGGGCAACAACAAAACTCACTCTCCTTGCTGAACTATTAACATTACTAAGATGATAATAATCATTAATTTCATTTTAGATAGGTTAATGTGTAGAATTTTTATCATTATATTGAATCAACTATCATGTTTAGAGAGATTTTGAACTGGATGAACGTAGGTTCCTCATTAGAATTGGTTGAACCTTTGATTTTATCAACATAAGATTATAGTTCACAGATGTTAATTCATCTTGATGAATATTTCGTAATGATCTTGTGATGAATAACTCAACTATATCACTAAACTAACTTGATGAACTCATAATCGATGAACATAGTATTAATTTTACAAGCTCATGATTCGTTGAGCAATGATAATCACCGAGTAACCTTCGTTTTAATCAATATTTTATGAACGTAGTTGTTCGGATTATATTTTTCAAAATATTGATGTTGATTTTAAGAAATTCTATCGGCATATCCATTTTAGCCTGGGGCTGGCCGGGCGCTGCCTCGCGGTCCGAGGCAGCAGATCGCGATCTGGACCCGTGATCGGCCATGTTCGGCAGCATGTGCCGGGCATGCTCGGCATCCTCTCGGCCGCTGCCTGGCAATCATCTCGGTCCCTGCCGGTCATGATCGGCACTGGGCGCCTTTGTCGGGCAAGGTTCTACGTGTTTTTCGACTCCGTTTTTTATATTTCGTTCGATAATTAATTTCCACAAATTAAATTGGATTTAATTTGACTAAGATTTAATTATGGTAATTTTAATCTTAGGGGAATTAATTTAATGAAATATTTTATCGTCTGAAACAAGTTAAAATTGACGGTTGTTTGAATTAATTGGATTAATTCGTTTGAATCGATTGGATCGGTTCGTATTGTTGATTGGATCAATGTATCTCTACACTTTCCATTTATATATTTTTTATTGGATGAATGGTTTTGAATGGGGATGTGGTTCGTGGACTTAGTTTTTTGAATTGTTCGTTTATTCAATTGGGTTGTAAAGGCCGTTTTGAGCCTATTTATTTTACTAGAAATATTTGTATCTAGGATGTAATTTTCAATGTAAAATTTACATGTAATGACGAAGACTGGAGGAAGATCCATTCGAGAAGACGAATATTCAAGATGAAGACTTGTAATTAGATTACGGAGTTTTTGTTTTCTAGGAACGGTCCATGAACCACATGTTGGTAGCCACTAGGTTGTGAATGGTTGTTCATATTGTATGAATGCTACAAACGCGCTTAAATGAATTAATGTGCAAAGTGTAACATTAATCGCGATAATTCTCCCACAACAAATTATTAAGTTTATAAAGTTTTCAAGATTTTCCTTCCCTCTATCGAGCTTTCGGGAAATTGAAATCCAAACCGAATGTGCTATTCTTCCGAGTTATCGGGGTAGTCGTTCGGGGAGGATGGATAAATTACCAGGAGCGAATTGGATGCCTTCGGTTGGAGCAAATTTTATCCCTAGAAACCTGATAGGTTGCCGGATAAGATTCAATTGTGAAACTGATTTGCGTCGATGGTATAAATTTAACTTGTTCACGAACCATATAAATCGTATAGGTTGAGGGGAGTGAACAAGGGGAAAAAGAAGATCGAATCATCCATTAGATGTGTTGGTGTTGGACACCACTTTATGAAAATTAATAGACTAGAAACCTGTTCGGTTGCCCTCTATTAAGATTTATAAAGAACTCGATCACCACTATGAAGTAGTGCGACGATAATTCCAGATTTCACATGGGAGTGTGTTATTCTGATAAAAATAGTGGGAGCTGGGTAACAAGAATAGAAAATACCTTAATTCTATACTCTGAACATAATATAACGAGTCACTAATTAATCTGTCGTACTTAATGCAGACATAACTCTCAATATGTAACACCCCAAACTAGGCGGATATTACAGTGCCGTGGACCCCCGACTGGGACCCACTAGGCGAATGAAAATGAATGAATTACACAGGGTA
The DNA here is from genome assembly GCA_033398695.1 of Orobanche coerulescens. Classification (NCBI taxonomy): domain Eukaryota; kingdom Viridiplantae; phylum Streptophyta; class Magnoliopsida; order Lamiales; family Orobanchaceae; genus Orobanche; species Orobanche coerulescens. The sequence goes on along the minus strand of CM065810.1, from coordinate 80,322,182 downwards.
AATGTAGTACCGAACCACATTACAACAATAATTACTCCGATGAGGAGTTTCATACAACACATCCAGGATAATACAGAATACATGTATATTTTATATGGAGATAAAATATACAACACTGAGTGAAATGAGTATTCAAATGGAATATTTTCAGCGGAATAAATGAAGAAAACGTAAACGACTGAAAAGACTGGGGGCCCCTTCTAGTATCATTGGGACTCCTCGCCGTCAACGTGCTCTCCCCGTGCTTTCGCCTTGCCATGACTTGAAAAACAATATCCCCCAACGGGGTCAGTTACACAGAATAACAATCCTCAAGAGTTGAATACACATAATCCTGTCAAAACATACGCAATCAAACATGCTATATGAATCAACTAACAGTACGGCTCGAAGGAATGTCACCACACTACGTCTGGGATGGAAATGTGTCCGTGCACAAGCCACCAACGAGTATCGATCGAATACACGTGTGGTCTTGTACCTAATCAGTCTCACGAAGCAATCGACTCGTGTGCACAGTCCAATGTGAGGCCAACAACCAACACACAACTTAAATGTGCCCGTCATAAAAATCCTACACATACCAACCGGCACGCCAGTATGACCCGGAATGCCACGATATAACAAAATTGACATCGAAAATGAATAATGACTCACCAAGATGAAATGATGGTGATATGAATGACAACTCAATGAAATGATTGGAACCGTCGTTCCTCGTGAATGAAGTAATTAGGTGACAATTACAAGTTTTAAAACGGTTAGTACCTTATGAATGAATTACGATTATGAATGAACAACAACAAAAGGAATGAATATCCTTTTAACCAAGTAAGAATCAACTTACACAACACCGGTGACAATTTTCCTTCCACGAACAACGTCCTAATTGAGATATCGGTCGCTCGAACAACCTTGAATAATACAATTACCAACAATCCGTTCAATATACGAATCAAACACGAATATAACGAACTCAAAACGTCGATACGATTAAACCAAGTTCATTGGGGCATTATATCGAACACTTTGTGGCCAAACTTCGATTGTTTATAACCAAACCTCAATAATACCAACATCAAATCCCCAAGAAGTGTTTCAAACCAACAAAACATCTTCAATACGATCAATAATCCATTATGAATATCCAAAATCGTGATTTCAACAACAATTAATCGAAAACCCCCAAATCCAACACAATATTCAAAGTGTTCTTGAATAATCCTTCAATAATCCAATGAATAATCAAATTTGTCCATAATCATGTGTATATCACTTCATACAACATGATCTTAACATCTAAAACATCATATCTCAATACAAAATCGAAATCCAAGAGGTTTGATGAATATTACCTTTGAAGATCCAAGTACTTTAATCCAATGAAATCGCGTTAGATCCACAATCCGAGCTTCACAACCGAATGAAAATGATGAAAAATGAATACTCAAGTGATTGATGATGAAGATTCTCTCCCACAAACCCTCTCTCTCGGACGAAGGTGAAGAAATGGAAAAAAATGAGCTGATCTCGCTCAAAAAATGCAATTATAGTGCTGACTGCACTGTGTGCCGCGGCCCGGCCGAAGTGTGCCGCGGCACAGGGCCAAAACTGCCCCTGGTGATTGGCAGTGTGCCGTGGCCCGGACGAGTGTGCCGCGTCAGTGACTCGGCAGTGTGCCGCGGCCCCATCGGCATGAGCCGCGGCCCTCGGTACAGACGGTTTGGCCAATAAGTTGCAACATGAGTGTGCCGCGGCCCGGACGAGTGTGCCGCGGCCCTGCCGGCATGAGCCGCGGCCCACAGTACAGGCTGCTCGGCCAAAAAATGGAAAATGTGTGTGCCGCGGCGCACACTCCTTGTGCCGTGGCCCACACCCCCTTGGGTCCTAAACTGAAGAAAAATGACTCGGGAAGGGAAAAAAGCAATAGGAATCAATATTTGGGAAACCATAACACAAAATGGAAGTGCGAAAACCCCAAAACGGTGGTTCCAAGTAATGATTACAAGGGTTCGTCCAACAAAAACACGATTGAACAATGAAGAGATTTGAAATGACATGAATTCCAACGTCAACATCGACTAATGAATCAATTACAACAATCAAGATAATACTCCTGTCTCGATTCCCGAATAAGGTAGATACACTGAACAATATCGATACACAACTCGAAGTTATTCCGAACGGTGAACACGGATGAATGATTATTAACAAGTGAAAAATTACATAGTGACAATTACCGAATGAAATTACTGAATGATACAGACTGAATTAAAACCGGGTATTACATACACCCCCCCCTTAAAAGAGTTTCATCCCCGAAACTAAGGGTCAAACAACTCGGGATAACTCTCCCGCATACTATCCTCGGTTTCCCAAGTAGTCTCTTCGACTCCGTATCTAGACAACTGAATTTTAACCAAAGGAATCGTCTTTTTCCTCAACTGTTTGATTCGCCATTCTAACACTCGTATGGGACGCTCCTCATACGAATGATCATCTGCGATCTCGATTTCGTCGAACTGAAGTATGTGTCTCGGGTCGGCAACATATTTCTGCAACTGAGAGATGTGAAACACATTATGAATTCGGCTCAACGCCGGAGGTAAGGCCAAACGATAAGCTAGCTCGCCTACTCGTTCCAAAATCTCAAACGGTCCAATAAATCTTGGACTCAACTTTCCCCGCTTCCCGAAACGGTAGATACCTCGACTCGGGGATACCTTGACCAACACGTGGTCACCTGTCTCGATCTCTAATGGTCGGCGACGATTGTCTGCATAAGATTTCTGTCGACTCTGAGCGGTCAACAAACGACTCCTGATCAAAGATACCTTCTCACGGGCGGCTATAAGCATATCGAGCTCGGTGCCGATTGATTCTGATAAGTCATCCCAACACAAAGGAGATCGACAAAGACGACCGTACAAGGCCTCGTAAGGTGCCATCTTAATCGAAGCATGCCAACTATTATTATACGTGAACTCGATCAATGGTAATTGGGCTTCCCAATCGTCTTTCCAATCGAGGACACATGCCCTCAACATGTCCTCCAAAGTCTGAATAGTCCTCTCTGATTGTCCGTCAGACTGAGGATGAAAATCTGTACTGAGATTAAGCTGAGTTCCCATAGCATGATGAACTGATTTCCAAAAATGAGACACGAATCGCCTGTCACGATCAGAAACGATACTCTTAGGAGTACCGTGCAGTCTCACTATCTCTTTGATGAACAGTTGGGCAAGTCTCTCGGGACCCCACATATCCTTAATCTCAAGGAAATGAGCTGATTTAGTTAGGCGATCCACAATTACCCAGATTGTGTTCATGCCACGATGACTCGTCGGCAAACTCGTGATGAAGTCCATTGAAATATCCTCCCACTTCCATTCTGGAATAGGGAGAGGTTTCAGCATACCCGCCGGTCACTGATGTTCTATCTTGACTTGCTGACAGGTTAAGCATCTCGAAACAAATTTCGCGACTTCTCGCTTCATATTACTCCACCAGTAATTTTGTTTCAAGTCTTTATACATCTTGCTAGACCCCGGGTGAACGGAATAAGGGGTAGCATGAGCTTCTCTCAAAATCGAGTTTTTCAACTCGTCATTCGCCGGTACGCACAACCGATTCTTAAAACAAAAAAGTCCATCCTCGTGAACCACAAATCCGTGGGCTTTCCCCTGAGTCACATCCTCTCGAATGCGTAACAAAAATGGGTCGGAACCCTGATTCTCCATGATCGCCTCCTCAAGTGGCGATGAAATTTCCAACGTACAAAGTTGCCCTTGTACTCGCTGTAACCAGACCTCGATCTCGGGTCTCAGAAATTCCTGCTAAAGTTCCTTCTGAACTGTTAAATGAGCAAGCATCTGCTCCTGAACGGACTTACGACTCAAGGCATCGGCGACAACGTTTGCCTTGCCCGGATGGTAAAGGATCTCGATATCGTAATCTTTGATTAGTTCCAACCACCGTCTCTGTCGCATATTTAACTCCTTCTGAGTAAATACATACTTTAAACTCTTATGATCGGTGAATATCTGGCAGGTAACGCCATAAAGATAATGACGCCAAATCTTCAATGCAAAAACCACGGCTGCTAACTCCAGGTCGTGGGTCGGATAATTAACCTCGTAAGGTCTCAATTGCCATGAAGCATAAGCAATAACCTTCCCATTCTGCATGAGTACACATCCGAGACCCTGTCCGGATGCATCACTATAAACCACAAATCCTTCCGTCCCTTGCAGTAAAGAAAGGACAGGTGCTGAAGTTAACCGGCTCTTGAGTTCCTCAAAACTCTGTTGACACGCTTCGAACAACGTGTATTTCTTATCCTTTCGCAAAAGGTTCGTCAAGGGTTGAGTGATTTTAGAAAATCCTTCCACAAACCGCCGATAATAACTGGCTAATCCGAGAAAGCTTCGGATTTCCTTAACATTCTTCGGAGGTAACCAATCTTGGATAGCCTCCGTCTTCTGAGGATCAACACGCACTCCATCTGATGAAATTACATGCCCGAGAAAAGTCACTTCGGACATCCAGAACTCACATTTGGAAAACTTTCCATAAAGTTGCTCTCGTCTTAACACGTCGAGAACCTGATGAAGATGAACCTCGTGTTCCTCTCGGTTACGAGAATAAAACAAAATGTCATCGATGAAGACAACAATAAACTGATCCAAAAAGTCGATGAAAACCCGATTCATTAACTCCATGAATACTGCAGGTGCATTAGTCAATCCAAACGGCATATCCACAAACTCATAATGACCATAGCGTGTTCGAAACGCCGTCCTAGCGATATCCGACTCTCGAATCCGCAACTGATGATATCCAGATCTTAAGTCGATCTTGGAAAATACTGAAGCTCCCTGAGGTTGATCCAAAAGATCATCGATACGGGGTAAGGGATACTTATTCTTGATCGTCACCCGGTTCAATTCCCGGTAATCAATACACAAGCGGAACGAACCATCCTTCTTCTTGACAAACAACACTGGTGCTCCCCACGGGGACGCACTCGGACGGATATAACCTTTCTCGAACAACTCCTCAAGTTGGTTCTTTAATTCCTGCATTTCGGTCGGGGCCATCCGGTACGGTGCCTTCGATATCAGGGACGTACCGGGTTCCAACTCAATCGTGAATTCCACATCTCTCTGTGGAGGCAAACCAGGTAACTCGTCTGGAAAAACATTGTCATATTCCCTCACTACCGGAATATCCGTCAACATTACTGATGATTTCTCGGTTTTGGTCATATAGCACCAATAACCAACACACCCCTGACGGAGTAATTTCACTGCTTTCATCAAGTTAATGACCTTACCAGAACAGCCAGGATTACCTCCCTGAAAAACACATTCAACCCCATCATCTGAAATGATAGTGACCATACGCTTACGGACACTAATGATGGCATCATGACGATCCATCCAATCAATACCCAAAATGACGTCGTCTCTCGGTAAATCTACCACGATTAGGTCTGCTAGCCATACACGGACCTGAAGCTGAATCAGACAATTCTGAATCTCAGGATTTCCGATAATTCGTCTACCATCAGGTAGACCAATGACATAAGGTTCACAACTAGTAGCACTACCCATACGTAGTCTACTCAAACATGACTCGGAAATGAATGAATGCGATGCACCAGTATCAAAAAGGGTACACACAGGTTGAGATAGAATATTGAGTGTACCTGAGATCATTCAGGCCTCTGGATCGTCGTTCTTCTTCATCTCGTAAATTCAAGGCTTGCCGGCCCCCGAACCAGACGCTCCCGTCTGATAGCTCTTGGCTCCGCCTTTGTTAGCTCCTGTCATCTTGAACGATGCTGACTGAGTGGCCTGATTCTGCACTGCTGAATGTCCTGGGGCCTGAGATGACGCCGGAGTGGGTTTAGAGTCCCTTCGGCAAAAACGGGCCCTATTCCCAGCAATTCCACAGTTATGGCACGTGACAGACTGTTTCGGACATTTGGTGCTGAAATGACCCTGTTCTTCACAGTTAAAACAGGTGACGGCCGAACTGGACGCTCGTGACTGAGATTCTGCGGGTTTAGGCACCATAGGAGGTCGCTCAGAAAAGCTAGAGCCCGCACGTGGTTTCTTGAAAGTGGCCTGACTGCCGTCAGATTGATTATGGTTCTTAGACTTCTTGCCAGCAGATGAAGGTTGTTGCTTAGCAATGTCCTTAGCAGTAAACTCGTAAGTAATAGCTTTCTTGATGAATTCGGACAGAGTGGTGCAATTATGATTAAGCAACTGTAGCCGCAAATGAGGTTTCAGCCTTTTGCTGAAATACTTGATCTTGTCCGCCTCAGAGTGAATGATAGATGAGGCGAACGAAAGAAGTTCCTGAAATTTTTCGGCGATGGAAAGAACATCGTCGTCCGTTGAGAGGTCGGGAGTGAGTAATTCCGACAATTTAGCCTCCCTGAGTGGGGCTGGATAATACCTCTCCATCATGAGAGTTTTGAACTGATCCCAAGTACATGATCCGTCGGTGGTCTTCAACGATAACCATCATGAATGAGCGCTCTTACCAAGATAGTAGGCCGCAACTGAAACTTTATGCCCTTCAGGGCAATCCACCATAGCAAATCACTTCTCTAAATGCTCAAGCTAATGAACAATATCCGCCGGCTCAGATGAGCCCTCGAAGGTAGGTGGTCGCTGGCGAGAGATGTCGCCAATGATACTGCTTACACCCCTCTCTTGCCTCTGAGGTGGCGGCAGAGGAGCCTATTGATTCTGAGTAGTTGAGTTATGCATTGTCTCCATTAGTTGAGCCATCTGAGTCATTTGGGCCATCATGCCCTGCATAAAAGCGAGTGGGTCCACCCGAACACCTTCTGACTGAGCTGTATCCCGGGTACGACTCCCCGATAGTGAATGATCACGTCCAGGTGAATGAGTGGCAGCGTCGCTGCTCGATGAATTAGCATTATTTCTCGCGTTCGCACGTGTATTCACACGAGCTCTCCGGATTCGACCCGCACCGCGGCCTCGTCCTCCGCGTCCTCTTCTTGCTCTCTCCATACTGAAGTAGGAAAGTCACATGATGATTATATTTCCCGCATGAATATCACGTTATGATTATGCCATGAAATGATGAAAATGAGCACACGCGCTCTAGCATAGTGATTACATGAATGATTAACTGAGGTGACATGATTATCTGGTGAAATTCTTGAAATGATTATCTTGAACAAGTTAACAAGATTAATGATATGATCTTCCAGATCAACAACTGAGTAATGAAATGAATTGAGTGATAAATGAGTTAACATGACCGTCCTGGTCAAAATGAAAATGATGATTGAGGATTGTTAACTGATGAATTATGAATGAATGATTATTGCCAGAAATTATACAATGGCTTAGAAATCTTACAGTTCTTGGTCTGATTGGCTCGGAATTTGCACAGGTCACACGTGACGTGAAAGTCTAATGATACTAGTCCGATGACGATGATTTCAAATGAGACATGACTCGGAAGGTAGTATTCAAAACCACGCTCCGATACCAACTCTGTAACACCCCAAACTAGGCGGATATTACAGTGCCGTGGACCCCCGACTGGGACCCATTAGGCGAATGAAAATGAATGAATTACACATGGTAAATGTAGTACCGAACCACATTACAACAATAATTACTCTGATGAGGAGTTTCATACAACACATCCAGGATAATACAGAATACATGTATATTTTATATGGAGATAAAATATACAACACTGAGTGAAATGAGTATTCAAATGGAATGTTTGCAGCGGAATAAATGAAGAAAACATAAATGACTGAAAAGATAGGGGACCCCTTCTAGTATCATTGGGACTCCTCGCCGTCAACATGCTCTACCCGTGCTTTCGCCTTGCGATGAGCTGAAAAACAATATCCCCCAACGGGGTCAGTTACACAGAACAACAATCCTCAAGAGTTGAATACACATAATCCTGTCGAAACATACGCAATCAAACATGCTATATGAATCAACTAACAGTACGGATCGAAGGAATGGCACCACACTACGTCCGGGATGGAAATGTGTCCGTGCACAAGCCACCAACGAGTATCGATCGAATACACGTGTGGTCTTGTACCTAATCAGTCTCACGAAGCAATCAACTCGTGTGCACAGTCCAATGTGAGGCCAACAACCAACACACGACTTAAATGTGCCCGACATGAAAATCCTACACATACCAACCGGCACGCCAGTATGACCCGGAATGCCACGATATAACAAAAGTGACATCGAAAATGAATAATGACTCACCAAGATGAAATGATGGTGATATGAATGACAACTCAATGAAATTATTGGAACCGTCGTTCCTCGTGAATGAAGTAATTAGGTGACAATTACAAGTTTTAAAACGGTTAGTACCTTATGAATGAATTACGATTATGAATGAACAACAACAAAAGGAATGAATATCCTTTTAACCGAGTAAGAATCAACTTACACAACACCGGTGACAATTATCCTTCCACGAACAACGTCCTAATTGAGATATCGGTCGCTCGAACAACCTTGAATAATACAATTACCAACAATCCGTTCAATATATGAATCAAGCACGAATATAACGAACTCAAAACGTCGATACGATTAAACCAAGTTCATTGGGGCATTATATCGAACACTTTGTGGCCAAACTTCGATTGTTTATAACCAAACCTCAATAATACCAACATCAAATCCCCAAGAAGTGTTTCAAACCAACAAAACATCTTCAATACGATCAATAATCCATTATGAATATCCAAAATCGTGATTTCAACAACAATTAATCGAAAACCCCCAAATCCAACACAATATTCAAAGTATTCTTGAATAATCCTTCAATAATCCAATGAATAATCAAACATGTTCATAATCATGTGTATATCACTTCATACAACATGATCTTAACATCTAAAACATCATATCTCAATACAAAATCAAAATCTAAGAGGTTTGATGAATATTACCTTTGAAGATCCAAGTACTTTAATCCGATGAAATCGCATTAGATCCACAATCCGAGCTTCACAACCGAATGAAAATGATGAAAAATGAATACTCAAGTGATTAATGATGAAGATTCTCTCCCACAAACCCTCTCTCTCGGACCAAGGTGAAGAAATGGAAAAAAAATGAGCTGATCTCGCTCAAAAAACGCAATTATAGTGCTGACTGCACTGTGTGCCGCGGCCCGGCCGAAGTGTGCCGCGGCACAGGGCCAAAACTGCCCCCAATGATCGGCAGCGTGCCGTGGCCCGGACGAGTGTGCCGCGACCCGGACGAGTGTGCCGCGGCAGTGACTCGGCAGTGTGCCGCGGCCCACAGTACAGGCTGCTCGGCCAAAAATTGGAAAATGTGTGTGCCGCGGCGCACACTCCTTGTGTCGCGGCCCACACCCCCTTGGATCCTAAAATGAAGAAAAATGACCCGAGAATGGAAAAAAGCAATAGGAATCAATATTTGGGAAACAATAACATGAAATGGAAGTGCGAAAACCCCAAAACGGTGGTTCCAAGCAATGATTACAAGGGTTTGTCCAACAAAAACACGATTGAACAATGAAGAGATTTGAAATGACATGAATTCCAACGTCAACATCGACTAATGAATCAATTACAACAATCAAGATAATACTCTTGTCTCGATTCCCGAATAAGGTAGATACACTGAAAAATATCGATACACAAGTCGAAGTTATTCCGAACGGTGAACACGGATGAATGATTATTAACAAGTGAAAAATTACATAGTGACAATTACCGAATGAAATTACTGAATGATACAGACTGAATTAAAACCGGGTATTACACAATATGACAATGAATCCACTCGCAATTCTACTCGAAAAGAACACCTTAATTGGACCTAACTTTTCTGATTGGATCTGCAATCTGATGATAGTCCTCAGTATAGAGGCACTGGGATACGTCTTAGAGATGGACATTCCGGCACCTCCTGTGCGGACCAGAGCCAATCAGGAAGAGATTGAAAACCATGAAAAGTGGGTTAAGGATGACGTAGAAGTCCGTGCTTATATGATGGCTTCCATGTCTAATGAGCTTCAGAGAGTTCATGAGAAAATGACTTCTGCTAGGCAGATTCTATCTCACTTAACCGAGCTTTATAGTGAGCACAGCAGAACTGCTAGATATGAGATATCCAAGCAACTGTTCGGTGCAAGGATGAAGGAAGGTGAGAGGTTGGGGAACACGTCCTCAAAATGATATCCATGATTGAGAGATTGGAGGCTCTTGATTTTAAAATGGATACTTCTCTCCAAACCGACCTTATCCTACAGTCTCTCCCTGATTCCTTCTCACAGTTTGTTATGAACTTCAACTGCAATGAAATTGCATGTAACTTAGCAGGGCTAATGAACAAACTGGTGACCGCTCAGTCTCAGATGAAGACTCCGAGAATGTAGGAGTCTGCTCTTGTGATTTCTTATGGACCTCGGAGGTCTAAGAATAAGAAGAAAATGACCAAGAAGCGGACTGGACCACAAGCTAAGGACCTTAAGGGAAAGGTCAAGGCCCCGATGGTTCCAAAAGGCAAGAAGTAGAAGGATGCTTGTGTCAAGTGCGGTGAGCTAAGCCACTGGGCTAGAGACTGTCTGATTCTTCATGGCACATTAGGTACAGAACTTTTAGTTTTCGAAACAAATTGTTCTGCTACAGTATTTTCTACTTCCTGGATACTGGATTCTGGTGCTAGTTCTCATATTTGTACCGTGAATCAGGATCTGGAACAAAGTAGGAAGCTTGGAGCTGGAGAAGTTATGATCACATTCGGAAGCGGGCATAGTGTCGAGGCAACCGACATAAGATCACTTCTTTTGGGTTTAGAATCCGGCTTTGTTTTGACTTTATAAGATGTACTTGTTTTGACCAAGGGGCATAAAAACATTTTATCTATTCCGGTTATGGACTGAAAAGGCTTTTCATTTTTCATTGGTGATGGTTCCTGCAAAATTTATTTCAGAAATAAACTAGTGGGTACTGCTACATTGTTAAATGGATTGTATCATCTAAATCTCAGCAACAAAGTAGTTGTTAATACTATGACTAGAAAACGTGGTAGAGATGAAACCAATCATTGAAATGGCATCTAAGACTTGGTCATGTTAGTCAGACCAAGGTTTACAAAATGGAAAAAGATGGACTTATGGGTCCATCGGGATTGGATCCCTTTCCTACTTGTGAATCCTGCCTTAAAGGCAAAATGACTAAGTCCCCCTTCACAGGGACTTTTGAAAGAGCCGTTGATAAACTGGGATTAATCCATACCGACGTATGTGGTGCTTTGGAAGCATCACGTGACAGATATCAGTACTTCATTACGTTTACAGATGATCATACTAGGTATGGTTGTGTATACCTAATGAAACATAAATCCGAGGCCTTCGAGAAATTCCAGGAATTTAAGGCCCTAGTCGAGAAACAAACTGGTAATCATATCAAAGCACTTCGGTCAGACCGAGGTAGCGAGTATATGAGTACGTAGTTTGACGAGTTCCTTAAGGAACGTAGAATAGTATCACAACTAACACCTCCAGGTACTACTCATTTAGATGCATATGGTGTGTCAAAAAGAAGGAACCGGACCTTGTTGAACATGGTCCATTCCATGCTAGGCTATACTAACTTACCGATTTACCTGTGGGGTATACACTTCTGACTGCTGCCTACATCTTGAACACATGTCCTTCCAAATCCGTTCCTAAAACTCCACATGAGATGTGATAGGGCAGGAAACCAAGTCTTAATCATATTAGGATTTGGGGATGTCCCGCCTATGTCAAGAAGACTAAGGTGGAGAAGTTGGAAGATAAGTCCGTGAAGGGACGTTTCATTGGATTCCCATCTAGGACGATGGGATATCTATTCTACGAAGATCGAAAGATCGTTGTTGCTTTGCATGCACATTTCCTGGAAGAAGAGTTCATTTAGGAAGGCGGAGCACGTAGAAATATTTCTTCAGAAGAATACAATGAAACTCCTCAGGAGACACCTGTGCAAGAAAAATGGAACCGAACCTTCTATAACACAAGTACAACCATCTCGTGGGTCAAGTAGGGTGTTTCATTTACCCGAGAGGTATAGTTTTATACACTTGGAGGAATTAGTTTTCCAAGAGGTTCCAGGTGATAAATAAGAGACCGACCTGCGACTAATGACCTAGCAATGGTGGATGTAGACTCCATGAAATAGACTGTGGCAGTCTTCATGTAGTTGGGACCTTCGTTTTGACGAGACAGTCAAAGAGTTTGACTTTGTGAAAAATGAATAGGAACCTTGTGTATACAAGATGGTTAGTGGGAGCAAGATCGCATTCTTAGTACTATATGTAGATGAGATTCTACTAATAGGAAATGATGTGGGAATGCTCAGTTCTGTGAAAGCTTTGTTTTCGAGTAATTTCTCCATGGAAGACTTGGGAGAAGAAACCTATATTCTTGTGATTCGACTCTACTGGGATGGATCGAAGAGAATGATAAGTTTTTCCCAAGCCCTCTATATAGATAAAATCTTAAAGCGATTTAAGATTGATTACTCTAAAAGAGGGTTTCCTACCGATGTGATATGGAATAAAACTCTCCTTGATGATGTGTCCTCTGGGTGAGGAACAACAAAAGGAAATGAGTAACATACCATATGCTTCGTCTGTGGGTAGCCTTATGTATGCTTTGTTGTATACAAGACCTGACATTACGCATGCTGGAAGCGTGGTAAGTAGGTTTCTGGCAAACCCATGTGGGGAACATTGGACCACAGTAAAGAACGTTCTCAAGTACTTTGGAAGGACTAGAGATCTGGTTCTTTGATATGGATATGGAGAACTGAATGTGATGGGCTTCGTTGATTTAGACTTCCAAGGACAGAAAGACAACTCAATGTCTATTTATGGCTAAACTTTACTCTTAATGGAGGAGCAGTAACTTGGCATAGTGCCAAATATAGCGCGACTGCTGATTCCACCAGTCAGGCTGAGTATCGAGCAGCCTCGGAGGCTTCTAAGGAAGGGTTTTTGGATTTAGAAGTTACTGGGTAAACTTCACGTGACACCATGTGCTATGCCGCCTGGTTTCGTTTTTTATACGATAACAATAGAGTGGTAGCACAGGCCTGGGAACCGAGTTTTCATAATAATACAAAACATATTGAGAGAGAGTATCATCTCGTAAGAGAATTTGTTCGCAAAGAGATACATTGTGCTGCGTAGAGTAGAGTCAGCCGACTACGTCGCTGATCCACTGACCTAGCCATTTTCTCAGATTAGCTTAGAGCGTCATCTGGAGAACATGGGTATTAGATACCATAGTGTGTGGCATTGAGTGCAAGTGAGAGATTGTTAGGAGTATGCCCTCGAATGCCACTCAGAGGTTGTTGAGTGAGGGCATTGTACTTGTAATTATGTAAATCATTATTATAAGGCAAATGAATGTTTCTTTATTTACTGGTAGTTACTGGCATTCCTAACTCGTAAATATTCATATAGAAACTAGTCTATGTATTTGAGAGCAAAACATTCCACTCCTTATTGGATAAGGGGGTCGGCACTGGAAAGGTTATAGCTCAAATACTTAATCGTTTGCAAGTCGATGAAACTTGATTGGGCATTAAGTTTATGTGAAGACTTGTATGACATGTTCTTTGACATGGAGAGTGCCTGTCGAACACTAATGGTTAGTGGGGGCACATGTTATAGGTATGCTAATTGGATTAGTATACTCGAACCGACTCACCCTCGATTCGTCACACGGATTTAACTCCGGGACAGTCAATGACAGAATCGAAAGGTTGTGTTAGGTATTCGTGAACCTTCAACTTGAGGATTTAGTAGGGATGTGCCTGTGACGTCAAGATTTTCATTAGAGTAGTTCGACCCTGTAAACCGGAAGGCGGGGGTCAACCTCAACGTGCATCTTGACAGGCAAGTAGCAGGTCCTACTGAATACCAAGATAGAATTCTTTCTCCCATTAGTGAGCGGGTTATATGTCCTATGCGGTTATTGGCAGATGAGATCATAAGTCTTTGGCCAAAGCATTGGAGCTAGTTGTATTCGTTACACGACAGCTCGATGATCTCGATTTGCATTAACACATGCATAGCGTCAAGTATAGATCGGTTTTGACTGACCGTGACCCTATAACTTGAACGAGACATTTGAAAGAAGGGTTTATACATTTACTGGTATTCACAACAGAATGGTTCTTGAATGATCCCATCATTCGTTTTCTGTTGGGGTACAGTGTAGGCCGCCAGGCTGGCTAGGTGGTGCTACTACTCTTTGGTTCCTCCCATTGCTGACTGAGATAGATCTACCGAGTCGTACATTAGGATTGACGACGGAATGAATCAAGCTTAATTCTCTCATTATCAATATTAGATATTGGATATCTAATTTGGGACATTGGATGTCTAAATTGATTTATTGGATAAATTAATTTAAGGCCTAATTAATTAAATAAATTACCGGGTGATTAATTTAATTCATGAATATAATTATTTCTTGGAGAAATTAATTATGTTATTATGTATTTAATATGATTAATTAATTGGATTAATTAATCGATATAAATACATCGGAACGGAATCAGAGTTTATCTGTTTGGACTCACAGGAGTCCGAAACGAACCGAACTTGTCTGATTTCTACATGGGCCACTCCCCACATTTCCACCCACTTTCATATGGACCCTTGTTCCATTCTTTAATGGTTGATCATTGAGGTGGTGGGGTTTTGATTCTCATAATAATGAGATGTACATGTGGGGAGTTGAAAAAAAAGGGGATAAGAAGACAATCTCAATAGACCAACACTTGATTCCAACATGAAGTTCAAGAGGAAAGAGAGAGAGAAGTCTTCTTCATCATCTTCTTATTTATTCATCAAGTTCTTGATTTTTCTTGGAGAAAAATTGAGAAATAAAAGAGAGATTGTGAGTTATACACTTAGAGTGTTATAATTTCATATTGGAAGCTTCATCACTTAGCTCTAGCCGTATCCTCGGAGGATAGCAAGGTGATTGTCATTCCGATCGTTTCTCCGGCGCGTGGCAAGTAGATACTCGGTGCTTTCGGCGTTGGATCATTCAAGGGCTTGGAGCGGATTGAATTCGTAGAGATCAAACTAAAGCTTGGGGAATAGCTCAAGATAAGGAATCCATCTAATCAACGGACTACAAGGGTGAGTTTCAATATCTCTTGTGAATTCGTTTTTGATATTCGTATATACGTAGCTCGATCGATCCTCATAGGGATTCGAATCGAATTAATTTTCGTTTTACCGCTTCCGCTGGGCCTTCATTTTTGGCAACGAATCCCAACAGCTGGAATATGATAAGATCGCATGAAGATCAAGTGAGGTAACATGATTATCTCATGAAATTCTTGAAATGATTATCTTAAACAAGTGAACAAGATTGATAATTTGATCCACACGATCAACAACTGAGTAATGAGGTTGACTGAGTGATTAATGAATTAACATGACCGACAAGATAAAAAATGATGATTGAGGATTGTTGACTGATGAATGAGTTGATCCTTATCGCTTGCACAGGTCACACGTGCTCCAAAACAATTAGTCATGAATCAATCGTAACACTAATATCAAATATAATATTCAATCAAAGCATGTATAATCAATGACATAATGAATGTATGAACATAAAGAGAATCGAGTCCTTACACAGGTCATACGAAGCTTCTAGGTCTTGCGATACTAGTCTCCACTGATGATGACTCGATGAAAGAATGACTCATACAGCTGTTCAACTATCACGATTCACAAAACCCGACTGTCCAGATTGTCATAACCTGACAGTCCCACTACTATCACGTCGGTAGAGACACATAACTCACATATCATGGTATCTCACAAACCATTGCTCTGATACCATCTTCTGTAACACCCCCAAATCCTATTGGGTTATTACAGTGTCGTGGACCCCACGCCAGAAGATCCACCAGGCAAACTGTAATATGCCGTGGACCCCACGCCAGGAGGCCACGTGGGAGACGGAGAGCAGCATGCAAGAGAGGTATCCCGATTTGTTTACCCCTTAGTTTCGAGGACGAAACTCCTTTTAAGGGGGGGGGGGGGTATGTAATATCCGATAGAAATTCTTGCTTACTGTTGTATTATTCGGATAAATCAATACTGTTGTAGTCTTGTTGCATTTGTTTAATGTTTATTGATGTTGGAATATATCATAATAGACTTAATAAAAACTATCACTCGCACTGTTGTTGCCCGAAATATTATCCGGAGATAGATATTGCTGGAATGGTCGAGCAACAGCAAATTGCGAGAGCACGTCAGAGGGAATGGAAATAACACAAGATTTGTCGGGTTTGTTAGCCCCGGGCATGAATGCTCTCGCGAGATGTTATTAATAAGAATACGTTTGAGTACAAATATTAATGAAAGAATGCGATTACAATGAGTGTAAAAGATCCTTTTTATCTAGCTCTTGAGCGAAGCTCTGCGTGTTCTTGTTATCGTTTCTGTCGACCGTCTCGGGATTGAGAGGTGCTGAGAGAGAGAAAAAACCAAGAGATAGTTGTTGCCAAGAGTAAGAAAGCTAAGTTGTCAACTCGATCAGAGAGAGACAGAGAGAGACAGAGAGTTTGCCAAGTGCAGGCAACCTTCTATTTATAGGAGCTGAGATGCTCTGTTTATTGACGGGCGATCGCCTTTCATGTAATATAATAAGGGGCGATCGTCTTTATGTCACATGGGCTGTCTGCCTTGAAGTCCGCGGCTGCTGCTGGCAGCCAGCTGTGCGGTCCAATGAGGAGCCGGCACGCGTCCTGAGTTGCTGTCACGGGCGGTCCCACTGTACACCTTTCGGCGGGTCTGTCGGTTGGTGAAAAGATGCTGACAGGCTGTGGTCAACGATCCATGTGCTGCGGCGCCTTTTCCGGATCTGCATGTGGGTCTATGTCCCGAGCTTAGGCCTTTGCCGAATGGGCGATCGATGGCTTCGCGTGGCATGAGGCGGTCGTCATTTGGTCGGTCACCAGGGGTCGATCGCCAAGTACCGAGAGACGATCGCCTCAGATGTCGATCGCTCGGCACCGGGACTTGTCCTGGGACCTTCGGTCGGCCAATCTGCCTTGGCTGTTGGGCTCTGGATCGGTAGCCCGGTCTCTGAGGCGATCGCCTGTTGAGACGTATAAATCTCGACACAACAATTGCCCCCCAGCTTGCTCCGATGTTGAAGACATGGGGTGAGGTGGTTCTTGCTGGCGATCGTGTAGGATGAAGACGGGCGATCCGTTGAGCGGACTCTGGTTTCGGACGTGGGCGATCTGGTCGATTGGCTAGCTATCTTCGGTCTTATACCTACAATAAACAATTTTGCCGATTCCTCGTAGAGAGCTGATTGCTTCGTTGTTGAGGAATCATGCACAGTCGCGGAGTTCGATGGACCGACTCCATGACCATGTCTTGTGCGCGAGCGACATTGTCTGTCTCGTGACTCATTTTATTGTGAGGGTCCTCCGTTAGGCTGCGCCTCGCCTCATATTTAAATGAAGGGCGTGCGGTCTTGGTCTGGAGGAGTCCTTGCGCGGGGCGTCGTCGGATTAATCGACTCCACGTCCGTGGCTTGTTAGCTATTTTCTACATCGGATCGTCATGTTAGATGGCAATCCTCGACGGTATACATTGAGACGGGGGTAGTGACGCGTCGCATTGTCCGTGAAGGATCCATCACGTTAAGTGACGGACCTTCGAGGGCGGGCGATCGTGTCCACTGATTTGTTTGGAGGGTCCTTCGACTACGCCCGCCTCGTATTTAAACGAAGGGCGAGCGATTTCAGCCCAAAGGAACCTTGCATGGCCTAAGTAGTCGGTTCCATCGACCACCAGGACCATGGCTGCACTCTTCTACCTCGGATCGTCATGTTAGATGCCGATCGTTGATGGTGTACGTTGTGCGGGGGAGGCGATCTCGTGCCTTAGTCCATCATGTAAGATGACGAACTGTAGAGGGCGAGCGAGTCCTCCGGTTTTGGTGATGTTGCTTGACTTTGGCGATCGGGTTGGAAGACTGGTGATCGTCGTTCGGTCGTCGATCGCGCTGCTCATAGGTTGAGAAAAAACCTTTGCCTGGCCAGAAAGTCTGTGGCTTTAGCGCAGAAGATCGCGCAGGTCGGGGGATGGTCCTTCGTAAGATGCCTAAACATAGGTGAAAGACCATGGAATCCTCCTAGGACCGAGTATAGGGCGATCTCAACGCTTTTGGGCTCGCCGTTGAGGATGATCTCGTCTACCCGGTCGATGTATTCTGCATCGGACTCTTCTTCTCCCTGCCTAATTTTCATCATGCGATGGGGACCTTCCGGCCGAGTGACTTTGGCGGCGAAGTAAGCAGTGAAGTTGTTCGCCAGTTGGTCAAAGGAATTGATGGATCGCGACGGTAATGAGATGTACCATCTGTGGGCCAGGTCGCCCAGCGTTAGCGGGAACATTCGACACCTGGTCGGTTCGGATGCCCCACACCTGGTCATGTAGATGTGGAACTTGCTCAGGTGAGTATTGGGATCCGACCTTCCCTCGTACAGAGGTGTTTGCAGAGGAGCGATCCTACACTGTACGGGGGCGAGCTCGATGTGGACCGCGAGTGGCTCTCTTGGCCCGACGATCTTTCTCTTGGCGCCTGCCCCAGATTCCAGGAGCGCCTTCATGTCGTCGAGCTGGCGTTGCATCGCGGCCATTGTTGTAGCTTGGTCGCTCGTGGTTCGGCTTTCGGAACGGGAGCCGAGGCGATCGTGTACCGATCTCCTGACTCCGTGGTCGCCGACCTCGGTTCTTTGGCGAGGAGGAGCCAGATGGATGGCCTGCCTTCTGGGAGTCGGATATGCCGAACTCCTGGTGACGGACTCGAGCTCGTGGCTGGGGCCGGACTGCCCCGGTCGCCAAGACGGGTCGCTGCCTAGGCGATCAAAAACAGAGGTGCCCCGGCTTGCGAGCGCCTCTTCTTGTGAATCGGGGCCTTCTGGCGATCGCTCGGTAAGTAACGCCTTGAACTTCCGTTTGGTCAAGCGGCGGATGGCCGAGGGGGTTATAGCGGGCGGTGCGTCGAAATCTCTCCGTCGTTCCTGTAGGATGGCCAAGGCCTTTTCGATCTGTTCCTCGGTTTGGAACTGATCGAGCGACAGGCTTGGGCCGTCCCTCGGGGGCGGGATCGAGAGTCTCGGACCACGGCGGCTACCCTCCGCCATAGGTTATGGCTCGGATTGAGACGGAATGAGGCGTCTGGCGGATGGGCCAACGGCTTTCTTCGATGCGGAAGCAGAAGTTATTATTCTGAAAGCTTTTCTCTGAAGAACAGTGAGTGTTTCTTCCGGTATATGCCCCGGAGAACAGTGAGTGTTCTTCGAGACGGTAGGAATAAAAATGAGGGTTAAGATCCCCTTCCTCTAGCGCCAATTGTAGTTGCCCGAAATATTATCCGGAGATAGATATTGCTGGAATGGTTGAGCAACAGCAAATTGCGAGAGCACGTCCGAGGGAATGGAAATAACACAAGATTTGACGGGTTTGTTAGGCCCGGGCTTGAATGCTCTCGCAAGATGTTATTAATAAGAATACGTTTGAGTACAAATATTAATGAAAGAATGAGATTACAATGAGTGTAAAAGATCCTATTTATTTAGCTCTTGAACGAAGCTCTGCGTGTTCTTGTTCTCGTTTCTGCCGATCGTCTCGGGATTGAGAGGTGCTGAGAGGGAGAAAAAACCTAGAGATAGCTGTTGCCAAGAGTAAGAAAGCCAAGTTGTGAGCTCGATCAGAGAGAGACAGAGAGTTTTCCAAGTGCAGGCAGCCTTCTATTTATAGGAGCTGAGATGCTCTGTTTATTGATGGACGATCGCCTTTCATGTAATATAATAAGGGGCGATCGTCTTTATTTCACATGGGCTGCTCGCTTGAAGTTCTGCATTGCCGCTGGCAACACTGGCGATCCAATGAGGATCCGGCACGCGTCCTGAGTTGCTGTCACGGGCGGTCCCACTGTACACCTTTCGGCGGGTCTGTCGGTTGGTGAAAAGATGCTGACAGGCTGTGGTCAACGATCCATGTTCTGCGGCGCCTTTTCCGGATATGCATGTGGGTCTCTGTCCCGAGCTTAGGCCTTTGCCGACTGGGCGATCGATGTCTTCGCGTGGCATGAGGCGGTCGTCATTTGGTCGGTCACCAGTGGTCGATCGCCAAGTACCGAGAGACGATCGCCTCAGATGTCGATCGCTCGGCACCGGGACTTGTCCTGGGACCTTCGGTCGTCCAATCTGCCTTGGCTGTTGGGCTCTGGCTCGGTCGCCCAGTCTCTGAGGCGATCGCTTGTTGAGACTTATAAATCTCGAGACAACACGCACTATGATTGAATTTTCAGCGTTGTATAGACAAGTGCATTTTTGGGCTAGTAAATTCTGTACTTAACGTACGCTAACCCTTTAGCATAACGTACTCTACATTGTGAGATTTACGTACGTAAGGTGGTGCCTTTTACATATGTAATACTTGTAGTCGTATCTGATATCAACTTTCGGCGTGTGGGGTCAGGCGTGATTCGAATATCTGATCTTTTGGAGGCAACCTAGTTGACCTACATTACGTACGTAATGCTCCAAGCGATAACAGACGTAATGATGTTCGTATTTTAGTCCAATAGCCTCTGGAATTAGCTTACGTACGTAACACTTTTGGTGGCGCGTACGTAAAGCTGCTAACGTACGTTATCCTTTGGTGTATAACGTACATAACGAACTGTGCTGTTATAAAAAGACAACTTGTGTCTTTCATTTTGCACGTTCAACTTCATTATTTCTCCAGTATAAGCATCCCCCTGCCTCCCTAGATCACTTCTACCTTCTTTCCACTTGTGTTTGATCTATACATCTTGGTTTGGAGCTTGTTGATTTGAAGTTTGGAGTCATTCTTGAAGCTTAGAGTGTGTTCTTCATTTCTGAAGGTATGTTATACGAATTCAGTCTATAATGTTGTAGTTATAATGTTAGTGATAATATATACTCCACCTAATGTTAAATCAATCAAGATAAACATGGTTGTAGTTAAGTTTTTCAACAACTTAATGATGAATATGGAGAACAAGGTTTGATATGGTGAATTCTTGATGTTTTAAATGGTAGTAATCATGGCTAATAGAAACTCACTCTCCTTGCTGAACTATTAACATTACTAAGATGATAATAATCATTAATTTCATTTTAGATAGGTTAATGTATAGAATTTTTATCATTATATTGAATCAACTTTCATGTTTAGAGAGATTTTAAACTGGATGAACTTAGGTTCCTCATTAGAATTGGTTGAACCTTGGATTTCATCAACATAAGATTATAGTTCAGAGATGTTAATTCATCTTGATGAATATTTCGTAATGATCTTGTGATGAATAACTCAACTATATCACTAAACTAACTTGATGAACTCATAATCGATGAACATAGTATTAATTTTACAAACTCATGATTCGTTGAGCAATGATAATCACCGAGTAACCTTCGTTTTAATCGATGTTTTATGAACGTAGTTGTTCGGATTATATCTTTCAAAATATTGATGTTGATTTTAAGAAATTCTATCGGCATATCCATTTTAGCAAGTTCTCCTTGAGGAATGTCCTTGATAAATGCTCATTCATTTGAACCACATGAGTGATTGAGAGCACCTTGAATGATAACCAATAATGAGTATAAATTGAAGTTAGTATGAATCTTTGAAATGGAATTAATGCAAAGATAGTCGGACTAAGTGAAATGAATTTAGGATATCGATTCGCTGAACTAGAAATCGATAGTTATGAAAATGTGTTATTGAATAGATTGTATCCCTTACAAGGTTGATTGTTCGAGTAACCGATATTAAGTCGAGGACCGTTCGTTCATTTGTCAAGGAAGGACTATTCTCGCCTCCGTATTGAGGCAAGTTATCTTGCTTGGTTATAATGATGTTTGGATTCTTGTGATGATTATGCGTTTCATGTATATGAAACACTTATGAAATTGTGATCCATGAATTGATATTATTTTTGATGATGTCCCATTTTCATCGTGGGATTGCATTCTCAAGTCTGTCATTTTGAACCATTGATGTCATTGATCCTTATTGTCATTTCGGTGAGTTTCTTGATCCTTAATCGGATATGCGATTTATTGAATTCGTTGTCATGTTGTATCGTGACATATCCGGAATCATATCTGCGTTCCGATTGGTTATTGTGTAGGATTTTTAGCCAGGCACATATAGTAATGCGTGGATGTTTCCGTATTGGACTGTGCACACGAGACGTAGTTCGTGAGGCTAATTAGGTACATTGTCCCGCGTATATCCTGGATTCCGTATACGGGGTGGACATGTGCACTGACACATTTCCGGATCGAGCGTACTATGATGTCCATCTTGAGCCGTACTATCTTAGTCGTTCATAGTCCATTTATATATTTGGATGTGTTCGACATTTTGTGACTAAGCGTTCATACGCACGATGGGTATGTTCGTTAGTCGGGTTGTTTTTCTTGAAATCTTATATATGTGAATTGTATAATATCTTGAGAAACCATTTATCATGTATATCTGACCCTGTGTTGGGCGAAATACTTGTGTTGTATTTTAGGTCGAGGAAAAGGTAAGGCACGGGAAGATCATGGTGATGGCGAAGGGTTCGAAGGATACTAGTTCGGGGGGCCCAAGTCTTTTGTTGTCCGGTCATGTTCGTACCGTGTAATGTTATCTTTCTGCTTTATTTTAATTATGGACAAATGTATTGTTATTTAAAGTATATTCCATCTCCATATGGGTTATACTTATATTTTGGATCCTGTGTATAATAAGGCCATTGATCATACTACTGTAAACTCCTAATCGGAGTAAGTACTATATATTGTGGTTCGGTATCACATATATTGTGAATTTAATATGTATTTTGGGTATCGCCTGGTGGGTCCTAGTGTGGGGTCCACGACACTGTAATGGCCGCCTTATTGGGGTGTTACACGAACATGACTAAAATAATTGAATTAACCAACAAGGGAAAATCATAGCCCCTACCATGATATCCGACACAATATTCCGATAAGGAATTTTAACGACAATGATGGGCCTACATGGCCAAAAATGAAAATACAACCACACCCACGAGCCTTGCTCGGGTAATACATAATGACAATGACTGACAAACTGGAGAACACTCCAACTGACTTACCAACAAGAACAACTCGGACTAGTATCGCTCGAATGACTCTTCGCCATCATCATGCCCCTGTGTCTCAAATCTCTCCTCGCAAGCACCTAAAACATGAAAACATGTTCCGTCCCCACGGGGTCAGTCATCCAAATAATGAACATCAAATACATGTACAACATGATATGCATCCAAAGGCTCAATGAAATTGTACAATGATAATAATAATAATACGAGATGCTCACAAACCAAGGTAAGAACCGAGCATTCGTGAAACATTATACCCACGGCATACTATTAATACCTGTTCAACATGTTAGAACATAAGTGCCCAACGGCGAATCATAATTATAGAGTACCACAATGAATTACACGACATGAACCAAACCAGA
Source organism: Orobanche coerulescens (assembly GCA_033398695.1). Classification (NCBI taxonomy): domain Eukaryota; kingdom Viridiplantae; phylum Streptophyta; class Magnoliopsida; order Lamiales; family Orobanchaceae; genus Orobanche; species Orobanche coerulescens. Next base: position 80,298,549 of record CM065810.1, on the reverse strand, counting down.
ACTAAATTAATTATGAATCACAATGCCGAAGGCTCCAATGAAATTACCAAGACATCATAAAGGCCTGAAAGCCACTCAGCCGAAGCTGTCAAATATCACAATTACCTGAAACCAAAACAGCCTGAAGCTGTATCAATAAGGGCTGAAGCCACGATACGAAGCCGTATCACAATGAAACCATCTAATAGCCGTTGACCTACTGAGCTGTAGGTGTTGGGAAGCCAACCGCGAAGGTTTCAAACTCCCCAAACTTACCCATAATGAAATCACCCAGTGACCGTTGACCTACTGACTGTAGGTGTTGGGAAGTCAACCGCGAAGGTTTCAAACTCCCCAAACTTACCCATAATGAAATAACCCAGTGGCCGTTGACCTACTGACTGTAGGTGTTGGGAAGTCAACCGCAAAGGTTTCAAACTCCCCAAACTTACCCATCGAGCACTAGCCGATACTAGCCTCCTGATACGGGATTGACGAGCTCGAGTGAAGAAGACGTTATTATTGTTATTTTTATTGTCATTTTCGGAATTCACTACCAAAAATCAGACTTTAGCCGACGACTTAAAGTGGTCGGCTAAACCCCAAAGTCGTCGGCTAATCATGCCAGCCGTCGGCTAAAAAACCGTCGGCCGATATTCGTCGGCCAAGGTTTAGCCGACGACCTTTGTGCAGTCGTCGGCTAAAGTTCAACCATTAGCCGACCACTAGTACAAGGTCGTCGGCTAAACCTGTTGGAAAAAAAAAACATTTAGCCGACGACCGTAACAAGACCGTCGGCTAAAACCATTTTTTTAAAAAAAACAAAATACAGTTTAGCCGACGACCGTCTTATATGTCGTCGGCTAAAACTCTTTTTAAAAAAAAAATTAAATTATTTTAGCCACGACCGTCTAAGAGGTCGTCGGCTAAAATAGTTTATTTTTTTAAAAAAATAACTTTAGCCGACGGCAGTCTTAGAGGTCGTCGGCTAAAACCCTATTTTTTTAAAAATTACTTTAGCCGACGACCGTCTTAGACGGTCGTCAGCTAAAACCCTATTTTTTTAAAAAATTACTTTAGCCGACGATAGTCTTATATGTCGTCGCTAAAACCCTATTTTAAAAAAATAATTGATTTTGGTATCCCAAAACCTCGTATTTTGCACTGCAATTTTTATACACCACTCTCATTATCAACAACAATCAACGCACAACATATTCAAGAACATTAATTTCATCAACATACTAGTAGCGTCGATAAAATCACTTACACAATTGTAACACAAATATAAATATACAAGAGTACTACAACAACACAACTAGAATCCACTGCCAAAATCATCTAAATGTCGAAATGTAGTAGTAGAAGGATTACCACCATCCCCTAGATCCTCGTCACGAGGCTGTGAAGATGGGGTCTGTCCGAAGAGAGAAGGCGGTGGAGCAGTGCCTCGCAGCCCACTGAGTAATGGTCCAGTCGGGCCATCATATAGTCCATCATGGCCTGCTGCTGTCTCTGGAAACTCTCTAACCGCGACTCAGTCCTCTGCTCGCTCTCATGTAACCGCGTCTGAGTCCTCCTTTCATTCTCAGCCCGGAGCTCCCTCTCCGCTCTCAACTGCTCCTCGAGATAGGCAATCCGTGCATCCCGTCCGCGAGGGCGCTGGAAGCCGGGGGTATCTTTCAATACATGGTGAGCCTCGGCTCCCATCATCTTAGTGCGGTACCGACTACCTCTAGGAGGGTAGACGGTACCCCACACCCTAGCGCGAACATAAGGATCGGCCTGATCGATCTGTCCAATGGCAGAATCGAGGTCAGTCTCCGCTAAGTCTGGATACTGCTCCCGATCAATCTAAGGTTGTCCCAACCACACTTTCGCAAACATTCTTTTCAATGTGCATGACATCCAAGAAGTTCCTTATCAGTAACTTGGACCAGTAAGGCAATTCCCAGAATATACTTTTGTGCGACCAATACTTATACCTGTCGGGCCTTTCAGGGGTTGCTGCAAGCACATCAGGATGGTTGCTAAGCTGACCAAAATCGTACTCATTAAGAATTGATAGTATTTCATCACCTGTCCACTGTCGTGGTGGCTCGCCCATTTCTACAGTGCCATCAAATGCTGCAGCATCCATACGCCACTCATGTTCCCTATCAAGCCATATCCGATGACGCATTCGGATAACTTTCCTGATGGTACCTAGAACAATGCATTCAAACACCTTTGGACAACATCTATATCCGCTAATAACAGATCCAGACGGCATTCCATATGCGGGAAAATCACTAATAGTGCCGATACACATGGCGTGCAAGTAGAACGTCTCGGACGAATAGCGCCGTGCGTGGGATGACCTTGCTCCCACAACAATTTTAGCTCCTCTATCAAAGGTCTCATATACACATCGATACACTTTCCGGATATCCGGCCGGGACTAACAAGGTCAACATATTATACTCCTTCCGCATACACATCCACGGAGGAAGATTGTAAGGAATCACTACAACAGGCCATATGGTATATGAAAGACTCATGTTACCAAAAGGGTTGAAACCATCAGATGCAATCCCGAGCCTCACATTTCGGATATCTGAAGAAAAATTCGGATACTCCCTATCTATATGCTTCCACGCTTCTCCATCTGAAGGGTATATCATAGTATCCCTGTCATTAGTGCGCGGCTCGGCATGCCATCTCATTGCTTTTGCGGTGTGAGGAGACATAAAAAGCCGTTCCAACCTGTCCTTCAGTGGAAAATACCAAAGTACCTTCACCGGTTTCTCTTTTCCAGAAGGAGAGATCCTATATCTCTCTGTATCACATACATGACATCTCGTGAGGTCTTCATTAGGATGCCCCCAGAATAGAACACAATCATACATGCAGACGTGGATCTTAATGTAGGAAAGACCAAGATCTTTCAAAATTCGTCTCATTTTTGAATATGTATTAGGAAGATGATGACCCTGTGGAAGCATATTACTCGTAAGCTCCAAGTAATCATCTACAGACTTGATGGATGATTTGTTTTCCACCTTTAATCTCATCGTTTCCATGACACAATCAAGAACAGTCATGTTACACCACAGGTATAGAGGGTCCATTGGAGTTGAATTAGCTTATTGTACTTGTCAAGCCCAGTATTGCAAGGCAACGGTCTACAGGGTCGTGGGATTTGCTCAGTTGGTACAAACGTCTCGGAAAAACCAAACACATCATCAATCAACCTCCTCTTCGGATCGGTGAACCCGACGTTACCACTAAATTGTCCGTGATCATACGGAATAACGAGTCGGTGCTTCACCATGGTATATCCAACATGTATATTTACTCCAAATACCATTCTTCTTTAGGTGTTCCCAGACCTCATCAAATGGAAAACGAAACATATCACTGCGACATCTACATTTATTACATGGACAGTAGTGCAACGTATTACCACTGTCGTGCTCTTTTACAAATCTCATAAACTGCTTCATCCCATCCATTACACTTGGATCCCATTTTCGTAACCCAATCCAACTCTTATCCATCCTGAATATGTATACATTTTCCAATATTAATCCAACTAATTAATTTTGTTCAAATTATAAATGAAATCACAACAAACAATTAATCATAATGATTATCATCATAAAACTTAATCGTTTTACATAAAAGCTATCGAATGTAACATGAATAATACAAAGTTTCGAAATCACAATAAAAAATACAATAAAATACATACCTTAATCGAAATGGTGATTATAACAACCGATAGAAACCTTCGGCACTCCAGCTTGCACAACTCAAAGTAGCAACTCACAAGCTTTTTTCGGGAATAATTGAAATAATCGGGAATAGAAATGTGCTCTTTAGCGAGGAGAGGTGCAACATTGGGTTGGTGTTCCCTGAAATATAAATACTTTTCACTTTGAGGTTTAGCCGACGACCTAGATCTAGGTCGTCAGCTAAAGTATATTATTTTTTTTTTAAAAAAAGGGTTTAGCCGACGACCTAGATCTAGGTCGTCGGCTAAACCATTACATTATTATTTTTTTCGGAAGGAGTTTGGCGGCGACCTAGATCTAGGTCGTCGGCTAAAGTAAATTATTATTTTTTTAAAAGGGTTTAGCCGACGACCTAGATCTAGGTCGGCTAAACCATTACATTATTATTTTTTTTTTCGGAAGGAGTTTGGCTTGACGACCTAGATCTAGGTCGTCGGCTAAAGTAAATTATTTTTTTAAAAGGGTTTAGCCGACGACCTAGATCTAGGTCTTGGCTAAACCATTACATTATTATTTTTTTTTTCGGAAGGATTTTAGCCGACGACCTAGATCTAGGTCGTCGGCTAAAGGAAATTATTTTTTTTTTTTTTAAAAAAGGGTTTGCCGACGACCTTGTTCTAGGTGGTCGGCTATACAATTACATGATTATTTTTTTCGGAAGGACTTTGGACGACCTAGATCTAGGTCGTCGGCTAAAGTATATTTTTTTTTCTTTTCGGTCGGCTAAACGTTATGACGGTCGTCGGCTAAATATCTTCAATATAGCCGACGACTATTTTGAGCTTTAGCCGACGACCTCCACCAAGTCGTCAGCTAAAACCCTTTAGCCGACGGTATTTTGAGTCGTCGGCTAAAGTGCGGACTTTAGCCGACGATACTTTATAGTCGTCGGCCGTTTTTTTTCGGGTCGTCGGCTAAAGTACTTTTTTTGGTAGTGATTGATATTAGAGTGTTAGTATTTTCGGTATTAGAAGTATATTAGGACTCTATTTTAATAAAATAATGGTCTATTTGGTTACCATATAGGTTAGGAGTATTTTTAGACATATTTGACTTATTTTCCATGTTATAAGAGTCTTAATAGGCTTTTCTACAATACGAGTACGAATGAAGAAGACGAAGTGAGGATCGACGTAAGCGGCCATGCAACCCGCCATGCACACGCAATAGTCTCGTATTTTGGCCATAACTTACTCGTTCGAAGTCCGATTCAGGTGATTCAAGTGTCTATGGAAAGCTAAGAAAGAGAGATACAAATCTTATGAAGACCATAGGACCAAATTCGGAACCATTAGAGCCCAGAAATGACAAAACCAACAGCATCAGATTTGGTCCAAGCTTGATGAAGATTTGTGAAGATTTGGTGGGATATTGAGGAATATTTCATCCCATTTCTTTGTATTAAAGCATGTCTTCATTTGTCAAAGTTTTGTAGTATAATATGTTGTCATGAGGAAGACAATTTCCTACTCTAAGATACTTATTGTCTTTTTTTTTTCTTTTCAAAGATCATGTGATCTTGCCTTTGTTTGTTTTAGTCGATTGAGGAAGACTCACCTCCTATAAGTAGTCCTTGATTAGTCTTGTAAGAGAGAATCATGATATTGAATGTTGAAGAATAAGAATACATCTTGTATTTCTATCCTTGGTGAATGATTTTCATCGAACCTTGATTTTTATTCGACGCGTTTTCAAGTATTAATCCGATCGATTCTCAATAGGTCTTGGGAAGAAATCACTTTATCGAGTTATAGGTCTAATTCGATAAAAACCTTGTACATATTTTTGTTCGGCCGAATTGCCCTATTTTCGGACGATTTTACGTTGTATCATTTACATAAAATTATTACCCACATCCAAAAAAATATATAAAATACACTTCTGTTGCGTCGCATGCGAATTACGTTTACATACGAACGTTAAATTCGTATCATAAGTGGTATCAGAGACAACACCTGATTTTTTTTAATTCAGTTGAGGTATTTTGTTATCAATTTTTGTTTCCTAAAAAAAATAAAAATAAAATGTTTGATTTCTGTTATCCGTTCTCCAAATCTTCAAGTTTAGATCTTGTTGTTGATTGGTCAAAACCTCCTGTTTTTGATGAATGCGATTGTGAAATTTGTTCACAAGTGAAATCACACCAGATTGGCACGAAAGACGATTACGAGGCAATTTTCTTCGGTCTTGAAACTGCATCCGATGAATTCAACCACGATGATAAAGGTATTGCTTCACAAAATAGCTATTATTTTTTTATAACTAATGATAGTTATTTTGTTGGCACTTCTCAGAAATATTACTCTCGCCTCAAAGTGTTGAACCACACTCGAACGTCCGATAATTTTGATCTCTCTCCTTATCTTGATGACGACGGGATTGCGGAATTGAGGACAATTCCCTTCAAAGGGAGAGGGGATGATACGGGATTGACGAGCTCGAGTGAAGAAGACGTTATTATTGTTATTTTTATTATCATTTTCGGAATTGATATTAGAGTGTTAGTATTTTCGGTATTAGAAGTATATTAGGACTCTATTTTAATAAAATAATGGTCTATTTGGTTACCATATAGGTTAGGAGTATTTTTAGACATATTTGACTTGTTTTCCAAGTTATAAGAGTCTTAATAGGCTTTTCTACAATACGAGTACGAATGAACAAGACGAAGTGAGGATCGACGTAAGCGGCCATGCAACCCGCCATGCACACGCAGCAGTCTCGTATTTTGGCCATAACTTACTCGTCCGAAGTCCGATTCAGGTGATTCAAGTGGCTATGGAAAGCTAAGAAAGAGATATACAAATATTATGAAGATCATAGGACCAAATTCGTAACCACTAGATCCCAAAAATGACAAAACTGACAGCATCAGATTTGATCCAAGCTTGATGAAGATTTGTGAAGATTTGGTGGGATATTGAGGAAGATTTCATCCCATTTCTTTGTATTAAAGCATGTCTTCATTTTTCAAAGTTTTGTAGTATAATATGTTGTAATGAGGAAGACAATTTTCTAGTCTAAGATACTTGTTGTCTTTTTTTTTTTTTTCTTTTCAAAGATCATGTGATCTTGCCTTTGTTTGTTTTAGTTGATTGAGGAAGACTCACCTCCTATAAGTACTCCTTGATTAGTCTTGTAAGAGAGAATAATGATATTGAATGTTGAATAATAAGAATACATCTTGTATTTTTATCCTTGGTGAATGATTTTCATCGAACCTTGATTTTTATTCGACGCGTTTTCGAGTATTAATTCGATCGATTCTCAATAGGTCTTGGGAAGAAATCACTTTATCGAGTTATAGGTCTAATTCGATAAAAATCTTGTACATATTTTTGTTCGGCCGAATTGCCCTACTTTCGGACGATTTTACGTTGTATCATTTACATAAAATAATTACCCACATCCAAAAAAATACATAAAATACACTTCTGTTGCGTCGTATTCGAATTACGTTTACATACGAACGTTAAATTCGTATCATAGGTGGTATCGGAGACTGCACCTGAATTTTTTAATTCAGTTGAGGTATTTTGTTATCAATTTTTCTTTCCTAAAAAAAATGTTTGATTTCTGTTATCCGTTATCCGAATCTTCAAGTTTAGATCTTGTTGTTGATTGGTCAAAACCTCCTGTTTTTGACGAATGCGATTGTGAAATTTGTTCACAAGTGAAATCACACCCGATTGGCATGAAAGACGATTACGAGGCAATTTTCTTCGGTCTTGAAACTGCATCCGATGAATCCAACCACAATGATAAAGGTGTTGCCTCACAAAGTAGCTATTATTTTTTAATAACTAATGATAGTTATTTTGTTGGCACTTCTCAAAAATATTACTATTTCCTCAAAGTGTTGAACCACACTCGAACGTCCGATAATTTTGATCTCTCTCCTTATCTTGATGACGACGGGATTGCGGAATTGAGGAAAATTCCCTTCAAATGGGGAGGGGATGATACGGGATTGACGGGCTCGAGTGAAGAAGACGTTATTATTGTTATTTTTATTGTCATTTTCGGAATTGATATTAGAGTGTTAGTATTTTCGGTATTAGAAGTATATTAGGACTCTATTTTAAAAAAATAATAGTCTATTTGGTTACCATATAGATTAGGAGTATTTTTAGACATATTTGACTTGTTTTCCAAGTTATAAGAGTCTTAATAGGCTTTTCTACAATACGAGTACGAATGAAGAAGACGAAGTGAGGATCAACGTAAGCGACCATGCAACCCGCCATGCACACGCAGAAGTCTCTTATTTTAGCCATAACTTACTCGTCCGAAGTTCGATTTAGGTGATTCAAGTGGCTATGGAAAGATAAGAAAGAGAGATACAAACCTTATGAAGACCATAGGACCAAATTCGGAACCATTAGAGCCCAGAAATGATAAAACCGACAGCATCAGATTTGGTCCAAGCTTGATGAAGATTTGTGAAGATTTGGTGGGATATTGAGGAAGATTTCATCCCATTTCTTTGTATTAAAGCATGTCTTCATTAGTCAAAGTTTTGTAGTATAATATGTTGTCATGAGGATGACAATTTCCTAGTCTAAGATACTTGTTGTCTTTTTTTTTTCTTTTCAAAGATCATGTGATCTTGCCTTTGTTTGTTTTAGTTGATTGAGGAAGACTCACCTCCTATAAGTAGTCCTTGATTAGTCTTGTAAGAGAGAATCATGATATTGAATGTTGAAGAATAAGAATACATCTTGTATTTCTATCCTTGGTGAATGATTTTCATCGAACCTTGATTTTTATTCGACGCGCTTTCGAGTATTAATCCGATCGATTCTCAATAGGTCTTGGGAAGAAATCACTTTATCGAGTTATAGGTCTAATTCCATAAAAACCTTGTACATATTTTTGTTCGGCCGAATTGCCCTACTTTCGGGCGATTTTACGTTGTATCATTTACATAAAATAATTACCCACATCCAAAAAAATACATAAAATACACTTCCGTTGAGTCGCATGCGAATTACGTTTACATACGAACGTTAAATTCGTATCATAAGTGGTATCGGAGACAGCACCTGATTTTTTTAATTCAGTTGAGGTATTTTGTTATCAATTTTTCTTTCCTAAAAAAAATAAAAAAAATGTTTGATTTCTATTATCCGTTCTCCGAATCTTCAAGTTTAGATCTTGTTGTTGATTGATCAAAACCTCCTGTTTTTGACGAATGCGATTGTGAAATTTGTTCACAAGTGAAATCATACCCGATTGGCATGAAAGACGATTACGAGGCAATTTTCTTCGGTCTTGAAACTGCATCCGATGAATTCAACCACGATGATAAAGGTGTTGCCTCACAAAGTAGCTATTATTTTTTTATAACTAATGATAGTTATTTTGTTGGCACTTCTCAGAAATATTACTATCGCCTCAAAGTGTTGAACCACACTCGAACGTCCGATAATTTTGATCTCTCTCCTTATCTTGATGACGACGGGATTGCAGAATTGAGGACAATTCCCTTCAAATGGGGAGGGGATGATACGGGATTGACGAGCTCGAGTGAAGAAGACGTTATTATTGTTATTTTTATTGTCATTTTCGGAATTGATATTAGAGTGTTAGTATTTTCGGTATTAGAAGTATATTAGGACTCTATTTTAATAAAATAATGGTCTATTTGGTTACCATATAGGTTAGGAGTATTTTTAGACATATTTGACTTGTTTTCCAAGTTATAAGAGTCTTAATAGGCTTTTCTACAATACGAGTATGAATGAAGAAGACGAAATGAGGATCGACGTAAGCGGCCATGCAACCCGCCATGCACACGCAGCAGTCTCGTATTTTGGCCATAACTTACTCGTCCGAAGTCCGATTTAGGTGATTCAAGTGGCTATGGAAAGCTAAGAAAGAGAGATACAAATCTTATGAAGACTATAGGACCAAATTCGTAACAATTAGAGCCCAGAAATGACCAAACCGACAGCATCAGATTTGGTCCAAGCTTGATGAAGATTTGTGAAGATTTGGTGGGATATTGAGGAAGATTTCATCCCATTTCTTTGTACTAAAGCATGTCTTCATTTGTCAAAGTTTTGTAGCATAATATGTTGTCATGCGGAAGACAATTTCCTAGTCTAAGATACTTGTTGTCTTTTTTTTTTTTCTTTTCAAAGATCATGTGATCTTGCCTTTGTTTGTTTTAGTTGATTGAGGAAGACTCACCTCCTATAAGTAGTCCTTGATTAGTCTTGTAAGAGAGAATCATGATGTTGAATGTTGAAGAATAAGAATACATCTTGTATTTCTATCCTTGGTGAATGATTTTCATCGAACCTTGATTTTTATTCGACGCGTTTTCGAGTATTAATCCGATCGATTCTCAATAGGTCTTGGGAAGAAATCACTTTATCGAGTTATAGGTCTAATTCGATAAAAACCTTGTACATATTTTTGTTCGGCTGAATTGCCCTACTTTCGGACGATTTTTCGTTGTATCATTTACATAAAATAATTACCCACATCCAAAAAAATACATAAAATTCCGTTGCATCGCATGCGAATTACGTTTACATACGAACGTTAAATTCGTATCACCTCCAAAACACAACTAATCACAAACGGCAACGATCCCAAGATTACCGAATTCACGAGAATGATAGTGTGCTGCCTTGAGTCGGCCAACACGACAACAATGACTCACGGATGGGCACCATCCTCGGCGGTCCCAATTCAATACCTCGATTACCTTAGAATGGTCTATCGATAACAACGACATAACGTATGGGAACTATCCTCGACAGCCCCAATTCAATACCTCGTTTGCCTTAAAATGGCCAACCGATAACAATGATGCAGCGAATGATTCAATACCTCGGCTGCCTTAGAGTGGCCAACCGATAACAATAATCCCATGAATGATTGAACACTTTGATTACCTTAGAACGGTCAATCGATAACAATGATACAATGAATGATTGAGCACCTCAATTGCCTTAGAACGGCCAATCAATAACAATGATACAATGAATGCCTCAGCACCATTAATCGGTTATCGACGACGAAGATGAGAACGAATACGACAATGCCTTCAATCGGCCAATACATCATGAATGACAGGACGCCAACATTAATAACAATAATTACAACAATGTCTTAGATCGACATCAATATTAACAACAATAATCGATAAATCGATACCGCGAACCGGCTATCGACAATAACATTAACAGCGAGTACCTCAATGCCTTGAATCGGACATTAATGAACAATAATAAACATTTGGCATAATTGCCGAAGAGTATCATATCGAACGATCCCTTAATATCAATGAATTCATGAGGAAACTAAGTCTCGGAATGATACAACACATTCATACACATATATGATAACATTAATCTCATTGACTAGTACAAGTATAAAACTTGCCTCAACCGAAGGATATGAAATCCTTCCACGAACAACGAACGGTGTCCTCCGATAAACACAAGCACTCGAACAACCTTGAATGAAATACAATTACCAACGATTCGCTTAATATACGAATCAAGCATGATCACAATTAACTCAAAAGTCGATACAACAATACCCAAACTCATTGAAGCAATTCAACAAACACGTTGTAGACAACCTCCAATTGTTTACAACCAATCTCTATTATATCGATACCAAACCTCCAATGAATGATTCAATCCAACAAAATATTTTAAATACAATCAATATTCTCATAGGAATACACAATTCGAGATTCCAACAACATCTAATCGAAACCCCAATTCCAAAATCAACATCCAACATGTTCTTGAATAATCCTCCAACAATATAATGATAATTCATAAAAACTCATAATCATATGTATATCCCTTCACATATCATGATTACAACATCCAAATCATCATATTCCCATTGAAAAATCGAAATCTAGAGTTTGAAGAAATTACCTTAGATTTGGGATGAAGAATCCAAAAAGATGTTGTTAATTTACACCAAGAACTCAAGGAGGATGAAATCTCTGAGATTGATGATGATAAATCGCCCAAGAATTCGCCCAAAAATCGCCCAAGGAGAGGAGAAATGAAGAGGAGGATGAAATGAGCTTCCTTCCTCCAAAAATCCGCTGAAAAGGGTGATCTGACCCGTGTGCCGCGGCCCGGACTGAGTGTGCCACGGCCCGCGGCTGAAAAAATGCTCCCAACCATCTTAGTGCCACGGCCCGGCCATCAGAGGGCCACGGCCCGCAGTACAGCTGCGCTAGGCTCACTGTGTAGTCTTAGCTATTTCGACCATAACTCCTTCGTCCGGACTCTGATTGACTCACCGTTTGAACAATTGGAAAGATAACTTGATGCTATATAATACTGAAAGGATTCAAAAATTTCGGAGTATCCTAGAATTGATGGTGATTTTACAAAGTCGAACTCATATGTCCTTTCCAAGAATTGATGGTGATTTTACAAAGTCGAACTCATACGTGTAAAAATCGCTTAAGAACACGAAATTCAACAGAATGACACCGAGACGAACTCGGATGACAAAAAGTGTAGAATTAATCATTCTTGGAATGACGAAACGGTCACAATAGAGTTGCTAAGACGGACTTCTGCCAAAAAAAGAAAATTATCGGAAATCGAAATTGCTGATATTACAAGTACTCCATTGAGAAAAGCACTTTTCACGTCCATTTGGTAGACTTCAAAATCCTCGTATGCTGCATATTCAAGGAATATTCTGATAGCTTCAAGTCTTGGTACAGGAGCATATGTTTCATCAAAATCTATTCCTTCACATTGAGCATATTCTTTTGCAATGATTCTGGATTTATTCCTAACAACAGATCCATCTTCATCACATTTGTTTTTATACACCCATTTGATGCCCATGACTTTCTTTTGATCCGGTTTTTTTGTTAGTTCCCAGACATTGTTTCTTTCCATCTGGTTGAGCTCTTTTTGCATTGAAATTATCCATGAGTAGTCCTCCAGAGCTTTATCTGTTGTCTTGGGTTCCATCTGAGACATGAAACATGATAACATTGCCATGCCCGCCGGTTATGTGGATTGTCTGGTTCTGACTCCATCAGTTAGGTTTCCAATTAACTGTTGAATGGGATGATCTCTGAGCCATTTGGGGATATCAGCTTTAGGGTTTGTTCCCCATGTTGAGTTGCTTTGATGAACTTATTCTCTCTCTGCATCTGCTTGGTTATGACTTCTTGATCTGCAACTGGATCAGCTACGGTCTTGTCATCTGCAGGTGGGGATCCCGTCTGCTCAGCAGATGCGTCTTTGTCAGCTATCGTTGGGTCTTCATCAGCTACAATTGGATCAGGTAGGTTTTGGGATCCTATTTGATCTGCAGTTAAGTCTTTAGGTTGATCTGCAGTTGGGTCTTCAGCCTGGTCTACAAGAGTCCATCATTCCTATGTCATGAATGATAACTTCTTCTAGGGTGGCAGATTTGAGCTTTTTCTCAATCGATTTCACATGTTTCCTGTACTCAACAGTCGACTCATCAAACACAACATGAGGTGTTTTTTCCACAACTAATGTTCTTTTGTTAAATACTCTGTATGCCTTGCTTATTTGGGAGTATCCCATAAATAGACCATCATCAATTTTAGGATCAAAGGCATTCAGTTGGATTTTACCTTTGTTGTGGATGAAACACTTACAACCAAATATATGAAAATATGCAACGGTTGGTGTTCTGCCAGTACAAACATCATAGGGAGTTTTGCCATATCTCCCTAATATCATACTCATTTTCTAAGTATGGCATGCTGTGTTGACATCTTCAGCCCAGAACCTCTTTGGCAGGTCAGCTTCAGCAATCATTGTCCCGACAGCTTCCTTCAAGGTTCTGTTTCTTCTTTGAGCAATACCATTTTGCTGTGGTGTTCTTGCGGCAGATACTTCATGCTGGATTCCATTTTGATCACTATACTCAATGATTGCCTTGTTGAGAAATTCTCCTTCTCTATCTGATCTGATCTTGATGATGGAGAGAGATTTCTCATTCTGAATCTTCCTTAGCAGCTCAGGTAACTTTGTCAGTGTTTAACTCTTTTTATAGAGAAAAACAACCCATGTGTACCTTGAGTTGTCATCTACTACTACTAGAGCATGCTTCCTTCCACTCAATGTCCTTGCCTTGATGGGGCCAAATAGATCCATATGAAGTAGATCCAAAATCCTAGTTGTGAGAGTGGTAGGCTGAACTGGTTTGAATGATGCTCTGGTCTGCTTTCCTTTCTGGCATGCATCATAGAGAGCTTCTTTCTTGAATACTTCTTCTGGAAGTCCTCTAACCATCTTTTGAGAGCTTATCTTGTTGATGGCTTTAAAGTTCAGGTGACATAATCTCTTGTGCCATAGCCATCCATTTTCAGCAATTGTCTTAGACAGAAAGTAGGTGTTTGAAGTGCATGTATTCCAATCTATCATGTAGACATATCTTCTTCTGAATCCTTATAGCTTCACTTCTCCAGATAGGATATCAATCACCATGCATTTCCAAATGGTGAAGACTACTAGGTTCTTCTCATCACAGAATTGGATCATGCTCAACAGGTTGTATTTGAGCCCTTTGACATAGTGAACTTTGGATATGGTTATATATCCTTTGTACAGCTCTACAAATCCTTTTGTGTGACCGCTAGAGCTATCTCCAAAGGTGACACCTGGGCCTCTTTCTTTGGTGTAGTTTGAAAGCACCTTCTTATTTCGTGTCATGTGCCTTGAGCACCCAGAATCTACAAACCATTCTTCACCTCCTATTGTTGAGCTTGAGGAGATGTGGTAGTAGTCGTTCCATCTTTTATGCAATCAGACAAGCAGAGATTTAGGTACCCAAATTTGTGTGGGTCCTTTGGGGTTTGTAGGCTTCCTGGAGAATTGGTTTCTCCTTGGTTTATAAAGGTTTATGTTGTCTACCCCTATAAGGTGTGTGCTGTCTGGGTCTATATCCATGGTTAGGATTGTGTACTGGATATGCCTCATAAAATCTGTGGTGTGGGCCATTTCTAAATCTTGGTTGAGACCATTTGTTAAATCGTTGGGGTCTCCACACCTGTTCATTTTGGAAATTTGGATAACCTTGAGGTTTCCATTTGCCTCTCCCATTGTGAAATCTGTTTTTAGGGAGTTTTTGGTAACAGTTGGCATAATGTCTTGGCTGCTGCTTTTGCCTTGGCCATTGCCTAGTCTCCTATCTAGGTGGCTGTCTTGTGAACCTTGCTGCTGCCTAAACTTTTGACTGTTTTGCTGCCTATTTTGAAATACGGGTTTATATGTAGGCTCAGCAGCTTGGACAATTGTTTCTCCCTTCATAAAAATGGTTTTTGAACTAGAGGGAGTGTTGGGGTCATATCCAAGGCCTGATCTGGAATAAAGTGGCCTCTTGTTCATACAAAATTCATCGAGGGTGATACAGAATTAAATAGTCCGAATAAAGAAACCGATGCAAGGATCGACGTTAAAGGCCTTACAACGCGCCGTGCACGTGCGACTACATTTTTAGACGAGAAAACGGACATAAGACGTAAAAGGAATGTCCAACCTGCCGGAAAATGTCCAACCGGCCGGAAAATATCCAACCTGCCGGAAAATATCTCGCCTGCCGGAAATGGCCGAGCACTGCCGACCGAACCCGGCCGTGTCGTCCGACACGGCCCGTGCCGAGATGTCCCAGAATTGTGAAACTGACTGTCGGCCGAACCCGACCGTGTCATCCGACACGGTCGAGTCACACTCTTCCGGATAAGGAGATCTCGCTGTCCGACCAACCCGACCGTGCCAGGCGACACGGTCGAGTCCTGCCAAACGTCCTTGTCACGCCGCACGGTTGAGTCACTGTCGGTCCTTGTCGCGCCGCGCCCGTGTCGAGTCCTGCCAAACGTCCTTGTCGCGCCGTGCCCGTGCCGAGTCACTGTCGGACGAGTCGCTGTCGGACGTCCCTGTCGCGCCGCGACCGTGTCAGTCGGACACGGTCGAGTCACTGCCGGCCAGATGCGCGCCGCGGCCGTGTCAAACGACACGGCCCGTGTCCGGCAGCAGCCTACTTTTTTTAATTGCTGATTTTGTGTGTTTTGTCTTCTCTTTTGCTTTCTTTACTTATTTTAGGGATTGTGTTCTGTGATTGATGTTTATTGTTTGTATTTTATTGTTGATTTGTTTTGATTATTCAAAGATTTTATAAATCTTTGAATTATTTTCTTTTTTTTTGTTTGATTCCTTGGACTTAGACTACATCCCCTATAAGTAGTCTTTGATTATCACTTGTAAGGAGATATAGTATGATGAATTTGAATGTGAAAGAATACACTTTGTGTTTCTATCCTTGGTAAATGATTTTTACCGAAACTTGATTTTTATTCGACGCGTTTTCGAATATTAATCCGATTGATTCTCAATAGGTCTTGGGAAGAAATCACCTTATCGAATTATAGGTCTAATTCGATAAACCCTTGTTCTTGATCGTTCAAGTCTTCTTGATCGATATTATCACTTTTCCGATATTACTTCTATTTTCCATTTGTTCGAATTTTCCTCGTCATATTCGATATTACATCACAAAATACATCCAAAAAAACCATATTCGTAAAAAGACTTCCGCTACAATATTCCTACATATACTCCGAACGATACGTATCCGCCTCCTCCGGGATAATTCGTATCATAAGTGGTATCGGAGCCCAGGGTCATCTCCTTGGGCGATTTTCTTCAACGATTTCTTGTGAAGAACTATCTCTTGATTCTTGTTATGGATTTTTCCGATCCCGATTTCTTGATGAAACTCCGGGACGCACTAAGCGGTCTACCGGAACCACGTATGCAAGAAAGACGCAGAGACGATGCCAACGGTATTGATTTCTTGGCCAAATTCCGCAGCATACCGGAATTTCACGGAGATAGTAATCCAGATGCGTGCATAGATTGGCTTCATGTTTGTGAGGAGCACTCGGACTTCAAGGCTGCCCCGATCAACCACCGCGTTTCGTTGGTGGCAAGGCGCCTCCGCGGTAGCGCCGCCGTCTGGTGGCAAAAATTGAAACAGTCCCGTTCACAACAACGTAAGCCTAAAATCCAAGATTGGCTTAATTTCAAAAAATATTTCAATCGAAGGTTCAAATCCCCATCTTACCACCAATCCTTCGACGCCCCGCCACCGGCATTCAATCTAAGGTCTTCCTCCATCAAGGAATTCCCAGCAGAATCTTTTTTCGATGAAGACAATGTCCCTACGGTCATTTTAAATGAAGTAGACGAGACAGAGTTTTCAACGGAGCAATTCAACGAAGAAGGTGAGTTGAGCCGTGTATCCCTAGTTGACGAACCTGGATCTTGCTACTTTGAGCATGAGCCAGTTGGTTGTGTTGGCAAATTTGACCAAGACGGACCAACTTATGTTAATGGTGAGGAACTTGATTCTAGCCACACTGATTCTGGAACTAAAATGGAGGAATTTGATTTCTTCTGGTCTCACTTGGCTACCGCCATTAATGGAGTTTTTGACGGTTCTTGTCAATGGGATGACGAAAATTTACCTGTGCCGCCACCGCCATCTTCCCCAGTCTTGGCAGCCCTGATTGTCGCTATAACAGCAGTACCAGATCGAGATCCAGCTTCCCATGTCTCACAACCACCGTGCCACACGACCGCCGCCACGATGGACCACCAGTCATCCACCATAATCCATATCCCCACGACCATGCTTCATGAAATCCATGATTATGATGGACCACCTATTTTTGATAAAGATGAAGAACGGTGCTATATTTACCCAGTGATTCCTGTTTATGATACCGAGCCAAAAGACGAGCCTTCCCAATATTTTGATGTGAAAGGTGATTCCGAGGCAATTTTCTTGGTTCTTGAAATTGCATCCAATGAGTTCAACCACGATGATAAAGATTTTGCCTCACAGAATAATAATTATTATTATTTCATTAATAATGATAGTTATTTGTTTGGTGATTCCCGTAGATCCCATACTACTTATCGTCTCAAGATTTTGGGCCATGTACGCACTGCGGACATTTTCGAGGTCAAATATGTAGAGGCTTTAGTTAATTATCTTGATGACGAAGGAAGATCGGAATTGAGGACAATTCCCTTTAAAGGGGGAGGGGATGATACGGAATTGAATAGTCCGAATAAAGAAACCGAAGCAAGGATCGACGTTAAAGGCCTTACAACGCGCCGTGCACGTGCGACTACATTTTTAGACGAGAAAACGGACATAAGACGTAAAAGGAATGTCCAACCTGCCGGAAAATGTCCAACCGGCCGGAAAATATCCAACCTGCCGGAAAATATCTCGCCTGCCGGAAAATATCGCACCTGCCGGAAATGGCCGAGCACTGCCGACCGAACCCGGCCGTGTCGTCCGACACGGCCCGTGCCGAGATGTCCCAGAATTGTGAAACTGACTGTCGGCCGAACCCGACCGTGTCGTCCGACACGGTCGAGTCACACTCTTCCGGATAAGGAGATCTCGCTGTCCGACCAACCCGACCGTGCCAGGCGACACGGTCGAGTCCTGCCAAACGTCCTTGTCACGCCGCACGGTCGAGTCACTGCCGGTCCTTGTCGCGCCGCGCCCGTGTCGAGTCCTGCCAAACGTCCTTGTCGCGCCGCGCCCGTGCCGAGTCACTGTCGGACGAGTCGCTGTCGGACGTCCCTGTCGCGCCGCGACCGTGTCAGTCGGACACGGTCGAGTCACTGCCGGCCAGATGCGCGCCGCGGCCGTGTCAAGCGACACGGCCCGTGTCCGGCAGCCAGCCTACTTTTTTTAATTGCTGATTTTGTGTGTTTTGTCTTCTCTTTTGCTTTCTTTACTTATTTTAGGGATTGTGTTCCCATATTTTGTGATTGATGTTTCTTGTTTGTATTTTATTGTTGATTTGTTTTGATTATTCAAAGATTTTATAAATCTTTGAATTATTTTCTTTTTTTTTTTGTTTGATTCCTTAGACTTAGACTACATCCCCTATAAGTAGTCTTTGATTATCACTTGTAAGGAGATATAGTATGATGAATTTGAATGTGAAAGAATACACTTTGTGTTTCTATCCTTGGTAAATGATTTTTACCGAAACTTGATTTTTATTCGACGCGTTTTCGAATATTAATCCGATTGATTCTCAATAGGTCTTGGGAAGAAATCACCTTATCGAATTATAGGTCTAATTCGATAAACCCTTGTTCTTGATCGTTCAAGTCTTCTTGATCGATATTATCACTTTTCCGATATTACTTCTATTTTCCATTTGTTCGAATTTTCCTCATCATATCGATATTACATCACAAAATACATCCAAACACACCATATTCGTAAAAAGACTTCCGCTACAATATTCCTACATATACTCCGAACGATACATATCCGCCTCCTCCGGGATAATTCGTATCAAAGGGTTATAGATCCCTTGAGGGATGTTATTTCCTCAGCTTGTGTATTACTTAGCTGTGTCAGTTTTTGGCAAACTCAGATTTAACATAAGCAAGTGCAGCTCATTTCTCACTGTTTAAAACAGTTAGCCTTTTAATCTCAGTTGTAGTATTATCAGCCGGGTTTTTCAATTTGTTTTCAGCCTATTTTTCAAATTCAGATTTGATTTTTGTTAACTCTAGGCTGAGTTTTTCAAAGTTATTTTTCAGCTGCCTATTCTCATCTTGCAGCTGTGTTTTCTCAGCTGTCATAGTCAAGTGTGTAGATTTTAATTTTTCAAAGTCTTTAAGGAGCTGATTGACAAATTCATGTAAGTCAATATCTTGAGATATGTCTGAGCTGTCATTATTAGAAATTTAGGGTTTAGATGTTACCTCTTCATCAGCTAGGTTGGCCATCAGACAGTTGTATTCATCATCATCATCATCAGAGAAGAATCCACCACTTGATTCTACTCTTTCTTCAATCTACTCTTCTCCAATGAGAGCTTTTCTTTTGTCTTGGCTTCATCTCTCTTGAGATCAGGGCAGTCAAATTGTATATGCCCGGTTTTGTGGCAATTATAACATTCCACCCATGGATGCCTTATCAGTCGCGAAACTTCTGAAAACCTTGTTCACAGAAGTACTCCGAACTCAGCTTTTAAGACAAGAGTGTTTGTCTTCTCCAACTAAAGAGTTTCTTAGAATATGATTGTTTTAAGCTTTGCTCTTTCACGATGCTATAGATCTCTTTGATAGCTTTGTTTGCTTTGATTGCTTTGTTCGCTTATAAGTATTGTTAGCATTGTACTTTGCTCAATTCACATCTTCAGATATTTATAGTAGATCCTTCAGCTGCCTTCATAGCCATTTCATCACTGTAACAAATTCGCCCGTTGGAGAGTGGACTTCTTTGTTTATCTTATCATTCCGTTACACGACTTGCTTCCCCTTTTCAATTCCGACCGTTTGAAAGACTTTCTTTGTTAGCGCCGTTATTCTTGATTAGAATAACCATAAGTCTTCAGAACGCGGATCTCAAGGAATATTTTATTCCTAGCATTCTGGGAATCTTTCCAGTTTGTCTCCTTACATCTTGCATGTGGCTTTCTATAATTGTTGACTTTCAATGCTTGCTGACGTGGACTGAGTATCTTGAACTTGCCTGATATTTTGACTGAGAACTTATCGGATATCTCTTGGTCAAACCTGCCTGAAGTGCAGTCAACCTTCTCTGATGTGAAACCTCTCTGCTCTGGACTTCTCTGAGATAAAGTTCTCTACTCTGAAGTTCTCCGATATGAAGTCCTCTGATCTAAAGTTCTCTGACCTGATGAATGTTCTCTGATCTGATGGTCAAACTTCAGCAGATATGTGTTGACCAGTTCTCGTCTGATAACTCGACTGTAGATGGGTTTTGGTCAAAACCTCTCTGATGTACTACATTGACCAAAACTTGTCTGATGTAATGCCTTCTTCAGAACTTATCTGCAGCTAGGTTTTGGTCAAACCTCTCTGATGTTTTGCGGTAACCAAAACTTCTGTGATAATGAACTTGCCTGATAACTTCTCTGATAAATGGCTATACTTAGTCAATATTGTACTGATCAAAACTTGATCAAGACTCAGCCTAAATTTAAAGGTCTATAGAAGATACTTATTTGGTTCTTCTTTACAATTGCCAAGTACTTAAAAATATACATTTGGATAATTATCAATAGAGGGATGAGATCTCAAAATCTAACAGGTATTCCTAACAAAAGGGACATCACCTCCCTTTCTTTTCCCTCTTCACTTCATCTTCTTCCCCTCTTTCTCTCACTTTGGCCTCCCCCTCCCCCATTGAAAGAGCTTCTATTGGAGATCCACTAACAAGCTCCATTTATGTGCCAAAGTTGAATCCAAGTTCATATTCAGGTAAGTTAGTTTCTTCATTTCATTGTCATCCAAGTAGAAATCAATTTTAGCTAACTTTAAGAATTGAAAGTTGATGAATGAACTTAAGTTTGATGTTCTAATATTTTGTATGTTGTTTCTAAGTTGATTCTAAGGTACTTAGGAGTGTTTATAACAAGTTTTATTCATGATTTAATTTTCATGTGCGGGTCGATTAGTTTAGGGTAACCCAACCATATGTTGTTTCCTGATTTTCTTACATAATATGTTGCTACTTGATGAGACAATGCTATGATGAATTTATGGGATTTTAATAAAATATTTGGTATTTTGAAAGAGAGGAAGAATCATGCTTAGTTCTTGATTTGTTGATGTATGTTCAAAGTGACTTGATATTTGTGATGATGTATGAAAGGAGTACATGACATGTTTTTATTAGATTTTTGTAAAATATTTAGAAATTTGTTTGAAAATAAGGACATGATGTTAGATTTATGGAGTTGAATATGTGTTAAATATTGAAGTTGATATAGTTAAAGAGCATGCTATGTATTGAGGATTTTTAAATCATGCTAGGTCTTTTTCATGTTAGGACCGAAATTTTAATTATCAACATGAGTATGGATAAATGTTTTGTTAGATATTTGATGATGTTTGATGTTTGATATTTGTTGACATTGGAAGTATGAAAATGTGTTAGTAGTTATTTTTCAAAAAAGATTATGAAATGGAGTTCGTAGTGTCGAAAAGCATGTTTGTATATTGACTCCTACATATGTTATAAGTATGATATGAATGATTAGAGTTTGCATGTTTAGGGTTTTCCTTTCAAGAAACGTACTTTAGGTTAATATGACGTTTTTTCCATTTTTGCCGGAAATTGGCAGTTTAGCTACACTTCACGGAAGCGGCCATAACATTCTCCAGGGTTAATATTTTTGAGATCCGTAAAATGAAAATGAAACTAGACTTCAGTGGATTTCTAGTGGTATAAGATGCACTGTCTAGTTCTTAGTGTTCAATTACAAAATTCCAATTCTTTCCAATCTTTGTGCACATTTATGTTTTTGATTATGTTAAGTGTTTGATGATGGTTTTCGAACCAAGAAATGTGTAACATAATAGAGTGTCGGTTACTGCTATTAGTATCTCTATATGTTATATGGTTAATTATGTTCTTTGTGAGAATCATAGCTTTCATCATTAAAACTTAAGTTGAATGCAAAGCCCTAAAGTCCAAACATGCAGATCGACTCCGTTGTCCGTTAGACTTTGTTAAGCTTGATCGACCGCTAAACTTAGTTGTTTACGATAGAAGGTGGAGCAGTAGACTGGAGCATAAGGAAGAGTCGGAATTCATTTTGATTGCGATTATTGCTTATCTAGGTGGCTTTCTATACGAAAATGATTTGAGCTTTGCTCTATTTTGATGAAATGTTTTACAAGCAAATTATGATTTCAAATGATTATGATGTATAAAAACTTTTATGTGGATTCTTATGAACCTATCACCGTTGTCTTACCAACCTATGAAATGATCGGATCCTGAGCTAGACAAAGGCGCTGGCCAGGGTTAGTGTACACAGTACTCGAGATTGTGAGCTCTCTTCGGAGTGGCTGATCTCGGGGAGTAACGTTCGCGGGAGGTGGCTACTTTCTCCGGCATAATTATGGATATGGTAAATCTGATGATATATGCAATGAAATGAAATAATCTAGTAAATATGGGCTTTTCTTAAACCCCCTGTGTGTTACTGCTTATATGCATGATGATAAACATGAAAGCATGTTTTATCTTTTGGCAATATGTTCACGGATTACGTTGTACTCAGCCCTATATCCCTTTAAAATGTGCAGGTTGAGCAGGAGATGTGACAGAGGGTGTTGAGTGGAAGTCTGTTATCTACAAATTATGTTAATCCCTGGTTACATATCTTCATATATGTAACCAACCATGTTTTTCCACAGCAAACACTTTTTATGATTTTGCTTTCTAAATCACGTCGTTTGTGATGTACTATAAAGCGTTTCCTAAACTTCAAGGCTATTATTATTATTATTATTATTATTATGTATTTTTACCTTGGATTCTAAGTTATTCCTACGACATTGATTCCCCTTCATGATGCCTTAATAGGTTATTCGTGGAAATCTACCCATCTTTCTTATGAACGTATGTTTCCCGCATTCTTCCCCATTTCTTAATTCCTGCCCCAGGTCACGCCCTGGATGTGCCATCCATAGGGATAAGGGGCCGTGACAGAATGGTATCAGAGAAGTTCGTTCGCTCTGAGTCTATGTTCTTTCAAGCGAAGTTTAGTTCGATTCTCTAAACTGATATAAGAATCAATATTCAACTCAACACCCCATCACGTCATGCCAACTGAAGAGTAAGGTAAATGATTTACAAGTCTTTATGATTCAAACTTGTGCCATGAAAAATGTATCTCTTTACGAGCTTTTATGAGATATTAATTATGAATGTGCATGGAACGATATGTATGATGATGCGTGTAATGTATGATTTTTTTTTACGATTACGCATGAATTGTTGCTGATGAAGAAGCATCAAAGACGAGAATCTGGAAACTTACTTAGGGTCTTCTACTACGTGAACGAGAACTTATGTTCCTTGAGTATTTCAACATATGCATGAATGTGAAGGGAGAACAACGACGATGTAATAACGAGAATCAATGATGCAGTGACATGTCCAATGAATATTAGTTACGTATGAGTAATGCGAGTAATAATACGAGTATGTTGTTTTTTATCGGGATGTCCATTTACGTCGGAACCCGAATAACTTTCATAACATACACCACTATAGAGTATATTATTATTTTTATGTGTTAGTGTTTCTCAGAGTCCAGAGTTCGAGTCGAGAACTTAGGGTGAGATTTATATCCTTCGTCTGAGAACCCTTTAGTAGAGTTGTTCTATTATGCTGAGATGTTGATATATAAGTACATTCTTCATAGGATGGAGACCACGAATACGACACCGCGGAAGTTAGCGAGGAGAAGGTAGACATTGTATGACCTTGTGGAGGCTTTTCATGGCACGTACCGAGGCACGGGTGCCACAGTAGCCCAATGCGTGTCGGACCTCGAGGTGACCTGGCGCCTAGCTACTCCTCATGATGTCTCAGACTACAAAGGCATTCAACGTCTTATTGACCTCCTTCCAATCGAGTTGAGGGAGTGGGCTACTGCAGTCTCATGGTACTTTATCTTTTGTGTGAGCCCATTTTGGTATCATCCGGAGATTTTGTGGCCTTTGATACCCGGATCACCACTCAGTACCTACAGCACAATATACCTCCCTCTGGATTTTGTCTGTGTTGTAATACCCGTAATTTTAATTTCCGGTAAATTTTTTTTCAGCGAAAGTCCATTTTGACGACTCGCTCATGACCATTTCGTAATTCCGAGAATGATTAATTTTTCACTTTTTATCATCCGAGTTCATTTCGGTGTCGTTTTGTTGAGTTCCGTGCTTTTTGGCGATTTTTCCGCACTTGAGTTCGATTCTTGCGAATCTCGTTCGAAACTACTGTCTCGAGTTTCCCGTAAGACCGTTTAACTTTGTTAGACGTGTTGTAAATTTCGGTTTGGTTATTCGATCACGTATCGTGATTTTCGGGCGTTTGGGCCATTTCGTAATTTCCCAAAGTTTTGGGGTGTTTGCCTTCGTATCGTCCTTTCAACCTTTGGGTTGTCGGAACCATGTTTTTGTTTAGTGCTTCACTCGTATTTTGAATGTTATACTATTCGTCGTGTTCGAGTCGTCGAGTCTTGGCGGCTAGGCACTGGCCGGCCACGCGCGACAGGGACCTTCCAGGTGCGCACGAGCATGGCGCACGAGCTGCGCGCACGATCCAGTGCTCGTGCGGCCCTGACTGCACACGCACGAGCGAGTGCTCGTGCCCAGTGCTCGTGTTTCCCGACAGTTTGCTGACAGTGGGCGTGCACGACCCGGCGCACGACCGGCCGCTCGTGCGTGCCTGCTCGTGCGTTGTTGGGCAGTATATATGGTCGAGCAGACGGGTTTACACCCATTTTTCTCATCCCGCTCATTTCCTTCCGCGGCTGGGGCTTGGAGTACATGATTAGATGTTGTTTATCTATAAATCCACGAAGTTCTTGAGTTTCTAACATCAATCAATCATCCCATAACCTCCTCCGATCTACCGAATCAAGGTTAGATTTCTTGATAATCTAGTTTTGGGGAAATTGGGGTTTTTGTTGGATTTCGTCCGTTTGAGCCGTAATAACTTAGTTTATTGATGGATTATTGATTATTTAGATGTATTATATTATTTCCCTTGTTATTACATGGTTGGATCGTATCGATTCGTTTTTTTGGTCGAGTTCTTGATCGACGCCTTGAAGGTGTCCGGTAGAATGTCATAGAGGGGTTTTCGGACGTTCTACGATTATTCTTCCTCGTGTGATCATTGATTTATTAATTATATGTTGTTAGGGTCTAGTTTCTTGTGAAGAAACCGAGTTGAACCCCTCCGTTCGTTGTCGTCTTCCTTTTCGATAGCGTCGGGCGTTTCGAAGCTTTTCGGTTGAGCCGTGTTCGTCAGGATACTTGCGTGCCGAGTTTGAGGCAAGTACCTTGTCCATACATTTCTTGTTTTGTGGATATGATTATTGGTGATCGTCTTGGTATGTTTGTTTGTTTGTTTGAAATGAGTTTCAAAAGATGTGGCTAGCCTCGTTAAAGGCTCATTTTCAAAATGCGTGTGTTTTGTAAATTGTGTGGGTTGTAAGTGACTACATGAATCCTTTGGATATGTTTGGTGTTGATGTTGCGCTCGATAACGCGTGTGTACGTATATTATCTCTTCTCGGTGCGTTATGGTTTGACGTTATGTTTTGCTAAGTGTTTGATGCCTCTTGGTGAATTGTTTGGATATCCTTGGTGTGATATGTTATTTGCACATGATTACTTCGCTCACCTCGGGAGGGTCCGACGGGGCCACGGAGGGAATTCCAATGGCTTTGACCTAGATTCACAAGTGCTGTGTATATTTTGTGAATGTGTTTGCTCACCTCGGGAGGGTTCGATGGGGCCACGGAGGGAATTCCAATGGCTTCGACCTGGATTCACGAGTGAAACTTCACGAGTGCGTGTGTATATTTTGTGAATGTGTTTGCTCACCTCAGGAGGGTTCGACGGGGCCACAAGGTAATTCCAATGGCTTCGACCTGGATTCACGAGTGAAACTTCACGAGTGCCTGTGTATGTTTTGTGAATGTGTTTGCTCACCTCGGGAGGGTTCGACGGGGCCACGGAGGGAATTCCAATGGCTTCGACCTGGATTCACGAGTGAAACTTCACGAGTGGGTGTGTATGTTTTGTCACGAGTTGGTGTTGATTTTATGTCCGTCGAGGACACGTGACGTGGGTTTTAACCTTGTGTATTGTTGTTGGTTTCATTTGTGAAAACAAAAGCTTTGGGTTGTGACCCTTGTTGATTTTGAAAGAGAAGGATTTGATAATCCTAAATTGTTTTCTATTAAGACTCTCGATGGCATTTTAAACTGTTTTATAAATTGTTTCCCTTGATTTGTGATCTTTCGGTTTTGGAATGTTTTACCCAAACTCATGCCTCGGGAAGTACTTTTCGTTACGTTTGGATCTTTGAGGATTCCTGGTTATTGTTATTCGTGGAATGTGAATTGTATGGCTCGTATTTGCACTTTGTTCTTGCACTAGCAAAACAGTGGAGTTTTGCTAACCCCCGAATATTCGGGGGGTGGATGTCTGTTTTTGCATTCAGGTTTGGGAGCATAACACAGGGTCGGCACGAAGGATGATGAAAGATGAACGATACTAATCACACGAGGATCCGTATGATGTCATTGGTTTAGTTATAGTTTATTTTCCGCTGTAGTATTCTTTCCCGTTGTACGAGAGTGTGTTGTATTCGACCCCTGCATGGGCATGTTATGAGTTTGAGTTGTATGTATTTATTGAAAGACCAAATCGGTCTACTGAGTCATTTTAGCCTTAAAGGCATTGTTGAGATGTTCTATGTTGTTATCAACCTGGTAGATCCTTGAGGAAAGGTTCTACGGTATGTAATATCCCTGAGCGAATTGGGGGTGTTACATAAATGGTATTGGAGCTTAGGTTGTGGAAACCTAGGCTGTCGGGTCAGTGGTGTCTGTTGAGTTTTGTCTCGTTGGATTTTGTCTGACTGAGTCATGTCGCGACGCGTCGTCTGAGTTGGTTGGTCGTGATTAGTATCGTGGGGCGATCATTATCTTCGTGCGACCTATGGATGTAAGTCTCTCTTCTTGTATTGTGCCTCGTGTGACACGAGCTATTTGTTTGATTTTGTATTAAGTGATGGAATCTTTATGTAGATTCTCGGTTTCGTGATGCGTTTATGTGACTCATGTTTCATTTATTTGAGGAGTGTTGTCATTATTTACGTCCTTTTGACTGTGATATTTGACTGTTGTTTTCGGTAAAATACAGGTATTGTCTTGATTTTGAGCGAGTTGATGCGTGTATTATGATTGTATGTAAGTGAATATTGTTACATGTGAGTTTTTAGGCATTCTAGCCTAATAGATTTTCGAAAACCTTGAGTATCTTAGAAAATAAAATTCGAGACGTACTTTTAAATGGATTGTATTTTCAAGGCGCCCACTAGCGCAACTATCTGTTTCAAAATTCTTCTACCTTGAGGACCAAAATATATTTTTTTCTTTTCAGTAATTTTGGAAATGCTTTGCTTAGACCTGAGGGTCGAATATTTTTGAAAATTTTTCACTAAAAGAAAAGTGTCCTCATTTTTGTTCAAACGCAAGATGATTTTCAAAGTCTCGACAATGATGTTTGTTCCACTTTTTGTAAAATGATACTCAAGATCAACTGGTATTTCCAAACTGTTTTCAAAAGGTGGTTTTCGTTTTTAAAACCCATCATTTCCTGCTTGTGGTAGGAGAAGGTGTATGATGTTGGTATTGTTGTTAGGGTGTTAGCCCTCCGAATTGTAATTGAATTGGTGGTGTGAACATTGAGTCGTTCGCCACGCATATGTTTTGTTAGCCCTTTGTGGGGGGTGTGATGACGATCTTTAATGTTGTCATTTCGTGGTGGCATGCGTGTTATCGCACCCGTGTGAGCTGTTAAAGCTTAGGTTTGTACCTTTGTGTACATGTGTGATTGTTTCATGATGTTTGTAATTATGTGCTGGTTATTGTTCGGGCCGTTGAGGTTGCCGAACGATACCGTCATTGCTGTAGTGTTTGTGTGTGTATTACTTTATGATGGTAATCGTTGTATATGATATGTGTTATGATTGTTTGTTGTGCTGAGTTGGCATTTCCGCTATGTTGTTTTGCGACGTTATGCCCATTGTATCTAGCATTGGTATTTTCGGTATGCCGAGCCGAGGCGTTTCAACCATGCTGTGCCGGGGCGTGCACGTGTAAATTGTCCTTCTCGTCAGTAACACGTTTCAAGTGCGGACTCGAGGGACACCGAATTCAGTTTTGTAAATTGGCTACCGAGACTTTCGGAGTTCGCGCTTCAGCACAGTTATCAGAATCGGCTTTGAGAGGCCTTTGAAGGATGTTTCTGTCGGTTGCTTGTTGTGTTGTCACCTTGATTTCGTTGTTGTGAGTTTCGGGGACGACACTTCTTTTAGATGAGGTCAAATATAATACCTGTATTATTTTTGGCTTCTACATTTTCTCTTTCTCAATTCTATCGACTTGCTCGTGTTCGTTGATACTTTCTGAAATTGTTCTGTATTTCGGTTTCATCGTTCGGACGAGCTGTGATCTTGTTTTGAGTCGATCTTCTTGGGTTTTCTTTGCATCGAATACAAAATAATCGGAGTAAAAACGTAGCGGAATAATAAATGTGAAAACCCAATTTAGGATCTCATGCAGTAATTTAATTGTTTGATTAAAGAGTTAATCGAATTACCTTAATCCGATTGAATAGTTCTAGATCCGGACTAGAAGCATATGAATATCTCCTTGCTCTTTTGGTTATCCACACACGAACAATTCCACAAGCCGGATTGCTAGATCCTTACGAATAATATTGATAAATAGTACAACACGAATTCCTTACTAGAAGGATTGTACTATTGATCAAGATCAACTAAGGGAAGAGGATTAGATGTCCAACTTCGTTCTCCTACAGTAAGAAGTAGAGGGCCGATTTTCTTGTTCTTGAAGGTGGCGATTTTTAGGTCTTATTTTCTGATTACAACTCCTTGTCCAAGACCTTATATTTATACTAAGTAAACCCTAGAGTCAAACTCTAGTATTTGCTTAGTTGCCCTCAACTTATTAAATAATACAATATATATAATATCCAATATTATATATTACATATTATTTAATCTCCTTATAAATATAATATCCAATATTATATTTATTTTCCCAGTTGATATTTATTCCTACTTGTCTATTATTGTCGTACGTGCGACCCAAAAGGCTTGTATTATGTTGGCAATTATTTAATACCTTATTAAATAATAAATCATAAGCGGCCTCTAGCAAGACATTATGATTACCCAAATAATATAAGTTAATAGTCCATTAAACCTTTTAACGTGTCAAAACCCTTTGTCACGCGATATTATATTTGAACTAAGTCATGGAGTCTGTCATACTTATTTATGTTCAAATGCTTTCTCGATCTTAAGTAGACTGATTGAATCAAATGACTCTTCATTTGAGCATGACCATGCATTTCCTTCAGTCCTACTTATCGAGGGGCCCAACAGATATCTCTCTCACTTAAGAGAGGGACAAATCCCCATCTTGATTATTCATTGCCCTCTACATGACTCCCATTAATCCTGATCGCTAACCTTTATGATCACCATGTTTCAGATGACGTTGGATTACGTCAAGGCATAGCAGTTATCATGTTGGACTCTATGATAATCTCAGGTTCAAGGATTTATTGACATACTGTTATATTGAGATTCACTTATGACATTTCCATGCAGTGATCTCAATCTTTGGGTATCGATATTAGTTCTCCAACCAATACCCATAAGATTGATCCGTACCATACGCATAATCATTCGATGATTATCAATCAAACTTATACTAGTATATTAATCACTTGAGTCTATACTCAACACGATTTTACCAGGGACATTTGAATAATATTATTATTTGTGAATAACTATTATTCGATTATTATAATATTAAAACATGCAGACATTATAATAATCAATGAGAAATAAATGATATCAAATAACTTTATTTAAATGTGACAATTACAAATCTATGCACATCGAATGTCCTAGGGCACTACCCAATAATCTCCCACTTGCACTAGGACCATTCATTCATGACTTTTAGTCCTATCGCTCTAGCATGCTCAACATGCTTTCCTTGTGAGAGAGGCTTGGTAAGTGGATCTTGCAACGTTCTCTTCCATTGCTACTTTGCATATTGTAATATCTCCTCATCTGATGATCTCTCTAACTAGGTGATATTTTCTGAGTATATGTTTGGAATTATGATCGGTCCATGACTCTTTAGCTCGCGCAATAGCACCATTATTATCGCAGTAAAGACTTATAGGACCTAAAAGGTTCCACATATTATCCTTGGCTGCATCCGATGCTGCCAGGTACTCAGTTTTAAGTTATAGAATCTATGAGCGTGTTTACTTGGAAGATTTCCAACTCACAGCATCTTCATTTTAAACAAAACACAAAACCATCTGCGATCTTAAATCATCTCTATCGGTTTTGAAACTTGCATCGGCATAACTATTTACAGCCAACTCATTTCACACACCTCCATATATTTGGAACGCATCCTTAGTTCTTCTTAAGTACTTTACCGGTTTTCACTGCTGTCCATTAACTTTCACCTGGATTTGATTGGTATTGACTTGTCATGCTAAGGGTAAACGATACATCTGGTCGAGTACAAGGTACTTTGACTCAGACCAATCACTCTGTTTGATCTATCTCTATAGATCTTTTATCCCAAGAATGTAAGCAGCTTCTCCTGAGTCTTTCATTGAGAAACAACTTCCCAACCAAGTCTTGACTGTCTGCAAGGTGGGAATGTCATTTCCAATGAGTAATATGTCATCTACATATAAGACTAAGAAAACAACTATTCTCCCACTAAACTTTTTGTACACACACGGTTCATCTTCATTTTGAATGAACCCAAACCCTTTGACAGTTTCATCAAAATGAAGATTCCAGCTCCGAGAAGCCTGCTTCAACCCATAAATGGATCTTGAAGCTTGCAAACCTTTTTAGAATTTTCTGGATGAACAAAACCTTCAGGTTGTGTCATGTACACATCCTCGAGTAAGTTTCCATTAAGGAATGTTGTTTTGACATCCATTTGCCATATTTCATAATCATAGTATGCAACAATGGCAAATAAAATTCTAATTGATTTAAGCATGACTACTGGCGAAAAGGTCTCATCATAGTCAACACCATGAATCTGTCTATAAACTTTTGCCACTAGTCTAGCTTTATAGGTTTGCAGATTATCATTCATGTCTTTCTTATTTTTATAGACCCATTTGCAACCAATGGTTTTAACACCCTCAGGTGGATCTATCAAGTTCCAAACTTGATTGTCATACATGGATTGCATCTCAGACTTCATGGCTTCTAGCCATTCATTGGACTCTGGTCCTGAAGCAGTTTCTGTGTAGGTACTAGGCTCATCATCTATGAGAGATGCATCATCATCCTCTGTTACGAGATAACCATATCTCTCAGGTTCATGTCGCATCCTATCAGATCTGCGTGGGACTTGTGTACTTTGAACGGGCTCTTCAACTGATTATTGAGCTTGTTCGGTTTCCATCGGTGAAGCGATGTCTTCTTTTGGTTCTCGAGTTTCCTCGTGAATTACTCTTCTCCCACTGTCTCTTTTGGAAATAAATTCCCTTTCTAAGAATACAACATTTCGAGCAACAAACACTTTGTTCTCTGCGGGCTTATAAAATTAATATCCTTTAGTTTCCTTAGGATACCCCACAAATAAACATCTTTCAGACTTGGCTGCCAGTTTATTAAACACTTGGCGCCTTACGAACGCTTTGCAACCCCAGATCTTTAGAAAAGACAAGTTTGGTCTCTTACCAGTCCATTTCTCAAATGGTGTCTTTCAACTGCTTTAGATGGAACACGGTTAAGGGTGAATGCTGCTGTTTCTAAGGCGTGGCCCCAAAATGATAATGGAAGATCTGTTTGACTCATCATGGATCGAACCATATCTAATAAAGTTTGATTCCTCCTCTCGGACACTCCGTTATGCTGAGGTGTTCTGGGAGGAGTAAGTCGTGAAACAATTCCACAACTCCTAAGATGATCATCGAACTCTTGGCTCAAGTATTCGCCACCTCGATCCGATCGAAGGGCTTTAATTTGTCTTGCCAAGTTGATTCTGTACTTCATTCTGGAATATTTTGAAGATTTCAAAAGCTTCATGTTTATACTTCATAAGATAAACATATCCATATCGGCTAAAATCATCGGTGAATGTAATGAAGTATTGGTATCCGCCTCTGGCATGAGTGATAAGAGGTCCGCATACATCAGTATGTATTAGGCCTAATAGTTCACAAGCCCTTTCTCCATAACCGGTGAAAGGATTCTTCGTCATCTTGCCCAATAAACAAGATTCGCATGTCCCATATGATTCATAGTCAAAAGAGTCTAATAGTCCATCATTATGGAGTTTAGAAATGCATTTCTCGTTTATGTGACCAAGTCGACAATGCCATAAGTATATCGGATTAAAATCATTGAGCTTAGGTTTCTTGGATGCAATGTTATAGACTTCCAAAGTTTCAGACTCATCTAGATCAATATTGTAAAGGCCAGTATATAACTTTGCAGTACTATAAAGCAAGTCATCAAAGAAAATACGAATGATCTTATTCTTAATAAGAAAACTGCAACCTTCACAATCTAATGTAGAAACTGAAATAATATTCCTATTCATAGTAGGAACATAATAGCAATTGTTCAAAACTAACAAAAGCCCATTGGGTAAAACTAGATCATAAGTTCCTACGGCTAGTGCAGCAACTCTTGCTCCATTGCCGACTCTTAGATCCACTTCCCCTTTCTTCAGTTCTCTACTGCTTCTCAACCCCTGCACATTTGTACAAATGTGAGATCCACATCCAGTATCTAATACCCAAGAGTTCGAGGTAGATAAGTTAACTTCTATAACAAATATACCTGTGGCAGTCTCACTACCCTTGGTACACTTTAGCTCTTCCGAGTAAATCTTGAAATTTCTTTTCCAGTGTCCTAGTTTATTGCAATGATGGTAATTTCCATATTTGGTAGCTTTAGCCTTGAAACCCGGCCTAGTAGGGTCTTTAGATTTGGCAACTTCTGCCTTACCCTTGCCCTTCCCTTTGTTCTTAAAGGATTTCCCTTTGCTGACCATCAACACATGGCTTGGTTTCTTCTTAATATTCTGCTCAGCCGTTTTAAGCATCCCATGCAGCTCAGCAATGGACTTCTCTATCTCATTCATATTATAGTTCATAATGAACTGACCGAAACTTTTGGGCAATGAGTTTAGGATCACATCTGTGGAGTGATCATTAGAAAGTGGAAAACCAAGCCTTTCAAGATGATAAATATATCCTTTCATCTTGAGCACGTAAGCGCTGACAGATGTCCCCTCAACCATCTTGCAAGCATACAAGGCTTGAAAGGTCTCATACCTCTCTTGCCTAGCATGCTTCGAGAAAGTTTCCTTGAGGTGAGCATTTAGCTCATAAGCTTCCATTTCCTCCAGATTCTTCTGAAGTTCTGGACAAATGGTGGCCAACATAAGACAACCGACATCAATGGAATCATCACAATGTTTCTTCCATTTATCTTTTGTTGCTTTGTTTGCATTGTTAGCTGGCTCATCGGCCTCAAGAACATACAACTTTCTTTCTTGCTTGAGAACTATTCTCAGGCTACGGATCCAATCCAGATAGTTGCTGCCGTTTTCTTTGAGCTTGTCCTTCTG
This sequence comes from Orobanche coerulescens, assembly GCA_033398695.1. NCBI lineage: Eukaryota > Viridiplantae > Streptophyta > Magnoliopsida > Lamiales > Orobanchaceae > Orobanche > Orobanche coerulescens. The sequence continues at coordinate 80,264,472 of CM065810.1, read as the reverse complement.
AAGGACAGATCGTAGTGAAATGGTGGATATGTTGTTTGATGCCATTCTACAAAATTCAATATGCAATATATTTAGTCACATTATTTCTCGAAAAATACTCCCACTAAAACAAAGTACCCTCAATTTACAACATTTGTAATTTTAGTGGGCTAAGATCCCATTTCGCACAATCCTAAACTCAGCTTTGGCATGACACCTAGAATTGAGCTACTTTAGGTGGATAACTCTTTATCGATTACATCATATGTAACTCTTAGATTATATCATGGGATTTGGCATCGTATGCCTAAGCATGTTATAATCCCATCTTATACCTTAAGGTTCAAACTATTTTGATTTCCAAATTCATTAAACGTATAGGTATCACCATTACCTATCCTACCTTTCTAAGATAATCCGAGTGCCCAGCTTTGGCATGACCCAATCATGATGATCGAAGTCTTGATAGGTGTTTTCAAATGAACGGCTTTTTAAAATTTTAACGAGGGATTTTTATCCTATGTTAATGTCTATGTTTGCTAACATACATCTAAACATACATAGCATCACATACATGCATAAATTTAAACATACATCGCATCACACGACCATAAAAATATAGGACCGTGTATAGCATGACCATAATCCTAACGGGATTTTCATGAGCCAACATGAAAATCACAAAGGTCAATCTAAAGGGTTAAATATGGTCTTCATTGATCTTCCCAAATCCTTGGAACGTCATACGCGATCAATTTGCTCCTCGAGTCCGTCTTTCTCGTCCTTCTTGTCCTCATTACATTAAGGAAATTTAATACTACACTAGTAAATTAAATTACAAGAAGTGCAAACGACACACAGGCCGTAAAATAATAAACAATTTAAATAGACGACTCGCAGGCCGTAAAACCAATTATAATTAAATTATCCAATCACATTGGTCAATTTATGGTCATGCCATACACCATACACATACCATAAATAATTATCAAATAATTAATAAAGCATGTAATATACTAAATAATCAATCTGTCTGACAATCAGACAATAAATTAAAATTGTGTCAAAAATGAACAAATCTGGACTATGGCCGAGATGGGTGTCTGCACGCTCTGGGCACGGGTCCGTCCGGGTTCGAAACCCGGCGGTTGCAGTTGCAACATTTTGCAACTATTATTTCCAAATTTACTTTAATTTTAAAACAGGCTTATAAGAAAAAGAACTACTGTGAAAGTTGCAAAAAAAAAAAGGACCCAGCCGAGATGGTAAGTGGTGCGGAAGGAAAGCCTAAAGGCGCGGGATCGAATCCCAGTTTTTGCGGAATTATTTTTGCAATATTTAAAATAGATTTATTTGCCTTTAATAAAACCTTCCGTGTATTGTTTCCAAAACAAAGCTGCAGCCCACATGGTAAGTCGGCGGAAGGCGGGCAGATTGACCAGGGTTCGAAACCCTGGTATTGAGAAAACATTTTTTGCTAATAAAATTAGCCCGCGGGTCCAGCTCTGACCCAACCCGATCCTAACCCGACCCATGTCGAAACAAATCTGTTCCAGAACAGTTCTGGAGCAGAAATTCGCGAAAATAGTCCAGAAAATTAATTTTTGACGATCCGATTTAATCAAATAAAATCAGAAAAATTATTTTATAAAATCTATATTTTATAAACATAATCAAAAACATAATTTACACATAAATATGTTCTACACAAACAATTAAATTACATGCAAGTTGGCTCCGATACCACTGTTGGGTTTTCTTTGCATCGAATACAAAATAATCGGAGTAAAAATGAAGCAGAATAATAAATGTGAAAACCCAATTTAGGATCTCATGCAGTAATTTAATTGTTTGATTAAAGAGTTTATCGAATTACCTTAATCCGGTTGAATAGTTCTAGATCCGGACTAGAAGCAGATGAATATCTCCTTCCTCTTTTGGTGATCCACACACGAACAATTCCACACGCCGGATTGCTAGATCCTTACGAATAATACTGATAAATAGTACAACACGAATTCCTTACTAGAAGGATTGTACTATTGATCAAGATCAACAAAGGGAAGAGGATTAGACGTCCAACTTCGTTCTCCTACAGTAGGAAGTAGAGGGCCGATTTTCTTGTTCTTGAAGGTGGCGATTTTTAGGTCTTATTTTCTGATTACAACTCCTTGTCCAAGACCTTATATTTATACTAAGTAAACCCTAGAGTCAAACTCTAGTATTTGCTTAGTTGCCCCTCAACTTATTAAATAATACACTATATATAATATCTAATATTATATATATTACTTATTATTTAATCTCCTTGTAAATATAATATCCAATATTATATTTATTTTCCCAGTTGATATTTATTCCTACTTGTCTATTATTGTCGTACGTGCGACCCAAAAGGCTTATATTATGTTGGCAATTATTTAATACATTATTAAATAATAAATCATAAGCGGCCTTTAGCAAGACATTATGATTACCCAAATAATATAAATTAATAGTCCATTAAACCTTTTAACGTGTCAAATCCCTTTGTCACGTGATATCATATTTGAACTAAGTCATGGAGTCTGTCATACTTATTTATGTTCAAATGCTTTCTCGATCTTAAGTAGACTAATTGAATCAAATGACTCTTCATTTGAGCATGGCCATGCATTTCCTTCAGTCTTACTTATCGAGGGGCCCAGCAGATATCTCTCTCACTTAAGAGAGGGACAAATCCACATCTTGATTATTCATTGCCCTCTATATGACTCCCACTAATCCTGATCGCTAACCTTTATGATCACCATGTTTCAGATGACGTTGGATTACGTCAAGGCATAGCAGTTATCATGTTGGACTCTATGATAATCTCAGGTTCAAGGATTTATTGACATACTGTTATATTGAGATTCACTTATGACATTTCCAAGCAGTGATCTCAATGCGGGTCTGTCCAGTATTAGTTCTCCAACCAATACCCATAAGATTGATCCGTACCATACGCATAATCATCCGATGATTATCAATCAAACTTATACTAGTATATTAATCACTTGAGTCTCTACTCAACACGATTTTACCAGGGACATTTGAATAATCTTATTATTCGTGAATAACTATTATTCGATTATTATAATATTAAAACATGCACACATTATAATAATCAACGAGAAATAAGTGATATCAAATAACTTTATTTAAATATAACAATTACAAATCTAGGCACATCCAATGTCCTAGGGCACTATTCCCAACAGATCTGGTTATCGCCGTGACTTTTCCGAGTTCGGTTCGATTCTTGTGAACCTTGGAGTTGTTGTTTGAATTTTATTGTTCTTCGTGATTCGAACATGATTGTTCGATTTTTGTTGTCTCGATCGTTGTGGTTCGATCGTTTGATTGTTCGTTTTTTGTTGATCTCGTCTCGTGATTGTTGAACGTTCAAACTCCTTCGTAATTCCTTTAAGTTCGGGAAATTAGTCTCGTTTCGATCTTCCAACCCTTGGGCGGTGGAATTCCGTATTTGTTCAGCGTTTGGCTCGCGTTTTGATTGATGAACCGTTGGGTTGGTCAATCGTATTGATTTTCGTTCGTTGTGTTTTGTGATTGTTCGGATAATTGACTTGACTGTACTATCTGTTTGATGACGCTTGTCACTTGTTGATTTTATTATGTCTCTATCGGTAGTGTTGTGTTAGTCGTCGTGGAGCGTGTTTTCACGCCGTATATTCCTTTGCGTTGCTTGTAACATTTCGTCGATGGGCGTAAGTTATGCATTTCTTGTGTACCTCGTTGAGTTTTCCTGGCGGGATATTGCTTCTCCCTACTTGTTTTAAGTTTCGGGACGAAACTTCTTTTAAGAAGGGTAGTGTGTAATACCCGTAATTTCGATTTCCGGTAATTTCTTTTTTTTTCGGCAAAATTCCATTTTGATGACTCGCTCATGACCCTTTCGTCATTCCGAGAATGATTAATTCTGAACTTTTTATCATCCGAGTTCATTTCGGTGTCGTTTTGTTGAGTTCCGTGCTTTTTGGCGATTTTTCCGCACTTGTGTTCGATTCTTGCGAATCTTGTCGAAACTGTTGTTTCGAGTTTCTCGTAAGACCGTTTAACTTTGTTAGACCTGTTTTAAATTTCGGTTTGGTTATTCAATCACGTATCGTAATTTTCGGGCGTTTGGGCTATTTCGTAATTTCCCAAAGTTTTGGGGTGTTTGCCTTCGTATCGTCCTTTCAACCTTCGGGTTGTCGGAACCATGTTTTTGTTTAGTGCTTCACTCATATTTTGAATGTTATACTATTCGTCGTGTTCATTCCGTACGTTTTCGGGAATTCGAGTCGTCGAGTCTTGGCGGCTAGGCACTGGCCGGCCACGTGCGGCAGGGACCTGCCAGGTGCGCACGAGCGTGGCACACGAGCTGCGCGCACGATCCAGTGCTCGCGGCCCTGACTGCACACGCATGAGCGAGTGCTCGTGCCCAGTGCTTGTGTGTCCCGGCAGTTTGCTGACAGTGGGCGCGCACGACCCGGCGCACGACCGGCCGCTCGTGCGTGCCTGCTCGTGCGTCGCTGGGCTGTATATATGGTCGAGCAGACGGATTTACACCCATTTTTCTCATCCCTCTCATTTCCTGTCGTGGCTGGGACTTGGAGTACGTGATTAGATGTTGTTTATCTATCAATCCACGAAGTTCTTGAGTTTCTAACATCAATCAATCATCCCATAACCTCCTCCGATCTACCGAATCAAGGTTAGATTTTTTGATAATCTAGTTTTGGGGAAATTGGGGTTTTTGTTGGATTTCGTCCGTTTGAGCCGTAATAACTTAGATTATTAATGGATTATTGATTATTTAGATGTATTATCTCATTTCCCTTGTTATTCCATGGTTGGATCGTATCGATTCGTTTTTTTTGGTCGAGTTCTTGATCGACGCCTTGAAGGTGTCCGGTAGAATGTCATAGAGGGGTTTTCGGACGTTCTACGATTATTCTTCCTCGTGTGATCGTTGATTTATTAATTATATGTTGTTAGGGTCGAGTTTCTTGCGAAGAAACCGAGTTGAACCCCTCCGTTCGTTGTCGTCTTCCTTTTCGATAACGTCGGGCATTTCGAAGCTTTCCGGTTGAACCGTGTTCGTCGGGATACTTGCGTGCCGATTTTGAGGCAAGTACCTTGTCCATACATTTCTTGTTTTGCGGATATAATGATTGGTGATCGTCTTGGTATGTTTGTTTGTTTGTTTGAAATGAGTTTCAAAAGATGTGGCTAGCCTCGTTAAAGGCTCATTTTCAAAACGCGTGTGTTTTGTAAATTGTGTGGGTTGTAAGTCACTACGTGAATTCTTTGGATATGTTTGGTGTTGATGTTGCGCTCGATAACGCGTCTGTACGTATATTATCTCTTCTCGGTGCGTATGGTTTGACGTTATGTTTTGCTAACTGTTTGATGCCTCTTGGTGAATTGTTTGGATATCCTTGGTGTGATATGTTATTTGCACATGATTGCTTCGCTCACCTCGGGAGGGTCCGACGGGGGCACAGAGGGAATCCCAATGGCTTCGACCTGGATTCACAAGTGCTGTGTATATTTTGTGAATGTGTTTGCTCACCTCGGGAGGGTTCGATGGGGCCACGGAGGGAATTCCAATGGCTTCGACCTGGATTCACGAGTGAACTTCACGAGTGCGTGTGTATATTTTGTGAATGTGTTTGCTCACCTCGGGAGGGTTCGACGGGGCCACGGAGGGAATTCCAATGGCTTCGATCTGGATTCACGAGTGAAACTTCATGAGTGCGTGTGTATGTTTTGTGAATGTGTTTGCTCACCTCGGGAGGGTTCGACGGGGCCACGGAGGGAATTCCAATGGCTTCGACCTGGATTCACGAGTGAAACTTCACGAGTGCGTGTGTATGTTTTGTCACGAGTTGGTGTTGATTTTATATCCGTCGAGGACACGTCACGTGGGTTTTAACCTTGTGTATTGTTGTTGGTTTCATTTGTGAAAACAAAACCTTTGGGCTGTGACCCTTTTTGATTTTGAAAGAGAAGGATTTGATAATCCTAAATTATTTTCTATTAAAACTCTCGATGGCATTTTAAATTGTTTTATAAATTGTTTCCCTTGATTTGTGATCTTTCGGTTTTGGAATGTTTTACCCAAACTCATGCCTCGGGAAGTACTTTTCGTTACGTTTGGATCTTTGAGGATTTCTGGTTAATGTTATTCGTGGAATGTGAATTGTATGGATCGTATTTGCACTTTGTTCTTGCACTAGCAAAACAGTGGAGTTTTGCTAACCCCCGAGTATTCGGGGGGTGGATGTCTGTTTTTGCATTCAGGTTTGGGAGCATAACACAGGGTCGGCACGAAGGACAATGAAAAATGAACGATACTAATCACACGAGTATCCGTATGATGTCATTGGTTTAGTTATAGTTTATTTTCCGCTGCAGTATTCTATCCCATTGTACGGGAGTGTGTTGTATTCGACCCCTGCGTGGGCATGTAATGAGTTTGAGTTGTATGTATTTATTGAAAGACCAAATCGGTCTACTGAGTCATTTTAGCTTTAAAGGCATTGTTGAGATGTTCTATGTTGTTATCAGCCTGGTAGATCCTTGAGGAAAGGTTCTACGGCGTGTAATATCCCTGAGCGGATTGGGGGTGTTATATGTGTAACACCCTAGAATCATCCGAGAATATTACAGTGCTGTAGACCCTTCCCACAAGGATCTACTAGGCTAAATACAGTACAAGACGACACATAAGTGACTATCAAGGTCAAACCATACATAAAACCATGACAAAAAACAACTAATAAATGACGACATGTGTGTACCCATATTACCCAATGGTTCAAATACAATAACACACCCTTGCAAGGGTATGTACACAAAAACCAAAGAAAAGTACAACTCAAATGACAGACAATTAACGACTCTCTTGTGACTAACATCATGATCTTTCATCATCGTCCATGTCGATCCTATGACTGCTCCCTCGATCTAGAAGTACCTGAAATGCATGAAACGTATTTCCCCCATTTAAGGCGTTAGCAATTCAAATTTCCTAGTACAAGTATTCTAGCGATACAAACTATATTCCGAACATAAATAGACAAGTCACTTCACCGCAACAGACAAATCAATCATTTAAAATAATCTTTTGAAAAAAAAATCCCAAGACACATTCATTTAAATAAAAAAAGGTTTTAATACCCTTGAGTTCGTATGACTCCTTGAAGTAAAAATTGAAATATACTTTGACATCTCGGGTAATTTTACTAAAACTGTAAACCATAAATTATATACCTATAATTCAATTCTGGTGCCATTCTAGCCAAGTGCCAAGTATCTATATATGCACACTCAACATGACATGCTCAACATACACATAGTAATCCGATGATCCAACGTTCACTGCATAGATCACAAGATGATCCCGTCGGACCAACACGAGGTGGAAAACTCATCCAATGATCCAGTACACACTAGCATAGATCCCAAGATGATCCAGTCGTATCAACATGAGGTGGACAAACAAAAACGACACATATGCACGACAATATGAATGACATTAATATGGAAAACATAATTAAATTACTTGCTAGAAATGGCCACTTTAGTCGACACATATTCCCATCCATGGAATAACACATTTATAATCAATCAAACAAACATTGATCGTGTAATGATACCCCAATTATCAACTTCACAAAAGTTGTTTACAAGATTCACTCGAGTAATGAAATAACATAAATACACGAATATCACAATTACAATGGTACTCTCTCATCTCAAACAATACGATTCGTACCAATAACCACATATCTATAAAAAATTGTTAAATAACATAATTATAACAAATTAGTGCATAAAAAAAATTAGGTTACTTAATCACTAACCAAATCACATTAAGATAATAACACAAACAATGATAAGCATATTTATATTCAAGGAAAATTATGAGATGTATGGTCAGGATACTTGCCTTCACTAAAGATGGTTTTACTCGAAATAAGCCAAGCTCGGTCATTCCGATCAATTCATTGAAACCACAACCTCTCTTATAATCACATAATTCATAATTTAACGTAAGGGTTCAATTTATTATATTATAATACAAGGTAATTAATTAGATGATATAATTGTAACACCCCCGATATATTCAGGAATATTACAGCGCTGTAAATCCTTTACATAAGAATTTACAAGGCTGAATAAAGGAAATGACAATAACAGATACCAATTTATGAAATTTTTGAAATAAAATTCAACCGACTGGTTCAAAACCGAAATTACAAATATCCCATGAAGAGTTATTATTACATCACTGAAATCCAAACATTATAAATCGACGACGTACTCGAGTACTTATTGAAATAACCAACAAACAACAGACAGTAAACCCGGCCGGAACATCACTCTGCACCCTCGTCGTCATGCATCTCTAGTGGTTGTTTCCCCGCTCTTCTGGATCCTGAACATACACAAATGTTCACCCCCGAAGGGGTTAGCACAACGATGCTAGTACAAGTACAATAATCATACAGCAGTGATATAATCATCAATCATATCATAACAAGTTTCTCCAACGAGAAATATTCACAACACATATCATATCATAACAGTTTCAACATACTGATGGTATTCCAACGATCCAGCGCACACAGCTATAGATTCCCATGATGATCCCGTCGGACCAACACATGGTGGAATTACCTGTCCGACGATCCAGCGCACACATCTATAGATTCCCATGATGATTCCCGTCGGATCAACGCATGGTGGACATATAATCACAACATATTTACACGATACAATTACATCATAATTGTCATAATATAAACAATTCTAATTAAAGTACTTGCCTCGGTTTGTTGACAAGAATAAACTTCCACGAATATCAAAATACTCGAAGGTCGTCCCCTTCGATCAATCACGTGTTAAGCTTGAACCTTAACAAAAGAAATAGCATAGAATTCATTTCATGCCGAAAGAACGTCTAACAATTCAACAATTACGGTAGAAAGTCGTTAATATGTAATCTGTCTGGACAACTTAACGCATGCTACGAATCCTATGTAGCGTACGTTAATGCTACTCGTTAGCGCACGCAGTACACATAGCCTAGCGTACGCTAACCAGGCATGGTCAGTGCCTCGCTGATCAGCCGACTGACTCAGCTAATGACTTAACGCATGCTAAGTCCCAATCGTTGCGTACGCTAAACGTACTCGATAGCGCGCGTTAATTCTCGTAGCTTAGCGCACGCTAAGAGTGCATGGCAGTTCACTGGAGGAAAGCAAAATATACAAATGGTGATGAAGTAAGTGAATCCCTCAGTCATTAATGTTTGTTATCCGGCTTCATGTTATGATCATAACCTTTATGAATGATCTCATGGATACTAACAACTTCGAGGTGCAAGTATACGTATAATCATCATAACACTATAATCCGTCTTAATTACAATTCTCATGCGAAGTTGGTGATCTCCGGTTGATGTATTAGATTCTACTATCATTATACATATTCAGACTTCATCTGGAGGTGAGCTAACAATTCCAACTTATACAAAAGAATATATCCTAAGACGATTCTTCCCTTAAGTCCTTATAACCGAAAATAATACCACCTCCAATTTACGATCACTAAGATAACATAAATCATATGGATAATAACTTCAGAATGTTCTCTTATCACTTGAAGTACTAAGATTCCAACTACGAGGTTTCAATGATAATATCATAAGCATAGACATTCCAATCTTAAAACATGATGTTTGTTGAATAATTCACCAATGAAGTTCAATATTACGTTAGCATGATCATCTAATCCCTTGGAATCCAAATCTAAGGCTGGTGATAGGTTGAACATACCTTAATATGCCGAAATCACTGAACCACAAGGTAGAATCCGACTCCGGTTGGTTATGTGCCACTCCAAGGTGTTACTTCTCTTCAATGATCACTCACAAGTGATAACCAATATTCAAGGATCACTATGATATGTTTTAAGTGTGTTAGAGGGATGATTAAAGATCTCTGGCCTCTCAAAAATGAAGAATGGACGAAGGAAATAAAAGCCAAAACGGGTGGTTGTCTCATTTATAATATTCTGCACTTTAGCTAATTAGCGCACGCTACTAAGCATTCCTTAGCGCGCGCTAATAAGAGTTGACTCCAAAACTGTCCAGGTTCGTCCGCGGGAATCTTATCCGGACCCATGTCCCGGCTGGCGCATGTGCTAGCCGTCCAGTTCAATAATTGAGTTCTTAGCGCATGCAACTCCTGCATGCATAGCATGCGCTAGTAGTAGCCCGATAGCGCGCATTAAGCTACATTCTTAGCGTGCGCTATCACGAGTTTGCATGAGAAATTTTGCATGTTGTTATACTTATGTACAAAGATATCAATGCAAGAAATATCATACTCCAATAATCAAAACCACAAATCCGAATAATACAGGGTTTGAATACAGATGAAATACACCGTAATAAATCCGGATATTACATACTCTCCTACTAAAAAGGAGTTTCGTCCCGAAACTCAAGACGAAAATAACTCGGGATATCTGGACTTCATATCAGCTTCCGTTTCCCATGTGGCTTCTTCCACTCCATGGCGTGTGATACGAATTACGTGTATAAGTGTACGTAAAGCGTATGAAATACAACGGAAGGTTATTACGTTTGGACAAGTATCAAAATATCGATCAAAAGTACAAGGTGGTGGCCGAAATTATACGATTTTCGGCCGTGATGTAGGATAGTGTATGGATTTGAATGTGTTTTACCGAATTAGACCTATAACTCGATAAAGAGAATCTCTCCTCAAGACCTATTGAGAATTGATCAAGTTATACTTCGAGACGCGTCGAAATAATAACCAAGGTTTTGTTGAACTCGTTCAACGTATATTTCAAGAGAAATACAATGTTATTAATATTCAAGATATTTCTACAATCACCAAATGAACTACTATATATAGTAGTTTACAAAGGATAAGGACATAAAAAAAAACAAGAAAAACGAACTTCCAAACTCCTTCCTAGCATGCTTCGGCCGAGTGGTGTGGGGAAGGGAAAGATTTTGGACAAGATAACAATCTTCAAGTATCTTGGACTATATCATGGATGACTTTGACATGTAGAAAAAGACTTGATGAAAGTCTTCATCAAGTGATCACATTTCAGCCGATTTGTGGGGAGGAGGATGACTTATTTGGATATGATATCTTCAACTATCTTGGACTATATTTGGTGATGTTGACATGAAGGAAAAAGTTTGATGAAAGTCTCCACCATGTTAGCATGTTTCGTCCGATTCAAAGGAGGTGGGGATGAGGAGATTCTTCAAGATCTTGTGTAAGATATGAAGACTTGGAGAGGTCCCTTTCAAGCAGGCTTTGGCCGAAAATTCCATGCTTTGGACCGATTTCGTCGTTATGTTTTACGTTACTCCAGTTCCGATTAATAATGTAACTCCAATCCGCGTGTTCTTTTCGCCTAAGTATGATGATGCATGGTCATGCAAATTTGTATCATCGTTGATGTCGATTTTTTTGACTCTTCTTCGATCGGAATAGTTGATATCGTATCATTCCCTCCCTCTTTGAAAGGAATTGACCTCAATTCCGTAATGCCATCGTCGTCAAGGTAAGGCGAGAGATCGCCTACGTTGAAAGTCGCGTGTACTCCGTACTCGCCCGGAAGTTCTACTTTGTAGGCGTTGTCGTTCACTTTTCCCACAATTTTGTACGGACCTTCGGTTCTCGGCATTAATTTGTTCTTGCGTTTGTTTGGGAATCGTTCTTTCCTCAAATGTATCCAAACTAAGTCGCCAACATCAAATATTCTCGCTTTTTTATTTTTGTTCGACTTCCGTTTGTAGATTTCATTCACTTCTTTAATCCGCTCTCGTACCTTTTCATGTAACTTCATCATTGACTTGAGTTTTGATTCTGCGTCTTTGTGAACCAATTCGTCACTCGGCAGTGGAATCAAATCCAATGGCATGTGCGGATTTATTCCGTATACTACTTCAAAAGGTGAATGGGCCGTGGCGAAACCGGGTGATCGATTGTATGCGAATTCCGCATGTGCAAGTTTAACGTCCCAATCCTTTTGTGTTTTGTTCACCAATCCTCGCAATAATGCTCCCAAGGTTCGGTTGGTCACTTCCGTTTGTCCATCGGTTTGTGGGTGGTGCGAAGTACTGAATAGAAGTTTAGTACCCACTTTCCTCCATAAAGTATTCCAAAAGTAACTCAGAAATTTAGAATCTCGATCCGACACGATAGTTTTTGGAACTCCGTGTAAACGAACTACTTCTCGGAAATATAATCCACCACATTGCTTGCATCATCGGTTTTGTGGCATGCTATAAAGTGAGCCATTTTTGAAAAACGGTCGACGACCACCATGATCGAGTCTTTGCCCCGTTGAGTACGAGGTAAAGCAACAATAAAATCCATCGAGACATCCTCCCACGGACGCAAAGTTATTGGCAACGGCATGTAGGTACTTGGCTTGAACGAGCTTTTCATCATGTGACAAGTGACGCATTTACTCACGATGTTGCTTACGTCACCATACATCTTTGGCCAAAAGAAATGCTCCTTTAGAACTTCCACGGTTTTAGCCGAACCGAAATGACCGGCTAGTCCTCCTCCGTGCGCCTCCCGAACTAGCAATTCCCGAATCGTATGCTTCGGCACACATAGTTTGTTTCCTTTAAAAAGAAAGCCATCTTGTAAAATAAATTCTTAAATGCAGACTGCTTTACAACGGGTGAAAATTTCTCCGAAATCCAAATCGTCAATGTAATGATCTTTCAAAGTCTCGAACCCCAACAAACGAACATCTAGAATAGAAAGTAAGGCATACCGTCTTGATAGTGCATCCACCACGATATTACTCTTACCGTCTTTGTACTTGGATGAAAAGTGAAAAGATTGCAAAAATTCCACCCATTTTGCATGTCTCGGACTTAGCTTGCTTTGCCCGTTAATGTATTTCAACGACTCGTGATCCGAATGCAACACGAAATGTTTCGAACGTAAATAGTGACTCCAACGATCGAGCGCTCTCACGATAGCATAGAACTCCTTGTCGTAAGTACAATAATTAACTCGAGCACCACTTAACTTTTCCGAAAAATAGGCGATGGGGCGGCCTCCTTGAATAAGTACTGCCCCGATTCCAACTCCACTAGCGTCGCATTCCACCTCAAATGGTTGTGAAAAATCGGGTAACGTTAAAATCGGTGCTTCACATAACTTTTCTTTTAATTTTTCAAAAGCCTTTTGGGCAGCCTCGTTCCATGCAAAGGTTCCTTTTTTAAGACACTCCGTGATCGGACTGGAGATGGTGCTAAAGTCCCGTATGAATCGTCGGTAAAAAGAAGCGAGGCCATGAAATGATCGTACCTCCGTGATAGTTTTTGGTGTTGGCCAAGACTTGATTGCCGCGATTTTTTCTTGATCTACCGAAACTCCTTCTTTAGAAACGACATAGCCGAGAAAGACAAGACTCTCGACTAGGAAAGTACACTTTTCCCGCTTTCCATACGATTCTGTTTTCTTAGAGTTTCAAACACGTGCCTCAAGTGTTCGAGATGCTCCTCTAATGATCGACTGTAGATTAAAATGTCGTCTAAGTATACGACAACAAACTTCCCCAAGAAAGGTTTAAGAACCTCGTTCATCAATCTCATGAAAGTGCTCGGGGCATTAGTGAGGCCGAATGGCATCACAACCCACTCGTAAAGTCCATTCTTTGTTTTAAATGCCGTCTTCCATTCGTCTCCCTCTCGCATGCGAATTTGATGGTATCCGCTCCGTAAATCAACTTTTGAAAATATAACCGAGCCATGCAACTCGTCTAACATGTCGTCTAGTCTCGGGATGGGGAACCGATACTTGACGGTGATGTTATTCACGGCTCTACTGTCAATGCACATTCGCCATGATCCGTCTTTTTTTGGTACAAGTAGGACTGGAACCGCACACAGACTTAAACTTTCTCGAACATATCCGTGACTCATGAGCTCATCAATTTGACGTTGTAGCTCTTTGGTTTCTTCGGGATTACAACGATACGCCGCTTTGTTTGGTAATGGAGCTCCTGGTACAAGATCAATTTGGTGTTCGATTCCGCGGATAGGTGGTAATCCCACCGGCAAGTCTTCGGGAAATACATCCGCGAACTCGTGTAATAGATATTTATCTCTTCTTCGTGGTGTGATTTGGTAGCAAGGTTTCGGATTTCTTTGATCATCATCAAATAAACACGTTCGCCATCGTCAATGGCGTGTTCGACTTCTTTTTCGTTTGCAAGCATCGTGAGCTTCGGCCCTTCGACTTTTTTTGAACTCATTGTTCGGATAGCTTGAGGTGACATAGGTTTAAGAACAATTTTTTTACCTTTGTCATGTAACTCATACTCGTTGCTCCTCCCTCGATGTAGTACGTCCCGATCAAATAACCAAGGTCTTCCCAACAAAACGTGACATGCGTCCATCGGTAGTACATCGCATGTAATATCATCACCATACGAACCCATGGTGAGTCCGACCTTCACTTGTCTTGATACTTTCACCTTATTTCCATCATCGAGCCAATGGAGTGCATACGGCTTTGGATGAGCCATAGTGATTAGTCCGAGCTTCGAGACCATCTCGCTTGATGCCACGTTTGTACAACTTCCACCGTCAATGATCAAGCTACACCATTTTTCTCCGACACGACACTTCGTGTGAAAGATTTGATCTCGTTGTTCTATGTCACTCGGGGCCGCCTTCGTTTGTAACATGCGAAGGACGAGGTTCGTGTCATAGTTCGGGGCATCGTATGCCTCGCAATCTTCTTCTTCTTCATCGGCTTCCAAGTTAAAGACGTCTCCAATTCTTTCTTCTTCGGCTAGTAATTCTTCTCGGACGGCTATGGCTTCTCGTAACGTCACTATTCTCCGATTTGGACAAGCACTTTGATAGTGTCCAAATCCTTGACATTTGAAACACCGGACTTTAGATAAGCTTGTTTCTTTTGGTGTGATGGGAGTTTTTGGAATGGTAGTAACGGGTGGACTTGTTGTGACAGTTTTTGGAAACGAGCTAGAACTCGTGCCAAAGTTGGTATTTCCGAATTTAGGTGGGAATTCAGGTTTAGAAAATTTTGTCTTGTTTTGAGTTTCCAACTTTATGCAAAGTCTGCATAAAGTATCAAAGTCAGAATAGAGGTAGAGTTCCACGGAATTAGCAATGTTTTTATTCAAACCTCGTAGGAAACGGGACATCCGTAATTCTTCGCTTTCTTCAAGTTCTCCCATCAAGGATAAGTTTTCAAACTCCTCGATGTACTCCTCTACACTTAGCTTTCCTTGCGTGAGGTCAGAAATTTTTCGACACAAACTTAACTTGTGTGTAGCCGGGACATATCTCTTTCGTAGTTTCTTTTTTAGAGAATTCCACGAACGTATCTTTTCCTTACCGGCACGAACTCGTTGTGTCTTCATTCGTTCAAACCAAAGGGAAGCTCCCTTTCCAAGTTTGAAAATCGCGTACTTGCATCGTACCTCGTCATTGAGATCCTTGAACTCAAACACTCGTTCAATTTTCCTTTCCCACTCCAAATAAGCCTCGGGATCGGTGCCGCCTACGAACTACGGAAGTTCGCTTGTCTTGTATTCATCAGCATGTCGTGGTGCATGCATGGTGTCATATCCTCTTCGTGCATGGATTCGGGGCTCCGGTAAGCCGCGAAGAACGTCCCGTAGTTGTGCTACTTCTTCATCGGTGAATGCCATCTTCTTGAGTAACGTCGAGAACCGTGAGACAAATGTCTCTGATACCACTTATGATATGAATTACGTGTATAAGTGTACGTAAAGCGTATGAAATACAACGGAAGGTTATTACGTTTGGACAAGTATCAAAATATCAATCAAAAGTACAAGGTGGTGGCCGAAATTATACGGTTTTCGGCCGTGATGTAGGATAGTTTATGGATTTGAATGTGTTTTACCGAATTAGACCTATAACTCGATAAAGAGAATCTCTCCTCAAGACCTATTGAGAATTGATCAAGTTATACTTCGAGACGCGTCGAAATAATAACCAAGGTTTTGTTGAACTCGTTCAACGTATATTTCAAGAGAAATACAATGTTATTAATATTCAAGATATTTCTACAATCACCAAATGAACTACTATATATAGTAGTTTACAAAGGATAAGGACATAAAAAAAAAACAAGAAAAACGAACTTCCAAACTCCTTCCTAGCATGCTTCGGCCGAGTGGTGTGGGGAAAGGAAAGATTTTGGACAAGATAACAATCTTCAAGTATCTTGGACTATATCATGGATGATTTTGACATGTAGAAAAAGACTTGATGAAAGTCTTCATCAAGTGATCACATTTCGGCCGATTTGTGGGGAGGAGGATGACTTATTTGGATATGATATCTTCAACTATCTTGGACTATATTTGGTGATGTTGACATGAAGGAAAAAGTTTGATGAAAGTCTCCACCATGTTAGCATGTTTCGGCCGATTCAAAGGAGGTGGGGATGAGGAGATTCTTCAAGATCTTGTGTAAGATATGAAGACTTGGAGAGGTCCCTTTCAAGCATGCTTTGGCCGAAAATTCCATGCTTTGGACCAATTTCGTCGTTATGTTTTACGTTACTCCAGTTCCGATTAATAACGTAACTCCAATCCGCGTGTTCTTTTCGCCTAAGTATGATGATGCATGGTCATGCAAATTTGTATCATCGTTGATGTCGATTTTTATTGACTCTTCTTCGATCGGAATAGTTGATATCGTATCAGCGTGACCATTGAACTTTGACCAAAACGATGGGTTTGTTTCTCAACTGCTTAACTCGACTCTCGAGTATCTTGACCGGTCATTCTTCAAACGTCCCATCTTGAGCGACTTCGATCTCGCCGAAATCAATGACATGACTAGGATCCGGTATATACCTCCGTAACTGGGATACGTGGAACACGTTATGAACATGGCACAATGACGGCGGCAATGCCAATCTGTATGCCAACTCCCCAACTCTCTAAAGGATCTCAAATGGTCCGATATATCTCGGACTCAGCTTTCCTTTCCTTCCAAATGAAAAATTCCTCGAGTAGGAGAAACTTTCAAAAGTACGTGGTCTCCAGTACTAAACTCTAATGGGCGACGACGTACATCTGCGTAAGATTTCTGGAGACTCTGGGCGGTCAACAGCCTTTCACGAATCAGGGCTATCTTCTCTCGAGTCTGCACGATCAACTCTGGTTCTGCTCCGATCAAGTCTGATGAATCGTCCCAGCATAGGGGCGATCTGCATCTCCTCCCGTATAATGCCTTGAATGGTGACATCTTAATGGAAGCATACCAACTATTGTTGTAGGTGAATTCAATCAACGGTAGATGAATTTCCCAATCGTTTGACCAATCTAAGGCACAGGCCCTTAGCAT
Organism: Orobanche coerulescens; assembly: GCA_033398695.1. NCBI lineage: Eukaryota > Viridiplantae > Streptophyta > Magnoliopsida > Lamiales > Orobanchaceae > Orobanche > Orobanche coerulescens. The sequence continues at coordinate 80,247,023 of CM065810.1, read as the reverse complement.
GTCTTCCACCATTTGAATGGTCCTCTCGGATTGTCCGTCAGTCTGCGGGTGATAAGCTGTACTGAAGTTCAATTCGGTCCCCAAGGCCTTATGAACTGCTTTCCAAAAGTGAGACACAAAACGGCCATCTCGATTAGAAATGATGGTCTTCGGCGTACCATGCAATCGAACTATCTCTGATATAAATACTCGTGCCAACCTCTCTGGTCCCCACGTATCCTTAATGCCTAGAAAATGAGCGCATTTGGTTAAACGATCAACTATCACCCAAATCATGTTCATTCTTGTCCTGGTTCTCGGCATACTAGTGATAAAGTCTATCGATATGTCCTCCCACTTCCATTCAGGAATCGGGAGTGGCTTCAACATTCCGGCAGGCCGTTGATGCTCGATCTTAACCTGCTGACAAGTCAAGCATTTCGAAACATAGTCCGCTATATCTTTCTTCATGTTGCCCCACTAGAAATTTTGCTTCAAGTCCTTATACATTTTACTGGTGCCCGGGTGGATAGAATAGGGCGAACTGTGAGCTTCCTTGATAATCGTCTATTTCAGAACATTGACATCGGGAACGCAGAGTCGGTTCTGGAATCTCAAAACTCCATCATCATGAATTAGGAATCCGGGGGCCTTCCCTTTGATCACTTCGTCACGTAACCGAATCATCCGAGGATCATCTACCTGTCTAGATTTGATTTCTTCGGTTAGTGATGAAGTTATTTCCATCACGCATAGTTGTCCTTGGACTCTTTGTAACCACACTTCAATTCCTTCTCGAATCATCTCTCGTTGAAGGCTAAGTTGGGAGGTCAGAGTCTCCAGCATCTGAATAAAACAGGCTTGCGGCTGAGTGCATCGGCCACTACGTTCGCTTTGCCTAGATGATACAAAATCTCTAGGTCATAGTCCTTGATCAGCTCTAACCATCTTCTTTGCCGCATGTTCAACTCCTTCTGACTGAAGATGTATTTGAGACTCTTGTGATCCGTAAAGATCTGACAGTGAGTCCCGTACAGATAATGCCTCCAGATCTTCAAAGCAAAAACTACTGCTGCTAGCTCTAAATCATGTGTTGGGTAATTTACTTCATAAGGTTTCAGTTGTCGTGAAAGCGATCACCTTGTCATTCTGCATCAATACGCATCCGAGTCCTTGGTTCGAAGCATCACTGTAAACTATAAATCCTCCAGTTCCCTGTGGAAGTGATAGAATCGGTGCCGTCGTCAATCTCTTCTTCAATTCATCAAAGCTAACCTGACACAACTCATTCCACTCAAACTTTTGAGTTTTCTGCAGGAGTCGAGTAAGTGGGCGGGAGATTTTGGAAAACCCTTCCACGAACCAACGATAATACCCAGCAAGTCCTAAGAAACTTCGGACTTCTTTCATGTTCTTTGGAGATTTCCAATCCATAATTGCTTCGATTTTCTGAGGGTCAACTCGGACTCCTTTAACTGATACCACATGGCCGAGGAACATTACTTCTTTCAGCCAAAATTCGCACTTATAGAGTTTGGCGTACAATTGCTCGCTTCTCAACAGTTCCAATACAATCCGCAAATGCTGAGCATGCTCTTCCGGGCTCTTAGAATACACTAGAATGTCATCAATGAACACGACCACAAATTTATCCAAATATTCGATGAACACTCGGTTCATCAATTGCATGAATACAGCAGGTGCGTTAGTGAGACCAAACGGCATCACTACAAACTCATAGTGTCCGTAGCGAGTTCTGAATGCTGATTTCGGAACATCAAATTCCTTAATCCTCAGTTGATGATACCCTGATCTCAGATCGATTTTAGAAAATACTGTTGCCCCTTGCAACTGGTCAAACAGATCATCAATCCGTGGCAATGGATACTTGTTCTTAATCGTCATCTTGTTCAGCTCTTGATAGTCAATACACAGTCGAAGTGATCCATCCTTCTTTCGGACAAAAAGAACTGGCGCTCCCCAGGGTGAAACGCTTGGCTGAATATAGCCTTTGTCCAGTAACTCCTCCAGCTGCTTTTTCAGTTCATACATCTCAGTAGGTGCCATACGATATGGCGCCTTAGAAATTGGTGTAGCTCCGGGTTCCAGCTCAATGGTAAATTCTACATCCCTTCGTGGAGGTAGTCCAGGTAACTCATCAGGAAATACATGTGGAAATTCGTTAACAACAGGAATGGATGAAAGTTCCACAGTTTCGTCCTCTTTCTTCATTGCATAGCACCAGTACCCGGTACAACCTTGTTTCAACAATTTGACACCTTTCATTGCTTTGATCAATTTTTTGGAGCTTCCTGGTTTCCATCCTTCAAACATTACTTCGGAGCCATCGTCGGCGATTAGCGAAATATTCCTCCTTCCGTAGTTTACAATTGCTCCATATCGATTAAGCCAATCGTCTCCGAGTATCAGGTCGTCTCCTTGCATTTCTATCACGATCAGATTTGAGAGCCACTCTCTGCCTCCAAATGTTACAGGAAAATCTCTAGTTTCTAAATTCCCGACAATCCTCTCTCCACTCGGTAAACCAACAACATAAGGTTCACAAGTATGAAAACCAGAAATATTCAAACGATTTACACAAGACAAAGATATAAAAGAATGCGTAGCTCCTGTATCGAATAAAACGCTAGCCCATTTGGGAAAGGATGCGGGCGATTGCACGATGCAACATCAGCATCCTGATCGTCTGTCCTCCTTATCTCATACAGACGTGGGGGAGCAGATCCAGCACTCGATGTCCCCTTTCGGTCCCATTGTCCTCTGCCTCGTCCGTGGCCAAAATTTTGAGGCATCTGAACACTTTGCTGCGTCTGTTGGATACTAGCTTCCTTCTGAACTGGCTGCGATGAACGGGTTCCATTGTATTTGGTGGCATCCTTGCAAAATGTCGCACGGTGCCCTTTCTGTCCGCAGTCAAAACATGTAACTGGAGTGTGCAAACAATCACGCCAAAGGTGGCCTGGGCGACCACAGTTAAATCACTTCCTAGCTGTGTCCGTCGTGGCTGACATTGTTCCGTAATTCTTTCCGCTATTAGATGGGTGCGGAGGTTTCTTGAAAGAAAAAGAAGACTGGGCCTTGCGGGGCCCACTGATCTTGTGCTCTGTAAAAGTACCAGAGACTTTCTGTTTCTTCGACTCCATAAATTTCTCCATTGCTGCTTCTTTTATTTCCTACGCCAATGCCTTATCCTGGTATTGGCGGAGAGTGGTACATTCAAAACCGGACATGTACCTCTGGATTTCTGGTTTCATCCTCATTTCAAAATGAATCATCATCTCATCATTACGACCGGATGTCGAGCAAATGCTAACTCTTGGTTAAACGTCTTAATAAATGCAGGATACGGGTTCGTCGATGGTTGAGCGGAGAAAAATTCCCAATTTTGGCTTCCCTCACGGGACGAGGGCGATGCGAGCTTCCATCATCATTTTAAATTCTGTCCAATCGGCATCATGATCTGCGGAGTCGGATAGCTTCCCACCACTCGGATGCCTCCCAATCGAGAAATCTTGGGCAATAGGAGCTCTCTGTCGTGCAGGCAATTAATTCCAGCAAAAATTTTCTCCAATTCCTTCAACCAATGATCCCAAGTGGGAGTCTCGGAAAAGCCGTCAAATTTGGGCGGTTGCATTTTCGCTACCTCATGCAACCATCGGTCACCTCGATTTCCCATTTCTGGGATCCTTTGCTGTCCATCTCTCTGCTGAAGTCCCACTGCTATTTGCATTCGGTCCACGACATGAGCGAACTGAGTCATCTGATTTACCACTTGGCGAAGGATTTCTGGTACTGCAGGTTCCGGTTCATTATTGATGGATTGTTGCAGCTCGCCTGAGCTATGACTAGCCTGATTAGAAGGCGACACCTCCCTTTCAGCATTCCTTCGCCCGCGTCCACGACCGCGACCACGTCCACATCCGCCTCTCAACATATTGTAAGCACAAGTACTTAATATGCAGGCAACAACATCGTTCTAATGTTCAAGTATAAAAAGTACAACATGTAAAGAACGAGATAGAGTTTAGGAACTTACAACCACTGTTCGCATGAAGACGTAGGCAGTACAGTGATGTTATTCACGGCCGGTTGTCTCAAAAGACGTAAATGACCCCTATTTTAACCCAATGGCCAAGATATCCATAATCTTAGCTCCGATACTATATTCTGTAACACCACTGATATATTCAGCAATATTACAGCGCCGTAAATCCTTCACATAAGAATTTACAAGGCTGAATAAAGGAAATGACAATAACAGATACCAATTTATGAAATTTCTGAAATAAAATTCAACCGACTGGTTCAAAACCGAAATTACAAATATCCCATGAAGAGTTATTATTACATCACTGAAATCCAAACATTATAAATCGACGACGTACTCGAGTACTTATTGAAATAACCAACAAACAACAGACAGTAAACCCGGCCAGAACATCACTCTGCACCCTCGTCGTCATGCATCTCCAGTGGTTGTTTCCCCGCTCTTCTGGATCCTGAACATACACAAATGTTCACCCCCGAAGGGGTTAGCACAACGACGTTAGTACAAGTACAATAATCATACAGCAGTGATATAATCATCAATTATATCATAACAAGTTTCTCCAACGAGAAATATTCACAACACATATCATATTATAACAGTTTCAACATATTGATGGTATTCCAACGATCCAGCGCACACAACTATAGATTCCCATGATGATCCCGTCGGACCAACACATGGTGGAACTACCTGTCCGACGATCCAGTGCACACAACTATAGATTCCCATGATGATTCCCGTCGGATCAACGCATGGTAGACATATAAACACAACATATTTACACGATACAATTACATCATAATTGTCATAATATAAACAATTATAATTAAAGTACTTGCCTCGGTTCGTTGACAAGAATAAACTTCCACGAATATCAAAATACTCGAAGGTCGTCCCCTTTGATCAATCACGTGTTAAGCTTGAACCTTAACAAAAGAAATAGCATAGAATTCATTTCATGCCGAAAGAACGTCTAACAATTCAACAATTACGGTAGAAAGTCCTTAATATGTAATGCATGCGGATAGCATAGCATGCGCTACGAATCATGTTGCGTGCGTTAATGCTACTCGTTAGCGCCGCGATACACACGACTAGCGTCGCTAACCGGGCATGGTCGGTGCCTCGATGATCGACTCGGTGATGACTTAACGCACGCTAAGTCCCAATCGTTGCGTACGCTAAACGTACTCGATAGCGCGCGTTAATTCTCGTAGCTTAGCGCACGCTAAGAGTGCATGGCAGTTCACTGGAGGGCAGCAAAATATACGAATGGTGATGAAGTAAGTGAATCCCTCAGTCATTAATGTTTGTTATCCGGCTTCATGTTATGATCATAACCTTTATGAATGATCTCATGGATACTAACAACTTCGAGGTGCAAGTATACGTATAATCATCATAACACTATAATCCATCTTGATTACAATTCTCATGCGATGTTGGTGATCTCCGGTTGATGTATTAGATTCTACTATCATTATACATATTCAGACTTCATCTGGAGGTGAGCTAACAATTCCAACTTATACAAAAGAATATATCCTAAGACGATTCTTCCCTTAAGTCCTTATAACCGAAAATAATACCACCTCCAATTTACGATCACTAAGATAACATAAATCATACGGATAATAACTTCAGAATGTTCTCATATCACTTAAAGTGCTAAGATTCCAACTACGAGGTTTCAATAATAATATCATAAGCATAGACATTCCAATCTTAAAACATGATGTTTGTTGAATAATTCACCAATGAAGTTTAATATTACGTTAGCATGATCATCTAATCCCTTGGAATCCAAATCTAAGGCTGGTGATAGGTTGAACATACCTTAATATGCCGAAATCACTGAACTACAAGGTAGAATCCGACTCCGGTTGGTTATGTGCCACTCTAAGGTGTTACTTCTCTTCAATGATCACTCACAAGTGATAACCAATATTCAAGGATCACTAAGATATGTTTTAAGTGTGTTAGAGGGATGATTAAAGCTCTCTGGCCTCTCAAGAATGAAGAATGGACGAAGGAAATGAAAGCCAAAATGGGTGGTTGTCTCATTTATAATATTCTGCACTTTAGCTAATTAGCGCACGCTACTAAGCATTCCTTAGCGCGCGCTAATAAGAGTTGACTCCAAAACTGTCCAGGTTTGTCCGCGGGAATCTTATCCGGACCCATGTCCCGGCTGGCGCATGTGCTAGCCGTCCAGTTCAATAATTGAGTTCTTAGCACACCCAACTCCTGCATGCATAGCGTGCGCTAGTAGTAGCCCGATAGCGCGCATTAAGCTACATTCTTAGCGTGCGCTATCACGAGTTTGCATGAGAAATTTTGCATGTTGTTATACTTATGTACAAAGATATCAATACAAGAAATATCATACTCCAATAATCAAAACCATAAATCCGAATAATACAGGGTTTGAATACAGATGAAATACACCGTAATAAATCCGGATATTACAATAATACCTCAATTGTGCCCCTTAATTTATCGACCAGATCAAACGACCAACAATACTCAACCTGGATCAATATCTCGATTAACTAGTGCTGAAATTTTAATTCAAACTTTGGACGATTACCCTGAATACGAACTCCGAACTCGGGCTCACTCCGTAGGCCCAATCGCAAAAACCCACTCGTTGACTAGAATATCAAAACCTCCATTTACATCTACGTCATCTTTCTCGTCCATAATTGTAAAACAACCACATCCGGACTACCATAATTACACACACAAATATATATATATATATAAATATATATATATATAGGGATTGACTATGGTGGAAACACTCTTAATGGTGAAATCTAGAAACCAATTGCATTATTAAGTAATTTCATTGCATATTTATTATTATTTGTTGCATCAAGCTGGTCTCTAGTATATGCAACAAGTAATGCAATAAAAAAAATACATAAATGCATATAATTCTACTCATCTACAGTCGTTAGATCATTAATATTAATGGCCTACAAAAGTTTTTAAATTTCACAAGGTAATTAGTTTTCATATGATATATTTCTTATATATATATATATATTGTGCGTGTGTTTTTGTATGTGTGTGTTTATATTTGTGTATGGGCTTGTGTTTTTGTATGCGTGTGTGTACAGGCATATATGTGTGTATGTGTGCCTATATTTATGTTTGTGTGTGTATATGTGCATGTTGATATATATATATATATATATATATATGTATATATATATATATATAAACACAAGCCCATACATAAATATAAACACACACATACAAAAACACACGCACTATATATATATATATATATATATATATATATATATATATATATATATATATATATAAACACTAGGTTTACACCCCGTGCAATGCACGGGGTTACCCATAGTCGGTACCTGGGACAAAAATGAAATTTTAATTGATTAACGGAATTTACAAAAAAATAGAATCATGCGGTTTTTTAGATTATCTACAAAAGTAACAGTGTAGAATAATAATACAAAACTCTAGGGAGAATTTAAATTTTACATATAAACAACTAAAATATACCTTTGGTGAAGGTTCATTCTCCTCTGTCATGATGTCCACAAGAGGAAAACCTTCCTTCCCCTATATTTTGTAGCATCTCTTCCTGTATGGAATTGAGACCTGAAACCAGAGCTCAATGAATATCCATAATACAGTCATTAAAGTATTATCAAAAGGATCAATCACATGCCTTTGATACATCTTCAGAAAGCTTGATGCGAGGTTGATTATTTATTTAAACTAATTTGAATACAACACCTAGGGCAGGTTGAGAATAGCATGTAATTAAATGAGTCCCGATTCCAAATGCATCAACCTCATGGATCTAACCATATGAAGATGGCATAGCATCAACAGAAATCTCAAACTGTAAATAAGACAGACTTCTGGAACATACAACTAACTCCCTTCATTCCACTTGGAAGAGTCCACTTTTCAAAAACATGATTTTGTCCCAATAGAAGAGTCTTTTTAAAATAAAAAAGTAATATATAATTAAAATTTACTTAATATACCTTACAATTAATGTTTTTGTTATACATACAAGAGTAGTAGCCTAACACATACACCAAAAAAAAATTGAGTTAGAATGTACGGTTTAAAAAGAGTAGTACATTTGTTCCAATAACAAAAAATAAAAAGTTGTACGTTCACCGAAGTGACTGTTCAAGTGGTGCAGAGAGAGCATCTATTTTGTATGTACTTGTTTATTTAAAGCATCCAAGGTTTCTTCATTGAGGTCATTACTTGCTGTAATGCTTGTCCTCCCAAAATCTGGAACTTCGAATTCCTTCTCAATGACCTGAAATAACTTTTGGCTCTCGCATGACAGGTAGGCAAGATCAACAGAGTCCAATCTAATACCTGTTGCTTTATACATGCAGAGAGAACATTTGGAACGAAAAATATCAAAAGAAGCATAAATTATTCTCACCTTAAAGAAAAACCTGTTGCTCTATACCGACAGAAAGAACATTTGGAACAAGAAATAGGAAGGTTCACAGCAAAAAGTGCAATACGAGTGCAAGCCTTTATTACTCACCCTAAATCATTTAGAGCTAAAGCAACTGCACAAAAATTAGGAACACCACTTCTCATAACATGTTCACAAGGATTGCAAAGCCAACATCAAAGGTAGTAAAAATACCAATGAAAGTGCATCTACAGAAAAATTAAGTGAAATTCCCATGATAAATGGAATTGTGTCAGAATGAGCCTGTAACACCCCCAAAACCATCCGGGATATTACAGTACCGTGGGTCCCGCGCCGGAACCCACCAGGCTAAAAACCACCTCAAAAACATTTAAAAAATGCCAAAAGGCCGATGACGGTAATATTTTAAATACTCAAATATTTTCAAAAGCATAGTTCTAAAATACCGTCATAAAACACCATTTGAAAATATAAGGCGAAGTGCCAAATCTCGACAATTCAAAATGTACGTTAAGCTACCACTTATATGTACCGACAAAATAGTTTGGGAAAAGGTTTAACGAAATAACCCAAGTTCGCAAAGTGCCAAAAGGCCATTTGAAATACACACGAGTTGGTAAAAATACCGAAAAGCCATTTTGAAATATAAACACGCAGTGGATAAAACTCAGTTTAAAATACACATTTGTAGCGGAATAAAACAATCAGAAAAGAATACTCAGTACTCAAAAACATGCCACAACAAGTATCACCCAGGAAGCTCACCCCTTCACGACCGCTACTAGTTCGATCTCCGAGTACCTAAAAATAAAGCTCACGACGGGGTCAGCAACAATACTCAATAATGATAATGATCACATCATCATGAATAATTACATACCAATGTAATAATATAGTAAGAATACTACCAACGTAATCTTACCGTCATAACCTTACCAATCTATGGAAATTCATAACAAATCAATCCTTACCATAATTCATGTTTCGCATTCTCAATTGATGAAATGAACTCAACAACAATTATCTGTACTGTATTCCAAAAATACCAACAATTCTCAAAATATCATCATAACTCATAAGTGTGGAAATAATCCAATCTGTGCCAACTCCTGTCCGTCGGATTACACAATAAAATCTCAACCTGGATAAACCAATAATACACAACATATATGTAGATCAACTGCCACATGATAATGATAATAAATCCTGAACATCGACGTACAGTCCGAATGCTTATACGATCAATAACAATGATCAACCAATACATCAACCGAGAATATCATCGATATGACAATTCCAATATGACAAACAAAGGATCAACGATGACCGAGAGTACCCTCAACAAGGTAAACTTCAAACACGATCAACGAGGATCAACAATAACTGAGAATACCCTCAACATGGTAAACTCCAACACGATCAACAAAGATCAATAATAACCGAGAGTACCATCAGCAAGGTAAACTCCAAATGATCAACAATAATGGATCTCAAAGAAATAACTCTGACTGTCGAACATACCCCTCGGGCGTATGAACAACCAGTCACAAACCGTTGAACATATCCAATCATACATAGACTATGAACAACCAAACAATATGGCTCAAAGATGGACATCACAGTACGCCCGGTCCAGAAATATGTCAGTGCACATGTCCACCCCGTATACGGAATCTAGAATATACGTGGGACAATGTACCTAATTAGCCTCACGAACTACGTCTCGTGTGCACGGTTCAATGTAGAAATATCAACACATAACCATAGTGTGCCCAGCTAAAAATACTACACAATAACCAATCGGAATGCAGATATGATTCCAGATATGTCAGGATGCAACATGACAACGAAACTCAAAGAATCACATATCCAATAAGGACCAAAAGACTCACTGAAGTGAACAATGACAAACTGACAAAGAAAAGTCGACACGACTAATCAATATCCAAAACAACAATCCTGGGATCATCATCCCTGACAAATGATCACCAGATCAATGATCTAAATACAATCAGCCCTGGGATCATCACCCCTCAACGAAATAATCAATACGAATCCCAATATACGAAACATCAACATACAACATATACAATAATTCCTCAGAACAATTATCCTCATAACTGAACAATACTGGAATTACCTCAAAGCCGAAGACAACATCCTTTCCACGAACAACATCCCTGAACGAATACACAGTTATACGAATAATCTCAAATAAGGTACCATCAATTCAATACCAATAAACCTTTATCCTGATACTTATGTCATCACGATAACTATCCTCGATATCCAATATTCTATAGCATTGACCAAAGATAACTCACGTCTTCCTTGAACACAATTAAATCATATACCTTAAGATTTAATACAACCAGAGTACTATATACAAACCATTATCCCGACAACTTACATTTCTAACAACATTGCTATACTAATTATAAATGAAATGAAAACGAAACCATTCATCAAATATTATAAACTGAACAAGTAGAAACTTGCCTCGATACCGATACCACGAAGCCGTTACCAAAATCCATTGTCTTCGTCCACGAGCTCCTCAGCCCCGACTAAGAGCAATCTACGAACTCCACAGAACCACAACACAATGGTCGTAATCCACGATCAAATATCTCAACCTATTGAAGTAATCAATCAACAACAATCCGATAACAATCAATAACAGGCATAGACAACCAACAAACTCAAGGGTTCAACGAAACCTCGATCATATACATAAAACCAAATAATCCAACTCAACAAATACGAACTCATATCCACAATACAAGCCGTAACTCGATGATCACAAATAACAATCAATAATCGATCAACAAACACAACGGTTCTACAATATCCCGATTAAACACATATGCAAACAACCCGAACCAATCAAACACGAATTCAAAACCACAACAAGATTCCACAATCCGAAGATCATATCAATAATCAATTTAAACCAATAGCAAAAGGGTCTAAACATAACCGATTCCAAATTCAATCTTAAATACGATTATAAGTTTCCTCCTTGTAAATTCATAATAAAAACCAATTACCGATTATCATCATCAATCCGGACGATCCGATTAATTCAACATTATATATAATCATATTCCAAGGGTTTCAAATATTTCCATTATCCGAATTGAACACTTATTCAATACGTATGAATTCTCAAACTCAGAAGTGAATCATAATCTTATCAAACCCGGAACCACATTCGTAATCCTATACGAATATTGTACCCAAAACACATAACTTAGTTCTATATATGAATATTTCATATATTCATATCCAAAACACCAACATCACTTAAACATGTTCATCAATTCATATAATCCAAGAATTCCTTAAGAACACAACTTATTCTGAAATCACATTTAAAATCCTCAAACGACATAATCCGATGTGTTCTAACATCTAAACAATCTTCACTCATAGTTCGAGGTGTATATAAGCATGTTCTTCAACATATACTTCTCATAACATCATGAATCGCAACAAACTACCAAGAACATCGAGAATGCTACGATTCCATAATCATAACAACATAATCAAGACATTTGATTATCAATTCATTATCTTCCTTTAACAAAATTCCCATAAATACCAAGAATCATCACAACAATATCAATTCAATCATCATTCATACGAAAACGTGTAGAATTTCCCAAGTTGAGGCATTTTATCGGACACCTTGAGGGCATAGTCCAATTTAATCGATTATCGAAGAAATACTCGAATTTGTTCCACAAAACTTCAAGGGTAATGTATGATTCCAAGAATACAACAAAGTTCCATCAATAATCTGAGTTAAAACGAGTCAAATCGGCCAAAACATCAAGAAACCTCAAGAATCTCCAAAACCAAGAGTTTAGGTGTTCTTACCTTCGATCCGAGCGGAAGATGACGTTAGACATGAATCCAACTTCCAAAAATGTTGCTCCATGATGTCTCCAACCAAAACCATCGATCTCTGATGAAAAATCGCGAAAGGAATGAAGAAAATGCGAAAATGCGAAAATGCCCAAGTGATCCGTGTACCGGCCTTAAATAGGCCGAGACCTGCCGGTTCCTTGAGTACGTAACCGGTAGCTTCCTTACGTATGTAGTCGGCCCTTGAAAACAATCTGCCCAGTTTGGTCGGCATCCTTACGTACGTAACCGGCAGCTTCCTTACGTACGTATCGGCCCTTACGGCCGTAACCGGCCACAGCCTTACGGCCATTATCGGCCAGTCCTAACCCCCAGAGAGTCACTGCCGACCGGGATAGGCCATCCCTGCGAGTCACTTCCGACCATGCTCAGCCACTATAGGTCCTCTCGGCCACGACTCGGCCAGCCGCCCCGTAACGTACGTAACACTAAATCTGTTGCGTATGTAATACGTACGTTGACTTGCTACAGTATTATACTCGTATTACGTACGTAATATACCCTTATAGCGTACGTAAATCCATCCGTTGACTCACCTATCCACATCCGCGCCGAAAGCCGCCGACCACGGGCCCCACTATCCGATCACAACTCGGTCCTGTCTGATTCCTCTTGTTATGTATGTAATGCCTTATGCATAACGTACGTAAAGCGTATAATTTAGCGTACGTAAGTCCTTAAACTTAGCGTACGTTAAGGGCTCTATACTTATCCAAAATCCAACTGTTCATGTCCGACGTCTCGACATACTGGATACGAACATACGGCATACTGAATACACATATACTCAACCCAAAAATATTCTCAAACGATATACCTGATATCCAAATCAGTTCAACCTGATACAATAAATCCTCAGTATAACTGTCAATCAAAACATCAATTACACAAGTATAACTGTCTCGATCCTCAATTTATTTTATCCATACTGTATAGATACCAAACTATACAGTATATCTCAGATAAAATAACGCGAAAAATTTATACTGAAAATCCGGGTATTACATACTACCCCCTTTAAGTAAGCTTCGTCCTCGAAACGTGCAACCTTGCCACAAACAACAGATCAACCAAAATTTCCAACTCATCACAAAAACAATCAAGTGTCGCCACAAGCGAATAACCAAACCAATATACTTACAGGTGCGTGAAGCCGATGATCTCCCGTGATACTAGCACACGACTCCCACACGAAGTCTCAATACAATACCAACACACACCAATTTCACAAATAGTAATTTGAAAAGAATCTAAGAAATTTTGGAAACTCCAAAAATCGATTTGACTCAAAAGTCAGAAAAACTCATTTTCAAAAATCACGCTACTACCGTACCAGTAGAGCCACATAACACACACGCCTGGGTTTCACAAAATCCAAGCTCCCATACCATCTTCTATAACACCCCCAAAACCATTCGGGATATTACCGCACCGTGGGTCCCGCGCCGGAACCCACCAGGCTAAAAACCATTTCAAAAATGTTTAAAAAATGCCAAAAAGCCGATGACGGTAATATTTTAAATACTCAAATATTTTCAAAAGCATAGTTCTAAAATACTGTCATAAAATACCATTTGAAAATACAAGGCGAAGTGCCAAATCTCGACAGTTCAAAATGTACGTTAAGATACCACTTATACGTACCGACAAAATAGTTTGGGAAAAGGTTTAATGAAATAACCCAAGTTCGCAAAGTGCCAAAAGGCAATTTGAAATACACACGAGTTGGTAAAAATACCGAAAAGCCATTTTGAAATATAAACAATCAGAAAAGAATACTCAATACTCAAAAACATGCCACAGCCAGTATCACCCGGGAAGCTCACCCCTTCACGACCGCTACTAGCTCGATCTCCGAGTACCTAAAAATAAAGCCCACGACGGGGTCAGCCACAATACTCAATAATGATAACGATCACATCATCAGGAATAATTACATACCAATGTAATAATATAGTAAGAATACTACCAACGTAATCTTATCGTCATAACCTTACCAATCCATGGCAATTCATAACATATCAATCCCGTATACGGAATCTGTTAGTGCGCCCGATCCGGAAATGTGTCAGTGCACATGTCCACCCCGTATACGGAATCTAGAATATACGTGGGACAATATACCTAATTAGCCTCACGAACTACGTCTCGTGTGCACGGTTCAATGTAGAAATATCAACACATAACCATAGTGTGCCCAGCTAAAAATAGTACACAATAACCAATCGGAATGCAGATATGATTCCAGATATGTCACGATGCAACATGACAACGAAACTCAAAGAATCACATATCCAATAAGGATCAAAAGACTCACTGAAGTGAACAAAGACAAACTGACAAAGAAAAGTCGACACGACTAATCAATATCCAAAACAACAATCCTGGGATCATCATCCCCGACAAATGATCAACACAATCAATGATCTCAATACAATCAGCACTGGAATCATCCTCCCTCAATGAAATAATCAATACGAATCCTAATATACGAAACATCTGTAATATCCGGATTTATTATTGTGTATTTCATCTGTATTTGAACCCTGTATTATTCGGAATTGTGATCTCGATAATTGGAGTATGATATTTCCTATACTTGTATCCTTGTACATGAGTTTAACAACATGCAAAATTTCTCATGCAAACTCGTGATAACGCATGCTAAGGATGTAACTTAACGTGCGTTATTGGCTAAAACTAGCGCACGCTACGAATGAAGAATTGCGTGCGTTAGGCAGTCAATTATTGAGGTAGGCGGCTAGCACATGTGCCAGCCGGACATGGGTCCCGATAAGATTCCCGCGGGCGAACCTGGATAGATTTGGAGTCAACGCTTGTTAGCGTGCGCTAAGGATACTGTGATAGCATGCGCTAAATAACATACGAACAGAAATGTTATAAAAGGGACAGCACCCCATTTTACTTGGTTTACATTCTTTTCACTTGTCCTTCGTTCTTGAGAGATGAGAAAGCCTCATATCTTCCTTAAACACATATAGACCACCCCTACTTGATCATTGGAGATTGGATGTCACTTGTGATTGATCTTTGAAGTGGAGAATCACCTTGGATTGACATTAAAACAACCGGAGTTGGATTCTACCTTTTTAACTCGGTGTTTTCTTCATCTTAAGGTATGTTAATTCTATCCAGCCTTAGATTCGTGTTCTTGAGAATAAGATGATCATGCTACCAAGATATTGAGTTCCATTGATGAATTATTCAAACAAACATCATGTTTAGAAGTCAGAATGATTATGCTTATGATATCGTCATTGAAAACATCGTAGTTGGAATCCTAGTACATCAAATGATGATAGTAATATTCTGAGGTTGATTATCCGTATGATTAACGTTGCCAGATTGATCGTAAACTTGGATTTGATATCACTTTTGTTATAAGGACTTAATAAAGAATCATCTTAGGCTGTATCTTTTCATTGGGATTGTTAGTTCACCTTTAAAATGAAGTCTGAATGTAATAATGGTAATGGAATCCAGTGCATCAACCTGAGATCACCGAACTTCAAATGAGAATGATAATCGAGATTGAATATAAGAGTTGTGACGATATTCATTTCCTTGAATTCAAAGATGATTGAATCCGTAAGATTATTCATAAGTTTATGATATGTAGAGGAGTAACGTACGTAAATCACCGAGGAGTTCGTAAGTTTCATCACCGTTAGAACAGTCATCTGCCCATAAGTGAAACTGCCATGCACGCTTAGCGTACGCTAAGCCATGTAGATTAACGTACGCTATTGGTCTTAGTTAACGTACGCAACGTTTGGTACGTAACGTACGTTAAAATCATCAGAGAAGTCAGTCGGATGATCAGAGAGGGACTGCCGATACTTATATAGCGTACGCTAGACTTTGTTGTTTATGTGCGCTAACAAGTTCCCTTAACGTACGCTACATAGGATACGTAGCATGCATTAGGCAAGCCAGACAAATTACATTTTATGAACTTCCGACCGTAATTTGGATTGTTAGATGTTCGTTCGACTTGAGAGGAATTCTATATTATTTCTTTTGTTAAGGTTCGAGCTTAGAACGTGATTGATCGAAGGGAACGACCTTCGAGCATTTTGATATTCATGGAAGCTTTATTCTCGTCATCGAACCGAGGCAAGTACTTTAATTGGAATTGTTTATATCATGTCATTAATATTGTGATTGTATTATGTACATGTGTTGTGATTAAATGTCTACCATGCGTTGATCCGACGGGAATCATCATGGGAATCTATAGCTGTGTGCGCTGGATTGTTGGACAGGTAGTTCCACCATGCGTTGGTCCGACGGGATCATCATGGGAATCTATAGCTGTGTGCACTGGATCGTTGGAATACCATCAGTATGTTGAGACTGATATGATGTGATATGTGTTGTTGTTATTTCGCGTTGGAGAAACTTGTTATGATGATTGTTGATTACATCACTGTTGTATGATTATTGCACTTGTACTAGCATCGTTGTGCTAACCCCTTCGGGGGTGAATATTTGTTTATGTTCAGGATCCAGGAGAGCGGGGAAACAACCACCAGATCTGCATGAGGACGAGGGTGCAGAGTGATGTTCCGGCCGGGTTTATTATCTGTTGTTGGTTATTTCAATAAGTACTCGAGTACGTCGTAATTTATGATGTTTGGATTTCAGTGATGTATTAATATTGTTCAGTTGGATATTTATAGTCTCGATATTGAACCAGAACTGTCGTATTTTATTTCAGTGATTTCATAATTTAGTATCTGTTATTGTCTTTTCATTTATTCAGCCTTGTAAATTCTTATGTAAAGGATTTACGGTGCTGTAATATTCCTGAACATATCGAGGGTGTTACAGAATATGGTATCGGAGCTAAGATTATGGATATATTGGCCACTGGGTTAAAATAGGGGTCATGTATGTCTTTTGAGGTTACTGGCCGCGAATAACATCACTGTACTGCCTACGTCTTCATGCGAGCGGTGGTTGTAAGTTCCTAAACTCTATCTCGTTCTTTACATGTTGTATCTCTTTATACTCGAACATTAGAACGATATTGTTTCCTGTATATTGAGTATTTATGCTTACAGTATGTTGAGAGGTGGACGTGGACGTGATCGTGGTCGCGGACGCGGATGAAGGAATGCCGAAAGAAAAGCTTCGCCTTCTAATCAGGCCAGTCACAGCTCAGGCGAGCCACAGAGATCCATTAATAATGAACCAGAACCTGTTGTACCCGAGATCCTTCGTCAGGTGGTGAACTAGATGCCTCAGTTCGCCCAGGTCGTGGATAGAATGCAGGTGGCAGTAGGGTTACAACAGGGAGATCGACAACAGGGTATCCCAGACATGGGAAATCGAGGTGACCGATGGCTGCAAAAGGTGGCGAAAATGCAACCACCTAAATTCGACAGCTTTTCTGAGACTCCCACATGGGACCATTGGTTGCAGGAATTGGAGAAAATTTTTGCTGGAATTAATTGTCCAGACGACCGGAGAGCCTCTATTACTCAGTACTTTCTGATAGGGGAAGCATCCGAGTGGTGGGAAGGCATCCGGCCTGCAGATCATGATGTTGACTGGACAAAATTTAAACTGATGATGGAAGCTCAGTACTGCCCTCGTCCTGTGAGGGAAGCCAAAGTTCGGGAATTTTTCTCCGCACAGCCATCAAACGAACCCGTATCCCAGACAATTAAGATGTTTAACCAGCAGCTGGCATTTGTTCGACATCTGGTCAGAACAGATGCATAAATGATGATCCATTTTGATATGAGAATGAAACCAGAAATCCAGAGGTACATGTCCGGTTTTCAATGTACCACTCTCCGTCAATACCAGGATAAGGCGTTGGCGTACGAAATCAAGTAAGCAACAATGGAGAAGTTTGCAGAATCCAAGAAGCAGAAAGTCTCTGGTAGTTTC
Source organism: Orobanche coerulescens (assembly GCA_033398695.1). Taxonomy (NCBI): domain Eukaryota; kingdom Viridiplantae; phylum Streptophyta; class Magnoliopsida; order Lamiales; family Orobanchaceae; genus Orobanche; species Orobanche coerulescens. Next base: position 80,228,667 of record CM065810.1, on the reverse strand, counting down.
ACAGAGCACAAGAGCAGTGGGCCCCGCAAGCCCCAGTCATCTTTTCACTCTATCAAGAAACCTCCGCACCCATCTAAGAGCGGAAAGAATTTCGGAACAGTGTCAGCCACGATAGATACAGCTAGGAGGTGCTTTAACTATGTTCGCCCAGGCCACCTTTGGCGTGATTGTTTGCGTACTCCAGTTACATGTTTTGATTGCGGACAGGAAGGGCACCATGCGACGTTTTGCAAGGATGCCACCAAGCTCAATGGAACCCGTACTGCACAGCCAGCTCAGAGAGAAGCCAGTATCCAACAGACGCAGCAAAGTGTTCAGATGCCTCCGAATTTTGGCCGCGGATGAGGCAGAGGACAGTGGGACCGAAAAGGTACATCGAGTGCCGGATATGCTCCCCCATGTCTGTACGAGATGAGGAGAATAGACGATCAGGATGTTGCTGTCGCATCAGGTACTGTTCAGATCCTTTCCCAGCTAGTTAGCGTTTTATTCGATACAGGAGCTACACATTCATTTATATCGTTGTCTTGTGTAAATCATTTGAATATTTCTGGTTTTCATAATTGTGAACCTTATGTTGTGGGTTTACCGAGTGGATAGATGATTGTTGGAAACTTAGAAACTAGAGATTTCCCTATATCATTTGGAGGCAGAGAGTGGCTCTCAAATTTGATTGTGATAGAAATGCGAGGAGACGACCTGATACTCGGGGATGATTGGCTTAATCGATATGGAGCTATTGTAAACTACCGAAAGAGGAATATCTCGCTGATCACTGACGATGGTTCCGAAATACTATTTGAAGGATGGAAACCAGGAAGCTCAGGGAAGATCAAGGCGATGAAAGCTGTCAAATTGTTGAAACAGGGTTGTACAGGATACTGGTCCTATGCAATGAAGAAAAAAGACGAAATTGTGGAACTTTCATCCATTCCTGTTGTGAACGAATTTCCGGATATATTTCCTGACGAACTACCTGGACTACCTCCAGACGAGATGTAGAATTTACCATCGAACTGGAACCAGGAGTTGCACCAATTTCTAAGGCGCCGTATCGTATGGCACCTACTGAGATGTACGAACTGAAAAAGCAACTGGAGGAGTTACTGGACAAAGGCTATATCCGATGCTGCGTTTCATGCAGGGAGCACCAGTTCTTTTTGTCTGGAAGAAGGATGGATCGATTCGACTGTGTATTGACTATCGAGAGCTGAACAAGATGACGATTAAGAACAAGTATCCATTGCCACAGATTGATGATTTGTTTGACCAGTTGCAAGGAGCGACAGTATTTTCTAAAATCGACCTGAGATCAGGATACCATCAGCTGAGGATTAAGGAAACTGATGTTCTGAAGTCAGCATTCAGAACTCGTTACGGACACTATGAGTATGTAGTGATGCCGTTTGGTCTCACTAATGCACCTGCTGTATTCATGCAATTGATGAACCGAGTGTTCATCGAATATTTGGATAAATTTGTGGTCGTGTTCATTGATGACCACAACATTGTACGCCAAGCTTTCTAAATGTGAATTCTGGCTGAAGGAAGTGATGTTCCTCGGCCATGTGGTATCATCTGAAGGAGTCCGAGTAGATCCTCAGAAAATCTAAGCAGTTATGGATTGGAAGCCTCCAAAGAACGTGAAAGAAGTCCGGAGTTTTTTAGGACTTGCTGGATATGATCGTCGATTCGTGGAAGGGTTTTCTAAAATTTCCCACACACGTACTCGACTACTGCAGAAAACTCAAAAGTTTGAGTGGAATGAGTTGTGTCAGAAAAACTTTGATGAATTGAAGAGGAGATTGACGACAGCACCGATTTTAACACTTCCACAGGGAACTGGAGGATTTATAGTTTACAGGGATGCTTCAAACCAAAGACTCGGATGCGTATTGATGTAGAACGATAAGGTGATCGCTTATGCGTCACGACAGCTGAAGCCTTATGAAGTGAATTACCCAACGCATGATTTGGATATGGCAGCAGTAGTTTCCGCTTTGAAAATCTGGAGGCATTATCTGTACGGGACTCACTGTCAGATCTTTACGGATCAGAAGAGTCTTAAATACATTTTCAGTCAGAAAGAGTTGAACATGCGGCAAAGGAGATGGCTGGAACTTATTAAGGACTATGACTTGGAGATTCTTTATCATCCAGGCAAAGCAAATGTAGTGGTCGATGCACTTAGCCGCAAGCCTGTTTCTATTCAGATGCTGGAGACTCTGACCTCCCAGCTTAGCATTCAACGAGAGATGATTCGAGAAGGAATTGAAGTATGGTTACAAAGAGTCCAAGGACAACTGTGCGTGATTGAAATAACTTCATCGTTAACCGAAGAAATCAAATCTAAGCAAAAAGATGATCGTCTGATGATTCAGTTACGTGATGAAGTGATCAAGGGAAAGGACCCCAGATTTGTAATTCATGATGATGGAGTTTTAAGATTTCAGAACCGACGCTGCGTTCCCGATGTCGATGTTCTGAAATAGATGATTATGAAGGAAGCTCACAGCTCGCCCTATTCTATCCACCCGGGCACCAGTAAGATGTACAAGGACTTGAAGTAGAATTTTTGGTGGGGCAACATGAGGAAAGGTGTAACGGATTATGTTTTGAAATGCTTGACTTGTCAGCAGGTTAAAATCAAGCATCAACGACCTACCGGAATGCTGAAGCCGCTCCCGATTCCTGAATGGAAGTGGGAGGACATATCGATGGACTTTATCACTAGTATGCCGAGAACCAAGACAGGAATGAACATGATTTGGGTGATAGTTGATCGTCTAACTAAATCAGATCATTTTCTAGGCATTAAGGACATGTGGAGACTAGAGAGTTTAGCACGAGTATTTATTTCAGAGATAGTCCGATTGCATGGTAAGCCGAAGACCATTATTTCTGATCGAGACGGCCGTTGTGTGTCTCATTTTTGGAAAGCAGTTCATAAGGCCTTGGGGACCGAATTGAACTTTAGCACAGCTTATCACCTGCAGACAGACGGACAATCCGAGAGGACTATTCAAACGGTGGAAGATATGATAAGGTCTTGTGCCTTAGATTGGTCAACTGGGAAATTCATCTACCGTTGATTGAATTTAACTACAACAATAGTTGGCATGCTTCCATTAAGATGTCACCGTTTGAGGCCTTATACGGGAGAAGATGCAGATCGCCCCTGTGTTGGGACGATTCATCAGACTTGATTGGAATGGAACCAGAATTGATTGTTCAGACACGAGAAAAGATAGCCTTGATTCGCGAAAGGCTGTTGACCGCCCAGAGTCGACAGAAATCTTATGCAGATGTACGTCGTCGTCCATTAGAGTTCAGTGTTAGAGATCACGTGCTTTTAAAAGTTTCTCCTACTCGGGGAATCTTTTGTTTTGGGAGAAAAGGAAAGATGAGTCGGAGATATATCGGACCATTCGAGATTCTTGAGAGAGTTGGAGAGTTGGCATACAGATTGGCATTACCGCCGTCATTGAGCCATGTTCATAATGTGTTCCACGTATCCCAGTTACGGAGATATATACCGAATCCTAGTCATGTCATTGATTTTGGCGAGATCGAAATCGCTTGGGATGGATCGTTTGAAGAAAAACCGGTCAGGATACTCGAGAGTCAAGTTAAGCAGTTGAGGAACAAACCAATCGCTTTGGTCAAAGTTCAGTGGTAACGCCACGGAGTGGAAGAAGCCACTTGGGAAACGGAAGATAGCATGAAATCCAGATATCCAAAGTTATTTTCGTATTGAGCTTCGGGATGAAACTCCTTTTTAGTAGGAGAGTATGTAATATCTGGATTTATTATTGTGTATTTCATCTGTATTTGAACCCTGTATTATTCGGAATTGTGATCTCGATAATTGGAGTATGATATTTCCTATACTTGTATCCTTGTACATGAGTATAACAACATGCAAAATTTCTCATGCAAACTCCTGATAACGCACGCTAAGGATGTAACTTAACATGTGTTATCGGCTAAAACTAGCGCATGCTACGAATGAAGAATTGCATGCGTTAGGCAGTCAATTATTGAGGTAGGCGGCTAGCACATGCGCCAGACGGACATGGGTCCGGATAAGATTCCCGCGGGCGAACCTGGATATATTTGGAGTCAATGCTTGTTAGCGTGCACTAAGGATACTGTGATAGCGTGCGCTAAATAACATACGAATAGAAATGTTATAAAAGGGACAACACCCCATTTTACTTGGTTTACATTCTTTTCACTTGTCCTTCGTTCTTGAGAGATCAGAGAGCCTCATATCTTCCTTAAACATATATAGACCACCCCTACTTGATCATTGGAGATTGGATGTCACTTGTGATTGAACGTTGAAGTGGAGAAGCACCTTGGATTGACATTCAAACAATCGGAGTTGGATTCTACCTTTTTAACTCGGTGTTTTCTTCATCTTAAGGTATGTTAATTCTATCCAGCCTTAGATTCGTGTTCTTGGGAATAAGATGATCATGCTACCAAGATATTGAGTTCCATTGATGAATTATTCAAACAAATATCATGTTTAGAAGTCGGAATGATTATGCTTATGATATCATCGTTGAAAACATCGTAGTTGGAATCCTAGTACGTCAAATGATGAGAGGAATATTCTGAGGTTGATTATCCATATGATTAACGTTGCCAGATTGATCGTAAACTTGGAGTTGATATCACTTTTGTTATAAGGACTTAAGAAATAATCATCTTAGGCTGTATCTTTTCATTGGGATTGTTAGTTCACCTTTAAGATGAAGTCTGAATGTAATAATGGTAATGGAATCCAGTGCATCAACCTGAGATCACTGAACTTCAAATGAGAATAATAATCGAGATTGAATATAAGAGTTTTGATGATATTCATTTCCTTGAATTCAAAGATGATTGAATCCGTAAGATTATTCATAAGTTTATGATATGTAGACGAGTAATGTACGTAAATCATTGAGGAGTTCGTAAGTTTCATCACCGTTAGAACAGTCATATACCCAGAAGTTAAACTGCCATGCACGCTTAGCGTACGCTAAGCTATGTAGATTAACGTACGCTATTGGGCTTAGTTAACGTACGCAATGTTTGGTACGTAACGTACGTTAAAATCATCAGAGAAGTCAGTCGGCTGATCAGAGAGGGACTGCCGATACTTATATAGCATACGCTAGACTTTGTTGTTTACGTGTGCTAACGAGTAGCCTTAACGTATGCTACATAGGATACGTAGCGTGCGTTGAGCAAGCTAGACAAATTACATTTTATGAACTTCCGACCGTAATTTGGATTGTTCGATGTTCGTTCGACTTGAGATGAATTCTATATTATTTCTTTAGTTAAGGTTCGAGCTTAGCAACGTGATTGATCGAAGGGAACGACCTTTGAGCATTTTGATATTCGTGGAAGCTTTATTGTTGTCATCGAACCGAGGCAAGTACTTTAATTAGAATTGTTTATATCATGTCAGTAATATTGTGATTGTATTATGTACATGTGTTGTGATTAAATGTCCACCATGCGTTGATCCGATGGAAATCATCATGGGAATCTATAGCTGTGTGCGCTGGATCGTTAGACAGGTAGTTCCACCATGCGTTGGTTCGACGGGATAATCATGGGAATCGATAGCTGTGTGCGCTGGATCGTTGGAATACCATCAGTATGTTGAAACTGATATGATGTGATATGTGTTGTTGTTATTTCTCGTTGGAGAAACTTGTTATAATGATTGTTTATTACAACACTGGTGTATGATTATTGTACTTGTAATAGCATCGTTGTGCTAACCCCTTCGGGGGTGAACATTTGTTTATGTTCAGGATCCAGGAGAGCGGGGAAACAACCACTAGAGCTGCATGACGACGAGGGTGCAGAGTGATTTTCCGGCCGGGTTTATTGTATGTTGTTGGTTATTTTAATAAGTACTCGAGTACGTCGTAATTTATGATGTTTGGATTTTAGTGATGTATTAATATTCTTCAGTTGGATATTTGTATTCTCGATATTGAACCAGACCTGTCGTATTTTATTTCAGTGATTTCATAATTTAGTATCTGTTATTGTCTTTTCATTTATTCAGCCTTGTAAATTCTTATGTAAAGGATTTACGGCGCTGTAATATTCCTGAACATATCGGGGGTGTTACAACATCAACATACAACATATACAATAATTCTTCAGAACAATTATCCTCATAACTGAACAATACTAGAATTACCTCAAAGTCGAAGACAACATCCTTTCCACGAACAACATCCCTGAATGAATACACAGTTATATGAATAATCTCAAATAAGGTACCATCCTGTAATACCCGGTTGTAATTTAGTCATTATCATTCAGTATTTATCGTTAAGTAATTGTCACTCAGTAAATTTCACTCATTAATGATCATTCATCATTCATATTCATTCATAATATTCACCGTTCAGAGTAATTGTATAGTCATTCATCATCAATCTAGTTGGAGAATTGTGCCGTGTTTATCATCATTTTCATTTCATAGTGGGCTGTGTGTGAGGAGTAGCGCACGCTATGAACTCTCTTTAGCGCGCCCTAATTGAGTTCAAGTAGCGCACGCTACCTCCCAACACTAGCGCACGCTAATGTAGCTCGATGCAGGCAGTCCAGAAGGCACTGGACTGCAGTTGGGTTGTAAGTAGCGCACGCTCCGAATGGTAAGTAGCGCGCGCTAGTAGGTCGGAGCAGCGCACGCTATGCAGTCTATGTTGCGGGCACTAAGGACGGATCAGGCAGAGTCCAGTAGCTACTGGACTGAGTTGGAAACATTCGTAGTGCACGCTACGAGTAGTGGTTAGCGTACGCTAATAGGTGTTAGTAGCGCGCGCTACCGTGAACAGATTAGAGAACAGGAGGTTCTGGACTTCAGTACTGGGCATCAGATATATATCGTTAGCGCACACTAACATTTTGTGTTAGCGCACGCTAAGTATACGGTTGTAGTGCACGCTACAAAAGGTACGTAGCGCATGCTACCATTGCGAACAGAGGGTACTGAACTACCCAGTACACCCGTTAGCGCACGCTACGCACAGGAGTTAGCGCACACTAACTGGGATTTGCTATATATTGGACAGTGCAGTCCATTTCATCATTTCATCATCTCACTTCATTCCTTCGGCGATTTTGGGCGATTTGTAGAGTTTTCTTTGAGCTGAATCCACAAATCATCATCTTCAAGCTTATCATTCGGATTAATCATCATTTCATCATCCCCATCACATCAAATCAAGGTAATAATCTCTTGGATCTAGTATTTCGGATTTTTGGGTTTTCCTTCCAATTTCTTCGTGTAAGCTTGGATTGTTGTTGGAATATGTTAGATATGGGTTATCTACCTTGGATAAATGTATTCCTACGGAGTTAATAACATATATTTCGGATTTCATGTATTGTTGGGGTTTGATTCAAGAACACCTTGGAGTTGACTTTGATACATGGGGGTTTTCGATTAGATGGTGTCGTTAACTCGTTTTGTGGATTCCTATGGGATTATTGATATCATTAGAGGTGTTTTGTTGGTTTGAAATACTCATTTTTTGAGTTGGTTTCGACATATTTGGGATTGGATATTATCAAATGATGTATGTTTGCTAAGTGTTTGTTTGAATACCTCAATGAGTTTGGATATTGTTGTATCGACCTTTGAGTTAATCGTAATCCATGTTTGATACGTATATTGAGCGGATTATTAGTAATTGTGTCATTCAAGGTTGTTCGAACGACCGACATCTCGTGTTAGGACATTGTTCGAGGAAGGACATTTCGACACCGATATTGTGTAAGTAAATTCTTACTCGGTTAAAAGGATATTCAATTCCTTATGTTATTGTTCATTCAAACATGTAATTCACTCATAATATATCGTTCATGTCGAGACTTGTAATTATCAACTCATCATGTAACTCACGAGGAACGATAGTTCCAAAATCATTTCATTGAAGCTATCACTCGTCGTATCATTATTTCATCCCGGTGAGTCGTTCTTGATCCTTATCGGATTCTATTCATTACTCCTCACCTTGTTCATTTTGTTCTGGTGATCTTCCGGAATTATATTGCATGGCCAGTTGGCGCATGTGTGGAATTTTAGTCGGGCACACTATGGTCATGTGTATATGTAGGACTCCGGACACATTGGACTGTGCGCATGGTAATGTGTATACGCGGGACTCTAGACATATTGAACCGTGAGACTAATTAGGCCAATAGCGGGTGTATATGTGGGACTCCGGACACTCGGCTATTTGTGCTATTACTCAGTTCATTCGGGCGTACATTGATGCTAATCATTCAACTTAATTCATTAATTTATTCATGTGATTGTTGTATATTGTTCAACTCTTGAGGATTGTTGTTTTATGTAACTGACCCTGTTGGGGGATGTTGTTTTCAGGTCATGGAAAGGATAAGGCACGGGAAGAGAACATTGACGGCGAGGAGTCCCAGTGATACTAGTAGGGGCCCCTGTCCTTTCAGTCTTCATGTTTTCTTCATTTGTATTCCGCTGCAGAGTTCCACTAGAAATACTCATTTTAACTGGTGTTGTCTTTATTGATGACATTCTAATTTATTCTCGTGACCGGGAGGAACACGAGTTTCACCTTGAGGAGGCGATCAGGGAGAATCAGGGTTAGGACCCATTTTTGTTACGAAGTCGAGATGATGTGACTCAGGGGAAAGCCCCTAGATTTGTGGTCCATGAGGATGGACTTTTGCGATTTAAGAACCGGTTGTGCGTACCGGCGAATGACGAGTTGAAAAACTCAATTTTGAGAGAAGTTCATGCTACCCCTTATTCCGTTCATCCGGGGTCTAGCATGATATACAAAGACTTGAAACAAAATTACTGGTGGAGTAATATGAAGAGAGAAGTCGCGGAATTTGTTTCGAGATGTTTAACCTGCCAGCAAGTCAAGATAGAACATCAGCGACCGGCGGGTATGCTGAAACCGCTCCCTATTCCAGAGTGGAAGTGGGAAGATATTTCGATGGACTTCATCACGAGTTTGCCGACGAGTCGTCGTGGCATGAATAAAATTTGGGTAATTGTGGACCGCTTAACTAAATCAGCTCATTTCCTTGAGATTAAGGATACATGGGGTCCCGAGAGACTTGACCAGTTGTTCATCAAAGAGATAGTGAGATTACACGGTACTCCTAAGAGTATCGTTTCCGATCGTGACGGACGATTCGTGTCTCATTTTTGGAAATCAGTTCATCGTGCCATGGGAACTCAGCTTAATCTCATCACAGCTTTCATCCTCAGTCCGACGGACAATCAGAAAGGACTATTCAGACTTTGGAGGACATGTTGAGGGCATGTGTTCTCGATTGGAAAGATGATTGGGAAGCCCAACTACCGTTGATCGAGTTCACGTACAACAATAGTTGGCATGCTTGGATTAAGATGGCACCTTACGAGGCCATGTACGGTCGTCGTTGTCGATCTCCTTTGTGTTGGGATGACTTATCAGAATCAATCGGCACCGAGCCCGACATGCTTATAGCCGCCCGTGAGAAGGTAGCTTTGATCAGGAGTTGTTTGTTGACCGCTCAGAGTCGGCAGAAATCATATGCAGATAATCGTCGTCGACCGTTAGAGTTCGATACGGGTGACCATGTTTTGGTCAAGGTATCCCCGAGTCGAGGTATCTTCCGTTTTGGGAAGAGGGGAAAGTTGAGTCCAAGATTCATTGGACCGTTTGAGATTTTGGATCGAGTAGGCGAGCTAGCTTATCGATTGGCCTTACCTCCGGCATTGAGCCGAATTCATAATGTTTTTCACGTCTCTCAGTTACGGAAGTATGTTGCGGACCCGAGTCACATACTTCAGTTCGATGAAATCGAGATCGCTGATGATCATTCGTATGAGGAGCGTCCTATACAAGTCTTAGAGCGGCGAATCAAACACTTGAGGAACAAGACGATTCCTTTGGTTAAAATTCAGTGGTCTAGACACGAGGTCAAAGAGGCTACTTGGGAAACCGAGGATAGTATGCGGGAGAGCTATCCCGAGTTGTTTGACCCCTTAGTTCGGGGACGAAAATCTTTTAAGGGGGGTGTATGTAATACCCAGTTGTAATTCAGTCATTATCATTCAGTATTTATCGTTCAGTAATTATCACTCAGCAAATTTCACTCATTAAGGATCATTCATCATTCATATTCATTCATAATATTCACCATTCAGAGTAATTGTATCATCATTCATCATCAATCTAGTTGGAGAATTGTGCCGTGTTTATCATCATTGTCATTTCATAGTGGGATGTGTGTGAGGAGTAGCGCACGCTATGAACTCTCTTTAGCGCACGCTAATTAAGTTCAGGTAGCGCACGCTACCTCCCAACACTAGCGCACGCTAATGTAGCTCGATGCAGGCACTCCAGAAGGCACTGGACTGCAGTTGGGTCTTAAGTAGCGCACGCTCCGAATGGCAAGTAGCGCACACTAGTAGGTCAGAGTAGCGTACGCTATGCAGTCTATGTTGCGCGAGCTAAGGACGGATCAGGCAGAGTCCAGTAGCTACTAGATTGAGTTGGAAACATTCCTAGCGCACGCTACGAGTAGTTGTTAGCGTACGCTAATTGGTGTCAGTAGCGCACGCTGTATATTATGTGTAGCGCGCACTACCGCGAACAGATTAGAGAACAGGAGGTTCTGGACTTCAGTACTGGGCATCAGATATATCGTTAGCGCATGCTAACATTTTGAGTTAGCACACGCTAAGTATACGGTTGTAGCGCGTGCTACAAAAGGTACGTAGCGCACGCTACCGTTTCGAATAGAGGGTACTGGACTACCCAGTACACCCGTTAGCTCACGCTACGCACAGGAGTTAGCGCACGCTAACTGGGATTTGCTATATATTGGACAGTGCAGTCCATTTCGTCATTTCATCATCTCACTTCATTCCTTCGGCGATTTTGGGTGATTTCGGGCGATTTGGAGAGTTTTCTTCAAGCTGAATCGACAAATCATCATCTTCAAGCTTATCATTCGGATTAATCATCATTTCATCATCTCCATCACATCAAATCAAGGTAATAATCTCTTCGATCTAGAATTTCGGGTTTTTGGGTTTTCCTTCCGATTTCTTCGTGTAAGCTTGGATTGTTGTTGGAATATGTTAGATATGGGTTATCTACCTTGGATAAATGTATTCCTACGAATTTAATAACATATATTTCAGATTACATGTATTGTTGGGGTTTGATTCAAGAACACCTTGGAGTTGACTTTGATACTTGGGGGTTTTCGATTAGATGTTGTCGTTAACTCATTTGTGGATTCCTATGGGTTTATTGATATCATTAGAGGTGTTTTGTTGGTTTGAAATACTCATTTTTGGAGTTGGTTTCGACATATTCGGGATTGGATATTATCAAAGGACGTATGTTAAGTGTTTGTTTGAATGCCTCAATGAGTTCAGATATTGTTGTATCGACCTTTGAGTTAATCGTAATTCATGCTTGATACGTATATTGAGCGAATTATTGGTAATTGTGTCATTCAAGGTTGTTCGAACGACCGACATCTCGTGTTAGGACATTGTTCGAGGAAGGACATTTCGACACCGGTATTGTGTAAGTAAATTCTTACTCGGTTAAAAGGATATTCAATTCCTTATGTTGTTGTTCATTCATACATGTAATTCACTGATAATATATCATTCATGTCGAGACTTGTAATTATCAACTCATCATGTAACTCACGAGGAACGACGGTTCCAAAATCATTTCGTTGAAGCTATCACTCATTGTATCATTATTTCATCCCGGTGAGTCGTGCTTGATCCTTATCGGATTCTATTCATTACTCCTCACCTTGGTCATTTTGTTCTGGTGATCTTCCGGAATTATATTTCATGGCCAGTTGGTGCATGTGTGTAATTTTAGTCGGGCACACTATGGTCATGTGTATATGCGGGACTCCGGACACATTGGACTGTGCGCATGGTAATGTGTATAGGTGGGACTCCGGACACATTGAACCGTGAGACTAATTAGGCCAATAGCGGGTGTATATGCGGGACTCCGGACACTCGGCTATTTGTGCTATTACTCAGTTCATTCGGGCGTACATTGATGCTAATCATTCAACTTAATTCATTAATTTATTCATGTGATTGTTGTATATTGTTCAACTCTTGAGGATTGTTGTTCTATGTAACTGACCCCGTTGGGGTATGTTGTTTTCAGGTCATGGCAAGGCTAAGGCACGGGAAGAAAACGTTGACGGCGAGGAGTCCCAGTCATACTAGTAGGGGGCCCCAGTCCTTTCAGTCTTCATGTTTTCTTCATTTGTATTCCGCTGCAGACTTCCACTTTAAATACTCATTTTAATTGGTGTTGTATATGTTATCTTCATATAAAATATACATGTATTCTGTTTTTATCCTGGGTGTTTTGTACTTGAAACTCCTCATCGGAGTAATTATTGATATATTGTGGTTCGGTACTACAACTATATCACTTAATTCATTAATTTTCATTCGCCTAGTGGGTCATAGTTGGGGTCCACGGCACTATAATATTCGCCTAGTTTGGGGTGTTACACATCCATTCAATACCAATAAACCTTTATCCTGATACTTATGTCATCACGATAACTATCCTCGATATCCGATATTCTATATCCTTGACCAAAGATAACTCACGTCTTTCTTGAACACAATTAAATCATATACCTTATGATTTAATACAACCAAAGTACGATATACAAACCAATATCCCGACAACTTACATTTCTAACAACATTGCTATACGAATTATAAATGAAATGAAAATGAAACCATTCATCAAATATTATAAACTGAACAAGTAGAAAATGGCCTCGATACCGATACCACGAATCTGTTACCATAATCCATTGCCTTCGTCCACGAGCTCCTCAGCCCCGACTAAGAGCAATCTACGAGCTCCACAACCTCAACCACAACACAACGGTCGTAATCCACGATCAAATATCTCAACCAATTGAAGTAATCAATCAACAACAATCCGATAACAATCAATAACCGGCATAGCCAACCAACAAACTCAACGGTTCAACGAAACCTCGATCCTATACATAAAACCAAATAATCCAACTCAACAAATACGAACTCATATCCATAATAAAAGCGGTAATTCAATGATCACAAATAACAATCAATAACCGATCAACAAACACAACGGTTCTACAATATCCCGATTAAACACATATCCAAACAACCTGAACCAAGCAAACACGAATTCAAAACTACAACACGATTCCACAATCCGAAGATCATATCAATAATCAATTTAAACCAATAGCAAAAGGGTCTAAACATAACCGATTCCAAATTCAATCTTAAATACGATTATAAGTTTCCTCCTTGTAAATTCATAATAAAAACCAATTACCGATTATCATCATCAATCCGGACGATCCGATTAATTCAACATTATAGATAATCATATTCTAAGGGTTTCAAATATTTCCATTATCCGAATTGAACACTTATTCAATACGTATGAATTCTCAAACTCAAAAGTGAATCATAATCTTATCAAACCCGGAACCACATTCGTATTCCTATACGAATATTGTACCCAAAACACATAACTTAGTTTTAGATATGAATATTCCATATTCATATCCAAAACACCAACATCACTTAAACATGTTCATCAATTCATATAATCCAAGAATTACTTAAGAACACAACTTATTCCGAAATGACATTTAAAATCCTCAAACAACATAATCCGATGTGTTCTAACATTTAATCAATCTTCATTCATAATTCGAGGTGCATATAATCATGTTCTTCAACATATACTTCTCATAACATCATGAATCGCAACAAACTACCAAGAACATCGAGAGTTCTACGATTCCATAATCATAACATAATCAAGACATTTGATCATCAATTCATTATCTTCCTTTAACAAAATTCCCATAAATACCAAGAATCATCACAACAATATCAATTCAATCAACATTCATACGAAAACGTGTAGAATTTCCCAATTTCTACTCATTGAGGCATTTTATCGGACACCTTGAGGGCATAGTCCAATTTAATCAATTATCAAAGAAATACTTGAATTTGTTCCACAAAACTTCAAGGGTAATGTATGATTCCAAGAATACAACAAAGTTCCATCAATAATCTGAGTTAAAACGAGTCAAATCGGCCAAAACATCAAGAAACTTCAAGAATCTCCAAAACCAAGAGTTTAGGTGTTCTTACCTTCGATCCGGGCGGAAGATGATGTTTGACATGAATCCAACTTCCAAAAATGTTGCTCCATGATGTCTCTAACCAAAACCATCGATCTCTGATGAAAAATCATGAAAGGAATGAAGAAAATACGAAAATGCCCAAGTGTTTCGTGCCCGGGCCTTAAATAGGCCGAGACCTGTCGGTTCCTTACGTATGTAACCGGTAGCTTCCTTACGTACGTAGTCGGCCCTTGAAAACAATCTGCCCAGTTTGGTCGGCATCCTTACGTACATAACTGGCAGCTTCCTTACGTACGTAATCGGCCCTTACGGCCGTAACCGGCCACAGCCTTACAGCCGTTATTGGCCAGTCCTAGCCCCCAGCGAGTTATTGCCGACCGTGATCGGCCATCCCTGCGAGTCACTGCCGACCATGCTCGGCCACTATAGGTCCTCTCGGCCACGACTCGGCCAGCCGCCCTGTAACGTACTTAACACTTAATCCGTTGAGTACGTAATACGTACGTTGACTTGCTATAGTATTATACTCGTATTACGTAATACACCCTGTATAGCGTACGTAAATCCATCAGTTGACTCACCTGTCCACATCGGCGCCGAAAGCCGCCGACCACGGGCCCCACTATCCGATCACAACTCGGTCCTGTCTGATTCCTCTTGTTACATACGTAATGCCTTATGCATAACGTACATAAAGCGTATAATTTAGCGTACGTATGTCCTTAAACTTAGCACACGTTAAGGGCTCTATACTTAGCCAAAATCCAACTGTTTCTGTCCGACGTCTCGACATACTGGATACGAACATACGGCATACTGAATATACATATACTCAACCAAAAAATATTCTCATACGATATACCTGATATCCAAATCAGTTCAACCTGATACAACAAATCTTCAATATAACTGTCAATCAAAACGTCAATTACACAAGTATAACTATCTCGGTCCTCAATTTATTTTATCCATACTGTATAGATACCAAACTAAACAGTATATCTCAATTAAAATAATGCGAAAAATTTATACTGAAAATCCAGGTATTACAGAGCCAACATCAAATTCAGATGCATTAATCAAGCAACAACACCATATGTATATTTTAAATACAAAACGAAAGGATTTACATGCATCAATATAGGTCATCTTCCCCGAGATAAGAGCCTAATATCAAGAAAGATAAAAAATTTAAACTTCATCATTTTGATGGATAGTCATGCAACTGTATGAGATAAAGGTCCATTGAGATACAGTAATGGAAGTTTCCTAAGGAGGAGGACCTCTAAGAAATATTACCAAGATTAAACCATTTCGAAAATTTCTAGAAAAAAACTCATCAGATCACAGAAGTTTCATGTTACAACTTGAAGAGATTGACCCCTTATATTGATCCAATAGAGGTCAAAGAGAATCTAAAGGTCCTACAACAATAAGCCAATGGATAAATCAAGAAACTCTTACAAGGACTGAGATGCCCACATAATAGTTATGAAATACATGCATCTGTTGAAACTTATGCATACATTGATTATGTAGATTGATGAAGAACTTCTCCAAAGAAATAGAAATCGTTAAGAAGTCATGATCATTCATTCCTGATCAAGCACTAAGAAATAACTATGTAACTCCGCAAGATTAACTGCCTTGCTTCAAGTAAATACTCCTTCTTTCCCAAAATAGTTGACATGTTTTGACTCTACCTAAAAGTTGAAGAGGTTTGACTTCTTTTGTTGTTTGACAAAGTAGATGGCAGGTTTTAACTAAAACATGATCCCATTTTTGTAAATTTGAACAGGCAAATATGCCCTCTAGCAATTTATTCATTTGATCACGGTTTAACCCTTTGGTTAGCTGATCCGCTAGATTATCTAATGACCTCACATAGTCAATAGAGATAACCCCACTTTTGATCAAATGTCTCACGGTATTATGGCGTCGACGAATATGTCGAGACTTTCCATTGTACACATTACTTCTTGCCCTACCAATAGCAGCTTGGCTATCGCAGTGTATCATCACCGCAGGCACTGGCTTTGACCAACATGGAATATCTTCTAGAAAGTTTCTGAGCCACTCGGCTTCTTCACAGCTTTGTCCAAAGATATGAATTCTGATTCCATGGTGGATCGGTCTATACACGCTTGTTTCGCGGACTTCCAAAAGACAGCTCCACCCCCAATGGTAAACACGTAATCACTTATAGAAAATGAACTTTTCGTATCAGGTATCCAATTTGCATCACAATACCCTTCAAGTACCGGGGGGTATCTCGAATGGTGTAACCCAAGGTTTTGAGTATACTTTAAGTACCTCAAAACTCTAACAAGAGCTTTCCAATGCTCTTAGCTTGGATCGCTCATGTAACGACTCAATTTGTTCACAGCGCAAGCTAAGTCGGGTCGAGTGCAATTTGTAAGATAGTTTTTGGGCATTATGGCCTAATGGATTTTTGAAAGTCTTAAATATCTTAGAGAATAAACTTCGAGGCGTACTTTTAAAATGGATTATATTTTCATGGCGCCTACTGGCACAACCATATGCTTCAAAATTCTTCTACTCTGAGGACCAAAATATTTTGAGATATTCTCAGTAATTTAGAAAACGCATTTGCTTAGACCCGAAGGTCGAATATTTCTGAAAGTTTTTAACTAAAAGAAAGATGTCCTCATTTTTGTCAAACGCAAGACTGTTTTTCAAAGCCTCGATGACGCTGTTTGTACTACTTTTTAGAGATGTGATACTTAAGATCAACTGGTGTTTCCAAATTATTTTCAAAAAGGTGGTTTTCATTTTAAAACCCGTCATCTTCCTTTTCGATAACATCGAGCGTTTCGAAGCTTCTCGGTTGAGCCGTGTTCGTTGGAATTCTTGCGTGCCGATTTCGAGGCAAGTATCTTGCCCATACATTTCATGTGTTGTAGGCATAATTGTTGGTAAATGATTTTATGTAAAATCCGGATGTTTAATGAATGTTAATACTGCTTGAAAAAAAACACCCTGACTGGTCCAAACTATGTGGACTGGATTCAGAGCTTGCAGATTGTCCTTGCTATGGAAATGCTGGGATACGTCTTGGAGGCGCATATCCCAGCGACTCCTGCAAGAACCCCAGCCAATCACGAAGAAGTCGATGCCCATGAGAAATGGGTAAAAGATGACATAAGAGTGCGCAGGTACATGTTAGGCTCAATGATTAATGAGCTTCAATGTGCCCATGAAAAGATGACGTCTTTGAGAGCCATCTTAGCGCACCTGTCTGAGTTCTATGGAGAGCATCGTCAAATTTCTGGATATGAGATAGCGATGCAATTATTCAGCTGCAGGATGAAGAAATGAGAGAGAGTTGGGAACCATTTTGTGATGTGTTGCATTCAGATGTATTGGTTATAGTTTTGAATACTATTTTTATTGTCTTCCATTACATTGTACTTGGACCTTCTCGGTCAAATTTTATAGTTCCGCATAAGAATAGCCTTGTGGGTCCCACGGCGGGGCTCACGTCGCTGTAATATACCTTGAATAACTTGGGGATGTTACAGAATATGGTATCGGAGATTAGGTTTATGGATACCTAGGTTGTCGTTCTTTTGGGTCGATTGAATCATCGTTTGTCTACAGTATCACTACTTTGCCACCATCACAGTGCGAACGGTACTTGTAAGACCTCTTACTCTGCTGGTGTTTCCTTAATCGCTTTGCTTTTGATTTGGTATTTTTGGGAATTGGTCACTTCGATGACGTGCGATTGAATTGTACTCACGTGCCTTGGATTAATTATGTCTAAATACTTCGATTTGAACTTACAATTGTCTGATTTAGCGCAAGTAGCAACATTCACTTATACATCTCATAGTACACGCATCAATTCATTTCAAAATCCAAAACCAGACATGTCTTTTCCCAGAAAACAAACAGTCAAATATCACAGTTGAAAACCGCCTAGGATCCGGGCGAAACCACTGATCCCATTCGAGGCCTACTAAGGACCCTCCCGAACTGGCCATAATCATAAATCAAATCATGCACAGGCATCGCCTAGGACCGGGATGAAGCCACTGGTCCTATTCGAGGCCTCTAAGGGCCCCCCCGAACTGGCTAGCGAACAAGCTCGTGAATCCGGAGTGAAGTCACAGATTCCCCTGGGGCCTCGTCGGACCCTCCCGGAGTGAGCAAATCACACACATATACATTTCCATTCCATATTAAGCACAAAGGTTTCACGAGAATACTTGCAAAATGAGCAAATCATTTTGAAATCATTAGCAGCGGAAAAAATCAACAGTCGAAAAAAAACATTGGCAGCGACACCACTCCTCATATAAACAAAATATGAGAGTCAAATAAACATATATCACAAAACCAAAAATCTACATAAAGATTCCATCACTTAACGAATAATCATACAAGTGGCTCGTGTCACACGAGGCACAACACAAAAAAGGGAGACTTACATCTACAGGTCGCACGAAGATGATGATCGCCCCACGATACTAATCACGACCAACAAACTCAGACGACGCATCGCGACACGACTCAGTCAAACAAAATCCGACGAGACGGAACTCAACATACACAACTTGATCCGACAGCCTAGGTTTCACAACCTAAGCTCTAATACCATTTATGTAACACCCCCAATCCACTCAGGGATATTACACACCGTAAACGCTTCCCTCAAGAATCTACCAGGCTGGTAACCAAAATCACACATCACAATATCACCTTCAAGGCTAAATGACGACCAGTAGACCGATTTGGTCTCTCAATTAATACATACAACTCAATCTCAAAATATGCCCATGCTTGGGTCAAAACAAAACACTCTTGTGCAATAGAAAAATACTGCAACGGAAAATAAACTACAACTAGGTCAACACAACATCATACGGGTCCTCGTGTGATTAGTATCGATCATCTTTTATCATCCTTCGTGCCAACCCTGTGTCATGCTCCCCAAAACTTGAATGCAAAACAGACATCCACCCCCCAATTACTCGAGAGTTAGCAAATTTCACTATTTTGCTAGTGAAAGTACAAAGTGCAAAAACGAGTCACACAAATCATATTCCAAGAATAGTAATAATCAGAAATCCTCAAAGATTCAAACATAACGAAAGATACTTCCCGAGGTAAAGAGTTGGAGAAAACATTCCAAATTCGTAAGGTCACAAATCAAGAGAACGATTTATAAAATACTTTTAGAAATGAAAGCCCTCGGGAGTTTTAATAGAAACCATTTAGGATTATCAAATCCTTATCTTTCATAAAAAAACCAAAAGGGGGTCATAGCCCAAAGATTTGCTTTCTCAGATAAAAACCAACAACAATTCACAGGGTTCGAAGCCCACGTCACGTGTCCTCAACGGATATAAAGTCAACAGAATATTGTAACACCCCCGATATATTCAGGAATATTACAGTCGTAAATCATTTACTTAAGAATTTACAAGGCTGAAGAAATAAAAAGACAATAACAGATACCAACATATGAAAGTAACTGAAATAAAATACAACAGTTCTAGGCCAATACCGAGAATACAAATATCCAAAGGAAGAATATTAATACATCACCAAATCCAATCATCACAAATGACGACGTAGTCGAGTACTTATTAAAAACAACACAAACAACAGATAATTAAACCCGACCGGAACATCACTCTGCACCCTCGTCGTCATGCAGCTCCAGTGGTTGTTTCCCTGCTCTCCTGGATCCTGACCATAACCAAATGTTCACCCCCGAAGGGGTTAACATAACGATGCTAGTACAAGTACCACAACATATTATTCAACATCTCACGAAGAATAATAATAACATAAATGACAAAATACCAACGAGTCTCCTCCTACGAGAAACTCATAAATAACATACACAAATGATAATCACAACATGATATCACAACATACACGTGGTAATGCCGATGATCCAGCGTTCACTGCATAGATCCCTCGATGATTCCGTCAAACCAACCCGAGGTGGAGAAACCCGTCCGATGATCCAGCGCACGCTAGCATAGATCCCCCGATGATCCCGTCAGACCAACACGAGGTGGACATACAACAACGACATATATGCACAACAATATGTATAACATCAAAACATAGAACAATTAAAGTACTTGCCTCGATTCGATGACAAGAATAACACTTCCACGAATATCAAAACACTCGAAGGTCGCCCCTTCGATCAATCACGTAGCAAAGCTCGAACATTAAACAAAAGAAATAATATAGAGTTCATCTCACGTCGTACGAACATCTAACAATCTAAATTACGGTAGGAAGTTCTTAAAACGTATCCTATCTGGTCTGCGTAACGTACGTTACGTATCCAACGTAGCATACGTTAAGGCTGCTCGTTAGCATACGTAAACTACGAAGTCTAGCGTACGTTTATCATACATTGACATTAT
Source organism: Orobanche coerulescens (assembly GCA_033398695.1). Taxonomy (NCBI): domain Eukaryota; kingdom Viridiplantae; phylum Streptophyta; class Magnoliopsida; order Lamiales; family Orobanchaceae; genus Orobanche; species Orobanche coerulescens. The sequence continues at coordinate 80,208,010 of CM065810.1, read as the reverse complement.
CTTCTATGATTAGTTAACTAACTCGTATGATGATATAATGTACGTTACGTACCAAATGTAGTGTACGTTAATTATGCCTGCTAGCATACGTAAGTTACAGGACCTAGCGTACGCTAAACACACATATGACAGTTTCTCACTGAGCAGATGACTGTCTCGATTTGTGATGAAGCGTACGAAATCCTCAGTGATTAACGTACATTATCCTCATACATGTCATGCTCATATAATTATGAATGATCTTACAGATTAAAACATCTTCGAATTTAAGGATACGTATATCATTATGATGTCATACTCCAATCTTGATTACAAATTCTCATACATGATTTGAAAGGCCTATGGTTGATATCAATATCTTATATCATTCAAACTATCATCTTGAAGTTTGTTTAACAAATCACCTATACAAGATTCAACAATTCCTTCCATGATCAACCTCCTAGGTTCGTCTAACAACAATGATGTTAACACCAAGTCCGTGATTACTACGAAGACACCTTCCAAATTTGGATTATCAATCCCAGAAAACTTTCTCTACTTGTTCATCATAACAAGATTCGATTTATGATGCTCTTAACTACTTAAAGCATAATCATCTTCACTTCCTATACATGATGTTAGTTGAATAAATCATCTATGGAGGTAGTAGAATTATAAACCATGACTGAATACAACAAACATCTAATAATTTTTACTTATGTCATATGTTTCGACAGGAGCCGAAATTTTTTTCGGAAAAGCAAGAGCATACGAGGTAAAAGCAGCCATTTCACTCAAGTTTGTTTCTCCAAAAATCCCCACCAAACAATTGTGACCACTGCACATATGAGCAATTTATATCAGAGAACATCTTAGCAGTAAATGCAGGAAATTACGATATTAAAGACCATAAGAACATCTGAACCTTCTTTCATGCTTAGAAAGAGAAATTTGAGAGGAACTGTGATTGACATCTTTGCAGTTCCCGCCGAGTACATGAATCAAAGTAGATATTTCATGTGTATTACTGGTTCAGAGTATGTCCCAGATACCTGTTGGCTTACTATTTAATTATGGGTTAAGCTATATGATATCAGCTCCTTGTTTGCACAAGTCATAAACAACAAAACTACACTTAGAAGACTTGCTAACAAACAATAAGGCAGAGGCGAGGTAGGTCGCGTGGCGAGGAGGTGAAGAAGGCAGGAGAAGCAGCAGGAGGGGTTTAAGCTATATGATATTAGCTCCTTGTTTGCACAAGTCATAAACGACAATACTACATGATACGAATTTGCCCGGAAGAGTGGATACGTATCGGTCGGAGTATACGTAAGTGTATGATAGCGGAAGGCTTTTTACGAGTAGGGTGTTTTGAGTGTATTTTTATGGGAGTAAGATTGGAAATGACAATGAAAATTTCGAACAAGGATAAGGGTTTATCGAATTAGACCTATAATTCGATAAGATGATTTCTTCTCAAGACCTATTGAGAATCAATCGGATTAATACTCGAAAACGCGTAAAATAAAAATCAAAGGTTTGATGAAAAGCATTCACCAAGAATAGAAAACACAATGTGTATTCTTATACTTCAACATTCAAAGTCATTATCTTACAAGACTTAACGAAGCCTATTTATATAAAAAAAACTAAGTCTACCTATAACAATAAAAAACAATTCAAAGATTATAAAATCTTTGAATAATCAAAATAAATCAACATAAAATACAAAAAGGGAACACAAATCAAATAATAGGGAGACACAATCCCTCAAATAAGTAAAGAAAGAAAAAGAGGACAAAAATACACAAAAGTGTATAAAATAAGGGGGCTGCCGGCACGGACTCGCCCGTGTCCCGAGACACGGCCACGGCGCGGTCGACAGGCGCGGCAGGGACTCGACTGTGTCCGCTTGACATGGGCGTGGCGTGATAAGGACGTTCGGCAGTGACTCGATCGTGTCCGCTTGACACGGGCGCGACGTGACAAGGATGTTCGGCAGTGACTCGACCGTGTCTTGGCACAGTGGGGTTCGACCGACAGGCGTTCCGGCATTTTTGGGCGAGTAGGACTTGACCGTGTCGCCTGGCAAGGTCGGGTTAGACGGGCAGACGTTCCGGCAGTTCTGGACGAGTATGACTCGACCGTGTCGGACGACACGGTCCGGTTCGGCCGACAGTGACTTTGGCATTTCCGGAAGAGTACGGCACGGGCCGTGTCGGATGACACGGCCGAGTTCGGTCGGCAGTGATCGGCATTTTCCAGCAGGGTGACATTTTCTGGCAGGCTTCTCACATTTTCCGGCACGTTGTGTCATTTTCCGGCTTGTGTCTGTTTTCTCGCCTAAAAATGTCGCCGTATGTGCAAGACGCGCTGTAAGGACATTTACGTCAATCCTTGCTGATACGAATTACGTATATAAGTGTACGTAAAACGTATAAAATACAATGGAAGATTATCACGGTTTTTAGAAGTATCGAAGTAACAATGAAAATAAAAGGTGGTGGCCGAAATTATATGGTTTCCGGCCGTGAGGTAGGATAGTGTATGGGTTTGAATGTGTTTTATCGAATTAGACCTATAACTCGATAAAGATAATCTCTCCTCAAGACCTATTGAGAATTGATCAAGTTAAAATTCGAGACGCGTCGAAATAATAACCAAGGTTTTGTTGAACTCGTTCAACGTATATTTCAAGAGAAATACAATGTTATTAATTTTCAAGATGCTTACAAAATATGGAGGATGAGGCTATTATATAGCCATTTACAACTCCTAACAAAGCCAAACAAGATCACATAATATCAAGCTAAAAGACAAGCAATTATTAAACTAAAACATCAAGACTTTTGACAAAGGTTGAAAACAACACATGATTGGCTTCTTCCTTAGCATCTTTGGACGTGGGGTAGCATGAAGAAAGGAGACAATCATCTTTCTCATGTGATAAGGCTTTGACAAGGACTTGAACATGAAAGGAACTTCTTGGCACCTTCTTCTCCATGTGGTTCGTTTGTTTTCATTTCAAAAGGGTGGAGTGAATCAAATCTCAATCCTTGAACTTGATATGGTGGACTTTGAAAATGAAAACAAATTTTAAAGTAGTGGGGACAAAGATCCTTCATGGATCCTTCATCAAATCTTCACAAATCTTTGTCAATTTTCGGCCATAAAAATCACTGCACATTTGAACGGTTCGTGTGGCTTGATAGAAGCATAATTGGACCTTAGACCATTTCACATGATTTATAGATCTTTCTTTTATCTTTCCATGGCCGCTTGAATCACCTAAATCGGACTTCGTATGAGAGAGTTATGATTAAAATACCAAAACTGCTACGAAATAGTCATAAGCGCGGGAATTGGTAATTTTGTCCACTTTTCGCCTTTTCTCTCGGACTAGTAGCAAATGTAAAATATGTTTAAGATTGCTTCAAGTCTCGTATTAGTCGTCTCGTCCAAAGAAGTAAGTGCATGTCGTGTAAGTGCATGTGTGTGCATGGCCCTATGCATGGTTGCATGGTCGTCTACGTCATCTTTCTTCGGTTGGCCATGTTGATCTCGTATCATCCCCTCTTCCTTTAAAGAGATTCGTCCTCGAATCTAAAGTCCAAGGACGGTTGGTATTCCGGATAGGGTTGTGCTCCTCCCGGATTGAAGATGTAATTTTCGTCGGATGTGTTGACGTTTGCTTGGGATTGCATTTTTAAAAGACCAACCTGCAAAATAAAAACAAACGACGTATCTAGGTGTCTACCATTTCCCTTAACGGAATCCCCAAAAAAAGATTTGTGGTTTAACGAAATAATTTCCATTTCCGGCATCATGTGGGCACAAATCTTGTTCTCATTCCTTTCATTAATGAGTTCGTCTTTTACTATTTTCCAGTCACATGTAGCCACATAGCTTTTACGTTGGTCGGTGTCGGGAACCGGATCAATGAGAACAATTGGATTGGGATCCTCCAATTTTTGAACAATAATAGAAATAACCTCATAGAAATTTTGGGGAACAATCGCCTTGTCCTCAATCTCTTCATCTTCTGTAGCTCGGGAAACGGACGGTTGTGTAGAACTAAAAAGTATACTTGTGAGTTCCTCACTCGTTAACTCGTCCTGATGCTCCAAATCATTTGAAACCGTTTTGGTTTCTAAAGTACGAAGAACTAAGTCTGTATCATAATCGGGAGCATCGTAAACTACACATTCTTCTTCTCCTTCGTCCTCTATATCAAACTTGAGAATGTCGCCTAGCCTTTCTTGTTCTTCCTCGGCTATTAATTCTTCTCGGGTAGCAAGAGTCGGGCAAACATCTTGCACATGATCGAACCCTTGGCCAATGAAACAACTCACCTCCAGCAAACTCGTCTCATTAGGCAAGTCGAGAGCTTTAGAAACCGAGTTGGGGGCTGATGTTGTTACGACTTCGAGAGTCGAACTCGAGCCGAAAGGTACGTATCTCTTGCGAAGTTTTCTTTTCAACGACTCCCACGAACGGATCTTGTTTTTTCCAGCACGAGTCCTTTGCTTCTTCTTTAATTCGAACCAAACTGAAGCGCCTTTAACCAACTTGATAATTGCATATCTGCAACGCTTCTCATCGTCAAGACCTTTAAACTCGAACAAGCATTCCATCTTACGTTCCCATTCCAAATAAATTTCGGGGTCGGTACCTCCGATGAACTTCGGAAGTTCGTTCAACTCGAACTCGTTAGTATGGCGTGGGGAACACAGGCCTTCTCCTCCTCGTTGAGGTTCCGATAAGTCATGTAAAGCATCACGTAGCTTTACTAAGAATTCGGTATTGGAAAAGTCCATCTCTTCTAATGATCAAGAAATCGAACAGAAAATTCGCCAAGAAAGCCGTGAAGAATGAACCAAGAAGATGAACAAAGAATCTGATCTCCACCGTTCAGACTGTAGCTCAATGAGTTGGCTTACCTTTGTCAATATTTCGTGACGATCCAACGGTCGAATCCACGGGAAACTTTGTTTTCTTCCGACTGCGCTAATCTGCCAATGTTATGCGAAAATTTTGAAGAAACCATGAAGAACAACCCAAGAAGGTAACTAAATACCTCAACTAAAAAAAATTCGTTGAATAAATCGCCCAAGGAGATGACCTTGGGCTCCGATACCACTTATGATACGAATTACGTATATAAGTGCACGTAAAACGTATAAAATACAACGGAAGATTATCACGGTTTTTACAAGTATCGAAGTAACAATGAAAATAAAAGGTGGTGGCCGAAATTATATGGTTTCCGGCCGTGAGGTAGGATAGTGTATGGGTTTGAATGTGTTTTATCGAATTAGAACTATAACTCGATAAAGATAATCTCTCCTCAAGACCTATTGAGAATTGATCAAGTTAAAATTCGAGATGCGTCGAAATAATAACCAAGGTTTTGTTGAACTCGTTCAACGTATATTTCAAGAGAAATACAATGTTATTAATTTTCAAGATGCTTACAAAATATGGAGGATGAGGCTATTATATAGCCATTTACAACTCCTAACAAAGCCAAACAAGATCACATAATATCAAGCTAAAAGACAAGCAATTATTAAACTAAAACATCAAGACTTTTGACAAAGGTTGAAAACAACACATGCTTGGCTTCTTCCTTAGCATCTTTGGACGTGGGGTAGCATGAAGGAAGGAGACAATCATCTTTCTCATGTAATAAGGCTTTGACAAGGACTTGAACATGAAAGGGACTTCTTGGCACCTTCTTCTCCATGTGGTTCGTTTGTTTTCATTTCAAAAGGGTGGAGTGAATCAAATCTCTATCCTTGATCTTGATATGGTGGACTTTGAAAATGAAAACAAATTTTAAAGTAGTGGGGACAAAGATCCTTCATGGATCCTTCATCAAATCTTCACAAATCTTTGTCAATTTTCGGCCATAAAAATCACTGTACATTTGAACGGTTCGTGTGGCTTGATAGAAGCATAATTAGACCTTAGACCGTTTCACATGATTTATATATCTTTCTTTTATCTTTCCATGGCCGCTTGAATCACATAAATCGGACTTCGTATGAGAGAGTTATGATTAAAATACCAAAACTGCTACGAAATAGTCATACGCGCGGGAATTGGTAATTTTGTCCGCTTTTCGCCTTTTTCTCTCGGACTAGTAGCAAATGTAAAATATGTTTAAGATTGCTTCAAGTCTCGTATTAGTCGTCTCGTCCAAAGAAGTAAGTGCATGTCGTGTAGGTGCATGTGTGTGCATGGCCCTATGCATGGTTGCATGGTCGTCTACGTCATCTTTCTTCGGTTGGCCATGTTGATCTCGTATCACTTGCTTTGTTTTCTTTATTCGGACTAGTCAATTCCATATCATTCCCTCCCCCTTTAAAGGGAATTGTCCTCAATTCCGAACACCCGTCGTTTCCAGATGAAATAGCTAAATCTACGTACTTGATTTCGAAAATATCCGCAGTGCGTATATGGCCCAAAACCTTGAGACGGTAGGTAATATGGGATCTCCGAGAATCACCAAACAAATAACTATCATTATTAATGAAATAATAATAATTATTCTGCGATGTAATACCGATATCACGATATGAATCACCATATAACCGGACATCTGAAATGGGAAGCACGACAGTAATAATAGGTCGCTCTTCATCGGATGTCACTTCAAGCCCTGGAAAAAACGCCTCATCGTCGTCTTTCATGTCAAACTCTTGGTAAGGCTCGGGATATAGATGTTCCGGAATCATAACATCCTCGTGCTCCGTATCATAAACTGAAAATGCCTCATTGGAGTCTGCCTCATAAATTGGACAAAAGTCTTCAAAACAACTTTCATCGAGATATAGATCGTCGTCGGGCACAACATCAAAAATGGGAAGCATTAATGATTTCACGTAGGGTGCACCATCAAAAATGGGAAACACGGAATCAATTATGGGTTCCTCTTCGTCAACTGGTTCGGTATCAAATACTGGTGGTCCTTCATAATCCGGCCCAATCTCCATGACACTAAAGTGCTCCTCACCATTAAAATAATTTGGTCCGTTTTGGTCAATTTGGCCAACGCAACCAACTGGCTCATGCTCAAAGTAGCAAGATACAAGTTCGTCAACTAGGGAGACACGGCTCAACTCATCTTCTTCGTTGAATTGCGCCGTTGAAAACTCTGTCTCGTCTACTTCATTGAAAATGGTGGTAGGGACATCATCTTCATCAAAAAAAGCTTCTGCTGGAAATTCGTCATTGTGCCGCTCAGTGATGTGGAAAAACCTTAGATCGAAGGTCGGTGGCGGGGCATCGAAGGATTGGTGGTATGATTTGAACCTTCGATTGAAATGTTTATGAATTTTTGCCAATCTCTAATTTTTTGCTTACGTTGTAGTGAACGGGACTGCTTCAGTTTTTGCCACCAGACGGCGGCGCTACCACGGAGGCGCTTTGTCACCAGCGAAACGCGGCAGTTGATCGGGGCAGCCTTGAAGTCCGAGTGCTCCTCACAAGCATGGAGCCAATCTATGCACGCATCTGGATTACAAGATCCATGAAACTCCGGTATGCTGCGGAATTTGGCCAAGAAATCACTATCGTTGGCATCGTCTCTGCGTCTTTCTTGCATACGTTGCTCCGGTAAGCCGTTTAATGTGTCACGGAGTTTCATCAAGAAATCGAGATCGGAGAAATCCATAACAAGAATCAAGAGATAGTTCTTGATAAGAAATCATTGAATAAATCGCCCAAGGAGATGACCTTGGGCTCCGATACCACTTATGATACGAATTCACCCGGAAGAGTGGATACGTATCGGTCGGAGTATACGTAAGTGTATGATAGCGGAAGGCTTTTTACGAGTATGATGTTTTGAGTGTATTTTTATGGGAGTAAGATTGGAAATGACAATGAAAATTTCGAACAAGGACAAGGGTTTATCGAATTAGACCTATAATTCGATAAGATGATTTCTTCTCAAGACCTATTGAGAATCAATCGGATTAATACTCGAAAACACGTCGAATAAAAATCAAAGGTTTGATGAAAAGTATTCACCAAGAATAGAAAACACAATGTGTATTCTTATACTTCAACATTCAAATTTATTATCTTACAAGACTTATCAAAGCCTATTTATAGAAAAAAAAACTAGGTCTACCTATAACAATAAAAAAACAATTCAAAGATTATAAAATCTTTGAATAATCAAAACAAATCAACATAAAATACAAAAAAGGAACACAAATCAAATAATAGGGAGACATAATCCCTCAAATAAGTAAAGAAAGAAAAAGAGGACAAAAATACACAAAAGTGTATAACATAAGGGGGCTGTCGGCAGGGACTCGACCGTGTCCCGAGACACGGCCGCGGCGCGGTCGACAGGCGCCGGCAGGGACTCGACCATGTCCGCTTGACACGGGCGCGGCGTGACAAGGACGTTTGGCAGTGACTCGACCGTGTCCGCTTGACACGGGCGCGACGCGACAAGGACGTTCGGCAGTGACTCGACCGTGTCGCCTGGCACGGTCGGGTTCGGCCGACAGGCGTTCCGGAATTTCTGGGCGAGTAGGACTCGACCGTGTCGCCTGGCACGGTCGGGTTGGGCCAGGCGAGCGTTCAGCTGATTACGGGCGAGTATGACTCGACCGTGTCGGACGACACGGTCGGGTTCGGCCGACAGTGACTTTGGCATTTCCGGACGAGTACGGCACGGGCCATGCCGGACGACACGGCCGAGTTCGGTTGGTAGTGATCGGCATTTTCCGGCAGGGTGATATTTTCCGGCAGGCTTCTCACATTTTCCGGCAGGTTGTGTCATTTTCCTGCTTGTGTCCGTTTTCTCGCCTAAAAATATCGCCGGACGTGCAAGACGCGTTGTAAGGCCATTTACGTCGATCTTTGCTTCGTTTTCTTTATTCGGACTAGTCAATTCCATATCACTACACTTACAAGACTTGCCGACAAACAAAATTACATGATAAAGGTCTTGCAAAAATTGACAGGCTTCATTCATTTTTTGCAGGGCCTTCACCATGTAATTTTGTTCTTTGAGAACTAATACAAATGAAGAGGCTTCCCCAGGTAAAAGTATCAGTTAAGGGCCTGAGCACCAAAAGATTGAAAATTTGGCACAATTGAAACACCAGAAATATCCATTGTAGATTTCAAAAAAGAGAAGAAAACAATGGAAAATGCAATACCAATGATGAAATGGATTCGGTCATAGATTAATGGAGATGAGAGAAAAACATGTTAAGGGCCATGCCTGTGTTGGTACCTCTTACAAAACAAAATATCAAAAAATTGCATATTCAAGTGAGGAAAATATGACATTTCTGTTACTAAACCAGGCCAAAAAAAAGGGGAAGAATGTAAAAGTTGAAATAAAAAAATTTTATTGTTAAGCCTGAAAAAAATAAAAGAACCCTGTAGATTTCACATCAGTGAATCTCAAAACCAAACTGAAGGAAATAATTAATTACTCACAGTGAAAAACACGTACCAAAATGTAGAAGCATAAATAAATCATAGTTCTTCTAATATGAACAACACAAGAAGTGGGACGAATGACAAAAGTAAAAATTAAAAAAAAAAATGGCTAATCTAAACAGAGGACCAGATAGTAAAGCACGAATCACACCCCATCAAATGAAAAGCAGCAGATCTACCCTCCAAAAAAAAGGCTCAATTAGAAAAAAAGGCTCGATTTAAGACCAGCCAAAAAGTATAAGAACTTGATCCAAGAAGAATACAAATATAATCCCACAAGATATTATCAATGAGAAACCAACTAAAACCAACATTCGGTTTGTTGGACTATCTTAGTTTTTCAACTCTACAAATTCATTAAACCCCAAAAAAAAGACCGCAAATGAAGTGCACCACATAATCATCCCATTGTTAGGAGTATGCCCTCGAATGCCACTCAAGAGATGTATGAATGAGGGCATTGCGCTTGTTATTATGTATTTCATTATCATAAGGCAAATGTGTGTTTCTTTATTTACTGGTAGTTACTGGCATTCCTAACTCATAAATATATATATAGAAACTAGTCCGTGTATTTTAGAGAAAAACATTCCACTCCTTATTGGATAAGGGGGTCGGCACTGGAAAGGTTTATAGCTCAAATGCTTAATCGTTCGCAAGTCAATGAAACTTGACTGGGCATTAAGTTTATGTAAAGACTTGTATGACGTGTTCTTTGACATGGAGAGTGCATGTCGAACACTAATGGTTAGTGGGAACACATTATAGGTATGCTAATTGGATTAGTATACTCGAACCGACTCACCCTCAATTCGTCACACGGATTTCACTCCGGGACAGTCAATGACGGAATCAAAAGGTTGTGATAGGTATTCGTGAACCTTCGACTTGAGGATTTAGTAGGGATGTACTTGTGACATTAAGATTTTCATTAGAGCAGTTCGACCCTGTAAACCGAAAGGCGGGGGTCAACCTCGACCTGCGTCTTGACGGGCAAGTAGCAGGTCCTACTGAATACCAAGATAGAATTCTTTCTCCTGTTAGTGAACGGGTTACATGTCTTATGCGGTTATTGGCAGATGAGATCATAAGTCTTTGGCCAAAGCATTTGAGCTAGTTGTATTTTATATACGAGAGCTCGATGATCTCTATTTGCATTAACTCATGTGTAGTGTCAAGTATAGATAGGGTTTGACTGACCGTGACCCTATAACTTGATCGGGACATTTGAAAGAAGGGTTTATACGTATACTGGTATTCACGACAGAATGGTTCTTGAATGATCTCAATCATTCGTTCTCAGTTGGGGTACAATGTAGGCCGCCAGGCTGGATAGGTGGTGCTATTACTCTTTGGTTCCTCCCAGTGCTAACTAAGACGGCCCTACCGAGTCGTGCAATAGGATCGACGAAATGAATCGAGCTTATTCTCTCTTTATAAATATTAGATATTGGATATCTAATTTTGGGACATTGGATGTCTAAATTGATTTATTGGATAAATTAATTTACGGCCTAATGAATTAAATTAATTACTGCGTGATTAATTTAATTCATGAATATAATTATTTCTTGGAGAAATTAATTATGTTGTTATGTATTTGATATGATTAATTAATTGGATTAATTAATTGATATAAATACATCGAAACGAAATTGGAGTTTATCTGTTTGGACTCACGGGAGTTCGAAACGAACCGAACTCGTCCGATTTCTTCATGATGGCCGCCCCTACCACTTCATCCATATGAGTTTTGACTTGTCCCCATCATGTTGAATGGAATCTCATGATTTGAGGGGGCAAGTATCATAATCTTTATATGGTGGGGCTATCTCTCATGTGGGAGGAATATTATATTAAGTGAAGACTAACTCTTCATATGACGCCTTGGTGTATTCATACCTAAGGGCAAGAAAAGAGAGAGAAAAGTTCTTTCTCAAAGTCTTCTTCTTCTTCACTTCTTCTTGTTTTTCTTGGAGGAAAAATCAAGAGATTATAGAGAGAGTAAGATTAAAACACTTAGAGTGTAATAAATCTTAATATACAAGCTTCTACAGCCTTGCTCTAGCCGTATCCTTGGAGGATAGCAAGGTGTTGTCGTTCCGGTCGTTTTTCCAGCGCGTGGCAAGTAGAGACGCGGTACTTTCGGCATTGGATCATCCAAGAGCTTGGAGCGGATTGGAATCATAGGGAGATCACCTAAAGCTTGGGGAATCGCTCAAGAGAAGAACACCATTTAATCAACGAACTACAAGGGTATGTTTTTCGTATCTTCTTTTGTTTAGTTTTATATTCGTGTATACGTAGCTCGATCGATCCTCATAGGGATTCGGATCGAATTAATTTTTGTTTTAACGCTTCTTCTAGGCCTTCGTTTTAGGCACCGAATCCCAACAGTGGTATCGGAGCGTAGGTCTTGCGATCGTATATACGATATTTAGCATTTGGAATGCTTGATTGGATGGTGTATGATTTGGAATCATAATCGTATTAATCGTTGATTTTCTATTGTTTATCTAATAATTAATTTTTCATGATTTTATGTTACAATATAAATCTATTTTTATTTTGAAAAACTGATTTAAATGTGAAATATAAAGATTAGAAAATTATTATTTTTGGAATAAGGGCAGAAAATCGAGCCGAAAACGTAAACGGACCCGGCAGCTTGGAGCTGTCTAGGCACTGCCATGCGGTCTGGCCCTGTGGACCGCGGTCTGGCCCTATGCCGGCCATGCTCGGCAGCCTGCCGGCCACTACGAGGCAGTGGTCCCGATCCAAGCTGGCCTTGCTCGGTAGCCTTGCCCGGCTGTGTTTTTTCGACTTCATTTTTTATATTTCGTTCGATAATTAATTTCCCACAAATTAAATTGGATTTAATTTGACTAAGATTTAATTATGGTAATTTTATTCTTAGGGGAATTAATTTAGTGAAATATTTTCTCATCCGGAATAAGTTAAAATAAATGGTTGTTTGAATTAATTGAATTAATTCGTTTGGTTCGATTAATTTATATTGATTGGATCAATATTTAGATTAATTATGAATGCCATTTATTTAATGTATTTTTGATGCATTATTTTTTAATGGTGATGTGGTTCATGGATCTAGTTTCGAATCGTTTGGTTTTATTCAATGGGGTTGTAAAGGCCGTTTTGAGCCTATTTATTTTACTAGAAATATTTGTATCTAGGATGCAATGTAATGACGAAGACCAGAGGAAGATCCGTTCAAGAAGACGAAGATTCAAGACCGAAGACTTGTAAGAAGATTACAGAGTTTTTGATTCTAGGAACGGTCCATGAACTACATGTTGGTAGCAACTAGGTTGTGAATGTTTATTCATATGGTATGAATGCTACAAACGCGCTTAAATGAATTAATGTGCAAAGTGTAACAATAATCACGATAATTCTCCCACAACAAATTATAAAGTTTATAAGGTTTCAAGGTTTTCCTTCCCCCCATCGAGCTTTCGGAAAATTGAAATCCAAATCGGATGTGCTATGCTTCCGAGTTATCGGAGTAGTCATTCGGGGAGGATGGATAAATTACCGGGAGCGCATTGGATGCATTCGGTTGGAGCAAATTTTATCCCTAGAAACCCGTTCGATTGCCGGATAAGATTCAATTATGAAACTAATTTGCATCGATGGTATAAACTTAACTTGTTCACGAACCATAGAAACCGTATAGGTTGAGGGGAGTGGACAAGGGGGAAAAAATCGAATTATCCATTAGATGGGTTGGTGTTGGACACCACTTTATGAAAATTAATAGACTAGAAAGTTGTTCGGTTGCCCTCTATTAAGATTTATAAAGAACTCGATCACCACTATGAAGTAGAGCGAACGATACTTTCGGATTTCACATGGGAGTGTGTTATTCCGATAAAAATAGTGGGAGCTTGGTAACAAGAATAGAAAACACCTTAATTCTATACTCAAATCATAATTAAATGAGTCACTAATTAATCTGTTGTACTTAGTGTAGACATAACTCTCAATATGACAATGAACCCACTCGCAATTCTACTCGAAAAGAACACCTTGATCGGACCTAACTTTGTTGATTGGCTCTGCAATCTGATGATAGTCCTCAGTATAGAGGCACAGGGATACGTCTTGGAGACGGATATTCTGGCGCCTCTAGTGCGGACAAGAGCCAATCAGGAAGAGATTGAAAACCACGAAAAGTGGGTTAAGAATGACGTAAAAGTCTGTGGTTACATGATGGCTTCTATGTCTAATGAGGTTCAGAGAGCTCATGAGAAAATGACTTCTGCTAGGTAGATTCTATCTCACTTAACCGAGCTTTATGGTGAGCACAGTCGAATGCTAGATATGTGATATCCAAGCAACTGTTCGGTGCAAGGATGAAGGAAGGTGAGAAGGTTGGGGACCACGTCCTCTAAATGATATCTATGATCGAGAGATTGGAGGCTCTTGATTTTAAGATGGATGCTTCTCTTCAGACCGACCTTATCCTACAGTCTCTTCCTGATTCCTTCTCACAATTTGTTATGAAATTCAACTGCAATGAGATTGCGTGCAACTTATATGGGCTAATGAACAAACTGGTGACCGTCAGTCTCAAATGAAGACTCCGCAGATGAAGGAGTCTGCCCTTGTGATTTCTTCTGGACCTCGGAGGTCTAAGAATAAGAATAAGAATAAGAAGAAAAAGACCAAGAAGCAGATGGGACCACAAGTCAAGGACCTTAAAGGATGCTTGTCTCAAATGCGAGCTGGGCCACTGGGCTAGAGACTGTCCCATTCTTCATGGCACTTCAGGTACAGAACTTTTAGTTTTGGAAACAAATTGTCCTGATACTGTAATTTCTACTTCTTGGATACTGGATTCTGGTGCTAGTTCTCATATTTGTACCGTGAATCTGTAATACCAGAGATCTTCGTTCTAGTTTTGTTGAGTTTTTCGGCGGGTTATTAGTTTGGCATTGTCCATGTCTTTAGATTGTTGTGCCACGTATGGTTGTGTCATGCGTTGACACATGTTTGATTTCCGTTCCAGATCATTTCATGAGTTTTTGACTCATTTAAGTGTAGTGCACGGTATCGCTTGTGATGTAGCGTGCTACTGTACCATTGTTAGCGCACGCTACCTGGTAGTCCAGAGGCAGTCCAGGAGCTACTGGAATGGGACTGGAGTCTTGTTAGTTCACTCTAAGGTTGGTAGCTAGCGCACGCTAATTGTTCTTTCTAGCGCACGTTACCTATTAGGTGTAGATCTGTCCAGGAGCTACTGGTCTGGATTCGTGATTTGTTAGCGCACGCTAACAGTGTTGCAGGTGGAAGGTTCTGGGCGTTGACCCCGTTAGTGCGCGCTAATGCTGTCCGGTTAGCGCACGCTAATAACTGTCCAGTATAAATACTGGACAACATCGTTATATCGTCATTTCTCCTTCTCCCTTCATCTTCTTCCGCCGGGTTGAGTTCCAGAGGTGACTTTGGCCGATCTTCATCATCAAGCTTTATCTTGAGATGGATTTATGTATGTCTAACATCATCTAATCATCTTCTTGGCCCAAATCAAGGTATTCTCTTCTTAGAACCCTAGTTCTTGAATTTTGGGGGTTTCTCATTGGTTTTTCGATTTAATCTGGGGATGATGAATCAATTTTGTAATTCTTGTTGTCTTGGTCATGATCTTTGGATTTTCGAACTCATTCATGATTTTATATCACTCGAAACATAGTTCTTGATTTCTTTGGGAAACCCTTAGATCCTTGTTGTTCTTAGTGTTGATTCGGGTTCCGATTAGTGTTATTGATTCGTGTTGGTGTTATTTTCGTAGTATTCGAGGGTTTCCAGATTCTTGATCGTTTTTGGAAGTTCGAGGGCTGCTCAACCTCATCCGTCTGTTGTCTGGTTGCTCGTAGTTTCGAGGCAAGTATCTTGCCCAAACACATCGTGTTTTGTAGACGTGATACTTGATAATTGATTATATGTGGAACTTGAACGTTTTAATGAACCTTCTAAAGGATCGATATATTCTCGATAAAAAGGGTTTTCTTCAAGATAACTCGTATGATTCGTGGATAAATGTGTATCTGGAATATGTGAGTATGTGTTGTATGTTGATAGATGTTATAACCATACTTCGTGAATATAATAAACCGTGATGACTTGCCTAGGATGGTATGTCGATACGTGTACTTGTTCGGTGAGAATGTGACATGTGGTGATATTAATTGTTACTCCTTTGAAAGGAGGTTGTGATGCTTAATGTTGTTTGGCTTGATAATTGATTATTGTTGTGTGATCGTTGTAAGTGATGTGCCACCGGGTAAGATTGTTGAATCTCCAGGATTCATACTTGCTAGTATGGGTTGGGCGGGACCATAGGGTTATCCATCGGGTATCTCTTGCGGGGACTCCGAGGTTCGTGGCTTGCTAGCCCGATGCTGGGATAACTTGTGGGGTTATGCAACGGGTATGTCATCCGCGGACTCCGAGGTTCGTAGCTTGTTAGTGTGATGTCGGGATAACTTATGATTGTGATTTGGTTTTGTGATGTACGTGTTATGGGTTGTCCAATCGAGTATGTTCTGTAGGAGCATCCGAGGTTCGTAGCTTGTTAGTACGATGCCAGGATAACTATGAATATATCTATGATTGTGGTCACGTGACTGTTGTTACGGTGACATGGGATTTGGTATGGTTTCCCTGTGGGTTATTCACTCGGGTATGTTCTGTGGGAGCATCTGAGGTTCGTGGCTTACTAGCATGAGTAATCTGTGGAAACATGCTGTTATGATATGATCGGGTCGTGGACCCCGTGCTTTGTGACCGGAATGGTATGATCGGGTCGTGGATCACGTGTGTTGATATTGTAATCGTATTTTGGGATAATGACTTTTGGGGCTATGTCCCTAAATGGTTTCGAAAGGCATGAGAACTCTAAATCCCTAACATTTCCAAAACTCCCGAGGTCTTAAATGTTGTGTAAGATGTATATGGGTTTCATCGCCACCTTTCATGTTTGAATTGTTTTGATCAAGTGACTCATCTCGGGGAGCACGTTTATGATTATTATGTTCTTGGAGTATGATATGTATGTCTTGTATTTGTATTTTATCCTTGCACTAGCAAAACAGTGGAGTTTTGCTAACCCCCGAGTATTCGGGGGGTGGATGTCTCAGACAAGGCCCGTGTACTTGCAGGTGGTGGGGAGAGAATCACAAAGATCGATTTAAGGATGATGGAAGACGATGATACTAATCACGTGATGACCATTCGTTGAGTATTTTTGGTAGAGTCTCAATGTTTGGCTTTCCGTTGTGTAGTCTTCCCGTTTTATGGGTATATTGATGTATTCCAACCCCTGTGTGGGTATGAGTTATGAGTTCGAGTTATGTGTGTTTAATGTGTTGTATTTTGGTAAAATACCAAATCGGTCTAATGGTTCATTATGTAGCCATGTCAGCATGTAATGGGATGTATTGTTTTTCTTTTTAGCCTGGTAGATCCTTACGGAGATGGTCTACGACACTATAATATTCCCGAGTGGTTTGGGGATGTTACAGAATCAGGATCTGGAACAAAGTAGGAAGCTTGGAACTGGGGAAGTGATGGTCACTGTCGGAAGCGGGCATAGTGTCGAGGCAACCGACATAGGATCACTTCTTTTGGGTTTAGAATTCGGTTTTGTTCTGACTTTAGAAGATGTACTTGTTTTGCCCAAGGGGCATAAAAATATTGTATTCATTCATGGATCGGAAATGCTTTTCATTGGTGATGGTTCCTGCAAAATTTATTTTAAAAATAAACTAGTGGGCACTGCTACATTGTTAAATGGACTGTATCATCTAAACCTCACTAACAAAGTCGCTGTGAATACTATGACTAGGAAGCGTGGTAGGGATGAAACTAATCAAGTTTTGAAATGGCATCTTAGACTTGGTCATGTTGGTCAGACCAATGTTTACAAAATGGAAAAGCATGGACTTTTGGGTCCATTGGGATCGGATCCCTTTCTTACTTGTGAATCTTGCCTTAAAGGCAAAACAACTAAGTCCCCCTTCACAGGGACTTTTGAAAGAGCCGCTGATAAACTAGGATTAATTCATACCGACATATGTGGTGCTTTGGAAGCAGCACGTGATGGATTTCAGTATTTCATTACGTTTACAGATGATTATTCTAGGTATGGTTATGTATACTTAATGAAACATAAATCTGAGGCCTTTGAGAAATTCCAGGAATTTAAGGCCCTCGTCGAGAAACAAACTGGAAATCATATCAAAGCACATCGGTCGGACCGAGGTGGTGAGTATATGAGTATGGAGTTTGACGAGTTCCTTAAGGAACATAGAATAGTATCACAACTAACACCTCCAGGTACTCCTCAGTTAAATGGTGTGTCAGAAAGAAGGAACCCGACCTTGTTGAACATGGTCCGTTCCATGCTGGGCTATACTGACTTACCATTTTACCTATGGGGGTATGCACTCCTGACTGCCGCTTATATCTTGAATAGATGTCCTTCCAAATCCGTTCCTAAAACTCCACATGAGATGTGGGAGGGCAGGAAAACAAGTCTTAATCACATTAGGATTTGGGGATGTCCTTCCTATGTCAAGAAGACTAAGGTGGAAAAGTTGGAAGCGAGGTCCGCGAAGGGACGTTTCTTTAGATTCTCGTCTGGTATGATGGGTTATCTATTCTACATGCCCGAAGATCGAAGGTTCGTTGTTGCTTTGCAAGCACACTTCCTGGAAGATTAGTTCATTCAGGAAGGTGGAGCAGGTAGAAGTATTTATTTGGAAGAATACAATGAAACTCCTCATGAGACACCTGTGTAAGAAACTGGAACTGAATCTTCTGAAACACAAGTACAACCACCTCATAGGTCTAGTAGGGTGTCTCATTTAAACTCAATCGGGAGATGTTTTGGAGAGGTATGGCCTTGTGCACTTGGAGGAGCTGGGTCTCCATGAGGTCCCAAGTGATAGCCAAGAGACCGACCCAACGACCTATGACCAAGCGATGGTGGATGTAGACTCCATGAAATGGCGTGAAGCTATGGAAACTGAGATAGACTCGATGCATGTCAATCAGTTCTGGACTCTGGTAGATCGCCCCGAGGGAATAGTGCCTATTGGGAAGAAGTGGATCTACAAGAGGAAGACTGATGGGGAAGGCAGGGTTGACTCCTATAAGGCCAGGATTATGGCAAAGGGTTATACCTAAAAGGAAGGGATCGATTACCACGATACCTTCTCGCCCGTAGCTATGATCAAGTCTATTCGCATGATGCTCGCTATAGCTGCCTACCACGATTATGAGATATGGCAAATGGACGTAAAGACGGCTTTCCTTAATAGATTCCTCGAGGAGGAAATCTATATAGAGCAGCCTAAAGGCTTTTTGTTGGAGAATTGAATGTGATGGAGAATTGTATGGTGATGGGATTCACTGATTCGGACTTCCAAGGACAGAAGGATGATTCGATGTCTACTTCTGGATACATATTTACTCTTAATGGAGGAGCAGTATCTTGGTGTAGCGCCGAGCAAAGCGCGGCTGCTGATTCCAAGTGTCAGGCAGAGTATCAAGCAGCCTCAGAGGCTTCTAAAGAAGGGTTCTGGATTAAGAAGTTTCTGGGAGAACTTCAAGTGATACCATGTGCTGAGCTGACTGTTCTGCTGTACTGCGACAACGACGGAGATGTAGCGCAGGCCAAGGAGCCGAGGTTTTGCAACAGTACCAAACACATTGAGAGGAAGTATCATCTCGTAAGAGAATTTGTTCACAAGGGATACATTGTGCTGCATAGAGTAGACTCGGCCGACAACGTCGCTGATGTACTGACCAAGCCACTTCCTTAGATTAGCTTAGAGCATCATCTGTAGAACATGGGTATTAGATACCATAGTCTATGGTACTGAGTGCAAGTGGGAGATTGTTAGGAGTATGCCCTCGAATGCCACTCAGGGGATGTATGAGTGAGGGCATTGCACTTGTTATTATGTAATTCATTATCATAAGGCAAATGTGTGTTTCTTTATTTACTGGTAGTTACTGGCATTCCTAATTCGTAAATATATATATAGAAACTAGTCCGTGTATTTAAGAGAAAAACATTCCACTCTTTATTGGATAAGGGGGTTGACACTGGAAAGGTTTATAGCTCAAATACTTAATCGTTCGCAAGTTGATGAAACTTGACTGGTCGTTAAGTTTATGTGAAGACTTGTATGACATGTTATTTGACATGGAAAGTTCCTGTCGAACACTAATGGTCAGTGGGAGCACACATTATAGGTATGCTAATTGAATTAGTATACTCGAACCGACTCACCCTCGATTCGTCACATGGATTTCACTCCGGGACAGTCAATGACGGAATCGAAAGGTTGTGATAGGTATTCGTGAACCTTCGACTTGAGGATTTAGTAGGGATGTGCTTGTGACATTAAGATTTTCATTAGAGTATTTCGATTCTGTAAACCAGAATTCGGGGGTCAACCTCAATGGGCATCTTGACGGGAAAGTAGCAGGTCTTACTGAATACCAAGATAGAATTCTTTCTCTTATTAGTGAACGGGTTAAATGTCCTATGCGGTTATTGGCAAATGAGATCATTAGTCTTTGGCCAAAGCATTAGAGCTAGTTGTATTGGATACACGAGAGCTCGATGATCTAGATTTGCATTAACTCATGCATAGCGTCAAGTACAGATAGGGTTTGACTGACCGTAACCCTATAACTTGATCGGGACATTTGAAAGAAGGGTTTATACATATAGTGGTATTCACGACAAAATGGTTCTTGAATGATCTCAATCATTCGTTCTCAGTTGGGGTACAGTGTACGCCGCCAGGCTGGCTAGGTGGTGCTACTACTCTTTGGTTCCTCCCATTGCTAACTAAGACGGCCCTACCGAGTCGTGCAATAGGATTGACGACGAAATGAATCGAGCTTATTCTCTGTTTATAAATATTAGATATTAGATATCTAATTTTGGGACATTGGATGTCTAAATTTATTTATTGGATAAATTAATTTACGGCCTAATGAATTAAATCAATTACTGCGTGATTAATTTAATTCATGAACATAATTATTTCTTAGAGAAATTAATTATGTTATTATGTATTTGATATGATTAATTAATTGGATTAATTAATTGATATAAATACATCGGAACGAAATTGGAGTTTATTGTTTGGACTCACGGGAGTTCGAAACGCACCGAACTCATCCGATTTCTTCATGATGGCCGCCCCCACCACTTCATCCATATGAGTTTTGACTTGTCCCCATCATGTTGAATGGAATCTCATGATTTGAGGGGGCAAGTATCATAATTTTTATATGGTGGGGCTATCTCTCATGTGGGAGGAATATTATATTAAGTGAAGACTAACTCTTCATATGACGCCTTGGTGTATTCATACCTAAGGGCAAGAAAAGAGAGAGAAAAGATATTATAGAGAGAGTAAGATTAAAACACTTAGAGTGTAATAAATCTTAATATACAAGCTTCTACAACCTTGCTCTAGCCGTATCCTTGGAGGATAGCAAGGTGTTGTCGTTCCGGTCATTTTTCCGGCGCGTGGCAAGTAGAGACGCGGTACTTTCGGCATTGGATCATCCAAGAGCTTGGAGCGGATTGGAATCATAGGGAGATCACCTAAAGCTTGGGGAATCGCTCAAGAGAAGAACACCATTTAATCAACGAACTACAAGGGTATATTTTTCGTATCTTCTTTTGCTTCGTTTTATATTCGTGTATACGTAGCTCGATCGATCCTCGTAGGGATTCAGATCGAATTAATTTTCGTTTTAATGCTTCTTCTGGGCCTTCGTTTTAGGCACCGAATCCCAACAGTGGTATCGGAGCGTAGGTCTTGCGATCGTATATACGATATTTAGCATTTGGAATGCTTGATTGGATGGTGTATGATTTGGAATCATAATCGTATTAATCGTTGATTTTCTATTGTTTATCTAATAATTAATTTTTTATGATTTTATGTTACAATATAAATCTATTTTTATTTTGAAAAACTAATTTAAATGTGAAATATAAAGATTAGAAAAATATTATTTTTGGAATCAGGGCGGAAAATCGAGCCGAAAACGTAAACGGACCCGACAATTTAGAGTCGCCCGGCACCGCCATGCGATCAGCCTGTGGACTGATGCGGCCCTATGCCGGCCATTCTCGGCGACTGCCATCGCCAGTGCAAGGTCCCAATCCGAGCTGGCCTTGCTCGGTAGCCTGCTGGGCAGCTTGCTAGGCTGTGCCCTGGGCTTGGCCCGGCCGTGTTTTTTCGACTTCGTTTTTTATATTTCGTTCGATAATTAATTTCCCACAAATTAAATTAGATTTAATTTGACTAAGATTTAATTATGGTAATTTTATTCTTAGGGGAATTAATTTAGTGAAATATTTTCTCGTCCGGAACAAGTTAAAATAAATGGTTGTTTGAATTAATTGAATTAATTCGTTTGGTTGGATTAATTTATATTGATTGGATCAATATTTAGATTAATTATGAATGCCATTTATTTAATGTATTTTTGATGCATTATTTTTTAATGGTGATGTGGTTCATGGATCTAGTTTCGAATCGTTTGGTTTTATTCAATGGGGTTGTAAAGGCCGTTTTGAACCTATTTATTTTACTAGAAATATTTGTATCTAGGATGCAATGTAATGACGAAGACCATAGGAAGATCCGTTCAAGAAGACGAAGATTCAAGACCGAAGACTTGTAACTAGATTACAGAGTTTTTGATTCTAGGAACGGTCCATGAACTACATGTTGGTAGCAACTAGGTTGTGAATGTTTATTCATATGGTATGAATGCTACAAACGCGCTTAAATGAATTAATGTGCAAAGTGTAACAATAATCACGATAATTCTCCCACAACAAATTATAAAGTTTATAAGGTTTCAAGGTTTTCCTTCCCCCCATCGAGCTTTCGGAAAATTAAAATCCAAACCGGATGTGCTATGCTTCCGAGTTATCGGAGTAGTCGTTCGGAGAGGATGGATAAATTACCGGGAGCGCATTGGATGCCTTCTGTTGGAGCAAATTTTATCCCTAGAAACCCGTTCGATTGCCGGATAAGATTCAATTATGAAACTAATTTGCGTCGATTGTATAAACTTAACTTGTTCACGAACCATAGAAACCGTATTGAGGGGAGTGAACAAGGGGAAAAAGAAAATCGAATTATCCATTAGATGGGTTGGTGTTGGACACCACTTTATGAAAATTAATAGACTAGAAACTTGTTCGGTTGCCCTCTATTAAGATTTATAAAGAACTCGATCACCACTATGAAGTAGAGCGAACGATACTTTCGGATTTCACATGGGAGTGAGTTATTCCGATAAAAATAGTGGGAGCTTGGTAACAAGAATAGAAAACACCTTAATTCTATACTCAAATCATAATTAAACGAGTCACTAATTAATCTGTCGTACTTAATGTAGACATAACTCTCAATATGACAATGAACCCACTCACAATTCTACTCGAAAAGAACACCTTGATCGGACCTAACTTTGTGGATTGGCTCTGCAATCTGATGATAGTCCTCAGTATAGAGGCACTGGGATACGTCTTGGAGACGGATATTCTGGCGCCTCTAGTGCGGACAAGAGCCAATCAGGAAGAGATTGAAAACCACGAAAAATGGGTTAAGAATGATGTAAAAGTCCGTGGTTACATGATGGCTTCTATGTCTAATGAGGTTCAGAGAGCTCATGAGAAAATGACTTCTGCTAGGTAGATTCTATCTCACTTAACCGAGCTTTATGGTGAGCACAGTCGAATGCTAGATATGTGATATCCAAGCAACTGTTCGGTGCAAGGATGAAGGAAGGTGAGAAGGTTGGGGACCACATCTTCAAAATGATATCTTTGATCGAGAGATTGGAGGCTCTTGATTTTAAGATGGATGCTTCTCTTCAGACCGACCTTATCCTACAGTCTCTTCTTGATTCCTTCTCACAACTAGTTATGAAATTCAACTGCAATGAGATTGCGTGCAACTTAGCTGGGCTAATGAACAAACTGGTGACCATCAGTCTCAAATGAAGACTCTGCGGATGAAGGAGTCTGCCCTTGTGATTTCTTCTGGACCTCGGAGGTCTAAGAATAAGAATAAGAAGAAAAAGACCAAGAAGTAGATGGGACCACAAGTCAAGGACCTTAAAGGATGCTTGTCTCAAATGCGGTGAGCTGGGCCACTGGGCTAGAGACTGTCCCATTCTTCATGGCACTTCAGGTACGGAACTTTTAGTTTTGGAAACAAATTGTTCTGCTATTGTAATTTCTACTTCTTGGATACTGGATTCTGGTGCTAGTTCTCATATTTGTACCGTGAATCTATAATACCAGAGATCTTCGTTCTAGTTTTGTTGAGTTTTTCGGCGGGATATTAGTTTGGCATTGTCCATGTCTTTGGATTGTTGTGCCACGTATGGTCGTTTCATGTGTTGACACGTGTTTGATTTCCGTTCCAGATCATTTCATGAGTTTTGACTCATTTCAGTAAAGTGCACGGTATCGCTTATGATGTAGCGCGCGCTATTGTAACATTATTAGCGCACGCTACCTGGTAGTCCAGAGGCAGTCCAGGAGCTACTGGAATGGGACTAGAGTCTTGTTAGTGCACTCTAAGGTTGGTAGCTAGCGCACGCTAATTGTTCTTTCTAGCGCCCGTTACCTAGTAGGTGCAGATCTGTCCAGGAGCTACTGGACTGGATTCGTGATTTGTTAGCGCATGCTACACATATTGGCTAGCGCACGCTAACAGTGTTGTAGGTGGAAGGTTCTGGGCGTTGACCCCGTTAGTGCGCACTAATTCTGTCTGGTTAGCGCACGCTAATAACTGTCCAGTATAAATACTGGACAACATCGTTATATCGTCATTTCTCCTTCTCCCTTCATCTTCTTCCGCCGGGTTGAGTTCCAGAGGTGACTTTGGGCGATCTTCATCATCAAGCTTCATCTTGAAATGGATTTATATGTCTAACATCATCTAATCATCTTCTTGGCCCAAATCAAGGTATTCTCTTCTTAGCACCCTAGTTCTTGAATTTTGGGGGTTTCTCATTGGTTTTTCGATTTAATCTGGGGATGATGAATCAATTTTGTAATTCTTGTTGTCTTGGTCATGATCTTTGGATTTTTGAACTCATTCATGATTTTATATCACTCGGAACATAGTTCTTGATTTCTTTGGGAAACCCTTAGATCCTTGTTGTTCTTAGTGTTGATTCGGGTTCCGATTAGTGTTATTGATTCCTGTTGGTGTTATTTTCATAGTATTCGAGTGTTTCCATATTCTTAATCGTTTTTGGAAGTTCGAGGGCTGCTCAACCTCATCCATCTGTTGTCCGGTTGCTCGTAGTTTCGAGGCAAGTATCTTGCCCAAACACATCGTGTTTCGTAGACGTGATACTTTATAATTGATTATATGTGGAACTTGAACGTTTTAATGAACCTTCTAAAGGATCGGTATATTCTCGATAAAAAGGGTTTTATTCAAGATAACTCGTATGATTCGTGGATAAATGTGTATCTGGAATATGTGAGCATGTGTTGTATGTTGATAGATGTTATAACCATACTTCGTGAATATAATAAACCGTGATGACTTGCCTAGGATGGTGTGTCGATACGTATACTTGTTCGGTGAGAATGTGACATGTGGTGATATTAATTGTTACTCCTTTGAAAGGAGGTTGTGATGCTTAATGTTGTTTGGCTATATAATTGATTATTGTTGTGTGATCATTGTAAGTGATGTGCCACCGGGTAAGATTGTTGAATCTCCAGGATTCATACTTGCTAGTATGGGTTGGGCGGGACCATAGGGTTATCCATCGGGTATGTCTTGCGGGGACTCCGAGGTTCATGGCTTGCTAGCCCGATGCTGGGATAACTTGTGGGGTTATCCAACGGGTATGTCATCCGCGGACTCCAAGGTTCGTAGCTTGTTAGTGTGATGCCGGGATAAATTATGATTGTGATTTGGTTATGTGATGTACGTGTTATAGGTTGTCCAATCGAGTATGTTCTGTAGGAGCATCCGAGGTTCGTATCTTGTTAGTGCGATGCCAGGATAACTATGAATGTATCTATGATTGTGGTCACGTGACTGTTGTTACGGTGACATGGGATTTGGTATGGTTTCCCTGTGGGTTATTCACTCGGGTATATTCTGTGGGAGCATCTGAGGTTCGTGGCTTACTAGCACGAGTAATATGTGGAAACATGCTGTTATGATATGATCGGGTCGTGGACCCCGTGCTTTGTGACCGGAATGGTATGATCGGGTCGTGGATCCCGTGTGTTGTTATTGTAATCGTATTTTGGGATAATGACTTTTGGGGCTATGTCCCTAAATGGTTTCGAAAGGCATGAGAACTCTAAATCCCTAACATTTCCAAAACTCCCGAGGTCTTAAATGCTGTGTAAGATGTATATGGGTTTCATCGCCACCTTTCATGTTTGAATTGTTTTGATCAAGTGACTCATCTCGGGGAGCACGTTTACGATTATTATGTTCTTGGAGTATGATATGTATGTCTTGTATGTGTATTTTATACTTGCACTAGCAAAACAGTGGAGTTTTGCTAACCCCCGAGTATTCGGGGGGTGGATGTCTGTATTGCGTCCAGGTACTTGCAGGTGGCTGGGGAGAGAATCACAGCATCAGTACGAAGGATGATGGAAGACGATGATACTAATCACGTGATGACCATTCGTTGAGTATTTTTGGTAGAGTCTCAATGTTTGGCTTTCCGTTGTGTAGTCTTCCCGTTTTATGGGTATATTGATGTATTACAAACCCTACGTGGGTATGAGTTATGAGTTCAAGTTGAAGGTTGTGAATACGAATTACAAGATAAAATATTTAGAAGAGGTGGGGCAAGTGTAATTAAAGCATGTACCTATAACTTTAAGAAATAAAAATTTCATCTAAGCAACACAGATAACATGTTATCCAAGAAATTCTACGAACATCCAAATAATTGGAACTGCCCAACCCCCAACCAAAATCAGTGACTAAATTTTATAAATATAAGAAACACAGAGGGAACATGAGTGTTAAACATTAACATGCAAGAAACTAAACACCCCTGAAGTGTCATAATTTTAAGAACCAAAATGTCATATTTCCAAAACTAAAATGTTACATTTTGAGAACATTAGAGTAATTATTTAAGAACCTCACAAATTTATTAAAATATATTACAGCAGACGTACACATAGCACATATACATGTAACACCCCAAAAAGGCGGCCATTACAGTGTCGTGGACCCCATAGTGGGACCCATCAGGCGATACTAAAAATACAGATTAAATACGCAATACTTGTGATACCGAACCATAATACATAGTACTTACTCCGATTAGGAGTTTACCGTAGTATGGACAATGGCCTTATTATACATAGAATCCAAAATACAAGTATAATCCATATGGAGATGGAATATACCTTAAATAACAATACATTTGTCCACAATTTAAATAAAGCGGAAAGATAATATTACACGGTCCGAACAAAAAAACCAGACAACAAAATACTTGGGGCCCCCGAACTAGTATCCTTCGAACCCTTCGCCGTCACCATGATCTTCCCGTGCCTTGCCTTTGCCTCGACCTAAAATACAACACAAGTATTTCGCCCAACACAGGGTCAGATATACATGATAAATAATTTCTCAAGATATTATACGATTCACATATATTATATTTCAAGGAAAACATCCCGACTAACGAACATACCCCTCGGGTGTATGAACGGTTAGTCACAAAACGTCGAACACATCCAAATATACATATATATGGACTATGAACGACCAAAATAGTATTGCTCAAGATGGACATCACAGTACGCCCGATCCGAAAATGTGTCAGTGTACATGTCCACCCCGTATATGGAATCCAGGATATACGTGGGACAATGTACCTAATTAGCCTCACGAACTACGTCTCGTGTGCATAGTCCAATACGGAAACATCCACGCATGACTATATATGTGCCTGGCTAAAAATCCTACACAATAACCAATCGGAACGCAGATATGATTCTGGATATGTCATGATATAACATGACAACGAATTTAATAAATCAGATATCCAACTAAGGATCAAGAAACTCACCGAATGTCAATAAGGATCGATGATATCAACGGTTCAAAAGTGACGAACTTTGGGAATGCGATCCCACGATGAAAACGGAAGTCATCAAGGATAATATCAAATCATGGATCACAAATCCATAAGTGTCTCATAAATACGAAATGCATAATCATCACAAGAATCCAAACATCATTATAACCAAGCAAGATAACTTGCCTTAATACGAAGCCGAGAATAATCCTTCCTTGTCGAATGAACGAATGGTCCTCGACTTAATATCGGTTACTCGAACAATCAACCTTGTAAGGGATACAATCCATTCAATAACATATTCTCATAATTATCAATATCTAGTTCAACGAATCGATATCCTAAATTCAATTCGCTTAGTTCAACTATCTTTGTATCATAATTCCATTTCAAGGATTCATACTAGCTTCAATTTATTCTCATTATCGGTTATCATTCAAGGTGTTCTCTTTTATTCATATGGTTCAAACGGATGAGAATTTTTTAAGAACAATCATCAAGGAGAACTTTTCTAAAATTGATATGCCGGTAGAATTTCTTAAAAACAACATCAATGTTTTGAAAGATATAATCCAAACAACTACGTTTCATAAAACATTGATCAAAATGAAGGTTACTCAGCGATTATCATCGTTCGAATGAATCATAAATTTGTAAAATTATTACTATGTTCATCGGTTATGAGTTCACCTAGTTAGGTTAACGATATAGCCGAGTTATCCATCACAAAATCATCACGAAATCATCATCAAGGTGAATTAAACATCTCTGAACTATAACCTTATGTTGATATAATTCAAGGTTCAACCAAATCCGATGAAAAACCTAAGTTCATCTAGTTCAAAATCTTCCTAAGCATGATAGTTTGATTCAATATAATGATAACAATTCTACAAATCAACCTATCTAAAATGAAACTAAGGATTATTATTGTCCTAGTGATGTTAATAGTCCAGCAAGGAGAGTGTGTTTCTACTAAACATGATTACCACCATTTACAACATCAAGAACACATCATGTCAAATCCTTAATCACCATATTCATCATTAAGTTGTTTAAAAGCTTAACTACAAACATGTTTTGCTTGATTAATTCAACATTAGGTGAAATATACTTTATTACTAACATTATAACTACGAAATTATAGAGTGAAATCGTTTAACATACCTTCAGAATTGAAGAACAATACACCAAAACCACAAGAATACACTCTAAGCTTCAAGAATGACTCTAAACTTCCAATCAACAAGCTCCAAATCAAGATGCAAATCTCAACCACAAGTTGGAAGAAGGTAGAATTGATCTAGGGAGGCAGGATGATGATTATATGGGAGAAAAATCGGAGTTGGATGTGCAATGAAAGAAACAAGTTGTATTTTTATAACTGCACAGTTCGTTACGTACGTTATACACAAGAGGATAACATATGTTAGCATCTTTACGTACGCTACACCAAAAGTGTTACGTACGTAAGCTAGTTCCATAGGCTACTGACTGAAAACACGAACAACATTACGTATGTTATGGCTTGGAGCATTACATGCGTAATGTAGGTCAAACAGGCTGCTACAAAAAGGTCAGATATTCGTATCACGCCCGACCCCACACGCCAAATGTTGAGATCGGATAATACTACAAGCATTACGTATATAAATAGCACTTACTTACGTACGTAAAACCAACAAGATAGCATACGTTATGCTAAAGGGTTAGCGTACGTTAAACACAAAATTGCTAGGTCAAAAATGCACTTATCTATACAACGTCGAGAAATCAATCATAGTGCGAATGATAGTTATATTCAAGTCTATTATTATATATTCGAACATCAATAAACATTAAACAAATGCAACAAGACTACAGTAGTATTGAATTATCCGAATAATACAACAATAGGTAAGAATTTCGGTCGGATATTACAATACAGA
Organism: Orobanche coerulescens; assembly: GCA_033398695.1. Taxonomy (NCBI): domain Eukaryota; kingdom Viridiplantae; phylum Streptophyta; class Magnoliopsida; order Lamiales; family Orobanchaceae; genus Orobanche; species Orobanche coerulescens. Next base: position 80,178,452 of record CM065810.1, on the reverse strand, counting down.
CAATATACATCTCTCTCTCTCTCTCTCTCTCTATATATATATATATATATATATTCAACCAAATTACACGTATAATATGACAACACATATGCAGACATAAAGAACCATATACAGAGATAAAGAACCTATAAATTAGAAAATAAAAAATGAGGCAGCCCAGAACTCAAAAATACCAGAAACCGCAGTAAAGAGAAGAAAAAGTACACATCAGTGCATAGTATTAAAACCACAAATTATATAATCAAGACTGAAAAAGAAGCACGAAACATAACAACACATTATAGACCTTGTTGAAGCCATGGAAACCTGAAATGAAGAAAACACAAAATGAACAACCAAAAAAGAGGCCCGAAAAAAAAGATGGTAATGAAGCAGATTTGAACCCCAAATCGATAAAAAAACAAAGAAGAAATCGTTAAAATAATAAGGAAGAGGTCGAATGTCAGAAAAGCAATCAAGAGGCGGAAAAAAGAAATAAGAGAAAAGCACAAACGCAGAGGGACGACCCCTTTTGATTAGCAGATGAAAAACAAAGACAAAGCAGGAGGTCTCTGATGCGAGAAGCTCCATCAGCCGAGGAAAGCACCTCTGTGGGCGACCTAGACAAATAGAGAAAAAGCCAAAAATACAGCAATCTCTCGAATTTACAAATAAACTTAGATAAAGTTGAAGGTTGTGAATACTTAGAAGACAAAATATTTAGAAGACCTGGGGCAAGTCTAATTAAAGCGTATACAATACCATCCTTGAGGTTACACCTGTCCTATAACGTTAAGAAATAAAAATTTCATCTAAGCAGCACAGATAACATGTTCTCCAAGAAATTCTACGAGCATCCAAAAATTGGAACTGCCCAACCCCCAAACAAAAAACAGAGACTAATATTTATAGACCGAAGAAACACAAAAGAAACATGTAGTGTTAAGTATAAACATGAAAAAAACTAAACACCCCCCTGAAATGTCATAATTTAAGAACCAAAATGTCATATTTTCAGAAACAAAATGTCCCATTTTGAGAACATTAGAGTAATTATTTAGGAAGTAGGTAGCAGCAGATCCCCAGAGCTTGCAGTAAAGAACAAAATTTCTAATTTAGCGATGGCAAAAAGAATCTGAACACAAAAGAAAAATATTGGAACCGAACTAAACCTAAGAACAACCAACCCTCGGAACAACAAATATATAAAACAAGTATGTGGTACAAAAGTTCGTAGCACCGAAGAAAATTCAGAATGAAATTGCAGCCGATAAAAAAAGCACAATTAGCATTTCACTATATCAGACAACCCAAATAATCAAACAATAATAAAAACTCAACCCACATCAACACCACAGTGAACATCATAAAATTTTAGAAGATTGTTTGTAAATACCACAAACTTCAGGGGTGGTTTTCATAAATATCGTTCACCTTCTTCTTGTAGCTTGTTGGAACCTCAGTTTACCTAGTGCCAATATTTAGATATCTTGTGGATGTGATGAGAATATACGGTCCTCGGCTAGCCTCTGAAAGATTACATGCTATTGTGGGACACAAGTTCTTTTTTTCCTCCTATAGCTTGTTGTCCGAAAAAGAATGTGAATAAGAAAATGAATAAATAGTGAAATTACCTTCTCCACCACAATGATATATCTAGCATCACTTATCATGATCAATATTTGTAGAACATCTAGATGGCATAACCAGAAGAGCTAGAAGCAGAGCATTCCATGACCTCTTAATTCGGCTCCCTCTCAACATATTAAGCGAAAAACAAAAATAGGACCAGCATTTGTTATTGGGTTATTACAAAAAATGACCCTGAGATTCTGCCAATTACAAAAAGACCAAGTTATTTTTCCAAATTACATATATCGCTGGTTCCGGCGGCGGTGGATTTAGCTACCGGCAGTTCAGTTTCAAGCTCTCGCCTGCTTCAAATCGGGGAGCCCGCGCGGGCAAGGCGTGACCCTCGTCTGGACAGGGTCATCGACCTGTTTTTTAACTTGGACTGTTCTGATGTGGTTCGGTCGTATGGTTCGAGTATTGTCCCAGTGGTTCAAGCTCTTTCAGGTTCGACTCCAGTTACAAGCAGCCCTATTCTTGATGTCGGGTTGGATGTTCCTGTCCTTGATACCCTTGAGCAGGATTCTTCTTTCTCTTCAGCCAAGGATAATTGTATTAGCCATGAGATTGTTACCAACTCTTATGTTACTGCTTTGGAGAGTTCTGTGGCTGTTGTTTCTTCTTCTAGTGATCCATGTTGTATTGGGAATATAATGAAACTGCCGTGTAATATTGATTCTAGTGTTAAAGGAAAATCTGACTATGAATTTTGGTACAATTTCTACTCCTTTACCTTTGGACAATACGTCTTCTGCTGGAATTAACGATAATTCTTTTGGTAATAAAAGGGGACTTCGGTATGTGAAACCTGAAATTCAAAATGGCGAATTTATTGTGAAACTGGATGTTAGTGTTGGCATTGAAGGGGCTTAAGATGTGGCAATACACCGTAGTCGATTATTTTTTTGTGAAAGCCCCTTCCCTCAATTTAATCAAGAATTACTTTCTGTCTGCGTGGAAGGGTCTTAAGGAGGTTTTCTCCTCCGAGGGGGGATTTTATTTCTTTAAGTTTGTCAGTGAGAAAGTTTTGTCTGAGGCATTAGAGGGAGGGCCTTAGCTGATTCAGGGCCAGTCCATTCTCCTTACCTGGTGGAAGCTTGGTATGTCTCTTCTGAAGGTTCTGCCTAAACATGTCCCTGTTTGGGTGAAACTTCGTAATATCCCTCTCGAGTACTGGACTGGCGAGGGGCTCAGTATTACTGCTAGTGCCATAGGGGAGCCACTTTTTGCTGACGTATTCACCAGGAACTGTCTAAAAGTGGATTATGCCCGAGTCTGCATCATGTTGGACGCTAATACTAGCCCGATTCACTTGTTCCTCATGGTCCTTCCGTCTGATGATGATAGTCCTTGTGTTAGGAGGATCCAGGTTGAGTATGAATGGTTACCTCATCGGTGTGGTGTTTGTAGAGTATTCGGGCATCATGATCAGGTTTGCCCAACCATTTCTACGCCTTTGGTTCAGAAGCAGGTCAAGCAGGCTCGTATTTATGTGGCTAAGCCTGCTCCCCCAGGTGCTCATGGTTCGGGGTCTTTATTGGGACCGGTTCCGACTGGGGGGTCGCTCAGGCTGAGGTAGGCCCCACTTCTGGCTCCGGGTGCCCAGTAGTGGAGTTAGCTGGGGGCACTTGAGGTCGTTCTACTGGATCGGGTCCGTTGAGTAGCGTCTCTACTTTCTCCTTGGTTACTACCAGTTCTCCTATCATGTCTCCTAGGAGGGCTGGTGCTGGTGGGTGTGAGCCATCTCACAACATGTTTGCGGCTCTTTTTGGTATTGCCGATGATATTGAGGCTGAGGTTCCTGAGTTTGTCAGCTCGTCGCTCTGTTCTAGTTCTTCTCACTTGGGCCCTAATAATGATGCTGCCCGGATCGATGGTGTTAAATGATCCCTTTTGCTGTGTGGAATGTTCGTGGACTTAATCGGACTGATCATCAGATCTCAGTCCGGGAGGTAATTAGTTCGTTTAATCTTTGTTGTATTGCTCTGCTAGAGACGCGCGTCTCGGTTGGTAACTTTGGTCGTGTTTCTTCATTTATTTTTTGCTCTTGGCAGTGGTACTCTGATGATTGGGAAGAGGATCTGGATTGGGAAGGATCCTGGTTGTGTGTCTGTGGATATTATTGCTATTGAGTCGCAGTTTATTCATTGTCGTATTACTCTGTTGCTCGACTCGTCCTGTCTTCTGGTTACCTTTGCCTATTGTTTTAATGATCTTATTAAGAGGCGGCTGTTGTGGCAGTATCTCTCTGATTTCTCGGTTTTACATGCGACTAAGCCTTGGGTCATTATGGGTGATTTTAATGCTGTTCTGGATACTAGTGAGATTTTGGGAGGTGAGTCTCCTCATTCTGACGATGAGGCACCCCTGGTAGAGTTCAGGGAGCTTTCCAGGCGTGCGGATATTAAGACCCTTCCGATGGTTGGCTCTTGGTTCTCCTGGCATAACAAGAGCCCGTCTCCAAGATCTTTATGGAAACATCTTGATAGGGTGTTAGGTAATCCGCAGTGGTTTATTGATCACGGTGATCGTACTTACTCTTGTGATCTACCGCGGACCTCTGATCATAGCCCCCTTATTCTGGGTCTTGATAGTTTGCCTCACAGCAGAGGTAAAATGTTCAGATTTGATAATTTCCTGGCTGACTCTGAGGACTTCCTCCCGGCAGTTTGGGACACTTGGCGTCACCATATTGTGGGGGGCCCATTTTATGCGATTAGTTGTAAATTGGACGCCATTAAGCCCATCTTCCGAGCTATGAGGAAGAGAAAAGTTGATTTGGCATTAAATGTTGCTGTTGCTACCTCGTTCCATTCTTCTTCTCAGAGTATTATCAGGGAGCATCCCATGGACGACTCGGTTTTATTGTTGGAGAGATGTTCTCGATGGGTTTCCTCTGTTGTCGTGGCCCAGGAACAGTCTTCGCTCACGCAGCGGGCCAAGTTGGCTTGGATTAAGGATGAGGACCAGTGTACTGCCTTCTTCTTCAGGCGGATTGCTTCTAGGCGTGTCAGGTCTCGTATCTATAGAATTAATACGGAGGATGGTACTGAGTTGACTGACCCTGCTCTTATTAAGAATGAGGTTGTTGGGTTATATGAGAGCCTGTTGGGTTACTCTAATCGGATTATGCCTTTATCTTCCAGTCAGGTTAGGCCTTTTATCTCGGCTTCTCTTTCGCCTGATGTTGCGGTGCACATGATTAGACCTGTTACTGCTGATGAGGTCTGGTCTGTGTTCTCTGAGTTTGATAAGGGCAAGGCCCCAGGCCCTGATGGTTTTAATGCTGCTTTTTATCGTCGGGCTTGGCCGATTGTGGGGGGTGAGATTTCATTTTCTATTATGCAATTCTTTGCTATGGGAAAGTTTATCAGGCAGATCAATTCTACGATCATTTCTCCTGTTCCAAAAGTAGCCTTGCCTAGAAGCATGTTGGATTTCAGATCGATCTCTTGCTACAACTTATTATATAAGGCTATTTCGAAAATTATTGTTCACCATATGCGTGATAGCTTGGATGCCTTCATAGACCCGGCTCAGACTGCTTTCATTCTTGGGAGAAGGATTAGTGATAATATCCTTCTTGCTCAGGAACTTCTTCATGGTTATGGGCAGAGGGGGATGCCTAGGCGATGTGTTTTTAAAGTTGACCTTATGAAAGCTTATGACACTGTGGAGTGGGATTTTGTGCTGATTGCTCTGCAGTGTATGGGTTTCCATCAGTCATTTATTGCCTGGATCAGGGAGTGCATTACCACTACGCCCTTTTCGGTATCCTTGAATGGTGATGTTGAGGGGATATTTAGAGGGCATAGGGGACCTCGGCAGGGAGACCCTATCGCTCCTTATCTCTTTGTTATTGTTATGGAGGTGCTTCGTGGTATTATTGCTCGTGAGATTGCTCAGACCCCGGGGTTCTGGTACCACTGGAAATGTGAGGCTACCCGTACTTTCATGTTTGCCTTTGCAGATGATCTCCTTCTTTTCTGTAACCCAGATGGGGTCTCCATTGGTTTTCTCAAGAGGAGTATTGATATCTTTGATTCTCTTTCCGGGTTGCGAGCTAACCCTGGGAAGAGTAATTTTTTCCTCTCGTCGAGTGCTTTGGAGCAGGGGGTACAGGTTGAGCAGTTATTAGGGTTTTAGGTGGGCCAGCTCCCTGTGAGGTATTTGGGAGTCCCTTTGTCTTCATTGAAGCTCACGGTGGCTCAGTGCTCTCCTTTGATTAACTGTATTGAGGTTCGGCTGAGTGACTGGGCCTGTATTTTTATCCTGCCTAAGGGCGTGCTTGCCCTCATTGAGAAGCATCTAAGGCGTTTTCTTTGGAAAGGTTCTTGTGACTCTAGGCATGCAAAAGTGGCTTGGTCTAAGGTTTGATTGCCGGTAGAGTGTGGTGGCCTTGGTATTACTCCGTTGAGGTTTCAGAACCAGGCTATTATGACCCGCCATATTTGGGTTCTCCTGACTGGGTCCTCTCGTTCTGTGTGGGTTAGCTGGGTTCGTTCGTATAGACTTCAGCGATGCTCATTTTGGGATATTCCTATCTCTGTTGCATCTTCTTGGTATTGGAAACTACTGCTGAAGTTGCATCCTCTAGTCATGGGAGCGTTTTAGTATTCTGTTGGTGATGGCTCTTCCTTCCGGTTATGGTTGGATCCTTGGCACCCTATGGGTTTGATTAGGCATTCTATGCCTAGAACGCCTCTTTAGACCGGCATTGATGTGCATGCTCGTCTTGGCTCTGTTATTTCTGGTGGTCAGTGGGTTTGGCTGGTGCTTGATCGTTCCGAGTTTCAGCAGGATGTTTCTGCCCTCTCTCCTATTAATGGAGGCCAGGATCGCATCTCCTAGAGACCACATAGCTCAGGTTCCTATTCTTCCTCTTCCGCTCGTCGGTTCCTTAGTGCGTATTCTCCTTCTGTTCAGTGGTCCCCTCTCCTTCGTGGCACCGGGAAGATTTCTAGGCACTCCTTCATCTTATGGTTAGCTATTCAGGAGCATCTGTTGACTATGGATAAGCCTTGGCTGCACCACGTAGATGGTATTTGTGTCCTCTGTGGGATGGCGATCGAGTCCCATTCTCACTTATTCTTCTTGTGCCCTTACTCTAGCAGGTGTATCTCTATTGCTAGGAGGGAGGTAAAATTTTGTTAGACTCACTCTGAGTGGAGTACGGGTGTTCTGTGGGCGGCTAGGAGGTGGAGAGGTAAGCATGTGGTTAACGTGGCATACGGTATCTTTCTAGCTGCGTTGGTCTACTTAATCTGGCAGGAGCGAAATGAGAGGAGATTCGGTCAGAGGCGTCGAGACCCCCACACAGTTACTTTTCAGGGGATTGGTCTTGTTCGTGACATCATATCTCAGCGTTGGCCGCCTCATTCCTTATCAGCGGTCGCTGTTAGGCGTATTTGGAGGGTTGCCTGGTACTATTCCATTGTAACTCTTTTATTACTTTTCTGTTTTGTGATGTTAGTGCACCTTTTGTAATGGTTGCTGGGTACTGGCCAGTCTTGTTGGCCAATCTTATTTATTTAATGCAATTGACTTTTCCCCCAAAAAAAATTACATATATCGCTTTCAGATTTTTATTTACCTTACGAGCAACACCTTTTTAATTAGACGTCTCCAGGCTCCACATATGCAAGGTAAAATCTCCAACTAAAGAATATATATATATATATATATAACACATATATACACACACACACACAAATATAGACAAACACACACACACACCTGTACACATAGAAGCATACAAATGAACACACGTGTATATATATATAGTACACACACGTACTTCTATATATATAATATATATGTATATACACACACGGGATGCATACATACCTCACACACATAACACATACACACCAGCACACACATATATATATACATACAGTTCACATACACAACACATACTACACACGCACAACACATCCAACCAGAAAACCAACACTCTGCCATCGCCTCTTTACATCACCGGAATCTGGATCGCCGACAATCTGATCCATCGGAACTCGTCCAACTCCAATTCAGTTCTAGCCATGAGACCTCACCTAACTCCAGCCCCCGCCTGCAACCCTTCATCGGAAGTCTCATCGTGCCTACGTTCACCATGTCCGTTCAGGTCTAAAGCCATTCGGCTGGCGGAAATCTCAACTCAGGTAGTTGACTTCGGTCAAAATCATCTTCGATCGTCGAAATAGAACACCACTAATCGGCCCATCACTGAACTGAAGTCGCATCCTGGACGGAGACCATGAAGAAAACCCAGCATCCCGAACAGTCCAATTGGGCCTCCACAACTCCGATCCGCCTAAAAGTCCATCCGGATCATTGCTTCTCCAGTCACAGGCCACCATGCCACTATCAAGCTCCATTTGTTGTCGCAAGAGACAGCAGCCCGCTACTGTTGACCTCTACAACTCGTCCCGACCCCGATAGAACCCAGATCCTCCGACCCATCTCAGACCGGCCGCAAAAACCCTAACCCCGAACTCGCCACTGTCGATCGCCACTGAAGAATAACGAGATGAGTGTGATGTTGGTAGTGGTTTGTCCGTGCGTGGGTGGGGTAGGTGGGAAGGAGAAGTGAAAAAAATAAAAGAGAGAGGGAGAAAATGTAGGGGGAAGAGATGAGGAAGGGTGGACTTTAAACAATTATGTTGGGAGTTATAATTGCTAATTTGGTAAATTATAATATTAGTCCTATAGTTCCTCTATTATTAGTTACATCTTTATTATTCAAATGTCTTGTTTGATTATCCAATTAATTCATTTTGCATCTGATAAAATCAATAACTCACCATAATTCTACACTGACTCCTCATCAGTTGTTAACCCGTATTTCATTAGATAATTAAATAATTAATAATGATAAAAAAAATACACCAAAGTTCCAATTTAAATCCCTGGATATTACATAATATCCCACTTAAAATAAGTTTCATCCCTGAAACTTGCCATGTCACCGCCCATCTCACTATAACGTTACTCCAAATATTTTATACGAACCGATTCAGCAATATCGGCAATCTCATGATTCGATCGACAAGGTGTGACATACTCGAAGATGGCAACTATGCAGTAACAATATATGTCTCGGCTCCAAAGAATCTTAATACGATAAATTGTCATCCCAGGCATCACAAAATCAACAATACACGGTTTCGTATTGTGGCTACCAATCCAACAGTATCAGGATACGTCTCAGCTCTATTCACTTTCCAAAACCACAATATGTCCATACTACGAGCCCCACTCCAACTCCCAGGAAATTGAAATCTCAACATTATATGATGTTCAGAAAAAGTCGCAATATATTTATATAATGGTTAATTTTTAAGATGACATTTGAAAATTTTTACAAACCCCTATTCAAATTTCCAAGTTTCATTAAACTTCAACTCGAAAAATCGATAATTTTCAAAAGTCCCTACACGTTTTTATTAAATATGGTGTAAAGATAATACTCCCCCAATAGTATACGAACGCGTTTGAAATAAATTTGAAATTCAAAATGCTAGTTCAATTATCCACTCTTATAATTAGCATTTCAAAATATAATGGTCAAATTTATTTATTTCACGGAATATACGTTCGCCATGAAACACTTTGTTTTTGCAAATTAAAATTAGGGGAATTCGTTTCACAACTCTCATGCAAAATAATATTAAAAAACTCGAGGTATGAAGTATGAAGTTCGAAATCACTTCCATGCACATGCTAGCCCTATTGCTCACCTCAGTGTTACGACACTGTTCATAAGTCTCGCCTAATCAGCATACGGATCGATTCATACATATATACTCCTCGATATATAAAATGATACTCAAGAGAGATTACCTCGTCTGTGACAGCCATCAGGCCAACCTGCCGTTCATCAGACAATAAAAAATACTTGTCCATCTCGTACAACACTATTATCATCACATATTTTTGCTTGGGGGAACCTATCCCACTTAAAAATATTCATACACACCAAATAAAAATGGAAATAAGTTGTCCACTCTACTCAAAATTGCTAAAAGAATTTATCAAGATCTCCATCTTATATTTTAAAAATATCAACAATCAACTCGTCTAATAAAAAATCTAGGACCTTCGTCCTTTGTAAATCACTGAAAATATTTTATTTCCCAAAAACTTCAAAACTGTTTCAGGAGAAAGTAAAAGACAGCAAATCGAGTCAATCAATTGTATTCATAACACTGATAGATGGGCCTTTATATAGGCATTACAATGAGAGTCCTTCCATACATAGGATTCCTAGATAAGGTAAGACATCTAATAGGATCCTACTACCTCTAGAAGGATCTAGAACCTTCCATCTATGTATCTACAACCAGTATTAGGTAAGACACATCACGGGAATAATAATTCCCGGAACACTCCCCCTGTGTCAAGCACTAATACAACAATGGTGCAGAAGATGTTGCCTTCGTAAAAACCTATTCCAAGCCAAAAAAAACCCCATGGGAAAAATAAAGGCTTGATGAGGAAAAGATTGAAACGCACCAAGATAACATGTCATGTATACTCCTCCTGATGTATACATAACGACTCCCCCTGATGAGTACCTCAAATCATAGGAGTCAGATGCCAAGTTGCCCTCACAACTATACCAAGGAAAAACCCATACATCTTGGTCTAAGTTGAACAGAAGTACAACGCATCATTGTATGGATGTTCTCATAGGTCGCCTCGTTAAAAACCTTACCAAGTGAAAACCCAGTGGGAAAAACAAACCTTGGTTTAAGGACAAAAAGAGCGCGACACATCCAAAGTGCAGAGTCACTAAAGACTTATCAAGTTTTATAAAGTCTTGACCTCCATACACTAAATCAGTCATAACTTCTTCGATTCAATAGGCATCAACGAAACTGTAAGAACTTATGAAAACTAGACACCCATAGCTTTTCATTCACATACAGTACGTAACCTAGATCGACATGAGCAGATCACAAAGCTCTATCGAAGTTGACTCAGCAAATTACCGGACATATCTTGTCCTACTTTGTAACAATAGTCATATGTCACTAAACGTGATGGATATGATCAAATGGTTGGTTTCCTTGGAAAATAGACACAAACCTTTCCAATGGCACCAATTTCACCATTTTCCAGCAAGTGAGTTGGCTTGTAGGTCATATGGGAGATAGACCAACACATTCTGGGCAGATTCGGGTATCGGTTTTCAAGTGTCATTTTTATCGAGATAGAGCGAGCTTCAAGCTTCTTGTCAATCACAGACATTGCGTGAGCGCATCCTAGGCCATCATCACAGTGCCTTTACCGGATTATTACGAATGAGTACATCGAGTCAAACATGAGTACATAATACCGTACTTTTCTCTTAAGACTGCATCATCACTTAAGTGAGCCAAGTCTTATGATGACTTCGACTAATCATTGGGAATCATATAGGCATTACTTTATCGTCTCTTAGGGAAACCGTCCCTTAGATTGCCTTAAACCGATTGATGAATACGCATCATCAAGTGTCCCCAAGATCCTTTCACTCTTAACTTTGGATTTAGCGGAATCTCTTAGTCTCACAAGAGTACATCACTATAAACCCTTAGTTTTACACGCAAAAGCTTCATATCTTTTCCAAATCAAGTATATACTTAGTATGCGTTCCCGAAAATCACTTGTCGACGCGCTCCGTGGTTAGGAGCCACTTGATTTGAGTCTGATCCACCACGAGATCCTTCCATCACTTAAATTAGTTCACCACTAAGATAAGATATAACCACAAGCTGCACGTTAGTTTTTGGGAAACTATCTAACTGAAAAGATAGTGGATGATATAACATCCATTACGATAGCACAACTAAGTTTCGTGTCATCGTAGTCGATTCCAGTGCGTTCATGAGAAACCTCGCGCTATGAGGTGAGTTTAACTCCTTCTCTCACTTGCTTTAACAAAGTATATGGATAGATCTTATCTTTGGAGTGTCGGTACCACTTCAACAAAGGGCTATCACTTTGTTTATACTGAAATCGCATATATTTCCATTTTAGGCCAAGGCTACAATGTTGTAGATTTTCAACGAAGTATGGTTCGATTAAACTCACATTCCACGTCCTCATGAACCGGCTTTATTCATAGAGTACTCTTTATGGATTGGCATTCATTGAGGCGTCCCCCAATGATGACTATAATCCAGAATCAAATGAGACGGATGAGTTCATTTGATTAGATGATCAAGTTTCATGTACCAAGCTCGCATACATTCTTAGCGAGAGTATTTATCGAACCAAGTGGCATCCCAATACTCGATGAGATCCACGGCCTAGTAACACCGTCTACCACAATTTGTGGTGTTACCATATCACTATTTATAGGTGACGAACATCCATGACCGGACACAATCCTTGCAGACATGTTTGCAGCATGTATTTAATCTCGTCACTTTAGGGAACTTGGTGAGGCATAGTAGGGACAAACTACGATAATTCCAAGTCGTTCTACTCGAACATGATCGTTCGCATCTCCCCCTAACGATGGGAAGACTGGCTCATCAAAGTGACTTACGAGATCGTCTGCCAAGGTATATTTTAAGTGGACTATGAGTGAAAGAGCATGTCATATTCATCATTTATAACCCGTCATAATACATTGTGGTGACGTACTTTGGCACACGAACATGTGGACGATAAAGGTTTTTCATTGTTAACGCAATCTAGCTAACAAAATGCATATTGTTACCCTCGTAACTAAGCATTTGAATGATGATAGGTATAGGTGAATATGACATGTTGACCGATGCTACATAACCGTAGCTACTGGTCTTGAGAATCCAACAAAACCGCCACCATGCACCACCGGGATCGAACATAAAGAAACGATTGAACCGATGATAGGCCATTGGTTTTATCGAACCTCTAGTGCTTTCTTGAAGATTTCACTCCCTTCACCAGCCCCAAACACCTCAAAATTTTATGAGCATGTATAAACGGGTGTTTAGGATTCCAAAACCATCAACCTTGTGGTCAGAAATCGGTCAAAATGACATTGAACTAGTTGATAGGACGACTGGTGGTATGTGAAAACTTCATTTAAGTGGTTCACCTCCTTCCAAGTCTCCAAATGGCATCAAAATTTGTGAGAAGGTAGCCTTGGATGTTAGGAAGTACTTGTTAAATTTTCACTTTAAGACTTGGTCTAAAAAGTGGGTGAACCGACCTTTACAATGACTGATCCGCAAGTTGGACAACCATAACTCAGGTTTCATCAACTTATCAATCATTGTCAAAGGAACAACATAACATATAAATGTTATTACTTGACTACGACCATTTGCGAACACCATCATAGCATCATAAGCCACCCAGGCTAATACTTATGATCATGTATGTATAAGGACTCGGTGAAAGGGGAGGACTCAGCACCATGCTTATGCGAGTCGCTACATTATTCTCTTTAGCATAGGAGAGTGTCATCTCCTATTCGTGCCAAAGAATAGTCTTAAATCAATGAACATGGCGAAGAAGGATCACTGGTGGGTCTTTGGCATCACACATGTTTATGAAAACAAGACGCGGATGACATAAATATCATTATCGGTCATGAGCCCTGCTCATGACTCGACCAACGTACTTTGGTGTCTTTGATCCAGCTAGCTTCTGTGTTCAAAGAAAAATGATGTCCATGGAAATACCGTGGTATATGGATCATCAAATTTTCCAAACTCCGGACTATTAAAGCCTAAATGTGTCAATGTCCCAATACATCTTCTGGACACACAAACCGATGCAAGCCGGACCATATTGACTCATGAATATTTTTCCTTTCACATATTCAATACAAGTGATACATAAGATTTTATTTCTCACAAATCATAATGAGATGCTATGAGTGATACACTTTGGCATATATATCATCGAGTCATAACATGGTTCAATTGTTACGGAACATATGTGACTAGAAAACGCCATTCAGCATTCAACAACTTGAGCATTATACCACTCATTGATTGTGATGACCTATTCATCATAGTCACAATGGATTTATAAACCGAAATCCAAAAATATCGTGTTCCTTGAAAATAGCTTAATACGCACTCAATTTCGCTTGCAAAATTTTACAAATATAAGCAGAGCGAATACTCTAACAACATAGAGACTTTATACCAGATACGATCAAAATGATCTATCATATTGAGTGCATAACATGGCAAGGTTATATGCCTAAGGGGCAAAATTACGACATAATCATGGTGTAACACTACCATACACACGCTCGACCTTCTTATAAGGGTGCGTATTTTGGGCTTCCCCAAGGAAACTGTTTTTCAACATTTGAAAGATGATAGTTTAGCGTACAACGCATACCAAAAGCTGCATCATCTATGGCAAATTCGGCCAAAAAGAGGTTGAAAAATATGTGTCATAAGATCACTTGCAAATTCAAGATGGGAACCAAGTTGGTTGGGACAAAAGTTAGCACAATCGCTGGAAATAAAATTCCACGCAGCTTGACCTTTGTTCACTAAAACAGTGATAACTCCCTTGTTAGGAAGTCTATGGACGAACGGTCAGATGTTATGGAAACTAGACTTCCGTATCTTTCTATCCATATATTGTGCACCACACGGATCATTAAACTGAGATCACAGTGCATGTTTTAATTGGCTACTTTAGTATTTCCCAAGTTTAGTAAGAAAACAAGGTTGAGACCATATCCAATGGCATAAGTGTTGATGCAAAAACATGGCAATGACAGCCATAGGTGCGTTTAAATGCACCAGGGTGTTGGATTTCTTATCTCGACTGATGATCCTTTCGGTAACTCCAACTTGGTAGACTTGCAGAGAAAGTAGGAATGTCGATGCACTAAAGTCATTTAAAAACCACTGATTCCGTTTGAACTTTCAAAGCATAAACAAATACCAAGGAGGATGCGCCTAGTCATGATCAAAATGTAGACAAAATCCACCAAAGTGCATCAAATCAATCAAGTATTTTAATTCTCAATTTGCAAGTATACGTCATAATAGCCATGTTATGTGGATGCAACGCGGTGCATCATAATTAAGCATTTTGAACCATGAGACATAATGAATATACCATAACCAACTCGTCTTGACCATCCAATAAGATCGACTAAACATAGTCAAATGTATAAGGCACATGCCTTTACAAATACTCGGAAAAGTATTCGGACCTATAGTCATACGAACTATAGAGGTCAACGAATTCATGTATTTACCGCAATATGCCATTTCTTTACATGTTGAAATTCATGAGAATTACTCTTACACTCTTTCATATATTATATTGCAAGGAGACGGTGCATGACTACATCCACATGCAATATTTTATTTTAATAGGATGAAAGATGGAGTTTTCCAAGTATGGGATTAGGTCAAGACCAACGTGGTGGTCGCTCAATTCATCGTGACAAATCCGTCACAAATTGATTTTAACCACGACATATCCGTCGCAATCGATATTTGTCCCATTTTTACGTCACAATTCCGTGACTAATCATGAACAAGTCATAACTTTACCGTTACCGACAATATTCATTTTATTCAATTGTTGGTTTAAAATCAACAAAACGGCGACGTCAAATCGCACCCAAAACGTGGTGTATGCAACAACCAAAAATATCGACTTTCAACAATTATTCGTGACTCCCCCAGGACCATCACACAGTTTACTTCGACATACGAGAGTGATACCACCTCTCATAGTCTCATCCACCGCAAAGTAGCGTAGGAGATAAAGAACCCAAATACCCAATTCCCCAAAAAAAAATTCCCAAAAGAGAGGAATTGAAAAAGGGAACTTTTATAAAATCTTATGTGGGTACTCGATTTTATGTGTGCTTTAATCCTTTAAAAGGATGCTACATATGGCTTGTCTGCATAGCGTGCATGCCGTCATGATCAATATATTTTCATGGGTACTCGATTCCATATTTTCTTTGATCCTTGAACGGGAGCTTCTCTCCATATGAGCAACATATTTTCGTGGTACTCGGTTCCATATTTACTTTGATCCTTGAGTGGGATAATAAATATGGCTTCTCTCTATATTTTGCACATCATCATGAGCAACATATTTTCCTATATTCACGTAAAGCATAAACATAGTTAGATTCATAAACATACAAGTTAATGATAAATGAATCATGAATTAGGAAAATATAGAGTTGAGAAACGCCCGAAAAGGGCTACTAAGCTCGATAATCGGCCGAAAAAGGACTCGGGCGCGGCGGTGCAGCAGCTCGGTATTGGATGAGATCGGATCTCCAAATTTCCTTATAAAAATATGCTTCTGTTCGGCGACAGATTCAGTAAGTAATACTACTTGGAATCTGGTATTCACCGTTGAATATATAGATATTTGTGTTGGGAAGTTGCTGTCAAAATTTCACACCGATCCGACGGTTAACGAATCGGGAAACATGATTTTGGTACGACTGCGCTGTGCAGAAAATTTGCGCGCGGAAATTCTCGTCTCTCAATTTTGTGTGTTATTCAAACTTTAGGGGCTGAATTGCAATTTTAGTAACTCCTAAAAATGAGAGATGGTGGTGCGCCGGCTAATTTGCTCCATGTCTCTGTCAGTTGAGGATTTATGGTTTGGGGTCAAACACGGGCCAGCGGGTTGGTACGGGTGGGGGAAAGATCCAACTAGTTGGTTGTTTATTGTTCGGAGGTGGAGTCGGCGGCGGCAGCGAGTTGGTTTCACATCTGAGAAAACAGAATGGGCCTTCTGTTGTTTTCGGGGAAGATGACGGCTGGTTAGGGTCTAAAAGAAAATAAAATCCGATCTGGGGTTGACACGGATGTTGCAGTCGTGATTGGGAGGTTTTGACTCCGGCTGTGCTGCGGGGAAGAAAGCCAGCCGGCAGCTAGGGTTTATGCTCTACGGGAGTCAGACGACTCTGATTTGAAGATCAGAGTCGGTGCGTGGAGCTGCGATCTGGATCGGAACGGTGGCTGAAGGTGGTGCCGTCGGGTGGATTGGTGAAGAAGATGGCCGAAATTAGGGTTCCAGGTCCGACGGTGGCTACAGTTGGGCAGATCCCTAAAGAATAAAACGACAGGGAAATTAGGGTTTCCAGCATTTTTTTTTCAAAAGAATTCGGACAGTTTTTCTTGCTCAGTTGGGGAGTACGTGCTGATAACGTGTTTCAGGAGAAAGTAAAAGACAGCAAATCGAGTCAATCAATTGTATTCATAACACTGATAGATGGGCCTTTATATAGGCATTACAATGAGAGTCCTTCCATACATAGGATTCCTAGATAAGGTAAGACATCTAATAGGATCCTACTACCTCTAGAAGGATCTAGAACCTTCCATCTATGTATCTACAACCAGTATTAGGTAAGACACATCACGGGAATAATAATTCCCGGAACAAAAACCACTTTAGAATATATATATTCGTATTATGGACTTTTTATTTTTTCAAAATATCAAAAACCCTCTTTGTTAAGTTTACTAAAATCCTCCTTTTATTAAAATATAAAATTATTAGTTTTCCCCATTTTTAAAATACTCATAAGAGTTTTTATTCAAATTAACAAAATATGTATGCATCAACTTGTCGTTCAATACATAAATAAAAACTATTTTAATCCTCAAAATAATTTATCAAGTTCTAAAAAAAATTAACTCATTTGTCCAAAATATCGAAATAGTTTACTATTTCAAAACGCCCAATATTTATTACTTCGAAATATAACTCACACATTTTATAAAACAACTAATTTATGAGTTTAAATTTTACGAGCATTAAGTCCGAACAATCATATGCGTTAAAATACCATACTCTCATTAGTCTAACACATGCCACTGTCCGTACCCATATCCAAAATTCAATCGCAACTGTCATGATAATAAAAAAATCGAATCATACCCACACCAAATCAAATACACTAGATCATATCACTCAATCTTATTATGACTCGGTCAAGACGAACTATGTTATCATTATCTCCTTCACCAACTATATCGAAATATCATTACTCACAATCTCCAGAAGTGTATGCAATACCCGTTATCTCACTTATGACATACCATATCATCGATTCGAATTCTCGAGTACTCAACATAGTTAATCAATACCAATTCTAGCGACTATCCTAGAAGGCCGCATTGATTATAAATAAATCACTTGAAATACCGGGTTGTGAATTCATTAATTATCATTCAGTAATTGCCACTCAGAAATTTTTCACTCAGTAATAATCATTCATCATTCGTATTCATTCATTTCGTGTTCATCATTCGGCGTATCTTGGAGTCGTGTATCAGTTGTTATTCATCATTCATCTCTGTTCGGGATCGAGACGAGAATATTTTCATTATCATCATCGTGATTGGTAGCCTTGTGTTGGGAGTATTATTATTGTATCACCGATTGAACGTGACTTATTATCGTGTAAGTCGTGCAGGTCGTGTGTAGGCATGCATGCGTGGCATGGCATATTGTGTTTCCTTGTCATTTTGGCACTCAACATGGACGCACAAGCAACTACTCGTGTGTGGCATCAGAGTTGGACAGTGCACTTTGGCACTCATCAGGAACACACGAGCATGACACACGAGCAGGTGCTCGTGCATGCTGCTCGTGGGTGACGTCAGTGGTCGGGCAGTGGCCTGGCGCACGACCAAACACACGGACATTTGGTCGTGCGTTTTGGTCGTGCGTCACTGGAGTATTTGAGGGGGTCAGACGGGTTTTTCACCTCATTTCACCCTTTCTCTCCTTCTTCTCGCGGTAGTCGGGCGATCCGACTAGTGTTGTGGTTATGATCGATTCTACTCCATCCAATCATGTTTTGAGAAGGCTCTAGGTGATCATATCAATATCTAATCCTTCTTCTTCGTCGAATCGAGGTAATTCTCTTGGTTTTCCTAGAATTGTCCATTTTGGGAGTTTTGGATTTGATTTTATTTTCCGTCCGATTTTAATGGATCGATTGAGGTTATTAGATGTTGTTAGACATGTTCTATGGAATGTATATCCATATCTTCGATTCGTTCAACCCGATTGATGATTCTTAGGTTGTTGAGGAACTTTGAACATTTAGTGTTCGATGAAATGTCTCAAAGAGTTTCCTTCGATCGTTGTGTTGTTTTCGATTGATATTGTGTTATTGAATGAATTGTATTTCATTCAAGTTTGTTCGAGCACTTGTGTTTATCGGAGGACGCCGTTCGTTGTTTGTGGAGGGAATTCATCACCTTCGGTTGAGGCAAGTTTTATACTTGTACTAGTCAATGAGATTAATGTTATCATATATTTGTATGAATGTGTTGTATCATTTCGAGGCTTAGTCTCTTCATAAGTTCATTGATATTAGGGGATCGTTCGATACGATACTCTTAGGCAATTATGCCAAATGTTTATTATCATTCATTAATGGCCGGTTCAAGGCATTGGGATACTCATTGTTAATGTTATTGTCGATCGCCGGTTCGCGGTATCTATGTATCGATTATTGTTGTTAATATTGATGTCGATCTAAGACGTCGTTGTAATCATTGTTATTAATGTTGGAGTTTTGTCCTTGATGTTGTTTTGGCCGGTTGAAGGCATTAACGTATTCATTTCTCATCTTCGTCGTCGGTAATCGATTAAAGGTGCCTTGGCATTCATTGTATCATTGTTATCTATTGGCCGTTCTAAGGCAATCGAGGTACTCAATCATTCATTGTATCATTGTTATCGATTGGCCGTTCTAAAGCAATCGAGGTACTCAATCATTCGTTGTATCATTGTTATCGATTGGCCATTCTAAGGCAATCGAGGTGTTGAATTGGGGTTGTCGAGGATAGTTCCCATCTGTTGTGTCGTTGTTATCGATTGAACATTCTAAGGTAATCGAGGTATTGAATTGGGACCGCCGAGGACGGTGCCCATCCGTGAGTCATCATTATCGTGTTGGCCGACTCAAGGCAGCACACTATCATTCTCGTGAATTCGGAAATCTTGGGATCATTGCCGTTTATGATTAATTGTGTTTTGGCGGCTAGTCTCGGCTAGTGCTCGATGGGGTAAGTTTGGGGAATTTGAAACTTTCGCAGTTGACTTCCCAACACCTACAGTTAGTAGGTCAACGACCATTAGATGGTTTCATTATGGGTAAGTTTGGTGGGGCCTGAACCTTCACGGTTGTTTCCCCCAACACCTACATCTCAGTAGGTCAACGGCCATTGGATGGTTTCATTATGGGGTAAGTTTGGTGGGGCCTGAACCTTCGCGGTTGTTTCCCCCAACACCTGCAGCTCAGTAGGTCAATGAACATTGGATGGTTTCGTTTTGATATGGCTTCGTGCTGTGGCTTCGGCCTTCATTGTTACAGCTTCGGGCTGGTTTGGTTCATCTTCATGTAAATTCATATTTAATTCAGTTCTGGCTTGGTTCATCTTCATGTAATTCATTGTGATTTATATTTAATTCAGTTCTGGTTTGGTTCATCTTCATGTAATTCATTGTGATTCCTATTTAATTCAATTCTGGTTTGGTTCATCTTCATGTGATTCATTGTGATTCATATTTAATTCAGTTCTGGTTTGGTTCATGTCGTGAAATTCATTGTGGTACTCTATGATTAAGATTTGCCATTGGGCACTTATGTTCTAACCTGTTGAACAGGTATTAATAGTATTCCGCGGGCATAGTGTTTCACGAATGCTCGGTTCTTACCTTGGTTTGTGAGCATCTCGTATTATTATCATTGTACCGTTTCATTCTGCCTTTGGATCCATATCATGTTATACATGTATTTGATGTTCATTATCTGGATGACTGACCCCGTGGGGGCACAACATGTTTTCATGTTTTAGGTGCTTGCGGGGAGAGAGTTGAGACACAAGGGCATGATGATGGCAACGAGGCATTCGAGCCATACTAGTTCGAGTTGTTCATGTTGGTCAGTCAGTTGTAGTGTTCTCCAGTTTGTCATTCATTGTCATTATGTATTACCCGAGCGAGGCTCGTTGGTGTGATTGTATTTTCATTTTTGGCCATGTAGGCCCATCATTGTCGTTAAAATTCCTCATCGGAATATTGTGTCGGATATCATGGTAGGGACTATGATTTCCCTGGTTGATTAATTTAATGTATTTTAGTCATGTTCGCCTGGTGGATCTTCTGGCGTAGGGTCCACGTCACTGTAATAACCCAATAGGATTTTGGGGGTATTACAGAAGATGGTATCAGATCTTTTGGGTTGTCAGATACCCTGATATGTGAGTTATGTGGCTCTACCGATGCGGTAGTAGTGGGACTGTCATGTTATGATAATCTGGACAGTCGGGTTTTATGAGTCGTAATATTTATACGACTGCACGAGTCATTCATTCATCGAGTCGTCGTCAGTGAAGACTAGTATCGCAAGACCTCGAAGCTTCGTATGACCTGTGTAAGGACTCGATTCTCTTTATGTGCATATATTCATTATGTCATTAATTATACATGCTTTGTTGAAACCTATATGTGATATTAGTGTTATGATTGATTCATGACTAATTGTTTTGGAGCACATGTGACCTGTGTAAGCGTTAAGGATCAACTCATTCATCAGTTAATAATCCTCAATCATCATTTTGATCTTGTCGATCATGTTAATTCATTCATCACTCAGTCAATGTCATTTTTCAGTTAATTCATTCATCACTCAGTCAATCTCATTGCTCGGTTAATTCATTCATCACTCAGTCAATCTCATTGCTCGGTTAATTCTTTCATCACTCAGTCAATCTCATTGCTCAGTTAATTCATTCATCACTCAGTCAATCTCATTGCTCAGTTAATTCATTCATCACTCAGTCAATCTCATTGCTTAGTTAATTCATTTATCACTCAGTCAATCTCATTGCTCAGTTAATTTATTCATCACTCAGTCAATCTCATTGCTCAGTTAATTCATTCATCACTCGGTCAATCTCATTGTTCAATTAATTCATTCATCACTCAGTCAATCTTATTGTTCAGTTAATTCATTCATCACTCAGTTAATTCATTCATCACTCAGTCAATCTCATTGCTCAGTTAATTCATTAATCATCCAGCCCATCTCATGGTTCAGTTGTTGATCTTGTGGATCGAATTTTCAACATTGTTAACTTGTTCAAGGTAATCATTTTAGGAATTTCATCAGATAATCATGTTACTTGATTTGATCTTTCAAGCGATCTTATCATATTCCGGCATCATATGGATGATCATTTTTACCGCATTATTAATGCATCCATTATGTTAGAGCATGTATGCTCATTATCATCATTCCGTAACGTAATCATAATGCGATCTTCATACGGGATCTTTAATTATCATGTGACTTTCCTGCCCCGGTATGGAAAGAGCTGTCAGAGGGACATCGGACTCTGATGACCAAGAGATCATTTTCTAGTCGTCTTCATGCTGAGAGAGCATTTTCTTCTCAGACGACGAGTTCGACTGTTGTTTGCTTTAATTTTGATTCAGCAGGGCACGTGAGTACTCGGTGTACGGTGCCAGCTATTGTCTATTTTCTGTGTGGGAACCCGGGACACCTACGGAAATAATACAGGAGTTCTAATGACATTAGATCTCGATAGAGTTCACGGGCCTCGAGAGATTTTGTTACTCCAGCCCGTTCATCATCTTAGGGGTCCTATCAGGCTTCGAGAGCCAGAGGCAAGAACATTCATCACCGGTTTTGAACAAGTTAATTCTTGCTCGGTAATAGTATAATCATTCATTTCATCGTCGTTCATTCATTCGTATAATGCATTCATCATATGTCAATCACGTTAAGACTTATAATTATCAAACTAATCATTCACTTCACGGGGAACGCCGGTTCCAATCATTTCATTTGAGCTATCACTCATTACGTTATCATTTCACCCCGGTGAGTCATTCTTGATCCTTGTTGGATTTCGATTCATTATCATTCATTGCGATCGTTCCTGTTCTTGTGACATTTCGGGATCATATTCAGCGGTGAGTTCAGAATTAGGTCTACCTTGAATTGATGGGACCAAGGAGATCGATGATATGGAAGATATCGACGTTGGGTACATTTGAGATGTAGCCTTGTTTTTTTCCGGATGATTGTGTAACTCAATCCGTATTAATGTATCGTGGTTGTGGATCATTTATTGTTGATCTATTTTATAATGATCGTATTTGAGAATCTTGAGATTTTGAGATCGTTCGATGCATTTCTTTTTGTACTGTACCCGAGATCTTGTGATAATATGGGTAATTGTTCATTTTGATTCAAGACGTCAAGTCATGAGGACTTGGGCGTGTGATTGATATGGTCTCGAGGACTATATGTGCATTGTCGCTTTTCTTTTGAGGCGTGAGTCAGTGCTTATAGGGGGTTGGCCCAATTGTGCAGGCGAAGTGTTTCGCGTTGAGGAGCATTCCTCGAGATGTTGTTTTCAGATCCTGATGGATAGTTCATATCCCGAGTTTTTTATCCTTAGTTTCGAGGACAAAACTCTTTTTAAGGGGGAGTATGTAATACCCGGTTGTGAATTCATTAATTATCATTCAGTAATTACCATTCAGAATTTTTTCACTCAGTAATAATCATTCATCATTCGTATTCATTCATTTCATGTTCATCATTCGGCGTATCTTGGAGTCGTGTATCAGTTGTTATTCATCATTCATTTCTGTTCGGGATCGAGACGAGAATATTTTCATCATCATCATCGTGATTGGTAGCCTTGTGTTAGGAGTATCATTATTGTTTCACCAATTGAACGTGACTTATTATCGTGTAAGTTGTGCAGGTCATGTGTAGGCATGCGTGGCATGGCATATTGTGTTTCCTTGTCGTTTTGGCACTCAACAAGGACGCACGAGCATGACACACGAGCAGCTGCTCATGCGTGCTGCTCGTGCGTGGCATCAGAGTTGGACAGTGCACTTTGGCACTCATCAGGAACAGACGAGAATAACATACGAGCAGGTGCTCGTGCGTGCTGCTCGTGCATGATGTCAGTGGTCGGGCAGTGGTCTAGCGTACGACCAAACGCACGGACATTTGGTCGTGCGTCACTGGAGTATTTAAGGGGGTCAGACGGGTTTTTCACCTCATTTCACCCTTTCTCTCCTTCTTCTCACGGTAGTCGGGCGATCTGACTAGGGTTGTGGTTATGATCGGTTCTACTCCATCCAATCATGTTTTGAGAATGCTTTAGGTGATCATATCAACATCTAATGCTTCTTCGTCGAATCGAGGTAATTCTCTTGGTTTTCATAGAATTGTCCATTTTGGGAGTTTTGGTTTTGATTTCATTTTCCGTCCAATTTTAATGGATCGATTGAGGTTATTAGATGTTGTTAGACATGTTCTATGGATTGTATATCCATATATTCGATTCGTTCAACCCGATTGATGATTCTTAGGTTCTTGAGGAACTTTGAACATTTAGTGTTCGATGAAATGTCTCAAAGAGTTTCCTTCGATCGTTGTATTGTTTTCGATTGATATTCTGTTATTGAATGAATTGTATTTCATTCAAGCTTGTTCGAGCACTTGTGTTTATCGGAGGACGCCATTCGTTGTTCGTGGAAGGAATTCATCACCTTCGGTTGAGGCAAGTTTTATACTTGTACTAGTCAATGAGATTAATGTTATCATATATGTGTATGAATGTGTTGTATCATTCCGAGGCTTAGTCTCTTCATAAGTTCATTTATATTAGGGGATCGTTCGATACGATACTCTTAGGCAATTATGCCAAATGTTTATTATCATTCATTAATAGCCGGTTCAAGGCATTGGGATACTCGTTGTTAATGTTATTGTCGATCGCCGGTTCGCGGTATCTATGTATAGATTATTGTTGTTAATAATGATGTCGATCAAAGACGTCGTTGTAATCATTGTTATTAATGTTGGTGTTTTGTCCTTGATGTTGTTTTGGCCGGTTGAAGGCATTGACGTATTCATTTCTCATCTTCGTCATCGGTAATCGATTAAAGGTGCCGAGGCATTCATTGTATCATTGTTATCTATTGGCCGTTCTAAGGCAATCGAGGTACTCAATCATTCATTGTATCATTGTTATCGATTAGCCATTCTAAAGCAATCGAGGTACTCAATCATTCGTTGTATCATTGTTATCGATTGGCCATTCTAAGGCAATCGAGGTGTTGAATTGGGGCTGTCGAGGATAGTTCCCATCCGTTGTGTCATTGTTATCGATTGAACATTATAAGGTAATCGAGGTATTGAATTGGGACCGCCGAGGACGGTGCCCATCCGTGAATCATCATTATCGTGTTGGCCGACTCAAGGCAGCACACTATCATTCTCGTGAATTCGGAAATCTTGGGATCGTTGCCGTTTATGATTAATTGTGTTTTGGAGGCTAGTCTCGGATAGTGCTCGATGGGGTAAGTTTGGGGAGTTTGAAACCTTTGCGGTTGACTTCCCAACACCTACAGTCAGTAGGTCAACAGTCACTAGGTGATTTCATTATGGGTAAGTTTGGGGAGTTTGAAACCTTCGCGGTTGACTTCCCAACACTTACAGTCAGTAGGTCAACGGCTATTGGATGGTTTCATTATGGGGTAAGTTTGGTGGGGCCTGAACTTTCACAGTTGTTTCCCCCAACACCTACATCTGAGTAGGTCAAACGGCCATTGGATGGTTTCATTATGGGGTAAGTTTGGTGCGGCCTGAACCTTCGCGGTTGTTTCCCCCAACACCTACAGCTCAGTAGGTCAACGACCATTGGATGGTTTCATTTTGATACGGCTTCGTGCCGTGGCTTCGGCCTTCATTGTTACAACTTCGGGCTGGTTTGGCTCATCTTCATGTAATTCATTTTGATTCATATTTAATTCAGTTCTGGCTTGGTTCATCTTCAAGTAATTCATTGTGATTCATATTTAACTCAGTTCTGATTTGGTTCATCTTCATGTAATTCATTGTGATTCATATTCAATTCAGTTCTGGTTTGGTTCATCTTCATGCGATTCATTTTGATTCATATTTAATTCAGTTCTAGTTTGTGTCATGTCGTGAAATTCATTGTAGTACTCTATGATTATGATTCGTCGTTGGGCACTTATGTTCTAACATGTTGAACAGGTATTAATAGTATGCTGTGGGCATAGTGTTTCACGAATGCTTGGTTCTTAACTTGGTTTGTGAGCATCTCGTATTATTATCATTGTACCGTTTCATTCTACCTTTGGATGCATATCATGTTATAAATGTATTTGATGTTCATTATCTGGATGACTGACCCCGTGGGGGCAGAACATGTTTTCATGTCTTAGGTGCTTGCGAGGAGAGAGTTGAGACACAAGGGCATGATGATGGCGACGATGCATTCGAGCGATACTAGTTCGAGTTGTTCATGTTGGTGAGTCAGTTGTAGTGTTCTCCAGTTTGTCATTCATTGTCATTATGTATTACCCGAGCGAGGCTCGTGGGTGTGGTTGTATTTTAATTTTTGGCCATGTAGGCCCATCATTGTCGTTAAAATTCCTCATCGGAATATTGTGTTGGATATCATGGTAGGGACTATGATTTCCCTGATTGGTTAATTTAATGTATTTTAGTCATGTTCGTCTGGTGGATCTCCTGGCGTGGGGTCCACGGCACTGTAATAACCCAATAGGATTTTGGGGGTATTTCATCACTCACTACACATCACAATCATCCTCATTGTACAATTTACACCAAATAATTATGTATTCGAATATTAGATGAACATAAACACACATGCACATGTATATACGGAGTTCGTAGAAATAGAGACTTACATGGCTGCACCACGACGCTAATCACAACAGACAATTCAAACGACATGACATGACGACACATAACTCGACTCGACAACCAACAAATAGGACGACACGACACGACACGACCAAACTTGACTCGACCCAACAATCTAGGTTTCATCAACCTAATCTCCGATACCATATTTTGTAACACCCCAGGATCATCTGAGAATATTACAGCACCGTAGACCCTTCGCACAAGGATCTACTAAGCTAAATGATACGGGGTTGACAAGTCCAAGGGAAGAAGACGAGGTGATGATCGACGTAAGCGACCATGCTACATACTTGGGCGAGAAGATAGGCACGAGGCTTGGAGTGACTTTGGTGGTCGGGCTCGGAATAACATAGTTTAACATTATTTTGTATTATTTATTTAATAAAGGGTGCGGCATGTGCCGCCCTATATTGCTTTGTGTTATTTTCCTTAATCAGTACTAGTCCAAACTCGTTTAACGGCGTTTTAGGGAGTAACCTTATTTATGTTACTAGGGTTTGGCGGCTATATATACATCATATAGCTCGGCCGATTTGATTATTGAATACACTTGATATTTTGCTCTATTTGAGTTTTATTTGTTTGACGTGTCTCAAACACAAATTCTTGATTATTGTTCGACACGATTTTGAATTATAATCCTATCAATTCTCAATAGGTCTTGGGAAGAGATCATCTTTGACGAGTTATAAGTCTAACTCGTTAAAATCTTTTATTGTTTTTCTGTTCGTTCAATCGGAAACTGTTCTTGTTTGGACAGAATCTTTGGAGTCGTTCGTGGTGTTGTTCATTAGAGTATTATCCAGTTTCTTGTTCGTGGGACTTGCTTCCATCTCGTTGACTCGCAAAACTCATATTTGATCGAGATTCATGCCAGTTCTCTTGTTGCTGTTTATACAAATTAGGATCCGCAACTTAGTGTAATACATATCATATCTATCATCATACGTTGAAATTGACTTGTTCGGGGTTGCTGTCCAGAGACCGAGCGTGATTCCTGTTTCCTCTGAATTCGATCACAATTCGCTGTTCGCTACAGTTGTTGGCGATTCTTTGTTGCTGTTGTTTCCCGTTTGACCTGCCGCTGTTTTCGCTGTTGATTGTTGTTGTTCGCTACTGCTGTAGCGAAAGGGTAGTCGATGTTTAGTCGTGATTGTTGTTGTTCGCTACTGCTGTAGCAAAGGGTGGTTGCTGTTAGTAGTTGACTGTTGCGATTCATTATTGTTGTAGCGAAGGAAGGTTACTTTTTCGAGCCCATTTGGTAGATTGCTGTTTGTTTAGCTTTCGCAAAATTTTGCTTCCGCTTCGTCTTGATACAGGATTCGTATCATTAGTGGTATCGGAGACACGCACCTGAATTTCTTAATTCAGTTGATATCCTTGATCCTTCAGCGGGATGGAGTTCAACGATGATTTTTTGAACAAACTGCGCGACGCGCTACAGGACTTGTCGGAGCAACGCGATCAGTGCTGGCACCCGAGACGAGGAGATTACGATCGTCCTACGCGTCAGTCCGACGAGTTCAAGGTGAACGAACTTCCAAAGTTCATTGGGGGTACCGATCCAGAAGCATACTTGGAGTGGGAATGGAAAATCGATCGCATGTTCGATTTCAAGGACCTTGATGATGAGAAAAGGTGTAAATATGCGATCCTCAAACTAAGTACAGGTGCTTCCCTTTGGTTCGAAGGGGTTAAATCAAAAAGAGCTCGTGATGGAAAAATAAAGATTAATTCGTGGGATTCGTTGAAATAGAAACTTCGCAAGAGATATGTACCCACGTCACATAGGCTGACCCTGTATCGCAAGATTGCCGACTGCATGCAAGGAAGGATGAGTGTTAGTGACTACATTGATGAGTTCGAGAATTTGGCCTTGATAGGGGAATTGGAGGAGTACGAAGAACAGAAGATGATGCGTTTTTTGTGCGGGTTAAATCGAAACATAGCTAATTTGGTGGAGTTGTATCCGTATGCCGATTTTGAAACCTTGTGCGGGTTGTGTTTGAAGGTTGAGGCTCAAAATAGAACGAGGGTGGAGGTTCGAATATAGAGCATAACAAGTCAAGCGGATGGACTAAACCCGAGTTTCCCTCAAAATTCAGAGCCACGAGTAGCGGCTCTAGTTCGGCTACCAAAACAGTGCCAGCTCCAGCCCCTAATCCAGTTTCTAAGGCTCCCAACGCGAATAAAGAGACGAATATATCGAAGGTTCGCTGTTTTAAATGTCAAGGTTTTGGCCATTATCAAAACGCTTGTCCGAATAAGCGAGTCGTGACGTTGAGAGAGGCTCTCGCGGCCCGAGAGGAATTGTTAGACGAGGAAGAAGTAGAAAGGTTGGGTGATGTATTTGATTCGGGAGGCGAAGAAGAAGGAGATTGTGAGGCTTATGATTCTCCGAATTACGATACAGCCTTGGTCCTTCGCACTTTGCAAGCCAAGTTGGTTCCGAGCGAGCCAGAACAACGGGACCAAATATTCCATACGAAGTGCCAGGTTGGAGATAAGTGGTGTAGTTTGATTATTGACAGAGGGAGTTGCACCAACGTAGCTTCGAGTGAAATGGTGACGAAGCTTGGGATGGCCACCACGGCTCACCCTAAACCATATGCTTTACATTGGCTTGATGACGGAAGTAAGGTGAGGGTTTCGAAGCAAGTTCGGGTCGGATTGGCAATGGGTTCATATCGTGATGAGATATTATGTGATGTGATTCCGATGGATGGATGTTTTGCATCGGTGTAGGAGTAACGAATACGAGTTGCAAGATAAGGGAAAAAAGATCGTGTTGAAGCCGATGTCACCTCAAGCTATCCGTTCCATGAGCACCAAACAAGGGGAAAATCTGCGAGAGGGAAGTTGAACACACTATGGAGAGTGGTGAGCGTGTTTACATGCTGGTGATAAAGGAGACTCGAGGTGATTTCGTGGTAGCAAAAACGAGGATACAGTGGCCGACTTATTAGATGAGTTCGCGGACGTCTTCCCTAAAGAATTGTCGTCGGGTTTGCCATCAATTAGTGGAATTGAGCATCAAATCGACCTTATACCGGGTGCACCTCTTCCGAATAAGGCCGCCTATAGGTGTAATCCCGAGGAAACGAAGGAACTTCAGAAGCATATTGAAGAACTAATGAGTCGCGGGTTTGTTCGAGAAAGTTTAAGTCCATGTACGGTTCCGGTTCTACTTGTTCCTAAGAAGGATGGGTCTTTGAAGTATATTAATGGGCAGCAGAAGTTGAGTCTGAGACATGCTAAGTGGGTGGAGTTCTTACAATCGTTTCACTTTTCATCGAAGTATAAGGACGGTAAGAGCAATGTGGTGGCTGATGCGCTGTCCAGGAGGTATTGGGGCGGTCCTCATTCAAGGCAAGCGGCCTATTGCGTACTTTTCGGAGAAATTGAGTGGGGCTTGACTCAACTATTGTACTTATGACAAGGAGTTCTATGCCATAGTGAGATCTCTTGATCATTGGAGTCATTACCTTCGACCGAAATATTTTATTCTGCATTCGGACCATGAATCTTTGAAGTATATTAATGGGCAGCACAAGTTGAGTCCGAGACATGCTAAGTGGGTGGAGTTCTTATAATCGTTTCACTTTTCATCGAAGTATAAGGACGGTAAGAGCAATGTGGTGGCTGATGCGCTGTCTAGGAGGTATGCTTTAATCTCTACCCTTGATGTTCGTTTGTTGGGGTTCGAAACATTGAAAGATTATTATGTTGACGATGCGGATTTTGGGGAGATTTTTGGTCGTTGTAAATCTGGTTCGTTTGGGGAGTTTGTGATACAGGAGGGGTTTCTATTTAAGGGGAATCGGCTTTGTTTGCCCAAGGATGCCGTTCAGGAGTTGTTGGTTCGTGAAGCTCATGGAGGGGGCTTGGCTGGTCACTTTGGCACAGCTAAGACCATGGGGGTGCTCCAGGAACATTTTTATTGGGCGAAGATGCAAGGGGACATGGCTGACATCATTGGCAAGTGTGTAACGTGTCATATGGCGAAGAACTCATTCAAACCGGGCGAGTATATGCCTCTACCGATTCCAGAAAGGCTGTGGGAAGATGTCTCGATGGATTTCATTGTTGCTTTGCCTTGATCCCAACAAGGTAAGGATGCGATTATGGTTGTTGTCAATCGTTTTTTGAAGATGGCTCATTTTGTTTCTTGTCACATAACCGATGATGCGAGTAATGTTGCTGACTTGTATTTCCGAGAGGTGGTATGTTTACATGGAGTTCTGAAGACTATTGTTTCGGACCGGGACTCGAAGTTTCTGAGCTAATTTTGGAACAAATTGTGGAGAAAAGTGGGAACCAAGCTTTTGTTTAGTACTTCGCATCATCCTCAAACCGACGACCAAACAGAAGTAACCAATCGAACTTTGGGCACTTTATTGCGTGGCCTTGTGAGCAAGACACAAAAGGATTGGGATTTAAAGCTCGCACATGGGGAGTTTGCGTATAATCGCTCTCATACTCATGCCACGCCACACTCTCCATTTGAAGTAGTTTACGGGCTGAATCCTTATATGCCGTTAGATCTAATTTCATTACCGAGTAACGAGTTGGTGCATAAGGATGCGGAGTCGAATCTGAAGTTAATGACGAAATTACACGAGCAAGTACGTAACCGAATAAAGGAGATAAAGGAAACTTACAAAAGAAAGTCGAGCAAGCATAGAAAACCGAAATTATTCGAAGTTGGCGATTTGGTTTGGGTGCATTTGAGAAAGGAGCGATTTCTGAGTAAGCGTAAGAACAAGTTGATGCCGCGGGCTGAGGGACCATTTAAAGTAGTTGCGAAGGTGAACGACAATGCATACAAGGTAGAACTTCTGGGAGATTATGGAGTGCACGCTACTTTTAATATAGGAGATCTCTCTTCTTATCTTGATGACGACGGGATTGCAGAATTGAGGACAATTCCTTTTAAAGGGGGAGGGGATGATACGGGGTTGACAAGTCCAAGGGAAGAAGACGAGGTGATGATCGACGTAAGCGACCATGCGATATACTTGGGCGAGAAGATAGGCACGAGGCTTGGAGTGACTTTGGTGGTCGGGCTCGGAATAACGTAGTTTACCATTATTTTGTATTATTTATTTAATAAAGGGTGCAACATGTGCCGCCCTATATTGCTTTGTGTGTTATTTTCCTTAATCAGTAGTAGCCCAAACTTGTTTAAGGTCGTTTTAGGGAGTAACCTTATTTATGTTACTAGGGTTTGGCGGCTATATATACATCATATAGCTCGGCCGATTTGATTATTGAATACAGTTGATATTTTTCTCTGTTTGAGTTTTATTTGTTTGACGTGTCTCAAACACAAATTATTGATTATTGTTCGACGCAATTTCGAATTATAATCCGATCAATTCTCAATAGGTCTTGGGAAGAGATCATCTTTGACGAGTTATAGGTCTAACTCATTAAAATCTTTTATTGTTTTTTTGTTCGTCCGATCGGAAACTGTTCTTGTTTGGACAGAATCTTTGGAGTCGTTTGTGGTGTTGTTCATCGGAGTATTATCCAGTTTCTTGTTCGTGGGACTTGCTTCCATCTCGTTGACTCGCAAAACTCATATTTGATCGAGATTCATACCAGTTTTCTTGTTGCTGTTTATACAAATTGAGATCCACAACTTAGTGTGATACATAACATATCTATCATCATACATTGAAATTGACTTGTTCGGGGTTGTTGTACAGAGACCGAGCGTGATTCCTGTTTCCTCCGCATGCGATCACAATTCGCTGTTCGCTACAGTTGTTGGCGATTCTTTATTGCTGTTGTTTCCCGTTTGACCTGCCGCTGTTTTCGCTTTTGATTGTTGTTGTTCGCTACTGCTGTAGCGAAAGGGTAGTCGATGTTTAGTCGTGATTGTTGCTGTTCGCTACTGCTGTAGCGAAGGGTGGTTGTTGTTAGTAGTTGACTGTTGCAATTCATTATTGCTGTAGCGAAGGAAGGTTACTGTTTCGAGCCCATTTGGTAGATTGCTGTTTGTTTAGCTTTCGCAAAATTCTGCTTTTGTTTCATCTCGATACAGGATTTGTGTCACTAAATACAGTACAACACGACACACAAGTGACCAGCAAGGTCAAACCATGACCAAAAACAACGAATAAATGATGACATGTGTGTACCCATAATACACAATGGTTCAAATACAATAACATACCCTTGCAAGGGTATGTACACGACAACGTAAGAAAAATACAACTCAAATGACACAGACAATTTACCGACTCTCTTGTGATTAGCATCATGGTCTTTCATCATATTCTATGTCGATCCTGTGACTGCTCCCTCGAACTAGAAATACCTAAAATGCATGAAACTCATTTCCCACATTTAAGGAGTTAGCAATTCGAATTTGCTAGTACAAATATTCTAGCGATACAAACCATAATAAGAGCATAAACACACAAAGTCACTTCATAGCAACAAACAAATCAATCATTTAAAATAATCGTTTGAAAAAAAAATCCCGAGATACATTCGCTTAAATAAAAAACGTTTTAATACCCTTGAGTTCGTATGACTCCTTGAAGTAAAGTTTGACATCTCGGGTAATTTTACTAAAACTATAAACCATAAATTATATACCTATCATTTAATTCTGGTGTCATTCTAGCCAAGTACCAAGTATCTATATATGCACACTCAACATGACATGATCAACATACACATGGTAATCCGATGATCCAGCGTTCACAGCATAGATCCCATGATAATCCCGTCGGACCAACACGAGGTGGAAAACCCGTCCAATGATACAGCGCACGCTAGCATAGATCCCAAGATGATCCCCTTGGATCAACACGAGGTGGACAAACGACAACGACACATATGCACGACAATATGAATGACATTAATATGGAAAACATAATTACACTACTTGCTAGAAATGGTCACTTTAGTCGACACATTCCTAACCATGGAATAACACATTTATAATTAATCAAACAAACATTGATCGTCTAATGATACACCAATTACCAATTTCACAACAGTTGTTTACAAGATTCCCTCGAGTCACGACATAACATAAATACACAAATATCACAATCACAGTGGTACTCCCTCATCTCAAACAACACGATTCGCACCAAGAACCACATATCTATATGTAATTGTTAAATAACATAAACATAACAAACCAGGTCACTTGGTCACTAACCGAATCCCATTAAGACAATAACACAAACAATGACAAGCATATTTATATTCAAGAAAAATTATGAGATGTATGGTCAGGATACTTGCCTTCACCGAATATGGTTTTAAATGAAATAAGCCAAGCTCGGTCATCCGGATCAAACTATTAAAATCCCAACCTCTATTATAATCACATAATATAGAATTTAATATAAACATTCAATTTATTATATTATAATTACAAGGTAATTAATTAGATGATATAATACCTCAATTGTGCCCCTTAGTTTATCGATCAGATCAAACAACCAACGCTACTCATGTAACACCCCAAACTAGGCGGATATTACAGTGCCGTGGACCCCCGACTGGGACCCACCAGGCGAGTGAAAATGAATGAAATACAACGTAAATGTAGTATCGAACCACATCATATTACCAAGTACTCTGATGAGGAGTCTAAGTATAATACATCCAGGAAGAATACTGAATACATGTATATTTTATGTGAAGATAAAATATACAACATTAAATGAAAATGAATATCCAAACGGAAATCTGCAGCGGAAATAAAGATGAAATGACATGAATAACTGAAACGGACTGGGCCCCCCTGCTAGTATCACTGGGACTCCTCGCCGACAACGTTCTATTCCCGTGCTTTTGCCTTGCCATGACCTGAAAACAAAATCCCCCAACGGGGTCAGTTACACATAACAACAATCCTCAAGAGTTGTATACACACAATCCTGTTGATAACATACGCAATCAAACATGCTATATGAATCAACTAACAGTACGGCTCAAAGGAATGGCGCCACACTACGTCCGGGATGGAAATGTGTCTGTGCACAAGCCACCAACGAGTATCGATCGAATACATGCGTGGTCTTGTACCTAATCAGTCTCACGAAGCAATCGACTCGTGTGCACAGTCCAATGTGAGGCCAACAACCAACACACGACTTAAATGTGCCCGACATGAAAATCCTACACATACCAACTGGCACGCCAGTGTGACCCGGAATGCCACAATATAACAAAAGTGACATCGAAAATGAATAATGACCCACTAAGATAAAATGATGGTGAAATGAATGACAGCTCAATGAAATGATTGGAACCGTCGTTCCTCGTGAATGAAGTAATTAAGTGACAATTACAAGTTTTAAAACGGTTAGTACCTTATGAATGAATTATGATTATGAATGAACAACAACGAAAGGAATGAATATCCTTTTAACTGAGTATGAATTAACTTACACAACACCGACGAAGAATGTCTGTCCACGAACAACGTCCTAAATGAAATGTCAGTCGCTCGAATAACATTGAATAACACAATTACCAATAATTCGATCAATACACGCATCAAACACGATTATAACCAACTCAAACGTCGATACAACGATAATTAAACTTATCGGGGCATTCAAACGAATACGTAGCAAAAATCCTTCCCGTTGGTTACAACCAAACACAAATTATCAAAACCAACTATCAAATGATTGATTCAAACCAGCAAAACAATATCAATGGCATCAATAATCCAATAGGAATCCACAATTCAAGATTACAACAACATCAATCGGAAGTCCCCAAATTAACCGAAGACAACCCCAAGGGTTCTTGAAATAAATTCCCAAAATAGCCATTAAATCTGTAGGAATATATTTATCCAAGGTAGATAATCCATATCTAACATATTTCAACAACAATCCAAGCTTATATGAAGAAATCGGAAGGAAAACCCCAAAAATCCAAAATTCTAGATCCAAGAGATTAATACCTTTGATTTGATGTTTTGGAGATGATGAAGTGATGATTAATCCAACTCAAAGACTTGAAGATGATGATTGATGATTACACCTCGAAGAATACTCTCCAAATCGCTCCAATTCGCCCGGAACCGATGAGAGAATGAGAAGAAATGACAAATGACGAAATCTGGGCTGCACTGTCCAATTTATAGAGATTCCAGTTTAGCGCGCGCTAGCCCCAGTTCTTAGTGTGCGCTAAAGGGTGTTTTGGTAAGTCCAGTACTCACTGTCCGACAATGCTAGCGCGCGCTACGTACCTTCTTGTAGCGTGCGCTACAGCTGAACACTTAGCGTGCGCTAACCCCAAAATGTTAGCGTGCGCTAACGAATTATCTGATGCCCAGTACTGGAGTCCAGAATCTTCTGTCCTCTGATCTGATCGCGGTAGCGTGCGCTACAATCAATATTTAGCGTGCGCTACAATATCGATTGCGTACGCTAAAAACCACTCATAGCGTGCGCTATGAATTAATCCAATGCAGTCCAGTAGCCACTGGACTCAACCTGATCTGACCTTAGCGTGCACTATACCAACTGCATAGCGTGCGCTACTACGGCCTACTAGCGCGCGCTACTTACCATTCGTAGCGTGCGCTACTTACAACCCAACTGCAGTCCAGTGCCTTATGGACTGCCTGCTTGAAACATACTAGCGTACGCTAGTGTTGAGAGGTAGCGTGCGCTACCCGTACTCAATTAGCGCACGCTAAAGAGAGTACGTAGCGTGCGCTACTCCTCACACACAGCACACTATTAAATGACAACGATGGTAAACACCACACGATTCTCCAACTAGATTGATGATGAATGACGATTGATACACGATACAATTACTCTGAACGATGAATACAATGATTGAATATGAGTGACAAATGATCATTAATGAGTGAAAAATACTGACTGACAATTACTGAATGATAAATACTGAATGATAATGACTGAATTACAACCGGGTATTACATACACCCCACCTTAAAAGAGTTTCGTCCCCAAAACTAAGGGTCAAACAACTCGGGATAACTCTCCCGCATACTATCCTCGGTTTCCCAAGTAGCCTCTTCGACTCCATGTCTAGACCACTGAATTTTAACCAAAGGAATTGTCTTGTTCCTCAACTGTTTGATTTGCCACTCTAAAACTCGTATAGGACGCTCCTCGTATGAATGATCATCGGCGATCTCGATTTCGTCGAACTGAAGTATGTGACTCGGGTCGGCAACATACTTCCGCAACTGAGAGACGTGAAACACATTATGAATTCGGCTCAACACCGGAGGTAAGGCCAATCGATAAGCTAGCTCGCCTACTCGATCCAAAATCTCAAACGGTCCAATAAATCTCGGACTCAACTTTCCCCTCTTCCCAAAACGGAAGATACCACGACTCAGGGATACCTTGACCAAAACATGGTCACCCGTCTCGAACCCTAATGGTCGACGACGATTATCTGCATAAGATTTCTGTCGACTCTGAGCGGTCAACAAACGACTCCTGATCAAAGCTACCTTCTCACGGGCGGCTATAAGCATATCGGGCTCGGTGTCGATTGATTCTGATAAGTCATCCCAACACAAAGGAGATCGACAACGACGACCGTACAAGGCCTCGTAAGGTGCCATCTTAATCGAAGAATGCCAACTGTTATTGTACGTGAACTCGATCAACGGTAGTTGGGCTTCCCATTTATCTATCCAATCGAGGACACATGCCCTCAACATGTCCTCTAAGGTCTGAATAGTCCTCTCTGATTGTCTGTCGGACTGAGGATGAAAAGCTGTACTGAAATTAAGCTGAGTTCCCACAACACGATGAACTGATCTCCAAAAATGAGACACGAATCGTCCGTCACGATCGGAAATGATACTTTTAGGAGTACCGTGCAATCTCACTATCTCTTTGATAAACCATTGGGCAAGTCTCTCGGGACCCCACGTATCCTTAATCTCAAGGAAATGAGCTGATTTAGTTAAGCGGTCCACAATCACCCATATTGTATTCATGCCACGACGACTCGTCGGCAAACTGGTGATGAAGTCCATAGAATTATCTTCCCACTTCCATTCTGGAATAGGGAGCAGTTTCAGCATACCCGCCGGTCGCTGATGTTCAATCTTGACTTGTTGACCTGTTAAGCATCTCGAAATAAATTCCGCGACTTCTCGCTTCATATTACTCCACCAGTAATTTTGTTTCAAGTCTTTATACCTCTTGCTAGACCCCGGATGAATGGAGTAAGGGGTAGCATGAGCTTCTATCAAAATCGAGTTTTTCAAATCGTCATTCACCGGTACGCACAACCGATTCTGAAAACGCGAAAGTCCATCCTCGTGGACCACAAACCCGGGGGCTTTCCCCTGAGTCACATCCTCTCGAATGCGTAACAGAAATGGGTCTGAACCCTGATTCTCCCTGATCACCTCCTCAAGTTGCGATGAAATCTCCAACGTACAAAGTTGCCCTTGTACTCGCTGTAAACAGACCTCAATCTCGGGTCTCAGAAATTCCTGCTAAAGTTCATTCTGAACTGATAATCGAGCAAGCATCTGCTCCTGAACGGACTTACGACTCAAGGCGTCGGCGACAACGTTCGCCTTGCCTGGGTGGTAAAGGATCTCGATATCATAATCTTTGATTAGTTCCAACCACCGTATTTGTCGCATATATAACTCCTTCTAAGTAAATATATACTTTAGACTCTTATGATCGGTGAATATCTGACATGTAACGCCATAAAGATAATGACGCCAAATCTTCAATGCAAAAACCACGGCTGCTAACTCCAGGTCGTGGGTCAGATAATTAATCTCGTAAGGTCTCAATTACCGTGAGGCATAAGCAATAACTTTCCTGTTCTGCATTAGTACACATCCGAGACCCTGTCCGGACACATCACTATAGACCACAAATCCTTCCGTCCCTTGCGGTAAAGAAAGGACAGGTGCTGAAATTAACCGGCTCTTGAGTTCCTCAAAACTCTGTTGACACGCGTCGGACCACGTGTATTTCTTGTCCTTCCGTAAAAGGTTCGTCATGGGTTGAGCGATTTTAGAAAATTCCTCCACAAATCGCCGATAATAACCGGCTAATCCGAGAAAGCTTCGGATCTCCTTAACATTCTTCGAAGGTAGCCAATCTCGAATAGTCTCCGTCTTTTGAGGGTCGACATGAACTCCATCTGATGAAATTACATGTCCGAGAAACGTCACTTCGGACATCCAGAACTCACATTTGGAAAACTTTCCAAAAAGTTGCTCTCGTCTCAACACGTCGAGCACTTGATGAAGGTGAAACTCGTGTTCCTCCCGGTCACGAGAATAAATCAAAATGTCATCAATGAAGACAACCACGAACTGATCCATATAGTCGATGAAAACCTGATTCATTAACTCCATGAATACCGCAGGTGCATTAGTCAACCCAAACGGCATAACCACAAACTCATAATGACCATAGCGTGTTCGGAACGCCGTCCTTGTGATATCCGACTCTCGAATTCGCAACTGATGATATCCAGATCTTAAGTCGATCTTGGAAAATACTGAAGCTCCCTGAAGTTGATACAAAAGATCATCGATACGGGGTAGAGGATATTTATTCTTGATCGTCACTGGGTTCAATTCCCGGTAATCAATACACAAGCGGAACGAACCATCATTCTACTTGACAAATAACACTGGTGCTCCCCACGGGGACGCACTCGATCGAATATAACCTTTCTCAAACAACTCCTCGATTTGGTTCTTTAATTCCTGCATTTCGATCGGGGCCATCCGGTACGGTGCCTTCGATATCGGGGATGTATCGGGCTCCAATTCAATCGTGAATTCCACACCTCTGTGTGGAGGTAAACCAGGTAGCTCGTCTGGGAAAACACCGCCAATCGCTAATAATGATACTATGAATGATTGAACGACTCGATTGCCTTAGAATGGCCAATCGACGACAATGATACAATGAATGATTGAAAAACCCGATTGCCTTAGAACGGCCAATCGATGACAATGATATCATGAATGATTGAACACCTTGATTGCCTTAGAACGGCCAATCGATGACAATGATACAATGAATGATTGAACAACTCGATTGAGTAATTTCACTACTTTCATCAAGTTGATGACTCTCCCGGAACAACTAGGATTACCTCCATGGAAAACACATTCGACTCCAACGACGGAAATGATAGTGACCATACGTTTACGAACATTGAGAATGGTATCATGACAATCCATCCCACTAGTACCCAATATTACATCGTCCTTAGGTAAACCCACTACGATTAGGTCCACCAACCACTCGCGGTCATTAAGCTTAATTCGGTCAGTTCTTAACCTCATGATTTCCGGAAATTCTTCTACCGTCAGGTAGACCAATGATATAAGGCCCACAATTATGGCACGTGATAGACGGTTTCAGACACTTAGTGCTGTAATGACCCGACGCTCCACAGTTGAAACAGGTGATGGCCGAACTGGCCACTCGGGACTGAGATCCCGCATGATTATGCGCCGTAGGAGGTTGCTCAGAAACGTTAGGGCCCACACGAGGCTTCTTGAAGGTTGACTGTGCGCCTTTGGGCTGATTACGCCTTGTTGATTTCTTATTGATAGCTGAAGGTTGTTGCTCAGCAATTTCCTTAGCAGCAGGCTCATAAGGGAGAGTTCTCTCAATTAAATCGGCCAGAGTGGCGCAATGATGATTAGGCAATTGCATATGGGTCATCATGACCTGCATAAAAGTGAGTGGATCAACCCGAACATCTTCCGATCGAGCGGAGTCCTGGTTACGGTTTCCCGACAGTGAGCGATTATTCCCCGGGTTTCGGCCTGCACCGCGGCCTCTCCCCGTGCATCACCTGATAGCTCTCTCCATACTGAAGTAGGAAGGTCGCATGATAATCATAGATCTCGTATGAGTACCGCATCATAATTTACGTCATGAAATGATGAAAATGAGCATACACGCTCTAACACATTGATTACATGAATGATTAACTGAGGTGACATGATTATCTAATGATATTCTTGAAATGGTTATCTTGAACAAGTTAACAAGATTAATGATATGATCCTCAAGATTAATAACTGAGTGATGAAATGAATTGAGTGATTAATGAGTTAACATGATCAACATGATTAAAATGAAAATGATGTTTGAGGATTGTTAACTGATGACTTATGAATGAATGATTCTCATTGCCAGAAATTATACCATGGCGTTAGAAGTCTTACAGTTCTTTCGGTCTGATGGGTTCGGCATTTGCACAGGTCACACGTGACGCGAAAGTCCAATGATACTAGTCCGATGACGATGATTTCAAATGAGACATGACTCGGAAGGTAGTATTCAAAACCACGCTCCGATACCAACTCTGTAACACCCCAAACTAGGCGGATATTACAGTGCCGTGGACCCCCGACTGGGACCCACCAGGCGAGTGAAAATGAATGAAATACAACGTAAATGTATTACCGAACCACATCATATTACCAAGTACTCCGATGCGGAGTCTAAGTATAATACACCCAGGAAGAATACTGAATACATGTATATTTTATGTGAAGATAAAATATACAACATTAAATGAAAATGAATATCCAAACGGAAATCTGCAGCGGAAATAGAGATGAAAAGACATGAATAACTGAAACGGACTGGGGCCCCCTACTAGTATCACTGGGACTCCTCGCCGACAACGTTCTATTCCCGTGCTTTTGCCTTGCCATGACCTGAAAACAAAATCCCCCAACGGGGTCAGTTACACAGAACAACAATCCTCCAGAGTTGTATACACACAATACTGTTGATAACATACGCAATCAAACATGCTATATGAATCAACTAACAGTACGGCTCAAAGGAATGGCGCCACACTACGTCCGGGATTGGAAATGTGTCC
Organism: Orobanche coerulescens; assembly: GCA_033398695.1. NCBI lineage: Eukaryota > Viridiplantae > Streptophyta > Magnoliopsida > Lamiales > Orobanchaceae > Orobanche > Orobanche coerulescens. The sequence goes on along the minus strand of CM065810.1, from coordinate 80,137,189 downwards.
GTGCACAAGCCACCAACGAGTATCGATCGAATACACGCGTGGTCTTGTACCTAATCAGTCTCACGAAGCAATCGACTCATGTGCACAGTCCAATGTGAGTCCAACTATTGGGATTCGTGCCTAAAACGAAGGCCTAGCGGAAGCGGTAAAACGAAAATTAATTCGATCCGAATCCCTACGAGGATCGATCGAGCTACGCATATACGAATATAAGATAAACAAAGGAAGATTCAAAATCATACCCTTGTCATCCGTTGATTATATGTATTTCCTTCTCTTGAGCTATTCCCCAAACGATCCAAAATGCTCCAAGCCCTTGGATGATCCAACACCGAAAAAACCGCGTCTCTACTTGTCACGCGTCGGAGAAACGAACGTAATGACAACACTCGATTAAACTCTAAGGTTACGGCTAGAATCAAGTGATGAAACTTTAATTGTAACACTCTAAGTGTTTAAATATATATCTCTCAATTTTTCTTGATTTTTCTCCAAGAACAACAAGAACAAGATGAAGAATGAGATGAAGACTTTGGAATGAACTCTAAGTTCTTTTTCACTGTTTCTCTCTCTACTACTTACGTAAGGAATCAATAGTGTGTAAGAGAGTCACAAGTCTTCTCCCTTTATTCATTCTTTATTCACCAACAACCCACTAAACATCTCATCTCACATGAGAGATGCCTTTCAAGTCATTGTCTTCCATTTAAAAATGGAAACAAAAGGCAAGATGAATGGTGGTGGAAATGGGGGGGGGGGGGGGGGTGGCCATCTAGAAGGGTAGGTGGAGTTCGGTCCGTTTTGGACTCCCGCGAGTCCATACAGATAAACTCGGAATCCGTTCTGATGTATTTATATCAATTAATTAATCCAATTAATTAATTATATCAAATACATAATAACATAATTAATTTCTCCAAGAAATAATTATTTTCATGAATTAAATTAATCACTCAGTAATTTATTTAATTCATTAGGCCGTAAATTAATTTATCCAATAAATCAATTTAGACATCCAATGTCCCAATTAATTAGATATTCAATATCTAATATTCATTATGAGAGAATAAGCTTGATTCATTCCATCGTCAATCCTATTGCGCGACTCGGTAGGTCCGTCTCAGTCAGCAATGCGAGGAACCAAGAGTAGTAGCACCACCTAGCCAGCCTGGCGGCCTACATCGTACCCCAACTGAGAACGAATGATTGGGATCATTCAAGAACCATTCTGTTGTGAATACCAGTATACGTATAAACCCTTCTTTCAAATGTCCCGATCAAATTATAGGGTCACGGTCAGTCAAACCCTATCTGTTACTTGACGCTATGCATGCGTTAATGCAAATCGAGATCATTGAGCTCTCATGTATCCAATACAACTAGCTCCAATGCTTTGGCCAAAGACTTATGATCTCATCTGCCAATAACCGCATAGGACATATAACCCGCTCACTAACGGGAGAAATAATTCTATCTTGGTATTCAGTAGGACCTGCTACTTGCCCATCAAGATGCACATCGAGGTTGACCCCCGCCTCCCGGTTTATGGGGTCGAACTACTCTAATGAAAATATTGACGTCACAAGCACATACCTACTAAATCCTCAAGTCAAAGGTTCACGAATACCTATAACAACCTTTCGATTCCGTCATTGACTGTCCCGGAGTGAAATCCGTGTGACGAATCGAGGGTGAGTCGGTTCGAGTATACTAATCCAATTAGCATACCTATAACGTGTGCTCCCACTAACCATTAGCGTTCGACAAGCACTCTCCATGTCAAAGAACACATCATACAAGTCTTCACATAAACTTAATGCCCAGTTAAGTTTCATCGACTTGCGAACGATTATGTATTTGAGCTATAAACCTTTCCAGTGCCGACCTCCTTATCCAATAAGGAGTGGAATGTTTTGTTCTCAAATACATGGACTAGTTTCTATACGTATATTTATGAGTTAGGAACGCTAGTAACTACCAGTAAATAAAGAAACATTCATTGCCTTATATTAATGATTTACATAATTACAAGTACAATGCCCTCACTCAACATCCTCTGAGTGGCATTCGAGGGCATATTCCTAACAATCTCCCACTTGCACTCAATGCCACACACTATGGTATCTAATACCCATGTTCTCCAGATTACGCTCCAAGCTAATATGAGATTGTGGCTTGGTCAGTGGATCAGCGACGTAGTCGGCTAACTCTACTCTATGCAGCACAATGTATCTCTATGCAAACAAATTCTCTTACGAGATGATACTCTCTCTCAATATGTTTGGTACTGTTGTGAAACCTCGGATCCTAAGCCTGTCCTACTGCTCTGGCAGCATAACACACAGTGTCACAAGAAGTTTACCTAGTAACTTCTTAACCCTTCCTTTGGAGGCCTCCGAGGCCGCTTTATACTCAGCCTAACTGGTGGAATCAGCAGTCGCGCTATACTTGGCACTATGCCAAGATACTGCTCCTCTATTAAGAGTAAATTTAGCCAGAATTAGACATAGAATTGTCTTTCTGTCCTTGGAAGTTCAATACAGTGAATCCATTCACATTCAGTTCTCCACCGCCATATATAAGAACCATATCTCTAGTCCTTCTAAAGTACTTGAGAACGTTCTTTACGGTAGTCTAATGTTCCCTGCCTGGGTTTACCTGAAACCTACTCACCACGCTTACAGCATGCGCAATGTCAGGTCTCGTACATAATATAGCATACATAAGGATACCTATGGCCGAAGCATATGGTATATTACTCATTTCCTTCCGTTGTTCCTCACTTTGAGGACACATCTTCAAGGAGAGTTTTATTCCATGTCGCATCGGTAGGAACCCTCTTTTAGAATCATCCATCTTAAATTGCTTTAAGATTTTATCTATATAGAGGGCTTGGGAAAGACCTATTATTCTCTTCGCTCTATCCCGGTAGAGTCGAATACCAAGAATATAGGTAGCTTCTCCCAAGTCTTTCATGGAGAAATTACTCGAAAGCCCAGCTTTCACAGAACTGAGCATTCCCACATCATTTCCTATTAGTAGAATGTCATTTACACATAGTACTAAGAATATGATCTAGCTCCCACTAACCCTCTTGTATACACAAGGTTCCTCTTTGTTTTGCATGAAGTCAAACTCTTTGACTGCCTCGTCAAAACGAAGGTCCCAACTACATGAAGACTGCTACAGTCTATTTCATGGAGTCTACATCCACCATTGCTAGGTCATTTGGTCATGGGTCGGTCTCTTGTTTATCACCTGGAACCTCGTAGAAACCCAGTTCCTCCAAGTGAATAAAACTATACCTCTCAGGTAATTGAGACACCCTACTTGACCTACGAGGTGGTTGTACTTGTGTTATAGAAGGTTTGGTTCCATTTTTCTTGCACAGGTGTCTCCTGAGGAGTTTCATTGTATTCTTCCAAAGAAATATTTCTACGTGCTCTACCTTCCTGAATGAACTCATCTTCCAGGAAGTGTGCTTGTAAAGCAACAATGATCTTTCGATCTTTGGGCATGTAGAATAGATATCCCATCGTCCCAGACGGGATTCCAATGAAACGCCCCTTCGCGGACCTAGCTTCCAACTTCTACACCTTAGTATTCTTGACATAGGCGGGACATCCCCAAATCCTAATATGATTAAGACTTGGTTTCCTTTCCTCCCACATCTCATGTGGAGTTTTAGGAACGGATTTGGAAGGACATATGTTCAATATGTAAGCGGCAGTTAGGAGTGCATACCCCCACAGGTAAATCGGTAAGTCAGCATAGCCCAGCATGGAACGGGCCATGTTCAACAAAGTCTGGTTCCTTCTTTCTGACACACCATTTAATTGAGGAGTACCTGGAGGTGTTAGTTGTGAAACTATTCTATGTTCCTTAAGGAACTCGTCAAACTACAAACTCATATACTCGCCACCTCGGTCCGACCGATGTACTTTGATATGATTACCAGTTTGTTTCTAGACTAGGGCTTTGAATTCTTGGAATTTCTCAAAGGCCTCGGATTTATGTTTCATCAAGTATACATAATCATATCTAGTATGATCATCTGTAAACGTAATGAAATATTGATATCCGCCACATGCTGCTTCCAAAGCACCACAAACGTCGGTATGGATTAATCCCAGTTTATCAGCGGCTCTTTCAAAAGTCCCTGTGAATGGGGACTTAGTCATTTTGCCTTTAAGGCAAGATTCACAAGTAGGAAAGGGATCCGATCCAATGGACCCATAAGTCCATCTTTTTCCATCTTGTACACCTTGGTCTGACCAATATGACCAAGTTTAAGATGCCATTTCAAAACTTGATTGGTTTCATCCCTACCACGTTTTCTAGTCATAGTATTCATAACTACTTTGTTGCTGAGATTCAGATGATACAATCCATTTAACAATGTAGCAGTACCCACTAGTTTATTTCTGAAATAAATTTTGCAGGAACCATCACCAATGAAAAATGAAAAGCCTTTTCGGTCCATGACCGGAATGGATACAATGTTTTTATGTCCCTTGGGCAAAACAAGTACATCTTCTAAAGTCAGAACAAACCCGAATTCTAAATTCAAAAGAAGTGATCCTATGTCGGTTGCCTCGACACTATGCCCACTTCCGACAGTGACCATTACTTCTTTAGCTCCAGGCTCCCTGAAGTGCCATGAAGAATCGGACACTCTCTAGCCCAGTGGCCTAGCTCACCACACTTGAGAAAAGCGTCTTTCTTCTTGCTCTTTGGAACCATCGGGGCCTTGTCCTTTCCCTTAAGGTCCTTAACTTGTGGTCCAGTTTGCTTCTTGGTCTTTTTCTTCTTATTCTTAGACCTCCGAGGTCCAGAATAAATCACAAGAGCAGACTCCTTCATCCGCAGAGTCTTCATCTGAGACTGAGCGGTCACAAGTTTGTTCATTAGCCCAGCTAAATTACATGCAATCTCATTGCAGTTAAAGTTTATAACAAACTGTGAGAAGGAATCAGGAAGAGACTGTAGGATAAGGTCGGTTTGGAGAGAAGTATCCATTTTAAAATCAAGAGCCTCCAATCTCTCGATCATGGATATTATTTTGAGGACGTGTTCCCAAACCTTCTCACCTTACTTCATTCTTACACCGAACAGTTGCTTGGATATCTCATATCTAGCAGTTCTGCTGTGCTCACCATAAAGCTCGGTTAAGTGAGATAGAATCTGCCTTGGAGAAGTCATTTTATCATGAGCTCTCTGAAGCTCATTAGACATAGAAGCCATCATATATGCATGGACTTTTACATCATCCTTAACCCACTTTTCGTGGTTTTCGATCTCTTCCTGATTGGCTCTGGTCCGCACAGGAGGCGCCGGAATGTCCGTCTCCAAGATGTATCCTAGTGCCTCTATATTGAGGACAATCATCAGATTGCGGAGCCAGTCCACAAAGTTAGGTCCAATCAGGGTGTTTTTTTCGAGTAGAATTGCGAGCGGATTCATTGTCATATTGAGAGTTATGTCTGCATTGAGTATAACAGATTAATTAGTGACTTGTTATATTATGATCTGAGTATAGAATTAAGGTCTTTTATATTCTTGTTACCCAGCTCCCACTATTTTTATCGAAACAACACATTCCCATGTGAAATCCGGAAGTATCATCACTCTACTTTATAGTGGTGATTGAGTTCTTTATAAATCTTAATAGAGGGCAACCGAACAGGTTTCTAGTGTATTAATTTTCATAAAGTGGTGTCCAACACCAACCCATCTAATGGATGATTCGATCTTCTTCTTCCCCTTGTTCACTCCCCTCAACATATACGGTTTCTATGGTTCATGAACAAGTTAAGTTTATACCATCGACGCAAATCAGTTTCACAATTGAATCTTATCCGGAACCTATCAGGTTTCTAGGGATAAAATTTGCTCCAACCGAAGGCATCCAATGCGCTCCCGGTAATTTATCCATTCTCCCCGAACGACTACCCCGATAACTCGGAAGCATAGCACATCCGATTTGGATTTCAATTTCCCGAAAGCTCGATGGAGGGAAGGAAAACCTTGAAACATTATAAACTTAATAATTTTGTTGTGGGAGAATTTTCGCGATTAACGTTACACTTTGCACATTAATCATTTTAGCACGTTTGTTGCATTCATACAATATGAAACAACCATTCACAACCTATTTGCTACCAACATGTGGTTCATAGACCGTTCCTAGAAAACAAAAACTCCATAATCTAATTACAAGTCTTCGTCTTGAATCTTCGTCTTCTCGAAACGGATCTACCTCCGGTCTTCGTCATTACATATAAATTTTACATTGAAAATTGCATCCTAGATACAAATATTTCTAGTAAAATAAATAGGCTCAAAACGGCCTTTACAACCCGATCGAATAAAACGAACGATTCAAACTAAGTCCATGAACCACATCCCCATTCAAAAGCATTCATCCAATAAATACTCAATAAATGGATAGCGAGAAGATTACATATGATCCAATCAATAATCAACAATAATCGACAATTTAATTTTCGTCCGTAGTGTACCCTTAAAATGTTTTCTTTGAGTTTTCCCTCATCAAAAATTCCAAATTAATGATTTTAATACAGGAAAATTCAATAATCGAAAATATACTGAAAAACGAGACCCAGTTGTCACGGGATGGGAGTTGACAAGCCCGTGCGGCACCCCCATGCGATCATGTGTGCGTGGAGCACAGGGGTAAGCCTTAGGGAATCGGCACAATGTCACTGGTTTCGCCCTGCCATGGGCTCATCAGGAGAACGGCTCCAGTTCCCGACCAGTTGGCCCGACCAGTTTCTGTAGGTACGGTCGAATCCCCTTTCTAGGTTAAGTCCAAGACTAGCGGTAAGCTCCCCGAATTGAACCGGGTCGGCATACCTGAACTCCAGGGGTTTCTTGCTACAACACTGAAGGGACAACCACTGAAGCACAATCTCCGATACGTTTCGCACAACCAGCGTGACATAGGGGCAAATCTGCGGTCCGTGACATCCTCCCACCGCCATAGTCATGCACGTCCTCGTGCATTCTGAGTACGCCCCGAAAAGGTGCCTATCCCGCCGCGAAAGCACAAAGGATCGCCTCATCCACAGCATCTCAGACCCAGCTCCCAGCAAACTCGTCCTCGAAGGGTAGAGGACCCGCATGCAGACACCATAGTGAGGTGCAAACGCTTGGGATGGGATGTGTGATCTCCCCCCTGTTCGTCACAGCCGAACCCTTGCGCGCCAAAGGGTGGGGACCCACGTGGTGCGGCATTGGGGTGCTTGGAGAGCGATGCGGAAGGGCCATCGTGAGAGGGGACGAGCGCGGCTCTGATACCACTTGTCACGGGATGGGAGTTGACAAGCCCGTGCGGCACCCCCATGCGATCATGTGTGCATGGAGCACAGGGGTAAGCCTTAGGGAATCGGCATAATGTCACTAGTTTCGCCCTGCCATGGTGTCACGGGATGCCCACGACCCCATGCGGTATTACCTGATCAACGGCCATTCATGGGCCCACTTGCAGCTTTGTGGGACGCAGAGCCTCATCGCACTTCAAGTTATCATCTATAGTGTAGGGCTTTACTTTATTTTCCTTGTAATAGCTAGTTAGTGTTGTAATAGCTAGTTAGTGGTTGCTCAACTTTTCAATATCCACTTTTGTCATTAGCCTTTATTTTTCTAAGCCTATTATAGGGGGGGAAGAGTGTACTGAAGAGTTGTAGTACGAATTGGCTAGTTTGCTGAGACCCTCCTATCCGTGTATGCTTGTAATCATTGTTGCCTATTGTAATCGTTCATTGTATTAATACAAATCGATTTTCGTCTTCAATTTTGCTGTGCCACTAAAACGCCTCGACGTGATTGCGTCGCATTAGCACCAACGCTCGAACGAGTTAGGCGGACGTAGTCGGGTAAATTGACTACTAGCCGCACGGTGCGCGCACATTATATACAAAATATAAGCGCCCCGTGACAGGTGGTATCAGAGCCCGGTCAAGGTCGAAAGAATGGAATCGGGTAACGAGACGGAAGTCCCTAGAAAGCAGGCCAAGCAAAAGGATGACGGAAAGAGGAAAGAGGTCGAGGCCTCTAAAGCCCAATTCAATAATCTAGATCAAGAGTGCTCTAGATTGAGATATGTTGTCGAGACCTTGGAGGAGAAGGTCGAGACCCTCGAGGCGGAGAATGAAGACCTCCGAGCCCAGTTGGGCGAATGCAGAGAAGTCTGCCGAACCCTTGCAGAAGCAATGGGAGCCAACAATACGGCTGAAATGAGACGCGAGATGGAAGCAATGAGTATCCAGATTGGATTGCTTCAAAGATCAGTGAACAACACACCCCATGTTGCTCAAGAACCTATTACGAGAATTTGGATCCCCGAACCAAGTTCCTATAGTGGAACCCGAGATGCCAAGGAAGTTGAGAACTTCTTATTCGACATGGAACAATACTTCCATGCCGCTAATGTTTTGGATGAAGCGAGAAAGGTGTCAACCGCCACAATGTATTTGATCGATGATGCCAAATTGTGGTGGCGCACCAAATATGCGGACATTCAGGCTCAACGAGTAAGAATTGACACTTGGGAACAACTGCGAGAAGCCATCAGGCAACAATTCTTCCCAGAGAATGTTGAGTACAATGCAAGAAGGGCCTTGCGAGATTTGAAGCACACCGGTCTTATTCGAGATTACGTGAAGGCATTTTCGACACATATGTTACACATTAGCGATATGTCGGAGAATGACCGGTTGTTTACATTCCTGGAAGGGTTGAAACCATTTGCTCGTACGGAGCTTCTGCGCCAATGAGTCACAGACCTCAGTACCGCCATGGGAGCGGCAGAAAGAATAATGGATTACACGTCGGAACCTCGAAAGGATCGTCCCGTAACAACAAACATGGCACCGTCCCGAAGTGTAATGCCAAGACCGTTCAAACCTAACTTGAGTCGGAGTGCAGGGGATCGGCAAACTTATACTCAAGGAAGTTCATATGGGAGCACGAATCGTAGCAAACCTACAGAAGGTCAGCAGGCCCCTTCCCAACGGATCGTTAAATGTTTCCTATGTGATGGGCCTCATTTTCTCAGTAATTGTCCGAAGAGGCAACTTTTGAGCGCCTTAACAAGCGCCGCAGAATCGAGTTCGCAACCGAAAGAAGAGTTGCAAGTTCCAGATGATGAATGAAGATCGGAAGATGAGGAAAACCTTGGGGCCATCAATCAATGGTGCAACTCATTAACCCATCAGGTGACAGCTAAGGCAAGAGTGCCGACAAAAGCTAGAAAACCCGTACCTGCTCTCACGAAAGGTGGTCCCGATAAGAGAAAGAAGGGATTAATGTTTGTTGATGTTAAAATCAATGGGAAAAATATTCTTGCTATGATAGACTCGGGTGCCACCCATAATTATCTGGCGAGCACCGAAGTGGAGAGACTTGGACTGTTGTTAGAGAAAGGAGTGGGTCGAGTTAAAGCCGTAAACTCTCCGGCAAAACCAATAGCGGGGATTGCCAAGGCTGTTCGAATTAAGGTAGGAGCCTTCGAAGGTAGGGCCGACCTATCTGTTGTGGAGATGGATGACTACAAATTAATACTCGGGCTCGAGTACATGCGTGACACTCAAACCCTAGTCATGCCGTATGCTGATGCACTCTTGGTTTTGGGGGATAAACCACATATTATCCCAACAATTAGCGCAACCCAAGGGCAAAGTAACCTATCCGCATTACAATTCAAGAAGGGATGCAGGCATGGGGAACCGTCCTTCCTGTGCGCCTTGTAATTCGACGAAGTAGAGGAGTTGTCAGGTCCTATCCCTGATGCTGTGAAGCACCTCCTAAACGAATTTGAAGATGTTATGCCCGACGAATTGCCTCGGAAGCTTCCACTTAAGAGGGCGGTCGATCATGAGATTGAGTTGGTGCCGGGCACAAAACCTCCTGCCCGAGCCCCTTATCGTATGTCGCAACCTGAGCTTGTGGAGCTCGAAGCGATTAAAAGAGATGTTGGAATGTGGTATGATCCAACCGGCGAAATCACCGTATGGATCTCCTGTTCTCTTTCAGAAAAAGTCGGACGGAACTCTGCGATTGTGTTGTGATTATCGTGCTCTAAATAAAATTACGGTGAAGAATGTGTATCCTATTCCGCTCGTAGCAGATTGCTTCGACTTACTCAGTGGAGCGGAGTACTATACAAAGATCGATCTGAGATCAGGTTATTGGAAAGTTCGCATCAAGGAGGGAGATGAGGTAAAAACAACGATTGTCACACGTTACGGGGCCTTCGTATTCTTGGTCATGCCCTTTGGCCTAACAAACGCCCCAGCAACTTTTAGCACCTTGATGAATCAAGTTCTCCAAGGGTTCTTGGACGAGTTTGTCGTGGTATACCTGGATGATATTGTTATATACAGCCGAACCTTGGAAGAACATGTGGAACATTTGAGAATGGTTCTTACTAGGCTTCGTGAGCACGAACTATATGTTAAGCTGTCGAAGTTCTCATTTTCCCAGAAGTGGATCAGTTTCTTGGGTCATATCGTTGAGTGTGGCAATATTCGTATGGATCCGAGAAAAATACGAGCAATTCAAGAATGGAAACCACCAACCGATGTACATGAAGTACGGTCATTTCTCGGGTTGGTGAATTACTATAGAAGATTTGTGATGGGGTATGCCGGAATAGCAAGACCCCTAACCGATTTGACGAGAAAGACGGAAGTTTGGAATTGGTCACCGGAATGCCAAAATGCCTTCGACAACTTAAAGAAGGCCATCCTAACAGACCCGGTCCTCACACTACCGGATCTATCCAAACCTTTTGTGGTTGAAACAGATGCTTCAGATATTGCACTAGGAGGAGTTTTAGTGCAAGATGGCCATCCTGTTGCCATCGAGAGTAAGAAACTTAAGTATGTCGAGAGGCGTTACACGGTGCATGAGAAAGAGCTTTTAGCAGTGGTCCATTGCCTTCGACTTTGGAGACATTACTTATTGGGGTTGCCGTTTATTGGAAAAACAGACAACACTGCTGTTAGTCACTTTCTGTCCCAGCCAAAGCTTACTGGGAAACAAGCGAGATGGCAGGAACTATTGTGCGAGTTCAACTTTGTGATTGAGTATCGTGCCGGTTCTAGTAATCAGGTGGTGGATGCCCTGAGCCGTAGATCCGACCTGGCTGTTCTACAAGTGCTGGCAGCGCTTTCCTCGAGTCAGGTGACCACTCCATTAAAAGATCGAATACGAGAACTAATGGGAGCCGATGCAGCGGCTCAATGTTTGGTAAATCTTATCCGCCAGGGTACAACACGAAGATTTTGGCTACAGGATGGCCTCTTATGGAGCAAGGGGAGACGACTCTATGTACCTATAGGCGGCGATATGAGGAAAACTATTATTGCGGAATGTCACGACACTCTCTGGGCGGGCCACCCAGGAGAGGAGCGCACTGTGGCCTTAGTTCAATGAGCTTACTATTGGCCCCAAATGCGGGACGACATTGAGATGTTTGTCCGCACCTGCTTGGTGTGCCAACAAGATAAACCTGATCGACAAAAGAAGGCAGGCTTGCTGGAACCACTACTCATTCCTGTCAGGGCTTGGGAAAATGTTTCAATGGATTATATCACCAGTCTACCAAAAGTTGGGGATCTTGATGCCATTATTGTTGTGGTAGATCGGTTCTCCAAATATGCTACATTCATAGCAGCACCCAAGACAGCCATGAAGAGACATTTCACTTCTTATTCAAGCATATTGTTAAGTATTGGGGACTGCCGAGGGACATTGTTAGTGACCGAGACACCCGGTTTACTAGTAACTTTTGGACCGAGCTCTTCAAACTACTCGGCTCCAAGTTGAATATGAGCTCTAGCTTCCACCCACAATCTGATGGCCAAACTGAAAGATTTAACTCAATGTTGGAGGAATATCTTCGACATTTTGTGAGCACTAATCAGAAGGACTGGGTGAAGCTTTTGGATGTTGCTCAACTGTGTTTCAATGCTCAAAAATGCTCTACCACCAATAAGAGTGCTTTTGAAATTTGTAATGGGCAGCAGCCACTCCTCCCGCACAATATTGATACTGTTCCACAAAATGCCAGGCCTACTTTGGCACAAATATTTTCCCTTGAATGGGAACAAAATCTTGATTTGGCCCGTGGCTACCTGGAGAAGGCTCAAAAGCGGATGAAAAAATGTGGTGATCTTAAACGCCGCTTTGTTGAATACTGTGTGGGTGACAAGGTGATGGTGAAGGTCCCGAACCAGAGTTCCTCCAGGGCAACACGGGGGAGAGATTCACGGCTAATGCAAAAATATATTGGGCCCCTAAACATTCTCAAAAGAGTCGGAAATGTAGCCTACAAGCTTGAGTTACCCCAGTGGTGGCGCATTCATAATGTCTTTCATGTCAGCCAACTCAAGCCATATCAGTGCATAAAGAGGACACCACACGCAACCTGCCCAACCGTCCACAACTGAAACTACGCAACTTGGGGAAGAGGGTGGCTGAAGCTATTATCGACCACCGTGATGCAGGGCCGAGAAAGAAGCTATACAAAGAATATTTGGTGAAATGGAAGGGCTGCAGTATGGAGGAGAACACTTGGGAGAGGGCGACAACACTTAAAGCTTTTCAACCCCTACTGGATGCTTATCTCACATCTATGGCGCCGGGGACATCACCAACTCAGAGGGGGGAGTGATGTCACGGGATGCCCGCGACCCCATGCGGTATTACCTGATCAACGGCCATTCATGGGCCCACTTGCAGCTTTGTGGGACGCAGAGCCTCATCGCACTTCAAGTTATCATCTATAGTGTAGGGCTTTACTTTATTTTCCTTGTAATAGCTAGTTAGTGTTGTAATAGCTAGTTAGTGGTTGCTCAGCTTTTCAATATCCACTTTTGTCATTAGCCTTTATTTTTCTAAGCCTATTATAGGGGGGAAGAGTGTACTGAAGAGTTGTAGTATGAATTGGCTAGTTTGCTGAGACCCTCCTATCTGTGTATGCTTGTAATCATTGTTGCCTATTGTAATCGTTCATTGTATTAATACAAATCGATTTTCGTCTTCAATTTTGTTGTGCCACTAAAACGCCTCGGTGTGATTGCGTCGCATTAGCACCAACGCTCGAACGAGTTAGGCGGACGTAGTCGGGTAAATTGACTACTAGCCGCACGGTGCGCGTACATTATATACAAACTATAAGCGCCCCGTGACACATGGGCTCATCAGGAGAACGGCTCCAGTTTCCGACCAGTTGGCCCGACCAGTTTCTGTAGGGACGGTCGAATCCCCTTTCGAGGTTAAGTCCAAGACTAGCGGTAAGCTCCCCGAATTGAACCGGGTCGGCATACCTGAACTCCAGGGGGTTCTTGCTACAACACTGAAGGGACAACCACTGAAGCACAATCTCCGATACGTTTCGCACAACCAGCGTGACATAGGGGAAAATCTGCGGTCCGTGACACAGTGCCCGATAGCCTGGAAACTGCCCAGCAGCACCAGGCACCCTGCCCGGCATCCTGCAGGCCGCGACCGGCAGCCTACAGGACGCGCCCGGCTCCAGACAGGAAAGGAGGCCCGACCATGCCCGGACACGCCTGGCAGGATAAGCACGTACCAGGCCGGATACAGCAAGCGCCCGGCCGGATCCAGCGAGCACTCGGCTCGATACAGCAACACGCCCGGCAGGACTCGGCAGAATACAGCAATCGTCCGGCTTCATCCAGCGAGCACTCGGATCGATACAGGAACATGCCCGACAGGACTCGGCAGAATACAGCAAACATCCGGCTTGATCCAGCGAGCACTGGCTCGATACAGCAAGCGTCCGGCTTGATCCAGCGAGCACTCAGCTCGATACAGCAACACGTCAGGCAAGACTCGGCAGAATACAGCAAGCGTCCGGCCACGGTCCGGACGTGCTCGGGCACTGTCGGCAGAATACAGCAAGCGTCCGGACGTGCTCGGGCCTGTGGCCGGACGTGCTCGGCCATACTCGGCAGCTGTATGGAAAATCGTCCAACGATTCGATACAGCTCGTTTTCGGGCAGATTTCTAAAATCCTGTTATTCCTGATCTGAATATTATTAATATAAATCATATTTCCAAGAAAAATCTGATTTATACCATAACATAAAATCACGGAAAAACGACACTACGGCGAACAATAAAATATCTACGATTATCAAAGTGATTCTAAATCACAAAATAACCATTCCAAATGCTACATATCGTATATACAATCGCAAGACCTCGCTCCGATACCACTGTTGGGATTCGTGCCTAAAACGAAGGCCCAGCGGAAGCGGTAAAACAAAAATTAATTCGATCTGAATCCCTACGAGGATCGATCGAGCTACGCATATACGAATATAAAATAAACAGAGGAAGATTCGAAATCATACCTTTGTCGTCCGTTGATTATATGGATTTCCTTCTCTTGAGCTATTCCCCAAACGATCCAAAATTCTCCAAGCCCTTGGATGGTCCAACGCCGAAAAAACCGCGTCTATACGAACGGAATGACAACACTCGATTAAACTCTAAGGTTACGGCTAGAATCAAGTGATGAAACTTTAATTATAACACTCTAAGTGTTTAAATATATATCTCTCAATTTTTCTTGATTTTTCTCCAAGAACAACAAGAACAAGATGAAGAATGAGATGAAGACTTTGGAATGAACTCTAAGTTCTTTTTCACTGTTTCTCTCTCAACTACTTACGTAAGGAATCAATAGTGTGTAAGAGAGTCACAAGTCTTCTCTCTTTTTTCATTGTTTATTCACCAACAACCCACTAAACATCTCATCTCACATGAGAGATGCCTTTCAAGTCATTGTCTTCCATTTAAAAATGGAAATAAAAGGCAAGATGAAAGGTGGTGGAAATGGGGGGGGGTGGCCATCTAGAAGGGTAGGTGGAGTTCGGTCCGTTTTGGACTCCCGCGAGTCCAAACAGATAAACTTTGAATCCGTTCTGATGTATTTATATTAATTAATTAATCCAATTAATTAATTATATCAAATACATAATAACATAATTAATTTCTCCAAGAAATAATTATTTTCATGAATTAAATTAATCACCCACTAATTTATTTATTTCATTAGGCCGTAAATTAATTTATCCAATAAATCAATTTAGACATCCAATGTCCCAATTAATTAGATATTCAATATCTACTATTCATTATGAGAGAATAAGCTTGATTCATTCCGTCGTCAATCCTATTGCGCGACTCAGTAGGTCCGTCTCAGTCAGCAATGGGAGGAACCAAAGAGTAGTAGCACCACCTAGCCAGCCTGGCGGCCTACACCGTACCCCAACTGAGAACGAATGATTGGGATCATTCAAGAACCATTCTATTGTGAATACCAGTATACGTATAAACCCTTCTTTCAAATGTCCCGATCAAGTTATAGGGTCACGGTCAGTCAAACCCTATCTGTTACTTGACGCTATGCATGCATTAATGCAAATCGAGATCATTGAGCTCTCGTGTATCCAATACAACTAGCTCCAATGCTTTGGCCAAAGACTTATGATCTCATCTGCCAATAACCTCATAGGACATATAACCCGCTCACTAACGGGAGAAAGAATTCTATCTTGGTATTCAGTAGGACCTGCTACTTGCCCGTCAAGATGCACGTCGAGGTTGACCCCCGCCTCCCGGTTTATGGGGTCAAACTACTCTAATGAAAATCTTGACGTCACAAGCACATCCCTACTAAATCCTCAAGTCAAAGGTTCACGAATACCTATCACAACCTTTCGATTCCGTCATTGACTGTCCCGGAGTGAAGTCCGTGTGACGAATCGAGGGTGAGTCGGTTCGAGTATATTAATCCAATTAGCATACCTATAACGTGTGCTCCCACTATCCATTAGCGTTCGACAGGCACTCTCCATGTCAAAGAACACGTCATACAAGTCTTCACATAAACTTAATGCCTAGTTAAGTTTCATCGACTTGCGAACGATTAAGTATTTGAGCTATACACCTTTCCAGTGCCGACCTCCTTATCCAATAAGGAGTGGAACGTTTTGCTCTCAAATACATGGACTAGTTTCTATACGTATATTTACGAGTTAGGAACGCCAGTAACTACCAGTAAATAAAGAAACATTCATTGCCTTATATTAATGATTTACATAATTACAAGTACAATGCCCTCACTCAACATCCTCTGAGTGGCATTCGAGGGCATATTCCTAACACCAACAACCAACACACGACTTAAATGTGCCCGACATGAAAATCCTACACATACCAACCGGCACGCCAGTATGACCCGGAATGCCACGATATAACAAAAGTGACATCGAAAATGAATAATGACCCACCAAGATAAAATGATGGTGAAATGAATGACAGCTCAATGAAATGATTGGAACCATCGTTCCTCGTGAATGAAGTAATTAAGTGACAAATACAAGTTTTAAAACGGTTAGTACCTTATGAATGAATTATGATTATGAATGAACAACAACGAAAGGAATGAATATCCTTTTAACTTAGTAAGAATTAACTTACACAACACCGATGAAGAATGTCCGTCCACGAACAACGTCCTAAATGAAATGTCGGTCGCTCGAACAACCTTGAATAACACAATTACCAATAATTCGATCAATACACGCATCAAACACGATTATAACCAACTCAAACATCGATACAACGATAATTAAACTCATCGGGGCATTCAAACGAATACGTAGCAAAAATCCTTCCCGTTGGTTACAACCAAACCCAAATTATTGAAACCAACTATCAAATGATTGATTCAAACCAGCAAAACAATATCAATGGCATCAATAATCCAATAAGATTCCACAATTCAAGATTAAAACAACATCAATCGGAAGTCCCCAAATTAACCGAAGTCAACCCCAAGGGTTCTTGAGATAAATCCCCAAAATAGCCATTAAATCCGTAGGAATATATTTATCCAAGGTAGATAATCCATATCTAACATATTCCAACAACAATCCAAGATTACATGAAGAAATCGGAAGGAAAACCCCAAAAATCCGAAATTCTAGATCCAAGAGATTAATACCTTTGATTTGATGTTTTGGAGATGATGAAGTGATGATTAATCCAACTCAAAGACTTGAAGATGATGATTGATGATTACACCTCGAAGAATACTCTCCAAATCGCTCCAAATCGCCCGGAACCGATCAGAGAATGAGAAGAAATGACAAATGACGAAATCTGGGCTGCACTGTCCAATTTATAGAGATTCCAGTTTAGCGCGCGCTAGCCCCAGTTCTTAGCGTGCGCTAAAGGGTGTTTTGGTAAGTCCAGTACTCATTGTCCGACAACGGTAGCGCACGCTACGTACCATCTTGTAGCGTGCGCTACAGCTGAACACTTAGCGTGTGCTAACCACAAAATGTTAGCGTGCGCTAACGAATTATCTGATGCCCAGTGCTAGAGTCCAGAACCTTCTGTCCTCTGATCTGATCGCGGTAGCGTGCGCTTCAATCAATATTTAGCGTGCGCTACAATATCGATTGTGTACGCTAAAAATCACTCATAGCGTGCGCTATGAATTAATCCAATGCAGTCCAGTAGCCACTGGGCTCAACCTGATCCGACCTTAGCGCGTGCTATACCGACTGCGTAGCGTGTGCTACTCCGGCCTACTAGCGCGCGCTACTTACCATTCGTAGCGTGCTGTCACGCCCCACCTTAAGGCAGCAGGCATCGAACAGCATCCGGCCGAAGCCTTCCGGACGGGCGCGCAGCAGGCTCGCGCGCGTGCATCGACCGGGCCAAGCTCACAGAGGACTACCCCCCCTATAATAGGCTTAGACGGAAAAAGCCTTGTGACAGCAGTAGACATTGAAAAGCCGAGGAATCCACTCTTCAGAAAGGAGACCCTAGAAGCTTCAAGATGGAGACCAATCAATTCCATAAGGTCAAAGAGGGTTCCAGAAGGTCAAAAATCGGGTCGGATTGCTACGGGCCGAATCGGGCCTTGGCCGGGCTGGGCCGGGACACTTCAGGCCGGGTCGGGCCGGACGTTCCAGAGGGGTCTGGGGACTCCAAGAAGACTTCTTAGAATTGTATAGATCATTCTAGATGATGGCATTCTTGTAAATACTTGGAATAGGAATGTTTTGTTGGTAATTTGTTAGCCTATGAGGATTAGTATAATTACCCCCCCTTGGGCTCATTTGTAACACACTCTTGAGAAATCTGATTTGCTACAGTGCAATAAGAGAACACCTTCCCCAAGCATTTTCCTTACTTTCCTTCCTAGCAGTCTTGTTTATTAGTAGGCTTACTACTTATGCTTGAGACAACCTAAGAGTGCCGCACGGCGAGGACTTAGCGAGGCGCAAGTATAACCTTGTGACAGTTGGTATCGGAGCCAGGTTGAGACAACCAAGGCGGATTTTCGAAGATTGCTAGCTGATCGTGCAAGGAGTAAGATGGCACAATCATCCGACGTTACCCAACCCAACACTCAGGCCGAGAAGACCAAGAAGGGCAGAGACAAGTCTGTCGACCGGATTGCTGCCATGGACAGCCGAGTGACTCGACTGGAGGAGGTCTACGATGAGTTTGCGAGGAGGGTGGATGACTTAGAAGAAGCTGGTGAGGAGCTGCACAACCAGGTTCTTTCTACTATCAATGCTTGTGATGGGGACATGAAGCAGGAGTTGGCCGATTTTCGGGCCATGATCTTGGCCATGCAAGAGAGCATGGAGGTTCTCAAGACGGAGATGGCAACAGTGAAGAGTGCGATTGCCAATGGAGAAGGACATGTGGGTGCGACACCCGCACGAATTGACATCCCAAGGCCTGGGAAGTTCAACGGATCGAGAAACGCCAAGGAGATTGACAATTTCTTGTGGAACCTGGAGCAGTACTTTGGTGCCTCAAACATTCGAGATGATGACACCAAGTTACGGACGGCGCCCTTATACTTAGCCGACACAGTAGTACTGTGGTGGCGGACCAAGCAGGGCGACATTGAGAGTGGTGCGTGCAGGATGGCTTCCTGGGAAGACTTCAAGGCCGAATTGAAGAGGCAATTCTATCCCGAGAATGTGGAGTTCGAGGCTCGGGGCAGGCTAAAGAGACTTAGCCACACTCGTACTATCAAAGATTATGTCAAAGAGTTCCAAGAAATTATACTGGAGATACCAAGCTTGACGGCGACCGACAAGCTGTTTGCATTTATGGACGGACTCAAGCCTTTTGCTAGGCAAGAGTTGGAAAGACGCAATGTTCAGGATGTGGCGACTGCCATTGCTGTGGCCGAGGGCTTACGGGAGTTGTAAACCAGCGACAAGCCAAGGACTTTCCACACAGATAAAGGCAAAGGTGGGGGAGACCGCCCATCAAGGTTCAGGCCAAACAAATACTCGGGCAAGCAACCAGTGGACGAGAACGATAAGCCGAGAGGTTGTCACATTTGTCATAGTACCTCTCACATGAAGTACGATTGCCCATTTCGGAGGAAGAAGGTCGCAGCCATTCAAGAGACCATAGAGACCGAGGTTGCGGATGGTGCGCATATGGGCTCATTGAGTTTTCTCAATGCTGTCAAAGCCGTTGTGGAACCGGCAAAGGGACCCAGAAAAGGGACTATGTTCGTGGATGCCTTGATCGGAGGCACACACATCAAAGCCTTAGTGGATACAGGAGCTACACACAATTTCATGCGGGACAGCGTAGCCAAAGCCTTACGCCTTACCGTCACTCCAACTAATGGATCGATCAAGACAGTGAACACCCATGATAAACCGGTGACCGGCGAAGCACGAGAGTGAAAGCAAAGATAGGTGACTGGCAGGGAATGATCACCTTCACTGTAGTGACCATGGATGACTATGATTTGGTTCTTGGGTTACAATGGTTCGATCAGGTACGGGCTTGCATTCTTCCATTTTCAGATTCCTTAGTCATTTTGGACTCCGACAGGACACATGCCATTCCGGCCAGGAGGGAAGCGAAGGGGACAAGCACCCTTTCAGCCATGCAACTTAGTCGAGGACTTCGAAAGCAGGAAGAGACCTTCGCTGCATTTTACGTTCCTGATGATGGGAACGATGTCGAAAGCAAGGATGTACCAAAGGAAGTTCAAGCCGTTTTGGAGGAGTTCCAAGACGTGATGCCCGCGGAACTACCTAAGAAGTTGCCGCCCAGACGGGATGTGGACCACAAAATTGAACTTATTTCCGATGCGAAGCCACCTTCAAGGACACCCTATAGGATGTCGCCACCGGAACTTAAGGAGATGCAGAAGCAATTGAAAGAGTTGTTGGATTCCAAGATGATCCAACCATCCAAATCTCCTTATGGATCCCCCGTTTTGTTCCAGAAGAAGCATGATGGATCCTTACATTTATGCGTGGACTATAGGGCACTCAACAAACTGACGGTTCGCAACAAGTATCCCATTCCACTCATTGGAGAGTTGTTTGACCAACTGGGAGGTGCCAAATACTTTTCAAAGATCGACCTAAGATCCGGATATTGGCAGGTCCGGATAGCCGAAGGAGATGAACCCAAGACCGCCATGGCGACCAGGTATGGTTTGTTTGATTTCCTTGTGATGCCGTTCGGGCTTACAAACGCCCCAGCGACCTTTTGCACACTGATGAACAAGGTATTTCAACCATACATAGACAAGTTCGTTGTCGTTTATTTGGATGATATTGTCATTTACTCATCATCGATGGAGGAGCATGTAGAACACTTGCGACAGGTGTTCCAAGCATTGCGGGACAATGAACTTTATGCAAAGATGGAGAAGTGCTCATTCGCCCAACAGGAAGTGACTTTTCTGGGGCACCGTATCAAATATGGCCGCATAATGATGGATGAGGCCAAAGTGAAAGTCGTTCGAGATTGGGAACCGCCGACCAGCGTAACCCAACTCCGATCATTTCTAGGACTCGTGAACTACTACCGGAAGTTCATCGAGGGATACTCTCGGATAGCAGCACCATTAACGGACATATTGAAGAAGGACCACAAATGGGAATGGATGGATAAGTGCCGAGAGGCCTTTGAGCGACTCAAAGGCAAAGTGACGGAGCAGCCAGTTCTTGCCTTGCCAGACCATGCCAAGGCATATGAGGTTCATACCGATGCATCTGATTATGCCATCGGAGGAGTTTTGATGCAGCTAGGGCATCCCGTTGCCTACGAAAGCAGAAAATTGAATGACACCGAGAGACGGTACTCGGTATATGAGAAGGAAATGACCGCCGTGGTACATTGCCTTAGAGCTTGGAGGCATTATTTACTTGGGAGTAAGTTTGTGGTACGAACAGACAACGTAGCCACAAGTTATTTTCAAACTCAGAAGAAGCTCACACCAAAACAAGCAAGATGGCAGGAATTCCTAGCTGAGTTCGATTATACCCTGGAGTACAAGCCTGGAGTACTTAACCGAGTAGCCGATGCATTAAGCAGGAAGGCCGAGCTTGCAGCCTTGACCAAGGCCGAGGGAAGCATCAAGGACCGCATACGCGAGGGACTGAGGCAGGACCCTTTCGCAGAAAACATCATGCAACTGGCCAGGAGCGGCAAGACAAGACGGTTCTGGGAACGAGACGAGCTACTCTTCACCAAAGGCAATCATTTGTACGTGCCCAAATGGGGGAACTTACGGAGGGACATCATGAAGGAATGCCACGATACACTATGGGCTGGACACCCAGGTATGCACCGTACAATGGCTTTAATTGACAATTCTTACTTTTGGCCCAGGATGCGTGAGGACGTTGAGGCATACGTCCGGACATGTCTTGTATGTCAACACGACAAGGTGGAGCAACAACAACCTGGTGGACTACTTCAACCCTTACCCATACCGGAACACCCTTTTGAAAGCGTTTCAATGGACTTTATTTCGGCTTTGCCTAAATCGGATGGGTACGGGTCGATCATAGTTGTGGTGGACAGGTTCTCAAAATACGCAACCTTTATTCCAGCACCGGCGGACGTGACGGCTCTGGAGACGGCCAAGTTGTTCTTAAAGCATGTGGTAAAACATTGGGGCATTCCAAGGACAATCGTGAGTGACCGAGACCCACATTTCACAGGGAAGTTTTGGTCGGGACTTTTCAAGCTATTGGGCTCGAATTTAGCATTCTCAACAAGTTTCCACCCACAGACGGATGGGCAGACAGAACGAGTTAACGCACTGCTTGAGTGTTACTTGCGGCACTATGTGAGTGCCAATCAGCGGGACTGGGCCAAACTCTTAGACACGGCCCAATTCTCATACAACTTGCAGAAGAGTGAATCAACAGGACGCAACCCATTCGAGCTTGCCACTGGGAGACAACCGGCGACAACGAATAACATTGCCACCGGATACTCGGGACAGAGTCCCGCAGCATATACCTTTGCTAAGTCATTACAGGAGGAATCGGACTTAGCTCGAGCATCATTGGACAAGGCAGCCAAGAAGATGAAGAAATGGGCCGATCTCAAGCGACGAGCGGTCGAGTTCAACGAAGGCGACTTAGTTATGGTGAAACTCCTCCCGCAGCAATTTAAAGCATTTCGGGCTGTGCATAAGGGACTTATCCGAAGATACGAGGGACCCTACAAGATCGAGCGGCGTGTTGGGACAGTTTCCTACCGAGTGGAACTGCCGCCGAAGATAAAGATACACCCGGTCTTTCATGTTAGCCAACTAAAGTCTTACCATCAGGACATGGAGGATCCGGGCCGAGCTCAGTCACATCGAGCACCTACTGCCGTGATTACTTCCTTCGACAAGGAAGTAGCCGAGATCATTTCACATCGGGACGTTCGACCAAGGGGCGTGGCCCCATACATCGAGTTCTTTGTGCATTGGGAGGGACTCCCAGACGCTGAAAATAGCTGGGAACATGAGGATCACCTATGGCAATTCCGGCAGAAGATTGAAGAATATCGGGACAGCATCATGCCGAGGACGGTCACGACTTTGGTGGGGGAGAATGTCACGCCCCACCTTAAGGAAGCAGGCATCGAACAGCATCCGGCCGAAGCCTTCCGGACGGGCGCACAACAGGCTCGCGCGCGTGCATCGACCGGGCCAAGCTCACAGAGGACTACCCCCCCTATAATAGGCTTAGACGGAAAAAGCCTTGTGACAGCAGTAGACATTGAAAAGCCGAGGAATCCACTCTTCAGAAAGAAGACCCTAGAAGCTTCAAGATGGAGACCAATCAATTCCAGAAGGTCAAAGAGGGTTCCAGAAGGTCAGAAACCGGGTCGGATTGTTACGGGCCAAATCGGGCCTTGGCCGGGCCGGGCCGGTACACTTCGGGCCGGGTCGGGCCGGACGTTCCAGAGGGGTCTGGGGACTCCAAGAAGACTTCTTAGAATTGTTTAGAATTGTATAGATCATTCTAGATGATGGCATTCTTGTAAATACTTGGAATAGTAATGTTTTGTTGGTAATTTGTTAGCCTAGGAGGATTAGTATAAATATCCCCCCTTGGGCTCATTTGTAACACACTCTTGAGAAATCTGATTTGCTACAGTGCAATAAGAGAAAACCTT
The DNA here is from genome assembly GCA_033398695.1 of Orobanche coerulescens. NCBI lineage: Eukaryota > Viridiplantae > Streptophyta > Magnoliopsida > Lamiales > Orobanchaceae > Orobanche > Orobanche coerulescens. Next base: position 80,113,651 of record CM065810.1, on the reverse strand, counting down.
CCCCAAGCATTTTCCTTACTTTCCTTCCTAGCAGTCTTGTTTATTAGTAGGCTTACTACTTAGGCTTGAGACAACCTAAGAGTGCCGCACGGCGAGGACTTAGCGAGGCGCAAGTATAACCCCGTGACAGTGCGCTACTTACAACCCAACTGCAGTCCAGTGCCTTCTGGACTGCCTGCTTGAAACACACTAGCGTGCGCTAGTGTTGAGAGGTAGCGTGCGCTACCCGTACTCAATTAGCACACGCTAAATAGAGTACGTAGCGTGCGCTACTCCTCACACACAGCACACTATGAAATGACAACGATGGTAAACACCACACGTTTCTCCAACTAGATTGATGATGAATGACGATTGATACACGATACAATTACTCTGAACGATGAATACAATGATTGAATATGAGTGACAAATGATCATTAATGAGTGAAAAATACTGAGTGACAATTACTGAATGATAAATACTGAATGATAATGACTGAATTACAACCGGGTATTACAACTCAACCCAGATCAATATCTCGATTAACTATTGATGAAATTTTAATTCAAAATTTTGGCCGATTACGCTGAATACGAACTCCGAACTAGGACTCACTCTGTAGGCCCAATCACAACAACCCACTCATTAACTAAAATATCAAAACCTCCATTTGCATCTACGTCATCTTTCTCGTCCATAATTCCAAAACAAACACATCCGGACTACCATAATTACACACACACACACACACACACACACACACATATATATCTATCTATATATATATATATATGGTGGGGTTATTATAAAAAGTCTCTTATAATAAAAAGTGTAGGAAGGATTGTGGGAGTGACATGTGTCACCTTGCCACATCATCATGCCATATCATATGACATGTGGCACCCACCCTACCCCTATCCCCCCCCACCCCCCGAAAAAATTTTGTTTTTTTCCCGCCAAAAAAAAATTAGGGGGCCCAAAAAATTTTGTTTTTTCCTGCCAAAAATTTATAAGTATGATGCACCATTTTTTTGGTGCATCACACTAATAAATTTTACTGCATCACAGTTATAAGTTACTGCATCATAGTTAACAATTAAGTGCATCAAGTACGATGCAGTAACTTATAACCTTAATGCATTAAATCATAATTGTGATGTAGTAACTTTATTACTGTGATGCAGTAATAATTTTTGGCAGGAAAAAAAAAATTATTTTGGCCCGCCAAAAAAAAAAAAATTTGGCGGAATTTTTTTTTTTCGGGGGTGGGGGTGGAGGGGTTGGGTTGGGGGGTGGGGGTGGGGTGGTGGGGTGGTGGGAGTGGGTGACACATGTCATATGGTGTGGAATGGGGATAACACATGTCACTCCCACAATCCTTCCTACACTTTTTATTATAAGAGACTTTTTATTTTAACCCATACATATATATATACACACAAACTTATAGGCACACATATACACATACATACGCACACACACAAATATAGACACACACACACCCGTACACACATACACACACTCACTATATATATATATATATATATCAACGCACACAAACACATATATACACATACACACACAAACATAAATATAGGCACACATACACACATGCCTGTACACACATGCACACACAAATATACACACACACACACCTGTACACACACAAGCATACAAATAAACACACTTATATATATATATATAGAGGGATAGAGAGAGAGAGAGACACATGACACATACATACCTCACACAAAACACATACACACCAGCACATATATATACATAATATATATACATACAGTTCACATGCACAACACATACTACACACGCACAACACATCCAACTAGAAAACCAACCCCCTGCCATCACCTCCTTACATCACCCATGTAACGCCCCAATTTATTCGGAGTATATTACAGCACCGTGGATCCCTACATGGGACCCACCAAGCTACAACAAGGAAACACTACTCGACTAACCTACTCGGTTAACGAGGATTCTTATTTAAATAATATGATATATAAAGATATGCCCGGAGCAACCGGCAAATTAAGCATCAACCGACAATGTAACAATTTAAAGTAATACATTACGGAGTTTAAAATGAAAAGCCTAAGTACTCGCGAGTACAATCTATAAGTTTATAACTGTGAGAACAAACATATCGAAATGGACAAAATAAATAAGAGGACTCAAATGCACATGTCAACGACCCTGGCCAACATCCTCGTACTGTCCCGGTGCTCTCTCGTCCGGATAATCATATCCTGAAATCCATAACAAGAATTTCCCCAAAACGGGTCCCCAGAGGGGTTAGCAATTACGCTAGTACAAGTAATCAAGGCAAACCAATCACTTATACATTTCATAGTACATGCACTAATATCATTTCGAAAACCAAAACCAGACATGTCATTTCCGGAAACAAACTGTCAAACAATTTGCCTTGGGAACAGGGTAATACCATAGATCCCGCCCGAGGCCTCTAAGGACCCTACCGAGCTGGCCATATCGTAAAACAAAACACGCACATGCATCGCCTTGGGAACAGGGTCATACCATTGATCCCGCCCGAGGCCTCTAAGGACCCTCTCGAGCTGGCTAGCTAAACAAGCTCATGAATCCAGGACTCAACCCTTTGGACTCCCTCCGTGATCCCGTCGGACTATCCCGAGGTGAGCAAATCACACACAAAATACATTACCATTCCGCGTTAAGCATAAAGGTTTCCAAAAAAAAATACTTGCCTTGAATAATTGATGACGCAACGAACGGAAAGGATAATCACCGACGAACGCTAAGAATCAACGGAACCGAACCTAACGATTCGAAGAACATAATCACAACCAACTCTAGACGAATACGGAAATTGAATACACCCGAAAACCCGCCTACGATTCATGTGTATTCGTACAAAAATAACAACGAGGGCGGACCACAACCAAACCCTCTCGATTCCGTAAAAACCACAAAATATACCATGAATCCGTAGGAAAGCTAATGATACTAACAATATTAATCGTATTCATCATGAATCCACCAACAAAACGGAAAGAGTCGGACGAAAACCCCAAAACCCCCAAATTATCCAAAAGGTAGGGTTCTAAGAGATATTACCTTTGAGGATCCAAAGTACTTTAATCCGATGAAATCGCGTTATATCGACAATCCGATCTTCACAACCGAATGAAAATGATGAAAATCAAACCCTCAAGTGATGAATGATGAGAAGTTCTCCCCTCAAGCTCTCTCTCTCTCGCGCAGGTGAAGGAAAAGGAAAGAAAATGAGCTACCCTCGCTCAGAAACGTAATTATAGGGGTTGACTGCCTTGTGTGCCGCGGCCCAGCCAAAGTGTGCCGCGGCACAGGGCCAAAAATTGCGCCCAGTGATCGGCAAACCGCTCTGTGTGCCGCGGCCCAGACGAAGTGTGCCGCGGCAATGACTCGGCATTGTGCCGCGGCCCCATCGGCATGTGCCGCGGCACAAGGTACAGGAGGTTTGGCCGATAAGTGTAACACGAGTGTGCCGCGGCCCGGACGGGTGTGCCGCGGCACTGACTCGGCAGTGTGCCGCGGCACATAGTACAGGCCGCTCGGCCAAAAACTGGAAAATGTGTGTGCCGCGGCGCACACTCCTTGTGTCGCGGCCCACACACCCCTTGGGTCCTAAAATGAAGAAAAATGACCCGGGAAGAGAATAAAAGTAATAGGAATCGATATTTGGGAACCAATAACACGAAATGGAGGTACGGAAACCCCGAAACGGCGGTTCCGCACAACAATAATGAGAATCAGATCAATGGATGACACGAAAGATACACTGAAAGGTACACGAGGGTCACTACAATCGAAAACAAATACGCCGGAAATGAAAATACAAGGGAAAGAAAAATGCGGATATTACATTCTACCCCTCTAAAAATAAGTGTCGTCCCGAAACTTAAGAGACAAACAAATCGGGGTACCTAGCATGCATGCTATCCTCGGTTTCCCAAGTTGCTTTCTCGACACCGTGTCTCGACCACTGCACTTTGACCAAAGGAATGGTCTTATGCCTTAGTCGCTTCTCACGACGCTCCAAAATCTTCAAGGGACGTTCTTCAAAGGTAATATCCTCGGCAACGTCAATCTCACCATAATCGATGACGTGACTAGGATTTGGGACATATTTCCTCAGCTGGGAAACATGAAAAACGCTATGAACATGACTCAGGGCCGGGGGTAACGCCAAACGGTATGCTAACCCACCGACTCGCTCGAGAATCTCGAAGGGTCCAATAAATCTCGGACTCAACTTCCCCTTCTTCCCAAAAGGAAAACTCCTCTCGTCGGCGACACCTTCAGCAAAACATTGTCTCCCACCTCGAATTCTAAAGGTCGACGACGGACATCGGCATAGTACTTCTGTCGACTCTGGGCAGTCAACATCCGTACCCGAATTAATTTTATCTTCTGCCTCGTCTCTAAAACGACATCCAGCTCGGTCCCGACCAAATAGGATGCCTCATTCCAACAAATCGGTGATCGACATTGCCGCCCATAAAGTGCCTCATACGGTGCCATACGAAACGACGCATGCCAACTATTGTTGTACGTGAATTCGATCAATGGCAAATGCTCCTCCCAGTCGCTGCTCCAATCGAGAGTGCACGCACGCAACATATCCTCGAACGTCTAGATAGTGCGTTCCAACTGTCCATCTGACTGAGGATGAAAAGAGGTACTCAAACGCAAACGAGTACCCAACGCTTTATGCACCGCCTTCCAAAAGTGCGATACAAATCGGCCATCACGATCTGAAACAATAGACTTCGGAGTACCATGAAGCCTCACAATCTGCGCGATAAACACAGGAGCTAACTTCTCCGGGCCCCAAGTGTCCTTGATGCCCAGAAAATGTGCCGACTTGGTCATACGATCAACAATCACCCATACCATATTCATGCCCGACCTCGATCTCGGCAACCTCGTAATGAAATCCATCGATATATCTTCCCATTTCCATTCCGGAACGGGAAGTGACTGCAACAACCCTGCCGGTCGCTGATGCTCGATTTTGACCTGCTAACAAGTCAAACATCTCACTACAAACAGTGCGACCTCCTCCTTCATATCATTCCACCAGAAGTTCCTCCTCAGGTCCTTGTACATCTTACTTGAACCAGGATGAACGGAGTAAGGTGTAGCATGAGCCTCATGCAAAATACTCTGCCTCAACTTTGAGTCGTTCGGCACACAAAGCCGACTCTGGAATCTCAAAATACCATCCTCGTGAATCACAAACCTAGGAGACTTTCCCTTAAGAACGTTCTCTCAGATTTGTGTAATCATCGAATCCTCTAACTGCTTCAGCTTAATTTCATCGATCAAAGACGACGAAATCTATAAGGCACAAAGTTGCCCGATGGCTCCCGGCAACAAAACCTCAACATCTAATTCGATCAAAGCCCGCCGAAGCTCAGACTGAGACGTAAGGATCTCAAGCGTTCGCAACGCAACCGGTTTCCGACTCAAGGTGTTGGCCACGACGTTCTCCTTGCCCGGATGATAAAGGATTTCGAGGTCATAATCCTTAATCAGCTCTAACCACTTTCTCTGCCTCATATTCAACTCCCGCTGAGTAAATATGTATTTCAGACTTTTATGATCGGTAAAAATCTGACATGTAGAGCCGAAAAGATAGTGACGCCAATTCTTGAGCGCAAAGACAACTGCCGCTAACTCCAAATCGTGAGTAGGGTAGTTAAGCTCATATGGCCTCAACTGTCTCAACGCATAGGCAATGGTCTTGCCGTGCTGCATCAACACGCACCCAAGACCCTGTCCCGAAGCATCGCTATAAACAGCAAAACCTTCGTTGCCACACGGCAACGCTAAAATTGGGGCTGAAGTCAAACGCCTCTTCAGCTCCTCAAAACTCGACTGCCTCTCGTCATTCCAGACGAACTTCTTGGATTTCTGGAGCAACTGTGTAAGTGGCCGAGCTAGTTTCGATAAACCCTCGACGAACCTACGATAGTAGCCAGCCAAACCCAAGAAACTACGGATCTCCTTCACATTCTTGGGTGGTGCCCAATCCAACACTGCCACAATCTTCTGCGGATCCACACGAACCCCCTCGGCTGAAATCACGTGACCTAAAAACATCACTTTCTTCAGCCAGAACTCACATTTCGAGAACTTCGCATAGAGTTGCTCGGTCCTCAAAATGTCTAATACTACTCGCAAATGATGGGCATGCTCTTCCTCGCTCCTCGAATAAATAAGAATATCGTCAATGAAGACGACGACACACTTATCCAAATACTCGATAAAGACTTTGTTCATCAATTGCATGAACACTGCCGGCGCATTAGTTAACCCGAAAGGCATAACTACAAACTCATAATGTCCGTATCTCGTCCGAAAAGATGTTTTCGGCACATCAGACTCCCTCACCAGGAGCTGATAGTACCCCGATCTCAAATCAATCTTCGAGAATACCGCGGCTCCCTGCAACTGATCGAACAAGTCATCAATTCTCGGCAAAGGATACTTGTTCTTGATGGTCACCTTGTTTAGTTCGCGATAGTCGATACACAAACGCAGTGAACCATCCTTCTTTCGCACAAACAGGACCGGCGCGCCCCAAGGCGAGGCGCTCGGTCGAACATACCCCGACTCAAGAAGCTCACTCAACTGCTTCTTCAACTCTGACATCTCTGAAGGTGCCATACGATACGGCGCCTTCGAAATCGGAGCTGCGCCCGGCTCTAACTCTATAGCAAACTCGACCTCACGGTCCGATGGCAATCCCGGTAACTCGTCAGGAAATACATCAGGAAACTCACTAACGACTGGAATCGACGAAATCTCGACTCCACCATCCTCCGCCTTCAAGGCATAGCACCAATAACCGGTACACCCCTTTCGCAGGAGTCTCATCGCCTTCAAGGCGTTAATAACGAACTTCTGGTTTCCCCTCTTTCGCCCCGCGAAAGAGTGCTCGGTACCATCCTCGGCTAACAAAGTGATGATCCTCGTGCGATAGTTCATGATTGCGCCATGCCGCTCGAGCCAATCATCCCCGAGAATCAAATCCTCACCCTCAATACCCACGACAATAAGATTAGAGAGCCAAGCCCTCTCAAAAATAAACACAGAACAGTCCCGGACCTCTCGATCACCGACAATTCTATCACCGCTAGGAAGTTTAACAATGAAAGGCTCGCAAGGTGACAAGCAGTCGAGACTCAAACGGCGTACACACTCTATAGAAATGAATGAATGCGTAGCACCCTAATCAAAAATCACGCTGACAGAATGGGAATGGGTATGAACGGTACCTGTCGCCACATTAGCTGCTGGATCATCGGCCCTCCTCATCTCATAGATACGCGGCTGGGCAGAGCCGACACTGGAAGCTCCTCCCCTAGTGGGCTGACCCCGACCCCTACCTCGGCCGGCACTCGGTGGAGGGGGCGGAGCAAATGTGCCCTGGTTCACACTCGGCTCCATAGGTGCTGGGTGAGAAGAACGGGTGCCGCGAAGCTGTCTGATCTATTCACAAAAGAGGGCCTTGTGGCCCAACTGACCACGAGTATGACAAGTGAACTGCGAACGAGGACACTACCGGTTCCTATGGCCCTGCACACCACAGTTAAAGCATGTGGGTGCACGAGCGGAGGTTCCGGCGGCACCCCAGAAGCTCCCAGAGAAACGAGCCGAACCGCCCGTAGAAATATTCGCAGCCTGAGATTTCTGCTGGCCTCCACCCTTGGGACAGGAAAAATTTCCGACCGACTTCTGCTTCTTACTCTCACGAGCCACATCACTAGCTGTCACCGACATATCATAAGTGAGGGCCCTACTCTGATAATCCTTCAAAGTAGTGCAGACGAGTCCAGACATATAGTCCCGAATGGACAGTTTCATCCTCCTGGAAAAATGGAAAATTTTGTCGCTCTCTTCAACAACTTAGGTCTTCACATATCCCAACTCCTTGTTAAAATCGGCAATAGCTTTGGATACGGGAATATCCCGAGGTTGAGCATCATAGAAGGCATGCACTCTAGCTTGTCTGACCGGCCACGGGCATTATTTGGTCTCCATCAAGTTCTGAAATTCGGCCCACGAAGCAACATGGTCTTTGGGCCCAACGGCCTCCCACCAATCCGTAGCATCCCCAGTGAGAAAGTACTGGGCGATAGGGACCTTACGGTCCTCAGGACAGTTGGTGGCAACGAAGACTTTAGATATCTCCTTGATCCACCCCTCCCAGCCGATCGGGTCCGAAGCTCCCGAAAACTGAGGAGGATGCATCTTGATGACGTCCTGAAGCCAACGATCCGCTCCACCCCGATTAGCATGGGCCGGATCCAGATTCTGAACCACCTGAGATATAGCCGCCATTTAGTTTACCATTTGCTGCATAACGGCCGCAATACCAAGATCGGCGCGCTCCTGAGAAGAAGCATGACTGTGACGGTCACCGGTACTGCCGGCTCCCGAAGAATGCGACGTGGTCGCCCCACCGGCTGCCCTACGTCCTCGGCCGCGTCCACGACCACGACCACGACCACGACCACGGTTTCCTCCGACATCCATACTGGTGTTAAGAGATAACAGAAGTATATCGAGGATGAGTAAGGGAGGAAAAAGCAACTACGACGATAAGCAAAAGAGGGAGAATAACCACAGTTCAAGAAACGGAATACAGTACGAGAAAGTAAAGAATCGAGTAAGGAAACTTACGAACACTGGAAGTACTGAGATGCCGGCAGCGGGGTGACAATGTGCAAAACAAAACACGACTAGACCCAATTAACCGACAAGCCTAGGTATCCATAAACCTAGAGTTCTGATACCATTTTCTGTAACGCCCCAAGATATTCGGAGTATATTACAGCACCGTGGACCCCTACATGGGACCCACCAGGCTACAACAAGGAAACACTACTCAACTAACCTACTCGGTTAGCGAGGATTATTATTTAAATAATATGACATATAAAGATACGCCCGGAGCAACCGGCAAATTAAGCATCAACCGACAATGTAACAATTTAAAGTAATACATTACGGAGTTTAAAATGAAAAGCCTAAGTACTCGCGAGTACAATCTATAAGTTTATAACTGTGGGAACAACCATATCGAAATGGACAAAAGAAATAAGAGGACTCAAATGCACATGTCAACGACCCTGGCCAACATCCTCGTACTGTCCCGGTGCTCTCTCGTCCGGATAATCATATCCTGAAATCCATAACAAGAATTTCCCCAAAACGGGTCCCCAGAGGGGTTAGCAATTACGCTAGTACAAGTAATAAAGGCAAACCAATCGCTTATACATTTCATAGTACATGCACTAATATCATTTCGAAAACCAAAACCAGACATGTCATTTCCGGAAACAAACAGTCAAACAATTTGCCTTGGGAACAGGGTAATACCATAGATCCTGCCCGAGGCCTCTAAGGACCCTCCCGAGCTGGCCATATCGTAAAACAAAACATGCACATGCATTGCATTGGGAACAGGGTAATACCATTGATCCCGCCCGAGGCCTCTAAGGACCCTCCCGAGCTGGCTAGCTAAACAAGCTCATGAATCCAGGACTCAACCCTTTGGACTCCCTCCGTGATCCCGTCGGACCATCCCGAGGTGAGCAAATCACACACAAAATACATTACCATTCCACGTTAAGCATAAAGGTTTCCAAAAAAAAACTTGCCTTGAATAATTGATGATGCAACGAACGGAAAGGATAATCACCGACGAACGGTAAGAATCAATAGAACCGAACCTAACGATTCGAAGAACATAATCACAACCAACTCTAGACGAATACGGAAATGGAATACACCTGAAAACCCGCCTACGATTCATGTATATTCGTACAAAAATAACAACGAGGGCGGACCACAACCAAACCCTCTCGATTCCGTAAAAACCACAAAATATACCATGAATCCATAGGAAAGCTAATGATACTAACAATATTAATCGTATTCATCATGAATCCACTAACAAAACGGAAAGAATCGGACGAAAACCCCAAAACCCCCAAATTATCCAAAAGGTAGGGTTCTAAGAGATATTACCTTTGAGGATCCAAGTACTTTAATCCGATAAAATCGCGTTAGATCGACAATCCGAGCTTCACAACCGAATTAAAATGATGAAAATCAAACCCTCAAGTGATGAATGATGAGAAGTTCTCCCCTCAAGCTCTCTCTCGATCGCAGGTGAAGGAAAAGGAAAGAAAATGAGCTACCCTCGCTCAGAAATGCAATTATAGGGGTTGACTACCCTGTGTGCCGTGGCCCAGCCGAAGTGTGCCGCGGCACAGGGCCAAAAATTGCGCCCAGTGATCGGCAGACCGCTCTGTGTGCCGCGGCCCAGACGAAGTGTGCCGCGGCAATGACTCGGCATTGTGCCGCGGCCCCGTCGGCATGTGCCGCGGCACAAGGTATAAGAGATTTGGCCGATAAGTGTAACACGAGTGTGTCGCGGCCCGGACGGGTGTGCCGCGGCACTGACTCGGCAGTGTGCCGCGGCCCCGTCGGCATGTGCCGCAGCACATAGTACAGGCCGCTCGGCCAAAAACTGGAAAATGTGTGTGCCGCAGCGCACACTCCTTGTGCCGCGGCCCACACCCCCCTTGGCTCCTAAAATGAAGAAAAATGACCCGGGAAGAGAATAAAAGTAATAGGAATCGATATTTGGGAACCAATAACACGAAATGGAGGTACGGAAACCCCGAAATGACAGGAAAGATACACTGAAAGATACACGAGGGTCACTACAATCGAAAATAAATACGCCGGAAATGAAAATACAAGGGAAAGAAAAATGCGGATATTACAACCCGAACCTAGATCGCCGACAATCTGACCCACCGGAACTCATCCAGATCTAACTCAGTTCCATCCATGAGACCTCACCTAACTCCAGCCCCCCCGCCAGCTTTTGTCTAAAGCTCAACTCAGGTAGTTGACTTCTGCCAAAAGCATCTCCGATAGTCGGAATGGAACACCACTAATTGGCCCGTCTCTGAACTGAAGTCGCATCAAGGTCGGAGACCATGAAGAAAACCCAGCGTCTGAGGTCCACCTCATCGGAAACTCGAAACCCGAACAGCCCAGCTGGGCTTCCACAGCTCCGATCTGCCTGAAAGTCAGTCCACATTATTGCTTCTCCAGTCACAGGCCACCACGCCGCCGTCGAGCTCCAGTTTTTGTCGCCAGAGACATCATCCTGCCACCATTGACCTCCATAACTCGTCCCTAACCCCGATAGAACTCAGATCCTCCGACCCAGCTCAGACCGGCCGCAAAAGCCTTAACCCCGAACTCACCACCGTCGACTGCCACTAAAGAAGAAGGAGATGAGTGATGCTAGTAGTGGTTTGTCCGTGCGTGGGTGGGGCAAGGTGGGAAGGATAAGTGAAAAAAATAAAAGAGAGTGGGATAAAATGTAGGGGGAACAGATGAGGAAGGGTGGACGTTAAACATGTTAGGAATATGCCCTCGAATGTCACTCAGAGGATGTTGAGTGAGGGCATTGTACTTGTAATTATGTAAATCATTAATATAAGGCAATGAATGTTTCCTTATTTACTGGTAGTTACTGGCGTTCCTAACTCGTAAATATACGTATAGAAACTAGTCCATGTATTTGAGAGCAAAACGTTCCACTCCTTATTGGATAAGGAGGTCGGCACTGGAAAGGTTTATAGCTCAAATACTTAATCGTTCGCAAGTCGATGAAACTTAACTGGGCATTAAGTTTATGTGAAGACTTGTATGACGTGTTCTTTGACATGGATAGTGCCTGTCGAACGCTAATGGTTAGTGGGAGCACACGTTATAGGTAGGCTAATTGGATTAGTATACTCGAACCGACTCACCCTCGATTCGTCACACGGATTTCACTCCGGGACAGTCAATGACAGAATCTAAAGGTTGTGATTGTAATACCCGGTTGTGAATTCATTTATTATCATTCAGTAATTGTCACTCAGAATTTTTTTCACTCAGTAATAATCGTTCATCATTCATATTCAGTCAACTATGTTCACCATTCGGCGTATTTTGGGATCATCACTGTTGAGATCGAGCCGAGATTATTGTCATCATCATGTTTTAATTTTCAGTTTGAGAGGTAGCGCACGCTACATATTCTGGTTAGCGCGCGCTAATGGGGTGCAGGTAACGCACGCTATGATTCAGTATTAGCGCACGCTAGCGCAAGTGGGCGCATGTACCCAAGGTACCGGGCTGATTTGGGAATTCGTGGCGCACGCCACGAGTGGTAAGTAGCGTACGCTAATTGCCGGTAACGCACGCTAAGTCACATTAGTAGCGCACGCTAACGCGTGCAAGCGCAGGACGATGAGTTACGGACTTGATTTTAAATATCGTGCATCGATTAGCGCACGCTAACAATGCAGGATAACGACGCTATCGGTAAGGTGTTAGCGCATGCTACCTAGTCGTAGCGCATGCTAACGAGGCATTTGAGCTCATTTGGCGCCTGATAAACCGCTAGCGCACGCTAAATATCAGGTCATAGCGTGCGCTAAGCTGGGGCAGTATAAATAAGACAGTTTAGTCCAACCTTCGTCATTTCTTCATTTCTCAACCATTTCGGACGAGCTTGAGCGATTCGGAAAGGTCTTTTCGAGCTGCAATCATCTAGCATCATCTTCAAGCTCCTAAGTTGGATTAATCATCATCTAATCAGTTTCATCACTCCAAATCAAGGTAATGATTCTTGGATCTAGAATTTCGGATCTTGGGTGTTTTGCTTTCGATCTCTTCGTGTTAAATCGATATTGTGTTGGAATAGGTTAGATATGGATTATCTATCTTGGATACATGTATTTCTACGGATTCATTGGTGTAATTTTTGGAAATTGTGAATAATTGAGGAATTATTCAAGAACCCTTACGGGTTGACTTTTGGTTTTTGGGGGTTTTCGACTAAATGTTGTTGAAATATCGATTTAAGTATTCCTATTGGATTATTGATGATATTCATGAGGTTTTGTTGGATTGAATCATTCATTGGAAGTTGGTTTCGGATTTAATTGAGTTTTGGTTGTAAACAATTGGAGATTGTTTACAACGCGTTTGTTTTAATGCCCCAATGAGTTTGGGTATTGTTGTATCGACTTTTGAGTTAATTGTGATCATGCTTGATTCGTGTATTAAGAGAATTGTTTATATTTGTGTTGTTCAAGGTTGTTCGAGCGGTCGATAGTTCATTAAGGACGTTGATCGTGGAAGTACTTTCTCGCCTTCGGTTTGAGGCAAGTTTTATACTTGTACTAGTTAATGAGATTAATGTCATCATATATGTGTATGAATGTGTTGTATCATTCCGAGACTTAGTCTCTTCATGAATTCATTGATATTAAGAGATCGTTCGATACGATACCTTTCGGCAATTATGCCAAATATTTATTGTTGTTCATTAACGGCCGATTCAAGGCATTGTGATACTCGTTATTAATGTCATTGTCGATAGCCGGCTCGCGGCATCGATGTATCGATTGTTGTTAATATTGATGTCAATCAAAGACATCGTTCAGATCATCGTTCTTCATGTTGGGGGTTGTCATTAAAACCGTATTGGCCGAATTAAGGCATTGGCTTATTCATTTCTCATCTTCGTCGTTGGTCACCAATTAAAGGTGCCGAAGCATCCTTCGTATTAGTGTCATCGATTGGCCGTTCTCAGGCAAATTGAAATGTTCAATTATTCACCATCTCATTGTTATCGATTGACCGTTCTAAGGCAATCGAGGTATTTAATCATTCATCGTATCATTCGTAGCGATTGGCCATTCTAAGCCAATCGAAGCGCTTAATCATTCATGGAATCATCCGCTGCATCATTGTTATCGGTTGGCCATCCTAAGGCAATCGAGGTGTTAAATTGGGACTGTCACGGACGGTGTCTATCTGTGTGTTACTGTCATCGTCTTGGCCGACTCAAGGCAGCACACTATCATACATTGTGATACGGCTTCGTGCCGTGGCTTCGGCCCTAATTGTTATACGGCTTCGTGCCGTGGCTTCGGCCCTAATTGTGATACGGCTTCGTGCCGTGGCTTCGGCCCTAATTGTGATACGGCTTCGTGCCGTGGCTTCGGCCCTAATCGATACAGCTTCGGGCTGTTTTGGCTTCATGTGATTGTGATATTTGACAGCTTCGGCTGAGTGGCTTTCAAGCCTTTATTATTGTCCTGGTAATTTCATTGGAGCCTTCGGGCATTGTGATTCATAATTAATTCAGTCCTGGTTTGGTTCATGTCGTGTAATTCATTGTGGTATTCTGTGATTTTGATTCGTCGTCGGGCACTTATGTTCTAACCTGACGAACAGGTATTAATAATATGCCGTGGGCATAGTATTTCGCGAATGCTCGGTTCTTACCTTGGTTTGTGAGCATCTCGTATTATTATTATCATTGTACCGTTTCATTCTGCCTTTTGATGCATATCATGTTATACATGTATTTGATGTTCATTATCTGGATGACTGACCCCATGGGGGCGGAACATGTTTTCATGTTTTAGGTGATTGCGAGGAGAGAGTTGAGACACAGGGGCATGACGATGGCGACGAGGCATTCGAGCGATACTATTCCGAGTTGTTCATTGTCGGTCAGTCAGTTGGAGTGTACTCCAGTCTTGTCAGTTGTTGTCGTGTTGTATTACCCGAACAGATGTTCGTGGATGTTGTTGTATTTCATTTTTGGCCATGTAGGCCACTTTTGTCGTTGAAATTTCTTATCGGAATTTTGTGTTGGATGTCATGGTAGGGACTATGATTTTCCCTTATTGTGTAATTTATTGTATTTTAGTCATGTTCGCCTGGTGGATCTCCTGGCGTGGGGTCCACGGCACTGTAATAACCCAATAGGATTTTGGGGTGTTACAGTGATAGGTATTCGTGAACCTTTGACTTGAGGATTTAGCAGGGATGTGCTTGTGACGTCAAGATTTTCATTAGAGTAGTTCGACCCTATAAACCGGGAGGCGGGGGTCAACCTCGACGTGCATCTTGACGGGCAAGTAGCAGGTCCTACTGAATACCAAGATAGAATTCTTTCTCCCGTTAGTGAGCGGGTTATATGTCCTATGCGGTTATTGGCAAATGAAATCATAAGTCTTTGGCCAAAGCATTGGAACTAGTTGTATTGGATACACGAGAGCTCAATGATCTCGATTTGCATTAACGCATGCATAGCGTCAAGTAACAGGTAGGGTTTGACTGATCGTGACCCTATAACTTGATCGGGACATTTGAAAGAAGGGTTTATACGTATACTGGTATTCACGAAAGAATGGTTCTTGAATGATCCCAATCATTCGTTCTCAGTTGGGGTACGGTGTAGGCCGCTAGAGTGGCTGGGTGGTGCTACTACTCTTTGGTTCCTCCCATTGCTGACTGAGACGGACCTACCGAGTCGCGCAATAGGATTGACGACGGAATGAATCAAGCTTATTCTCTCATAATGAATATTAGATATTGAATATCTAATTAATTGGGACATTGGATGTCTAAATTGATTTATTGGATAAATTAATTTACGGCCTAATGAATTAAATAAATTACTGGGTGATTAATTTAATTCATGAAAATAATTATTTCTTGGAGAAATTAATTATGTTATTATGTATTTGATATAATTAATTAATTGGATTAATTAATTGATATAAATACATCAGAACGGATTCAGAGTTTATCTGTTTGGACTCGCGGGAGTCCGAAACGGACCGAACTCCACCTACCCTTCTAGATGGCCACCCCCCATTTCCACCACCTTTCATCTTGTCTTTTGTTTTCATTTTTAAATGGAAGACAATGACTTGAAAGGCATCTCTTATGTGATATGAGATGTTTAGTGGGTTGTTGGTGAATAAAGAATGAATAAAGGGAGAAGACTTGTGACTCTCTTACACACTATTGATTCCTTACGTAAGTAGTAGAGAGAGAAACAGTGAAAAAGAACTTAGCGTTCATTCCAAAGTCTTCATCTCATTTCTTCATCTTATTCTTGTTGTTCTTGGAGAAAAATAAAGAAAAATTGAGAGATATATATTTAAACACTTAGAGTGTTATAATTAAAGTTTCATCACTTGATTCTAGTCGTAACCTTAGAGGTTAATCGAGTGTTGTCATTCCGTTCGTTTCTCCGACGCGTGACAAGTAGAGACGCGGTTTTTTCGGCGTTGGATCATCCAAGGGCTTGGAGCATTCAGGATCGTTTGGGGAATAGCTCAAGAGAAGGAAATCCATATAATCAACGGACGACAAGGATATGATATCGAATCTTCCTTTGTTTATTTTATATTCGTATATGCGTAGCTCGATCGATCCTCGTAGGGATTCAGATCGAATTAATTTTCGTTTTACCGCTTCCGCTGGGCCTTCGTTTTAGGCACCGAATCCCAACAGTGGTATCGGAGCAAGGTCTTGCGATCGTATATACGATATTTAGCATTTGGAATGCTTATTTTGTGATTTAGAATCACTTTGATAATCGTTGATATTTTATTGTTCGTCGTAGTGTTGTTTTTCCGTGATTTTATGCTATGGTATAAATCAGGTTTTTCTTGGAAATATGATTTATATTAATAATATTCAAATCAGGAATAACAGGATTATAGAAATCTGCCCGAAAACGAGATGTATCGAATCGTTGGACGATTTTCCATACAGCTGCCGAGTATGGCCGAGCACGTCCGGCCCGTGGCCGGACGCTTGCTGTATTCTACCGAGTCCGGCCGAGCGCGTTGCTGTATCGATCCGAGTGCTCGCTTTATCCGGCCGGACGCTTGCTGTATTCTGCCGAGTCCGGAAGAGCGCGTGTCAGACGAGCCGAGTGCTCGCCGATCCGGCCGACGCTTTGTCAGATTCTCGCCGAAGTCCGGCCGAGCGCGGTCAGACGAGCCGAGTGCTCGCCGATCCGGCCGACGCTTGTTGTATTCTCGCCGAAGTTCGCCGAACGCGTTGTCAGACGAGCCGAGTGCTCGCTGGATCCGGTCGAACACTTGCTGTATCCGGCCGGGCGTGTCAGGGCATGGTCGGCCCCCTTTCCTGTCTGGAGCCGGGCGCGTCCTGTAGGATGCCGGGCGTGGCCTGTAGGCTGCCGGGCAAGGTGCCTGGTGCTGCTGGGCAGTTTCCAGGCTGTCGGGCACTAGGTCTCGTTTTTCAGTATATATTCGATTATTGAATTTTCCTGTATTAATATCATTAATTTGGAATTTTTGATGAAGGAAAATTCAAAGAAAATATTTTAAGGGTACACTACGGACGAAAATTAAATTGTCGATTATTGTTGAATTGATTGGATCAATTCTATTTATTGTTGATTATTGATTGGATCATATGTAATCTTCTCGCTATCCATTTATTGAGTATTTATTGGATAAATGCTTTTGAATGGGGATGTGGTTCATGGACTTAGTTTGAATCGTTTGTTTTATTCGATTGGGTTGTAAAGGCCGTTTTGAGCCTATTTATTTTACTAGAAATATTTGTATCTAGGATGCAATTTTCAATGTAAAATTTATATGTAATGACGAAGACCGGAGGTAGATCCGTTTCGAGAAGACGAAGATTCAAGACGAAGACTTGTAATTAGATTACGGAGTTTTTGTTTTCTAGGATCGTTCCATGAACCACATGTTGGTAGCAACTAGGTTGTGAATGGTTGTTTCATATTGTATGAATGCAACAAACGAGCTAAAATGATTAATGTGCAAAGTGTAACGTTAATCGCGAAAATTCTCCCACAACAAAATTATTAAGTTTATAAGGTTTCAAGGTTTTCCTTCCCTCCATCGAGCTTTTGGGAAATTGAAATCCAAACTGGATGTACTATGCTTCCGAGTTATCGGGGTAGTCGTTCGGGGAGGATGGATAAATTATTGGGAGTGCATTGGATGCCTTCGGTTGGAGCAAATTTTATCCCTAGAAACCTGATAGGTTGTCGGATAAGATTCAATTGTGAAACCGATTTGCGTCGATGGTATAAACTTAAATTGTTCATGAACCATAGAAACCGTATAGGTTGAGGGGAGTGAACAAGGGGAAGAAGAAGATCGAATCATCCATTAGATGGGTTGGTGTTGGACACCACTTTATGAAAATTAATAGACTTAGAAACCTGTTCGGTTGCCCTCTATTAAGATTTATAAAGAACTCGATCACCACTATGAAGTAGAGCGACGATGTAACACCCCAAACTAGGCGGATATTACAGTGCCGTGAATCCCCGACTGGGACCCACCAGGCAAATGAAAATGATGAATTAAATAATATAATTGTAGTACCGAACTACATTATATTACCAAGTACTCCGATGAGGAGTTTAAGTACAGCACACCAGGACAATACCGAATACTAGTATATTTTATATGAAGATAAAATACACCACCCTGAATAAATAAACATCTCAAACGGAATTTGCAGCGGAAAATACAAATGACAGAAATGACTGAAATGACTGAAATGACTGAAACAAACGGAATGACTGGGGCCCCCTACTAGTATCACTGGGACTCCTCGCCGTCAGCATGCTCTTCCCGTGCCTTTGCCTTGCCGTGACCTGAAAACAAAATCCCCCAACGGGGTCAGTTATACAGAACAACAATCCTCAAGAGTTGAAAATACACAATCATGATATAACTGAAGTTATGAAATATCCTTAGTTATGAATGTTAGGAATATGCCCTCGAATGCCACTCAGAGGATGAGAGAGTGAGAGCAATTGTATTGTAATTATGAATATTATATTTAATAAGGCAATTATTATTTCTATATTATTGTATATCACTGGCATTGTGATTTGGTATATAGAATAATAGTCCTTGCATTTGAGAGTGAACATTCTACTCCTTATGGAGATATGGAGATAGGCACTAGAAGTGTTTAGAGCTCGAATGCTTAACTAGTTCGCAAGTCGATAAAACTTAACAGGACATTAAGTTTTAATAAGACTTGTATAATTGATGCTAGGATGTGTGCACGTCTTGATAGCATAGTTATAAGTATATTGGTGGGACCAAGATACTCGAACATGACTCATACTCGATTCACCACACGATTCACTCTCGAGAGTCGATGACGAATCGAAGGTTGTGATAGTATACGTGGACCTTTGACTTGAGGGTTCAGTAGAAGATGTGTCTGTGACGTTTAGTTTGTCATTAGAGTAGTTAGACTCATTTGCTTAATTGCCGAGTCGACCTCGAAGTGCGGACTATACGGGCAGTAGCGATCTTCTTTGTATGCCAAGAAAGGATTCTATCTCAGTTAGTGAGCAGCGAATGTCCTATACGGTTAATGGCAAATAAGATCATAAGTCTTTGGCCAAAGCATTACGATAAAGTCGTATTAGATACACTATTAATCGATCGGTCTTGATTTGCATTAACACATGGATAGAGTTTAGTCAACAGTAGGGTTTGACTTTACCGTGACCCGAAGACTTGACCGGGACATCTGATGAAGCGTCTATACGTATATAGTATTCACGACATAATGGTTCTGGAATGATTCGTTCATTCGTTCTCAGTCGGGGTTTACAATGCGGCCCGCTAAGTGGCTAAGTCTTGCCCGCACTCATTGGTTCCTCCCAATGCCGGCTGAGACGAACCTACGGAGTCGCGCAATAGGATCATTGATGGATAAATGTGAATTAATAATCTCTCTTATAATATTAGATATTAGATATCTAATTTTGATTTATCGGATAAATCAAATAGCGGTCTTATGAATTGTAAGTAGGTTACTGGGTGATTACTTTAATTCATAAATTATATTTCTTAGAGAAATATATATTTGTGTTTGATATAATTAATTAATTGGATTAATTAATTAGTCCAAACACATTGGAAATAAAATGGATTCGTTTGACGAACATCCGGTACACGAGGGATTCGTTTTGACGAACATCCAGTACACGAGCCGAGTAAACTCGACCCGTCTTCTTAGAAATTTCCCTTAAGGCCGCCCCCCTCCCTCTCTTGTCTCTTTTATACTTATTTTATGTCACTAGGTGACATATGTGAGGTGTATTTGATACCCTCAATCATGTGTTAAAGGAAGACTTTCATTTTTTTTTATAAATAAAAGTCTTTAAAAAGGAGAGAGTACAACTTTTTCTTAAAACAGAACTCAAAATCACGAATTTGAGAGTGAGAGTAAGGTTTAAAACTTCATCTTGATCTTAGAGACAAGATATAAGAAGAATACATTGAGAGAGAAAATTCCTACAAGCTTCCCTAGCCGCATTCTTGAAGAAAGGAAGCTTGTCGATTTTTCCATCAAGTTCCGGCGTGTGAAGTAGAGGCATCTTGTTTTAGGTGCTTGGAACGAAGGGCTCTTCATCATCATCATCATACGAAGGTTTTTCAGAGACATCATAGGTATGGGACTTTGATTCCTTGATCTTCGTATTTTTCTTTTCGTATATACGTTACTTGATCGATCCTCTTAGGGATTCTGTTATTCTTCCGCTGCGTTTATTTTCTGTGGAAACCCAACAGTGGTATCGGAGCAAGGTCAAATATATCGTATATACGATCATCTTTGCATTTGGAATGTTATTTGATGGTGTTTATGATTTAGAATCATAATAGATATAATCGAAGAAATTTAATCGTTCGTAGTAAGTCAAGTTTCGACTATTTTATGTGAATTATAAATCTGAAAATTTTGATTTTTGTTGATTTATAAGTTCTTCATGAAGTTACGAAGCTTTTTCGTTTTGGAAGCGAGTCGAAAAAATGAGAAAAACGGGGGTTAAACACGAATACCGCACGAAGACGCCACGCGGCAGAAGCATCTTCGCCTGGCCGCCGAGAGTGACTCGGTAGGCTATCAGAGCTCGCCAGCCCTGGCGGCAAAGGCCGAGAGTGACTCCCGGCGGTTCTCGGGTTTTCGGCCCGATTTTGAATCGGGTCGTGGGCTGGGCCTGATACTGGATTTTCCGGGACTCCATTTTTGTGTTTATATTTCGTTGTAATAATTTCCGAAATTTAAATTGGATTTAATTGGATTTAATAAAATATTTGGTATATTTTTTTATTAAGGGAAATTATTAGACGAGAATATTGTTTTGGCCGGATTACTTTGAACGGATTAAAATGACGATTATAAATATTAATTTGATTAATATTGTAGAAATTAAATAGATTAATTTTTATATTAATTGGATTAATATATTAATTGATTATTTAATTTCATTTACCGTTACATGTTGTATGGAATGCCTTATGTGATGGTGATATAGCTCGTGGACTTACTTGTTGATTTGTTCGATTCGATATGGTTGTAAAAGCCATTTTGAGCCTATTTATTTTTACTAGAAAATATGTATTATAGGACGTATTGTTCAATGATGTAATTATTCATATGGCTATGACGAAGACCGAAGACGACCGACTAGAAGATGAAGAATCAATACTATATTTTTCCTTTCTTTATTTGGCTTGGCCCAATACTTAGGAAAAAGTCCATGAGCTATATGTTGGTAGTAACTAGGTTGCTATTTATTGTTTTTCATTTTGAATGATTAACAAACCACAAACCGCGCTTATAAATGGATTAATGTGCAAAGTGTAACATATAATCGCGTTAATACTCCCACTTACAAACACTAAGTTATAAAGGTTACGAGGTTTCCTACCCTCTGTCAAACTCATGGAAAATTGAAATCTAAACCGGAATATTATTCTTCCGAGTATGTCGGGGTAATATTTTTGGGGAAAGTTGATAAATTCCTAGAGTGCATTAGATGCCTTTGGTTGTGACAAATCAAACCCCTATAAACCGTATGGGTTGCCGGGTAAGATTCAATTGTCAGACTAATAGGAGTTGACGGTTTAAACTTAGATAGTTCAGCGAGCCATAGAAACCGAATGGGTTGAGGGCAAGTGAACTAGGGGTAAAAGAAGATCGAATCATCCATTAGATGGGTTGGTATTAGACACCACTTTATAAAGAATAATAGAATATAAATCGTATGGGTTGCCCTCTATTAAACTTTGTAAAGAAATCGATCACCACTATGAAGTCACCAAAGACTTCCGGATTTAATATGGGAGTGTGTAAATGCCGATAAAATAGTGGGAGCCGAGTTATGAATAAAGAAAGTCCTTAAATTCTTTACTCGGATCATAATTAAACAATCACTAACGAATCTCATATTATTCTCTGCAGTTAACAAAACTCTCAATATGACAATGAACCCACTCGCTATACTACTTGAAAAGAACGTCCTGACTGGTCCGGACTATGTGGACTGGCTTCGGAACTTGAGGATTGTCCTAACTATGGAAATGCTGGGATACGTCTTGGAGGCGGACATCCCAGCGGCTCCTGCAAGAACCCGAGCCAATCAGGAAGATGTCGATGCCCATGAGAAATAGGTAAAAGATGATATAAGAGTGCGAGGGTACATGTTAGGCTCAATGACCAATGAGCTTCAACGTGCCCATGAAAAGATGACGTCTTCACGAGCCATCTTAGCGCACCTGGCTGAGCTCTATGGAGAGCATAGCCGAACTGCTAGATATGAGATATCAAAGCAATTATTCGGCGCCAGGATGAAGGAAGGAGAGAAGGTTGGGGACCATGTCCTCAAGATGATCTCGATGATTGAGAGATTGGAAGCTCTTGATTTTCAGATGCATGCATCTCTCCAAACTGACCTTATCCTGCAGTCACTTCCTGAGTCCTTTTCCCAATTTGTCATGAACTTCAACTGCAATGAGATTGCATGTAACTTAGCTGGGCTAATGAACAAACTGACGACTGCTCAGTCTCAGATGAAGACAAAGGGAAAGGAAGCTGCACTTGTGATTTCTTCTAAGACTTGGAAGTCCAAGAATAAGAAGAAAAAGAACAAGAAGCAGTTAGGTCCGATAGTCAAGATCGACAAGGAAAGGGGCAAGGCCCCAATGGTTCAAAAGAGCAAAGGGGCCAAGAAAACGGATGTATGCCTCAACTGCGGTGAGCTAGGCCACTGGAAGAGGTATTGTCCAAAGCTTGACCGTAATGCGCCTTCAGGTACGGAACTACTGGTTTTAGAAACAAATTGTTCTCAGAATCGTATATTCTACTTCTTGGATACTTGATTCCGGTGCGAGTTCTCACATTTGTACAATGAATCGGGATCTGGAACGGGCAGGAAGTCGGATTCGGGGAGGTGATGGTCACCCGGAAGTGGGAATAGTGTCGAGGCTTCTGATATCGGATCCCTTATGTTGGATTTAGAATCTGGTTTTATTCTCACTTTAGAAGATGTACTTGTTTTGCCCAAGGGGCACAAGAATATTGTATCAATTCCGGTCATGGACCGAAAGGGATTTCACTTCTTTATTGGAGATGGGTCCTGTCGTATTTATTTCAGAAATAAATTGGTTGGTACTGCTACATTATTAAATGGTTTATACCATTTAAATTTAAAGAATAAGACAACTGTGAACACTATAACTAGGAAGCATGGTAGGGATGAAACGAACCAAGCACTTAAGTGGCATCTTAGACTTGGTCATATCGGTTAGACCAAGGTTCATAAAATGGAGAAAGATGGGCTTACGGGTCCATTGGGATCATATCCCTATCCAACTTGTGAATCTTGCCTTGAAGGCAAAATGACTAAGTTACCCTTCGCAGGGACTTTTGAAAGAGCTGCTAAAAAACTTGGATTGATCCATACCGACGTCTGTGGCCCTTTTGAAGTGGCACGAGATGGCTTTTAGTATTTCATTACATTCACCGATGACCATACCAGGTATGGATTCGTGTACTTAATGAAACATAAGTCTGAAGCTTTTGATAAATTCAAGGAATTTAAAGCCCTAGTTGAAAATCAAACAGGTAACCGTGTTAAGACTCTTCGGTCAGACCGGGGTGGTGAGTACATGAGTACCGAATTTGATGAGTTCTTAAAAGAACTAGGAATAGTGTCACAATTCACTCCTCCAGCTACTCCACAATTAAATGGTGTATCAGAAAGAAGGAACCGAACCTTGTTGGACATGGTTCACTCCATGCTTAACTATACTGATCTACCGATTTATCTGTGGGGTTAAGCGCTCCTTCTTCTTGTGCATATCTTGAGCAGATGTCCTTCCAAATCCGTTACTAAGACTCCCATGAGATGTGGAGAGGTAGGAATACAAGTATTTATCACATTAGGATTTGGGGTTGCCCTGCTTATGTCAAGAAGACTAAAGTAGAGTAATTGGAAACTATGCCTGTGAAAGGTCGTTTCATAGGATATCCAGGGATTCCATGGGATATCTATTCTACATGCACGAAGATCATAGGATCATCGTTGCTATACAAGCACACTTCTGGAAGATCGGTTTATTCAGAAGGAGGCGGTAGAAATATTTCTTTGGAAGAAATAAAAGAAACACCAAATGAGACACCTATGCAAGATATAAGAACCGAACCTTCTGAAATACAAATACAACCTCGCAAGTCTAGTAGAATTTCTCAATTACCTGAGAGGTATGGCTATCTGCATCAAGAGGAACTGGGTGTCCATGAGATGACAGAAAGTAGTCAAGAGAATGATCCTTCTACATACGACCAAGCGATGGTAGACGTTGACTCCACCAAGTGGCAATAAGCTATGGAAGCTGAGATAGACTCAATGCATGATAATCAGGTCTGGACTTTAGTAGATCATCCTAAAGGCATAGTGCCTATTGGAAACAAATGGATCTATAAGAGAAAGACTGATGGAGATGGCAAGGTTGATACCTATAAGGCCAGGCTTGTGGCAAAGGGTTATTCCCAAAGAGAAGGAATCGATTACTTCGAGACCTTCTCGCCTGTAGCTATGATTAAGTCTATTCGCATGATGCTTGCTATAGCAGCCCACTTAGATTATGAAATATGGCAAATGGATGTGAAAACGGCATTCCTAATTGGATTCCTCGAGGAGGAGATTTATATGGAACAGCCTAAGGGATTTATATCTCAAACCAATATTCATAAAGTATGCAAACTTCAGCGTGCCATTTATGGACTGAAGCAAGCTTCACGGAGTTGGAATCTTCGTTTTAACGAGACAGTCAAAGAGTTTGATTTTGTCCAAAACGAAGAAGAGCCCTGTATTTACAAGAAGGTTAGTGGGAGAAAAATTGTGTTCTTAATACTATATGTAGATGACATTCTACTTATAGCAAACGACGTAGGAATGCTCAGTTCTGTGAAAGCTTGGCTTTCTAAAGAGTTCTCAATGAAAGACTTGGGAGAAGCTACCTATATTCTGGGTATTCGTCTCTACCGGGATAGAGCGTAAAGAATGTTAGGTCTTTCCCAAGCCCTCTACATAGAAAAGATCCTGAAGCGATTTAGGATGGAAGATTCTAAAGGACGGTTTCTACCTATGCAACATGGTGCAAAACTTTCCTTAGAGATGTGTCCTCAAAGTGAGGAAGATAGAAAGGAAATGAGCAAGGTACCTTATGCTTCGGCAGTAGGTAGCCTTATGTATGCAATGATTTGCACTAGACCGGACATTGCCTATGCCGTGAGCATAGTAAGTCGGTTCATCAAATCCAGGCGAGAACATTGATCTCAGTAGAGAACATTCTTAAGTACCTAAGGAGGACTAAAGACTTGGTTCTTACATACGGCGGTGGAGAACTAAGAGTGATGGGTTATACAGACTTAGATTTTTCGGGGACATGGATGCTCGGATGTCCACATCGGGGTATATCTTTACTCGAATGGTGGGGCGATTTCTTGGAGAAGTGCCAAGCAAAGTTCGACTGCTATCTCTACATGTCAAGCCGAATATCGAGCACTGGAGGTCACTAAAGAAGCTTTTTGGATAAAGAAGTTCACTGAGGAACTTCAAGTGGTTCCTAACGCAGAGAAGCCCGTGACACTGTTTTGTGACAACGACGGAGCTGTTGCACAGGCTAAGGAGCCTAGGGCTCACCACAACACCAAACAAATTGCGAGAAAGTATCATTTTGTTAGAGAAATGGTTCAGGATGGGAATGTTACACTGCAGAGAGTAGACACATCAAATAACGTTGCTGATCCGCTTACCAAGCCACTATCTCAAAAGGTCTTAGAGAGACATCTGGAGAGTATGGGTATTAGATACCATAGTTTGTGGCATTGAGTGCAAGTGGGAGATTGTTAGGAATATGCCCTCGAATGCCACTCAGAGGATGAGAGAGTGAGAGCAATTGTATTGTAATTATGAATATTATATTTAATAAGGTAATTATTATTTCTATATTATTGTATATCACTGGCATTGTGATTTGGTATATAGAAGAATAGTCCTTGCATTTGAGAGTGAACATTCTACTCCTTATGGAGATATGGAGATAGGCACTAGAAGTGTTTAGAGATCGAATGCTTAACTAGTTCGCAAGTCGATAAAACTTAACAGGACATTAAGTTTTAATAAGACTTGTATAATTGATGCTAGGATGTGTGCACGTCTTGATAGCATAGTTATAAGTATATTGGTGGGACCCGTATACTCGAACATGACTCATACTCGATTCAGTCACACGGTATTCACTCTCGGAGAGTCGATGACGAATCGAAAGGTTGTGATATTATACGTGGACCTTTGACTTGATGGTTCAGTAGAAGATGTGTCTGTGACGTTTAGTTTGTCATTAGAGTAGTTAGACTCATTTGCTTAATTGCTGAGTCGACCTCGAAGTGCGGACTATACGGGCAGGTAGCAGTCTTTGCTGTACGCCAAGAAAGGATTCTATCTCCTGTTAGTGAGCAGGCGAATGTCCTATACGGTTAATGGCAAATAAGATCATAAGTCTTTGGCCAAAGCATTCTGATATAGTCGTATTAGATACACTATTAATCAGTCGGTCTTGATTTGCATTAACACATGTATAGAGTTTAGTCAACAGTAGGGTTTGACTTTACCGTGACCCGAAGACTTGACCGGGACATCTGATGAAGGGTCTATACGTATATAGTATTCAAGACATAATGGTTCTGGAATGATTCGTTCATTCGTTCTCAGTCGGGGTTTACAGTGAGGCCCGCTAGGCTGGCTAAGTGCTGCCCGCACTCATTGGTTCCTCCCAATGCCGGCTGAGACGAACCTACGGAGTCGAGCAATAGGATCATTGATGGATAAATGTGAATTAATAATCTCTCTTATAATATTAGATATTAGATATCTAATTTTGATTTATCGGATAAATCAAATAGCGGTCTTATGAATTGTAAGTAGGTTACTGGGTGATTACTTTAATTCATAAATTATATTTCTTAGAGAAATATATATTTGTGTTTGATATAATTAATTAATTGGATTAATTAATTAGTCCAAACACATTGGAAATAAAACGGATTCGTTTGACGAACATCCGGTACACGAGGGATTCGTTTTGACGAACATCCAGTACACGAGCCGAGTAAACTCGACCCGTCTTCTTGGAAATTTCCCTTAAGGCCGCCCCCCTCCCTCTCTTGTCTCTTTTATACTTATTTTATGTCACTAGGTGACATATGTGAGGTGTATTTGATACCCTCAATCATGTGTTAAAGGAAAACTTTCATTTTTTTTTATAAATAAAAGTCTTTAAAAAGGAGAGAGTACAACTTCTTCTTAAAAAAGAACTCAAAATCACGAATTTGAGAGTGAGAGTAAGGTTGAAAACTTCATCTTGATCTTAGAGACAAGATATAAGAAGAATACATTGAGAGAGAAAATTCCTACAAGCTTCCCTAGCCGCATTCTTGAAGAAAGGAAGCTTGTCGATTTTTCCATCAAGTTCCGGCGTGTGAAGTAGAGGCATCTTGCTTTAGGTGCTTGGAACGAAGGGCTCTTCATCATCATCATCATACGAAGGTTTTTCAGAGACATCATAGGTATGGGACTTTGATTCCTTGATCTTCGTATTTTTCTTTTCGTATATACGTTACTTGATCGATCCTCTTAGGGATTCCGTTATTCTTCCACTGCGTTTATTTTCTGTGGAATCCCAACAATGAATTACGCTGAAGAGGAGTATCATAGTACGCCCGTAATGTCCTGTGTAAGTGTACAAGACGAATGACCGGACACACCCGTCCTTGTACCTAATTAGTCTCACGGAGTTAAGCTTTACCGTGTGCACGGTCCAATGTATCGGTGAACCCAATACATGACCATCGTGTGCCCGACTAAAAATTCCACACAGCCACACCCGGCCACGCAATATGAACCTAGAAGGTCATATGAACGAGAATGACCATAATGAATATCAATGAATAATAATTCGCCAAGGCCAAGATGACTCACCGAGATGAAAATAATAGTGACGTGATTGATAACCCAATGAAATTATTTGGAACCGTCGTTCCTCGTGAAAGAAATGATTATTCGACAATTAAAAGTCTCAATATGATTAATACCATGATGAATGAGTTATGATTATGAATAATCAACAACAAAAGGAATGAGTATCCTTTTTAACCGAGTAAGAATCAACTTACTCAACACCGAAGAAGAATGTCCGTCCACGAACAACGTCCTAAACGAAATGCCGGTCGCTCGAACAACCTTGAATAACAATAATTACCAACAACCGTTCAATACACGTATCAAGCAACGAAACACGACTAACCCAAAAGTCGATACAACGATAATCAAACTCATTTGGGGCATTCTAACGAATACGAAACAAACCACACAACTTCGAAAATATCCAATCCCGAATATATCGAAACCAACACTAAAATGAGTATTTCGAACTATCAAAAACATTTCAAGGATATCAATAATCCAATAGGAATCCACAATTCAAGATTACAACAACATCAATCGGAAAATCCCCAATTAATCCAAAGTCAACCCCAAGGGTTCTTGATATAAATCCCCAAAATAGCCATTAAATTCGTAGGAATACATTTATCCAAGGTAGATAATCCATATCTAATATATTCCAACAACAATCCAAGCTTACACGAAGAAATCGGAAGGAAAAACCCAAAAATCTGAAATTCTAGATCCAAGAGATTAATACCTTTGATTTGATGTTAAGGAGATGATGAAGTGATGATAATCTAACTCAAAGACTGAATATGATTATAGGTGATAGCAGCTCGAAGAGAACACTCCAAGTCGCCCGAAATCGCCCGACGTCGCTCAAAAACGAAGAGAAGTGAGGAAATGACAAAACTCAGGCTAACTGTCCAATATATACTGCTCCAAATTAGCGCACGCTATGACCTGCTATTTAGCGTGCGCTAACGAGTTGTATGAACATTCCAGTGAACTCTGGCTGACCCGTTAGCATATGCTACAACCTGGTAGCGTGCGCTAACTCTATCCCAATAGCATGCGTTAACTCTAATTGTTAGCATGCGCTAGCTAAAAATCTGCTGTCCAGTACTGAAGTCTAGAAACCGTCTGTCCTCTGATCTGATCTCGGTAGCGTGCGCTACAACCAATATTTAGCGTGCGCTACAATATCGATTGCGAATGCTAAAAACAACTCATAGCGTGCGCTATGAATTAATCCAATGCAGTCCAGTAGCCACTGGACTCAACCTGATTCGTCCTTAACGCGCGCTACACCAAATATTAGCGTGCGCTACTACAACCCACTAGCGCGCGCTACTTACCACTCGTAGCGTGCGCTACTAATAACTCACCTGCAGTCCAGTACCTTCTGGACTGCATCCAGGATTACATTAGCGTGCGCTAATGCTGAGTGGTAGCGTGCGCTACCAGTACTCAATTAGCGCGTGCTAGAAAGAGTACGTAGCGTGCGCTACTCCTCACGCACAGCCCACAATGAAAATGACAATGATGATAAACACGGCACGAAACTCCAATTATATTAGTGATGAACGACGATTGATACACGATACAATTACTCTGAACGATGAATACCATGATTGAATAAGAGTGACAAATGATCATTAACGAGTGAAAATTACTGAATGATAAATACTGAATGATAATTACTGAATTACAACCGGGTATTACATACACCCCCCCTTAAACGAGTTTCGTCCCCGAAACTAAGGGTCAAACAACTCGGGATAACTCTCTCGCATACTATCCTCGGTTTCCCAAGTAGCCTATTCGACTCCGTGTCTAGACCACTGAATTTTAACTAAAGGAATCGTCTTCTTCCTCAACTGTTTGATCCGCTGCTCTAAAACTCGTATAGGACGCTCCTCATATGAATGATCATCGGCGATCTCGATTTCGTCAAATTGAAGTATGTGACTCGGGTCGGCAACATACTTCCGCAACTGAGAGACGTGAAACACATTATGAATTCGGCTCAAAGCCGGAGGTAAAGCCAAACGATAAGCTAACTCTCCTACTCGATCCAAAATCTCAAACGGTCCAATGAATCTCGGACTCAACTTACCCCTCTTCCCAAAACGGAAGATACCACGACTCGGGAATACCTTGACCAACACGTGGTCACCTGACTCAAACTCTAATGGTTGACGACGGTTATCTGCATATGATTTCTGTCGACTCTGAGCGGTCAACAAACGACTCCTGATCAAAGCTACCTTCTCACGGGCAGCTATAAGCATATCGGGCTCGGTGCCGATTGATTCTGATAGGTCGTCCCAACACAACGGAGATCGACAACGACGACCATACAAGGCCTCGTAAGGTGCCATCTTAATCGAAGCATGCCAACTATTATTATATGTGAACTCGATCAATGGTAGTTGGGCTTCCCAATCGTCTTTCCAATCGAGGACGCATGCCCTCAACATGTCCTCTAATGTCTGAATAGTCCTCTCTGATTGCCCGTCGGACTGAGGATGAAAAGTGGTACTGAGATTAAGCGGGGTTCCCATTGCACGATGAACTGATTTCCAAAAATGCGACACAAACCGTCCGTCACGATCGGAAACGATACTTTTAGGAGTACCGTGCAGTCTCACTATCTCTTTGATGAATAACTAGGCAAGTCTCTCGGGACCCCAAGTATCCTTGATCTCAAGGAAATGAGCTGATTTAGTTAAGCGGTCCACGATCACCCAGATCGTATTCATGCCACGACGACTCGTCGGAAAACTTGTGATGAAATCCATAGAAATGTCTTCCCACTTCCATTCGGGAATAGGAAGAGGTTTCAGCATACCCGATCGGCCGATGTTCAATCTTAACTTGTTGACAGGTTAAGCATCTCGAAACAAATTATGCGACTTCTCGCTTCATATTACTCCACCAGTAATTTTTTTTCAAGTCCTTGTACATCTTGCTAGACCCCGGATGAACAGAATAAGGGGTAGCATGAGCTTCTTTCAAAATCGAGTTTTTCAACTCGTCATTCTCCGGTACGCACAACCGATTCTTAAATATCAAAATTCCATCCTCGTGGACCACGAATCCAGGGGATTTCCCCTGAGCCACATCCTCACGGATGCGCAACAATGATGGGTCCGAACCCTGATTCTCTCTGATTGCCTCCTCAAGTGACGATGAGATCTCCAACATGCAAAGCTGTCCCTGAACTCGCTGAAGCCAGACCTCGATCTCGGGTCTAAGGAATTCCTACTGAAGCTCCTTCTGAACTGTTAAATGGGCAAGCATCTGCTCCTGAACGGACTTACGACTCAAGGCGTCGGCGACAACGTTCGCCTTGCCCGGGTGGTAAAGAATCTCGATATCATAATCTTTGATTAATTCCAACCATCGTCTCTGTCGCATATTTAACTCCTTCTGAGTAAATATATACTTTAAACTCTTATGATCGGTGAATATCTGACAGGTAACGCCATAAAGATAATGACGCCAAATCTTCAAAGCAAACACCATGGCTGCTAGCTCCAGGTCGTGTGTCGGATAATTAACCTCGTAAGGTCTCAATTGCCGCGAAGCATAGGCAATAACCTTTCCATTCTGCATGAGTACACATCCGAGACTCTGTCCGGATGCATCACTATAAACCACAAATCCTTCCGTCCCCTGCGACAAGGAAATTACAGGTGCTGACATTAACCGGCTCTTGAGTTCCTCAAAACTCCGTTGACACGCGTCGGACTACGTGTATTTCTTATCCTTCCGTAAAAGGTTCGTCAAGGGTTGAGCGATTCTAGAGAATCCCTCCACAAATCACCTATAATAACTCGCTAATCCGAGGAAACTTCGGATTTCCTTAACATTCTTCGGAGGTAGCCAATCTCGAATAGCCTCCGTCTTCTGAGGATCGACACGAACTCCGTCGGATGAAATTACGTGTCCGAGAAACGTCACTTCGGACATCCAGAACTCACATTTGGAAAACTTCCCATAAAGTTGTTCTCGTGTCAACACGTCGAGCACTTGATGAAGGTGAAACTCGTGTTCCTCCCGGTCACGAGAATAAATCAAAATGTCATCGATGAAGACAACAACAAACTGATCCAAAAAGTCGATGAAAACCCGATTCATTAACTCCATGAATACCGCAGGTGCATTAGTCAATTCGAACGGCATAACCACAAACTCATAATGACCATAGCGTGTTCGAAACGCCGTCCTCGCGATATCCGACTCTCGAATCCGCAACTGATGATATCCAGATCTTAAGTCGATCTTGGAAAATACTGAAGCTCCCTGAAGTTGATCTAAGAGATCATCAATACGGGGTAAGGGATACTTATTCTTGATTGTCACCCTGCTCAACTCCCGATAATCGATACACAAGAGAAAAGAACCATCCTTCTTCTTGACAAATAACACTGGTGCTCCCCACGGGGACGCACTCGGTCGAATATAACCCTTCTCGAACAACTCCTCAAGTTGGTTCTTTAATTCCTGCATTTCGGTCGGGGCCATCCGGTACGGTGCCTTCGATATCGGGGACGTATCGGGCTCCAACTCAATCGTGAATTCCACATCTCTCTGTGGAGTCAAACCAGGTAACTCGTCTGGAAAAACATCGGCATATTCCCTCACTACTGGAATATCCGTCAACATTACTGATGACTTCTCGGTTTTGGTCATATAGCACCAATAACCGACAAATCCCTGATTGAGTAATCTTACTGCTTTCATCAAATTAATGACCTTACCAGAACAGCCGGGATTACCTCCCTGAAACACACATTCAACCCCATCGTCTGAAATGATAGTGACCATACGCTTACGGACACTAATGATGGCATCATGACGATCCATCCAATCAATACCCAAGATGACGTCGTCTCTCGGCAAATCTACTACGATCAAGTCCGCTGGCCATGCACGGACATGAAGATGAATCGGACAATTCTGAATCACACGATTACCGATAATTCGTCTACCATCAGGTAGGCCAATGACATAAGGCTCACAACTAGTGGCATTACCCAGACGTAGTCCACTCAAACATGACTCGGAAATGAATGAATGCGATGCACCAGTATCAAAAAGGGTACACACAGGTTGAGATAGAATATCGAGTGTACCTGAAATCATTCGGGCCTCTGGATCATCGGTCTTCTTCATCTCATAAATCCGGGGCTTGCTAGTCCTGCACCGACGCTCCTGTCACGGCTATAGGCTCCACCTTTTGTCGCTCCTGTCATTTTAAACGACGCCGATTGAGTGGCCTGATTCACGGCCGATCGCTTAGGGGCCTGAGATGACGTCTGAGTAGGTTTGGAGTCCCTACGGCAAAAACGGGCCTTATGCACAGCAATCCCACAATTATGACACGTGATAGTCTGTCTCGGACACTTGGTACTGAGATGACCAAGATCCCCACAGTTAAAACAGGTAATGGCCGAACTGGCCGCTCGAGACTGAGATTCCGCGGGTTTAGACGTCACAGGAGGTCGCTCAGAAAAAGCAGAGCCCGCACGGGGTTTCTTGAAGGTTGTCTGTCCGCCTTCAGACTGATTACGATTCTTCGATTTCTTGCTAGCGGACGAAGGTTGCTGCTTAGCAATTTCCTTAGCAGTAAGCTCATAAGTGAGAGCTTTCTCAATGAATTCGGCCAACGTGGTGCAATTATGATTAAGCAACTGAAGTCTCATACGGGGTTTCAGCCTCTTGCTGAAATACTTGATTTTATCCGCCTCTGAATGAATAATGGATGAGGCGAAAGGGAGAAGTTCCTGAAATTTCTCGGCAATGGCGAGAACATCCTCGTCTGCTGAGGGGTCGGGTGTGAGTAATTCTGACAGCTTGGCCTCTCTGAGTGGGGCCGGATAATACCTCTCCATCATGAGAGTCTTGAACTGATCCCATGTACATGATCCTTCGGTGGGCTTCAACGACAACAACCAAGAATGAGCGCTCTTACCCAGATAGTAAGCCGCAACTGAAACTTTGTGTCCTTCGGGACACTCTACCATCGCAAATAGCTTCTCGAAGTGTTCGAGCCAATGAACAATATCCGCCGGCTCAGATGAGCCCTCGAAGGTGGGTGGTCGCTGGCGAGAGATATCGCCAATGATACTGCTTACACCCCTCTCTTGTCTCTGAGGTGGCAGTGGAGGAGCCTGTTGATTTTGATTGACTGTGTTGTGCATCGTCTCCATAAGTTGTGCCATCTGCGTCATTTGGGCCATCATGCCCTGCATAAAAGCGAGCGGGTCAACCCGAACACCCTCTGACTGAGATGTGTCCCGGGTACGACTCCCTGATAGTGAATGATCGCGTCCAGGTGAATGAGTGGCAGCGTCGCTGCTCGATGAATTAGCATTATTCCTGGCATTCGCACGTGTGTTCACACGAGTTCTGGGGATTCGGCCCGCTCCAAGGCCTCGTCCTCCACGTCCTCTTCTTGCCCCCTCCATACTGAAGTAGAAAAGTCACATGATGATTATATTCCCTGCATGAATATCACATTATGATTATGACATGAGATGATGAAAATGAGCATACGCTCTAACACAGTGATTACGTGCATGACTAACTGGGGTGACATGATTATCTGATGAAATTATTGAAATGATTATCTTCAACAAATTAACAAGGTTAATGATGTGATCTTCCAGATCAACAACCGAGTAATGAAATGACTTGAGTGATTAATGAGTTAACATGACCGTCCTGGTCAAACTAAAAATGATGATTGAGGATTGTTAACTGATGAATCATGAATGAATGATTATTGCCAGAAATTATACCATGGCATTAGAAATCTTACAGTTCTTGGTCTGAATGGCTCGGCATTTGCACAGGTTACACGTGACGCGAAAGTCCAATGATACTAGTCCGATGACGATGATTTCAAATGAGACATGACTCGGAAGGTAGTATTCAAACCACTCTCCGATACCAACTCTGTAACACCCCAAACTAGGCGGATATTAAAGTGCCGTGAATCCCCGACTGGGACCCACCAGGCAAATGAAAATGATGAATTAAATAATATAATTGTAGTACCGAACTATATTATATTACCAAGTACTCTGATGAGGAGTTTAAGTACAACACACCAGGACAATACCGAATACTAGTATATTTTAAATGAAGATAAAATACACCACCATGAATAAATAAACATCTCAAACGGAATTTGCAGTGGAAAATATAAATGACGGAAATGACTGAAATGACTGAAATGACTGAAACAAACGGAATGACTGGGGCCCCCTACTAGTATCACTGGGACTCCTCACCGTCAGCATGCTCTTCCCGTGCCTTTGCCTTGCCGTGACCTGAAAACAAAATCCCCCAACTGGGTCAGTTATACAGAACAACAATCCTCAAGAGTTGAAAATACACAATCATGATATAACTGAAGTTATGAAATATCCTTAGTTATGAATTACGCTGAAGAGGAGTATCATAGTACACCCGTAATGTCCTGTGTAAGTGTACAAGACGAATGACCGGACACACCCGTCCTTGTACCTAATTAGTCTCACGGAGTTCAGCTTTACCGTATGCCCGGTCCAATGTATCGGTGAACCCAATACATGACCATCGTGTGCCCGACTAAAAATTCCACACAGCCACACCCGGCCACGCAATATGAACCCAGAAGGTCATATGAACGAGAATGACCATAATGAATATCAATGAATAATAATTCGCCATGGCCAAGATGACTCACCGAGATGAAAATAATAGTGACGTGATTGATAATCGAATGAAATGATTTGGAACCGTTGTTCCTCGTGAATGAAATGATTATTCGACAATTACAAGTCTCAATATGATTGATTCCATGATGAATGAGTTATGATTATGAATAA
The DNA here is from genome assembly GCA_033398695.1 of Orobanche coerulescens. NCBI lineage: Eukaryota > Viridiplantae > Streptophyta > Magnoliopsida > Lamiales > Orobanchaceae > Orobanche > Orobanche coerulescens. The sequence continues at coordinate 80,077,509 of CM065810.1, read as the reverse complement.
TCAACAACAAAAGGAATGAGTATCCTTTTTAACCGAGTAAGAATCAACTTACTCAACACCGAAGAAGAATGTCCGTCCACGAACAACATCCTAAACGAAATGCCGGTCGCTCGAACAACCTTGAATAACAATAATTACCAACAACCGTTCAATACACGTATCAAGCAACGAAACACGACTAACCCAAAAGTCGATACAACGATAATCAAACTCATTGGGGCATTCTAACGAATACGAAACAAACCACACAACTTCGAAAATATCCAATCCCGAATATATCGAAACCAACACCAAAATGAGTATTTCGAACTATCAAAAACACTTCAAGGATATCAATAATCCAATAGGAATCCACAATTCAAGATTACAACAACATCAATCGGAAAATCCCCAATTAATCCAAAGTCAACCTCAAGGGTTCTTGATATAAATCCCCAAAATAGCCATTAAATCCGTAGGAATACATTTATCCAAGGTAGATAATCCATATCTAATATATTCCAACAACAATCCAAGCTTACACGAAGAAATCGGAAGGAAAAACCCAAAAATCCGAAATTCTAGATCCAAGAGATTAATACCTTTGATTTGATGTTAAGGAGATGATGAAGTGATGATAATCTAACTCAAAGACTTGAATATGATGATAGGTGATAGCAGCTCAAAGAGAACACTCCAAGTCGCCCGAAATTGCCCGACGTCGCTCAAAAACGAAGAGAAGTGAGGAAATGACGAAACTCAGGCTAACTGTCCAATATATACTGCTCCAGATTAGGGCACGCTATGACCTGCTATTTAGCGTGCGCTAACGAGTTGTATGAACATTCCAGTGAACTCTGGCTGACCCGTTAGCGTACGCTACAACCTGGTAGCGTGCGCTAACTCTATCCCAATAGCGTGCGTTAACTCCAATTGTTAGCGTGCGCTAGCTAAAAATCTGCTGTCCAGTACTGAAGTCCAGAAACCGTCTGTCCTCTGATCTGATCTCGGTAGCGTGCGCTACAACCAATATTTAGCGTGCGCTACAATGTCGATTGCGTATGCTAAAAACAACTCATAGCGTACGCTATGAATTAATCCAATGTAGTCCAGTAGCCACTGGACTCAACCTGATTCGTCCTTAGCGCGTGCTACACCAAATATTAGCGTGCGCTACTACAACCCACTAGCGCGCGCTACTTACCACTCGTAGCGTGCGCTACTAATAACTCACTTGCAGTCCAGTACCTTCTGGACTGCAGCCAGGATTACATTAGCATGCGCTAATGCTGAGTGGTAGCGTGCGCTACTTGTACTCAATTAGCGCGCGCTAGAAAGAGTACGTAGCGTGCGCTACTCCTCACGCACAGCCCACAATGAAAATGACAATGATGATAAACATGGCACGAAACTCCAATTAGATTAGTGATGAACGACGATTGATACACGATACAATTACTCTGAACGATGAATACCATAATTGAATAAGAGTGACAAACGATCATTAACGAGTGAAAATTACTGAATGATAAATACTGAATGATAATTACTGAATTACAACCGGGTATTACAGACGATACTTTCGGATTTCACATGGGAGTGTGTTGTTCCGATAAAAATAGTGGGAGCTGGGTAACAAGAATATAAAAGACCTTAATTCTATACTCAGATCATAATATAACAAGTCACTAATTAATCTGTTATACTTAATGCAGACATAGCTCTCAATATGACAATGAATCCGCTCGCAATTCTACTCGAAAAGAATACCCTGATTGGACCTAACTTTGTGGACTGGCTCCGCAATCTGATGATTGTCCTCAGTATAGAGGCACTAGGATACGTCTTGGAGACGGACATTCCGGCGCCTCCTGTGCGGACCAGAGCCAATCAGGAAGAGATCGAAAACCACAAAAAGTGGGTTAAGGATGATGTAAAAGTCCAAGCATATATGATGGCTTGTATGTCTAATGAGCTTCAGAGAGCTCATGAGAAAATGACTTCTGCAAGGCAGATTCTATCTCACTTAACCGAGCTTTATGGTGAGCACAGCAGAACTGCTAGATATGAGATATCCAAGCAATTGTTCGGTGTAAGGATGAAAGAAGGTGAGAAGGTTGGGGAACACGTCCTCAAAATGATATCCACGATCGAGAGATTGGAGGCTCTTGATTTTAAAATGGATACTTCTCTCCAAACCGACCTTATCCTACAGTCTCTTCCTCATTCCTTCTCACAGTTTGTTATAAACTTTAACTGCAATGAGATTGCATGTGATTTAGCTGGGCTAATGAACAAACTGGTGACCGCTCAGTCTCAGATGAAGACTCCGCGGATGAAGGAGTCTGCTCTTGTGATTTCTTCTAGACCTCGGAGGTCTAAGAATAAGAAGAAAAAAGACCAAGAAGCAAACTGGACCACAAGTTAAGGACCTTAAGGGAAAGAACAAGGCCCCGATGGTTCCAAAGAGCAAGAAGAAAGACGCTTGTCTCAAGTGCGGTGAGCTGGGCCACTGGGCTAGAGAGTGTCCGATTCTTCATGGCACTTCAGGGAGCCTGGAGCTAAAGAAGTAATGGTCACTATCGGAAGCGGGCATATTGTCGAGGCAACCGACATAGAATCACTTCTTTTGAATTTAGAATCCGAGTTTGTTCTGACTTTAGAAGATGTACTTGTTTTGCCCAAGGGGCATAAAAACATTGTATCCATTCCGGTCATGGACCGAAAAGGCTTTTCATTTTTCATTGGTGATGGTTCCTGCAAAATTTATTTCAGAAATAAACTAGTGGGTACTGCTACATTGTTAAATAGATTGTATCATCTAAATCTCAGAAACAAAGTAGTTGTGAATACTATGACTAGAAAACGTGGTAGGGATGAAACCAATCAAGTTTTGAAATGGCATCTTAGACTTGGTCATAATGGTCAGACCAAGGTGTACAAGATGGAAAAAGATGAACTTATGGGTCCATTGGGATTGGATCCCTTTCCTACTTGTGAATATTGCCTTAAAGGCAAAATGACTAAGTCCCCATTCACAGGGACTTTTGAAAGAGCCGCTGATAAACTGGGATTAATCCATACTGACATTTGTGGTGCTTTGGAAGCAGCACGTGACGGATATCAATATTTCATTACGTTTACAGATGATCATACTAGGTATGATTATGTATACTTGATGAAACATAAATCCAAGGCCTTTGAGAAATTCCAGGAATTCAAAGCCCTAGTCGAGAAACAAACTAGTAATCATATCAAAGTACTTCGGTCGGACTGAGGTGGCGAGTATATGAGTTTGGAGTTTGACGAGTTCCTTAAGGAACATGGAATAGTTTCACAACTAACACCTCCAGGTACTCCTCAGTTAAATGGTGTGTCAGAAAGAAGGAACCGGACTTTGTTGAACATGGCCCGTTCCATGCTGGGCTATACTGACTTGCCGATTTACCTGTGGGGGTATGCATTCCTAACTGCCGCTTACATCTGGAACAGATGTCCTTCCAAATCCATTCCTAGAACTCCACATGAGATGTGGGAGGGAAGGAAACCAAGTCTTAATCATATTAGGATTTGGGGATGTCCTGCGTATGTCAAGAAGACTAAGATGGAGAAGTTGGAAGCTAGGTCCGCGAAGGGGCGTTTCATTGGATTCCCGTCTGGGACGATGGGATATCTATTCTACATCCCCAAAGATCGAAAGATCGTTGTTTCTTTACAAGCACACTTCCTGGAAGATGAGTTCATTCAGGAAGGCAGAGCACGTAGAAATATTTCTTTGGAAGAATACAATGAAACTCTTCAGGAGACACCTGTGCAAGAAAAATGGAACGAAACCTTCTATAACACAAGTACAACCAACTTGTAGGTCAAGTAGGGTGTCTCAATTACCTGAGAGGTATAGTTTTATGCACTTGGAGGAACTGGGTTTCTACGAGGTTCCAAGTGATAAACAAGAGACCGACCCGCGACCAAATGACCTAGCAATGGTGGATGTAGACTCCATGAAATAGATTGTAGCAGTCTTCATGTAGTTGGGACCTTCGTTTTGACGAGGCAGTCAAAGAGTTTGACTTCATGTAAAACGAAGAGGAAACTTGTGTATACAAGAGGGTTAGTGGGAGCTAGATCATATTCTTAGTACTATGTGTAAATGACATTCTACTAATAGGAAATGATGTGGGAATGCTCAGTTCTGTGAAAGCTTGGCTTTCGAGTAATTTCTCCATGAAAGACTTGGGAGAAGCTACCTATATTCTTGGTATTTGACTCTACTAGGATAGAGCAAAGAGAACAATATGTCTTTCCCAAGCCTTATATAGATTAAATCTTAAAGAAATTTAAGATGGATGATTCTAAAAGAGGGTTCCTACCGATGCGACATGGAATAAAACTCTACTTGAAGATGTGTCTTCAAAGTGAGGAACAACAGAAGGAAATGAGTAATATACCATATGCTTCGGCCATGGGTATCCTTATGTATGCTATATTGTGTACGAGACCTGACATTGCGCATGCTGTAAGCGTGGTGAGTAGGTTTCAGGCAAACCCAGGCAGGGAACATTAGACTACTGTAAAGAACGTTCTCAAGTACTTTAGAAGGACTAGAGATATGGTTCTTATATATGGCGGTGGAGAACTGAATGTGATGGGATTCACTGTATTGAACTTCCAAGGACAGAAAGACGATTATATGTCTACTTCTGGCTACATTTACTCTTAATAGAGGAGCAGTATCTTGGCATAGTGCCAAGTATAGCGCGACTGCTGATTCCACCAGTTAGGTTGAGTATAAAGCGGCCTCGGAGGCCTCCAAAGGTGTAATACCCACGATTTTCGTTACGGTTATTTTGGATTTTTTTCGGATATTTCCCGGTTGTTGAGTGCCAGTATTATTTTCTCGACAACTGATTTTGGCATTTAAGACCGTAGGTGATGATTGGTTATCCGCCGTTTTCATTTAGGATCGATGATGTTGTTCCCGAGTGTTTTGTCGTGTTCGTTCCGTGCGATTTCGGAAAATCGAGTCGTCGAATCATGGTGGTCGGGCACTGGCCAGACGGTTGCGGGCACTGGCCGGATGGGTGCAGGTACTGGCCGGGCGGGTGCGGCAGGAACCGGCGTAGCGCATGCTATGGCCGGAAGGTAGCGCACTGTCACGGCCGATAGTCGACAACGAGACATATGTGCGCATACGGTCGCACAGGGTGCCGAGGGACCGGCACGAGCAGGACGCCAAGGATGGCATCGGGATGCATGTGAAGAGTCAGCCTTCAGGACGGCGTGACCGGACGAAGAGTCACGCAAGGAAACCGTGGGAGGAGCACGGACGCCGCTGTGGGAAGCGGATCGCCCAAGGGGACAGGGCATGTCCGGGACTGTCCGGCAGCGCAGGGGGCGCGGGCAAGGCCGGACGAGCAGGGCTCGTGTGGGACAAGGCACGACGGGACAAGGCCGAGTGTCACGACCCGATATGTCGTGTCCGTGTTGACCGTCCAAATGAGGCGTGCCTTCTGGTTAGCTTGCCACAAGTGGGGTAAAGGGGGCGACATTAGCGTTAAGGCATTGTTTGCCCGAATGCATCGGTCTGGCCGAGTCAGGCATGCCGACCCGGTTTAGTCCGGAGAGCTTGTCGCTGGTCGAGGACTTGACTGTGAAGGGGATCATTGCGGGTAGGGCACAACTGGTCGGGGACTAATGCCGTCTCCCTGATGAGCCCATGGCAGGGCGAAACCAGTTGACATGCTATGTGGGATAGGCTGGTCCCGGGGTGTGAGCGCCCCCGGGACGCCGCACGGGCTTCGGAACTCGCGTCCTGTGACACATGGTATCGGAGCCAAAACCTCTCTCAGTACGGCATGGTTCGGGAGTGGTCAAGTTCTACCGAAACCAATAAGGGCGGGGAGTGAACGCCGGTGCAAAGAGGGCACGGTCAAAGTGCGGCTCCTGAAAAGGCTTCTAGGTGGAGAACATAAACCGATTCTATGTCGGAATGACAGATGGTCCTAGGCTTTTGAGATCAGACTGTCACGGGCAAACTTCAGTCCGTCGAGTTATGCCGTGCGCCCCTTAGCAACTCAGTCCTTCGGCCACTAAGGTAGGCTTTCCCAACCCTTGCCGGTTAAGTGCGGAAGATTTAAGTATTTTAGAGAGAGAAAGTTAGAGAGAGAAACTGCTCTTTAGAAAGGAACTTTTATTGCTCAAACTTGGATGATGTACAAATGAGGGGCTTGGAGCTCCTTATATAGGTCTCCATCTACATCTTCTAGAATGTACAATAATCTACAAGTATCTAGAACATACAAGAGATTACAAGACAATCTACATCCTTCTAATCCTTTCTATGATCATTCCGGAGGGCTTCCGGAATGTTACAACATCTATCATGTAAACATAAGAAGTCTGGAGAAAAATCTCGACCCTTCTAGAAGCTTCCAAAGCCAAAGCGTGACAACTCTCCCCCACCTGAGTTTTGACGTCCCCGTCAAGGTTTTGCCTTGTATGCTTCAATTTTGGTTTTGAATTGCCACAAGTCTTGTTCCTTTGTCCCACGAAGCTTCGCTGTCTGGCAAACCTGTCCAGCGTACTAAGTACTCCGTCCAGCGGGGTGTTCCCCGTTTTCCAACCTGTCGATCCGCCAAGATTTCTTCAATTTCCTTCTCAAAGGACACCATGTGGGCAGGCGGGGCTCGATCTGACTTATTTCGAGTTGGGTCTTCCTCATCCTTGTAATATGGTTTCAAAAGACTCACATGGAAGACCGGATGAATTTTGAAGTCATTAGGAAGATTGAGCCGATAGGATCGCGTTCCGACCTTCTTCACTACCTCAAAGGGTCCTTCATATCGCCGTGTCAAGCCTTTGTGTACTTGACGGATCGTCTTAACATTTCTTCCGATCATTCGGACCAACACTTGGTCCCCTACTTGAAATTCCCTCGGACGGCGCTTGTCGTCCGCCCACTTTTTCATTCGTTTGGCAGCCTTAGTCAGATACGCCCTTGCTATGTCATGTTCCTCGTTCCAACCTTTAGCAAGTTTGTACACTGCCGGACTCGCACCTTCATATTTCCGGACTAGTTCCTGGGGTGTCGTTGGTTGTTGCCCCATCACTAGCTCGAATGGACTCCGTTGGGTGGACTCGTTCCGCTGCAAGTTGTAAGAGAATTGCGCAACATCAAGTAAACGAGCCCAATCGGACTGGTTGGCACTTACAAAGTGTCGGAGATAAATCTCCAGCAAATGATTTACTTGTTCAGTTTGGCCATCCGTTTGGGGGTGAAAGCTTGTCGAGAAGTGGAGGTTTGACCCCATCAACTTGAACAGCTCCCTCCAAAACTTTCCTGTAAATCGCGGGTCTCGGTCGCTTATGATACTCCGAGGAACTCCCCAGTACTTTACCACATGTTTCAAGAATATTCGGGCAGCTTCCTCGGCCTTGCAATCCTTTGCTGCCGGTATGAATGTCCCATACTTGGAGAACCGATCAACTATTACCATTATCGACCCACATCCTTCCGACCTTGGTAGTGCCGATATGAAGTCCATCGTAAGACTGTCCCACGGACGTTCGGCAATAGGCAATGGCTCTAGCAGTCCCGCTGGTTTACTTTGTTCGACCTTATCTTGTTGGCAGACCAAGCAGGACTTTACGTAGGCGTTCACGTCATCCTGCAAGTTAGGCCAGTAAAATGACTGCTCAACAAGCGCTTTAGTACGAAGAGTACCTGGGTGTCCCGCCCATTTCGAATCATGGCACTCCTTCAGCACTTCCCTTCTAAGGTTTTCCCATCGGGGTACATACAACCTATCCCCAACAGTAAAGAGTAAGCCATTCTCTTGCCAGAACTTCCTTGTCTTGCCCTCCTTTGCCAGTTCAACTAGATTTTTGGCCAAGGGGTCTTGGGCAATACCGTCTCTTATCCGGTCGGGAAGGTCACACTGTACTTGGGTGATAGATGTCAGTGAGGCCTTCCGACTTAGAGCATCCGCAACAACGTTTGTTTTTCCTGGCTTATACTCCATAGTATAGTCAAATTCAGCCAAGAAGTCTTGCCACCGTGCTTGCTTCGGGGTGATCTTCTTCTGATTTTGGAAATAACTAGTCGCCACATTGTCCGTCTTGATCACGAAGTGACTCCCGAGCAAGTAGTGTCTCCACGTACGAAGACAATGGATTATTGCCGTCATTTCTTTGTCATGGACTGGGTACCGCCGTTCCTTCTCGTTTAGCTTCCGGGACTCGTATGCAACAGGATGTCCATCCTGCATTAAGACTCCTCCAATGGCATAGTCGGAGGCATCCGAATGTAACTCAAAAGGCTTTGTGTAGTCCGGAAGTTTCAGCATCGGCTCATTCATGACTGCCACCTTCAGATCCTCGAAGGATTCTTAGCACTCGTCTGTCCAATCCCACGCAACCTTCTTCCTGAGTAAGTTAGTTAATGGCGTTGCCCTCGCCGAATATCCATCAATGAATTGCCGATAGTAGTTCACCAAGCCTAAGAACGACCAAAGCTCGGAGCCGTTCTGAGGAGGCTCCCACTCGGCAATGGCCTGCACTTTCTTTGTGTCCATTAAAATCATTCCTTCTTTCACCTTGTGCCCCAAGAACATTACCTCCGTTTGGGCAAACGAGCATTTTTCCAGTTTTATGTACAACTCGTTCTCCCGCAAAGCTTGGAACATTTTTCGTAGATGTTCATCATGCTCATTCAAGGACTCGCTGTATATTACTATATCATCTAGATATACCACCACAAACTTGTCCAAGAATGAGTGAAATATCTTGTTCATGAGAGTACAGAAAGTCGCAGGTGCATTTGTCAAGCCAAAGGGCATAACCAAGAACTCAAATGAACCATACCTCATTACGCAGGTTGTTTTTGGTTCATCTCCTTCTGCAATGCGTACTTTCCAATACCCTGACCGCAAGTCTAGTTTTGAGAACCACTTTGCTTTCCCCAAGCGGTCGAATAGGTCAGACACCAAAGGTATTGGGTATTTGTTCTTAATAGTAACCTTGTTAAGCGTCCGGTAGTCAATGCACATCCGCAAGCTACCATCTTGTTTCTTCTGGAATAACACCGGAGCGCCATTAGGATAATTGGAAGGACGAATATAGCCAGCATCGAGTAAATCCTTCAACTGCCTTCGAAGTTCCTCCAACTCTGGCAGAGCCATCCGGTACGGCCCCATTGCAGGAGGCTTCGCCCCCTGTTCCAGCTCAATCTCGTGATCTACCTCCCACCTCGGTGGTAACCTTTTGGGCAACTCAGGAGGCATCACGTCCTTAAATTCGGCAAGTACTTCACCGATTTCTGCCGGGACTTCCTTGCCGGCAATTGGGTCATCCGTCTTTAGGGCAGCAAGGTATGTCTCTTGCCCCTTTTTACACCCTTTTGACACCTGTATAGCCGACAACATACGAGATTCGATCTTTCCACGAAGTAATGGAATATCGAAGGTTACCTTGTTCGGAGTGATACTCAGAATTTGGGCATCTTGGATGGTTACCGTCTTCATCCTTTCCAGGAATTCCATGCCTAGCACCATCCGATAATCATCCATTCGGACCACTGTCAAGTCAAGCTTGCCCTGCCAATCCGCCAGCTGGACCAGGACTTGCTTAGCTACGCCAATTATGGGTCTTGATGGTGTGTTTAGTGTTTTCATCCATCCCATTTCCTTAGTAACTCTTACACCCAGTCGGACCACCTCGTCCTCATCTAAGAAGTTGTGAGTGGCTCCCGTGTCTACTAAGGCCTTTGTGACTCCCTAATTTATCTTTGCCTCAACATACATGAGACCATTCCTGACCTTTTCCTCCTTGGGTACCATCACAGTTTCTTCCTTCGCCTTCATTGCATTGAGGAGTTGCATCGACCCCATCTGCATTTCTTTGGCCCGTTCCTCCTGTTGGATTATTATGGCATTTAGTGCTTTCTTCTTCGGGCACTCCTGGACGAAGTGTGGACCCCTGCATAAGAAGCACTCTCTCTTCTTGACTTCATGGGTCTTTTCTTTCCCTTTGAAGGTTGGCTTGTGTCCCGTCTTGTGAGGCCTGTCTCCCCCACTTTTTTCCTTGCCTCCCTTCTTGTCCTTTCACTGCGCGAAGTCCTTTCGGAACTCTATAATTTCTTCGGCCGCAGCAATTGCTTCCGACAGATCTTGGACCTTCTGTCTTCTCAGCTCAAGGGCTGCCCAGGACTGCAACCCGTCCAAGAAATAGAACAATCGATCCTTGTCCGACATTTCGGGAAGTTCCAACATGAGTGAGGAGAACTCATTGACATAATCCTTCACACTCCCCGATTGTTTCAGGCCACGCAGCTTTTTCATGGCCAGACTCTCGGCATTTTCCGGATAGAATTGCTTTTTCAAGTCCGCCTTGAATTCTTCCCAAGTATCTATCCGGCATGTCCCTCGTGCAATGTCTTGATGGAGCCGTCTCCACCATAAGGCAACATCATCACTTAGGTACAAGATCGCCGACTTGATCTTGTCCTCGTCATCCCTTATATGTACTGCATCCATATAGGTTTCGAGAGACCAAAGAAATTATCAAGTTCTTTAGCATTACGCTTACCCGAGTAGTTCGGAGGTTCTGGTGCCCGAATGCGCGGCGTCTCCCTTGCCATGGTGCCACCTGCCACAGCTGCCTTGCACAATGCACAATCCTCCTCGGCCTTTTCCAACCGTGCGGTCAGCTCCTCCCGCAATTTGGCGACTTCGCCAAGAAGTGTAGACTTCAACTCGTTAAGAGCAAGCAGCACCTTATCCTCAATTTCGCTGGCATTTTCTTCAAGGACATCCATCCGTTCGATGGTTTCTACAATAGCCACCTCGACCTTGGTCATCCTTGCTTCCATCGAGGATGCAAGATCCGAGGACTTGTCCCTACCACCTTTCTTGGTCTTGCGACCATCATCGCCAGTATTGTTCCCTTCGACCATGCTGCTGTTTCCGCTCATTCTCTCACTTTACCAACAAACCGGGGCACCGATACCACGTGTCACGGGCAAACTTCAGTCCGTCGAGTTATGCCGTGCGCCCCTTAGCAACTCAGTCTTTCGGCCACTAAGGCAGGCATTCCCAACCCTTGCCGGTTAAGTGCGGAAGATTGAAGTATTTTAGAGAGAGAAAGTTAGAGAGAGAAACTGCTCTTTAGAAAGGAACTTTTATTGCTCAAACTTGGATGATGTACAAATGAGGGACTTGGAGCTCCTTATATAGGTCTCCATCTACATCTTCTAGAATGTACAATAATCTACAAGTATCTAGAACATACAAGAGATTACAAGACAATCTACATCCTTCTAATCCTTTCTATGATCTTTCCAGAGGGCTTCCGGAATGTTACAACATCTATCATGTAAACATAAGAAGTCTGGAGAAGAATCTAGACCCTTCTAGAAGCTTCCAAAGCCAAAGCGTGACAAGACGGTCCGTAATGTGGACACACTTGTATTGCGCACTTTTGGTAGCTCCAGCTTTCGGTGACCGGGGTGTATGAGCGTGGATCATCGTGGGCCACTGTGGGAACCTCGACATGCGGGAAAAATGCAGCGGCGAGGGAATGCCGTTCAACCGAGGTACTAACGCCAGGAAGAGCATAGGGTGAAGGTTGATGTCGATTGGTGATGCGGTATGTGTGTGGCGCACTGCGGGCTAGCGCGAGGTGCGCGAGTGAAGAGCCTGTCCATCTGGGGATGGTGCCGTATGTGTTTGGCCACATTCGTTTTGTGTGCGTGAGGCAATACAGTGTGCGGAAAGAAACATTCTTCCCCAGCACGAGGACGTGCTGTGATTTGAGTGGGGGAGGATGTCACGACCCGATATCATACGAGGCACTCACTTAAATCATAAGCCTCGTGAGCTTACTCGTAAGCATTAGCTATCGGTTCCGGCTATGCTGTGGGGGATCGTTGGCTTGAACATGTGGTTGCGAGACAACACCACATTGCGGATTAAAGGTAATATGTCGGTATGCGAAGTAGTCCCAAACATCGTGAGGGGCAAATATCTATTGATGGCATGAATCTAAGCCAAGATCTAAAAGGTTGTCCGTCTCGGGTGAGGTACTCTCAAGCGCGCCAAGGTACTGCACCTAGGAAGTCCCGAGTGAGTGTCGAGCATGAGCAATTGTACTTCGGGCATGCGAGTGACCCTTAGTGCTAAGTGACATTGCGGGTTAAGCTTGAAGGGTATGAGATACCGGCCCTTAGTTGGTCAGAGGCAAAGGACAGGCGGGTGCCTAGCGTTTTACGCAGCACAATGGACCAGTTCATGATATCTCTAATGTTGGTATTCTATGAAATCTCGTTGATGGTAGCCGGACGGAGACTCGAAAGTCTCCTAGTCACACGGGTGATTCGTGATCCGCTGCACGAATTCGACAGCCTGAACCTCAGTGAGCCGCACCCCGTGACACTATGGCTGAGTTCAACACCTGAAGCGCCATCGATGTCCCATCACCCTCGGCATCGTCCCATGCCTTGGTGTACTCCATGGCGGCTACCCTTGGAAACTTAGAGCATTGCCTCGTCGAATGCTCCGTGCTCCAGCAAATCTCACATTTCTTTTTCTTCGGACACGCTTCTACGAGATGGTCTGCACTCCCGCACCCATGGCAAGTCCGAGCCCATCCTGACTGCTTGCCGTCCTTGGGCCTGGCCATCCTCGCGCCCCTATCCGCATTACCCTGGTACGACTTGTCCTGCGTACCGATGCCGTCCTCGTCCCTCCTGGACTCCCGTCTCTCCCCGGCTGGTTTCAACTCGATCAGCCGTTCCGCTATCGCAATCGCCTCGGACACGTTCTGTGCCTTGGCCCTCCGCACTTCCAACTTTGCCCACGGTTTTAGCCCATCCACGAACGCGAACAAAGCTTCCTGCTCACTAAGGCTAGGCAACTCCAGCACGATCTCCTAGAACTCCTTCACATAGTCCTTGATCGTCTTGCTGTGTGTCAACTCCTTCAACCTAGCCCGGACCTCAAACTCAACATTCTCTGGGTAAAACTGCCGCTTGAACTCGGCCTTGAAATCCTCCCATGTCTCCATCCGACATGTACCACGCGCGATCTCAGTTTCGTGCCTTCTCCACCATAGCAGCGCCACATCTGCTAAGAAGAATGGAGTCGTCTGCAACTTGGTCGCATCATCTGCTATCCCCAATACACCAAAGTAATGCTCCATGTTCCACAGGAAGTCGTCTACTTCCCTACCATTCTGCGATCCTTGGAACGAACACGGCCGGGGGATGTCGATTCGATGGGGTGCCACACCCCGTTGGTCCCTGCCGTGGGCCATCGCCCGCTCGTATAGTGCTGTCCTTCCTTCGATGGTCTCAATCCTCCCGATGATCTCCTCTCGAAAGGTTGCGATCATCGACCGAACCTCCTTCCTGACAGCCTCAAGGATCTCTTCACACAATTCATGTCGCAACACGTTAAGGGTGCCCGTCACCCGATTCTCAAGCTCCTCCAACGACTCGCTCATCTCCATCACCTGATCGGCCATGTTGCTCCATGCCTCAAGAGCATCTGCGTGCTTGCCCATGGTTTCCTCCAGCCGAGCCACTCGGGCTTCCATGGCAACACCTCTTTCCATGGACTTGTCCCTAGACCCTTTCCTGGATTTGTCCTTCTCCTGGCTGGGTTGAACTTTAGTGACGCTGGGCGTAGTCTCCATCGGTCTTCCTTGCACAAAACCTCTCAGCAACGTCTTAATACGGAAGCTCCTTGAACCACTAGCGTGGCTCTGATACCACTTGTCACGGGGTTGGGTTTGAGCACTCGAATGCTCTTCGGACCCGTGCGGCACTAGACTAGAATTGCCTCGATCTAGCTAGTAAGCCTTAACTCACTCAGTTGCTAAGTGTGTAAGAAGGGGTTTAAACACTTGGGAGTTGAGAGTAAAACACTTCACTATTTCACAAACACTTTACAAGAATGTTGAGTCTTTGAGGGTTGGGAGCAAATGAGCCAACCTCAAGCCTATTTATACTACTCCTAAGAACCTAGAACCTTCTACTCCACCTCCTCATTTGGAGGGTTCTAGACCTATCTACCACACTACCAATTCTAGATCCTATCTCTAGAATTATCCACACAAGTCTACACATACAAGGCTTACACACATTCTAGAGTATTCTACTAAGTACAATCTAGAATGCTCCACAATCTTCAAGTACTACATCCTTCTAGGAGGGTCCTAGAAGGTTCTTCCATTATCCCGGGCGCCCGGCCCGCACCGGCCCGTCTCAGCCCGACCACCTGGGCCCGTCTCTGCAATGTTCCAGACTCTTCCCGAACCTCCTGGACCAAGCCGGTCCGCTTCTAGCTGCTTCTGGTTGAGTCTTCCCTGCTGAGTGACTCCTCAGCTTTTCAATGTTTACTGCCCCCACAAGGCTTTTTTCGTCTAAGCCTATTATAGGGGGCAGGGTCTCCCTCGCACCTCGCGCGCGCGCCCGCGCACGCCGGCCGCACACGCCGGCCGCGCCCAGCATCCCACGCCCGCGTCCGGCCGCCCAGCTCGAGTCCTATTCCCAGAATCGGTCTTGTCCCGTCGTGCCTTGTCCCACACGACCCCTGCTCGTCCGGCCTTGCCCGCGCCCCCTGCGCTGCCGGATAGTCCCGGACATGTCCAGTCCGCAATGCCCCTTGGGCGATCCGCTTCCCACAGCGGCGTCCGTGCTCCTCCCACGGTTTCCTCGCGTGACTCTCCGTCCGGTCACGCCGTCCTGAAGGCTGACTCTTCACATGCAGCCCAATGCCATCCTTGGCGTCCTGCTCGTGACGGTCCTCGGCACCCTGTGCGACTGTCTGCGCACACCTGTCTCGTTTTCGACTATCGGTCGTGACATTCTCCCCCGCCCATTTCGTCGACGTCCTCGGCGACGTGGTGGCCCCTCGATGAACTGAACTGCTCCAAGGTGGTAACTCGGCTCCTCCTCAAGCTTCCTCACGTACTTGAGTGCCGACATAGCTTGTCCTGAAGGCTCGGTGGTCAAGCATATTTCCTGCAGCTTGGCTTGATCACACACGTACAGAGCCCTCTTGTGCGGAACTATGCCAACATTGTTCTTCCTCAGGAAGTCCATGCCCAGTATTATGTCCCGATCATCCATGCTCGTCACCTTGAAGTGCACGCGCGGTTCCCACGTGCCAATCTTTAGTCGCACCCCATTGGCCACTCCTGTAACCCGAATGGGTGGTGCATTATTCGACTTCATCCAGCCCCGTCCCTCGATGACCTGAATCCCCAACCTCTGTGCTTCAGCCTCGTCAATGTAGTTGTAATCGGCCCCTGTGTCGACCAACGCCTTGACGGGTTTCCCATTGATCAGCCCCATCGCATACATCAAGTTTCCCTCAAGCGGTGCTCCGTCCCGCGATGCCATCCCTATGTGTCACAGGGCGCTTTCCATATTATTTTGAGTACCCGAGATTGCAACGGAATTACGAAGGATCATGTTGGATAGTTTCCCTGCGACACGAATAAGGTTGGGGACGTGCGACAGTGGTCGGCGTTCGGAGTGTGTCCGTGCACGAGCAGGACCTTGTGTTGTGGAGCAGAGGGCTTTAGGAAAAGAGTTTCGTGAAATGCTTGTAATGGGGAGTTTCTTGGAGTGTTGGAAAGATCTCCGCCAAGTTTCACAACTAGACGGTTCCGTTTGAGTAGCGAACGATGCGAAGTATCGAGATGCTGCAGTGCAGTGGCATTGTAGTAGTTTCAGAATATTGCAGAGGCAATTCCTCAATCCTCGAGTATCGGATGGGGCTGAAACTTTGAGGACTTATAGATAATGTCTTAAGCTACTCTACGGTTCAAGCAGATAAGGATTTAGAGTTCATACGAGGGAGTTACACCCGATGTGCTTCCTCGGCCAGTCAATGTCTAGTACAATTACAAGGCATTATTTGTCTAAGCCTATTATAGGGGGGACAGTCCTTAGATGGGCAATGGTGGGCAAGCGGCCAGTCTTCCTCGTGCTGTCGAGCACCAAGCGTGCAATCTTCCTAGAGGTAAGGGGGGGCCTCTAGGGAGCCAACACTAAGCATTCGAAGTGTGCGAGGAGTTCCCGAGCGAGTTGAAAATCGTTAGGGCGGCGTAGGACCTTAGTGGTCTGCGTTGGGCTTAAGGTTGGCATGGAGGCTCTAGTGTGACCAGAGGGATGCCATCGGCCATATAACACTTCCTCTATGTCGATTGGGCAATTGAGGCACTCACTTAAATCATACGCCTCGTGAGCTTACTCGTAAGCATTAGCTATCGGTTCCGGCTATGTTGCGGGGGATCGTTGGCTTGTACATGTGGTTGCGAGACAACACCACATTACGGATTAAAGGTAATATGTCGGTATGTGAAGTAGTCCCAAACATCATGAGGGGCAAATATCTATTGATGGCATGAATCTAAGCCAAGATCTAAAAGGTTGTCCGTCTCGGGTGAGGTACTCTCAAGCGCGCCAAGGTACTGCACCTAGGAAGTCCCGAGTGAGTGTCGAGCATGAGGAATTGCAATTCGGGCATGCGAGTGACCCTTAGTGCCGAGTGACATTGCGGGTTAAGCTTGAAGGGTATGAGATACCGGCCCTTAGTTGGTCGGAGGCAAAGGACAGGCGGGTGCCTAGCGTTTTACGCAGCACAATGGACCAGTGCATGATATCTCTAATGTTGGTATTCTATGAAATCTCATTGATGGTAGCCGGACGGAGACTCGAAAGTGTCCTAGGCGCACGGGTGATTCGTGACCCGCTGCATGAATTCGACGGCCTTAACCTTAGTGAGCCGCACCCCGTGACAAGTGGTATCGGAGACTGGAATGTCGCATCCAGGTTTTAGTTGAGCTTTGTTGAAGATCTTTCTTCCCTTGAGAACCAGATACCAAAATTGTGCCAAATTTTTCTTATTATCCATTGTAGTGGCATTTCAGCGAAGGGCTTGCAGTGCGTTCTTACGTATTGTGGCAGAGTTGAGAATTAAGTTGGCAGTGGGACTTGAGCGAATGGTAGTACCTCGAGTTGGCTTTTCAATTGGGCGAATGGTAGTACTCTAGTTGTATGGTTTCTGTCGGTGATGTTCGAAGGCTTTGTTCGGTGCGAGTTGTTGGCATTAGTGACTCCGGCGAATGTTAGTAACCGAGTTACGACGTGTTTGATGACTATATTTTTCTCTGCCAGTACGGTTGGCAGTTGGTTAATGTGAGGGGAACATTCTCATCGGTAAATTGCGGACGCGTGAGTAATGGTGTTGGTGTAATCCAATCAGAATCAGTGTTAACCTTTTTGTGGGCTTATTAGACATCTTGATCTCCTAGAAGGAGACATGCCGGTAAGCCGGGTGCTGTGCAGTAGCCACGTCTGCCAAGTTGCAGCCATGTTTGCGTAGCGCCGCAGATTGAGAGGTGATTTGGGTTTGAGACCTATTTGGGCGAGAACTTCAGTGCGGGAAACCGCCACAGCACGTTCAGGTGCAAAGCTTGGGCTTAATCTTATTGCGCACAAGCGCCACAACACTTGAGGTGCATTGGTTACTAAGAGCTTGAATGGTTATGTGCGAAGCGCTTTCGCACATGAGGTGCAATCGTAACACAGCCACCACGGAAGTTGCAAGAGTGGAGTGTTCAGTCTTCCTGGTTCGAGTCGGGCAGATATGAGAATGGGCATGCTCCAAGTGTGGTGTTTCATGTACCAGCAGTCTATGAGGGACAAGAGATTTGGGTCTGGCCTCCCACATGAGTGGGGGAGGGCCAGACTCTCATGACGTAGTGGGATGATTCGAGAATGATGCTCCTTAAGAGGATTCCAAAGCCAGGAGTATGGGCTCTATGGTTGAGGGATTTTTCGTAAGGGACTGAGTTATATGAAGCATTGGGCTTCTTGGTTACCGAAGAGGTGTGTCCATCCAGGACACATATGTGAGGGATTCTGAGATGGCTGTTCTTGGAAGTGATTTGGAAGCCAATTAATGAGACCTATTGGTTGAAGTATTTCTGATGGGAGCAAGCCGGATGAGGTGTACTCATACAGAGTTCACAATCGTGCATTGAACAATAAGGCCAGAGGGCCAGATTACGAGTTAGGCCGGAGGGCCTGGGTTTGTGTCATCGTCTGAGTCAGAGGACCAGCGAGACCAACCTGCGAGTTTTCGTCACGCCAGGCTGAGGGCCGGTGACGCGGTGTGCCGAGAGTTAGGCATCACCTTCGAGCGGGGTAGGGTGCGTTGATCACGCGCACAGCCTTCAAGCTCCTTGCCATAGAAGTGCGGTGGCCTGAGGGCCGAGAGTTTAGTGATCTGTGACCAGCCGTGTAGGCCTCTTTCGACTTGTGCTAGAGGGCACTTGTCTTACAGAGTTTCAGATTGGGTTTGGCTCGTCCTTGATAGAATTCGGAATCCGTATTATGGGGTATGGTTAGTAAGGATTTTTGAGAGGGCAGCCGCGGTGGTGTTTTGAGCGGAGCGCAAGGCTCCTTTGGATGGGTTCTTGGTGTTAGTGAGTACTCTTAGAAGTATCATGTTATCCAGACGTTCAGGCAAATCGACCCGGTTTAATTCGGAGAACTTGTCACTAGTCTCGGACTTGACAATGAGGGAGTAGCTTGATTTGAGCTAGAGTGGCAATCTAACACCATCGGTGGGTTTTTTCGTTATATCGAGGCATGGAGAGAATGATTCTTGCCAAGATTAGAGTGGGTGTGCGCCGAAGAGAGGCAACATCCGGGAGGAGATGGAGGTAGAGTGTCGGGTTCGTTGCCCAAGTATTTTCATGATGAGATGGGCAGCGCATGTACATAGAGCAGGTTGTGCGTGCATGCGTTGATGGGGACGTCAACAGATCGAGAGGGGGAGGATGTCACAGGGCGCTTTCCATATTATTCGGAGTACCCGGGATTGCCCGTAATTACGAAGGATCATGTTGGATAGTTGCCCTGCGACACGAATAAGGTTGGGGACGTGCGACAGTGGTCGGCGTCCGAAGTGTGTCCGTGCGCGAGCAGGACCTTGTGTCGTGGAGCAGAGGGCTTTAGGAAAAGATTTTCGTGAAATGCATATAATGGGGAGTTCCTTGGAGTGTTGGGAAGATCTCCACCAAGTTTCACAACTAGACGGTTCCGTTTGAGTAGCGAACTGTCACGGCCGACAGTCGATGACGAGACAGGTGTGCGCAGACGGTCGCACAGGGTGCCGAGGGACCGGCACGAGCAGGACGCCATGGATGGCATCGGGCTGCATGTGAAGAGTCAGCCTTCAGGACAGCGTGATCGGACGGAGAATCACGCGAGAAAGCCGTGGGAGCACGGACGCCGCTGTGGGAAGCGGATCGCCCAAAGGGCATTGCGATGTGACATGTCCGGATCGTCCCGGCAGCCATAGGGGCGCGGGCAAGGCCGGACGAGCAGCAGTCGTGTGGGACAAGGCACGACGGGACAAGGTCGAGTCTGGGAACAGGACTCGATCTGGGCGTCCGGACGCGGGCGTGGGATGCCGGGCGCGGCCGGCGTGCAAGGGCGCGCGTGCGCGAGGTGCGAGAGAGACCCTCCTCCCTTATAATAGGCTTAGACGGAAAAAGCCTTGTGGGGGCAGTAGACATTGAAAAGCCGAGGAGCCACTCAGCAGGAAAGACTCGACCGGAAGCAACTAGAAGCGGACCGGCTTGGTACAGGAGGTTCGGGAAGAGTCTGGAACAATGCAGAAACGGGCCCAGATGGTCAGGGCCGAGACGGTCCGGTGCGGGCCGGGATGGGCCGATGCGGGCCGGGACGGATAGAGGCGGGCCGAGCGCCCGAGATGATGGAAGAACCTTCTACGACCCTCCTAGAAGGATGTAGCACTTGAAGGTTGTGGAGTATTCTAGATTGTACCTAGTCTTCTACTTGTAGAATACTCTAGACTTGTGTTTGTAAGTCTTGTATGTAGATAAGTGTGGATGATTCTAGAGATAGGTTCTAGAATAGGATAGAAGTATGTGGATGTTCTAGAGTCCTCCAAATGAGGAGGTGGATAGAAGGATCTAGGTTCTTAGGAGTAGTATAAATAGGCTTGAGGTTGGCTCATTTGCTCCCAACCCTCAAAGACTCAACATTCTTGTATTGTAAGTGTTTGTGAAATAGTGAAGAGTTTTCTCTCAACTCCCAAGTGTAAACCCCTTCTTTCAAACTTAGCAACCGAGTGAGTTAAGGCTTACTAGCTAGATCGAGGCAATTCTAGTCTAGTGCCGCACAGGTCCGAAGAGTTTTCGAGTGCTCAAACCCAACCCCGTGACAAGTGGTATCGGAGCCACGCTAGTGGTTCAAGGAGATTCCGCATTGAGACATTGCTGAGAGGTTTTGTGCAAGGAGGACCGATGGATACTACGTCCAGCATCACCAAAGTTCAACCCGGCCAGGAGAAGGACAAGTCCAGGAAAGGGTCTAGGGACAAATCCGTGGAAAGAGGTGTTGCCATGGAAGCACGAGTGGCTCGGCTGGAGGAAACCATGGGCAGACACGAAGATGCTCTCGAGGCATGGAGCAGAGTGGCCGACCAGTTGACGGAGATGAGCGAGTCGTTGGAGGAGCTTGAGAACCGGGTGACGGGCACCCTTAACGCGTTGCGACGCGAGTTGTGTAAAGAGATCCTTGAAGCTGTCAGGAAGGAGGTTCGGTCGATGATCGCAGCCTTTCGAGAGGAGATCATAGGGAGGATCGAGACCATCGAAGGAAGGACAGCACTGTACGAGCGGGCGATGGTCCACGGCAGGGACCAGCGGGGTGCGGCACCCCATCCAATCGACATCCCCCAGCCGTGTTCGTTCCAAGGATCGAGGAATGGTAGGGAAGTGGATGACTTCATGTGGAACATGGAGCGTTACTTTGGTGCATCGGGGATAGCAGATGATGCGACCAAGTTGCAGACGGATCCATTCTTCTTAGCAGATGTGGCGCTGCTATGGTGGAGAAGTCGCGAAACAGAGATCGCGCGTGGTACATGTCGGATGGAGACATGGGAGGATTTCAAGGCCGAGTTCAAGCGGCAGTTTTACCCGGAGAATGTTGAGTTTGAGGTCCGGGCTAGGTTGAAGGAGTTGACACACAACAAGGCGATCAAGGACTATGTGAAGGAGTTCCAGGAGATCGTGCTGGAGTTGCCTAGCCTTAGTGAGCAGGAAGCTTTGTTCGCGTTCGTGGATGGACTGAAACCGTGGGCAAAGTTGGAGGTTCAGAGGGCCAAGGCACAGAATGTGTCCGAGGCGATTGCGATAGCGGAACGGCTGATCGAGTTAAAACCAGCCGGGGAGAGCCGAAAGTCCAGGAGGGACGAGGACGGCATCGGTACGCAGGACAAGTCGTACCAGGGTAATGCGGATAGGGGCGCGAGGATGGCTGTGCCAGTGCACGGCAAGCAACGGGGTGGACTCGGACTTGCCATGGGTGCGGGAGTGCAGACCATCTCGTAGCAGCGTGTCCGAAGAAGAAGAAATGTGAGATTTGCTGGAGCACGGAGCATTCGACGAGGCAATGCTCGAAGTTTCCGAGGGTAGCCGCCATGGAGTATACCAAGGCACGAGACGATGCCGAGGGTGATGGGAC
Organism: Orobanche coerulescens; assembly: GCA_033398695.1. Taxonomy (NCBI): domain Eukaryota; kingdom Viridiplantae; phylum Streptophyta; class Magnoliopsida; order Lamiales; family Orobanchaceae; genus Orobanche; species Orobanche coerulescens. The sequence goes on along the minus strand of CM065810.1, from coordinate 80,055,959 downwards.
ATCGATGGCGCTTCAGGTGTTGAACTCAGCCATAGTGTCAAGGGATGCCCGCGACCCCAGGCGGTATTACCTGATCAACGGCCATTCATGGGCCCACTTGCATCTTTGTGGGATGCCGAGTCCCATCGCACTTCAAGTTATCATCTATAGTGTAGGGCTTTACTTTATTTTTCCTTGTAATGTTGTAATAGCTAGTTAGTGCTTGTTCAGCTTTTCAATATCTACTGTTGTCATTAGCCTTTATTTTTCTAAGCCTATTATAGGGGGGAAGAGTGTATTGAAGAGTTGTAGTACGAATTGGCTAGTTTGCTAAGACCCTCCTATCCGTGTATGCTTGTAATCATTGTTGCCTATTGTAATCATTCATTGTATTAATACAAATCGATTTTCATCTTCAATTTTGCTGTGCCACTAAAACGCCTCGGCGTGATTGCGTCGCATTAGCACCAACGCTCGAACGAGTTAGGCGGACATAGTCGGGTAAATTGACTACTAGCCGCACGGTGCGCGTACATTATATACAAACTATAAGCGCCCCGTGACAGGTGGTATCGGAGACCAGGTTAAGGTCGAAAGAATGGAATCGGGTAACGAGACGGAAGTCCCTAGAAAGCAGGGCAAGAAAAAGGATGACGGAAAGAGGAAAGAGGCCGAGGCCTCTAAAGCCCAATTCGATAATCCAGAGCAAGAGTGCTCTAGATTGAGATATGTTGTCGAGACTTTAGAGGAGAAGGTCGAGACCCTCGAGGCGGAGAATGAAGACCTCCGAGCCCAGTTGGGCGAATGCAGAGAAGTCTGCCGAACCCTTGCAGAAGAAATGGGAGCCAACAATATGGCTGAAATGAGACGCGAGATGGAAGCAATGAGCATCCAGATTGGATTGCTTCAAAGAGCAGGGAACAACACACCCCATGTTGCTCAAGAACCTATTACGAGAATTCGGATCCCCGAACCAAGTTCCTATAGTGGAACCCGAGATGCCAAGGAAGTTGAGAACTTCTTATTCGACATGGAACAATACTTCCATGCCGCTAATGTTTTGGACGAAGCGAGAAAGGTGTCAACCGCCACAATGTATTTGATCGATGATGCCAAATTGTGGTGGCACACCAAATATGCGGACATTCAGGCTCAACGAGTAAGAATTGACACTTGGGAACAACTGCGAGAAGCCATCAGGCAACAATTCTTCCCATAGAATGTTGAGTACAATGCAAGAAGGGCCTTGCGAGATTTGAAGCACACCAGTCTTATTCGAGATTACGTGAAGGCATTTTCGACACATATGTTACACATTAGTGATATGTCGGAGAATGACCAGTTGTTTACGTTCCTGGAAGGGTTGAAACCATTTGCTCGTACGGAGCTTCTGCGCCAACAAGTCACAGACCTCAGTACCGCCATGGGAGCGGCAGAAAGATTAATGGATTACACGTCGGAACCTCGAAAGGATCATCCCGTAACAACAAACATGGCACCGTCCCGAAGTGTAATGCCAAGACCGTTCAAACCTAACTTGAGTCGGAGTGTAGGGGATCGGCAAACCTATACTCAAGGAAGTTCATATGGGAGCACGAATCGTAGCAAACCTACAGAAGGTCAGTAGGCCCCTTCCCAATGGATCGTTAAATGTTTCCTATGTGATGGGCCTCATTTTCTCAGTAATTGTCCGAAGAGGCAACTTTTGAGCGCCTTAACAAGTGCCGCAAAATCGAGTTCGCAACCGAAAGAAGAGTTGCAAGTTCCAGATGATGAAGGAAGATCGGAAGATGAGGAAAACCTTGGGTCCATCAATCAATGGTGCAACTCGTTAACCCATCAGGTGATAGCTAAGGCAAGAGTGCCAACAAAAGCTAGAAAACCCATACCTGCTCTCACGACAGGTGGTCCCGATAAGAGAAAAAAGGGATTAATGTTTGTTGATGTTAAAATCAATGGGAAAAATATTCGTGCTATGATAGACTCGGGTGCCACCCATAATTATCTGGCGAGCACCGAAGTGGAGAGACTTGGACTGTTGTTAGAGAAAGGAGTGGGTCGAGTTAAAGCCGTAAACTCTCCGGCAAAACCAATAGCGGGGATTGCCAAGGCTGTTCGAATTAAGGTAGGAGCCTTCGAAGGTAGGGCCGACCTATCTGTTGTGGAGATGGATGACTACAAATTAATACTCGGGCTCAAGTACATGCGTGACACTCAAACCCTAGTCATGCCGTATGCTGATGCACTCTTGGTTTTGGGGGATAAACCACATATTATCCCAAAAATTAGCGCAACCAAAGGGCAAAGTAACCTATCCGCATTACAATTCAAGAAGGGATGCAGGCATGGGGAACCGTCCTTCCTGTGCGCCTTGCAATTCGACGAAGTAGAGGAGTTGTCAGGTCCTATCCCTGATGCTGTGAAGCACCACCTAAACGAATTTGAAGATGTTATGCCCGACGAATTGCCTCGGAAGCTTCCACCTAAGAGGGCGGTCGATCATGAGATTGAGTTGGTGCCGGGCACAAAACCTCCTGCCCGAGCCCCTTATCGTATGTCGCAACCTGAGCTTATGGAGCTCAGAAAGCAGTTAAAAGAGATGTTGGAATGTGGTATGATCCAACCGGCGAAATCACCGTATGGAGCTCCTGTTCTCTTTCAGAAAAAGTCGGATGGAACTCTGCGATTGTGTTGTGATTATCGTGCTCTAAATAAAATTACGGTGAAGAATGTGTATCCTATTCCGCTCGTAGCAGATTGCTTCGACCGACTCAGTGGAGCGGAGTACTATACAAAGATCGATCTGAGATCAGGTTATTGGCAAGTTCGCATCAAGGAGAGAGATGAGGTAAAAACGACGATTGTCACACGTTACGGGGCCTTCGTATTCTTGGTCATGCCCTTTGGCCTAACAAACGCCCCAGCAACTTTTAGCACCTTGATGAATCAAGTTCTCCAAGGGTTCTTGGACGAGTTTGTCGTGGTATACCTGGATGATATTGTTATATACAGCCGAACCTTGGAAGAACATGTGGAACATTTGAGAATGGTTCTTACTAGGCTTCGTGAGCACGAACTATATGTTAAGCTGTCGAAGTTCTCATTTGCCCAGAAGCGGATCAGTTTCTTATGTCATATCGTTGAGTGTGGCAATATTCGTATGGATCCGAGAAAAATACGAGCAATTCAAGAATGGAAACCACCAACCAATGTACATGAAGTACGGTCATTTCTAGGGTTGGCGAATTACTATAGAAGATTTGTGATGGGGTATGCCGGAATAGCAAGACCCCTAACCGATTTGACAAGAAAGACGGAAGTTTGGAATTGGTCACCGGAATGCCAAAATGCCTTCGACAACTTAAAGAAGGCCATCCTAACAGACCCGGTCCTCGCACTACCAGATCTATCCAAACCTTTTGTGGTTGAAATGTATGCTTAAGATATTGCACTAGGAGGAGTTTTAGTGCAAGATGGCCATCCTGTTGCCTTCGAGAGTAAGAAACTTAAGGATGTCGAGAGGCGTTACACGGTGCATGAGAAAGAGCTTTTAGCAGTGGTCCATTGCCTTCGACTTTGTAGACATTACTTATCGGGGTTGCCGTTTATTGTAAAAACTGACAACATTACTGTTAGTCACTTTCTGTCCTAGCCAAAGCTTACTGGGAAACAAGCGAGATGGCAGGAACTATTGTCCGAGTTCAACTTTGTGATTGAGTATCGTGTCGGTTCTAGTAATCAGGTGGCGGATGCCCTGAGCCGAAGATCCGACTCCGGCCGTTTCTACAAGTCGCGCCGCTTTCCTCGAGTCAGGTGAGCACTCCATTAAAAGATCGAATACGAGAACTAATGGGAGCCGACGCAGCGGCTCAATGTTTGGTAAATCTTATCCGCCAGGGTACAACACGAAGATTTTGGCTAGAGGATGGCCTCTTATGGACCAAGGGGATACGACTCTATGTACCTATAGGTGGCGATATGAGGAAAACTATTATTGCGGAATGTCACGGCACTCTCTGGGCGGGCCACCCAGGAGAGGAGCGCACTGTGGCCTTAGTTCAACGAGCTTACTATTGGCCCCAAATGCGGGACGACATTGAGATGTTTGTCCGCACCTACTTGGTGTGCCAACAAGATAAACCTGATCGACAAAAGAAGGCAGGCTTGCTGGAACCACTACTCATTCCTGTCAGGGCTTGGGAAAGTGTTTCAATGGATTATATCACCAGTCTACCAAAAGTTGGGGATCTTGATGCCATTATTGTTGTGGTAGACCGGTTCTCCAAATATGGTACATTTATAGCAGCACCCAAGATAGTTTCGGCGGAAGAGACAGCTCAGCTCTTTTTCAAGCATATTGTTAAGTATTGGGGACTGCCGAGGGACATTGTTAGTGACCGAGACACCCGGTTTACTAGTAACTTTTGGACCGAGCTCTTCAAACTACTCGGCTCCAAGTTGAATATGAGCTCTAGCTTCCACCCACAATCTGATGGCCAAACTGAAAGATTTAACTCAATGTTGGAGGAATATCTTCGACATTTTGTGAGCACTAATCAGAAGGACTGGGTGAAGCTTTTGGATGTTGCTCAACTGTGTTTCAATGCTCAAAAATGCTCTACCACCAATAAGAGTGCTTTTGAAATTTGTAATGGGCAGCAGCCACTCCTCCCGCACAATATTGATACTGTTCCACAAAATGCCAGGCCTACTTCGGCACAAACATTTTCCCTTGAATGGGAACAAATCTTGATTTGGCCCGTGGCTACCTGGAGAAGGCTCAAAAGCGGATGAAAAAATATGCTGATCTTAAATGCCGCTTTGTTGAATACTGTGTGGGTGACAAGGTAATGGTGAAGGTCCCGAACCAGAGTTCCTCCAGGGCAACACGGGGGAGAGATTCACGACTAATGCAAAAATATATTGGGCCCCTAAACATTCTCAAAAGAGTCGGAAATGTAGCCTACAAGCTTGAGTTACCCCAATGGTGGCGCATTCATAATGTCTTTCATGTCACCAACCTGCCATATCAGTGCATAAAGAGGACACCACACGCAACCTGCCCAACCGTCCACAACTGAAACTACGCAACTTGGGGAATAGGGTGGCCGAAGCTATTATCGACCATCGTGATGCAGGGCTGAGAAAGAAGCTATACAAAGAATATTTGGTGAAATGGAAGGGTTGCAGTATGGAGGAGAACACTTGGGAGAGGGCGACAACACTTAAAGCTTTTCAACCACTACTGGATGCTTATCTCACATCTATGGCGCCGGGGACGTCACCAACTTAGAGGGGGGAGTGCTGTCACGGGATGCCCGCGACCCCAGGCGGTATTACCTGATCAACAGCCATTCATGGGCCCACTTGCACCTTTGTGGGATGCCGAGCCTCATCGCACTTCAAGTTATCATATATAGTGTAGGGCTTTACTTTATTTTTCCTTGTAATGTTATAATAGCTAGTTAGTGCTTGTTCAGCTTTTCAATATCTACTGTTGTCATTAGCCTTTATTTTTCTAAGCATATTATAGGGGGAAGAGTGTACTGAAGAGTTGTAGTACGAATTGGCTATTTTGCTGAGACCCTCCTATCCGTGTATGCTTGTAATCATTGTTGCCTATTGTAATCGTTCATTGTATTAATACAAATCGATTTTCATCTTCAATTTTGTTGTGCCACTAAAACGCCTCGGCGTGATTGCGTCACATTAGCACCAACGCTCGAACGAGTTAGGCGGATGTAGTCGGGTAAATTGACTACTAGCCGCATGGTGCGCGTACATTATATACAAACTATAAGCGCCCCGTGACACATAGGGATGGCATCGCGGGACGGAGCACCACTTGAAGGAAACTTGATGTATGCGACGGGGCTGATCAATGGGAAACCCGTCAAGGCGTTGGTCGACACAGGGGCCGATTACAAGTACATTGACGAGGCTGAAGCACAGAGGTTGGGGCTTCAGGTCATCGAGGTACGGGGCTGGATGAAGTCGAATAATGCACCACCCGTTCAGGTTACAGGAGTCGCCAATGGGGTGCGACTAAAGATTGGCACGTGGGAACCGCGCGTGCACTTCAAGGTGATGAGCATGGATGATCGGGACATAATACTGGGCATGGACTTCCTGAGGAAGAACAATGTTGGCGTAGTTCCGCACAAGAGGGCGCTGTACGTGTGTGATCAAGCCAAGCTGCAGGAAATACGCTTGACAACAGAGCCTTCGAGATAAGCTATGTCGGCACTCAAGTACGTGAGGAAGCTTGAGGAGGAGCCGAGTTACCACCTTGGAGCAGTTCGGTTCATCGAGGGGCCGCCACGTTGCCGAGGACGTCGACGAAATAGGCGGGGGAGAATGTCACGGCCGACAGTCGACGACGAGACAGGTGTGCGCAGACGGTCGCACAGGGTGCCGAGGGACCGGCACGAGCAGGACGCCATGGATGGCATCGGGCTGCATGTGAAGAGTCAGCCTTCAGGACGGCGTGATCGGACGGAGAATCACGCGAGTAAGCCGTGGGAGCACGGACGCCGCTGTGGGAAGCGGATCGCCCAAGGGGCACTGCGGACATGTCCGGATCGTCCCGGCAGCATAGGGCGCGGGCAAGGCCGGACGAGCAGCAGTCGTGTGGGACAAGGCACGACGGGACAAGGTCTAGTCTGGGAACAGGACTCGAGCTGGGCGGCCGGACGCGGGCGTGGGATGCCGGGCGCGGCCGGCGTGCGCGGGCGCGCATGCGCGAGGTGCGAGAGAGACCCTCCCCCATATAATAGGCTTAGACGGATAAAGCCTTGTGGGGGCAGTAGACATTGAAAAGCTGAGGAGCCACTCAGCAGGAAAGACTCGACCGGAAGCAACTAGAAGCGGACCGGCTTGGTACAGGAGGTTCGGGAAGAGTCTGGAACAATGCAGAGATGGGCCGGTGCGAGCCGGGACGTGCCGGTGCGGGCCGGGACATGCCGATGCGGGCCGGGACGGATAGAGGCGGGCCGAGCGCCCGAGATGATGGAAGAACCTTCTAGGACCCTCCTAGAAGGATGTAGCACTTGAAGGTTGTGGAGTATTCTAGATTGTACCTAGTCTTGTACTTGTAGAATACTCTAGACTTGTGTTTGTAAGTCTTGTATGTATATAAGTGTGGATGATTCTAGACATAGGTTCTAGAATATGATAGAAGTATGTGGATGTTCTAGAGTCCTCCAAATGAGGAGGTGGATAGAAGGATCTAGGTTCTTAGGAGTAGTATAAATAGGCTTGAGGTTGGCTCATTTGCTCCCAACCCTCAAAGACTCAACATTCTTGTATTGTAAGTGTTTGTGAAATAGTGAAGAGTTTTCTCACAACTCCCAAGTGTAAACCCCTTCTTTCATACTTAGCAACCGAGTGAGTTAAGGATTACTAGCTAGATCGAGGCAATTCTAGTCTAGTGCCGCACGGGTCCGAAGAGTTTTCGAGTGCTCAAACCCAACCCCGTGACAGAACGATGCGAAGTATCGAGATGCTGCAGTGCAGTGGCATTGTAGTAGTTTCAAAATATTGCAGAGGCAATTCCTCACTCCTCGAGTATCGGATGGGGCTGAAACTTTGAGGACTTATATATAATGTTGTAAGCTACTCTACGGTTCAAGCGGATAAGGATTTATAGTTCGTATGAGGGAGTTACACCCGCTGTGCTTCCTCGGCCAATCAATGTCTAGTGCAATTACAAGGCATTATTTGTCTAAGCCTATTATAGGGGGGACAGTCCTTAGATGGGCAATGGTGGGCAAGCGGTCAGTCTTCCTCGTGATATCGAGCACCAAGCATGCAATCTTCCTAGAGGTAAGGGGGTGGCCTCAAGGGAGCCAACTCTAAGCATTCGAAGTGTGCGAGGAGTTCCCGAGCGAGTTTGAAATCGTTAGGGCGGCGTAGGACCTTAGTGGTCTGCGTTGGGCTTAAGGTTGGCATGGAGGCTCTAGTGTGACCGGAGGGATTCCGTCGGCCATATAACACTTCCTCTATGTCGATTGGGCAATCGAGGCACTTACTTAAATCATATGCCTCGTGAGCTTACTCGTAAGCATTAGCTATCGGTTCCGGCTATGCTACGGGGGATCGTTGGCTTGTACATGTGGTTGCGAGACAACACCACATTGCGGATTAAAGGTAATATGTCGGTATGCGAAGTAGTCCCAAACATCGTGAGGGCCAAATATCTATTGATGGCATGAATCTAAGCCAAGATCTAAAAGGTTGTCCGTCTCGGGTGAGGTACTCTCAAGCGCGCCAAGGTACTGCACCTAGGAAGTCCCGAGTGAGTGTCGAGCATGAGGAATTGCACTTCGGGCATGCGAGTGACCCTTAGTGCCGAGTGACATTGCGGGTTAAGCTTGAAGGGTATGAGATACCGGCCCTTAGTTGGTCGGAGGCAAAGGACAGGTGGGTGCCTAGCGTTTTACGCAGCACAATGGACCAGTGCATGATATCTCTAATGTTGGTATTCTATGAAATCTCATTGATGGTAGCTGGACGGTGACTCGAAAGTCTCCTAGTCACACGGGTGATTCGTGATCCGCTGCACGAATTCGACAGCCTGAACCTCAGTGAGCCGCACCCCGTGACACTATGTCTGAGTTCAACACCTGAAGCGCCATCGATGTCCCATCACCCTCGGCATCGTCCCATGCCTTGGTGTACTCCATGGCGGCTACCCTTGGAAACTTCGAGTATTGCCTCGTCAAATGCTCCGTGCTCCAGCAAATATCACATTTATTTTTCTTCGGACACGCTGCTACGAGATGGTCTGCACTCCCGCACCCATGGCAAGTCCGAGCCCATCCTGACTGCTTGCCGTCCTTGGGCCTGGCCATCCTCGCGCCCCTATCCGCATTACCCTGGTACGACTCGTCCTGCGTACCGATGCCGTCCTCGTCCCTCCTGGACTTCCGTCTCTCCCCGGCTGGTTTCAACTCGATCAGCCGTTCCACTATCGCAATCGCCTCGGACATGTTCTGTGCCTTGGCCCTCTGCACTTCCAACTTTGCCCATGGTTTTAGCCCATCCACGAACGCGAACAAAGCTTCTTGCTCACTAAGGCGAGGCAACTCCAGCACGATCTCCCAGAACTCCTTCACATAGTCCTTGATCGTCTTGCTGTGTGTCAACTCCTTCAACCTAGCCCGGACCTCAAACTCAACATTCTCTGGGTAAAACTGCCGCTTGAACTCGGCCTTGAAATCCTCCCATGTCTCCATCCGACATGTACCACGCGCTATCTGATACGAATTATCCGGGAAGAGGAGGATGCGTATCGTTCGGAGTGTTTGTAGGAATATCGTAGCGGAAGGCTTTTTACGAGTATGGTGTTTTTGGATGTATTTTGTGGGAGTAATATCGAATATGACAATGAAAATTCGAACAAATGGAAAATGGAAGTAATATCGGGAAAAAGTGATAAAATCGATCAAGAAGACTTGAACGATCAAGAACAAGGGTTTATCGAATTAGACCTATAACTCGATAAGGTGATTTCTTCCCAAGACCTATTGAGAATCAATCGGATTAGTATTCGAAAACGCGTCGAATAAAAATCAAGGTTCGGTAAAATCATTTACCAATGATAAAAACACAAAGTGTATTCTTTCACATTCAAATTCATAATACTATATATTTTACAAGGCTAAGTGAAGACTACTTATAGGAGTGAAGTCTTCAACTTAAGGAATCAAACAAAAAGTAAATTAATTCAAAGATTACAAAATCTTTGAATAATCAAAACAAATCAAATAAAATACAAACAAGAAACATCAATCACAAAATATGGGAACACAATCCCTAAAATAAGTAAAGAAAGGAAAAGAGAAGACAAAACACACAAAAATCAGCAATTAAAAAAAGTAGGCTAGCTGCCGGACACGGGCCGTGTCGCTTGACACGGCCGCGGCGCGCATCTGGCCGGCAGTGACTCGACCGTGTCCGACTGACACGGTCGTGGCGCGACAGGGACGTCCGACAGCGACTCGTCCGATAGTGACTCGGCACGGGCGCGGCGCGACAAGGACGTTTGGCAGGACTCGACACGGGCGCGGTGCGACAAGGACCGGCAGTGACTCGACCGTGCGGCGTGACAAGGACGTTTGGCAGGACTCGACACGGGCGCGGCGCGACAAGGACCGGCAGTGACTCGACCGTGCGGCGTGACAAGGACGTTTGGTAGGACTCGACCGTGTCGCCTGGCACGGTCGGGTTGGTCGGACAGCGAGATCTCCTTATCCGGAAGAGTGTGACTCGACCGTGTCGGACGACACGGTCGGGTTCGGCCGACAGTCAGTTTCACAATTCTGGGACATCTCGGCACGGGCCGTGCCGGACGACACGGTCATGTCTGGCCGGCAGTGCTCGGCATTTTCCGGCAGGTGCAATATTTTCCGGCAGACTCAAAATTTTCCGGCAGGCGGCGACATTTTCCGGCAGGTTGTGTCTTTTTCCGGCTTGTGTCCGTTTTCTCGCCTAAAAATGTTTCCGTACGTGCATGACGCGTTGTAAGTCTGTTTATTTTGATCCTTGCTCCGTCTTTTTTATTTGGACTAGTCAATTCCGTATCATCCCCTCCCCCTTTAAAGGGAATTGTCCTCAATTCCGAACTTCCTTCGTCGTCAAGATAATTAATTAAAGCTTCTAAGTACTTGATCTCGAAAATGTCCGCAGTACGTACATGGCCCAAAATCTTGAGACGATAGGTAGTGGGGGGCCCTCGAGAATCACCAACAAAATAACTATCATTATTAATAAAATAATAATAATTACTCCGCCCGGTAATACTGATATCATGAAATGAGTGGACATCTGAAATGGGACGCACGGTTAATTTCACATCGGGTTCATCCTCCAGAATTGGAAACACTGATAATTCCACATCGGGTTCATCATCAAGAATGGGAAACACATGATTTATTACGGACTCCTCTTCGTCAATTGGTTCTGCATCAAAGACCGGTGGCCCTTCATAATCCGACCCAATTTCCATGACACTAAAAGGCTCCTCATCATTAAAATAATTTGGTCCGTTTTGGTCAATTTGGCCAACACAACCAACTGACCCATGCTCAAAGTAGCAAGATCCAGGTTCGTCGACTAGGGAGACACGGCTCAACTCATCTTCTTCGTTGAATTGCTCCGTTGAAAACTCTGTCTTGTCTACTTCATTAAAAATAGTGGTAGGGACATCGTCTTCGTCAAAAAAAACTTCACTGGAAATTCTTCGATGAAAAAAAATCTTTGATCAAAGGTTGGCGGAGGGGCGTCGAAGGATTGGTGGTGGGGAAACAACGACTGGTGATAAGATGCTGCTTTGAACCTTCACTTGAAATATTTTCTGAATTTTTGCCAATCTGTAATTTTAGGCTTACGTTGTTGTGAACGGGACTGTTTCAATTTTTGCCACCAGAAGGCGGCGCTACCGCGGAGGCGCCTTGCCACCAACGAAACACGGTGGTTGATCGGGGCAGCCTTGAAGTCCGAGTGCTCCTCACAAGCATGGAGCCAATCTATGCACGCATCTGGATTACTATCTCTGTAAAATTCCGGTATGCTGCGGAATTTGGCCTAGAAATCAATATCGTTGGCATCGTCTCTGCGTCTTTCTTGTATACGTTGCTCCGGTAAGCCGTTTAGTGCGTCACGGAGTTTCATCAAGAAATTGAGATCGGAGAAATCCATAACAAGAGTCAAGATATAGTTCTTCACAAGAAATCGTTGAAGAAAATCGCCCAAGGAGATGACCCTGGGCTCTGATACCACTTATGATACGAATTATCCGGGAAGAGGCGGATACGTATCGTTCGGAATGTTTGTAGGAATATCGTAGCGGAACGCTTTTTACGATTATGGTGTTTTTGGATGTATTTTGTGGGAGTAATATCGAATATGACAATGAAAATTCGAACAAATGGAAAATGGAAGTAATATCGGGAAAAAGTGATAAAATCGATCAAGAAGACTTGAACGATCAATAACAAGGGTTTATCGAATTAGACCTATAACTCGATAAGGTGATTTCTTCCCAAGACCTATTGAGAATCAATCGGATTAATATTCGAAAACGCGTCGAATAAAAATCAAGGTTTGGTAAAAATCATTTACCAATGATAGAAACACAAAGTGTATTCTTTCACATTCAAATTCATAATACTATATATTTTGCAAGGCTAAGTGAAGACTACTTATAGGAGTGAAGTCTTCAACTTAAGGAATCAAACAAAAAGTAAATTAATTCAAAGATTACAAAATCTTTGAATAATCAAAACAAATCAAATAAAATACAAACAAGAAACATCAATCACAAAATATGGGAACACAATCCCTAAAATAAGTAAAGAAAGGAAAAGAGAAGACAAAACACACAAAAATCAGCAATTAAAAAAGTAGGTCAAGCCGCTGACACGGCCGTGTCGCTTGACACGGCCGCGGCGCGCATCTGGCCGGCAGTGACTCGACCGTGTCCAACTGACACGGTCGCGGAGCGATAGGGACGTCCGACAGCGAATTGTCCGACAGTGACTCGGCACGGGCGCGGCGCGACAAGGACGTTTGGCAGGACTCGACACGGGCACGGCGCGACAAGGACCGGCAGTGACTCGACCGTGCGGCGTGACAAGGACGTTTGGCAGGACTCGACACGGGCGCGGCGCGACAAGGACCGGCAGTGACTCGACCGTGCGGCGTGACAAGGACGTTGCGAGACTCGACCGTGTCGCCCGGCACGGTCGGGTTGGTCTGACAAATGAGATCTCCTTATCCTAAGAGTGTGACTCGACCGTGCCTGGACGACACGGTCGGTTTCGGCCGATCGATTTCACAATGCAGGACATCTCGGCACGGCCGTGCTTGACGACACTGGTCGGGTCCGGCCGGGCGTTTCGCCATTTTCCGGCAGGTGCGATATTTTCCGGCAGACTCGACATTTTCCGGCAGGCGGCGACATTTTCCGGCAGGTTGTGTCTTTTTTCGGCTTGTGTCCGTTTTCTCGCCTAAAAATGTTGTCGTACGTGCATGACGCGTTGTAAGTCCGTTTATTTTGATCCTTGCTCCGTCTTCTTTATTTGGACTAGTCAATTCCGTATCACTATCTCAGTTTCGCGCCTTCTCCACCATAGCAGCGCCACATCTGCTAAGAAGAATGGAGTCGTCTGCAACTTGGTCGCATCATCTGCTATCCCCGATGCACCAAAGTAATGCTCCATGTTCCACATGAAGTCGTCCACTTCCCTAGCATTCTGCGATCCTTGGAACGAACACGGCCGGGGGATGTCGATTCGATGGGGTGCCACACCCCGCTGGTCCGTGCCGTGGGCCATCGCCCGCTCGTACAGTGTTGTCCTTCCTTCGATGGTCTCAATCCTCCCAATGATCTCCTCTCGAAAGGCTGCGATCATCGACCGAACCTCCTTCCTGACAGCCTCAAGGATCTCTTCACACAACTCGTGTCGCAACGCGTTAAGGGTGCCCGTCACCCGATTCTCAAGCTCCTCCAACGACTCGCTCATCTCCGTCATCTGATCGGCCACGTTGCTCCATGCCTCAAGAGCATCTTGTCACGGCCGACAGTCGACGACGAGACATGGGTGCGCAGACGGTCGCACAGGGTGCCGAGGGACAGGCACGAGCAGGACGCCATGGATGGCATCGGGCTGCATAGGGATATTCAGCCTTCAGGACGGCATGATCGGATGGAGAATCACGCGAGTAAGCCGTGGGAGCACGGACGCCGCTGTGGGAAGCGGATCGCCCAAGGGGCATTCCGGACTGGACATGTTCGGGACTGTCCGGCAGCGCTGGGGGCGCGGGCAAGGCCGGACGAGCAAAGGTCGTGTGGGACAAGGCACGACGGGACAAGGCCGAGTCTGGGAACAAGATTCGAGCTGGGCGGCCGGACGTGGGTGTGGGATGCCGGGTGCGGCCGGCGTGCACGGGCGCACGCTCGTGAGATGCGAGAGAGACCCTCCCCCCCCTATAATAGGCTTAGACGGAAAAAGCCTTGTGGGGGCAGTAGACATTGAAAAGCTGAGGAGCCACTCAGCAGGAAAGACTCGACCGGAAGCAACTAGAAGCGGACCGGCTTGGTCCAGGAGGTTCGGGAAGAGTCTGGAACATTGTAGAGACGGGCCCAGATGGTCGGGCCGAGGCGAGCCTGTGCGGGCCGGGACGGGCAGAGACGGGCCGGGCGCCCAGAATGGAATAGAAGCCTCTAGGAAACTCCTAGAAGGATGTAGTGCTGGAATAATATAGAGTATTCTAGATGATTGTATGTCTTGTACTTGTAGAATACTCTAGACATATGTTTGTAAGTATTGTATGTGTAGACTTGTGTGGATAATTCTAGAGATAGGTTCTAGAATATGATAGAAGAATGTGGATTGTATAGGATGTTCTAGAGTCCTCCAAATGAGGAGGTGGATAGAAGTTTCTAGGTCCCTAGGAGTAGTATAAATAGGCTTGAGGTTGGCTCATTTGCACTCAACCCTCAAAGACTCAACATTCTTGTATTGTAAGTGTTTGTGAAATAGTGAAGTGTTTTCTCTCAACTCCCAAGTGTTTAACCCCCTTCTTTCACACTTAGCAACCGAGTGAGTTAGGCTTACTAGCTAGATCGAGGCAATTCTAGTCTAGTGCCGCATGGGTCCGAGGAGCTTTCGAGTGCTCAAACCCAACCCCGTGACAAGTGGTATCAGAGCCACACTAGTGGTTCAAGGAGCTTCCGCATTGAGACGTTGCTGAGAGGTTTTGTGCAAGGAGGACCAATGGAGACTACGTCCAGCGTCACCAAAGTTCAACCCGGCCAGGAGAAGGACAAGTCCAGAAAAGGGTCTAGGGACAAGTCCGTGGAAAGAGGTGTTGCCATGGAAGCACGAGTGGCTCGGCTGGAGGAAACCATGGGCAGACACGAGGATGCTCTCGAGGCATGGAGCAGAGTGGCCGATCAGGTGACGGAGATGAGCGAGTCGTTGGAGGAGCTTGAGAACCGGGTGACGGGCACCTTTAACGCGTTGCGACGCGAGTTGTGTGAAGAGATCCTTGAAGCTGTCAGGAAGGAGGTTCGGTCGACGATCGCAGCCTTTCGAGAGGAGATCGTAGGGAGGATCGAGACCATCGAAGGAAGGACAACATTGTACGAGCGGGCGATGGCCCACGGCAGGGACCAGCGGGGTGCGACACCCCATCGAATCGACATCCCCCGGCTGTGTTCGTTCCAAGGATCGCGAAATGGTAGGGAAGTGGATGACTTCCTGTGGAACATGGAGCGTTACTTTGGTGCATCGGGGATAGCAGATGATGCGACCAAGTTGCAGACGGATCCATTCTTCTTAGCAGATGTGGCGCTGCTATGGTGGAGAAGTCGCGAAACAGAGATCGCGTGTGGTACATGTCGGATGGAGACATGGGAGGATTTCAAGGCCGAGTTCAAGCGGCAGTTTTACCCGGATAATGATGAGTTTGAGGTCCGGGCTAGGTTGAAGGAGTTAACACACAGCAAGGCAATCAAGGACTATGTGAAGGAGTTCCAGGAGATCGTGCTGGAGTTGCCTAGCCTTAGTGAGCAGGAAGCTTTGTTCGCGTTCGTGGATGGACTGAAACCGTGGGCAAAGTTGGAGGTGCAGAGGGCCAAGGCACAGAATGTGTCCGAGGCGATTGCGATAGCGGAGCGGCTGATCGAGTTGAAACCAGCCGGGGAGAGCCGAAAGTCCAGGAGGGACGAGGACGGCATCGGTACGCAGGACAAGTCGTACCAGGGTAATGCGGATAGGGGCGTGAGGATGGCCAGGCCCAAGGACGGCAAGCAGTCAGGATGGGCTCGGACTTGCCATGGGTGCGTGAGTGCAGACCATCTCGTAGCAGCGTGTCCGAAGAAAAAGAAATGCGAGATTTGCTGGAGCACGGAGCATTCGACGAGGCAATGCTCGAAGTTTCCGAGGGTAGCCGCCATGGAGTACACCAAGGCACGGGACGATGCCGAGGGTGAGGGAACATCGATGGCGTTGCAAGTATTGAACTCAGCCATAGGGATGGCATCGCGGGACGGAACACCGCTTGAGGGAAATCTATTGTATGCGACGGGGCTGATCAATGGGAAATCCGTCAAGGCATTGGTCGATTACAACTACATTGACGAGGCATTGGTCGACACAGGGGCCGATTACAACTACATTGACGAGGCTGAAGCACAGAGGTTGGGCTTCAGGTCATCGAGGGATGGGGCTGGATGAAGTCAAATAATGCACCACCCGTTCGAGTTACAGGGGTCGCCAATGGGGTGCGACTAAAGATAGGCACGTGGGAACCGCGCGTGCACTTCAAGGTGATGAGCATGGATGATCGAGACATAATACTGGGCCTGGACTTCCTGAGGAAGAATAATGTTGGCATTGTTCCGCATAAGAGGGCGCTGTACGTGTGTGATCAAGCCAAGATGCAGGAAATACACTTGACCACAGAGCCTTCGAGACAAGCTATATTGGCACTCAAGTACGTGAGGAAGCTTGAGGAGGAGCCGAGTTACCACCTTGGAGCAGTTCGGTTCATCGAGGGGCCGCCACGTCGCCGAGGACATCGACGAAATGGGCGGGGGAGAATGTCACGGTCGACAGTCGACGACGAGACATGGGTGCGCAGACGGTCGCACAGGGTGCCGAGGGACAGGCACGAGCAGGACGCCATGGATGGCATCGGGATGCATGGGGATATTCAGCCTTCAGGACGGCGTGATCGGACGGAGAATCACGCGAGTAAGCCGTGGGAGCACGGACGCCGATGTGGGAAGCGGATCGCCCAAGTGGCATTCCGGACTGGACATGTTCGGGACTGTCCGGCAGCGCTGGGGGCGCGGGCAAGGCCGGACGAGCAAAGGTCGTGTGGGACAAGGCACGACGGGACAAGGCCGAGTCTGGGAATAGGACTCGAGCTGGGCAGCCGGACGCGGGCGTGGGATGCCGGGCACGGCCGGCATGTGCGGGCGCGCACGCGTGAGGTGCGAGAGAGACCCTCCCCCCTATAATAGGCTTAGACGGAAAAAGTCTTGTGGGGGCAGTAGACATTAAAAAGCTGAGGAGCCACTCAGCAGGAAAGACTCGACCGGAAGCAACTAGAAGCGGACCGGATTGGTCCAGGAGGTTCGGGAAGAGTCTGGAACATTGTAGAGATGGGCCCAGATGGTCGGTCCTAGACGGGCCGGTGCGGGCCGGGACGGGCAGAGATGGGCCGGGCGCCCGGAATGGAAGAGAAGCCTCTAGGAAACTCCTAGAAGGATGTAGTGCTGGAATAATATAGAGTATTCTAGATGATTGTATGCCTTGTACTTGTAGAATACTCTAGACATATGTTTGTAAGTATTGTATGTGTAGACTTGTGTGGATAATTCTAGAGATAGGTTCTAGAATATGATAGAAGAATGTGGATTGTATAGGATGTTCTAGAGTCCTCCAAATAAGGAGGTGGATAGAAGTTTCTAGGTCCCTAGGAGTAGTATAAATAGGCTTGAGGTTGGCTCATTTGCACTCAACCCTCAAAGACTCAACATTCTTGTATTGTAAGTGTTTGTGAAATAGTGAAGTGTTTTCTCTCAACTCCCAAGTGTTTAAACCCCTTCTTTCACACTTAGCAACCGAGTGAGTTAGGCTTACTAGCTAGATCGAGGCAATTCTAGTCTAGTGCCGCACGGGTCCGAGGAGCTTTCGAGTGCTCAAACCCAACCCCGTGACAATCTGCGTGCTTGCCCATGGTTTCCTCCAGCCGAGCCACTCGGGCTTCCATGGCAACACCTCTTTCCATGGACTTGTCCCTATACCCTTTCCTGGACTTGTCCTTCTCCTGGCCGGGTTGAACTTTAGTGATGCTGGACGTAGTATCCATCGGTCCTCCTTGCACAAAACCTCTCAGCAACGTCTTAATACGGAAGCTCCTTGAACCACTAGCGTGGCTCCGATACCACTTGTCACGGGGTTGGGTTTGAGCACTCGAAAGCTCTTCGGACCCGTGCGGCACTAGACTAGAATTGCCTCGATCTAGCTAGTAAGCCTTAACTCACTCGGTTGCTAAGTGTGTAAGAAGGGGTTTAAACACTTGGGAGTTGAGAGTAAAACACTACACGATTTCACAAACACTTTACAAGAATGTTGAGTCTTTGAGGGTTGGGAGCAAATGAGCCAACCTCAAGCCTATTTATACTACTCCAAAGAACCTAGAACCTTCTACTCCACCTCCTCATTTGGAGGGTTCTAGACCTATCTACCACATTACCAATTCTAGAACCTATCTCTAGAATTATACACACAAGTCTACACATACAAGGCTTACACACATTCTAGAGTATTCTACTAAGTACAATCTAGAATGCTCCACAATCTTCAAGTACTACATCCTTCTAGGAGGGTCCTAGAAGGTTCTTCCATCATCCCGGGCGCCCGGCCCGCCTCTATCCGTCCCGGCCCGCATCGGCCCATCCCGTCCCGCACCGGCCGGTCTCAGCCCGACCACCTGGGCCCGTCTCTGCAATGTTCCAGACTCTTCCCGAACCTCCTGGACCAAGCCGCTCCGCTTCTAGCTACTTCCGGTCGAGTCTTCCCTACTGAGTGACTCCTCAGCTTTTCAATGTTTACTGCCCCCACAAGGCTTTTTCCATCTAAGCCTATTATAGGGGGCATGGTCTCCCTCGCACCTCGCACGCGCGCGCCCGCGCATGCCGGCCGCGCCCGGCATCCCAAGCCCGCGTCTGGCCGCCCAGCTCGAGTCCTATTCCGAGACTCAGTCTTGTCCCGTCGTGCCTTGTCCCACACGACCCCTGCTCGTCTGGCCTTGCCCGCGCCTCCTGCGCTGCTGGACAGTCCCGGACATGTCCAGTCCGCAATGCCCCTTGGGCGATCCGCTTCCCACAGCGGCGTCCGTGCTCCTCCCACGGTCTCCTCGCGTGACTCTCCGTCCGGTCACGCCGTCCTGAAGGCTGACTCTTCACATGCAGCCCGATGCCATCCTTGGCGTCCTGCTCGTGCCGGTCCCTCGGCACCCTGTGCGACCGTCTATGCACACCTGTCTCGTTGTCGACTGTCGGCCGTGACAGCACGCTACTGCCGGGAGGCAACTGTCACGGGCTTAGAGTTTGCTATGCTCCTAAGCGTCGTGCGGCCTAGCAACCCTCTTGCTAGTCAGCCTTAAACACTCCGAATTTGGCTAAGTATGAAAGTTGGCACAACGAAAGAGAGGCAATGGGTTAATGGAAAGTTTTCTTCCACTAAGTTGCAAAGAGTTTACAAAGTCTCTTACAAATGAGTTCCCAAGGATGGCTGCAAATGAGCCCCAACTTTCCTATTTATACTACTCCCTATCTCTAGAATTTTCCTCCACCTCCTCATTTGGATGCTTCTAGACCCTCCTACACTATTACATGTTCTAGAGTATTCTAAGTACAATACAAGTCTTTATACAATGTCTAGAAACATCTCCTAAGTTACAAGTATCTTGACTCATTCAAGAGTCTAGCACCTTCCACATATTTCCGGGTCCTTCTGGCTTGTTTGACCCGACCCGGACAGCCCGTCCCGACTCCGACCGTCTCCATGTAACCCGACCCGATCCGGCCCGACCTTCCACACATGCCTATGGATTAATCTTTGACGTTCTGGACCATCCCGGTCCGTTTCTGGAATGTTCCGAGTACAACTTCTGCTCAGTGGACTCCTCAGCTTTCCAATGTCCACTGCACTCACAAGGCTTTATCCCGCTAAGCCTATTATAGGGGGAGGGTGCTCCGTGCATCCCTCGCGCGCCGCCCGCGCGCACGCCCAGCGCCTCGCGCGCACCCCTCATGGGTCTCCGTCGCCCGTGTCCGAGTCTCGGCCCTCGGATGTGCCTCATCTCGTCATCTTGTCCCGCATTGTCCCGAAGTGGTGTGCCTGTCCGCTGCACTCGTCCGTTTGGTTCCCGGCGTGCCTTGTCCTGCTGCCCAGGTAGTCCCACATCTGGCCGAATGGCCTTGTCCCTCGGTCGGGCACTTTGTTGCCCGGATGGCCTGCTTGCTCGGCCATACATCCACGCATGCCGCGCCACAGGGCTATGTCCCTCAGTCGGTTGTGCCGCTCCACATGGCCTTGTAGTCCCGAACGTGCCCCGTGTACGTTGATCCGCTGGACCTCGTACCCCTCTGTGCGGGTCTATCCGAGCACTCTGTCGGTCATTTCTCTCGGGGCGTGACACTCTCCCCCGCCTGTTCCGTCGACGTCCCCATCGACGTGTGCTGCCACTCGGTCCCTCGATGTACCGCATTGATCCCAGACAGTACATCGGCATTTCCTCTTCGGTCAACTTTTTCTGAAATCGAAGTGTCGTCATCACTGCGTAGGGAAGTTGCTCCACTGTCAAGGGGATAGTGATGGGTTTGTTCGGATCCTTCACCCATAGTACCTTTGCTTGTGGGAAAAAGGCAAAATCGTTCTTCTCCAGGAAGTCCATTCCCAAAATGAGATCCCGATCATCCACCGTGGTGACCTTGAACTGCACTCGGCCTTCCCAGTCTCCGAGCAAGATTCGCACTACATTTGCTGCTCCTGTGACCGGTACTGCTGGTCCGTTGTTGGACTTCATCCAGCCCTTGCATGGCTGCACAAGTAGTCCCAATCTTTTGGCTTCGGCCTCAGTGATATAGTTGTAGTCGGCTCCCGTGTCGACCAAGGCCTTGATGGGTTGGTGGTTGATGGTTCCTTCCACGAACATCAACTTGCTTCCCTGCGGTCCCTCGCTGCCTGCACTGACGACAGAATTAATTTGTGGGATCATGCTTACCTGCTGCACGTCCGTGTAATCAATGGTTGGCCCCTCACATTCGGCCATGGCATTGAGCTTCCCCATTTTCGGACAGTCCTTCATCTGATGAGCTCCGCCACACATAAAGCATCCTCGTTGCTCGGGAGCGCCCCTGCGTTCACCCGAGTTGTATGGCTTGTCCGCGTCATGTTGCGGTCTCAACCCGAATCTGCCACGTGATGGTTGGGCTGGTTGCTGTACTGACGTGCTGTTGTCTCCCTCGCCTTTGGCTTGACCCTCAGCTCGCGGCTCCTTCCTTTTCTCGAATTCGGTTAGGGACTCGGCCACTTTGATTGCCTCATTGACAGATTTTACCTCGCGGCTTTGTACTCTGTCCCTGACCCAACTCGGTAGTCCATCCAGGAAGAAAAATAGTCGATCATCCTCGGTCATGTCCGGAATCTGAAGCATGATCGATGTAAAGTCCCGAACATAGTCCCGAATGGTAGTCTTATGCTTAAGCTCGCGGAGTTTCTTCCTTGCCTCATAGCATGTGTTCTCGGGATAGAATTGTGCCTTGAGTTCCGACACGAACTCGTCCCAAGTCCCAATCGGTTGGCAAGTCCCTTTCGTAACACCGTCCTGTCGATGACGCCACCATAGCGCTGCATCGTCGGCAAGATATAGTGCAGCCTGCCGCACCTTGGCCTTCTCGTCCGTCAGTTCCAGACCATCAAAGTAAAGTTCCATTCGCCATAGGAACTCCTCGATTGACTTGGCATCTCTCTTGCCAATGAACTCCTTGGGTTTGGGGACCTCAACCCTTGGTCCCTCGAACCTCGCCCCGCCAAATGTGCTGTTCCAGCTCGGCCCACCATTCGAGTTGGTGCCCGAGTTGCTTGCCCGATAGATTTTATCACGAAAATCTTCAAAACGTTTGGCACTTAACTCGCAAAACTCGGCATACTGCTTGCGCATTTCCATGATGCTCGCTGCCACATGATCCTCGATCGTTGCTAGCTCCTTGCGCAAGGAGAGTTGTTCCCTCTTGAAGGTCTCGAGCTGGCCCAACGTGTGCCCTTCCAGTTGGCCAACAGCTTTCTCGAGAGTACCCACGCGTTCCTCCGTGCTCAATTGGGTGTTAGTGATGCGCTGCCCAAGAGCTTCGATGTCGTCCTCGATGTTGGGTAGGCGGTGTGCTAAGGTGAGTATGATCTTTCGGATGTCTTCATCCTCAAGAAGTCGGCTTCGTGCCGGGTTCTCCTCGTGTTGCGGCGGCACCACACCACATGCCTTTCTCTTGCCACGCTTGGCTTTCCCTTCAGCTGGGACTTCTCCACGTCCCTGGACCTTGTCAGCCTCTGTGGCTCGTCCGTCCTCCACATTGATGCCTGCCTCAATCTGTCCGTAGGCCATGATGCCTGCTGATCGTTAGCGTCGACTCCCACAGCCTTGCACACCTCCTTGTGTGGCTAACGATGTCTCCGATACCACTTGTCACGGGCTTAGAGTTTGCTATGCTCCTAAGCGTCGTGCGGCCTAGCAACCCTCTTGCTAGTCAGCCTTAAACACTCCGAATTTGGCTAAGTATGAAAGTTGGCACAACGAAAGAGAGGCAATGGGTTAATGGAAAGTTTTCTTCCACTAAGTTGCAAAGAGTTTACAAAGTCTCTTACAAATGAGTTCCCAAGGATGGCTGCAAATGAGCCCCAACTTTCCTATTTATACTACTCCCTATCTCTAGAATTTTCCTCCACCTCCTCATTTGGAGGCTTCTAGACCCTCCTACACTATTACATGTTCTAGAGTATTCTAAGTACAATACAAGTCTTTATACAATGTCTAGAAACATCTCCTAAGTTAGAAGTCTCTTGACTCATTCAAGAGTCTAGCACCTTCCACATATTTCCGGGTCCTTCTGGCTTGTTTGACCCGACCCGGCCAGCCCGACCGTACTCGACCCATCTCCATGTAACCCGACCCGATCCGTCCCGGCCTTCCACACATGCCTCCGGATTAATCTTTGACGTTCTGGAACACCTACGATTCTCCCGCGAAGACAACGAATACACCCACGATCGAAAAGCTTGAAGAAAACGACGAACGGAAGGGTTCCGACTCGAATTCTTTGCGAGAAATCTGACCCTAACATCATACCATCAATAAATTAACGAACGAACGAGGAATAATAATCGTAGAACGCTCGAATCCTCTTTGTGACATTTTATCGGACACCTTCAAGGCGTCGATAAGAAACTCAATAAAACGACAAATCCTCGGCGATTCAACCGAGGAACAGCAAGGAATTCGACATAATAATGTTTAACAATCATAAATACATCACTATTCTGAGTTAAAACGGATTAAACGGACAAATCGAGCAAAATCCCCAAAACTAGATTTTAAGAAAACTTGCCTTGATTCGCTGGATTGAAGGATGTTACGTGATGATCAATTGATGTTATGAACTCCAAAACTTCGTGGATTCATAGTATAACAACATGCTTCCATGATTGAGCAAGTTCCAGCCGCGGAAGGGAAGAAAACGAGTGATAAAATAGGTGAAAAACCCGTCTGTTCTGCCATATTTATAGGCTTCTGACACGGCAAAGAACGGCGAGCATAGCCGTGTGTCTCGGCCGTGTCTCGGCAGCTGCTGCCCCTGCCGACCCGCGCGGAGACACGGCGCCTGCCAGGCGTTTGAGCCGTGTTGCACAGCTGGGCAGCCCCTCCCGACAGCCCGAAAATTACGTCCGAACGACCCCGAAACCCGAACCTGAATACGAATCGAAGTTACGGTTACGAAGTACTCGAAAAGACGAATCTAAGAGCTAATAGAACACACGATTCCGACCACCCGAAGGCTCGGAATTCGACAACGGAAGTAATGACCCAAAACTTTGGGAAATTACGAAAATGGCCCAAAACGTCCGAAACTCACGATACGCGATCGAAACACCAAACCAAAGCTCGCAACAAAAATAATAACATTAAATGAACTTACGAGAAACTCGAAACAACAGTTTCGGACGAGATTCGCAAGAATCGAACTCAAGTGCGGAAAAGTCGCTAAAAAGCTCGGAACTCAACAAAACGATACCGAAACGAACTCGGATGACAAAAAGTACAGAATTAATCATTCTCGAAATGACGAAACGGTCATGAGCGAGTCGTCAAAACGGACTCCGGCCGAAAATGAAATTTACCGAAAATTGAAAATTGCGGATATTACATTCTACCCTCCTTAAAAGAAGTTTCGTCCCGAAACTTAAAACAAGTAGGGAGAAGCAATATCGCGCCAGGAAAACTCAACGAGATACGCAAGGAAACGCGTAACTTACGCCCATCGGCGAAACGTTACAAGCAACGCAAAGGAATATACGGCGTGAAAACACGCTCCACGACGACCAACACAACGTCGCCGTTAGGGATATAACAAAACCAACAAGTGACAAGCGTCATCAAATGGATAATACAATCAAGTCAATTATCCGAACAATCACAAAACACAACGGACGAGAATCAATACTATTGACCGTCCCAACGGTACATCAATCAAAACGCGAGCCAATCGCTGAACAAATACGGAATTCCACCGCCCAAGGGTTGGAAGATCGAAAACGAGACTAATTTTCCGAACTTGAAAAGGTCACAACGATATATAGCTCAATTTGGGACAATATCAGAACTCGCTCGAATGACAAAGGTGAGAAACAACACTGTGTCGAAGCATCAACGAACACGGTCAGTCGATACGATTGGCGAAACAAGAGAAAGAAAGAAAAATGCGGGTATTACATCATATCACCTTTAAAAGAGGTTTCGTCCGAAACCTAAACAACGAGAACAAGTCTTTGGAATAGCAACCTTCCCGACCATATCCTCTTGGTCCTGCATCGATATCCATGACCAAGCGTACGCGGTCACGACCGCGTCCTCTGTCCCTCGGCATACTAAGCGGATTCTCACTCGATACGATGCCACAACTTCGCAAAAATAACATGCTAAAGTATCAACTCGGCACGACAATATCACATAAGGTAACTACTAACAACTCGATAAGAAAATCCACGAGGTATTCTTTTAAATGATATCATTTGAAAATCCTTGGATTTGTGTGCTCTTCAAAGTAAAACTTTAAAAGTATTTTTGTACCTCGGGTTGCTTCATCAAAACTTTTAAACAACAGACTTTAACCGTCTCATTTTGAAATCATTGGCTAAATAATATTTTACGTGCAACCGGCATTGTCAAAATCACCACGCCACTACACACCAAACATTACGTTAATAACAACAAGGTAGCCACGCAAGGTCATCAAACCATTTGTACATACTTTAATCAATACAGAAACTTTCTCAAATTCGAGTTTGAAGTTTACATCGAGTGAGATTTTTATCTTTCAATATATATTTTTGAATATAAAAATCGTATTGGTTTTTGAAATAAAATATTTTTATGATGTGAAAGATTTTTGAAAATCATGTACTCGAATTATCTGAAAATACAACAATACGTTAAAAATCATTTTGGAAAATCCCCCCCAACACTACATGAAAATCAACGATGGTAACATTTTACAAAATATCTACATGTACTTTAAAACAACTCTTTCAAATACCATCGAGGTTTTATTTGAGAATCCAAGGCCGGCTTGCCAATTCCAAATAATTTTCAAAGTATACACGGAGCCGCCGATTAATCGAACCGTCAAAACTTTGTGAAGTTTCCAGGAAAGTGTTTTTGAACACACACAGCAGACATAATTTATCAATTCATCAAACACAATCAAATATCACCTAGCAATACGAAAAGTCTTAACACACATTCACGCACAACAGTTGTTATCACTAGACACCACGTAGAGAATACAACTACAGGTGATTGGCCGCAAAAGTTAGACCTAACGGCTATAATGCGGTTCCATAGACTCTGCCCAGGTTGATTAACGCGCGTTACAACAAAGGTTAACGTGCGCTAAACACGCCACGTTAGTGCGCGTTAGGCTCGTATTTAAGCCTGTGCTAACTGCTCTAATCACCAACACGATTGCAAACATATATGAGGTAATACTAGACTCGAAGGTTACAAATAAGCAACAACATACGAGTCTAAATGTCATCGATTCACATAATTATTACATCTCACAAGCAACCATCAAAAGAAAATCATCCTACAAAAACGAAAATTTTATTTCTCAATAAGGAGGACTATCTCAACACATACATACCGATGGACTCAACATTCACGTTACTATTTTAATCATAAAACTGGCACCACTGCTCAACAACGAGAGCATCATCAATACGCATCTTCTGACCAACATTCATGAAACCGAAAAGTTACAAACGAGAGTCACGTCTTGAGTATATTTTGAAGACCTTATTTGAGTTAAAAACTCGAGTTTTGAAAACTTATAGTATGAGATGAGAATGAAATATCGGTAGTTTGAAGTCTAAAAATTTTCGACCTTGAGGTCATCATACAAAAATCGAAATTTTTCCTCCCTTCGAGAACATTTTAAAAATTTACGTGGCTCCCCGGAAGCCCTCGAAACTAAAAATTCCAAGGTTGTTGCTCTTGCAAGAAAAACAGTTCATACAAGGATACATTTGGCCATATCATTCTTCATTATAGCACAATACGGGAATTAACAAATATATGTCACTTACTCACGATGCGCCTTCAAATACTATTACATAACACAGAATCATACAGGCTCGTATAGCTCGTGGTACAACATGTAGTAGGGAGACTTACATCCACAGATCGCACGAAGATGATGGCTGCACCTTGATACTAATCACGGCCGACATCCCAGGGCGGCCAGCGTCGCGACACGACTCGGTCGGACAAAATCGACAATACAAGACTCAACAACACATAACTCGACCCGGCACCTAGGTTTCCTCAACCTAATCTCCGATACCATAAATGTAACACCCCATCAAACCGGAATATTACACGCCGCACCCTCTCCGTGAGGATCCACCAGCTAGACATCAAAACAACACATTACATTACATACCGACGAATCAAAATAACGGACCAATAGACCGATTTGGTCTTTCGTCACCGACTTAAAAATCAAAATACATAAACTCATCCAGACTCATACCCACACAAGGGTAAAATACTTGCAACAACGAACAATAAGACAATGGAAAAGACAATACAATGGACTCACTAATCGAACCCAAAACTCGGCCTTCGTGTGATTAGTATCATTCGTCTTTCATCATCCCTCGTGCCGATCCTGTGTCTTGCTCCCGAAAACCTGCATGTACCGGACACAATCTGAGATATCCACCCCGATTACTCGGGGTTAGCAAACTCCACTGTTTCGCTAGTGCAAGTATAAAGTGCAAATACGAGCCATACACAACACATTCCGAGAATATAACGAAAGACTTCCCGAGATATATTTAATTAAAAATAGTTCAAGTCTTGAAAGCAGAAACGAAGCAAGTAAGCATTGTGAAAACATTTCCAAATCTCGGGAGTTTTGAAAACATCAGAAATTGAAAATGTTCTTAATTCCTCGAAAGCCATCTAGGGTCACAGCCCCAAAGTTCTTTTTTTTTTTCAAAATACAAATCCGTTTATCAAAACATGGGGTCCACGACCCAACCATTCCGGTCACAAAACACAGGGTCCACGACCCGATCATCCACTTCAATTCACTTACAAGGACACATTACACATAACACATTAATCATATGCCATTCTAGCCAAGTACCAAGACTCGAAATATAATGTCTCTCGACCCCGAGCACAAAGCATTGTGATACTCCGGACAATATCACAATTAACGAAAACATCAACGTCATCCTCAAGATGAAAACCACAACTGGTAACCCGCGGCCGTACCCCTTAGTATCGACCCCCAGACATCCCGTCGGACACTCCGGGTGGGAAACCACTTCCGCGGCCGTACCCCTTAGTATCGACCCCCAGACATCCCGTCGGACACTCCGGGTGGAAGTACATCCACACACGCACCCAAGTCCACTTCCGTGGCCGTACCCCTTAGTATCGACCCCCAGACATCCCGTCGGACACTCCGGGTGGAAGGAACAACACACACACACGTTCCAAAATCACAGTTGCAAACCACAAGCCTCGAAGGTCAATCACAGTATATATAGTCGAGGTACCTTACTAGAATGGCCAGTTCATCCAACATATACTCACGACCAAGTAATGATACGATTCACAAAGAAGCACAAGATTTCAACAGCACCGAACGACACAACTAATATCACTCAAACTCACATATTCATCCATAAACACGTGACTCCAAGCACATAATTTGACAAAAGAATTACACTTTACATTTACCAACGACATAATCATACGCAATGACATCACAAGAAAGTAAGGTGATTCTATACTCGACACTAGCTCGCATATTCAACTAAGCACATTAATTCCCGACACACACGGGTCACCTTTACAAAAAGCATGATGGTAAATATTCCGATTTCTTTGAAAAATGGTTATTAATATTTATTTAGCACATATCGACGATTAACAATCATAATATCCACAAAACACGTAATGTATGGGCAAGATACTTGCCTCGATAATCGATACCGGACACTCCCACAATCACGGATCAGTCGGGACACCTCGAACACCTACGATTCTCCGGCGAAGACAACGAATACACCCATGATCGAAAAGCTTGAAGAAAACGACGAACGGAAGGGTTCCGACTCGAATTCTTTGCGAGAAATATGACCCTAACATCATACCATCAATAAATTAACGAACGAACGAGGAATAATAATCGTAGAACGCTCGAATCCTCTTTGTGACATTTTATCGGACACCTTCAAGGCGTCGATAAGAAACTCAATAAAACGACAAATCCTCGGCGATTCAACCGAGGAACAGCAAGGAATTCGACATAATAATGTTTAACAATCATAAATACATCACTATTCTGAGTTAAAACGGATTAAACGGACAAATCGAGCAAAATCCTCAAAACTAGATTTTAAGAAAACTTGCCTTGATTCGCTGGATTGAAGGATGTTACGTGATGATCAATTGATGTTATGAACTCCAAAACTTCGTGGATTCATAGTATAACAACATGCTTCCATGATTGAGCAAGTTCCACCATGAAGGGAAGAAAACGAGTGATAAAATGGGTGAAAACCCGTATGTTACGCCATATTTATAGCTCACGACACGGCGCAGCAAACGGCCCGCATAGCGCCGTGTCTCGGCCGTGTCTCGGCAGCTGCCGGCCCCTGGCCGACCCGGCGCAGACACGGCGCACAGCAGGCGTTTCCAGGGCCGTGTTGCACGAGCCTGGCAGCCCTCCCGACGGCAAAATTACGTCCGAACGACCGAAACCCGAACACGAATACGAATCGGGTTCTGATTACGAAGTACTCGCAAAGACGAATCTAAGAGCTAATAGAACACACGATTCCGACCACCCAAAGGCTCGGAATTCGACAACGGAAGTAATTACCCAAAACTTTGGGAAATTACGAAAATGGCCCAAAACGTCCGAAACTCACGATACGCGATCGAAACACCAAACCAAAGCTCGCAAAAAAAATAATAACATTAAATGAACTTACGAGAAACTCGAAACAACAGTTTCGGACGAGATTCGCAAGAATCGAACTCAAGTGCGGAAAAGTCGCTAAAAAGCTCGGAACTCAACAAAACGATACCGAAACGAACTCGGATGACAAAAAGTGCAGAATTAATCATTCTCAAAATGACGAAACGGTCATGAGCGAGTCGTCAAAACGGACTCCGGCCGAAAATGAAATTTACCGAAAATCGAAAATTGCGGATATTACAAAAAGTCGCTGGAGTAAGAGAGATGAGAGAAGAGATGAAAAATGACCGAAAATGGTCAACTCTTGGGTTTATAACCCAGGATGTGTTACGTACGTTAGCCACCAATTGCTAACGTACGTAAGCTGTGTTACGTACGTAAGCCTTAAGGGCCATACGTACATAACAAAAAAGGCAGAAATGCCTGTACTATTTTACACAGGCCGTTACGTACGTAACCAAAAGGTGTGTTACGTACGTAACATCCCTTCCTGGTAAGTACAGGCCAGAAATAGACAAGGGAGGTACCGAAAAAGAGTCGAAATACAACGGTGAACAATTCACGATGGTATGAACATAAATAATTCCCGGGAATGAACTCAAATGCTGAAGAGAACGTACTCCTGACTGTCCGGGATTCAGAACAACATCAACAACGTAATTACCCAAGACTTTGGGAAATTATGAAATGGCCCAAAACATCCGAAATGTACAACACATGGTCGAAACATCAACCAAAAGCTCACAACACGCATAATAACGTGAGATGGATCCTCGGCAACCCCGAAATGGCGGTTCCGCACGACGATTTATGAGAATACACGAGATAGCGAAAAAACAACATAAAACACCGAATCGAGTAAAGCAAGTCCGAAACAAGCTCGAACGACAAAAAGTCCAATATTAATTATTCCCGAAATGTCAATACGGTTACAAACGAGTTGCCAAAAACAAAAATACCCGAAATGAGAATATCAAGAGAAAGGAAAAATGCGGATATTACATTCTACCCTTCTAAAAATAAGTTTCGTCCCGAAACTTACGAAACAAACAACTCAGGGTACCTAGCACGCATGCTATCCTCGGTTTCCCAAGTTGCCTCCTAGACACCATGTCTCGACCACTGCACTTTGACCAAAGGAATGGTCTTATGCCTCAGTCGCTTCTCACGGTGCTCCAAAATTTTCAAGGGACGCTCCTCGAAGGTAATGTCCTCGGCAATATCGATCTCACCATAATCGATGATGTGACTAGGATCCGGAACATATTTCCTCAGCTGGGAAACATGGAAAACGCTATGAACGTGACTCAAAGCCGGAGGTAGAGCTAAATGGTATGCCAACTCACCGACTCGCTCGAGAATCTCAAAGGGCCCAATAAATCTCGGACTCAACTTTCCCTTCTTCCCGAAACTGAAGACTCCTTTTGTTGGTGACACCTTCAGCAAAACGTGGTTTCCCACCTCGAATTCTAAGGGTCGGTGACGGACATCGGCGTAAGACTTCTGTCGACTCTGAGCAGTCAACATCCGTTCCTGAATCACTTCTACCTTCCGTCTCGTCTCTAAAATAATATCCGGTTCGGTCCCGACCAAATCGGACGCCTCATCCCAGCAAATCGGCGATCGACAATGCCGTCCATAAAGTGACTCGTACGGTGCCATTCGAATCGATGCGTGCCAACTATTGTTGTACGTGAATTCGATCAATGGCAAATGTTCCTCCCAATTGCTACTCCAATCGAGAGCACAAGCACGCAACATATCCTCGAATGTCTGGATAGTGCGCTCCGACTGCCCATCAGACTGGGGTGAAAAGAAGTACTCAAACGCAAACGAGTACCCAATGCCTTATGCATCGCCTGCCAGAAATGCGATACAAAACGTCCATCACGATCCAAAACAATAGACTTCGGGATGCCATGAAGCCTCACAATCTGATTGTTTGATGTGGTGTTTTGCTAAGTGTTTGATGCCTCTCGGTGAATTGTTTGGATATCCTTGGTGTGATATGTTATTTGTGCATGTTGTTTCACTAGCCAGCTTGGGAGGGTCCTTAGAGGCCTTGGGTGGAATTTGTGGCTTCGTCCCGGTCTTAGGCGATGCCTATGCTTGATTGTTTCGCTAGCCAGCTCGGGAGGGTCCTTAGAGGCCCTGGGTGGGATTTTTGGCTTCGTCCCGATCTTAAACGATGCCTGTGCTTGATTGTTTCGCTAGCCAGCTCGGGAGGGTCCTTCGAGGCCTCGGGTGGGATTTGTGGTGGCGTCCCGGTCCAAGGCGATGCCTGTGCGTGTATGTTTTGTGAATGTATTTGCTCACCTCGGGAGGGTTCGACGGGGTCACGGAGGGAGTCCAATGGTATAGCCCTGGTTTCACGAGTAAAACTTCACGAGTGTGTGTATATGTTTTATGAATGTATTTGCTCACCTCGGGAGGGTTCGATGGGGCCACGGAGGGAGTCCAATGGTATAGCCCTGGATTCACGAGTAAAACTTCACGAGTTGGTATTAATTTTATGTCCATCGAGGACACGTGACGTGGGTTTTAACATTGTGTATTGTTGTTGGTTTTATTTGTGAAAATAAAACCTTTGGGCTGTGACCCTTGTTTATTTTGGAAAGAGAAGGATTCGGTAATCCTAAATTGTTTTCTATTAAAACTCTCGATGGCATTTTAAACCGTTTTACAAATTGTTTCCCTTTATTTGTGATCTTTTGGTTTTGGAACGTTTTACCCAAATTCTTGCCTCGGGAAGTGTTTGTTTCGTTGTATTTGAATATTTGAGGATTTCTGGTTATTATTGTTCTTGGAACTTGAATTGTATGGCTCGTATTTGCACTTTGTACTTGCACTAGCAAAATAGTGGAATTTTGCTAACCCCCGAGTAATCGGGGGGTGGATGTCTTTATTGCATTTAGGTTTTGGGGAGTATAACACAGGGTCGGCATGAAGGATGATGAAAGATGAACGATACTAATCACACGAGGACCCGTTTGATGTCATATTGGTTTAGTTGTATTTTATATCCGCTGCAGTTTCCTTTCCCCGTTGTACGAGAGTGTGTTGTATTCGACCCCTATGTGGGCATGTATTGTAATTGAGTTGTATGTATTTATTGAAAGATCAAATCGGTCTACTGAGTCATTTTAGCCTTAAAGGCATTGTTGAGTTGTTCGATTTTATTACCAGCCTGGTATAACCTTGAAGAAAGGTTCTACGGCGTGTAATATCCCTGAGCAGATTGGGGGTGTTACAGAAATGGTATCGGAGATTTAGGTTGTGGAAACCTAGGCTGTCGGGTCGAGTTGTGCCTGTTGTGTTTTGTCTCGTCGAATTTTGTCTGACTGAGTCGTGTAGCGACGCGTCGTCTGAGTTGGTTGGTCGTGATTAGTATCGTGGAGCGATCATCATCTTCGTGCGACATGTGGATGTAAGTCTCCATTCTTTGTGTTGTGCCTCGTGTGACATGAGCTGCTTGTATGATTATATCGTTGAGTGATTGAATCCTTCTGTGGATTTTGATTCTGTGATATGTGGGTATTCGACTCTAATATTTTATTTATATGAGGAGCGGTGTCGCTGCTAATGTATTTTCGAACTGTTTTTTATCCGCTGCGTGAGTCCTTTCAAAATGACTTTCAGTATTTTGCAAACTGAGTTCTAATTCGTAAAACCGATTCCCTAAATCGAGTTTTGGCACATTGGCCTTGAATGTTTTATGACGGTTTGATAAAGGATTTTGTGAGCTTCGGGCATTCTGGCCTATTGAATATTTGAAAACCTTGAGTATCTTAGAAAATAAATTTCGAGACGTACATTTTAAAATGAATTATTTTCTCGTGGTACTTCAAGGTGCCACAGTACGATTCAAAATTATTCTAGTCGAGGACCAAAACAATCTGAGACATTTTCAATTATTTAGAAATGCTTTGCTTAGACCCGAGGGTCGAATATTTCTGAAAATCTTTCACCAAAAGGAAAGTGTCCTCGTTTTATCATGCGCGAGATGGTTTTTAAAGTCTCGATAATGGTGTATGTGCTACTTTTTGAAGGGTGATACTCAAAATCATTTTTTTTCAAAAGTGTTTTTCATTTTTAGAACCTATCACTTCCTGCTTGTGGTCGGAGAAGGTGTGTATAATTGTGTTCATACGTGGTTGTTTCGTGATGTTTAGTAATTGTATGATGATTATTGTTCGAGCCTTTGTAATCGTCGAACGATGTCGTTGTTGTTGTGATTTTTTTTGTATGTGTTCATATGTTGTGTTGAACTGGCATCTCTGGTATGTTGTTTTGCGATGTTATATTCCTTTGTACCTAGCAGTTGTATTTTCGGTATGCCGAGGCGTTTCGACTGTATTGTGCTGGGGTACGAACTTCAGCATAGTTATCAGGATTGGCTTTGAGGGACCGTTGAAAGATGTTTCTGTCGGTTGCTTGTTGTGTCGTCACCTTGATTTCGTTGTTGTGAGATTCGGGGACGACATTTCTTTTATATGAGGTCGAATGTAATACCCGTATTGTTTTTGGACTTCTGCATTTCCTCTTTCTCAGGTCTATCGACTCGCTCGTGTTCGTTGATACTTTCTGAACTCGTTCTGTATTTCGGTTTCATCGTTCGAACGAGCCGTGATTCGACTGTGACTTTTCCGACTTCGGTTCGATTCTTGTGAACCTTGTTCGGAAGTAACATCTTTTGGTTCTACTAGTTCTTTTGATGTCTTGAGTTGAAGTGTGAACTTCGGAGTCATTGTTCGACCGTTGTCATTCGATCATTGTTGTTCGATCGTTGTTGTTTGATCGTTGTTACTCGATTATTGCTTTTTGATCGTTGTTGTTCCATCATTGTTATTTGATCGTTGTTGTCCGATCATTCTTATTTGATCGTTGTTATTCGATCGTTGTTGTTCGGTCGTTGTTGTTCGATCGTTGTTGTTCGATCGGGGTTGTCTGACTGTTGTTGCCTGATCTCGTACCGCGAAGAATTGTCATTCACTGTTAGGCAGCTGTTTCGAGTGTGGCTAGGTGGGTCACTGAGACGT
The DNA here is from genome assembly GCA_033398695.1 of Orobanche coerulescens. Classification (NCBI taxonomy): domain Eukaryota; kingdom Viridiplantae; phylum Streptophyta; class Magnoliopsida; order Lamiales; family Orobanchaceae; genus Orobanche; species Orobanche coerulescens. The sequence continues at coordinate 80,021,585 of CM065810.1, read as the reverse complement.
GCATTGCGAGACGCTAGCCGAGAGATTTGGGGATCGAGGCTGCGTCTTTGCTCCGAAAGGGCACAGAGATGCCTAGTATGCTTTTTGAGGATTTCGGCGTAGTCCGAATTGTTTGTGATTGTCCTTGTGGATCGTTTTGTGTTTATTTTCTGTTTTCTCGATTGTGCGTGTTCCTTGTAACAGGTGCTTTGTGTTTTGTGATAGTTCGGATAATTGACTTGATTATATTACATGTTTAATGATGCTTGTCACTTGTTGGTTTTATTACGTCTCTACCGATGGCGTTGTGTTGGTCATCGTGGAGCATGTGTGCACGCTGTATATTCCTTTGCGTTGCTTGTAACGTTTCGCCGTTGGGCATAAGTTGCGCATTTCTTGTGTATCTCGTTGAGTTTTCCTGACAGGATATTGCTTCTCCCTACATGTTTTAAGTCTCGGGACGAAACTTCTTTTAAGGAGGGTAATATGTAATATCCGCAATTTTGATTTCCAGTAATTTTCTTTTTTCGCGGGAGTCCATTTTGACGGCTCGCTTCTGACCATTTCGTCATTCTAAGAATGTTTAATTCTGCACTTTTCGACGTCCGAGTTCATTCGGTGTCGTTTTGTTGAGTTCCGTGCTTTTTAGTGACTTTTCCGAACTCGAGTTCGACTCTTGTGAATCTCGTTCGAAACTGTTGATTCGAGTTTCTCGTATGTTCATTTAATGTTTTTATTCATGTTGCGAGCTTTGGTTTGGTGTTTCGATCGTGTATCGTGTATTTCGGACGTTTTGGGCCATTTTTGAAATTTCCCAAAGTTTGCGGTAATTACTTCCGTTGTCGAATTTCGAGCCTTCGGGTGGTCGGAATCATGTGTTCTCTTAGTGCTCGGATTCGTATTTGCAAGTACTTCGTAACCGCATCTTCAATTCATATTCAGGTTCGGGTTTCGGGGTTGTCCGGGTCATCGGAGTTGGCCACGGCTGAGTCATAGCCGGGCATCTTGGGGCCAGGCCACACCTGGCTGAGTTACGGTCGTTAGTGTCCGGCAGTTACGGTCGTAAGGCCGGTAACGTACATAACACTGCCGACAGAATTGGACAGTTAGTTCGGCCATGGCCGGTTACGGCCGTAATCCATGGCCGATTACGTGCGTAAGCGTTCGGCAGGTACCGGCTATTTAAGGCCTGGGCACCGGGTCACTCGGCCATTTCCACTTTTCTTCTTCATTTTTCGCGATCCTTCGATAGAAATCGATGGTTTTGATCGGAGATCACTAATACATCAGTTGGGAAGCTTGAATCATGATTATTATCATCATCTAATCCGAGTTCTTCGTCCGAATCAAGGTATTTTGGCTTGAACCCTTGTTTTTGAAGATTTTGGGGATTTTCCTTTTTTATTTCGATTCCAATCCATTTTTGATCAATTAATTGTTGTATAAACGTTGTTTTGAACTTGTTTTACAGATTGGATACTCGTTTCTTTGGTTCGTTCGACCCGAAGGGTTATTTCTTTGTTCTTGAAGGGTGTTGAACATTTAATGTTCGATTAAATGTTCGAATGAGTTCCCTTTGATAGTTTGTTGGGATTTCCGTTGTTTTCGGCCTTGATTCTCATCGTAATCATGTTTTATTGTTCCTTACGGAGGATTATAGGTGCTCGATGATTCCGATGTTGAATTTCGTTGGTGATTGATGATTCGTGTGGTGTTTTCCCGTAGTAATTTCGGTGCTATAGCGTTCTTCATAGTGTTCGGGAGTTCGGGGCTGTTCGACTGCATTCCATCCGTAGTCTTGTTATGATCGTGGTTCCTAGGCAAGTACCTTGTCAATACAATTCTTGTTTTGTGGATATGATAATTAGTGATCGTCTCTATGTGTTTGTTTGATCGTTTGATTTGAACTTTCAAAAGATTCGGTTTAGCCTCGTTAAGGGCTCACTTTCAAAATGCGTGTGTTTTGTGAATATTGTGCCCCGTGAATGATTAAGTGAACCCTATGAATTCGCTTGTTGTTGTTGATGTTTTTGTTGTTGTTATGCTTTGATAATATATACATATATTATCTCTTTTCGGTGCGTTATGGTTTGACGTGGTGTTTTGCTAAGTGTTTGATGCCTCTCGGTGAATTGTTTGGATATCCTTGATGTGATATGTTGTTTGTGCATGATTGTTTCGTTAGCCAGCTCAGGAGGGTCCTTAGAGGCCTCGGGTGGGATTTGTGGCTTCGTCCCGATCATAGTCGATGCCTGTGCTTGATTGTTTCGCTAGCCAGCTCGGGAGGGTCCTTAGAGGCCTCGGGTGGGACTTGTGGCTTCGTCCCGGTCCTAGGCGATGCTTGTGGTTTATTGTTTCGCTAGCCAGCTCGGGAGGGTCCTTCGAGGCCTCGGGTGGGATTTGTGGTGGCGTCCCGATACTAGGCAATGCCTGTGCGTGTATGTTTTGTGAATGTATTTGCTCAGCTCGGGAGGGTTCGACGGGGCCACGGAGGGAGTCCAATGGTATAGCCCTGGATTCACGAGTAAAACTTCATGAGTGTGTGTGCGCATGTTTTGTGAATGTATTTGCTCACCTCGGGAGGGTTCGACGGGGCCACGGAGGGAGTCCAATGGTATAGCACTGGATTCATGAGTAAAACTTCACTAGTGTGTGTGTATGTTTTGTGAATGTATTTGCTCACCTCGGGAGGGTTCGACGGGGACACGGAGGGAGTCCAATGGTATAGCCCTGGATTCACGAGTAAAACTTCACGAGTTGGTATTGATTTTATGTCCATCGAGGACACGTGACGTGGGTTTTAACACTGTGTATTGTTGTTGGCTTTATTTGTGAAAACAAAACCGTTGGGTTGTGACCCCTGTTGATTTTGGAAAGAGAAGGATTCGGTAATCCTAAATTGTTTTCTATTAAAACTCTCGATGGCATTTTAAACCATTTTATAAATTATTTCCCTTGATTTGTGATCTTTCAGTTTTGGAACGTTTTACCCAAACTCTTGCCTCGGGAAATGTGTGTTTCGTTGTATTTGAATCTTTGAGGATTTCTGGTTATTATTGTTCTTGGAACTTGAATTGTATGGCTCGTATTTGCACTTTGTACTTGCACTAGCAAAATAGTGGAATTTTGCTAACCCCCGAGTAATCGGGGGGTGGATGTCTGTATTGCATTCAGGTTTTGGGGAGCATAACACAGGGTCGGCATGAAGGATGATGAAAGATGAACGATACTAATCACATGAGGACCTGTTTGATGTCATATTGGTTTAGTTGTATTTCATTTCCGCTGCAGTTTTCTTTCCCCGTTGTACGGGAGTGTGTTGTATTCGACCCCTGTGTGGGCATGTATTATAATTGAGTTGTATGTATTTATTGAAAGACCAAATCGGTCTACTAAGTCATTTTAGCCTTAAAGGCATTGTTGAGTTGTTCGATTTTGTTACTCGCCTAGTAGAACCTTGAGGAAAGGTTCTTGTAACACCCCCAAAACCATCCGGCATATTACAGCGTCGTGGGTCCCGCGCCGGAACCCACCAGGCTAAAAACCATTTCAAAAATGTTTAAAAATGCCAAAAGGCCAATGACGGTAATAATTTAATTATTTTCAAAAATATAGTTCTCAGTTACCGTCATAAAATACCATTTGAAAATACAAGGCGAAATGCCAAATCTCAACAGTTTAAAATGTACGTTAAGCCACCACTTATACGTACCGATAAAATAGCTAGAAAAAAGGGTTTAACGAAATAACCCAAGTTCGCAAACTGCCAAAAGGCCATTTGAAATACACACAAGTTGGTAAAGATACCGAAAATCCATTTTGAAATATACACACGCAGCGGATAAAAATACAGTTCAAAATGCACATTTGCAGCGGAATAAAAAAACCAGAAGAGAATACTCAATACTCAAATAAATGCCACAGCCAGTATCACCCGGGAAGCTCACCCCTTCACGACCGCTACTAGCTCGATCTCCGAGTACCTAAAAATAAAGCCCACTACGGGGTCAGCCACAATACTCAACAATGATATCGATCACATCATCATAAATAATTACAAACCAATGTAATAATATAGTAAGAATACTACCAAAGTAATCTTACCATCATAATCTTACCAATCCATGGTAATTCATAACAAATAAATCCTTACCATAATCCATATTTCGCATTCTCAAATGACGAAATGAACTCAACAACAATTATCTGTACTGTATTCCAAAAATACCAATAATCCTCAAAACATCATCAAAATTCATAAGTGCGGAGTAATCCAATCTGTGCCAAATCCTGTCCGTCGGATTACACAATCAAATCTCAACCTGGATAAACCAATAATACACAACATATATGTAGATCAACTACCACATGATAATGATAACAAATCCCGAACATCGACGTACAGTTCGAATGCTCATACGATCAATAACAATGATCAACCAATAATTCAATCGAGAATATCATCGATATGATGAGTTCCAAATACGACCATCTTAAGGTCAAAGTACAACTGAAAATATCATCAACATGATAAATTCTAATACGATCGACAAAGGATCAACAATAACCGAGAATACCCTCAACATGGTAAACTCCAAACACGATCAACAAAGATCAACAATAACTGAGAATACCCTCAACAAGGTAGACTCCAAATGATCAACAAAGGACCAACAAAAGATCAACGATAACCGAGAATACCCTCAACGTGGTAAACTCCGAACATGATCAACAAGATCAATAATAACCGAGAATACCATCAACAAGGTAAACTCTCTAAATGATCAACAAATAATGGATCTCAAAGAAATAACTTCGACTGTCGAACATACCCCTCGGGCGTATGAACGATTAATCACAAATCGTCGAACACATCCAAACATTTAAATGGACTATGAACGACCAAAAATTGTACGGCTCAAAGATGGAGATCACAGTACGCCCGATCCGGAAATGTGTCAGTGCACATGTCCACCCCGTATACGGAATCCAGAATATATGTGGGACAATGTACTTAATTATCCTCACGAACTACGTCTCGTGTGTACGGTTAAATGTGGAAATATCAACACATAACCATAGTGTGCCCAGCTAAAAATCCTACACAATAACCAATCGGAATGCAGATATGATTCCAGATATGCCACGATGCAACATGACAACGAAACTCAAAGAATCACATATCCAATAAGGATCAAAAGACTCACTGAAGTGAACAAAGACAAACTGACAAAGAAAAGTAGGCACGACTAATCAATATCTAAAACAACAATCTTGGGATTATCATCCCCGATAAATGATCAACACGATCAACGATCTCAATACAATCAGCCCTGGGATCATCATCCCTCAACGAAATAACCAATATGAATCTCAATATACGAAGCCTCAACGTACAACTGTTAGGCGTATTTTTATGCGCTTATTTATCATTATTTTGTATTATTTTGGCGAGTAAATTTGCATAAATGAGCTTTTAATGCCTTATTCTTATATGTCTGACAGGAGATTGGAGTCCGGAAGCTAAAACGAGGCAAAACGGGCGAAAACGGCGAATTTTGGCCATGGGCCGCGGCACAAGGCAAGTGAGCGCGGCACCTGTGAGAGGACAGCGAGCACGAGTAGGCGTACTGCAGGCAGCACGGACATGGTGAGCCGCGGCCCGGAAGAAATAAACGCGCCCGGAGTTTTAATCGGACGCCATGTGCCTTGAGCAATTAAGTGAGCCGCGGCACACAGGGCGGTTTTGGTGTGCTCTGCGCGGGTTTGGGCCGTTTTGAAGCCAGTTCTCGACCTAATCAGACGGACGCGATTTGGAGGCTGCTGGGAGCTATAGATAAGGGTTTAAGGCCATAATTAGAGGAGTTCTGAGCTTTTGGGGGGGATTGATCAATCTTGGAGGAGGAATATCGCAGAAGAGAAGGATAAGCAGAAGACATCAAGAGCAGAGGGCAAAAGCCAGGAGAACGGAGGAATCTGGCTCTTCATCTGCGTTTGATTTGCATGCTTTCAATTATTTATTCTGTATTGTTATCTTTTAGCATGTCAGGCTAAAACCCTGTTCTAGAATTTTGATGAAACCAATGTTTTGACGGATTTACTTTAGATTATCTATATAATTCCCTTTTTCTGTTGAGTTTTCCCAATCGATTTTAATGCTTTCAATTGTCTGGCCAATAATTGAATTGTTTTAATTACCTTACTCGAATCGGGAGAGGAGAGTTGGTGAGGAACTAATGGTGAGGACCGTTTTATCTTATGAGATAGGAATATACTCATAGGAACTACGTGGCCTTTTGGAGATTTGGTGCTTTTTGCCTATTGTCGAATTAATTCACCTAGGGATAGAGTACGTTATTCGCCTTTAGAAAAATCTATTGACCTCGGGAGAGGCGGTAGAGTATTTTAGCAATCTTCGCTTTCAATGAATTAGGGAAATCATTAACTTCAGATAATCGAGAGTAAATTCGGATAAACCAAGGTGGATTCAGCATCCTAGACTTTTTCATTAATTGATTTTCTTTCTTCAAGCGATCGTTTTTCTGTTTATTATTAATTTACTTTAGTTATTAATTGCAACCCAACTTTCGACTGTTCAAATAAAATTAGAATACATAAAAATATGTACTTAGTAATTCAGTCCTCGTGGGAACGATACTCACTCATCACGTTATTACTTGTCAACGATAACGTGCACTTGCGTTAAAGAATCACACCAACAAGTTTTTGGCGCCGTTGCCGGGGACTGATTTATTTACTAATATCGATTTCAGTATTTCTAGTCTTAGTTTGAACATTTTTTTTTATTTATTGTTTTTGTGTTATTTATTTGTTTGTTTTTCCTTTCAGGAGTTTCCGGTTAGTGCATGAGAAAATTCGGTAATGAAGGCCTACTACCTTTGGATACCGAACCCGAGCGCACTCTTCGGAGAAACAAAAAGGAGAAACGAGAGTTACCAACCACAGTCACCATGGCCGAAAATACGGGAAATCACGAAGCAGAAAACCACATGGTGCAAGCTCAACCGGCATTAGCACTCCGCGATTATGCTATGCCGCAAATCAACGCAAACTTTTTGGGGATTCGGCGTCCCACCATCCAGGCGAACAATTTCGAAATCAAGCCTGCAATTATTCAGATGGTGCAATCGAGCCAGTTTTGTAGTCTGCCGAATGATGACCCCAATGCACACATTGCGTCGTTTCTCGAGATTTGTGACATGTTCAAGAACAACAGTGTCACCGATGATGCCATCCGTCTAAGGCTTTTCCCTTTCTCTTTGAGGGACAAAGCAAAATTTTGGTTGAATTCTTTTCTGCTAGGCTCGATCACGACATGGGCGGAATTAGCGCAAGCCTTCCTTGCTAAATTCTTCCCACCTTCGAAGACGGCGAGACTGAGGAACGAAATTACTACTTTTGGTCAATTTGATATGGAGTCGCTTCACGAAACTTGGGAGCGGTATAAAGATTTGTTACGGAGATGCCCACACCACGGATTACCGGATTGGCTCCAAATTCAAACATTTTACAACGGATTAAGTGCCTCTACATGCACTCTCGTGGATGCAGCCGCGGGAGGAGCTTTAATGGGAAAAACGATGGCTGAGGCACACTCTTTGTTGGAAGCTATGTCCGCGAATGCGTATCAATGGCCGTTCGAACGAGTAAATCCGAAGCGAGTCATGGAAATTTCGAATAATGATCCGATCTCTACACTTTCGGCCCAAGTCGCAGCGCTAACTAAGCAACTTCAGGCATTTTTGCATGCTCCTTCCCCTGTTACCATTGAATCTTGTAATTGGTGTAATGGATCTCACCCTAGCGCAGAGTGCCAAGTCGGAAACCCTTTCGAGCAGCCCCCAATTGAACAAGCTCAGTTCGTAGGAAACGGAAACCGGCAAAATAATCCGTACTCCAACACTTATAATCCGGGATGGCGTAATCATCCTAACTTCTCATGGGAAAACGGACAGAACTCGAACCAGCCTCCGTTCGCTCAACACCAATAGCAACCTCCTCCTGCTCCAAAAGTTTCTCTAGAGGAATCAATTGCGAAATTGGCAGCAAATACGAGTCAGTTCATGACCCGTACGAAAGCAACATTGCAAAACCATTCCGCTTCCATTCGCAACTTGGAAGTCCAACTGGGCCAGATAGCAAATGTATTAACAGCCTGCCTGGAAGGTGCCTTGCCAAGTACCACTGAAACGAATCCTAAAGAGAGTGTCAATGCCATTGGTTTGAGAAGTGGTAAGAAATTGTGCGAGCAGCCTGAGCAGAGCGAAAAGAAAAGTGAGGATGAGGAGAATAAAAATTCAGCGACGGAGGAATCACATGATTGGAGACCCTCGATACTATTTCCGGACAATCCAAAGGCATATGTGCCACCCGTCCCGTTTCCGCAGCGATTACAATAGAAAAAGGTGGACAAGCAATTCTCTAAGTTCCTCGACGTCTTCAAGAAACTGCACATTAACATCCCATTTGCCGACGCCTTGGAGCAAATGCCGAGTTACGCGAAATTCATGAAAGAAATTTTGTCAAAAAAAGAAAACTCGAGGAGTTTGAGACAGTCGCATTGACGGAGGAGTGCAGCGCTATTCTTCAGAAAAAGCTTCCGCCAAAATTGAAGGATCCGGGAAGTTTTAATATACCTTGCACTCTAGGAAATCTGACTTTTGATAGAGCGTTATGTGATCTCGGGGCGAGTATTAATCTGATGCCTCTTTCTATTTTCAAAAAGCTTGGAATCGGAGAAGAAAAACCGACGACTGTCTCTCTATAATTAGCCGATAGATCGATTAAATATTCGAGGGGAGTGATAGAGGACGTTTTAGTAAAGGTTGATAAGTTCATCTTTTTGGCCGATTTCATTGTGCTTGACATGGAGGAAGACCACGACATCCCAATTATCTTGAGAAGACCATTTTTGGCAACCGGACGAACTTTAATCGACGTTGAAAAAGGGGAACTAACTCTAAGGGTTCAAGACGAGCATGTCACGTTCCAAGTGTTTAAGTCTTTTCCATGTCTAGGTGGTGTTGGGAAGAGCTCGCAAATTGAAAGTGTGGATACCATTGCGAAAGACACACACCGGAAGAATCGTAGGTTGAAAAACTCAGAATCCATTTCAGATGGTCCGACTTCTAAGAAAAATGCTGAACGAGTTGCATATCTCAAGCATGTGGACATGCCGTCATCATCGACCGTTCATCCATCAATGAGAAATCCCGATGCTGTCATAAGTTCGTTCGAGAAAAAGGAGAATAAGCCGGACGTAAAATGGAGGCCAAATCATGAGAAAAATGGGTGATTCGGGAAGTTGTTTGTGTCAAAACCTTTTCGCAAACAACATTTGGTGTCCGAACCAAAAATTGAATCGTTAATGACCAATGGTCAAAATTTTAAAACACATATTAACGGTTCGATGAACGGGGCGGAGTCCAAATGGAGTTTGCGAAAAGCGAACTGATTTCCAATAGGTCCGGCTGAAGACTATAAACTTAGCGCTTCTCGGGAGGCAACCCGAGTTTTAGTAGTAGATTTTTGTTTTTCAGTATTTTCTTGCATTTTTGAATTTTTATTTTTCATCATTTTTGCTTTGATTTGCTTATCCCTCTCGTTCTTGACGTGTTCCTTGTAAAATTCTGTGCAGAAAAAGTCCCAGGGGAAAACTTTAGGCCTGAGCCGCGGCACAAGGCTTGTAAGCCGCGGCACACACTAATCGAACCAGAAGGCTGAACATTCTATACTATGTGCCATGCCACAACTTTACTGAGCCGCGGCACACTTGATTCCTGAGCCGCGGCACGTTGATGCTGAGCCGCGGCACACCAATTGCCAGATGAAGAGCCCAGGGCGCTGTACTCTGTGCCGCGGCACAAACCAAGTGAGCCGCGGCACATCAACACCCTGAGCCGTGGCACCGGCATTATGAGCCGCGGCACATGGCGTTGAAAAAAATTTGTCCAGGCGGACTGTACTCTGGGCCGCGGCTCACTTGAGCTGTGGCGCGGCCCACCGTTCGGAATTTGAACAGGCCAGGTAGCTTTATAATTCAGATCGGCCGACCCCAGGTATAACTCATTCCCCCTTTCCTTTGCACGATCGGTCGACTACTTCCCTCCTTTTTCCTCTTGCGAACTACAATCTATACCAGGTAATCCTAATTCCCTTGATCCTTATCGTTACATGAGTTGAAAAGTAAGTTAGTTGTTCATTTATTGATTATGCTGTTTAGTTTTTTTTTTAAAGTTCTATCAAGAATTGAGTGATGAATATGAAACTTTTGTTTGAATTCGATGTAAGGTTTTGATATTGTGAATGATGTGTTTGTGTTATATGTCGTTTGACATGAAGAATGATTCGTGTTGTTGTTTTTGGGGATTGAATGAAGCTTTAGTCATATTTGTTCTTCAATTAAAAGGATGCACTCAATGTGTTTGATGAATTGCCTGAATGAAATTTTTTCTTTGTTAAGTCAATGTTTTTAAGCTATGTGCAACGAATTCGTTTCTGGATTTACAGCAACCCAACCCTTACGTCAATGTTAAACGTTAAAGCTTAAATTTTATTTCTTTCTCACGGCGGTGCCAGCTCGTTAAATTCTTGATTTATGTTGGATATCCTTAGCCGAGTAATGTTACTCTCATTATTGCTTAAGTAACCAAACTCCGATGTTTAACGTTTCAGGAACTCGCTATGGCTAGAACCAAGAAGCTCAGCAAAAGGGCCAGGACTCAGTCGTCCCCCACGCGTGGGGAAACTTCTCACAGTCGAGCCGAGTCGGAGGCGCACCAATTTTCTGACCCGGAGATCCATAAAATCTTCAACGAGAAGATTCGCCCTCGACCTCTAATCCCGGAAAGGGGATTCACCCCAGCCCCCCAGGACGGGGAGCTTCTAACCATGATCGACGAGATGGGGTGGGCCCGTTTTGCTGCACCTCCTGAGCCGGCGGTGATATCTATTGTGTAGGAGTTTTATGCGAGTGCTTTGTTGAAGCACATTCGGGCAGGAAAGATGTTGCAGCAGTTAGACACTCGGACTCAGGTCGTAGTACGAGGCATTACGGTGGATTTTTCTGTAGCTGCTATTCAGAGGTTATTTGAGCTGCCGGTGGTTGATGAGACGGCTTATGCGCGAGTTATGGATAGCCTGAAGAAGGAGGCTCTGCTCGAGACTCTTACACAGCCCGACTCCGACTGGGAGAGGCGCACACCGGCTTCTTCCACCTTATACTTTAAGAGCTCGCGCCTCAGCCGATTCGGGCGTGCCTGGCTGTATTTTATCTGCGCTCGTATAGACCCCACCTCGCAGATCCACACTGTTTTTCTCTCTCGAGCCCGTACATTATATGCTATCACCTCTAGGCTGCGATTCGATGTGGCTCCTCTCCTGGTCCGATCTATCTTCCAGTGTATTCAGGGAGGGGCCAAGACGGGGCTGAAGTACCCCTCTCTTATTTGCGCTCTTTGCCGGCAGTCGGGGATGACGTGGTCGGACGACGAGCCGATGCTAGCTCCCCAGGGCCCGATTGATCACCGCATCATTTCACATTTCGACCAGTGGGGAGGAGCGCCGGCACACGCTCAAGGGCGAGGATTTCTACTTGATGAGGCCCACGAGGGGTCCCCCGAGCCTCTTCTTCTGACACAGGAGTAGATGGAGTCCAGCCCGCCGCCCGACAGAGAGCGCTTGCAGGCGATGTTCGACGGATTGAGAGAGGAGATGAGGAGATAGAGAGAGGAGATGAGGAGAGAGAGAGAGAGGAGATGAGGAGAGAGAGAGAGAGAGTCTTATGGCTGAGATGAGAGAGGAGAGGCGGACGGAGAGGGAGAGCATCATTGCTGCCGTCCGAGATGAGATGCGAGAGTAGGCCCGCCGGGCCAACCGGCATGAGACGAGGCGTCTGGCAGCGAGGGATGCCTACCACCAGGAGCACCTTGCTGCATGGACGGCCCACATTATGCACTCGGATGGGCCATTTATTCCACCTGCTCGGCCAGCCACACCACCCTCCTCGCCGGACGACGCCGGCGCCAGTTCGTGAGCTGATTGTAGGGGAGTACTTGACCTTCTTCTATTCTTGCATATTATATTTTTTCCATTGAGGTCAATGTACGTCCTAAGTTTGGGGGGGCTTACTTTCTGTTGATATACTTATTGCTGTACTTATTTCGTTTGCACTTTCGTTATTTTTAGTTATCTTTTTGTTGCTAGCCTTGCTTGTCATGATTTTACTCTTATTCGTGAATTTTTCGTGCTTCTATTTGTGTAAAATTGATGTTACAATACTGATTTCTCTCTGAAGAAACGGTTGAGTTTTAGTCGAGTTGTAGTCAATGATATCTGTTTCTGTTAAGTCTTCATTTAAGTCCGAAATTTTTTCGTTTTTGTAGAAATCTTAGCAAATAAGAAAGGAGACATACGAGTTTTCAAATCGCCGTTCGATACGTTTGGTTACATTTTTCGCGTAGCTAGTCGTCCAGTAACATAAGTCGTGTTGGCACCTAATTTGAGTTTAGAGTCGGACAATTTTTTCCAAAAGTCGTGATATTATTTGTTCTATGACGGGAAGTCTAGTAACCGGGGGTATTCACGTGACCCGTTGTTTACTCTCACGTAAAACGAAGACCCTGATTAGACTAGTGGTTTAGAGATTTTGCTTGTGCCGATGATGGGGAGCCTAGTAACCGGGGGTATTCGCGTGACCCGCTGTTTACTCTCGCGTAAAACAGCGACCTTGAATCGGATATGTGGGAATAGCTATTCGAGTTGTTTCTCCGCTGTAGAGGGGAACTTAGTAACTAGAAGCATCCATGTGCCCCATGAGTGTCTTTTACGTCAAACGGTTCCCCGACACATGAGAATGGAATTCCACCCTAGGATTGTCCCGATGAAACATCCCGAGATCCGAACCTAGTGGTCAACTCGAATCATCTTATTAAGCATATATAAGGGAATACTGTCCGAGGGTTATTTATTATGAAACTCTTGAAATTCTTGCCACTAGACTATGGGATTGGGCGAGTTAGCTTGTTTATTTTAACCTTTCATATTGACGGTCGATTAAATTCACACTTGTTAATCTTTGAGCTGGATTTTCTTCATGAACGAGTAATTAGGACTGAAATTGGTTACTTTGTGGAATCAGTTTCTTGGATGTGACTCACTATTACGATACTTGTACTATTCTTTGAGATTTTCAGGATAGTATTGATTAGGTTGATCACTATGAGTTGCACGATTATTCACGATATTCTTTTGTTGAAATTGATTATTTTTTGCTTGAGAACAAGCAAAGGCTTAAGTTTGGGGGTATTTGTTAGCCGTATTTTTATGCGCTTATTTATCATTATTTTGTATTATTTTGGCGAGTAAATTTGCATAAATGAGCTTTTAATGCCTTATTCTTGTATGTCTGACAGGAGATTGGAGTCCGGAAACTAAAACGAGGCAAAATGGGCGAAAACGGCGAATTTTGGCTGTGGGCCGCGGCACAAGGCAAGTGAGTCGCGGCACACGCAGAGGACCAGCAGGCACCAGAGTAGACTGTACTCTGAGCCGCGGCACAGACATGGTGAGCCGCGGCCCAGAAGAAATAAACAGCGCCCAGGTTTTTAATCTGGACGCCATGTGCCACGGCACAGATTAAGTGAGTCGCGGCACACAGGGTGGTTTTGGTGTGCTCCGCGCGGGTTTGGGCCGTTTTGAAGCCATTTCTCGACCTAATCAGACGGACGCGATTTGGAGGCTGCTGGGAGCTATAAATAAGGGTTTAAGGCCATAATTAGAGGAGTTCTGAGCTTTTGGGGGGGATTGATCAATCTTGTAGGAGGAATATCGCAGAAGAGAAGGATAAGCAGAAGACATCAAGAGCAGAGGGCGGAAGCCAGAAGAACGGAGGAATCCGGCTCTTCATCTGCGTTTGATTTTCATGCTTTCAATTATTTATTCTGTATTGTTATCTTTTAGCATGTCAGGCTAAAACCCTGTTCTAGGATTTTGATGAAACCAATGTTTTGACGGATTTGCTTTAGATTATCTATATAATTACTTTTTTCTGTTGAGTTTTCCCAATCGATTTTAATGCTTTCAATTGTCTGGCCAATAATTGAATTGTTTTAATTAGCTTACTCGAATCGGGAGAGGAGAGTTGGTGAGGAACTATTGGTGAGGACCGTTTTATCTTATGAGATAGGAATATACTCATAGGAACTACATGGCCTTTTGGAGATTTGGTGTTTTTTGCCTATTGTCGAATTAATTCACCTAGGGATAGAGTGCGTTATTCGCCTTTAGAAAAATCTATTGACCTCGGGAGAGGCAGTAGAGTATTTTAGCAATCTTCGCTTTCAATGAATTGGGGAAATCATTAACTTCAGATAATCGAGAGTAAATTCGGATAAACCAAGGTGGATTCAGAATCCTAGACTTTTTCATTAATTGATTTTCTTTCTTCAAGCGATCGTTTTTCTGTTTATTATTAATTTACTTTAGTTATTAATTGCAGCCCAACTTTCGACTGTTCAAATAAAATTAGAATACATAAAAATCGGTACCTAGTAATTCAGTCCTCGTGGGAACGATACTCACTCATCACGTTATTACTTGTCAACGATAACGTGCACTTGCGTTAACGAATCACACCAACAACAACATATACAATAACTCAACATAATAATTATCTCACAACTGAACAATACATAAATTACCTCAAAGCCGAAGAAAACATCCTTTCCACGAACCAACATCCCTGAATGAATACACAGTTATACGAATAATCTCAAATAAGGTACCATCCATTCAATACCAAAGATATTCGATATCCTTGACCAAAGATAACTCACGTCTTCCTTGAACAAAATTAAATCATATACCTTATGATTTAATACAACCAGAGCACGATATACAAACCATTTTCCAGACAACTTACATTTCTAACAACATTGCTATACGAATTATAAATGAAATGAAAACAAAACCATTCATCAAATATTATAAACTGAACAAGTATAAACTTGCCTCGATACCGATACCACGAAGCTGTTACCAGAATCCATTGCCTTCGTCTTCGAGCTCCTCAGCCACAACCAAAAGCAACCTACGAACTCTTCAACCTTGACCACAACACAACGGCTATAATCAACGCTCAATTAACGTGACGTAATGCAATAATCAAATGACAACACATCCAATATTAATCAACAAACGACATAACCAACCAATCGAACTCAACGGTTCAACAAAAAACTCGAATACACGTAGTCTGAACAGACCAAATCAAACCATCACGAATTCATAATCACAACACAAAAATACTGCACTGTCTGCCTACTTAGCGCACGTTAAACGCATAACATAGCGTGCGCTAAGTGTTGGGAATAGTGCCCTAGGACATTCGATGTGCCTAGATTTGTAATTGTCACATTTAAATAAAGTTATTTGATATCATTTATTTCTCGTTGATTATTATAATGTGTGCATGTTTTAATATTATAATAATCGAATAATAGTTATTCACGAATAATAAGATTATTCAAATGTCCCTGGTAAAATTGCGTTGAGTAGAGACTCAAGTGATTAATATACTAGTATAAGTTTGATTGATAATCATCGGATGATTATGCGTATGGTACGGATCAATCTTATGGGTATTGGTTGGAGAACTAATACTGGACCGACCCGCATTGAGATCACTGCATGGAAATGTCATAAGTGAATCTCAATACAGTATGTCAATAAATCCTTGAACCTGTGATTATCATAGAGTCCAACATGATAAGCTGCTATGCCTTGGCGTAATCCAACGTCATCGAAACTTGGTGTTCATAAAGGTTAGCGATCGGGATTTGTAGGAGTCATGTAGAGGGCACTGAATATTCTAGATGCGTATTTGTCCCACTCTTAAGTGAGAGAGATATCTGCTGGGCCTCGATAAGTAGGATGAAGGAAATGCATGGCCATGCTCAAATGAAGAGTCATTTGATTCAATCGATCTACTTAAGATCGAAAGCATTTGAACATAAATAAGTATGAGACTCCATGACTTAGTTCAAATATGATATCGCGTGACAAAGGGATTTGACACGTTAAAAGGTTTAATGGACTATTAACTTATATTATTTGGGTAATCATAATGTCTTGCTAGAGGCCGCTTATGATTTATTATTTAATAAGGTATTAAATAATTGCCAACATAATATAAGCCTTTTAGTCACACATACTACAATTAAAGACAAGTATGAATAAAAATCAACAGGGAATAAAAAATATAATATTGGATATTATATTTATAAGGAGATTAAATAATAAGTAATATATATAATATTGGATATTATATATATTGTATTATTTAATAAGTTGAGGGGCAACTAAGCAAATACTAGATTATTGAATCTAGGGTTTACTTAGTATATATATATAAGGTCTTGGACAAGGAGTTGTTATGAGAATACAAGACCTAAAAATCGGCCCTTCAAGGAGAAGAAAAATCGGCCATCTACATCATATTGTAGGAGAACGGAGTCGATCATCCCTCTTCCCTTAGTTGATCTTGATCAATAGTACAATCCTTCTAGTAAGGAATTTGTGTTGTACTATTTATCAATATTATTCGTAAGGATCTAGCAATCCGGCTTGTGGAATTGTTCGTGTGTGGATCACCAAAAGAGGAAGGAGATATTCATCTGCTTCTAGTCCGGATCTAGAATTGTTCAATCGGATTAAGGTAATTCGATTAACTCTTTAGTTAAACAATTAAATTGCATGAGATCCTAAATTGGGTTTTCACATTTATTGTTCGCTGCGTTTTACTCCGATTATTCTGTATTCGATACATAGAAAACCCAACAGTGGTATCGGAGCCAACTTGCATGTAATTTAATTGTTTGTGTAGAACATATTTATGTGTAAATTATGTTCTTGATTATGTTTATAAAATATGGATTTTATAAAATAATTTTTCTGGTTTAATTTGATTAAATCGGATCGTCAAAAAATAATTTTAATTTGTTTTTAGCATAAGCTGCTGTCGAGCTGAACAAACGATCTGACGGTCGGGCGAGTCGGGCAGATTCGGGTCCGGGTCGGGTCGGGCCTGGACCCGCGGGTTGTATTAATTAGCAAAAATTGATTTTGCATCACCAGGGGTTCGAACCACAGTGGTCGAACAATGACCTTGCTACTTACCAAGTCTTGCTGCAATTTTGTTTTGGAATTTTTCTCACGGATGTTTTATTAAAGGCATGAAATCTGTTTTAATATTGCAAAATTAATTCCGCAAAACACGGGATTCGAACCCGAGTCCATTGCCTTAAAATCCGGCGATTTTCCATCTCGGCTGGGAACTGTTTTGGTAATTTCAAAGTAATCCTTTTATTATAAGCCCTTTAACATAAAAGTAAATTTGGAAATAATAGTTGCAAAATGTTGCAACTGCAACCGGAGTTTCGAACCGGGCAAACCTGCCAGATCGCGGCGGCCATCTCGGCGAGTCGATTTTGTTCATGTGATGACTCAAATTTTAATTATTGTCTGATTGTCAGATAAATTGATTATTTAGTATATTACATGCTTTATTAATTATTTGATAATTATTTATGGTATGTGTGTGGTGTATGGCATGACCATAAATTGACCAATGTGATTGGATAATTTAATTTCTTATGGGTTGGTTTTACGGCTGCGTGTCGTTTAATTATAATTGGTTTTACGGCTGCAGTCGTCTATTTAAATTGTTTATTATTTTACGGCTGCGTGTCGTTTGTACTTCTTGTAATTTAATTTATTAGTGTAGTATTAAATTTCATTAATGTAATGAAGACAAGAAGGGCGAGATAGATGGACTCGAGGAGCAAATTGATCGCGTATGACGTTCAAGGCGTAGGAAGATCAATGAAGACCATATTTAACCCTATAGATGACCTTTGTGATTTTCATGTTGGCTCATGAAAATCAAGAAAGTCTTATGGTCATGCTATACACGGTCCTATGCTTTATTGTCATGTGATGCGATGTATGTTTAAATTTATGCATGTATGTGATGCTATGTATGTTTAGATGTATGTTAGCAAACATAGACATTAACATAGGATAAAAATCCCTCGTTAAAATTTTAATGCCGTTCATTTGAAAAACACCTATCAAGACTTCGATCATCATGAGTGGGTCATGCCAAAGCTGGGCACTCGGATTATCTTAGTAAGGTAGGATAGGTAATGGTGATACCTATACGTTTAATGAACTTGGAAATCAAAATAGTTTTGAACCTTAAGGCATAAGATGGGATTATAACATGCTTGGGCATACGATGCCAAATCCCATGACATAATCTAAGAGTTACATATGATGTAATCGATAAAGAGTTATCCACCTAAAGTAGTTCAATTCTAGGCGTCATGCCAAAGCTGAGTTTAGGATTGTGCGAAATGGGATCTTAGCCCACTAAAATTACAAATGTTGTAAATTGAGGGTACTTTGTTTTAGTGGGAGTATTTTTAGAAATAAAATAATGTGACTAAATATTTTGCATATTGAATTTTGTAGAATGGCATCAAACAACACATCCACCATTTCATGCGATCCGTCCTTGAGAAGGACAATTTGAAAGAAAATGGCGACAACTATCTGGATTGGATCCGAGCACGAGAATAGTTCTCAAGCAAGAAAGAAAGGCGTATGAGGAAGAAATTCGATGAGCGGTGACAATGCAAATAAAGCAACAAAGACAAATGGAAGAAACATTGTGATGATTCCATTGATGTCGGTTGTCTTATGTTAGCCACCATTTGTCGAACTTGAAGAATGGAGGAAATGGAAGCTAATGAGCTAAATGCTCACCTCAAGGAAACTTTCTCGAAGCATGCTAGGCAAGAGAGGTATGAGACCTTTCAAGCCTTGTATGCTTGCAAGATGGTTGAGGGGACATCGGTGCTCACGTGCTCAAGATGAAAGGATATATTGATCATCTTGAAAGGCTTGGTTTTCCACTTTCTAAGGAGCACTCCACGGATGTGATCTAAACTCATTGCCGAAAGTTTGGTCAGTTCATTATGAACTATAATATGAATGAGATGGAGAAGTCCATTCTTGAAATGCATGGGATGCTTAAAGCGGTGAGCGAGAATATTAAGAAGAAACCAAACCATGTGTTGATGGTCGGCAAAGGGAAATCCTTTAAGAACAAAGGCAAGGGCAAGGGTAAGGCAAAAGTTGCCAAATCTAAAGACCCTACTAGGCCGGGTTTCAAGGCTAAAGCTCCCAAAGATGGAAATTGCCATCATTGCAATAAACCAGGACAACTGGAAAAGAAATTGCAAGATTTACTTGGAAGAGCTAAAGCGTACCAAGGGCGGTGAGACCGCCACAGTATATTTGTTATAGAAGTTAACTTATCTACCTCTAACTCCTGGGTATTAGATCTTTGGATGTGGATCTCACATTTGTACAAATGTGCGGGGTTGAGAAGCGATGAGAAGCGAAGAAAGGGAAGTAGATCTAAGAGTTGGCAATGGAGCAAGAGTTGCCGCACTAGCCGTAGGAACTTATGATCTAGTTTTGCCCAATGGGCTTTTGTTAGTTTTGAACAATTGCTATTATGTTCCTGCTATGAATAGGAATATTATTTCGGTTTCTACATTAGATTGTGAAGGTTACGATTTTCTTATTAAGAATAAGATCATTCGTATTTTCTTTGATGACTTGCTTTATAGTGCGCAAAGTTATACAGCCTTTACAATATTGATCTAGATGAGTCCGACACTTTGGAAGTCTATAACATTGCATCCAAGAAACCTAAGCTCAATGATTCTAATCCGACTTACTTATGGCATTGTCGACTTGGTCACATAAACGAACGCATTTCTAAACTCCATAATGATGGACTTTTAGACTCTTTTGACTATAAATCATATGGGACATGCGAATCTTGTTTATTGGGCAAGATGACGAAGAATCCTTTCACCGGTCATGGAGAAAGGGCTAGTGATCTATTAGGCCTAATACATGCGATGTATGCGGACCTCTTAGCACTCATGCCGGGCGGATACCAATACTTCATTACATTCACCGATGATTTTAGCCGATATGGATATGTTTATCTTATGAAGTATAAACATGAATCTTTTGAAATGTTCAAAATATTCCGGAATGAAATCTGAGAATCAACTTGGCAAGACAATTAAAGCCCTTCGATCGGATCGAGGTGGGAATACTTGAGCCAAGAATTCGATGATCATCTTAGGAGTTGTGGAATTGTTTCGCAACTTACTCCTCCCGGCACACCTCGGCATAACGGAGTGTCGAGAGGAGGAATCGAACTTTATTAGATATGGTTCGATCCATGATGAGTCGACAGAGCTTCCATTATCATTTTGGGGCCACGCCTTAGAAACAGCGACATTCACCCTTAACCGTGTTCCATCTAAAGCGGTTGAAAAGACACCATTTGAGAAATGGGTGGTAAAAGACCAAACTTGTCTTTTCTAAAGATGCAGGGTTGCGAAGCGTTCGTAAGGCGCCAAGTGTTTGACAAGCGGCAGCCGGATCTGAAAGATGTTTATTTGTGGGATATCTAAGGAAACTAAAGGATATTACTTTTACAAGCCCGCAGAGAACAAAGTGTTTGTTGCTCGAAATCTTTGTATTCTTAGAAAGGGAATTTATTTCCAAAGAGACAGTGGGAGAAGAGTAATTCTCGAGGAAACTCGAGAACCACAAGAAGACATCGCTTCACCGATGGAAACCGAACAAGCTCAACAAACAGTTGAAGAGCCCATTCAAAGTACACAAGTCCCACGCAGATCGATAGGATGCGACATGAACTGAGAGATATGGTTATCTCGTAGCAGAGGATGATGATGCATCGCTCATAGATGATGAGCCTAGTACCTATCTGAAGGCGCCCGGGACCGAGTCAGGAATGGCTAGAAGCCATGAAGTCCGAGATGCAATCCATGTATGACAATCAAGTTTGGAACTTGATAGATCCACTGAGGGTGTTAAAACCATTGGGTGCAAATGGGTCTATAAAAGAAGAAAGACATGGATGATAATGCAAGCCTATAAAGCTAGACTAGTGGCAAAGGTTATAGGCAGATTCATGGTGTTGACTATGATGAGACCTTTTCGCCGATAGTCATGCTTAAATCAATTAGAATTTTATTTGCCATTGCCGCATACTATGATTATGAAATATGGCAAATGGATGTCAAAACGCATTCCTTAATGGAAACTTACTCGAGGATGTGTATATGACACAACACGAAGGTTTTGTTCATCCGAGAAAATTCTAAAAGGGTTTGCAAGCTTCAAAGATCCATTTATGGGTTGAAGCGAGCTTCTCGGAGGCTGGAATCTTCGTTTTGATGAAGCTGTCAAAGAGTTTGGGTTCATTCAAAATGAAGATGAACCTTGTGTGTACAAGAAGGTTAGTGGGAGAATAGTTGTTTTCTTAGTCTTATATGTAGATGACATATTACTCATTGGAAATGACATTCCCACCTTGCGACAGTCAAGACTTGGTTGGGAAGTTGTTTCTCAATGAAAGACTTAGGAGAAGCTGCTTACATTCTTGGGATAAAGATCTATAGAGATAGATCAAAGAGATTGATTGATCTCGAGTCAAAGTACATACATTAATAAAATATTGAAGAAGTTCAATATGCAAGACTCAGAGAGGACTCTTGCCAATGTCACATGGCATTCATCGAGTGAGACTCGAGTCCTAAGACTCACGATGAGCGAGCCGTATGAGCAAGATACCATACGCTTGGCTATTGGATCGATCATGTATGCCATGATTTGTACTCGACCGGATGTATCGTTTGCTCTTAGTATGACAAGTCGATACCAATCGAATCCAGTGAAAGTCATCGGACGGCGGTGAAAACCATCCTAAAGTACTTGAGAAGAACTAAGGATGATTTCCTAGTTTATGGAGGGTGGGAAGCGAGTGGTGTAAGAGGTTACGCCGATGCAAGTTTCGAAACCGCAGAGACGATTTCAAATCGCAAAGCGGTTATGTGTTTGTATTGAATGGAGGTCTTTGTGAGTTGGAAGAGTTCCAAGCAAAGCACGGTTCTTTGATCTATTCTGAAGTGAGTACTGCGACATCGGATGCGGCTAAGGAAGCCGTATGGATCAAGAAGTTCGTTACAGAACTAGGAGTGGTGCCAACCATCCGAGTCCCATAAGCCTTTATTGTGACAATAATGGTGCTATTGCACAAGCTAAAGAGCCTAGGTCCCATCATAATTCCAAACATATACTCGGAAAATATCACCTAGTCGGAGAGATCGTCGAGACGAGGAGATATTACAATATGCAAAGTAGCAACGGAAGAGAATGTTGCGAGATCCACTTACCAAGCCTCTCTCACAAGGAAAGCATGTTGAGCATGCTAGAGCGATAGGACTAAAAGTCATGTATGAATGGTCTAGTGCAAGTGGGAGATTGTTGGGAATAGTGCCCTAGGACATTCGATGTGCCTAGATTTGTAATTGTCACATTTAAATAAAGTTATTTGATATCATTTATTTCGTTGATTATTATAATGTGTGCATGTTTTAATATTATAATAATCGAATAATAGTTATTCACGAATAATAAGATTATTCAAATGTCCACAGTAAAATTGCGTTGAGTAGAGACTCAAGTGATTAATATACTAGTATAAGTTTGATTGATAATCATCGGATGATTATGCGTATGGTACGGATCAATCTTATGGGTATTGGTTGGAGAACTAATCTTGGACCGACCCGCATTGAGATCACCGCATGGAAATGTCATAAGTGAATCTCAATACGGTATGTCAATAAATC
Source organism: Orobanche coerulescens (assembly GCA_033398695.1). Classification (NCBI taxonomy): domain Eukaryota; kingdom Viridiplantae; phylum Streptophyta; class Magnoliopsida; order Lamiales; family Orobanchaceae; genus Orobanche; species Orobanche coerulescens. The sequence continues at coordinate 79,998,777 of CM065810.1, read as the reverse complement.
CTTGAACGAGATTATCATAGAGTCCAACATGATAAGCGCTATGCCTTGGCGTAATCCAGCGTCATCGAAACATGGTGATCATAAAGGTTAGCGATCGGGATTAGTAGGAGTCATGTAGAGGGCAATGAATAATCAAGATGGGGATTTGTCCCTCTCTTAAGTGAGAGAGATATCTGTGGGCCCCTCGATAAGTAGTGAAGGAAATGCATGGCCATGCTCAAATGAAGAGTCATTTGATTGATCGATCTACTTAAGATCGAAAGCATTTGAACATAAATAAGTATGACAGACTCCATGACTTAGTTCAAATATGATATCGCGTGACAAAGGGATTTGACACGTTAAAAGGTTTAATGGACTATTAACTTATATTATTTGGGTAATCATAATGTCTTGCTAGAGGCGCTTATGATTTATTATTTAATAAGGTATTAAATAATTGCCAACATAATATAAGCCTTTTGGGTCACACATACGACAATTATAGACAAGTAGGAATAAATATCAACTGGGAATAATAAATATAATATTGGATATTATATTTATAAGGAGATTAAATAATAAGTAATATATATAATATTGGATATTATATATATTGTATTATTTAATAAGTTGAGGGGCAACTAAGCAAATACTAGATTATTGAATCTAGGGTTTACTTAGTATATATATATAAGGTCTTGGACAAGGAGTTGTTATGAGAATACAAGACCTAAAAATCGGCCCTTCAAGGAGAAGAAAAATCGGCCATCTACATCATATTGTAGGAGAACGGAGTCGATCATCCCTCTTCCCTTAGTTGATCTTGATCAATAGTACAATCCTTCTAGTAAGGAATTTGTGTTGTACTATTTATCAATATTATTAAATGAGATCTAGCAATCCGGCTTGTGGAATTGTTCGTGTGTGGATCACCAAAAGAGGAAGGAGATATTCATCTGCTTCTAGTCCGGATCTAGAATTGTTCAATCGGATTAAGGTAATTCGATTAACTCTTTAGTTAAACAATTAAATTACTGCATGAGATCCTAAATTGGGTTTTCACATTTATTGTTCCGCTGCGTTTTTACTCCGATTATTCTGTATTCGATACATAGAAAACCCAACACTAAGTTGCTCCTGTTAGCGTGTGCTAGCTAGTAAGCTTAGCGCGCGCTAATGCTGTACAGTGGCATGCATTCCAAGCATCGACTAACACCTTGCGATTACGAATCCAAATGAAAAGGAAATCATACTCCAAGATTAACAATAACTTTCCATATCCAAACTCATCATCATACTCGAATCATATTCGTATTCTTATACGAATATTATATCAAATCACATAACTAGGCTCTAGATACGAATACCCCATATTCATATCCAAAACACCAATACCTTCTATACATAATCATCATATCCTATAATATCAGAGCTCTACAAGAACATGAAATATCCGACATCACGTTCAAAACAACATAATCCGAGGTATATATCATAATGTTTATCATTTTCTTCATCATGCAAATCACATAATCAAACCAACCCGATAACAAGGATCACCTCATACATAATCTGGAATACAACCTCATATCCTGATTTAACTCATCTAAATCGGCCACTGAAATTATCATGATTCAAAAATCCATGATTCAACCTCATCAAGTTAAACGAATCACCATTAACATGAAGAATCTTAAATAACATCCGAAAACTCTTATCATAATCCCATAAAATCTCATATAATATTGTCAAATGATTATCCAACATGTTCCTCACATGTAATCATCCTTAAAAACGAACAACTAACAAGGGATACGAATATTACCTGGATTAGATAAACCAAGAAGAAGAACACTTGAACTCCATTCCAAGAATCATGAGTAACTTGAAGAACAAGGCTTGAATCCATGCTCTCTATCTTAATCTTGTTAAAAATCACCACCTCACCGTGTTTGGGAACCTCAAGAACCTCCCAAAGCTCTCTCTATCGACTGAAGGAGAAAGAATGGACAAAATGCATCTCAAAACCCGTCTGTCCCCTTATATAATAAACATTACTAGCGCGCGCTACTCTCATAAAATAGCGTGCGTTATTGCCCTAGCGTGCGCTAACTGACTTTGTTAGCGAGCGCTATCGCATCCCAGAGGCCACTGTCTTGCTCGTACATCAGCTTACGTACGTAATGCCCATGCATTAGCATACGTAACTTACACTGTCTAGCGTACGCAAGTCCTTGCAATTAGCGTGCGCTAACATCAGTTGACTTGCTACAGTCTACCTACCGCATGTGTCCCCACATGCCGATCTGACAAGGATAAGATTCCCTTTGACCGATCTAAAATTAGTGTGCGCTAACCATACGGTTTAGCGTACGCTAGCCCTACATGACAAACACCGGCTGACCTTATCTGGACACGCGTTACAAGTGGCCGGGTCCACTCGCCGAAAGCCAATATTCCCTGTCGGACGATCTGATATTAGCGTACGCTAACCATCCTTGCTAGCATGCACTAATTGCCGATAAACATCAACCAAGGCCTACCTGTCGGCCGCCCTCCGAACCTTTCCCAGAGTGCCTTACGTACGTTAAGGATCCTCCTTAGTGTACCTAATACGAACCTATTAGCGTACGCTAACTGCACCACGCAGCGTGCGCTACTCATACCTCGTAGCGTGCGCTAAGCATATTTCATAACGTGCGCTAACGTGGCTGTACTTAGCCATTTCCAACTCTTCTCGTCCGTCTCGACATAATGGATACGTACACTCACATACTGAATACATATAATCAATCCAATAGCATCATCATTCGATATACCCAATATCAAAAGTACGATAACCCGATACACGATATCCTCAAAATAATTGTCGAACCACTACGACAGTTATACCAGTACAAATATAGCTGTCTCAGTTCTCAATTTATTTTATCCATACTGTATAGACACCAAGCCATCCAATATATCTTAGATAAAATAACGCGAAAAATTTATACTGAAAATCCGGGTATTACATACTACTCCCCTTAAAATAAGTTTCGTCCTCGAAACTTGCAACCTGCCACAAACAACAGATCAACCCAAAATTTCCAACTCATCATGAAAACAATCAATCGTCGCCACAAGCGAATAACCAAAACGATATACTTACAGGTGCGTGAAGACGATGATCTCCCGTGATACTAGCACACGACTCCCATACGAAGTCTCAACACGACCAAAACACATCAATGTCACAAATAGCAATTTGAAAAGATCTCAAAAAATTTGGAACCTCCAAAAATCGGTTTGACTCAAAAGTCGGGAAATCATTTTCAAAAACAACGCTGCTACCGTACCGGTAGAGCCACATAACACACACGCCCAGGTTTCACAAAACCCAAGCTCTGATACCATCTTTTGTAATACCCCCAAAACCATTCGGGATATTACAGCGCCGTGGGTCCCGCGCCGGAACCCACCAGGCTAAAAACCATTTACAAAACCATTTCAAAAACGTTTAAAATGCCAAAAGGCCAATGACGGTAATAATTTAAATATTTTCAAAAACATAGTTCTCAGATACCGTCATAAAATACCATTTGAAAATACAAGGCGAAATGCCAAATCTCAACAGTTTAAAATGTACGTTAAGCCACCACTTATACGTACCGATAAAATAGCTAGGAAAAAGGGTTTAACGAAATAACCCAAGTTCGCAAACTGCCAAAAGGCCATTTGAAATACACATAAGTTGGTAAAGATACCGAAAAGCCATTTTGAAATATACACACGCAGCGGATAAAAATACAGTTCAAAATACACATTTGCAGCGGAATAAAACAACCAGAAGAGAATACTCAATACTAAAATAAATGCCACAGCCAGTATCACCCGGGAAGCTCACCCCTTCACGACCGCTACTAGCTCGATCTCCGAGTACCTAAAAATAAAGCCCACGACGGGGTCAGCCACAATACTCAACATTGATATCGATCACATCATCATAAATAATTACATACCAATGTAATAATATAGTAAGAATACTACCAAAGTAATCTTACCGTCATAACCTTACCAATCCATGGCAATTCATAAGAAATAAATCCTTACCATAATCCATATTTCGCATTCTCAAATGACGAAATGAACTCAACAACAATTATTTGTACTGTATTCAAAAAATACCAATAATCCTCAAAACATCATCAAAACTCATAAGTGCGGAGTAATCCAATCTGTGCCAAATCCTGTCCGTCGGATTAAACAAATCAAATCTCAACCTGGATAAACCAACAATACACAACATATATGTAGATCAACTACCACATGATAATGATAACAAATCCCAAACATCGACGTACAGTCAGAATGCTCATACGATCAATAACAATGATCAACCAATAATTCAATCGAGAATGTCATCGATATGATCAGTTTCAAATACGACCAACCCAAGGTCAAAGTACAACCGAAAATATCATAAACATGATAAATTCCAATACGATCGACAGGGGATCAACAATAACCGAGAATACCCTCAACATGGTAAACTCCAAACACGATCAACAAAGATCAACAATAACCGAGAATACCCTCAACAAGGTAGACTCCAAATGATCAACAAAGGACCAACAAAAGATCAACGATAACCGAGAATACCCTCAACGTGGTAAACTCTAAACACGATCAACAAGATCAATAATAACCGAGAATACCATCAACAAGATAAACTCTCTAAATGATCAACAAATAATGGATCTCAAAGAAATAACTTCGACTGTCGAACATACCCCTCGGGCGTATGAACGTTTAATCACAAAACGTCGAACACATCCAAACATTTAAATGGACTATGAACGACCAAAAATTGTACGGCTCAAAGATGGACATCACAATACGCCCGATCCGGAAATGTGTCAGTGCACATGTCCACCCCGTATACGGAATCCAGAATATACGTTGGACAATGTACCTAATTAGCCTCACGAACTACGTCTCGTGTTCACAGTTCAATGTGGAAATATCAACATATAATCATAGTGTGCCCAGCTAAAAATCCTTCACAATAGCCAATCGGAACGCAGATATGATTCGAGATATGTCACGATGCAACATGACAACGAAACTCAAAGAATCACATATCCAATAAGGATCAAAAGACTCACTGAAGTGAACAAAGACAAACTGACAAAGAAAAGTCGACACGACTAATCAATATCCAAAACAACAATCCTGGGATCATCATCCCCGACAAATGATCAACACGATCAATGATCTCAATACAATCAGCCCTGGGATCATCATCCCTCAACGAAATAACCAATATGAATCTCAATATACGAAGCCTCAACGTACAACATATACAATAACTCAACATAATAATTATCTCACAATTGAACAATACATAAATTACCTCAAAGCCGAAGACAACATCCTTTCCACAAACCAACATCCCTGATCGAATACACAGTTATACGAATAATCTCAAATAAGGTACCATCCATTCAATACCAATAAACCTTTATCCCGATACTTATGTCATCACGATAACTATCCTCGATATTCGATATTCTATATCCTTGAACAAAGATAACTCACGTCTTCCTTGAACACAATTAAATCATATACCTTATGATTTAATACAACCAGAGCACGATATACAAACCATTATCCCGACAACTTACATTTCTAACAACATTGCTATACGAATTATAAATGAAATGAAAACGAAACCATTCATCAAATATTAAAAACTGAACAAGTATAAACTTGCCTCGATACCGATACCACGAAGCTGTTACCAGAATCCATTACCTTCGTCTCCGAGCTCCTCAGCCCCGACCAAAAGCAACCTACGAACTCTTCAACCTTGACCGCAACACAACGGCCATAATCAATGCTCAATTAACGCGACCTAATGCAATAATCAAATGACAACACATCCGATAATAATCAACAACCGACATAACCAACCAATCGAACTCAACGGTTCAACAAAAACCTCGAATACACGCAGTCTGAACAGACCAAATCAAACCATCACGAATTCATAATCACAACACCAAAATACTGCACTATCTGCCTACTTATCGCACATTAAACGCATAACGTAGCGTGCGCTAAGTTACTCCCGTTAGCGTGTGCTAGCCAGTAATCTTAGCGTGCGCTAATGCTGTACAGTGGCATGCATTCCAAGCATCGACTAACACCTTGCGATTACGAATCCGAATGAAAAGGAAATAATACTCCAAGATTAACAATAACTTTCCAGATCCAAACTCATCATCATACTCGAATCATATTCGTATTCTTATATGAATATTATATCAAAACACATAACTTGGCTCTAGATACGAATATCCCATATTCATATCCAAAACACCAACACCTTCTATACATAATCATCATATCCTATAATATCAGAGCTCTTCAAGAACATGAAATATCCGACATCACGTTCAAAACAACATAATCCGATGTATATATCATAACGTTTATCATTTTCTCCATCATGCAAATCACATAATCAAACCAACTCGATAACAAGGATCACCTCATATATAATCTGGAATACAACCTCATATCCTGATTTAACTCATCTAAATCGGCTACTGAAATTATCATGATTCAGAAATCCATGATTCAACCTCATCAAGTTAAACGAATGACCATTAACATGAAGAATCTTAAATAACATCCGAAAACTCTTATCATAATCCCATAAAATCTCATATAATATCGTCACATGATTATCCAACATGTTCCTCACATGTAATCATCCTTAAAAACGAATAACTAACAAGGGATACGAATATTACCTGGATTAGATGAACCAAGAAAAAGAACACTTGAACTCCATTCCAAGAATCATGAGTAACTTGAAGACCAAGGCTTGAATCCATGCTCTCTATCTTAATCTTGTTAAAAATCACCACCTCACCGTGTTTGGTAACCTCAAGAACCTCCCAAAGCTCTCTCTATCGACTGAATGAGAAAGAATGGACTAAATGCATCTCAAAACCCGTCTGTCCCCTTATATAATAAACATTACTAGCGCGCGCTGCTCTCATAAAATAGCGTGCGTTATTGCCCTAGCGTGCGCTAACTGACTTTGTTAGCGTGCGCTATCGCATCCCAGAGGCCACTGTCTTGCTTGTACATCAGCTTACATATGTAATCCCCATGCATTAGCGTACGTAACTTACACTGTCTAGCATACGCAAGTCTTTGCAATTAGCGTGCGCTAACATCAGTTGACTTGCTACAGTCTACCTACCGCATGTGTCCCCACATGCCGATCTGACAAGGATAAGATTCCCTTTGACCGATCTAAAATTAGCGTGCGCTAACCATACAGTTTAGCGTGCGCTAGCCCTACATGACAAACACCCGCTGACCTTATCTGGACACGCGTCACAAGTTTCCGGGTCCACTCACCGAAAGCCAAGATTCCCTATCGGACGACCTGATATTAGCGTGCGCTAATTGCCGATAAACATCAACCCGGCCCTACCTGTCGGCCGCCCTCCGAACCTTTCCCAGAGTGCCTTACGTACGTTCAGGATCCTCCTTAGCATACGTAATACGAACCTATTAGCGTACGCTAACTGCACCACGTAGCGTGCGCTACTCATACCTCGTAGCGTGCGCTAAGCATATTTCATATTGTGCGCTAACGTGGCTGTACTTAGCCATTTCCAACTCTTCTCGTCCGTCTCGACATAATGGATACGTACATTCACATACTGAATACATATAGTCAATCCAATAACATCATCATTCGATATACCCAATATCAAAAGTACGATAACCTGATACACGATATCCTCAAAATAATTGTCGAACCACTCGGCGGTTATACCGATACAAATCTGTTTGTCTCAGTTCTCAATTTATTTTATCCATACTGTATAGACGCCAAGCCATCCAGTATATCTTAGATAAAATAACGAGAAAAATTTATACTGAAAATCCGGGTATTACATACTACTCCCCTTAAAATAAGTTTCGTCCTCGAAACTTGCAACCTGCCACAAACAACAGATCAACCCAAAATTTCCAACTCATCATGAAAACAATCAATCGTCGCCACAAGCGAATAACCAAAACGATATACTTACAGGTGCGTGAAGACGATGATCTCCCATGATACTAGCACACGACTCCCATACGAAGTCTCAACACGACCAAAACACACCAATATCACAAATAGCAATTTGAAAAGATCTCAAAAATTTTGGAACCTCCAAAAAAAGGTTTGACTCAAAAGTCGGGAAATCATTTTCAAAAACAACGCTGCTACCGTACCGGTAGAGCCACATAACACACACGCCCGGGTTTCACAAAACACAGGCTCTGATACCATCTTCTGTAACACCCACAAAACCATCCGGGATATTACAGCGCCGTGGGTCCCTTGCCGGAACCCACCAGGCTAAAAACCATTTACAAAACCATTTCAAAAACGTTTAAAAATGCCAAAAGGCCAATGACGGTAATATTTTAAATATTTTCAAAAACATAGTTCTCAAATACCGTCATAAAATACCATTTGAAAATACAAGGCGAAATGCCAAATCTCGACAGTTTAAAATGTACATTAAGCCACCACTTATACGTACCGATAAAATAGCTAGGAAAAAGGGTTTAACGAAATAACCCAAGTTCGCAAACTGCCAAAAGGCCATTTGAAATACACACAAGTTGGTAAAGATACCGAAAAGCCATTTTGAAATATACACACGCAGCGGATAAAAATACAGTTCAAAATACACATTTGCAGCGGAATAAAATAACTAGAAGAGAATACTCAATACTCAAATAAATGCCACAGCCAGTATCACCCGGGAAGCTCACCCCTTCAAAACCGCTACTAGCTCGATCTCCAAGTACCTAAAAATAAAGTCCACGATGGGATCAGCCACAATACTCAACAATGATATCGATCACATCATCATAAATAATTACATACCAATGTAATAATATAGTAAGAATACTACCAAAGTAATCTTACCGTCATAACCTTACCAATCCATGGCAATTCATAAGAAATAAATCCTTACCATAATCCATATTTCGCATTCTCAAATGACGAAATGAACTCAACAACAATTATCTGTACTGTACTCAAAAAATACCAATAATCCTCAAAACATCATCAAAACTCATAAGTGCGGAGTAATCCAATCTGTGCCAAATCTTGTCCGTCGGATTACACAATCAAATCTCAACCTGGATAAACCAACAATACACAACATATATATAGATCAACTACCGCATGATAATGATAACAAATCCCGAACATCGATGTACAGTACGAATGCTCATACGATCAATAACAATGATCAACCAATAATTCAATCGAGAATATCATCGATATGATGAGTTCCAAATATGACCAACCCAAGGTCAAAGTACAACCGAAAATATCATCAACATGATATATTCCAATACGATCGACAAAGGATCAACAATAACCGAGAATACCCTCAACATGGTAAACTCCAAACACGATCAACAAAGATTAACAATAATCAAGAATACCCTCAACAAGGTAGACTCCAAATGATCAACAAAGGACCAACAAAAGATCAACGATAACCGAGAATACCCTCAACGTGGTAAACTCCAAACACGATCAACAAGATCAATAATAACTGAGAATACCATCAACAAGATAAACTCTCTAAATGATCAACAAATAATGGATCTCAAAGAAATAACTTCGACTGTCGAACATACCCCTCGGGCGTATGAACGATTAATCACAAAATGTTGAACACATCCAAACATTTAAATGGACTATGAACGACCAAAAATTGTACGGCTCAAAGATGGACATAACAGTACGCCCGATCCGGAAATGTGTCAGTGCACATGTCCACCCCGTATACGGAATCCAGAATATACGTGGGACAATGTACCTAATTAGCCTCACGAACTACGTCTCGTGTGCACGGTTCAATGTGGAAATATCAACACATAACCATAGTGTGCCCAGCTAAAAATCCTACACAATAACCAATCGGAACGCAGATATGATTCCAGTTATGTCACGATGCAACATGACAACGAAACTCAAAGAATCACATATCCAATAAGGATCAAAAGACTCGCCGAAGTGAACAAAGTCAAACTGAGAAAGAAAAGTCGACACGACTAATCAATATCCAAAACAACAATCCTGGGATCGTAATCCCCGACAAATGATCAACACGATCAACGATCTCAATACAATCAGCCCTGGGATCATCATCCCTCAACGAAATAACCAATATGAATCTCAATATACGAAGCCTCAACGTACAACATATACAATAACTCAACATAATAATTATCTCACAACTGAACAATACATAAATTACCTCAAAGCCGAAGACAACATCCTTTCCACGGAACCAACATCCCTGAACGAATACACAGTTATACGAATAATCTCAAATAAGGTACCATCCAATCAATACCAATAAACCTTTATCCCGATACTTATGTCATCACGATAACTATCCTCGATATTTGATATTTAATATCCTTGACCAAAGATAACTCACGTCTTCCTTGAACACAATTAAATCATAAACCTTATGATTTAATACAACCAGAGCACGATATACAAACCATTATCCCGACAACTTACATTTCTAACAACATTGCTATACGAATTATAAATGAAATGAAAACAAAACCATTCATCAAATATTATAAACTGAACAAGTATAAACTTGCCTCGATACCGATACCACGAAGTTGTTACCAAAATCCATTGCCTTCATCTCCGAGCTCCTCAGCCCCGACCAAAAGCAACCTACGAACTCTTCAACCTTGACCGTAACACAACATCCATAATCAACGCTCAATTAACGCGACCTAGTGCAATAATCAAATGACAACACATCCGATAATAATCAACAACCGACATAACTAACCAATCGAACTCAACGGTTCAACAAAAATCTCGAATACATGCAGTCTGAACAGACCAAATCAAACCATCACGAATTCATAATCACAACATAAAAATACTGCACAGTCTGCCTACTTAGCGCACGTTAAACGCATAACGTAGCGTGCGCTAAGTTGCTCCCGTTAGCGTGCGCTAGCCAGTAAGCTTAGCGTGCGCTAATGCTGTACAGTGGCATGCATTCCAAGCATCGACTAACACCTTGCGATTACGAATCCGAATGAAAAGGAAATAATACTCCAAGATTAACAATAACTTTCCAGATCCAAACTCATCATCATACTTGAATCATATTCGTATTCTTATATGAATATTATATCAAAACATATAACTTGGCTCTAGATACGAATATCCCATATTCATATCCAAAACACCAACACCTTCTATACATAATCATCATATCCTATAATATCAGAGCTCTTCAAGAACATGATGTAATACCCGAGATTTCCGTTATGTATTTGGAACTTGTGATATTGTAATGATTGTACTTTTGTATGAGTACTATTCTCCGTATTTCATAATCCGATGCCATCGAGCACATAATTTCGTGTATGTGATTCAAATGGTTGAATTCTGTGCATGTAGCGCACGCTACAGGCTGAGGGTAGCGTACGCCAACGTGGTTTCATAGCGCACGCTACCGAGTGTAAGTAGCGCACGCTATGCGTGGTCAGACCGATTGAGACGTGCGGTAGGTGAGATCTGGCCGGGGGACCCCTGTCGGATCCTGTCGGATGTATCTGGACGGCTTTCGGGAAAAGCCGAGTCAACGCCTTAGCGCACGCTAGAGGTCTATGCGTAGCGCACGCTAAGCGCCGAGTCTGATTTAGGCGCGTGAGCCGTTAGCGCACGCTACGGATAGTGTATAGCGCGCTAATAGCCGATTATTATAAATAGGGATGACATCCTATTCGTGAATTCAGTCCCTTTTTCCCCCATAAACCGAACTCTTGCACTTGAAACATAACTCCATTCATCTTAAACACTCCATAACAACCTCCTAGTTCGAGATTGAAGATCATATATCATTGGAGATTGGTGTTCAAGCCTTGGGTGTTGGATTGCTTCATTTTCATCCGTGTTCTTCACTACTTTGAGGTAGGTGATTCTTCACCAATGATTAGTAATGTTCATGATGGAGTTTGAATCATGTTTGGATAGCTAGTATCTCGTTTTTATCGATCATCACATGTTAGAAGGATACTTTTGACGTATCGGTACTAGATGTCGAATGAATCTTTGAACCATCTTATTATAAAGACTCCTAAGCATGTTTAAATCGATTTATGATCAAGAAATCGGATATTACCCAGTTGATACGTTGTATACGTTGGAATCATGTGTTTTGGAACGTAAGACGATGGAACTTAGATTATTTCTTGAAGATCGTAGAGGAATTGTGATATCAAGATAACTATCCGTATATTGGTGTTTCATAATCATAAATCTTCCAGAAACCTTATTAGCATGATATGCCCGAGGATAACTTGTAATATCACCATAGGGTTCATGAGTTCTTCATCATTCAACCCAGTTTTCGGTTCGTAGTATTCTGCCATGCAAGATTAGCGCACGCTAACATGTGTGAGTTAACGTGCGCTATCGAGGTTCGGTTTTCGCACAGGACGTACGTAGCGTACGTTATGGGGCGGCCAGTCGAGGCCGGTTGTGGCTAGCGCACGCTAGTCTTATACGATAGCGTCGCTAATAGATTCGACTTAAGCGCCGCGTTACGTATAGTACGTAGCGCGCTAAGCAATCGAGCGACTTGTTTAGTTTGAGCTTTTCGGCCGTAGGTCGAATTGTTAGGCCATTTGTTCGACTCGAGGTGATTTGTATATCGTTCCTTATGTTAAGGTTCGAGATTGTTACGTTGATCGGAGGCGGCCTTGAGTGCGTCGAGAGCATTGAAGTATATCATTCTTGCCATCTTCGAGGCAAGTATCGTGATATGTTAATATCGGTAATTTTTGGAGTATACGTATGATTATGCATGTTGTTGAACATGATATTTACTTCGTTGATTTGTCATGATATTCGTTGTATATTGTTTATATGTTCATGTTGATGAACATAATGATTTGGCATATGTGTATGCATGAGTTGTGTTTGTATACGTTGTACGATCTATCTTGAGGCGCTGGATCGGATGTCCACCTCGTGTTGGTCCGCGGGATCATCTTGGGATCTAGTGAGGCTGGATCATTGGGCGGGTTATTTCCACCTCGTGTTGGTCAGCGGGATCATCTTGGGATCTATCTTTGAGCGCTGGATCATTGGAATACCCATGCTATGAAATGGAATCTTGTAGATTCGCATTGTCGGGTTACAGTAGCGGAAGCCCGTGTGATATGTCTTGTCGTGTATTGTTGATGCATATTCGAATTGTTTAAATACGATACTTGTACTAGCATTGTTTTGCTAACCCCTTCGGGGTGGACATTTGTTTTGATGTTCGGGTAGCGAGGAGCGGGAAAGCGACCCGCGATGCAAGCGTGACGACGAAGGGGTTCAGTGATGTTTATTGTTATTGGAGATTTGTTTGTCTTGGTTTGGTTTCTGTACTCGAGTACGTGTGTCCTTTGATATTAATTCGATATGGTTGTATTAATTACCCGTTGAACCAGTTGTACGTTTTCATAAACTCGAATTGTCGCGGTATTGACGTCTTGTTTTCACTTTTCTTTTTAATTAGCCTTGTAAATCCTTATTTAAAGGGTTTACGGCGCTGTAATTATTCCGAATATCTCGGGGTGTTACAGAATATGGTATCGGAGCTAAGATTTATGGATATCTTGGCAGTCGGGTCTTATTTGGGTCTGTTTACGTTATTTGATTTACGGGTCGTTTGTAACATCACTGTTCAGCCGAAGTCGTCATGTGGACCGTGGTTGTAAGTCTCTTAATCTCTTATACTACCGTTTTACTTAATTACTGTTTTGTGAGTGTTGACGGACTTTATTTCAAAAATTTTGTTCTGTATATTGAGAAATTTCGTTTACAGTATGTTGAGAGGAGGTCGTGGGCCTTGACGCGGTCGTGACGCGGACGTGGTAATATGAGACATGAGGATTCGCAACTACCCCGAAATATCGGCTAGTCGAACCGATTCCCATTCGGAGGCGGCAAGGATCGGCGAATGATGACGCAAATCCGAACATGCGGGAGTGCTTCAACGGTGGTGGCGCGAGATAAACCGATTCGCCAGTCGTTGATCGCATGCAGACAGCGATGGGACAGCGACACCATGAGGATAACCGGGAGACAGATGGCTTCTTGAGGTGGTTAAATTGCACCCGCCAAAATTTGTGGATCTGTGAGGCACTTACTTGGGATCACGCTCAAGGAGTTGGAAAAGATATTCGCGGGTCTTAAGCGTCCCGAGGACCGGAAGGTTCCCATTGCCCAGTATTTTACATTTGGGGAGGCCTTTGTGGTGGGAGGCCATTCGACCGAGAACCATAATGCGGATTGGACGGAATTCAAACAAATGATGGAAGCAGTATTGTCCTCGTCCAGGTTAGAGAAGCGAAGATCCGAGAGTTTTTCTCACCACGAGTTCGGAGGCATCTGTGATGATGTAATTAAAACCTTTAATCATCGGTGACTTGTGTGCGACACTTGGTCGAACGGAGCGAAAAGATTTTTCATTTTGATATGCGGATGAAGCGGAGATTCAAGAGTACATGTCGGATTCGAGTGTACTACGTTGCGGCAGTACCAAGACAAAGCGGCCTACGACATGAAAGAGGCGGCGGTGGAGAAATCGGTAGAGGCAAAGAAGCGAGAAGGTGACCGTGGCTTTGCGAGAAAACAAGAGTGGTGGGGCCCGCAGGGCCAGTCTTCCTTCTATTCGGCTAGAAACCTCCACATCCTTCTAAAGGCGGAAAGAAGTTCGGACGGCATCGGCGGTTTCGGACGCATCAAGGAAATGCTACAATTGTGGTCGAGCGGGGCATATTCGGCGAGATTGCCCGCATCTTCTGTGACTTGTTATGATTGTGGGCAAGAAGGGCACCGTGCGGCCTTGTGGAGCCGCTACTAGATCTGTTGGCACCCGCACTCCGGCAGTTCCTAAAGAGATGAGTGAACCGGACACAGAGTGGATTTCAGCAGCAACGGCTGGGAAGAGAGAGACATCCGATCTTTGGGTCCGTTCCTCCGCGCATGCGAAATGAGGAGATCGGCGATCGTAACAACTGCCGTTGCATCAGTGCGATTCGGATCCTTTTGCAACCAGTTAGTGTCTTGTTCGATTCGGGAGCTACGCATTCTTTTATATCTTTGAACTGTATTAATCGTTTGAACATCTCGTGCTTGTATAATTGTGAACCTTATGTTGTGGGGTTACCGAGCGGAGAGAAAATTGTGGGAACACTGGAAGCTAGGGATTTCCCAGTATCTATAGAAGGGAAAGATTGGCCATCGAATCTTATTGTAGTTGACATATGCGGTGACGATTTAATTCTCGGAGATGATTGGCTCAACCGCTATGGAGCTGTGTTGAATTACCGAGAGAGAGTCATTTCCATTATTGCTGATGACGGATCGGAACACTTATTCCGAGGATGGAGACCGGGAAGCTCGGGGAAATTGATCAAGGCAATGAAAGCTGTGAAATTACTGAAACAGGGATGTCATGGACTTTGGTGTTATGCCATGAGGAAAGAGGAAGGAGTAGAGCTCTCGTCTATTTCAGTTGTGAATGAGTTCTCAGATGTATTTCCTGACGAGCTACCCGGGTTACCCCCGCAAAGAGAAGTGGAATTCACCATCGAATTAGAGCCTGGAGCAACCCCTATTTCCAGGGCACCATACCGCATGGCGCCAACCGAGATGTATGAACTCAAGAAGCAACTGGAGGAATTGTTACAGAAGGGCTATATTCAACCGAGCGTTTCCCCTTGGGGAGCGCCCGTTCTCTTTGTCCGGAAGAAAGACGGATCCCTCCGACTGTGTATTGATTACAGGGAGCTTAACAAGATGACGATCAAGAATAAGTATCCTATACCTCGGATCGACGACTTGTTTGATCAACTGCAAGGGGCGAGGGTATTCTCGAAGATTGACTTGCGATCAGGATACCACCAATTGAGAATTAAGGAATCGGACATACCGAAATCTGCTTTCAGATCCCGGTACGGGCATTATGAATTTGTGGTGATGCCATTCGGACTTACCAATGCTCCTGCGGTATTCATGCAATTGATGAATCGGGTATTCTTGGAATACTTGGATAAATTTGTGGTCGTTTTCATTGACGACATTTTGATATATTCGAGGGACGCAGAGGAGCATGCTGATCATTTACGTGTGGTTTTGAGCATCTTGAGAAAGGAATGACTATATGCAAAATTCGCTAAATGCGATTCGGCTTAAGGAAGTAACCTTCCTTGGGCATGTGATATCCGCCGATGGAGTTCGAGTGGACCCGAAGAAAGTCGAAGCAATCTTGGAATGGGAAGCTCCTAAGAACGTGAAGGAAGTCCGAAGCTTCTTAGGACTAGCAGGATATTATCGCCGCTTTGTAGAGGGATTTTCCAAAATTGCTCGTCCGCTCACTCAGCTGTTACAGAAAACTCAAAAGTTCACGTGGAATGAGAAATGCCAGGCTGGTTTTGATGAACTTAAAAAGAGACTGACGACAGCACCTATATTAGCGCTGCCAGAAGGAACTGATGGATTCATGGTATACAGCGACGCTTCAAATCAGGGTTTGGGTTGTGTGTTGATGCAGAAGGATAAGGTGATTGCTTATGCTTCTCGGCAGTTGAAACCGTACGAAGTTAATTATCCGACTCATGATCTGGAGCTAGCAGCTGTGGTTTTTGCTTTGAAAATTTGGCGACATTATCTGTACGGCACTCATTGTCAGATCTTTACGGATCATAAGAGCCTCAAATACATTTTCAGTCAGAAGGAATTAAACATGAGGCAGAGAAGGTGGCTGGAATTGATCAAGGATTACGACTTAGAGATTCTCTATCATCCGGGGAAAGCAAATGTAGTAGCCGATGCATTGAGCCGTAAACCTGTTTCTCTTCAAGTGTTGGAAGCACTTACATCCCAAACCAGTATTCAACGGGAACTGATCCGCGAAGGGATTGAAGTATGGGCACCGAAATCGAGGGCGACTTTATGTGATGGGCCCGACTTCATCACTAGTCGAGAAGATCAAGTCCAAGCGGTTGGGCGATTCCACGATCCTTCGATTATGTGATGAAGTAAAGAAAGGAAAAGCCCGAGGATTCGTGATACGAGATGATGGAGTTCGAGATTTCAAAGTCGACTTTGCGTTCCCGATGATGATGATTTGAGACGGACTATTACGAAAGAAGCTCATAGCGCGCCCTATTCTATTCACCAGGCGGTAAGATGTATAAGGATCTAAAACAAAACTTGGTGGGGAATATGAAGAAGGGCGTGCAGATACGTTTGAAATGTTTGACTTGTCGGAGTTAAGATTGAACATCGGCGACTGTAGGAATGTTAAAGCCGCTTAGATCCCCGAATGGAAGTGGGAGGACATTCGATGGATTTCATCACCCGGTATGCCAAGGACTAGATCGGGAATGAACATGATTTGGGTTATAGTTGATCGACTAACCAAGTCAGCTCATTTCCTAGGGATCAAAGATACTTGGGGACCCGAAAGATTGGCGCGAGTATTTATTGCGGAGGTAGTCAGATTGCATGGGACGCCAAAGACCATTGTTTCGGATCGAGATGGTCGTTTCGTGTCGCACTTCTGGAAAGCAGTTCACAAGGCTTTGGGGACTGAACTCAATTTTAGCACGACTTATCATCCCCAAGCAGACGGTCGGTCAGAAAGGACTATCAGTAATGGAAGACATTCTTAGAGCTTGTGCGTTGGATTGGTCAACTGATTGGGAAGTTCACTTGCCCTTGATCGAATTCACTTACAATAACAGTTGGCACGCTTCTATCAAGATGGCACCGTTTGAAGCTTTGTACGGGAGGAGATGCCGATCGCCTCTGTGTTGGAATGATTCTTCGGATCTGATCGGGACGGAACCGGAATTGATTATTCAGACTCAAGAGAAGATAGCTGTGATTCGGGAGAGACTGTTGACTGCCCAGAGTCGACAGAAGTCTTATGCAGATGTACGTCGTCGCCCTCTAGAGTTCGACGCTGGGGACCACGTACTATTGAAAGTGTCTCCTACACGAGGGATTTTCCGTTTCGGGAGAAGAGGTAAGCTTAGTCCAAGATTTATCGGACCATTTGAGATCTAGAGAGAGTTGGGGATTTAGCGTACAGTTGGCCTTACCGCCATCGCTAAGTCATGTTCACAATGTGTTTCACGTGTCCCAACTACGGAAGTATATAGGACCCCGATCACGTTATTGATTTCGACGAGATCGAGATAGCTAATGATGGCACCTTCGAAGAAAGACCAATCAAGATACTTGAAAGCCGGATCAAACAAATCAGGAATAAACCAATACAATTGGTTAAAGTACAATGGTCACTACATGCAGTCGAAGAGGACACTTGGGAAACGGAGGACGGTCTGAAGGCTATATATCCGAGTTGTTTTCATCCTAAGTTTCGGGACGAAACTTCTTTTTAGGGAGGAAGGATGTAATACCCGAGATTTCCGTTATGTATTTGGAACTTGTGATATTGTAATGATTGTACTTTTGTATGAGTACTATTCTCCGTATTTCATAATCCGATGCCATCGAGCACATAATTTCGTGTATGTGATTCAAATGGTTGAATTCTGTGCATGTAGCGCACGCTACAGGCTGAGGGTAGCGTACGCCAACGTGGTTTCATAGCGCACGCTACCGAGTGTAAGTAGCGCACGCTATGCGTGGTCAGACCGATTGAGACGTGCGGTAGGTGAGATCTCGGCGGGGACCCACTGCCGGATCTGTCGGATGTATCTCGGGCGGCTTTCGGGAAAAGAGTCAACGCCTTAGCGCACGCTAGAGGTCTATGCGTAGCGCACGCTAAGCGCCGAGTACGATTTAGGCGTGAGCCGTTAGCGCACGCTACGGATAGTGTATAGCGCGCGCTAATAGCCGATTATTATAAATAGGACAGATCCTATTCGTGAATTCATCCCTTTTTCCCCATAAACCGAACTCTTGCACTTGAAACATAACTCCATTCATCTTAAACACTCCATAACAACCTCCTAGTTCGAGATTGAAGATCATATATCATTGGAGATTGGTGTTCAAGCCTTGGGTGTTGGATTGCTTCATTTTCATCCGTGTTCTTCACTACTTTGAGGTAGGTGATTCTTCACCAATGATTAGTAATGTTCATGATGGAGTTTGAATCATGTTTGGATAGCTAGTATCTCGTTTTTATCGATCATCACATGTTAGAAGGATACTTTTGACGTATCGGTACTAGATGTCGAATGAATCTTTGAACCATCTTATTATAAAGACTCCTAAGCATGTTTAAATCGATTTATGATCAAGAAATCGGATATTACCCAGTTGATACGTTGTATACGTTGGAATCATGTGTTTTGGAACGTAAGACGATGGAACTTAGATTATTTCTTGAAGATCGTAGAGGAATTGTGATATCAAGATAACTATCCGTATATTGGTGTTTCATAATCATAAATCTTCCAGAAACCTTATTAGCATGATATGCCCGAGGATAACTTGTAATATCACCATAGGGTTCATGAGTTCTTCATCATTCAACCCAGATTTCGGTTCGTAGTATTCGCCATGCAAGATTAGCGCACGCTAACATGTGTGAGTTAACGTGCGCTATCGAGGTTCGGTTTTACCGCAGACGTCGTAGCGTCGTTATGGCGGCAGTCGATGCCGGTTGTGGCTAGCGCGCACGCTAGTCTTATACGATAGCGTACGCTAACGATTGACTTAGCGCCGCGTTACGTATAGTACGTAGCGCGCGCTAAGCAATCCAGCACTTGTTTAGTTTGAGCTTTTCGGCCGTAGGTCGAATTGTTAAACCATTTGTTCGACTCGAGGTGAATATTATATAGTTACTTGTGTTAAGGTTCGAGCTTGTTACGTTGATCGGAGGCGGCCTTCGAGTGCGTCGAGCATTGAAGTATATCATTCTTGCCATCTTCGAGGCAAGTATCGTGATATGTTAATATCGGTAATTTTGGAGTATACGTATGATTATGCATGTTGTTGAACATGATATTTACTTCGTTGATTTGTCATGATATTCGTTGTATATTGTTTATATGTTCATGTTGATGAACATAATGATTTGGCATATGTGTATGCATGAGTTGTGTTTGTATACGTTGTACGATCTATGCTGAGGGCGCTGGATCGGATGTCCACCTCGTGTTGGTCCGACGGGATCATCTTGGGATCTAGTGAGGCTGGATCATTGGACGGGTTTTTTCCACCTCGTGTTGGTCCGACGGTATCATTTTGGGATCTATCCGAGGGCGCTGGATCATTGGAATACCCATGCTATGAAATGGAATCTTGTAGATTCGCATTGTCGAGTTCTGGTAGCGGAAGCCCGTGTGATATGTCTTGTCGTGTATTGTTGATGCATATTCGAATTGTTTAAATACGATACTTGTACTAGCATTGTTTTGCTAACCCCTTCGGGGGTGGACATTTGTTTTGATGTTCAGGTAGCAAGGAGCGGGGAAACACCACGATGCAAGCGTGACGACGAAGGGGTTCAGTGATGTTTATTGTTATTGGAGATTTGTTTGTCTTGGTTTGGTTTCTGTACTCGAGTACGTGTGTCCTTTGATATTAATTCGATATGGTTGTATTAATTACCCGTTGAACCAGTTGTACGTTTTCATAAACTCGAATTGTCGCGGTATTGACGTCTTGTTTTCACTTTTCTTTTTAATTAGCCTTGTAAATCCTTATTTAAAGGGTTTACGGCGCTGTAATTATTCCGAATATCTCGGGGTGTTACACATGAAATATCCGACATCACGTTCAAAACAACATAATCCGAGGTATATATCATAATGTTTATCATTTTCTTCATCATGCAAATCACATAATCAAACCAACCCGATAACAAGGATCACCTCATACATAATCTGGAATACAACCTCATATCCTGATTTAACTCATCTAAATCGTCCACTGAAATTATCATGATTCAGAAATCCATGATTCAACCTCATCAAGTTAAACGAATCACCATTAACATGAAGAATCTCAAATAACATCCGAAAACTCTTATCATAATCCCATAAAATCTCATATAATATCGTCACATGATTATCCAACATGTTCCTCACATGTAATCATCCTTAAAAATGAACAACTAACAAGGGATACGAATATTACCTGGATTAGATGAACCAAGAAGAAGAACACTTGAACTCCTTTCCAAGAATCATGAGTAACTTGAAGAACAAGGCTTGAATCCATGCTCTCTATCTTAATCTTGTTAAAAATCACCACCTCACCGTGTTTGGGAACCTCAAGAACCTCCCAAAGCTCTCTCTATCGACTGAAGGAGAAAGAATGGACTAAATGCATCACAAAACCCGTCTGTCCCCTTATATAATAAACATTACTAGCGCGCGCTACTCTCATAAAATAGCGTGCGTTATTGCCCTAGCGTGCGCTAACTGACTTTGTTAGCGTGCGTTATCGCATCCCAGAGGCCACTGTCTTGCTCGTACATCAGCTTACGTACGTAATGCCTATGCATTAGCGTACATAACTTACACTGTCTAGCGTACGCAAGTCCTTGCAATTAGCGTGCGCTAACATCAGTTGACTTGCTACAGTCTACCTGCCGCATGTGCCCCCACATGCCGATCTGACAAGGATAAGATTCCCTTTGACCGATCTAAAATTAGCATGCGCTAACCATACGGTTTAGCGTGTGCTAGCCCTACATGACAAACACCCGCTGACCTTATCTGGACACACGTCACAAGTGGCCGGGTCCACTCACCGAAAACCAAGATTCCCTGTCGGATGATCTGATATTAGCATACGCTAACCATCCTTGGTAACGTGCGCTAATTGCCGATAAACATCAACCCGGGCCTACCTGTCGGCCGCCCTCCGAACCTTTCCTAGAGTGTCTTACGTACGTTAAGGATCCTCCTTAGTGTATGTAATACGAACCTATTAGCGTACGCTAACTGCACCACGTAGCGTGCGCTACTCATACCTCGTAGCGTGCGCTAAGCATATTTCATAGTGTACGCTAACGTGGCTGTACTTAGCCATTTCCAACTCTTCTCGTCCGTCTCGACATAATGGATACGTACACTCACATACTGAATACATATACTCAATCGAATAACATCATCATTCGATATACCCAATATCAAAAGTACGATAACCTGATACACGATATCCTTAAAATAATTGTCGAACCACTACGACAGTTATACCAGTACAAATACAGCTATCTCAGTTCTCAATTTATTTTATCCATACTGTATAGACACCAAGCCATCCAGTATATCTTAGATAAAATAACGCGAAAAATTTATACTGAAAATCCGGGTATTACATACTACTCCCCTTAAAATAAGTTTCGTCCTCGAAACATGCAACCTGCCACAAACAACAGATCAACCCAAAATTTCCAACTCATCATGAAAACAATCAATTGTCGCCACAAGCGAATAACCAAAACGATATACTTATAGGTGTGTGAAGACGATGATCTCCCGTGATACTAGCACACGACTCCCATATGATGTCTCAACACGACCAACACACACCAATATCACAAATAGCAACTTGAAAAGTTCTCAAAAATTTTGGAACCTCCAAAAATCGGTTTGACTCAAAAGTCGGGAAATCATTTTCAAAAACAACGCTGCTACCGTACCGGTAGAGCCATATAACACACACGCCCGGGTTTCACAAAACCCAAGCTCTGACACCCCCAAAACTATTCGGGATATTACAGCGTCGTGGGTCCCGCGCCGGAACCCACCAGGCTAAAAACCATTTACAAAACCATTTCAAAAATATTTAAAAATGCCAAAAGGCCAATGACGGTAATATTTTAAATATTTTCAAAAACATAGTTCTCAGATACCGTCATAAAATACCATTTGAAAATACAAGGCGAAATGCCAAATCTCAACAGTTTAAAATGTACGTTAAGCCACCACTTATACATACCGATAAAATAGCTAGGAAAAAGGGTTTAACGAAATAACCCAAGTTCGCAAACTGCCAAAAGGCCATTTGAAATACACACAAGTTGGTAAAAATACCGAAAAGCCATTTTGAAATATACACACGCAGCGGATAAAAACACAGTTCAAAATACACATTTGGAGCGGAATAAAACAACCAGAAGAGAATACTCAATACTCAAATAAACGCCACAGCCAGTATCACCCGGGAAGATCATCCCTTCACGACCGCTACTAGCTCGATCTCCGAGTACCTAAAAATAAATCCCACGATGGGGTCAGCCACAATACTCAACAATGATATCGATCACATCATCATAAATAATTACATACAAATGTAATAATATAGTAAGAATACTACAAAGTAATCTTATCGTCATAACCTTACCAATCCATGGCAATTCATAACAAATAAATCCTTACCATAATCCATATTTTGCATTCTCAAATGACGAAATGAACTCAACAACAATTATCTGTATTGTATTCAAAAAATACCAATAATCCTCAAAACATCATCAAAACTTATAAGTGCGGAGTAATCCAATCTTTGCCAAATCCTGTCCGTCGGATTACACAATCAAATCTCAACCTGGATAAAACAAAAATACACAACATATATGTAGATCAACTACCACATGATAATGATAACAAATCCCGAACATCGGCGTACAGTCCGAATGCTCATACAATCAATAACAATGATCAACCAATAATTCAATCGAGAATATCATCGATATGATGAGTTCCAAATACGACCAACCCAAGGTCAAAGTACAACCGAAAATATCATCAACATGATAAATTCCAATACGACCGACAAAGGATCAACAATAACCGAGAATACCCTCAACATGGTAAACTCCAAACACGATCAACAAAGATCAACAATAACCGAGAATACCCTCAACAAGGTAGACTCCAAATGATCAACAAAGGACCAACAAAAGATCAACGATAACCGAGAATACCCTCAACGTGGTAAACCCCAAACACGATCAACAAGATCAATAATAACCGAGAATACCATCAACAAGATAAACTCTCTAAATGATCAACAAATAATGGATCTCAAAGAAATAACTTCGACTGTCGAACATACCCCTTGGACGTATGAACGTTTAATCACAAAACGTCGAACACATCCAAACATTTAAATGGACTATGAACGACCAAAAATTGTACGGCTCAAAGATGGACATCACAGTACGCCTGATCCGAAAATGTGTCAGTGCACATGTCCACCCCGTATACGGAATCCAGAATATACGTGGGGCAATGTATCTAATTAGCCTCACGAACTACGTCTCGTGTGCACCGTTCAATGTGGAAATATCAACACATAACCATATTATGCCCAGCTAAAAATCTTACACAATAACCAATCGGAATGCAAATATGATTCCAGATATGTCATGATGCAACATGACTACGAAACTCAAAGAATCACATATACAATAAGGATCAAAAGACTCACTGAAGTGAACAAAGACAAACTGACAAAGAAAAGTCGAAACGACTAATCAATATCCAAAACAACAATTCTGGGATCATCATCCCCGACAAATGATCAACACGATCAACGATCTCAATACAATCAGCCCTAGGATCATCATCCCTCAACGAAATAACCAATATGAATCTCAATATACTTAGCCTCAAAGTACAACATATACAATAACTCAACATAATAATTATCTCACAACTGAACAATACATAAATTACCTCAAAGTCGAAGACAACATCCTTTCCACGAACCAACATCCCTGAACGAATACACAGTTATACGAATAATCTCAAATAAGGTACCATTCATTCAATACCAATAAACCTTTATCCCGATACTTATGCCATCACGATAACTATCCTTGATATCCGATATTCTATATCCTTGACCAAAGATAACTCACGTCTTCCTTGAACACAATTAAATCATATACCTTATGATTTAATACAACCAGAGCACGATATACAAACCATTATCCCGACAACTTACATTTCTAACAACATTGCTATACGAATTATAAATGAAATGAAAACGAAACCATTCATCAAATATTATAAACTGAACAAGTATAAACTTGCCTCGATACCGATACCACGAAGATGTTACCAGAATCCATTGCCTTCGTCTCCGAGCTCCTCAGCCCCGACCAAAAGTAACATATGAACTCTTCAACCTTGACCGCAACACAACGGCCATAATCAATGCTCAATTAACGCGACCTAATTAAATAATCAAATGACAACACATCCGATAATAATCAACAACTGACATAACCAACTAATCGAACTCAATGGTTCAACAAAAACCTCTAGTACACGCAGTCTGAACAGACAAAATCAAACCATCACAAATTCATAATCACAGCACAAAAATACTGCACTGTCTGCCTACTTAGAGCACGTTAAACGCATAACGTAGCGTGCGCTAAGTTTCTCCCGTTAGCGTGCGCTAGCCAGTAAGCTTAGCGTGCGCTAATGCTATACAGTGGCATGCATTCCAAGCATCGACTAACACCTTGCGATTACGAATCCGAATGAAAAGGAAATCACATCCAAGATTAACAATAACTTTCCAGATCCAAACTCATCATCATACTCGAATCATATTCGTATTCTTATACGAATATTATATCAAAACACATAACTTGGCTCTAGATACGAATATCCCATATTCATATCCAAAACACCAACACCTTCTATACATAATCATCATATCCTATAATATCAGAGCTCTACAAGAACATGAAATATCCGACATCACGTTCAAAACAACATAATCCGAGGTATATATCAAAATGTTTATCATTTTCTTCATCATGCAAATCACATAATCAAACCAACCCGATAACAAGGATCACCTCATACATAATTTGGAATACAACCTCATATCCTGATTTAACTCATCTAAATCGGCCACTGAAATTATCATGATTCAGAAATCCATGATTCAACCTCATCAAGTTAAACGAATCACCATTAACATGAACAATCTTAAAAAAACATCCGAAAACTCTTATCATAATCCCATAAAATCTCATATAATATCGTCATATGATTATCCAACATGTTCCTCACATGTAATCATCCTTAAAAATGAACAACTAACAAGGGATACGAATATTACCTAGATTAGATGAACCAAGAAGAAGAACACTAGAACTCCATTCCAAGAATCATGAGTAACTTGAAGAACAAGGCTTGAATCTATGCTCTCTATCTTAATCTTGTTAAAAATCACCACCTCACTGTGTTTGGGAACCTCAAGAACCTCCCAGAGCTCTCTCTATCGACTGAAGGAGAAAGAATGGACTAAATGCATCTCAAAACCTGTCTGTCCCCTTATATAATAAACATTACTAATGCGCGCTACTCTCATAAAATAGCGTGCGTTATTGCCCTAGCGTGCGATAACTAACTATGTTAGCGTGCGCTATCACAACCCACAGGCCACTGTCTTGCTCGTACATCAGCTTACATACGTAATGCCCATGCATTACCGTACGTAACTTACACTGTCTAGCGTACGCAAGTCCTTGCAATTAGCGTGCACTAACATCAGTTGACTTGCTACAGTCTACCTACCGCATGTGCCCCCACATGCCGATCTGACAAGGATAAGATTCCCTTTTACCGATCTAAAATTAGCGTGCGCTAACCATACGGTTTAGCGTACGCGAATTGCTGACGGATCTACATGACAAACACCCACTGACCTTATCTGGACACGTGTCACAAGTGGCCGGGTCCACTCTCCGAAAGCCAAGATTCCCTGTCGGATGATCTGATATTAGCATACGCTAATTGCTGATAAACATCCTTGGTAGCGTGCGCTAATTGCTGATAAACATCAACCCGGGCCTACCTGTCGGCCACCCTCCGAACCTTTCCCAGAGTGCCTTACGTACGTTAAGGATCCTCCTTAGCATACGTAATACGAACCTATTAGCGTACGCTAACTGCACCACGTAGCGTGCGCTACTCATACCTCGTAGCGTGCACTAAGCATATTTCATAGCGTGCGCTACTTAGCCATTTCCAACTCTTCTCATCCGTCTCGACATAATAGATACGTACACTCACATACTGAATACATATACTCAATCCAATAACATCATCATTCGATATACCCAATATCAAAAGTACGATAACCTGATACACGATATCCTGAAAATAATTGTCGAACCACTATGACAGTTATACCAGTACAAATACAGCTGTCTCAGTTCTCAATTTATTTTATCCATACTGTATAGACACTAAGCCATCCAGTATATCTTAGATAAAATAACGCGAAAAATTTATACTAAAAATCCGGATATTACAGTTCTACGGCGTGTAATATCCCTGAGCGGATTGGGGGTGTTACAATCGGCCCACAGAGGTCCCGTCGAACCGTTCACATGTGGAAGAACAACAACATACACACACATTTTTACAAAAATGCATGTCTCAATCATTGAACACAATATATATAGTCAAGGCACTTGCTAGAAATGACCATGTTATTCGATACATATTCCTCGCTAAGGAATAGTGCATTAATGATCAACCAACCACTTCAACTATACAACGATACCATTCCTCATTTCCATAAAATCATCATAATTTCATTTACTCAGTTTCACAATAAACATGAATCGTCGATTCAAGAAATATTCACAAATTCATAATTATGGATTAATACTAACACATATTTACTTAACAATACATTTATACCATATATTTCAAACAAATAGAAATTCTACACAATCAAGCCACATAGTCACCAATTAACACAATCATGTAAATATGATAACACATATAGTGACAAAAATATTTATATTCAAAGAAATATAAAAAGTATAAGGAATATACTTGCCTCCACCAAGGGTCCAATTTATTATCTTAAATATAAGTTAATTAATTGGATGATATAATACCTCAATTATGCCCCTTAATTTATCGATCAGATCAAACGACTAACGATACTCAATCCGGATCCATATCTCAATTTAACTAGTAATGGAAATTATAATCCATTTTCTTGAACGACTGTCCTGAGCACAAATTCGAGATACGAACTCATTCCACAGGTCTAAATATACAGATCCTCTTGTAGACCAACTCATCAAAATGTTTCTACGTCTAGGTCATCTTTCTCGTCCATAATTTCAATACAAATACATCGAGACTACCTTAATTAGATGCCCAAATATATATATATATATATATATATATATATGGGTGGGTTCAGGTGAGAATGCAATTTAAGTTAAGAAATAAGAATGAATTTCAACCATAGCTCTTGATAAATGGATGGCCTAGATTTATTCTCACAAAAATTTGATGCATATAATGCAATATTTTAATCCATTGATATTTTGATGCATATAATATCTATTTTAATGCATTGCAATTTTGATGCACGAAATGCACATATTTCATGCATAATTAATACAAAACTCATGCATATTCGCAATTCCCAGGATAACAATCATTCTCATTTGATCCTAAATCTCTCTCTCTCTCTCTCTCTCTCTCTCTATATATATATATATATATATATATATATATATATATATATAGAGAGAGAGAGAGAGAGAGAGAGAGATTTAGGATCAATATATAGGGGTGAGTTCAGGTGATAATGCAATTTAAGTTAAGAAATAAGAATAAATTTCATCCATAGATCTTGATAAATGGAAAGCCTAGATTTATTCTCACAAAAATTTGATGCATAAAATGAAATATTTTAATGTATCGATATTTTGACGCATATAATGCATATTTTAATGCATTGCAATTTTGATGCATGAAATGCATATATTCCATGCATAATTAGTGCAAAACTCATCCATATTTGCAATTCGCAGGATAAGAACCATTCTCATTTGATCATATATATATATATAGGATATATATATATATATATACACACACACAGCACACACGTACACATACAACACACACAACATACACACACACCAACACACAAATATACATAATATATATATATATATATATATATATGGGAGCTTTATTTTCAGAACTCTCTTAAGTGCGAGAACTGCGAGAACTCCTCTAAACCAATGAGATTTTTTTAAAAAATTAAAAAATATTATTAATTCAAAAGGGTATTATAGTAAAATATAATTTTTATTACGGGAGATAACCCCTACCGATGATAACCCCTACTATAATAGCCTCTACTGATGATAATCCCTACTATATATATAACCCCTACTATATAGTAGGGGTTATGATCAGTAGGGGTTGTATGCATTGACATGATGTACATTATGTATTATTAGGAGTACAAAATGTAGTTCTCGCAGTTCTCGCACTTAACAGGGTTCTGAAAATAAAGTTACACTATATATATATATATACACACACACACACATTATATATTATGTATATTTGTGTGTTGGTGTGTGTGTGTGTATGTTGTGTGTGCTGTAAATATACATAATATATAATATATGTGTATATATATATATAGTACGCACACACATCAAAAACTACACATATACACACAGTTACAAATACACACATAGAGGTGTTCACGGTTCCGGTTCGAACCGCCGGTTCGGAACCGTTGACCGCGGTTCGGTTAACCATTGACCGCGGTTCGGTTCAAAACCGGAACTGTCAATCATTTTAAGACGGTTCGATTTCGGTTCGTCATTTTGACGAACCGCGAACCGGCGGTTCAACTGCCGGTTTTTAAAAAAAAATCAAAATTTGAATTTTGAACCGTTGTGAACCGACGGTTCACAACGGTCACATTTTTAATTTTTTTTTTTACATTTTTACACCTATAAATACCCCCTCTCACCCTTCATTTTTCTCACGCCAACTATCTTCTATCTATCTACTTTCTCTCTAATTTCTATTCTCTCAAGTGTTATACTTTTAATCGAAAAAAATGTCAAGTGGTCAATTCAACCGGAGAAAGGGAAATGCTATCACCGGCATTCCTCGACGAGGAAGAGGCGGTGCTAGTGGTAGTACTCCTACTCATCATATTCATACTCCGAGTTCTAATTCTATTCCAAGTCCGAATTTTGGAGATTATGTTCCCGATGAATTAACCGAGGAACAAATCAACGAAATGTTTGAAATCTCAATATCGATTCATGAAGATGATGAGCAACCAACAAAGCCAAAATAAAGGAAACCATCCGAGCTCAAATCTCCATTATTTATGCTCCATTATATAAAAATGGACGACGTTGCGTCCTGTCCCGGTCATTTCTTGGCCAAGTGCAACTATTGCGATAAACTGTACAAGTTTAAAAAGGAGGAGGTTACGGGACACTCAATGGCCATATACAAAGACAACATCCCGATAAAGTTGGCATCGAGACTAATCAAACCCAACTTCGAGGCACGACGACGTCGTCTAATGCCCCCAATCAAGGTAATAGTTCTTTATTTAAATTTCATTCAATTACCGCTAGAAAAGAATTAGCTAGATTTGTTTGTGGTAAATCTCTTCCTTTTAACTTTTCCGACGACCAAATGTATGAAAATTTTACTCAATTAATCCCGCTAGTAAAAAAATTTCACGCTCTATCGTAACTCTTGATTTTCAAAAAACTACTAGTGAGGCAAAATTAATTTTAGCTAATATGTTTTTAAACTTAGATCATAAAGTTTGTATATGCTCTGATGCTTGGAGTGGTCATTGGGAAGCAAATTCATATATGGGAATTACTTGTATTTGGATTGATGATTCTTGGACTATACAAAAACGTTTAATTGGTTTTAGAGAGTTTAATATCGCACATACCGCCCAAAATATTTCGCATAAAATTCATACAATTTTATCTGAATATAATTTAGTACAAAAAAAAATTTCAATTCCTTTTGATAATGCTAGCTCCAATACAGCTAGTTTAGAATCACTTATTGCAATATGTGAGCCATCTCTTGGTGGTAAAATTTTTCTTGTTAGGTGCATTTGTCATGTTCTTAATTTATGTGTTCAAGATGGTTTAACTGTTTTACAAGAAGCATATGCTCCTAGCTGTGAAGCAATAATGTGTTTAATTAGACATTCGTCTCTAGGTAAAAAATGGAAGAGATATTGCATAAAAAATAATATTCATCCAAAGACATTTTCAAAAGATGTGCCAAATCATTGGAATTCTACTTATAATTTGTTAAATGATAGTTATGAATATCGTATTGCATAGTGCAATTTTTATAACGAAGAACAAGTACCTGTTTGCTTATTGCAACTCAATGGGATAAGTGCTCTAGTTTAATGGCACTTTTAAAATTTTTTAAAGAGGCAACTGAGTCTTTGTCCGGTGTTTATTATCCCACTTCTACACTTTTTGTTGAACATTGTTATAAAATTGTACTTGTATTCAAGTCTTTAATTAAAGTTCACGAGTTATTTAATTGTATAAAAGAAATGAGAGACAAATGGATTAAATATTTCGCCTATATTTCTCTGGGTTTTTTAGTAACTTTTAGATCCTCAAGTTAGAGAGGAAGGTTTGCTAAAATTACTTACACTTTACTATAATGCTTTATTTCCTAATCCTATTGCTAATTTTAGTCCTCCAAATCCTAGCGAGTTAGTTCAAAATGCAAAAAATGTATTATCTACTCTTTATCGTGAATATGCTTGTAGTTATAGTGGTAGTCTTGATCTTGGAACGGGTTCTTCTTCTCCTGTTCACATTCCTTCAAGTAGTAGTAGTATATCTTCTTTTGGTTTTGCTACTCTGGATCTTAGTGAATGGAATGCCTATCAAGAAGATTTATCCCGAAAAAGAACAACGGACCAAAGTAATGCTTATCAAGAACTTAAAAATTATTTAACTACTTGTGAATTGGGAGATTTAGAACGTGGATCAGATGGTAATAACAATCTTCTTAAGTGGTGGGCGAAAAGGTCTACAATCTTTCCTGTAGTTGCCACGATTGCGAAGGAAATACTAGCTGTCCCCGCCTCAACAGTTTCTGTTGAACAAGCCTTCAGTGTAGGAGGATACATTCTGGATGAACGACGATCTCGATTGACGCCTCAAAATCTTGAAGCCCAAGCATTATTGAATGATTAGGTGAAAGCCGAGTTACGCCAACAAGAACCAAATTATAATGAACAAGAAGACAGTGATACATATGATACCGGATCTAGCAATGATTCGGTTGACTTGGGTGATTGAACCATCTCCTCCCCGCCTCCGCTCTACTTCCTAAGGTAAGTATAAGGTAAGTGAACTATGAGGACATTGATTCCTAAGGTAAGGGGATACGTAGGCAACTTAATTCAAATATTCAAAGGTGAAATTCTTAATTTTAACTTTGAATATTTGAATTAAGCTCAAGTCCATTTTTATTCCCCCCCCCCCCCCAAAAAAAAAAAATTTAAATATGAACTACGAGGACTTTGATTGTGATTCCTAAACTCTAAAGTTACAGATATAGAATATGTAGGCACTTAATTCAAAGATTTAAAATTACAAAATTCAAGTTTAAACTTTAATACTTGAATTAAGCTCAAGTCCAATTTTTACCCCATATTTTTTTTAAGTTAAAATTTAAAAATTTAAAAAAAAAAGAAAAAAAAAATGAACCGCCGAACCGCCGGTTCGGTTCCGGTTCGGAACCGGCGGTTCACGGTTCAAAACCGTAACCATGAACCGCTATAAGGCGGTTCGGCTCTAGTTCTGATTTTCGACAAACTGGAACCGGCGGTTCGAAAAACCGGCGGTTTTGAACCGCCGAACACCTCTATACACACGCAGAGTTACAAACACGCACACACACAAATATACCCACATACATACACCCATACACACCATAAATATCACTGTCGGAGTCGACTTCTGGCCACCTGACTCCGGCAACTCAGGATCGGACCTCAACTAGCTCTACTTCCGGCCGCTCAGCCCCCTGTCGTCAAGACTCCAACCTTAAACCATCCCCCATCGGTCAACCTTCTCCTTGAACCACCGTATCACTCAGTGGACCCAAAATCAAAGGTCGCTGAAAAATGTAACCAAACTTCTGGAAGTCCAGCCATCGAGCTCCGAGCACCTTACACCGGAAAACCCATCGCCAGAAAACTCCATCCTTACAACGATCTGCCCCAAAACCAATTATCAGTCATACCCGCATCAGAAACCCAATGAAAACCGCCTCCGTTCAGCCCATCCATTCAGATTTGAAGATAATGTCTATCGGGAAAAAGTCGAACCAAGTAGTTGACTTTTGTCGGAAGCTCTCTCTCCAGTCATCGGACCTCTAGCTCGTCAGAACACCACCAATCAGCCCAAATCTAATACCATCGTGTTCATTGTCGGCATGGAGAATAGCCCGTCGCCTGAGCTCCACATCGCCGGAACCTCATGGCCCGACATCTCAACTAGACTTCCACAGCTCCGACCTGCCTGAAGTTCCGACCAGTTCTATGCTTCTCAATACTCTAGTCGCCGCACCGTCGTCCAGTTCCAATTGTCATCATCGGAGATACCAGCACGCCGCTGTTGACCTCCGCGACTTTTGAAACCCATATCCTCCGGTCGCGTCCACTGTCACTTGTCGTTTGTTTGGTAGCTAAGAAGGAGAGAGAGACTGGTGCTATGTCGATGAGAGAAAGAGAGATTGTGAGGCGGGGAAGAGAGAGAGAGAGAGAGAGAGAGAGAGAGAGAGAGAGAGAGAGAGAGAGAGAGAGAGAGAGAGAGAGAGAGAGAGAGAGAGAGAGAGAGAGAGAAATGTGATGATTTTCATTGTTGGGGAAAGAGAGAGAGCAAGGGACGAGATTGATGAATGAAGAATGGGTCAAATGGGTTTATTAATATATCATCTAACATGATTGATATATTAATAGGTTAGTAGTGTATAGCCCATCGAAACTCGATGGTGTAACACCCCCGATACATTCAGGAATATTACAGTGCCGTAAATTCTTTACATAAGAATTTACAAGGCTAAAGAAATGAAAAGACAATGACAGATACCAAATTATGAAATCACTGAAAATACATTACGATAGTTCTGGTTTAATACCGAAAATACAGACATCCAAAAGGAGAATATTAATACACCAATGAAATCCAAACATCACAAATTATGACGTACTCGAGTACTTATTAAAATAACCAACAATAGACAATAAACCCGTCCGGAACATCACTCTACACCCTCATCGTCATGCAGCTCCAGTGGTTGTTTCCCCGCTCTCCTGGATCCTGAACATAAATAAATGTTCACCCCCGAAGGGGTTAGCACAATGATGCTAGTGCAAGTACAATAATCATACAACAGTGATGTAATCAACAATTATCATAACAAGTTTCTCCAACGAGAAATAACAACAACACTTATCACATCACAACAGTCTCAACATACTGATGGTATTCCAATGATCCAGCGCACACAGCTATAGATTCCCATGATGATCCCGTCGGACCAACGCATGGTGGAACTACCTGTCCAACGATCCAGCACACATAGCTATAGATTCCCATGATGATTCCCGTCGGATCAACGCATGGTGGACATTCAATCACAATACATATACATAATACAATCACAATATAACTTGTCATAATATAAACAATTCTAATTAGAGTACTTGCCTTGGTTCGATGACAAGAATAAAACTTCCACGAATATCAAAATACTCGAAGGTCGTCCCCTTCGATCAATCACATTGCTAAGCTCGAACCTTAACAAAAGAAATAATATAGAATTCATCTCCAGTCAAATGATCATCTAACAATCCAAATTACGGTCGAAAGTTCTTAAAATGAAATCTGTCTGGCTTGCTTAACGCACGCTACGTATCATATGTAGCGTACGTTAAGGCTACTCGTTAGCGCATGCAATTATACGCAGCCTAGCGTACGCTAACCATGCACGGCCAGTACCCCACTGATCAGTCGATTTACTCGTTTGATGATATAACGCACGCTAAGTTAGCATACGTTAATTCACATAGCTTAGCGTACGCTAAGCGTGCATGGCAGTTTCACTGCTGGGCAGCAGACCGTTCTAACGGTGATGAAATTTACAAACTCCTCAGTAATTAACGTACGTTATCCCTCTACATGTCATGATCATAAACTTATGAATGATCTTATGGATTCAAACATGTTTGAATTTCAAGGAAATGAATATCATCACAACTCTTATATTCAAACTCGATTATCATTCTCACGTGAATTTTGGTGATCTCAGGTTGATATACTAGATTCCATTATCATTATCATATTCAGACTTCATCTTGAAGGTGAACTAACAATTCCAACTACGAGGTTACAGCGACGATATTATAAGCATAATCATTCCCACTTCTAAACATGGTGTTTGTTGAATAATTCACTAATGAAACTCAATATCTTGATAGCATGATTCATCTAACTCTTCAGAACACGAAAATAAGGCTGGAGAAAGAATTAACATACCTTAATATGAAGATAACACCGAGTCAAAAAGGTAGAATCCAGCTTCGATTGTTTGTATGCCAATCCAAGGTGTTTCCCCACTTTAACGATCAATCACAAGTGACATTCAATCTCCAATGATCAAGTAGATGTGTTCTAAGTGTGTTTAAGGAGGATAATAGGCTCTCTGGACTATCAAGTAATGAGGACGAGTGAAGGGAACAAGAAGAAATGGAGTGATGTCCCTTAAATAAAGTTTCTGCACATTAGCTGATTAGCGCACGCTATCATACTTCCCTTAGCGCACGCTAAATAAGAGTTGAATCCAAAACTGTCGAGTTCCGCCCACGGGAATCTTATCCGGACCCACGTCCGGCTGGCGCATGTGCTAGCCGTCTAGCTCAATAATTGACTGCCTAGCGCACGCAATTCTTCATTCGTAGTGTGTGCTAGTTGTAGCTCGATAACGCACGTTAAGCTAAATTCTTAGCGTGCACTATCACGAGTTTGCATGAGAAATTTTGCATGTTGTTATACTTACAAGGATACAAATGTGAGAAATATCATACTCCAATTATCGAGATCACAATTCCGAATAATACAGGGTTCAAATACAGATGAAATACACGATAATAAATCCGGATATTACATATTCTCCTACTAAAAAGTAGTTTCGTCCCGAAACTCAAGATGAAAATAACTATAGATATCTGGACTTCATGATATCTTCCGTTTCCCAAGTGGCCTCTTCCACCCCGTGGCGTGACCACTGAACTTTGACCAAAATGATTGGTTTGTTCCTCAACTGCTTAACTCGACTCTCGAGTATCTTGTCCGGTCTTTCTTCAAATGTTCCATCCTGAGCGACTTCGATTTTGCCGAAATCAATGACATGACTAGAATCCGATATATATCTCCATAACTGGGATAGGTGGAACACATTATAAACATGGCTTAATGACGGCGGTAATGCCAATCTGTATGCCAAATCTCCAACTCTCTCGAGGATCTCAAATGGGCCGATATATCTCGGACTCAGTTTTCCCTTCCTTCTAAAACGAAAGATTCCCCGAGTAGGAGAAAACTTTAAAAGTACCTGGTCTCCAGTATTGAACTCTAATGGGCGACGGCGTACGTCTGCATAATATTTCTGTCGACTCTGGGCGGTCAACAGCCTTTCACGAATCAAGGCTATCTTCTCTCGTGTCTGCACGATCAACTCTGGTTCTGTCCCGATCAAGTCTGATGAATCGTCCCAACATAGGGGTGATCTGCATCTTTTCCCGTACAAGGCCTCAAATGGTGCCATCTTAATGGAAGCATGCCAACTATTATTGTAGGTAAATTCAATCAAAGGTAGATGAATTTCCCAGTCGGTTGACCAATCTAAGGCACAAGCCCTTAGCATATCTTCCACCGTTTGAATAGTCCTCTCAGATTGTCCGTCAGTCTGCGGGTGATAAGCTGTACTGAAGTTCAATTCGGTCCCCAAGGCCTTATGAACTGCTTTCCAAAAATGCGATACAAAGCGACCATCTCGGTCAGAAACAATGGTCTTCGGCGTACCATGCAATCGGACTATCTCTGAAATAAATACTCGTGCCAACCTCTCTGGTCCCCACGTATCCTTAATGCCTAGAAAATGAGCTGATTTGGTTAAACGATCAACTATCACCCAAATCATGTTCATTCCTGTCTTGGTTCTTGGCATACTAGTAATAAAGTCCATCGATATATCCTCCCACTTTCATTCAGGAATCGGGAGCAACTTCAACATCCCGGCAGGTCGTTGATGCTCGATCTTAACCTGTTGACAAGTCAAGCATATCGAAACATAGTCCGCTACATCTTTCTTCATGTTGCCCCACCAGAAATTCTGCTTCAGGTCCTTGTACATCTTACTGGTGCCCGGGTGGATAGAATAGGGCGAGATGTGAGTTTTCTTCATAATCGTCTGTTTCAGAACATCGACATCAGGGACGCAGAGTCGGTTCTGAAATATCAAAACTCCATCATCATGAATTACGAATCCGGGGGCCTTTCATTTGATCACTTCATCACATAACTGAATCATCAGAGGATCATCTGTCTGCATAGATTTGATTTCTTCGGTTAATGA
This sequence comes from Orobanche coerulescens, assembly GCA_033398695.1. Classification (NCBI taxonomy): domain Eukaryota; kingdom Viridiplantae; phylum Streptophyta; class Magnoliopsida; order Lamiales; family Orobanchaceae; genus Orobanche; species Orobanche coerulescens. Next base: position 79,961,202 of record CM065810.1, on the reverse strand, counting down.
TGAAGTTAATTCCATCACGCACAGCTGTCCTTTGACTCTTTGTAACCACACTTCAATTACTTCTCGAATCATCTCTCGTTGAATGCTGAGCTGGGAGGTCAGAGTCTCCAGCATCTGTATAGAAACAGGCTTGCGTCTAAGTGCATCGGCCACTACATTTGCTTTGCATAGATGATAAAGAATCTCCAAGTCATAATCCTTAATAAGTTCCAGCCATCTCCTTTGCCGCATGTTCAACTCTTTCTAACTGAAGATGTATTTGAGACTCGTATGATCCGTAAAGATCTGACAGTGAGTCCCAAACAGGTAATGCCTCCAGATTTTCAAAGCAAAAACTACTGCTGCTAGCTCCAAATCATGCGTTGGGTAATTCACTTCATAAGGTTTCAGCTGTTGTGACGCATAAGCGATCACCTTATCATTCTGCATCAATACACATCCGAGTCCTTGGTTCGAAGCATCACTGTAAATTATGAATCCTCCAGTTCCCTGTGGAAGTGTTAAAATCGGTGCTGTCGTCAATTTCTTCTTGAATTCATCAAAGCTATTCTAACACAACTCGTTCCACTCAAACTTTTGTATTTTCTACAGTAGTCGAGTAACTGGGCGGGAAATTTTGGAAAACCCTTCCACAAACCGACGATAATACCCAGCAAGTCCTAAGAAACTCCGGACTTCTTTCACGTTCTTTGGAGGCTTCCAATCCATAACCGCTTCGATCTTCTGAGGATCTACTCGGACTCCTTCAGCTGATACCACATGACCGAGGAACATTACTTCCTTTAGCCAGAATTCACACTTAGAGAGTTTGGCGTACAATTGTTCATTTCTCAACAGGTCTAACACAATCCGTAAATGCTGTGCATGCTCTTTCGGGCTCTTAAAATACACTAGAATGTCATCAATGAACACGACCACAAATTTATCCAAATATTCGATGAACATTCGGTTCATTGTTAGGCGTATTTTTATGCGTCTATTTATCATTATCTTGTATCCATTTTATGTCTAAATCTGCATAAATGAGCTTTTAATGCACTATTCTTATATGTTTTGCAGGAAATTGGAGTCCGGAAGCCTAAACGATGAAAAACGGGCGAAAACGACGATTTATGGTCACGAGCCGCGACACAAGGAAAGCGAGCCGCGGCACACGCACGGCACAGCAAGGCGCTGAACCAACTGTACCGGGGGCCGCGGCACGTTGAAGCTGAGCCGCGGCCCATAAAGAAAATATTGTGCCCAGGTATAGGTGCTGAGCATTAAGGGCCGCGGCACATACTTACTGAGCTGCGGCCCGCGGGGCGGTTTTGATGGATTTGCCGCGTTTCTGGTCCGTTTTTGGAGCCTGTTCTCGACCTAATCCATGAACGCGTTTTGGAGACGACTGATGGTTATAAATAGGGAGTGAAGGTCTGAAAAGAAAGAGAATCGAATCATGGAGAAATAGAGAGAAGAAGAAAAACACCGAGGAGCAGAGCGCAGAAGCTAGAGAACGGAGGAATCCGAGTTCTTCGACTGCGTTTGATTTTTATGCTTTCTTTAATTCTTTTTGTATTTTTATTTTCTAGCATATCAGGCTAAAAACCCTATTCTAGAATTTTGATGAAACCAAGGTTTTGGTGAATTAACTTTCGATTCTGCATTATCAATATAATTCCCTTTTCTATTGAGTTTTCCCCAATTATTCTTAATGCTTTCAATTGTGTGGCCTATAATTGAATTGTTTTGATTACGCAACTCAAATCGGGAGAGGAGAGTTGGTAGGAAAATTGGTGAGAACAATTTTATCTTGTGAGATAGGAATATACTCATAGGAATTACGTGGCCTGTCTGAAGATTCCGTGCTTTTTGTCTATTGTCGAATTAATTCACCTAGGAATAGAGTGTGTTATTCGCCTTAGAAAAATCTATTGACCTCGGAAGAGGCGATAGAGTATTTTAGCAACCTTCGCCTTCAATAAATTGGGAAATCATTAAATTCATATAATCGAGAGTAATTCGGATAAACCGAGGTGGATTCACAATCCTAGATTAATTCCGTATTTGATTTTCTTTCTTCAAACAATCGATTTTACTATTTATTCTTTTTAGTTATTACTTACACCTCCATTTTCGATCGTTCTGATAAAATTAGAATACTCATAAATTGGTAGTTAGTAAGTCAGTCCTCGTGGGAACGATATTTTACGTATCACTTTATTACTTACTTACGACAATGTGCACTTGCGTTCACCGAAATTCGCAACAAGTTTTTGGCGCCGTTGCCGGGGACTGATTATTTTACTAATATCGATTTCAGTATTTCTAGTCTTAATTTGAACATTATTTTATTTTTGTGTAATTGTTTTATTTGTTTTTCCTTTCAGGAATATCTGGTTAGTGCATGAGAAAATTCGGTAACGAAGACCTACTACCTTTGGATACTGAAATCGAGCGCACTCTTCGGAAAAACAAGAAGGAAAAGCGCGAGCCACCAGCAAGAGACACCATGGCCGATAACACGGAAAATCACGGAGTATACAACCCTATTCAGCAAGCTCAACCGGCATTAGCACTCCGTGACTACGCAATGCCGCAAATAAATGCAAACTTTTTGGGGATTCGGCGTCCAACTATCCAAGCGAACAACTTCGAGATTAAGCCGGCTATTATTAAGATGGTGCAAGCAAGCCAATTTTGTGGAGTGGCAAACGATGATCCCAACGCACACATCGCTTCATTTCTCGAGATTTGTGACACCTTCAAGAATAATGGTGTCATCGATGATGCTATTCGTCTGCGGCTTTTCCCTTTATCTCTAAGGGACAAAGCCAAATTTTGGTTGAATTCACTACCACCGGGCTCTATCACGACTTGGGCGGAATTAGCACAAGTCTTCCTGGCTAAGTTCTTTCCACCATCAAAGACAGCGAGACTTAGGAACGAGATAACCACCTTCGGGCAATTTGATATGGAGTCGCTTCATGAAGCTTGGGAGCGATACAAGGATTTATTATGGAGGTGTCCACACCATGGCTTACCGGATTGGCTGCAAATCCAAACAATATATAATGGACTAAATGCATATACACGCACACTTGTTGATGCAAACACCGGAGGAGCATTAATGGGAAATACGATGGCGGAAGCTCATTCTCTATTGGAGGTGATGGCTGCAAATGCGTATCAGTGGCCTTCCGAACGAGTGATACCGAAGCCAGTTATGGGAGTTTCCGACAACGATCCGATCTCTACACTATCAGCACAAGTCGCAGCGCTGACTCAGCAACTTCAAGCTTTTTCACATGCTCCTACCACCGTCACTACAGAATCATGTAATTGGTGTAATAGATCTCATCCTAGCGCAGAGTGCCAAGTTGGAAATCCTTTCGAGCAACATCCGATGGAACAAGCTCAGTTTGTGAGGAACGGGAATCAGCAAAATATTCCGTATTCCAACACATATAATCCGGGGTGGCGAAATCACCCTAACTTTTCATTGAAAAATGGACAAAACTTAAACCAACCCCAGTTTGCTCAACACCAACAGCAACCTCCTCCCGCTCCAAAGATCTCTCTAGATGAGGCAATGGCGAAATTAGCAGAAAATACGAGTCAGTTCATGACCCATATGGAAGCAACCTTGCAAAACCATTCCGCCTCTATTCGCAACTTGGAAGTCCAATTGGTCCAAATAGCAAATGTGTTAACAGCCCGCCCTGAGGGTACCTTGCCAAGTACAACTGAGACGAACCCCAGAGAGAGTATTAATGCCGTTAGTTTGAGAAGTGGGAAGGAAGTGTGTGACCAGCCCGAGAGGAACAAAAAAAAGAAGTGAAGATGAGGAGAAGAAATATTCGCCGTCCCATTTCTGCAGCGATTGCAACAGCAAAAGGTGGACAAACAATTTTCCAAGTTTCTCGACATCTTCAAGAAACAACACATCAACATTCCATTTCGATGCCTTGGAACAAATGCCGAGCTATGTAAAGTTCATGAAAGAAATCTTATCTAGCAAAAGGAAGCTCGAGGAATATGAAATGCTGACACTAACTGAAGAGTGCAGCGCAATCTTGCAGAGAAAGCTCCCGCCTAAATTGAAGGATCCATGAAGCTTTACTATACCGTGCACTATTGGAAATTTGTCTTCTGATAGAGCATTATGTGATCTCGGCGCTAGCGTTAATCTCATGCCTCTATCTATTTTCAAGAATCTAGGAATTGGGGAAGCGAAACCTACTATTGTCTCTTTACAACTAGCCGATAGATCCATCAAGTACCCGAGAGGGGTAATAGAAGATGTCTTGGTCAAAGTCGATAAATTCATTTTCCCTGCTGATTTCATTGTGCTTGATATGGAAGAAGACCATGAGATTCCGATTATTTTGGGTAGACCGTTCTTGGCCACCTAAGGACCCTTATTAATGTTCGGGAGGGTAAATTAATACATCGGGTTGAATATGAGCAAGTCATATTCAAAGTGTTTCGATCTCTCCCGTGCCCAAGCAAGGACCGTAAGTGTTCACAAATTGATATCTTTGAGAAAGACACACATCGGGAGAGTTGTCAGTCGAAATGTTCAGAATCCGTTTTAGTCGCTCCGACGTCTAAGAAAAATATAGAACGAGTCGCATATCTTAGGCCTTTGGACATGTCGTCTTCATCGACCGTTCATACACCATTGAAAAATTCTCATGCTGTCATAAGTTCGCCGTAGAGTTTAAAATTAAGCCGGATGTCAAATGAGTACCAAGTCAATTACAAAATGGGTGTTTTGGGAGGCTACTATTGTTCAAGACGTTTCGCAAAGAACGTTGGATGTCCAAACTAAAAGTCGAATGGTTGAAATTTAATGGTCTACAATTTAAATCACGTAATAACGGTTCGATGGATCATGCGAGTCCAAATGGTCCTTGCGAAATGCGAACCGATTTTCAGAAGAGTCCGGTGAATACTATAAACTTAGCGCTTCTCGGGAGGCAACCCGAGTATTAGTTGTAGATTTTTGTTTTTCAGTGTTTTCATGCATTCTAGAATCTTTATTTTCCGTCATTTCTTCTTTGATATGCTTATCTCTCGTGGTCTAAGTGTTTTCCTTTGAAAATTCTGTGCAGAAATCACCCTAGGGGAAAATTCAGCAATGGGCCGCGGCGCAAGGATAGTGAGCCGCGGCACACACAAGTCGAAAAAAAAGGGGCTAAACTTCCTGTACTCTGTGCCGCGGCACGATCTTACTGAGCCGTGGCACACCCGGTCCCTGAGCCGCGGCACATATACACTGAGCCGCGGCACACCAAATGTCCAAAACACGCCCAGGCAGGCTGTACTCTGGGCCGCGGTTCACTTAAGCTGTGCCGCGGCCCCTGTTGCGAAATTAAAACGCCCAGGCCTGCTATATAACATTGATCGGCCGGCACATCAGGTAAGTTTTCTTCCCTTTCTTCGCACAGCGCTCGGCCGAATCCTATTCACACTTCTTCTTCTTACCTTCTTCCATACAAAGCAAGGTAATTCTCAACTCTTAATCTTAATTGCTACATGGTTTGAAAAGTAAGGTATTGTCCTTCATTCAATATTGAATATGTTTAGTTCTATCAAGGTTGAGTTGGAATATGATGATTATCGATTGATTGTGATGGTATTTGTTGGTTATCTATGGATTGTTGATGTTAATTGGTGTTTTTTCATGACTATCAATTGATGTTGTTGTTTTTGGGAATTGGATTAAGCCATTATCATGATTTTTAACCTGAATGAGGTCCAAATCACAAGCTTTCAAAAACTACATTTCTTCATCTCTATCATTCATCTTATATTACTGCCATGTATACATCAATGATCAGTAAAGTTCCTAGGTTTTCTCTTAATGGGTTGGATGATTGGAGAAGCGGGATGGAAGCCCACGTGGCTGCCATGCATGAAGAGATGCTCTTCGTCATACAGGAAGGACCTCTCACCATTATGAAGGTTAATCTAGCCACGAGATTGGAAGGCGAAGCTCATGTTGAGATGCTCAAGAAGTCCATAGATTAGTGGACAATTGATGAGCACAAGCGAACTCGTCTGGATAACATTGCTAAAAATGTGTTAGACCTTCGATAAAGGCACATTCTCAAAGGTAAAAAGCTGTAAGACAACTGAAGAAATCTGGAAAAAACTCAATATGATTTGTGAAGGAACTGAGCTCTCAAAAGCAAACAAAAGTTAAAACTCACTCAGCAGTTTAAATCTTTTGAAATCAAATCTACTAAAACAGTTGAGGAACTTGATCTCAAATTCACTGGCATTGTCGGTGAATTTGAAGCTTCGGGCAAAGTGTACACCCAAAAGGAGAAAAATCTCAAAATTAGAATCAACCGCTCTGATACCAATTTTGGTCCCTGGAATGATGAAGATTGCCCTAACTGTACCAACACGAGTCTTTTCTAGCGCACTTTATCCTCATAGGGGGCATCCATCCCATAACTACTTCAGGCTAAGCACGCTTAACTTTGGAGTTTTTATGAGATGCCTCCAGAAAAGAAGATGCATCTTGTTGGTATGAATAGTCCAAATCAATTCAATTAACCACTTTATAGAAAAGATCTAACAGGTCCAATCGCAAGCCACGCCTCACACATTTTTAAGCCCATGCAGGCACGATGCTGGACCGAAGCCCAACACGGCTAAAAAAAAGTGAAAAATTTACGACGGTTCATATAAATCATTGTTAAACGTACTACATTTTTCGACGATTTTTAAACAAATCGTCGTAAATGAAAACACATCTTTTTTTTAAAAAAAATGGTTTTACGATGGTTCTAGAAACACCAATGTAAAGAGCAGTAATTTTACATCGGTTTTTGGATAATGGATGTACATTTAATGTATTTTCAATTTTCACATCGATAATTTTAACAACTGGTGTAAAAAAGTAGTAATTTTACATTGATTTTAGAATAACCAATGTAAATTTACGGCATTTCAAATTTTACATCGATTATTTTGAGAACCGATGTAAATTTACCGTATTTTAAATTTTGACATCGGTTTTCATTTGACCGTTGAGTGTCGTATTTTGTACTAGTGAATGACACATGTATAGTATTGACTAAACCATTTTAAAATAAAATTAACACATTTACTAATCAATTAACATAATTACGAAGAAGTGTCTGCATCAGATTCATCCTTGTAATCGAGCAGTGATATCAAATTAGTGACAGAATTAAAAAGTTATGAATCCATGCAGGAGGGTAAACAATTGTTCTTAGCAGCATATCTGTAGGGAAAACACGGAGCAAATTTTTTAAAAACAATTAGCCAATCTGATAGCAGCAACGTTGCATTTAGAATTTGCCAAAAATGAACAAAGTTACACGAAATTCTCAGCCACACTCACCCACCATATCGCACCGGAAAAGCCAATATTAATGTAAAAAATGAGAAAATATTTAGAGATTAAGCGGAAATGAAGAACACAAACCTAATTATACACTGATGAGAAGAGTATCACCTTTGTTGGGTATAAGGGTTTATTATGGAGATCCGGATTTTCAATGGATCGTGTAAACACTTTTCGAACTGATATTTTTACCCTATGCCCGGGTTACAAGAAATTCAGTCTAGGATAATCTAATGGAACACTTACGAATCTATGCACAGAAACGTAAGCCAAATTGCTAGAGAAATTCTGTGTTTATCAGAAAGAGAGCTCACAAAAGGGTGTGTCTAAGACTCAAGAGGAGAGCCTTATTTATACATGTCGATTAGGGTTACATTAGGTCGATTTTTAAGGTTTACGAGAGCGGCGCCGTCATTAGTGATCCGAAATTAGGGTTGACGATAGTTTACCAAAATTGACGTAATTAGTCAATTTTACCATAGTCTCCCTCTAAAATTCGGAAATATCACTTAATCCCCAGTCTAAATTTCCGAAGACCTTTTGGGGCGCTGCCCCAAGCTCTGCCCCATTGACCCGCTAGGGGCGCTGCCCCTAGACCCGTCACCGGGGGCGCTGCCCCCGGACCCCCGACATTAGGCCGTACCGGCTTATAACGATTTTATACATGTGTGCACTCCGCACATACCCGAACATAGATTAGAATACAAATTATAAACTCATTAGCTCATATATTAGTTTCAATTACATAAAATGAATGATTCACTAAAATCGCCAACAACCTTCACCAAAGGCAAGAATCTGGCAAACATGTGGGTTGATAGAATTCAGCTTTTCGATCAATTTGCTTGGTTGGTTGCATATAAAATTTGTATTCGACTATTGTATGCTTTCAAGTCGTGCACCAAGAAACTGTGATATTAGGTAAAATCTGGAGTCGCGAAGAGATTGGGATTTTCGAACTAATTTGGCTAAGAGTCGAGAATTGATAACCCAAAACACAAATGGAGGTTTGAATTTCTGTATGGATGAGAGGCGAGAAATCAAACCCTAGAAAATAGGACTCATCCATTTCTCTATATTCTTCTATAGGTGTTGCAATGGAAAAGTAAAATATATGGGGGAAAGTAATCAAGGAGATCTGCTTCTTCATTGGAAAATCTTATATATATAAAGCCTAAGAAGCCTTATAAATGTAAGTGGTCATGATTAATGCTTGATGAATTGATTGTATCATATTTGTTATTCCACATTGATTTACAGGCATGTCAAGCAACTTTCGTTAAGTGTACGATGAATATTCACATAATGGCCATTTATATGTTAAGTATATGAAGCATTTGTCAGTTATAAATGTAAAGTGGTTATAATAAATGACTCACGAATTACAAGTGAAATGTGGAGATGAAGTGTTTGGTGTCATGAATGCATAAATTAAACACACCAATTAATGTTAGTCTTTTTACCTTCCCGTCCATGAGTTACAAATATTTTATCAACTATATAATGTGTCAAAAATCACACACAACAAAACACAACTTCCTCCACACAGCGTGCACATTGGGCTACAACTTATTATGGTGGTAAAGTAAGCATCATATCGTCTAGCTTAATTAGCATATTGATTTATATTGTTTTGTGTAAATTTCACGTGTGTTTTGTGTGTGTAACAATGTAGGACATAAAGATGGTGCTTAGGAGGTTTGGTAGTAACGTCATCTTCTCTAACGGTTTAAGAGATCCTACACATCGTTGTCTTATCAATTATGTGGTACATGCACGAACATTTTTACTTTGATCGAAAATGCAATATATTGATTAACTGTATTTAAGTTACTAACGATCAACTATATCTAATTGTTTTTTGTAGCGCGTCAAGAAGCATTCAAGAAAGATATCGAGAATTCACAAAAATTGTATCAAGAACAAAACATGAAAAAGGCCAATGAACAACAACGACAAAGACAACAACAACAACAAGAACAACAACAAAAACAAGAACGACGCCATGGCCATCGGTGGGATGAATACTTAGCATTCATATTAATATATGTTACAAATTAAACATGCAATATTTTGCTTCATGTAATACCGATAAATGGGCTAATACTATTGATTCGTTAGCAAGTAAGTTTATTGAAAATAATGTGATGAGTTCAATTTTTAGTCAATAATTATTACTACACTTTGTTGGTGCATTTTAATATTTTTGCTCTTAATTTAGTTTTTTGTCTTAATTAAACGTCTTGAAATATTGCGTGACTTTGATACTTGATATGATTGTGTAAGTTATGTCGATGTTACATATTGAAAATGGTAGTATATAATAAAAATATCTTCACACTATCATCTTTATCCATAAATGGTGCAAAGCAATAGACTATAGATAAAACAAATAAGTATTAATGATTCGGGTAATCATATCCACAATTAGTATCGACAATTAAGTGATTATGTTATTTTGAGAATTTATCATTTATATAATTTTACTGTAGTTTAAATCTTACATAATAAATAATATCATTTTGACGATTTATGTAGTTTAAACAATATAGATATACCATTTATATAATCTATTATAAATTAAATTTAAATCTTACTCAATAAGTAATATCACTATGGAGATTAATTGATTATCTTAATATAATTTTAGTTTCATTTGTAGAATGACAAACAAATTTGGCAAAATAAAATTGTTATATTAGTTATTAAGAGTAGAGAAATTATATGTTGAGATTGATGTCTTCAAATATATTTATATATGCAACCTGGTACAAATTAAATATACTAACAGTATTGGACCGATTTTCACAACAATAAAAAATATTGAAACTTAAATGGTTTTTGTGCATAAAATAAAGTTCGATTAATTAAGCGTAGTAATGTGGAACTACCGTATTTGATATGATAAACCAAAAGGATAATTAATTGTCACAAGCTAGATCTCAAAATATAGCGAATATCCACTTTGTTACGATTTTATATAAGGGTTACATTTATTTTGAAGAACCGTATGCGTTTAACCTCCCTTTGACATATTAAAAAGTTACATGTGAAGAGACTCTTTTAAATGTAGCATCTTGAAAAAAGTCTCTTCACATATACTCTTTTAATGTCAATAAACTATTTTAAATGTGTGTCATGCTTAGAAAAGGTGTGATACCATCACAACTTAGATATATAATGACGAAAATAAGTGCCAAAGATTACGCTATGAACACTTATATACATTTCATGTAATGACGAAAATTAGTGTTGAACAATACACCGTGAACATTTAGATTAAGCCCGTGTGCATCGCACGGGTCTGAATGACTCGATCTAAATATAAAAGTCACCAAACAACTAATTAAACTCATTCATCTTAAACTCATGCGATGCTTACAAAAGTTGTGATACCATCACAACTTACAAATCTAATGACGAAAATAAATACCACACATTACACTATGACCAATTAGATAGAGCCCGTGTGCAACACACGAGTCTGAATGACTAGTTATATATATTTTCTTGTATATATATAATAAATGGATCCGTGATTAATAACTTTAGCATACAAAATTGTACTAAAAAAATGTGTAAATCGGTACTGAGATGTTATATTTACTTTTTGGAAAATAAAAAACTTATTTGTGTGAAGGATTTACCATAGTATAACAGCATATTTGAATAATCTTATTAAAATCAATCTCGTCTAATATATATACGTGTGTGTATGTGTGTATGTACAAATACTATATATATATATATATATATATGTTTCAGGAGAAAGTAAAAAGACTGTAAATAGAGTCAATCAATTGTATTCATAATACTGATAGAGGGGCCTTTATATAGGCATTACAATGAGAGTCCTTCCATACATAGGATTCCTAGATAAGGTAAGACATCTAATAGGATCCTACTACCTCTAGAAGGATTTAGAACCTTCCATCTATGTATCTACAACCAGTATTAGGTAAGACACATCACGGGAATAATAATTCCCGGAACACTCCCCTGTGTCGAGTACTAATACAACAATAGTGCAGAAGATGTTGCCTTCGTAAAAACCTATTCCAAGCCAAAACAAAACCCCATGGGAAAAATAAAGGCTTGATGAGGAAAAGATTGCAACGCACCAATATAACATGTCATGTATACTCCCCCTGATGTATACATAACGACTCCCCCTGATGAGTACCTCAAATCATAGGAGTCGGATGCCAAGTTTCCCTCACAACTATACCAAGGAAAAACCCAGTGGGAAAAATACCTCTTGGTCTAAGTTGAACAGAAGTACAACGCATCATTGTATTGATGTTCTCATAGGTCGCCTCGTTAAAAACCTTACCAAGTGAAAACCCAATGGGGAAAAACAAACTTTGGTCTAAGGACAAAAAGAGCGCGACACATCCAAAGTGCAGAGTCGCTAAAGACTTATCAAGTTTTCCAAAATCTTGACCTCCATGCACTAAACCAGTCATAACGTCTTCGATTCAATAGGTATCAACGAAACTGTAAGAACGTATGAAAACTAGACACCCATAGCTTTTCATTCACATACAGTACGTAACCTAGATAGACCTCAGCAGATCACAAAGCTCTATCGAAGTTGACTCAGCAAATTACCGGACATATCCTGTCCTACTTTGCAACAATAGTCATATGTCACTCAACATGATGGATGTGATCAAATGGTTAGTTTCCTTGGAAAGTAGACACAAACCTTTCCAATGGCACCAATTTCACCATTTTCCATCAAGTGAGCTGCCCTGTAGGTCATATGGGAGATAGACCAACACATTCTGGGCAGATTCGGGTATCGGTTTTCAAGTGTCCTTTTTATTGAGATAGAGCGAGCTTCAAGCTTCTTGTCAATCACAGATATTGCGTGAGCGCATCCTAGGCCATCATCACAGTGGCTTTACCGGATTGTTACGAATGAGTACATCAAGTCAAACATGAGTACATAATACCGTAATTTTCTCTTAAGACTGCAACATCACTTAAGTGAGCTAAGTCTTATGATGACTTCGACTAATCATCGGGAATCATATAAGTATTATTTTATCGTCTCTTAGGGAAACCGTCCCTTAGATTGCCTTAAATCGATTGATGAATACGCATCATCAAGTGTCCCCAAGATCCTTTCATTCTTAACTTTGGATTTAGCGGAATCTCTTAGTCTCACAAGAGTACATCACTATAAACCCTTAGTTTTACACGCAAAAGCTTCTTATCTCTTCCAAATCAAGTATATACTTAGTATGCGTTCCCGACATTCACTTGTCGACGCGCTCTGTGGTCAGGAGCCACTTGATTTGAGTCTGATCCACCACGAGATCCTTCCATCACTTAACTTAGTTCCCCACTAAGATAAGATTTAACCACAAGCTGCACGTCAGTTTTTGGGAAACTATCTAACTGAAAAGATAGTGGATGCTATAACATCCATTACGATAGCACAACTAAGTTTCGTGTCATCATAGTCGATTCCAGTGCATTCATGAGAAACCTCGCACCATGAGGTGAGTTTAACTCCTTCTCTCACTCGTTTTGACAAAGTATACAGATAGATCATATCTTTGGAGTGTCGGCACCACTTCAACAAAGGGCTATCACTTTGTTTATACTGAAATCGCATATGTTTCCATTTTAGGCCAAGGCTACAACGTTGTATATTTTCAACGAAGTATGGTTCGATTAAACTCACATTCCACGTCCTCATGAACCGGCTTTATTCTATAGAGTACTCTTTATGGACTGACATTCATTGAGGCGTCCCCCAATGATGACTATAATCCAGAATCACATGAGACGGATGAGTTCATTTGATCAGACGATCAAGTTTCATGTACCAAACTCGCATACATTCTTAGCGAGATTATTTATCGAACCAAGTGGCATCCCAATACTCTATGAGATCCACGGCCTAGTAACACCATCTACCACAATTTGTAGTGTTACCATATCACCATTTATAGGTGACGAACGTCCATGACCGGACACAATCCTTGCAGACATGTTTGCAGCATGCATTTAATCTCGTCACTTTAGGGAACTTGGTGAGGCACAGTAGGGACAAACTACGACAATTCCAAGTCATTCTACTCGAACATGATCGTTCGCATCTCCCCCTAACGACGGGAAGACTGGCTCATCAAAGTGACTTACGAGATCGTCTGCCAAGGTATATTTTAAGTGGACTATAAGTGAAAGCGCATGTCATATTCATCATTTATAACCCGTCATAATGCGTTGTGGTGACGCACTTTGGCACATGAACATGTGGACGATAAAGGTTTTCAGTGTTAACACAATCCAGTTAACAAAATGCATACTGTTACACTCGTAACTAAGTATTTGAATAATGATAGGCATAGGTGAATATGACATGTTGACCTATGCTACATAGCCGTAGCTACTGGTCTTGAGAATTCAACAAAACCGCCACCATGCACCACCGGGATCGAACATAAAGAAACGATTGAACCGATGATAGGCCGTTGGTTTTATCGAACCTCTAGTGCTTTCTTGAAGAGTTCACTCCCTTCACCAGCTCCAAACACCTCAAAATTTCGTGAGCATGTATAAACGGGTGTTTAGGATTCCAAAATCATCAATCTTGTGGTCAAAAACCGATCGAAATGACACCGAACCGGTTGTTGGGACGGCCAGTGGTATGTGAAAACTTCATTTAAGTGGTTCACCTCCTTCCAAGTCTCCAAATGGCATCAAAATTTGTGAGAAGGTAGCCTTGGATGTTAGGAAGTACTTGTCAAAATTTCACTTTAAGACTTGGTCTAAAAGTAGGTGAACCAACCTTTACAATGATCGGTCCGCAAGTTGGACAACCATAAACTCAGGTTTCATCAACTTATCAATCATTGTCAAAGGAACAACATAACATATAAATGTTATCACTTGAGTACGACCATTTTTGAACACCATCATAGCATCATAAGCCACCCAGGCTAATACTTATGATCATGTATGTATAAGGACTCGGTGAAAAGGGAGGACTCAGCACCATGCTTATGCGAGTCGCTACATTATTCTCTTTAGCATATGAGGGTGTCATCTCCTAATCGTGCCAAAGAATAGGCTTAAATCAATGAACATGACTAAGAAGGATCATTGGGGGGGTCTTTGGCGTCACACATATTTATGAAAACAAGACGCGGATGACATAAATATCATCATCGGTCATGAGCCCTGCTCATGACTCCACCAACGTACTTTGGTGTCTTTGATCCAACTAGTTTCTTTGTTCAAAGAGAATGATGTCCATGACAATACCGTGGTATATGGATCATCAAACTGTCCAAACTCCGGACTATTAAAGCCTAAATGTGTCAATGTCCCAATACATCTTCTGGTTACCAAAATCGATGCAAGCCGGACCATATTGACTCATGAATATTTTTCCTTTTCACATATCCAATACAAGTGATGCATAAGATTTTATTTCTCACAAATCACAATGAGATGCTATGAGTGATACACTTTGGCATATATATCATCGAGTCATAACATGGTTCAATTGTTACGGAACATATGTGACTAGAAAACGCCATTCGGTATTCAACAACTTGAGCATTATACTGCTCATTGATTGTGATGATCTATTCATCATAGTCACAATGGATTTATAAACCGAAATCCAAAAATATCGTGTTCCTTGAAAATAGCTTAATACGCACTCAATTTCGCTTGCAAAATTTTACAAATATTAGCATAGCGAACACTCTAACAACATAGAGATTTTATACGAGATACGATCAAAATGATCTATCATATTGAGTGCATAACATGGCAAGGTTATATGCCTAAGGGGCAAAATTACGACACAAGCATGGTGTAACACTACCATGCACACGCTCGACCTTCTTATAAGGGTGCATATTTGAGCTTCCCCAAGGAAACTGTTTTTCAACATTTGAAATATGATAGTTTAGCGTACAACGCATACCAAAAACTGCATCATCTATGGCAAATTCGGCCAAAAAAGAGATTGAAAAATATGTGTCATAAGACCACTTGCAAATTTAAGATGGGAACCAAGTTGGTTGGGACAAAAGTTAGCACAATCGCTGGAAATAAGATTCCGCGCAGCTTGACCTTTATTCACTAAAACAGCGATAACTCCCTTGTTAGGAAGTCTATGGATGAACGGTCAGATGTTCTGGAAACTAGACTTCCGTATCTTTCTATCCATATATTGTGCACCACATGGATCCTTAAACTCAGATCACAGTGCATGTTTTAATTGACTGCTTTAGTATTTCCCAAGTTTAGTGAGAAAACAAGGTTGAGACCATATCCAATGGCATAAATTGATGCAAAAACATGGCAATGACAGCCATAGGTGCGTTTAAATGCAGCAGTGTGTTCGATTTCTTATCTCGACTAATGATCCTTTTGGTAACTCCAACTTGGTAGACTTGCAGAGAAAGTAGGAATGTCGGTACAGCTAGGCTGTCTAAAAACCACTAATTCCGTTTGAACTTTCAAAGCATAAACAAATACCAAGGAGGATGCGCCTAGTCATGATCAAAGTATAGACAAAATCCACCAGAGTGCATCAAATCAACCAAGTATTTTAATTCTCAATTTGCAAGTATACGTCATAATAGCCATGTTATATAGATACAACGCGGTGCATCATAATTAAGCATTTTGAACCATGAGACATAATGAATATACCATAACCAACTTGTCTTGAACATCCAATAAGATCGACTAAACATAGTCAAATGTATAAGGCACATGCCTTTACAAATACTCAGAAAAGTATTCGGACCTATAGTCATACGAACTATAATCGAGGTCAACGAATTCATGTATATACCGCAATATGCCATTGCTTTACATGTTAAAATTCATGAGAATTACTCGTACATTCTTTCATATATCATATTGCAAGGAGACGGTACATGACTACACCCACATGCAATATTTTATTTTAATAGGATGAAAGATGGAGTTTTTTAAATATGGGATTGGGTCAAGACCAACGTGGTGGTCGCCAATTCAACGTGACAATTCCGTCACAAATTGATTTTAACCACGACATATCCATCGCAATCGATGTTTGTCCCATTTGTGCGTCACAATTCCGTGACTCATCATGAACAAGTCATAACTTTACCGCTACTGACAATATTCATTTTATTCAATTGTTGGTTTAAAATCGACAAAGCACGGCGTCAAATCGCACCCAAAACGTGGTGTATGCAACAACCACAAATATCGACTTTCAACAATTATCCGTGACTCCCCCAGGACCGTCACACAGTTTACTTCGACATACGAGAGTGATACCACCTCTCATAGTCACATCCACCGTAAAGTAGCATGGGAGGTAAAGAACCCAAATACCCAATTCCCCCAAAAAAAAAAAAATTCCAAAAGAGAGGAATTGAAAAACGGGAACTTTAATAAAATCTTACGGGTACTTGGTTCCATATTTGCTTTGGTTCTTAAACGGGAGCTTCTCTCCATATGAGCAACATATTTTCGTGGTATTCGGTTCCATATTTGCTTTGATCCTTGAACGGCATAACAAATATGGCTTTTATCCATAGCTTGCACATCATCATGAGCAACATATTTTCTCGAGTGCGGCCATGCAGCAGCTCGGTATTGGATGAGGTCGGATCTCCAAATTTCCTCGTAAAAATCTGCTTCTATTCGGCGGCAGATTCAGTAATCAATATTACTCAGAATCCGATCTCCACCGTTGAATATACGGATATTTGTGTTGGGAAGATGCTGATAAAATTTCACACCGATCCGACGATTAACGAATCGGGAAACATGATTTTAGTACGACTGCGCTGTGCAAAAAATTTACGCGCGGAAATTCTCGTCTCTCGTTTTTTTTTTCGATTTTGATAGGTTTTGTCTCGATTGCACTAGGTTTTCAAACAGTAAATATCACGTGCATAAAACCATAAGACAATCCGGCGGCGCTTTGATCTGATCGGGTCGCAGCTTTAGGCAACAATGATCGATTGGATAAAATGATCTCAAAGCAGATCGCCGAGCGGTCGGGTCGGGTCAAGAATCGGCAGTCTGGGTCAATAATCGACCTAGGGCTCTCAGCAGATGAAGCAGCTGAATCGCAATCAGGAAACCACGCCGATCGGGATAGAGCACTACCGTACTGCCGGTTCACGGCGTGGTAAAACTCGAGCGCGGGGAAAGTTGACGAGAGTTTCGGATCCAAATCCGGCGAATCGAATTGGAATCCCAAGTCCAATCAGCCGTTCCTAGAAATGGCACTGCCACAAATAGCATCAGACCAAGCTACTGAAATTCTTCTATGGGTCATGCCTTCTCTTTAGCCCTCTTGAACAGCATATCAAGAAATTTCACTGGTTTTTCGTCGGGGCCCAGTAAAGATTCGTCTTGTTCGAGTTCTTCGAGAAAATCATCCGACGTGGATCTTGTTACAGAGGTTCTATGCTCTCGGTCCATGGGTGGTTCCGATCTGGTGCAGGTGGGCGGCGGCTGCGGGCGATGACGTCTGGTTCGGATCGCGACGATTTCTGGTCGAAGGGGAGGTGTTGCGTCCGGGGGGAGGGGGTAGCGGCGTCGGTCAGTGAAGGAGATGACTGATCGGGGAAGGAGATGCAGGTGGGTCGTCGTTCAGAGGGTGGCGGCTAGGGTTTCTGGCAGCTCGCTCATTTTTTTTTTCGGGATTTTGCAGAAAAACGGGAGGGATTTTTTCTTGCTCAGTTGGGGACTACGTGCTGATAACGTGTTTCAGGAGAAAGTAAAAAGACTGTAAATAGAGTCAATCAATTGTATTCATAACACTGATAGAGGGGCCTTTATATAGACATTACAATGAGAGTCCTTCCATACATAGGATTCCTAGATAAGGTAAGACATCTACTAGGATCCTACTACCTCTAGAATGATCTAGAATCTTCCATCTATGTATCTACAACCAGTATTAGGTAAGAAACATCACGGGAGTAATAATTCCCAGAACAATATATATATATAACTCCTATCTTACACTTGTTCAATTTTATTAAAATTGTTTAGAATAAATGTATATTTTATCATCTGCAATTGTTTTGTACTATCAATTCTTTATTTCTATTTGTAAGTTGGTAAAATAAATAATTTTATTTTAATAAAAAATTTAATATACTTCCTCCGTCCGTCAAAAACTTGCCCCAATTTCATTATTTGGGTGTCTGTCAAATTTTTTTTATGTCTGCTAAAAACACTTTATAAAAGAGAAGTTTCTCTCTTTTTTTTTCTTCTCAATGGAATATTTTCTCCACTAAAATTACTTTATACCAGGTTTTTATAAAACTCGTGTCATCCCAATTAGGGCAAATTTCTGACGGACGGAATGAATAGTAAATATTAACTTGGCCAAGTAAATAGTCTTGTTCCAACGAAGAAAATTAGTTTGACTGATATATTGATCGATTATTAAGTTAACTACAAATAATTTTAATTTATTAAAAACTTGATATACAAACATATTTTTTTAGTTATCAACAATTTGGATCCAAATTTGATATTTATGATTATCAAGTCTGGGCAGGTTCGTAAATAAAAATTATAAATTTTATTTATTTTTGTTTCATTGTTGATTATCTTCATCTCCAAATAAATAATCACTCTGTCTCACATGATTATGTGCGACTCAAAATTTATTCTCAACTTAAAAGTAAGCATGTAATCGAAAAATAGTAGCAAAAAAACATATTTTGAAGTTGTAGATTCATCATCATGGTCTTTTCAATTGGGATAGAGGGAGTATCTAAAGTATCTAATAGCTCTCCTCTACTTTGATATTTTCTAAAATTTTGCTTCCTATTTATCTTTTTTTTTTTTTGAAAATACTTCTTATTTATCTAAAATCTTTATTTCTACATTTTGAATCTGATATTGGGATACAGGTAATTCTAAATGGATTTGTTGTGTAGATTGTAAATTTTTCACGTTTATACTTGAAATTCAATTTTTAATCCTTTCTCATTTATATTATTTCTTCTTGTTAAAGGAATAATACCCGTTGTGTGCCTAAGTCTGTTAGTTTATGGGCTTTCCTAGATAGGATTTGGCTGAGGCCTGTTTGTATGTACTTCACCCTATTTAAGGGATCCCATTGATGGAATAATACAACACTTTGCCCTACTTTCTTGTCTCATGTTATTTTCCCTTCAACACGTTATCAGCACGTGTTCAACCACTGAGAAAAATCCCGGCCGAAATTTCTGAAAAAAAAAAAAACGAAAAAAATTCCGCGGCCAAAAACCCTAGAAACAGTGCCGCGCCGTCACCTTTCTTCCCGAACCGCCGCGCCGTCACCTTTCTTCCCGAACCGCCGCGTCGTCATCATCTTCCCCACCGCGACCGTCGCCTGCTCGTCCTCCGTCCAAGACCAGACCAGATCGGACGCGACTCCCCGACTCCTGCTTTTTTCCCGGCCTCGCTGCTTTTTTTTCCCCGGCACCGCGACTGCTGCCTCGCTGCTTCTTCCCCGACGTCCGACCTCTGCCGTCTGCAAACCTTCGACTCGTCGTCATCGTCTTCCGCAATCGAAGCCCGTGATTCGTCGTCGTCGTCTCCTGCAATCGAAGCCCGTCGCCGGTTCCCGTGTCGTCGTCGTCTTCTGACTCATCCCCCAAATCTCCAGACCGTGACGTCTCCTGCAACAAGACCGTGACGTCATCCCCCTCCAGACCCAGTTGCTGACTCAACCCGGTTACAGACCCGACCCGATTGCTGAACGAACCAGATCCGGTTGCTGACCCGACCCGCACGCAGTCTTGTTTTCAGCTCGTTTCTACTCCTATTCACAAAACAAAGTACACAAATACGAACCCTACTATCTGCAATGTGCGAATATACATTTTTTAATTACTATTAATTGCATATTATACTCCGAATTTATTTATGCTTAATTTAACCAAAAGCATGATGCATTCATAATTTTAATTAAATTAAAATAAATTGCTTAAGCAACTTGAATTAAAATAAATTCACGTTGAATTTATTGCGGCATAAGATACCCCTTTGACTGCATTTATACGTGTATAGATATATTTATAGGGCTATGTGATTATATCTATAATTATACATATATTTTGCATGCATTGTTAGTTATGACATGTATATTAAGTTCATCATTAGTAGAACCTAGAGGACTTATTTCTACTATCTATATCAACTCGAACCATGATAAAGTAATTTCATCGGTATAAACCCCAATAGCATCGAAAGTAATTTTGACCATATCTTGGTTCTGAAAAATAATAACCCTCCACATTATTGAAAATTTTATCATGGAAAGTACTCATGATATACTGTGAAAATTCATTTTTCTTTTTTTTTTCTTGTCTCAAGATGGCTGATCCAACTCGTCCTGAATTTGACATCTTGGACTCAGAAGGGCTTGAGTACCATAGATGGGTTTCTGACGTAGAGACCACTTTTATCGTTAAGGACTATAGTGCTACTATCTTTGAAAAAGCAGGCGAAGTACCGTCTGACAAAACCAAAGCTAGTGCATTAATGTTCCTTAGGCGACATATCGACCTGAGCCTAAGATGGGAATATCTGCAGTTGAAATCCCCGAAAGAACTGTGGGATGCCCTTAAGGGCCGTTTTGGGAACATCCACAATACCTTACTCCCAGAGTTGACCGTGCAGTGGAATGAAATCTGCTTGCTTGATTATCTGGTTAGTGCATGAGAAAATTCGGTAACGAAGACCTACTACCTTTGGATACTGAAATCGAGCGCACTCTTCGGAAAAACAAGAAGGAAAAGCGCGAGCCACCAGCAAGAGACACCATGGCCGATAACACGGAAAATCACGGAGTATACAACCCTATTCAGCAAGCTCAACCGGCATTAGCACTCCGTGACTACGCAATGCCGCAAATAAATGCAAACTTTTTGGGGATTCGGCGTCCAACTATCCAAGCGAACAACTTCGAGATTAAGCCGGCTATTATTAAGATGGTGCAAGCAAGCCAATTTTGTGGAGTGGCAAACGATGATCCCAACGCACACATCGCTTCATTTCTCGAGATTTGTGACACCTTCAAGAATAATGGTGTCATCGATGATGCTATTCGTCTGCGGCTTTTCCCTTTATCTCTAAGGGACAAAGCCAAATTTTGGTTGAATTCACTACCACCGGGCTCTATCACGACTTGGGCGGAATTAGCACAAGTCTTCCTGGCTAAGTTCTTTCCACCATCAAAGACAGCGAGACTTAGGAACGAGATAACCACCTTCGGGCAATTTGATATGGAGTCGCTTCATGAAGCTTGGGAGCGATACAAGGATTTATTATGGAGGTGTCCACACCATGGCTTACCGGATTGGCTGCAAATCCAAACCTTTTATAATGGACTAAGTGCATCTACACGCACTCTTGTTGATGCAGCCGCTGGAGGAGCATTAATGGGAAAGACGATGGCGGAAGCTCATTCTCTATTGGAGGTGATGGCTGCAAATGCGTATCAGTGGCCTTCCGAACGAGTGATACCGAAGCCAGTTATGGGAGTTTCCGACAACGATCCGATCTCTACACTATCAGCACAAGTCGCAGCGCTGACTCAGCAACTTCAAGCTTTTTCACATGCTCCTACCGCCGTCACTACAGAATCATGTAATTGGTGTAATAGATCTCATCCTAGCGCAGAGTGCCAAGTTGGAAATCCTTTCGAGCAACATCCGATGGAACAAGCTCAGTTTGTGAGGAACGGGAATCAGCAAAATATTCCGTATTCCAACACATATAATCCGGGGTGGCGAAATCACCCTAACTTTTCATTGAAAAATGGACAAAACTTAAACCAACCCCAGTTTGCTCAACACCAACAGCAACCTCCTCCCGCTCCAAAGATCTCTCTAGATGAGGCAATGGCGAAATTAGCAGAAAATACGAGTCAGTTCATGACCCATATGGAAGCAACCTTGCAAAACCATTCCGCCTCTATTCGCAACTTGGAAGTCCAATTGGTCCAAATAGCAAATGTGTTAACAGCCCGCCCTGAGGGTACCTTGCCAAGTACAACTGAGACGAACCCCAGAGAGAGTATTAATGCCGTTAGTTTGAGAAGTGGGAAGGAAGTGTGTGACCAGCCCGAGAGGAACAAAAAAAAGAAGTGAAGATGAGGAGAAGAAATATTCGCCGTCCCATTTCTGCAGCGATTGCAACAGCAAAAGGTGGACAAACAATTTTCCAAGTTTCTCGACATCTTCAAGAAACAACACATCAACATTCCATTTGCTGATGCCTTGGAACAAATGCCGAGCTATGTAAAGTTCATGAAAGAAATCTTATCTAGCAAAAGGAAGCTCGAGGAATATGAAACAGTGACACTAACTGAAGAGTGCAGCGCAATCTTGCAGAGAAAGCTCCCGCCTAAATTGAAGGATCCATGAAGCTTTACTATACCGTGCACTATTGGAAATTTGTCTTCTGATAGAGCATTATGTGATCTCGGCGCTAGCGTTAATCTCATGCCTCTATCTATTTTCAAGAATCTAGGAATTGGGGAAGCGAAACCTACTATTGTCTCTTTACAACTAGCCGATAGATCCATCAAGTACCCGAGAGGGGTAATAGAAGATGTCTTGGTCAAAGTCGATAAATTCATTTTCCCTGCTGATTTCATTGTGCTTGATATGGAAGAAGACCATGAGATTCCGATTATTTTGGGTAGACCGTTCTTGGCCACCGGAAGGACCCTTATTAATGTTCAGGAGGGTAAATTAATACATCGGGTTGAATATGAGCAAGTCATATTCAAAGTGTTTCGATCTCTCCCGTGCCCAAGCAAGGACCAGAAGTGTTCACAAATTGATATCTTTGAGAAAGACACACATCGGGAGAGTTGTCAGTCGAAATGTTCAGAATCCGTTTTAGTCGCTCCGACGTCTAAGAAAAATATAGAACGAGTCGCATATCTTAGGCCTTTGGACATGTCGTCTTCATCGACCGTTCATACACCATCGAAAAATTCTCATGCTGTCATAAGTTCGCCGTAGAGTTTAAAATTAAGCCGGATGTCAAATGAGTACCAAGTCAATTACAAAATGGGTGTTTTGGGAGGCTACTATTGTTCAAGACGTTTCGCAAAGAACGTTGGATGTCCAAACTAAAAGTCGAATGGTTGAAATTTAATGGTCTACAATTTAAATCACGTAATAACGGTTCGATGGACTGTGCAGAGTCCAAATGGTCCTTGCGAAATGCGAACTGATTTTCAGGAAGAGTCCGGCTGAATACTATAAACTTAGCGCTTCTCGGGAGGCAACCCGAGTATTAGTTGTAGATTTTTGTTTTTCAGTGTTTTCATGCATTCTAGAATCTTTATTTTCCGTCATTTCTTCTTTGATATGCTTATCTCTCGTGGTCTAAGTGTTTTCCTTTGAAAATTCTGTGCAGAAATCACCCTAGGGGAAAATTCAGCAATGGGCCGCGGCGCAAGGATAGTGAGCCGCGGCACACACAAGTCGAAAAAAAAGGGGCTAAACTTCCTGTACTCTGTGCCGCGGCACGATCTTACTGAGCCGTGGCACACCCGGTCCCTGAGCCGCGGCACATATACACTGAGCCGCGGCACACCAAATGTCCAAAACACGCCCAGGCAGGCTGTACTCTGGGCCGCGGTTCACTTAAGCTGTGCCGCGGCCCCTGTTGCGAAATTAAAACGCCCAGGCCTCCTATATAACATTGATCGGCCGGCACATCAGGTAAGTTTTCTTCCCTTTCTTCGCACAGCGCTCGGCCGAATCCTATTCACACTTCTTCTTCTTACCTTCTTCCATACAAAGCAAGGTAATTCTCAACTCTTAATCTTAATTGCTACATGGTTTGAAAAGTAAGGTATTGTCCTTCATTCAATATTGAATATGTTTAGTTCTATCAAGGTTGAGTTGGAATATGATGATTATCGATTGATTGTGATGGTATTTGTTGGTTATCTATGGATTGTTGATGTTAATTGGTGTTTTTTCATGACTATCAATTGATGTTGTTGTTTTTGGGAATTGGATTAAGCCATTATCATGATTTTTAACCTGAATGAGGTCCAAATCACAAGCTTTCAAAAACTACATTTCTTCATCTCTATCATTCATCTTATATTACTGCCATGTATACATCAATGATCAGTAAAGTTCCTAGGTTTTCTCTTAATGGGTTGGATGATTGGAGAAGCGGGATGGAAGCCCACGTGGCTGCCATGCATGAAGAGATGCTCTTCGTCATACAGGAAGGACCTCTCACCATTATGAAGGTTAATCTAGCCACGAGATTGGAAGGCGAAGCTCATGTTGAGATGCTCAAGAAGTCCATAGATTAGTGGACAATTGATGAGCACAAGCGAACTCGTCTGGATAACATTGCTAAAAATGTGTTAGACCTTCGATAAAGGCACATTCTCAAAGGTAAAAAGCTGTAAGACAACTGAAGAAATCTGGAAAAAACTCAATATGATTTGTGAAGGAACTGAGCTCTCAAAAGCAAACAAAAGTTAAAACTCACTCAGCAGTTTAAATCTTTTGAAATCAAATCTACTAAAACAGTTGAGGAACTTGATCTCAAATTCACTGGCATTGTCGGTGAATTTGAAGCTTCGGGCAAAGTGTACACCCAAAAGGAGAAAAATCTCAAAATTAGAATCAACCGCTCTGATACCAATTTTGGTCCCTGGAATGATGAAGATTGCCCTAACTGTACCAACACGAGTCTTTTCTAGCGCACTTTATCCTCATAGGGGGCATCCATCCCATAACTACTTCAGGCTAAGCACGCTTAACTTTGGAGTTTTTATGAGATGCCTCCAGAAAAGAAGATGCATCTTGTTGGTATGAATAGTCCAAATCAATTCAATTAACCACTTTATAGAAAAGATCTAACAGGTCCAATCGCAAGCCACGCCTCACACATTTTTAAGCCCATGCAGGCACGATGCTGGACCGAAGCCCAACACGGCTAAAAAAAAGTGAAAAATTTACGACGGTTCATATAAATCATTGTTAAACGTACTACATTTTTCGACGATTTTTAAACAAATCGTCGTAAATGAAAACACATCTTTTTTTTAAAAAAAATGGTTTTACGATGGTTCTAGAAACACCAATGTAAAGAGCAGTAATTTTACATCGGTTTTTGGATAATGGATGTACATTTAATGTATTTTCAATTTTCACATCGATAATTTTAACAACTGGTGTAAAAAAGTAGTAATTTTACATTGATTTTAGAATAACCAATGTAAATTTACGGCATTTCAAATTTTACATCGATTATTTTGAGAACCGATGTAAATTTACCGTATTTTAAATTTTGACATCGGTTTTCATTTGACCGTTGAGTGTCGTATTTTGTACTAGTGAATGACACATGTATAGTATTGACTAAACCATTTTAAAATAAAATTAACACATTTACTAATCAATTAACATAATTACGAAGAAGTGTCTGCATCAGATTCATCCTTGTAATCGAGCAGTGATATCAAATTAGTGACAGAATTAAAAAGTTATGAATCCATGCAGGAGGGTAAACAATTGTTCTTAGCAGCATATCTGTAGGGAAAACACGGAGCAAATTTTTTAAAAACAATTAGCCAATCTGATAGCAGCAACGTTGCATTTAGAATTTGCCAAAAATGAACAAAGTTACACGAAATTCTCAGCCACACTCACCCACCATATCGCACCGGAAAAGCCAATATTAATGTAAAAAATGAGAAAATATTTAGAGATTAAGCGGAAATGAAGAACACAAACCTAATTATACACTGATGAGAAGAGTATCACCTTTGTTGGGTATAAGGGTTTATTATGGAGATCCGGATTTTGATGGATCGTAGAACACTTTTCGAATCGATATTTTTACCCTGCCATGCTGAGAAATTCAGTCTAGGATAATCTAATGGAACACTTACGAATCTATGCACAGAAACGTAAGCCGAATTACTAGAGAAATTCTGTGTTTATCAGAAAGAGAGAGCTCAGAAAATGGTGTGTCTAAGACTCAAGAGGAGAGCCTTATTTATACATGTCGATTAGGGTTACATTTGGTCGATTTTTAGGGTTTACAAAGAGCGGCGCCGTCATTAGTGATCCGAAATTAGGGTTGACGATAGTTTACCAAAATTGACGTAATTAGTCAATTTTACCATAGTCTCCCTCTAAAATTCGGAAATATCACTTAATCCCTGGGCCTAAATTTCCGAAGACCTTTTGGCGCCCAAGCCTCTCGCCCCATTGACCCAGGGGCGCCGCCTAGATTGCAGTGGCGCCGCCCGACTCCCGACATTAGCTGCACTCGCTTATAACGATTTTATACACGCATGACTCCGCACATACCCGAACATGATTAGAATACAAATTATAAACTCATTAGCTCATATATTAGTTTCAATTACATAAAATGAATGATTCACTAAAATCGCCAACAACCTTCACCAAAGGCAAGAATCTGGCAAACATGTGGGTTGATAGAATTCAGCTTTTCGATCAATTTGCTTGGTTGGTTGCATATAAAATTTGTATTCGACTATTGTATGCTTTCAAGTCGTGCACCAAGAAACTGTGATATTAGGTAAAATCTGGAGTCGCGAAGAGATTGGGATTTTCGAACTAATTTGGCTAAGAGTCGAGAATTGATAACCCAAAACACAAATGGAGGTTTGAATTTCTGTATGGATGAGAGGCGAGAAATCAAACCCTAGAAAATAGGACTCATCCATTTCTCTATATTCTTCTATAGGTGTTGCAATGGAAAAGTAAAATATATGGGGGAAAGTAATCAAGGAGATCTGCTTCTTCATTGGAAAATCTTATATATATAAAGCCTAAGCGCTTATAAATGTAAGTGCCACGATTAATCTTGATGAATTGATTGTATCATATTTGTTATTCCACATTGATTTACGCGACGCCAAGAACTTTCGTTAAGTGTACGATGAATATTCACATAATGGCCATTTATATGTTAAGTATATGAAGCATTTGTCAGTTATAAATGTAAAGTGGTTATAATAAATGACTCACGAATTACAAGTGAAATGTGGAGATGAAGTGTTTGGTGTCATGAATGCATAAATTAAACACACCAATTAATGTTAGTCTTTTTACCTTCCCGTCCATGAGTTACAAATATTTTATCAACTATATAATGTGTCAAAAATCACACACAACAAAACACAACTTCCTCCACACAGCGTGCACATTGGGCTACAACTTATTATGGTGGTAAAGTAAGCATCATATCGTCTAGCTTAATTAGCATATTGATTTATATTGTTTTGTGTAAATTTCACGTGTGTTTTGTGTGTGTAACAATGTAGGACATAAAGATGGTGCTTAGGAGGTTTGGTAGTAACGTCATCTTCTCTAACGGTTTAAGAGATCCTACACATCGTTGTCTTATCAATTATGTGGTACATGCACGAACATTTTTACTTTGATCGAAAATGCAATATATTGATTAATCAGTATTTAAGTTACTAACGATCAACTATATCTAATTGTTTTTTGTAGCGCGTCAAGAAGCATTCAAGAAAGATATCGAGAATTCACAAAAATTGTATCAAGAACAAAACATGAAAAAGGCCAATGAACAACAACGACAAAGACAACAACAACAACAAGAACAACAACAAAAACAAGAACGACGCCATGGCCATCGGTGGGATGAATACTTAGCATTCATATTAATATATGTTACAAATTAAACATGCAATATTTTGCTTCATGTAATACCGATAAATGGGCTAATACTATTGATTCGTTAGCAAGTAAGTTTATTGAAAATAATGTGATGAGTTCAATTTTTAGTCAATAATTATTACTACACTTTGTTGGTGCATTTTAATATTTTTGCTCTTAATTTAGTTTTTTGTCTTAATTAAACGTCTTGAAATATTGCGTGACTTTGATACTTGATATGATTGTGTAAGTTATGTCGATGTTACATATTGAAAATGGTAGTATATAATAAAAATATCTTCACACTATCATCTTTATCCATAAATGGTGCAAAGCAATAGACTATAGATAAAACAAATAAGTATTAATGATTCGGTAATCATATCCACAATTAGTATCGACAATTAAGTGATTATGTTATTTTGAGAATTTATCATTTATATAATTTTACTGTAGTTTAAATCTTACATAATAAATAATATCATTTTGACGATTTATGTAGTTTAAACAATATAGATATACCATTTATATAATCTATTATAAATTAAATTTAAATCTTACTCAATAAGTAATATCACTATGGAGATTAATTGATTATCTTAATATAATTTTAGTTTCATTTGTAGAATGACAAACAAATTTGGCAAAATAAAATTGTTATATTAGTTATTAAGAGTAGAGAAATTATATGTTGAGATTGATGTCTTCAAATATATTTATATATGCAACAGTACAAATTAAATATACTAACAGTATTGGACCGATTTTCACAACAATAAAAAATATTGAAACTTAAATGGTTTTTGTGCATAAAATAAAGTTCGATTAATTAAGCGTAGTAATGTGGAACTACCGTATTTGATATGATAAACCAAAAGGATAATTAATTGTCACAAGCTAGATCTCAAAATATAGCGAATATCCACTTTGTTACGATTTTATATAAGGGTTACATTTATTTTGAAGAACCGTATGCGTTTAACCTCCCTTTGACATATTAAAAAGTTACATGTGAAGAGACTCTTTTAAATGTAGCATCTTGAAAAAAGTCTCTTCACATATACTCTTTTAATGTCAATAAACTATTTTAAATGTGTGTCATG
The DNA here is from genome assembly GCA_033398695.1 of Orobanche coerulescens. Lineage (NCBI taxonomy): Eukaryota > Viridiplantae > Streptophyta > Magnoliopsida > Lamiales > Orobanchaceae > Orobanche > Orobanche coerulescens. The sequence continues at coordinate 79,932,034 of CM065810.1, read as the reverse complement.
CTTAGAAAAGGTGTGATACCATCACAACTTAGATATATAATGACGAAAATAAGTGCCAAAGATTACGCTATGAACACTTATATACAGCTCATGTAATGACGAAAATTAGTGTTGAACAATACACTGTGAACATTTAGATTAAGCCCGTGTGCATCGCACGGGTCTGAATGACTCGATCTAAATATAAAAGTCACCAAACAACTAATTAAACTCATTCATCTTAAACTCATGCGATGCTTACAAAAGTTGTGATACCATCACAACTTACAAATCTAATGACGAAAATAAATACCACACATTACACTATGACCAATTAGATAGAGCCCGTGTGCAACACACGAGTCTGAATGACTAGTTATATATATTTTCTTGTATATATATAATAAATGGATCCGTGATTAATAACTTTAGCATACAAAATTGTACTAAAAAAATGTGTAAATCGGTACTGAGATGTTATATTTACTTTTTGGAAAATAAAAAACTTATTTGTGTGAAGGATTTACCATAGTATAACAGCATATTTGAATAATCTTATTAAAATCAATCTCGTCTAATATATATACGTGTGTGTATGTGTGTATGTACAAATACTATATATATATATATATATATGTTTCAGGAGAAAGTAAAAAGACTGTAAATAGAGTCAATCAATTGTATTCATAATACTGATAGAGGGGCCTTTATATAGGCATTACAATGAGAGTCCTTCCATACATAGGATTCCTAGATAAGGTAAGACATCTAATAGGATCCTACTACCTCTAGAAGGATTTAGAACCTTCCATCTATGTATCTACAACCAGTATTAGGTAAGACACATCACGGGAATAATAATTCCCGGAACACTCCCCTGTGTCGAGTACTAATACAACAATAGTGCAGAAGATGTTGCCTTCGTAAAAACCTATTCCAAGCCAAAACAAAACCCCATGGGAAAAATAAAGGCTTGATGAGGAAAAGATTGCAACGCACCAATATAACATGTCATGTATACTCCCCCTGATGTATACATAACGACTCCCCCTGATGAGTACCTCAAATCATAGGAGTCGGATGCCAAGTTTCCCTCACAACTATACCAAGGAAAAACCCAGTGGGAAAAATACCTCTTGGTCTAAGTTGAACAGAAGTACAACGCATCATTGTATTGATGTTCTCATAGGTCGCCTCGTTAAAAACCTTACCAAGTGAAAACCCAATGGGGAAAAACAAACTTTGGTCTAAGGACAAAAAGAGCGCGACACATCCAAAGTGCAGAGTCGCTAAAGACTTATCAAGTTTTCCAAAATCTTGACCTCCATGCACTAAACCAGTCATAACGTCTTCGATTCAATAGGTATCAACGAAACTGTAAGAACGTATGAAAACTAGACACCCATAGCTTTTCATTCACATACAGTACGTAACCTAGATAGACCTCAGCAGATCACAAAGCTCTATCGAAGTTGACTCAGCAAATTACCGGACATATCCTGTCCTACTTTGCAACAATAGTCATATGTCACTCAACATGATGGATGTGATCAAATGGTTAGTTTCCTTGGAAAGTAGACACAAACCTTTCCAATGGCACCAATTTCACCATTTTCCATCAAGTGAGCTGCCCTGTAGGTCATATGGGAGATAGACCAACACATTCTGGGCAGATTCGGGTATCGGTTTTCAAGTGTCCTTTTTATTGAGATAGAGCGAGCTTCAAGCTTCTTGTCAATCACAGATATTGCGTGAGCGCATCCTAGGCCATCATCACAGTGGCTTTACCGGATTGTTACGAATGAGTACATCAAGTCAAACATGAGTACATAATACCGTAATTTTCTCTTAAGACTGCAACATCACTTAAGTGAGCTAAGTCTTATGATGACTTCGACTAATCATCGGGAATCATATAAGTATTATTTTATCGTCTCTTAGGGAAACCGTCCCTTAGATTGCCTTAAACCGATTGATGAATACGCATCATCAAGTGTCCCCAAGATCCTTTCATTCTTAACTTTGGATTTAGCGGAATCTCTTAGTCTCACAAGAGTACATCACTATAAACCCTTAGTTTTACACGCAAAAGCTTCTTATCTCTTCCAAATCAAGTATATACTTAGTATGCGTTCCCGACATTCACTTGTCGACGCGCTCTGTGGTCAGGAGCCACTTGATTTGAGTCTGATCCACCACGAGATCCTTCCATCACTTAACTTAGTTCCCCACTAAGATAAGATTTAACCACAAGCTGCACGTCAGTTTTTGGGAAACTATCTAACTGAAAAGATAGTGGATGCTATAACATCCATTACGATAGCACAACTAAGTTTCGTGTCATCATAGTCGATTTCCAGTGCATTCATGAGAAACCTCGCACCATGAGGTGAGTTTAACTCCTTCTCTCACTCGTTTTGACAAAGTATACAGATAGATCATATCTTTGGAGTGTCGGCACCACTTCAACAAAGGGCTATCACTTTCTTTATACTGAAATCGCATATGTTTCCATTTTAGGCCAAGGCTACAACGTTGTATATTTTCAACGAAGTATGGTTCGATTAAACTCACATTCCACGTCCTCATGAACCGGCTTTATTCTATAGAGTACTCTTTATGGACTGACATTCATTGAGGCGTCCCCCAATGATGACTATAATCCAGAATCACATGAGACGGATGAGTTCATTTGATCAGACGATCAAGTTTCATGTACCAAACTCGCATACATTCTTAGCGAGATTATTTATCGAACCAAGTGGCATCCCAATACTCTATGAGATCCACGGCCTAGTAACACCATCTACCACAATTTGTAGTGTTACCATATCACCATTTATAGGTGACGAACGTCCATGACCGGACACAATCCTTGCAGACATGTTTGCAGCATGCATTTAATCTCGTCACTTTAGGGAACTTGGTGAGGCACAGTAGGGACAAACTACGACAATTCCAAGTCATTCTACTCGAACATGATCGTCGCATCTCCCCCTAACGACGGGAAGACTGGCTCATCAAAGTGACTTACGAGATCGTCTGCCAAGGTATATTTTAAGTGGACTATAAGTGAAAGCGCATGTCATATTCATCATTTATAACCCGTCATAATGCGTTGTGGTGACGCACTTTGGCACATGAACATGTGGACGATAAAGGTTTTCAGTGTTAACACAATCCAGTTAACAAAATGCATACTGTTACACTCGTAACTAAGTATTTGAATAATGATAGGCATAGGTGAATATGACATGTTGACCTATGCTACATAGCCGTAGCTACTGGTCTTGAGAATTCAACAAAACCGCCACCATGCACCACCGGGATCGAACATAAAGAAACGATTGAACCGATGATAGGCCGTTGGTTTTATCGAACCTCTAGTGCTTTCTTGAAGAGTTCACTCCCTTCACCAGCTCCAAACACCTCAAAATTTCGTGAGCATGTATAAACGGGTGTTTAGGATTCCAAAATCATCAATCTTGTGGTCAAAAACCGATCGAAATGACACCGAACTGGTTGTTGGGACGGCTGGTGGTATGTGAAAACTTCATTTAAGTGGTTCACCTCCTTCCAAGTCTCCAAATGGCATCAAAATTTGTGAGAAGGTAGCCTTGGATGTTAGGAAGTACTTGTCAAAATTTCACTTTAAGACTTGGTCTAAAAAGTAGGTGAACCAACCTTTACAATGACTGGTCCGCAAGTTGGACAACCATAAACTCAGGTTTCATCAACTTATCAATCATTGTCAAAGGAACAACATAACATATAAATGTTATCACTTGAGTACGACCATTTTTGAACACCATCATAGCATCATAAGCCACCCAGGCTAATACTTATGATCATGTATGTATAAGGACTCGGTGAAAAGGGAGGACTCAGCACCATGCTTATGCGAGTCGCTACATTATTCTCTTTAGCATATGAGGGTGTCATCTCCTAATCGTGCCAAAGAATAGGCTTAAATCAATGAACATGACTAAGAAGGATCATTGGGGGGGTCTTTGGCGTCACACATATTTATGAAAACAAGACGCGGATGACATAAATATCATCATCGGTCATGAGCCCTGCTCATGACTCCACCAACGTACTTTGGTGTCTTTGATCCAACTAGTTTCTTTGTTCAAAGAGAATGATGTCCATGACAATACCGTGGTATATGGATCATCAAACTGTCCAAACTCCGGACTATTAAAGCCTAAATGTGTCAATGTCCCAATACATCTTCTGGTTACCAAAATCGATGCAAGCCGGACCATATTGACTCATGAATATTTTTCCTTTTCACATATCCAATACAAGTGATGCATAAGATTTTATTTCTCACAAATCACAATGAGATGCTATGAGTGATACACTTTGGCATATATATCATCGAGTCATAACATGGTTCAATTGTTACGGAACATATGTGACTAGAAAACGCCATTCGGTATTCAACAACTTGAGCATTATACTGCTCATTGATTGTGATGATCTATTCATCATAGTCACAATGGATTTATAAACCGAAATCCAAAAATATCGTGTTCCTTGAAAATAGCTTAATACGCACTCAATTTCGCTTGCAAAATTTTACAAATATTAGCATAGCGAACACTCTAACAACATAGAGATTTTATACGAGATACGATCAAAATGATCTATCATATTGAGTGCATAACATGGCAAGGTTATATGCCTAAGGGGCAAAATTACGACACAAGCATGGTGTAACACTACCATGCACACGCTCGACCTTCTTATAAGGGTGCATATTTGAGCTTCCCCAAGGAAACTGTTTTCAACATTTGAAATATGATAGTTTAGCGTACAACGCATACCAAAATCGCATCATCTATGGCAAATTCGGCCAAAAAGAGATTGAAAAATATGTGTCATAAGACCACTTGCAAATTTAAGATGGGAACCAAGTTGGTTGGGACAAAAGTTAGCACAATCACTGGAAATAAGATTCCGCGCAGCTTGACCTTTATTCACTAAAACAGCGATAACTCCCTTGTTAGGAAGTCTATGGATGAACGGTCAGATGTTCTGGAAACTAGACTTCCGTATCTTTCTATCCATATATTGTGCACCACATGGATCCTTAAACTCAGATCACAAAGGTGCATGTTTTAATTGGATCGCTTTAGTATTTCCCAAGTTTAGTGAGAAAACAAGGTTGAGACCATATCCAATGGCATAAATTGATGCAAAAACATGGCAATGACCATAGGTGCGTTTAAATGCAGCGGTGTGTTCGATTTCTTATCTCGACTAATGATCCTTTTGGTAACTCCAACTTGGTAGACTTGCGGAGAAAGTAGGAATGTCGGTGCAGACTAAGTCAGTCTAAAAACCACTAATTCCGTTTGAACTTTCAAAGCATAAACAAATACCAAGGAGGATGCGCCTAGTCATGATCAAAGTATAGACAAAATCCACCAGAGTGCATCAAATCAACCAAGTATTTTAATTCTCAATTTGCAAGTATACGTCATAATAGCCATGTTATATAGATACAACGCGGTGCATCATAATTAAGCATTTTGAACCATGAGACATAATGAATATACCATAACCAACTTGTCTTGAACATCCAATAAGATCGACTAAACATAGTCAAATGTATAAGGCACATGCCTTTACAAATACTCAGAAAAGTATTCGGACCTATAGTCATACGAACTATAATCGAGGTCAACGAATTCATGTATATACCGCAATATGCCATTGCTTTACATGTTAAAATTCATGAGAATTACTCGTACATTCTTTCATATATCATATTGCAAGGAGACGGTACATGACTACACCCACATGCAATATTTTATTTTAATAGGATGAAAGATGGAGTTTTTTAAATATGGGATTGGGTCAAGACCAACGTGGTGGTCGCTCAATTCAACGTGACAATTCCGTCACAAATTGATTTTAACCACGACATATCCATCGCAATCGATGTTTGTCCCATTTGTACGTCACAATTCCGTGACTCATCATGAACAAGTCATAACTTTACCGTTACCGACAATATTCATTTTATTCAATTGTTGGTTTAAAATCGACAAAACGGCGACGTCAAATCGCACCCAAAACGTGGTGTATGCAACAACCACAAATATCGACTTTCAACAATTATCCGTGACTCCCCCAGGACCGTCACACAGTTTACTTCGACATACGAGAGTGATACCACCTCTCATAGTCACATCCACCGTAAAGTAGCATGGGAGGTAAAGAACCCAAATACCCAATTCCCCCCCCCCCCCCCCAAAAAAAAAAAAAAAATTCCCAAAAGAGAGGAATTGAAAAACGGGAACTTTAATAAAATCTTACGGGTACTTGGTTCCATATTTGCTTTGGTTCTTAAACGGGAGCTTCTCTCCATATGAGCAACATATTTTCGTGGTATTCGGTTCCATATTTGCTTTGATCCTTGAACGGCATAACAAATATGGCTTTTATCCATAGCTTGCACATCATCATGAGCAACATATTTTCTCGAGTGCGGCCATGCAGCAGCTCGGTATTGGATGAGGTCGGATCTCCAAATTTCCTCGTAAAAATCTGCTTCTATTCGGCGGCAGATTCAGTAATCAATATTACTCAGAATCCGATCTCCACCGTTGAATATACGGATATTTGTGTTGGGAAGATGCTGATAAAATTTCACACCGATCCGACGATTAACGAATCGGGAAACATGATTTTAGTACGACTGCGCTGTGCAAAAAATTTACGCGCGGAAATTCTCGTCTCTCGTTTTTTTTTTCGATTTTGATAGGTTTTGTCTCGATTGCACTAGGTTTTCAAACCGGACATATCACGTTCAGAAAACCATAAGACAATCCGTGGCGCTTTGATCGATCGGGTCGCAGCTTTAGGCAACAATGATCGAAAATGATTCAAAATGTGGATCGCTGAAAGGTCGGGTCGGCCAAGAATCGGTCAGTGCAGGTCAATAATCGACCTAGGGCTCTCAGCAGATGAAGCAGCTGAATCGCAATCAGGAAACCACGCCGATCGGGATAGAGCACTACCGTACTGCCGGTTCACGGCGTGGTAAAACTCGAGCGCGGGGAAAGTTGACGAGAGTTTCGGATCCAAATCCGGCGAATCGAATTGGAATCCCAAGTCCAATCAGCCGTTCCTAGAAATGGCACTGCCACAAATAGCATCACACCAAGCTACTGAAATTCTTCTATGGGTCATGCCTTCTCTTTAGCCCTCTTGAACAGCATATCAAGAAATTTCACTGGTTTTTCGTCGGGGCCCAGTAAAGATTCGTCTTGTTCGAGTTCTTCGAGAAAATCATCCGACGTGGATCTTGTTACAGAGGTTCTATGCTCTCGGTCCATGGGTGGTTCCGATCTGGTGCAGGTGGGCGGCGGCTGCGGGCGATGACGTCTGGTTCGGATCGCGACGATTTCTGGTCGAAGGGGAGGTGTTGCGTCCGGGGGGAGGGGGTAGCGGCGTCGGTCAGTGAAGGAGATGACTGATCGGGGAAGGAGATGCAGGTGGGTCGTCGTTCAGAGGGTGGCGGCTAGGGTTTCTGGCAGCTCGCTCATGTTTTTTTTTCGGGATTTTGCAGAAAAACGGGAGGGATTTTTTCTTGCTCAGTTGGGGACTACGTGCTGATAACGTGTTTCAGGAGAAAGTAAAAAGACTGTAAATAGAGTCAATCAATTGTATTCATAACACTGATAGAGGGGCCTTTATATAGACATTACAATGAGAGTCCTTCCATACATAGGATTCCTAGATAAGGTAAGACATCTACTAGGATCCTACTACCTCTAGAATGATCTAGAATCTTCCATCTATGTATCTACAACCAGTATTAGGTAAGAAACATCACGGGAGTAATAATTCCCAGAACAATATATATATATATATAACTCCTATCTTACACTTGTTCAATTTTATTAAAATTGTTTAGAATAAATGTATATTTTATCATCTGCAATTGTTTTGTACTATCAATTCTTTATTTCTATTTGTAAGTTGGTAAAATAAATAATTTTATTTTAATAAAAAATTTAATATACTTCCTCCGTCCGTCAAAAACTTGCCCCAATTTCATTATTTGGGTGTCTGTCAAATTTTTTTTATGTCTGCCAAAAACACTTTATAAAAGAGAAGTTTCTCTCTTTTTTTTTCTTCTCAATGGAATATTTTCTCCACTAAAATTACTTTATACCAGTTTTTTTATAAAACTCGTGTCATCCCAATTAGGGCAAATTTCTGACGGACGGAATAAATAGTAAATATTAACTTGGCCAAGTAAATAGTCTTGTTCCAACGAAGAAAATTAGTTTGACTGATATATTGATCGATTATTAAGTTAACTACAAATAATTTTAATTTATTAAAAAACTTGATATACAAACATATTTTTTTAGTTATCAACAATTTGGATCCAAATTTGATATTTATGATTATCAAGTCTGGGCAGGTTCGTAAATAAAAATTATAAATTTTATTTATTTTTGTTTCATTGTTGATTATCTTCATCTCCAAATAAATAATCACTCTGTCTCACATGATTATGTGCGACTCAAAATTTATTCTCAACTTAAAAGTAAGCATGTAATCGAAAAATAGTAGCAAAAAAACATATTTTGAAGTTGTAGATTCATCATCATGGTCTTTTCAATTGGGATAGAGGGAGTATCTAAAGTATCTAATAGCTCTCCTCTACTTTGATATTTTCTAAAATTTTGCTTCCTATTTATCTTTTTTTTTTTTGAAAATACTTCTTATTTATCTAAAATCTTTATTTCTACATTTTGAATCTGATATTGGGATACAGGTAATTCTAAATGGATTTGTTGTGTAGATTGTAAATTTTTCACGTTTATACTTGAAATTCAATTTTTAATCCTTTCTCATTTATATTATTTCTTCTTGTTAAAGGAATAATACCCGTTGTGTGCCTAAGTCTGTTAGTTTATGGGCTTTCCTAGATAGGATTTGGCGCTGTTTGTATATGCTTACTTCACCCTATTTAAGGGATCCCATTGATGGAATAATACAACACTTTGCCCTACTTTCTTGTCTCATGTTATTTTCCCTTCAACACGTTATCGCACGTGTTCAACCACCGAAAAATCCCGGCGAAATTTCGAAAAAAAAAACGAAAAAATTCCGCGGCCAAAACTCCTAGAAACAAAGGCCGCGCCGTCACCTTTCTTCCCGAACCGCCGCCGTCACCTTTCTTCCCGAACCGCCGCGTCGTCATCATCTTCCCCACCGCGACTGCCGCTGCTCGTCCTCCGTCCAAGACCGGACCGGACGGACGCGACTCCCCGCCTCCTGCTTTTTTCCCCGGCTCGCTGCTTTTTTTTCCCACCGCGACCGCTGCCTCGCTCGTTTCTTCCCCGACGTCCGACCTCTGCCGTCTGCAAACCTTCGACTCGTCGTCATCGTCTTCCGCAATCGAAGCCCGTGATTCGCCGCCGCTGCCTCGCAATCGGCCCGCCGCCGGTTCCCGTGTCGCCGCCGCCTTCTTGACTCATCCCCAAATCTCCGCATCGTGACGTCTCCCGCAACAAGACCGTGACGTCATCCCCTCCGCACTCCGATTCTTGACTCAACCCTTCTGAGACCGACCCGATTGCTGAACGAACCAGATCCGGTTGCTGACCCGACCCGCACGCAGTCTTGTTTTCAGCTCGTTTCTACTCCTATTCACAAAACAAAGTACACAAATACGAACCCTACTATCTGCAATGTGCGAATATACATTTTTTAATTACTATTAATTGCATATTATACTCCGAATTTATTTATGCTTAATTTAACCAAAAGCATGATGCATTCATAATTTTAATTAAATTAAAATAAATTGCTTAAGCAACTTGAATTAAAATAAATTCACGTTGAATTTATTGCGGCATAAGATACCCCTTTGACTGCATTTATACGTGTATAGATATATTTATAGGGCTATGTGATTATATCTATAATTATACATATATTTTGCATGCATTGTTAGTTATGACATGTATATTAAGTTCATCATTAGTAGAACCTAGAGGACTTATTTCTACTATCTATATCAACTCGAACCATGATAAAGTAATTTCATCGGTATAAACCCCAATAGCATCGAAAGTAATTTTGACCATATCTTGGTTCTGAAAAATAATAACCCTCCACATTATTGAAAATTTTATCATGGAAAGTACTCATGATATACTGTGAAAATTCATTTTTCTTTTTTTTTTCTTGTCTCAAGATGGCTGATCCAACTCGTCCTGAATTTGACATCTTGGACTCAGAAGGGCTTGAGTACCATAGATGGGTTTCTGACGTAGAGACCACTTTTATCGTTAAGGACTATAGTGCTACTATCTTTGAAAAAGCAGGCGAAGTACCGTCTGACAAAACCAAAGCTAGTGCATTAATGTTCCTTAGGCGACATATCGACCTGAGCCTAAGATGGGAATATCTGCAGTTGAAATCCCCGAAAGAACTGTGGGATGCCCTTAAGGGCCGTTTTGGGAACATCCACAATACCTTACTCCCAGAGTTGACCGTGCAGTGGAATGAAATCTGCTTGCTTGATTATAAACGGATCAACGATTTCAACAAAGATATGCTTCGTCTGAAGGCACGCCTTAATTTCTGTGGAAAGGACCTCACAGAAGATGATATGATTCAGAAAACTCTTTCCACTTTTCCTACTTCTGCTCTTATACTAGCGAACCAGTATAGGCTGGAGTATGACAACAAACGCATCACTACCTTCAATAAGCTTATCAACCTACTGCAAGTGGCTGAGAGGCATAATGAAGTGTTAGTGAGCAACAATGCCAGGCCCGTTGGGACAAAGAAAATTCCCGAGGCCAATTATATGAAAGGTGGAAAGAACCCCAATGTACAGGGGACTGGTCATGGCAACCCCAAACCACAACGTGGAAAAGGGCGTAGTGGTCGAGGACGTGGTCGAGGACGTGGGGGCTCTTCCAATGTAATGAGAAGACTTGGTGCTCCTGGCTCTACTAGCCAAGAAAAGTATAAAGCACCTACCCCTCCTGACGCTCCTAAAGTCAGAGTTGGCGATGAACCGTGCTATCGATGTGGAGATGCTGGACATTGGTACAAGAACTGCCATGCAAGTAAGCAAGTCGCAGCACATTACAAGAAATATAGAGAGTCCAAGAACGGGAGGTTCACTATATGGAGGAAGATGCTCTCGACGAGTCCCCCGACGTCAATTTCACAATCACCGATAATCGCAATGAGCCATACGTGTCACAGTCATTAGAGGCACCCCTTTATGACTGAATGTCATCATTATGTTTACTTTCTCGTTTACATTTGGCATTGTTACCTCAGAACGATTTTATCGATGTTTTATTTTCAGTAATGGTGTGATGAAACTTTGTTTTTCTAGAACAAGATATTATTATTGCTTACGTTATATTCTTAGCTTTATTTCGAAGTACTGAATATTGCTTGAATGCTTATGGTTCGAAATTTCAATCTTTTCTAAGGAATGAATCGAGTAGAACTTGAATGTTCTTAGAATTAGGCTTCTATTCATTGAATAAGTCGCCTGCCAAACCTCGGTAACTACGATGAATGGGTCATCCCAACTCATCAAAGGGCGAGGTAATGCTCAATTTTTGATGCCTAAATGGCACTCAATTACAAGTTACCAATACTCTATATGCACCTAGAGCCCTTCGAACCTTACTTGACTTCAATAATATACGTAGCAATGGTTTCCAGATTGAAACCCACTGTGAGAATGGAATAGAGTTTTTTTTTATTAATTCTAATGAATGTGGACGTAAACGCATTTTAGAATAACTGATGAGTCGATCTAGTGGATGTACCTCACTATTATTAGGTTTTTAAAATCCTATGTTGTCGCCAACAATGTGCTTTGGGACATAGACTCGTATAGGCTTTGGCACAATAGACTAGTTCATCCTGGTCAAAGTATAATGATCCATATACTAAAGAACTTGTACGAACATCATTATTTTTTGAGCGAAAATGTGGCAACAACTCAACATAAAGAACAATGTTGATGTTAATCGTGTTATGTCATCCAAAGAACCAGATGCATATCAAATGCCCACCAGTTAGTGTTGCAAAGCCTGCTCTTTAGCCAAAGTAGGAGCGAGACCTTCCTATGCTAAAGAAACAAAAGCAAACATTCCATTCTTACGCTGAATATAAGGAGATATTTGTGGATCCATCCACCTAATATGCGGACCATTTATGTATTGATGGTTTTGATGGATTCTCCGGCATGTTGGTCACATGTCGCTCTCCTGTCCACTCAAACTGCTGCAGAACTTCCAAAATAATTTATAAGGACTCACCTCCCTTATCACATCTAAAGGACTCGATGATGTTGGAGAGTTCACATCAAAAAGTACTTGATGTTTATTGCACGATAGAGATTAATGAATAGTATCTCGTCCCATGTGTATATGCAAAGGTCTCACATAAACCACCGTCGAAAGAATATGTATGGTGATTATGTCATTGGTTATGCGCACCAATTTGTATATATTTGCTTGGGATTATGCAATATTGCACGCAACTTTACTTAAATCGTTCATTCTTAGACCTTTTGCTAACCAATTAGTTTATGCGTACCAGTTGGTAACTGGATAGCCTGATTTTTATATTTTGGACCCAGACGGACTTGAGTGCCAATTGCGCATATTTGGTTACGCATTATATGTGCCTTCTGCGCCCCACAACACATTGGTCTTTAGAAACGATTAAGTATTCACGTTGGATAAGAATCTCCAGACGTTTATCCGCTATTTAGAACCTTCACAGTGATCTCTTTACCGCATGATTTGCGGATTGTCACTTTAATGAGACAACCTTCCCGTCGTTAGGGGGAGGATAGAAAATGTAATTTCTCGGGGAACGACAGGAATTGTCGTGGTGTGTCTCCACTTTGTCTCATTATGATCCCCGAATTTCACAATGTTACCGTGAAGCATAAAGAACACTCGATCTTCAGGATGTAGCAAATTCGATGCTTGATGCATTTACTGATATCGTTCAAGTGACAAGATCTCACATTACAGCTGCAAATGTGCCTGTAAGGTTAGAAGTCCCCTCCAAGGGGCACATCACCAATGAACCGGGTGATGCAACCGCACTTGGTGGAGGTGTGGTTGAGGCCATGGCTCCCTGCGAAGGAAGGGGTGGAAGCCACATGGTTCGACTAAATACTCACCCAAGAAAGAGGTAGAGTATGGCACAAAATTACATGTTAACCATCAATGAACTCGTTTCATGAGATCATGCTTGATTTTATTATGTCCATGAATCATGACGAGGAGGACGCCCCGAAGATATGATTCAGAAAATCAAGAATCTCGATGAAATTATGAGGGTGTGGCCTGATCAACCACCCACTTTGATGACATGTCATGAATCATAAAGTACGATGATGTCGAACCTCGCTCAGTTGGATGAAATCAACATAGAGCTGATTGGCCTATAAGAAAAACATTCCAGGTAGAGCTAGATTCTCCGACAAAGAGACAGGTATTTGGTGTAGGTAGTGCTAACCTAACTAAGTGTAAAGCCTGAAGGACATAATCGAACCTTTGTCGTAAATCATAGTGAGAATAGTAGAGTCCTAATGTACAAGGTTCACGAAGTAATGCTTCTCACAATGCCCTGGAATTGATTACGAGGAAATGCACTCCCACGTATACGTTCTGCTATTTGATTAGCGTAGTAATTTCCGAGGGACTGGAAATGCAGCCAATAGATGTGGTTACTGCGTATCTCTATGGGGATCTAGATACGGAGATATATAGGGAAGTGCCCTATGGCATTTCACTACCCAAATCAAGTAACTCCAGACCACGGAGTGCGTATTCAGTTCGTTTGAAACGCTCACTTTACGGTTTGAAACAATCCGGAAGGATATGGTATAACCGTCTAAGTGAATACTTGATTAGGAAGGGATATAAGAACGATGAAATGTGTCCCTGCGTCTTTACAAATAAGATCCGGATTCACATCGCAATGTATGTCGATGACATGAACATAATCGGTCTTGATGAAATAAGAGAAACCATGGATACTTGAAAATCTGAGTTTGAGATGAAAAATCTTGGGAAAACTCGGTTCTGTCGAAGCATTGACATAGAACATCGAGTTTGTGGAATTTATTCTACCGGTCTGCCTATGTCCAGAAGTTTCTCAGGCACTTTAACATGGACAAGGTAAACCCAACTAGCACCCCATGACAGGTCGAATATTTGGATGCAAAGGAAAGATCCATTTCGTCTAAACGAAAGTGACGAAGAGCTTTGGGAGCTGAAATTCCCTACATGAGTGCAATAGCGCATTATTGTACTTAGCTCAATGTACACGACCTGCTATCACTCCTCAGTTAATCCGCTGACTAGATTTAGTTCAGCATTGACGCAATATCAATGGAATGGTATCAAAGATTATCTTCTGATACTTAAAAGAAACCATTGACTTGGAACTATTCTTTCCCTACAAGCAGGCAAAGGAAGCTGCTTACGAAAAGGCAAATGCTAAAGTAAATGCTGGTGCCGAAGCAACTACCACAAAATATGTGTTGGTATGAATTGCTTATGTTTTGGAAATCGACTAAGCAAACCCCTTTTGGCTACCTCCTCGAATCACGACATGATTATTGCTTTGCATGAATCAGTCCGTGAGTGTGCATGATTAAGAACTGTCATTCTACACTTGTGAGGAACTAGCGGTTAAGTACTACCACTGATGAGCATACTTACATTTATGAACATGATGTAACTTGTAAATCCCCTTGATTGATGAAATGATCATAACGGGAAATATGTGAGATATAAGGGAATATACTCACATAGGTTGCACTCTTTTCCTTAGACCAAGGTTTATTTTTCCCACTGGGTTTTGTTACTTGGCAAGGTTTTTAACGAGGCAACGATATATGAATGTAAGCATTAGGGGGAGCTGTAGAGTTTTCCAACTTCCGAGATTGATGTAAAGATCACAAGGAAATGATGATTATAAAGAAACTTAATCACATGTGTTGTACTCTTTTCTTTGACCAAGGTTCATTTTCTCCTATTGGGTTTTGTTACTTGACGAAGTTTTTAATGAGGCAACAACTACTTGATTGATGTACAAATCAGGGGGAGATGTAGACTTGAGGGGGAGTCTTACATCTACACCGTACATTACACTCTTTTCCTTCCAAGGATCATTTTTCCCACAGGGTTTTTATCACTTGGAAAGGTTTTTAACGAGGTAACAAGATGTACGATTTTAGGGATCGATGGAATGGTCACCTTAGTAGCGCTATGATCAAATGTAACGATCATATGAGATGATAGATTCAAAGGACGAAGTCTAAACTCGATGTGTCTAGATGTTGTACTCTTTTCCCTACGATCAAGACATTTTTCCCACTGGGTTTTTGCTTGACGAGGTTTTAACGAGAATACGACATGCGCTAGACTAGGCACAAGGGGGAGTGTTAAAGGAATAATACCTTGTGTGCTAAGTCATTGGTTATGGCGCTTTCCTAGATAGGATTTACTGGCGCATTTGTATGTACTTCACCCTATTTAAGGGACCCATTGATGGAATAATACAACACTTTGCCCTACTTTCTTGTCTCATGTTATTTTCTCTTCAACACTTCTTAATATTTACTTTGTAATGTTCGGATTTTTATTGAGACGGATAATCAATTATTATAATAATTTATATTTGATTATGTAATGATTTTAGTAATTTAAAAAGGTTCAAGTAATTAGTGGGTATTACTATATGAATTGGGACGAAAATGGATAATAAAGTTACATTTTAATTAAATTTGAGACGTATAAAACTATATAACTTCTAAACGAGATTGAGTGGTTGAAATATACCGTCATTATTTTGTTGTTATTATATGGATTTAGAAAGAGAAAAAAAATAGTATGAATTTTTACTTATAAATTACGATTGTTATTTATTCATGATTATCATAATGATTGTATCATAATCTCATAATTCTCGCGTCAAACAGTGCAGTAATCTATAACATCGGGAAATAATATCACTGGCCAAATGCAAAATAACTGACGAAATACATATACTCGACCGACTTAAACTTTTACTTGGCTAAGAAGAAATGGCAGTGAAAAGCCTCTTATTGGCGCCACCGCAACTCCTCCCGTTCAACCCCCTTTCACGCACTGAAATCAGCTTCTCCCGGTGGAACAATGGCAACGCCCAAAAATTCATCCGCCACCAGCACACCCAGCAAGAATTTGAGGGCCAACTCCGTTTCGAAAAACGAACCGATTCCGCCCTTACAATCTCACATAATTACAATCCTGCCCCTCGTCACCCAGCTACCTTCAAATCCACCGGGACCTCTTCTGCCCCTTCTGCTCCTCCCATCTCTGGAAAACCGTCCAAGTACTCTAAAAACCCTTGCCCCGGAACCCCCAACCCGACCTTTAAACCCCGTAAAATCCCCGTTAATTATAATCGAAGTCAAAATCCCCCCCAACTGAATTTCAGAATAGATGAGAATGGGGTTTCTTACGAGATACCGGAGGCTCCGTTTGTGTATCAGTATAGTTACACCGAGACGCCTAAGGTGAAGCCCGTAAAGTTGCGTGAGCCGCTGATGTCCCCATTTGGACCTGGCACCATGACCAACCCATGGCTGGGCCGGAAGCCCATGCCTCCCAGCAAGAAGAAACCGAGGTTCGATTCGTTTCAGCTACCGCCGTCTCATAAAAAGGGAGTGAAGCCCGTCCAGGCGCCTGGGCCGTTTGTTCCTGGTTCTGGACCCAAGTATGCGAAGTCCCGAGAGGAGGTCCTGGGAGAGCCCTTGACTAAAGAGGAAATTGAGGAGCTCATCAGAGGGTGTAAAAAATCTAGCCGGCAATTGAATATCGGTATACCATAGTGGTTCTATTGCATTATTGTCTCAAGAGATCGTAGATTTTTAATTGCGTAAGACTGATGCAATTTAGTTTACTATTATTTATTTTTATACAAGTATGTCCTGCTCTTTTTTTGGCGGGGTGGGGTGGGGGGATGTTTTAGAAGTGGTGCAATTGTATTTGAAAAGATAAGAGTATCTGCTGGCCAAAAGAATAGATTTTAATCTTCCGATTGTAATGATGACTAATGAGACTATGTGGCTTGTATTCGTACAGTTTCAACTTAAATGATGAAATAGGGTTTGTAGACGCGAACTCAGGTTCAACTTTTTTTGCTTTTTTTCAAATTCTTGATGACATTCTATGCTGATTTGCATGATAGTTACTGCTCTGTCATGAGGACTCGTTAAAACGTAAGCAATGCTGAAGAAAATGTCTAAATATAGCATTTTTACTTTATCTTTTACCATTCTTTTATTCCTCTTCAGGAAGGGATGGTCTAACACATAACATGTTGGATAATATACATGCTCTTTGGAAACGAAGAAGGTTGTGCAAAATAAAATGCAAGGGAGTGTGCACTGTGGATATGGACAATGTGTGTCAACAATTGAAGGTTGGTATGTTCAACTTGCTCCTCCGACCAATAATTTGATATAGTATCATTTTCATATATTTCTTATCCATCCATTTTTTTTTTTGTAAAATATAAGCAAATGCAGAATTGCATGCCCATGATTTGAGTTGATGATTCATCAAAATTTTCTACTTTTTTACTTAGTCCGCAATTTTATTGTGGTTAAGTTGCCTCATAAACGAATATTTCGATGGTCATATGTTGTGTGAACTGTCCTTCTGGCGTGCCATAGGTAAGTTGAATTGTTTTTGGATACAAAATTAATCAATAGAAGGCCATATATTGTTTAGGACTTGGGAGTCTCAATTGTATTAAAAATCTGATAAACTAATAACTGTTGAAGGGAAAATAACTGAGACAGCAAGCAAGTAGGGTAAAGATGTAGTATTCTCATTGATGACATCCCTTTAAATAGGGAGAGATTACATACAAGCAGGCTTAATCCTACCCTAACTAGGAAAACCCGTAAATAACAGACTTAGGCACACATTGGGTATTATTACTTTGACACTCCCCTTTGTGCCTAGTCTACAAGCGCATGTCATGTTGTCTCGTTAAAATCTCGTCAAACAAAAATGTAGTGGGAAAAATGTTTTAATCGTAGGGAAAAGAGTACATACTCATCAAGTTTAGACTTCGTCTTTTGAATCTATCCTCTCATATGATCGTTACATTTAATCATAGCGCTACTAAGGTGACCATTTCATCAATCGCTAAGATCGTACATCTTGTTACCTTGTTAAAAATCTTTCCAAGTGATAAAAACCTTCTAGGAAAAATGGTCCTTCGAAAGGAAAAGAGTATAGCGTACGGTGTGGATGTATGACTCCCCCTCAAGTCTACATCTCCCCCTGATTGGTACATCAATCAAGTAGTTGTTGCCTCATTAAAAACTTCGCCAAGTAACAAAATCCAATGAGAGAAAATAAACCTTGGGAAAAAAAAAAAGAGTACAACACATGTGATTAAGTTTCTTTATAAATCACCATATCCTCGTGATCTTTACATCAATCTCGGTTGTTGGAAAAATCTACAGCTTCCCATAATGCTTACATTTATATATCGTTGCCTCATTATAAACCTTGCCAAGTAACAAAATCCAGTGAGAAAAATAAATCTTGGTCTAAGGAAAAGAGTGCAACCTATGTGAGTATGTTCCGTTATATGTCACATATTTCTCGTTATGATCATTCCACCAATCAAGGAGATTTACAAGTTACATTATGTCCATAAATGTAAGTATGCTCATCAGAGATACTACTTAACCGCTAGTTCATCACAAGTGTAAAATGATAGTTCTTAATCATGTACACTCACGGAATGATTCATGCAAAGCAATAATCTTGTCGTGATTCGAGGAGGTAGCCAAAGGGGTTTGCGTAGTCGATTTCCAAAACATAAGCAAGTCATACCAACACATTCTTTGTAGTAGTTGCTCCGACACCAGCATTTACTTTAGCATTTGCCTTTTCGTAAGCAGCTTCCTTTGACTGCTTGTATCATTTCATTGATGTTGCGTCGATGCTGAACTAAATCTAGTCAGCGAATTAAATGAGGAGTGATAGCAGGTCGTGTACATTGAGCTAAATACAATAATACGCTATTGCACTCAAGTAGGGAATTTCAGTTCCCAAAGCTCTTCGTCACTTCCATTTAGACGAAATAGATTTTTCCTTTGCATCCAAATGTTCGACCTATCATGGGGGTGCTAGTCGGGTGTACCTTGTCCATGTTAAAGTGCCTGAAAATCTTCTGAAGTCCGGTGGAAAGAATTCCACAAACTCGATGTTCTATGTCAATGCCTCGATAGAATCGAGATTCCCAAGATTTTTCATCTCAAACTCAGATTTCCAGTATCAAGTGGTTTCTCTTATTTCATCAAGATCGATTATGTTCATTTCATCGACATACATTGCGATGATCGTGAATCCGGAACTTATTTGTGAAGATGCAGGAACACAGTTCACCGTTCTTATATCCCTTCCCAATTAAGTAATCACTTTGACGGTTATACCACATCCTTAGGGATTGCTTCAAAACCGTAAAGTTGAGCGTTTCAATCTAATTGCAAACGCACTCCGTGGTCTAGAGCCACTTGATTTGAGTAATGAAATGCCATCCGACACTTCCATATATATCTCCATATCTAGATCCCCATAGAGTTACGCAATAACCACGTCCATTAGCTGCATTCTCAGTCCCTCAGAAATTACTACGCTAATCAAATAGCGGATACGTATACGTGGGAGTACATTTCCTCGTAATCAATTCCAGGGCATCGTGAGAAGCATTACTTCGTGAACCTTGTACATTAGTACTCTATTATTCTCACTACGCTTTACGACAAAGACTCGTTTATGTCCTACATGCTTTACACTTGATTAGGTTAGCACTACCTACACCAAAGAGCTGTCAGAGAATCTAGTTCTACCTGGAATGTTTCTCTTATAGGCCGATCAGCTCTATGTTGATTTCGTCCAACTGAGCGAGGTTCAACATCATCGTACTTTATGATTCATGGCATGTCATCAAAGTGGGTGGTTGATCAAGCCACACCCTCATAATTTCATCGAGATTCTTGATTTTCTGAATCATATCTTCAGGGCATCCCCTCGTCATGACTATGGACATAATAAAATCAAACATGATCTCATGAAACGAGTTCATTGATCGTTAGCATGTAAATTTGTGCCATACTCCGCCTTTCCTTGGGTGAATATTTAGTCGAACCATGAGGCTTCCACCCCTCCCTTCGCAGGGAGCCACGAACTCAACCACACCTCCACCAGGTGCAGTTGCATCACCCGGTTCATTGGTGATGTGCTCCTTATAGGGGACTTCTAACCTTACAGGCACATTTGCAGCTATAACTTGAGATCTTGTCACTTAATGATATCAGTCAATGCATCACGCATCAAATCTGCTACATCTTGAATATCGAGTTTTCTTTGTGTTTCACGGTGATATTGTGAAGATAAGGGATCATAATGAGACAAAGTGGGGATACACCACGACAATTCGTGTTGTTCCTCAAGAAATTATATTTTCTCCTCCCCCTAACGCCGGGGAGGTTGTCTCATTAAAGTGGCAATCCGCAAACTGTGCGGTAAAGAGATCACCTGTGAAGGTTCCAAATAGCGGATAAACGTCTTATCCAACATGAATACCTAACCGTTTTTAAAGACCGATGCGCTGTGGGGCGCAGAAGGCACATATAATGCGTAACCAAATATACACAATTAGCACTCAAGTCCGTCTGGGTCAAAATACAAAAAATCAGGCTATACAGTTAACAACTGATACACATAAATTAATTGGTTAGCAGATGGTCTAAGAATGAACGATTTAAGTAAAGTTGCATGCAATATTACATAATTTCAGTCAAAGTTATGCAAATTGGTGCGCATAACCAAAGACATAATCACCATACATGTTCTTTTTAAGGTGGTTTATGTGAGACCGTTTGCATATGCACATGGGACGAGATGCTATTCATTGATCTCTATCATGTAAGTACTTTTTGATGTGAACTCTCCAACATTATCAACTCCTTTAGATGTGATAAGGAAGGTGAGTCCTTATAAGTTATCTTGGATGTTCTACAGCAATTTGAGTGGACAACAAAGTGACATGTAACCATGGTTGTTACGTCGCTCGACTAGTCGCGATGACCGACTGGAACCCTCGACTGTCTTTTTGTCACTCTTTCGAGCGACTCTCCATCGACTGGTCGACTGAGTCGACTAGGCGATCCAGTTGCCCGACTAGTTCAGAATTTCCCGACCCGGTTGCAAAAAACAGAGTATTAACTATTAAATAACCTAATTGTATGCTTACACAATTAAGCTCAGTCTCCTCCATCGCTTCCATCCCCTCCGATCGTGTCCCAGTCACCTCCATATCGTCCCGGACGACACAGAAAGAGTGAAAGAAAAAAGAAAAAGGGTGGTGGCTGCACTGCAGCTAGGGTTTCACAAAGAAAGACTTTTTTGACGTGTATAATATATTAATTGTATAGCTGTTTCAAGTTGTGGCAGCTGCAGTTGTTTCATTTATTAATATATTAATTGCAAGTTGTTGCGTATAGCTGTAAATTTATATAATACATGTAACATGTACTGTGGGATTGTATAATTGTAAATATAATGTTTTTTAATTAGTTGTAAGTCTATCCAATTGTATAAAGTAAATCTTTTAGTTATATTTTGTGTTGTTTGTTTATAATCTAAAATAAAATTTTCATTTTTAAAATATTAATATTAATGAAAACAAAAAATTTGATTATAAATGTATTTTGTCGTTTTATCAATTTAGTTTATTTCTTATATTTTGTTTTAGGTTTTTGTTTTATACCAATTTAAAAAATATTCAAATGGATTACTTATTTAAAATATAATATTTTAACAAACAATTTTATTTAGATAAAATACTACTATTAAATATTAACAAACAATATTATTTGTATATATATGCATATACAAATACACTATACATAATATATATTTATTAGTTATTTATACCTTGTCGACTAGTCTACGACTAGTCACGACTCGACTTGCCCAGACTCTCCGTCGACTAGGCTCGACTGGTCGACGTGACAACCATGCATGTGACCAACATGTCGGAGCATCCACCAAAACCATAAAATACATAAATGGTCCGTATATTAGGTGGATAGGACCACAAATATCTCCTTATATTTGGTGTAAGAATGTAATGCTTGCTTTTGTTTTTTTAGCATAGGAAGGTCTCGCTCCTACTTTGGCTAGAGGGAACGCTTTGCAAAACTGAGTGTATGGATTATTATACTTCGACCAGGATAAACTAGTGTATCTTGCCAAAAGCCTATATGAGTCTATGTCCCAAAGTACATTATTGGTGACAATTAAGGATTTTAAAAACCTAATAGTAGTGAGGTACAATCCACTAGATTGACTCATGAGTTATTCTAAAATGCGTATACTCCACATCGTTAGATTTAATAAAAGAAATTCTATTCCATTCTCATAGTGGGTTTAAATATGGAAACAATTGTTACGTATATTATTGAAGTTAAGTAAGGTTTGAGGGCTCTAGGTGCATACAGAGCATCAGTAACTTGGAAGACTACCATTTAGGCATTACCTCGCCTTTTGATGAGTTGGGAGGACCCACTCATCATAGTTACCGAGGTTTGGCAAACGACTAATTCGATGAATAGAAGCTTAATTCTAACAACATTCAAGTTCTCCTCGATTCATTCCTAAGAAGAGAGTGAGATTTCGAACCATAAACATTCAAGCATTATTCAGTACTTTGAAATAAAGCTAAGAATCTAACGTAAGCAATATTAATATCTTGTTTGTGAAACAACGTCGCATCACGCCATTATTGAAAAGAAAACACCAACATAGTCGTTTTGACGCAACTATACCAAATGTGAACGAGAAAGTAAACATAATACTAGGATTCAGTCATAAAGGGGGTGCCTCTATAGACGGTGGCTCGTTTTACTTATTTCGACGATTGGTGACTGTGAAATTGACACAGGGGGACTCGTCTAGATCATATTTATCCATATAGTGAGTTTCCCTTTCTTTGGACTCTATATTTCTTGTAGTGAGATGCGACCTGCTTGCTCGCATGGTAGTTATAGCACAGTTCATTGCCAAGTCGAGCCTTAGAGGCGATAGGATGGGTAGGTGCTTTTTGGTTCCTTTGGTTAGCAGAGCCGGAAGCACCAAGTCTTCGCAATACATCGGAAAGACTCCCACACCCTTGACCACGACGCCTGCCACGTCCAGTCCCCTGTTCATTGGGGGCAGTTTCCATCTTTCACTTTACCATAATTGGCCTCGGGAATTTTTTTTGTCCCAAACGACCTGACATTGTTGTTCACTAACACTTCATTATGCCTCTCAGCCACTTGCAATAGGTTGATGAGCTTACTAAAGGTAGTGAAGCGTTTATTATCGTACTCTAGTCAGTGTTCTAAAAATCGGCCTGGGCGGCCGCCTAGGCGCTAGGCGGCCCCCGGGCGCTCCGATTATGCCCTGGGCGTTCGGGCGATTAATCGGCCGCCTAGGCGGCTGGGCGGGCGTTTAAAATGACAAGCTGGGTGGGCGCCTAGCATAGTTGTTAAAGGCGCGCAGAAAAAAAGGCTAGTCGCCTTTTAAGCCTCCGGGCGGGCGACCTCAGCCAGGCGCACGCCTTGGTGCGCCTCGGTGCGCCTTTTTGCTGCGCCTTGGTGCGCCTCGGTGCGCCTCAGGCGCGCCTCGACAATAGGACTTCTTTTTTGTTTGTTTTCTTTATTTTTCAGAATATTCTAAAAGTTATTTGGTTGTATTGACACTTCAATTTTATTAATTATCAAGTTTTTCATGGATAGTTATATTTTCTTGTGACTATGTTCTTATAAATTTCATAATTCAATTTAATTTATTTTTTAGTTTTTATGCGCCTCACATCTCTCGGGCGCGCGCCTCGCCTTGCGCCTTGCGCCTCAGGCGATGGGAGCCCGAATCGCCTTGGTGCGCCTTTCGCCTTTAACAACTATGGCGCCTAGGCAGCTGGGCGGGCGCCTAGGCGGGTAAACATTTTTTTTTTATTTTTTTATATTAGCAGTACTATAAATTCCTGAATTGAGATACTATGGACTATGTTATGCTTATGTCAATGTTTAATAATTTAATATATGATCGATTATATATTTGTTTAAATATTTAAATATTAGATGTTTTTATTCTTTACATATATATAATATTTTATATATAAAAATAATTATTATAATAATAATAAATAAATCCGCCTAATCCTATTAATCCCCGACTAATCCCCGATTAATCATCTGGGCGCTAGGCGTTAGCAATCCGAACGCCTAACGCCTAGCGTTTTTTAGAACCTTGACTCTAGTTTATATTGGTTCGCTATTATAAGAGCGAAAGTAAAGAAGGTGAAAAGAGTTTTCTGGATCATGATATCTTCTGTAATGTTTTTGTCGCAGAAATTTAGGCGTGCCTTGAGGCGGAGCATATCTTTATTGAAATTGTTGATTCGTTTATAATTAAGTAAACGGATTTCATTCCACTGCACGGTCAACTATGTGAGCAAAGTATTGTGAATGTTCCCATAACGGCCCTTAAGGGCATTGGGGATTTCAACTGCAGATATTCTCATCTTAGGCTGAGGTCGATAGATGCCGCCTAAGGAACATTAATGCACTAGCTTTCATTTTGTCAGACGGTGTATCGCCTGCGGTATCAAAGATTGTGGCATTATAGTCCTTAGCAACAAATATGGTTTCGACGTCGAAGACCCATCTATGGTACTCAAGCCCTTTTGAGTCCAAGATATCAAAATCGGGATGAGATGGATGAGCTATCTTGATAAAAGAATAGGGGAAATGAGTTTTCACAGTTTACCATGAGTGCTTTTCAGGATAAAATTTTCAACAATGGGAGCATTATTATTGTTCGGAATCAAGATATGGTCAAAATTACTTTAGATGCTATTTTAGAATTATCTATGGAATTGCTTTATCATGGTTTAATTTATGGTATGTAGTAGAAAATATATAATCAAAGTCTACTACTCATGAAGCCTAATTACATGCGATATCTTATATGCATGCAAAATATATGTATATTTATGGATATAAACACATAACCTAGGAATATATCTATACATATATTATGTAGTCAAGTAGGTTTCTCATGCCGCAATATATATTAATTCTCGTGAATTTAATTTTATTCTAGTTCCTTAAGCAATTCGTTTTGATTTAATTATGGTTATTAATGCATCATGCTCCAATTGGTTTAATTAAGCATAAATAAATTTATGAAATATAAATATGCAATTAAAGTAATTAAAGCATGTAAAATTGCATGCTGCATATAGTAGGGCTCGGATTTGCGTACCTTACTTCGGAGTTGAGAGGGTAAAAATATGAGCGTGTAGAGAAAATAGGGTCGGACTACGACTGATCGGATCTGGGACGGGTACCACATCTGGACTGGGTCTACAATGGAAACGGGTCGGGCTGTCTGAGCACTAGCAGGCCGAGCGTGCTGGAAAAAGAGCGGGCTGGGTGAGGTGATCTGGGCTGGAAGAGTTGCAGCGGATGGATTGGATCCGCTTTGTGCTGTTGTGTTCCCGAGGTCCGGCGCGGTGCAGACGGCGTGCGAACCAGAGGCTGTAGGGAGTGGCCGATCTGGTGCTGGTTTAGATCGGCGGTGCTGGTTTAGATCGGCGGCAGCGAGGAGGGGGCTGGAATACCAGGTTTACGAGTTGCAAGGCTGATTTTCTGGTGCTTTTTTTTATGGGTTGAATCGCTAGTTCTTCAATATTTTGGGGGTAGAATTAGAAATCTTAATGTTTGGACTAAGAAGAAAAAGCTTGGGGTCTGTCTTCTCCAAAATTGGAGGGTTAGATTGGAATTTCTTCCAAATCCTTCATTAATCACAGCAAAATGGGGGAATTGGGGGAATTTACATCTGAGCGTCGACGGCATAGGGATGTTCGTGGGCGAATTTCCGGCAGTAGGGTTCTGCAATTTATTATTTGTTTTCTTTTTCATGATTGTCTCGGAGACGCAGGCTCCTGGCGGTGGCGATCGTGTTTTGGCGGATCTGTTCGCTGGTTCATGTTTGCTCGGAATCGGAGTGTGAAACCGGCAGCGGGTTTTCGTGCTCCGGTGGCGGCGACAAGGGGGTTAGAGTTTCTGCAGAATTCGAACCTTTTTTTTTCTCGATATTCTTTTTCCGGAATTTTCTGAAAAATTAGACGAATTTTTCTTGCTCAGTTGGGAGACTATGTTCTGATATCAACAGAAAGTAGGGTAAAAAGGTGTAGTATTCTCATTGATATCTCTTGAAATAGGGAGAGATTACGTACAAACAAGCCTAATCCTACCCTAACTAGGAAAGCCACACATTGGGTATTATTACTTTAACAATAACCATTATGTTTTTATTTGTCTTCAAATGTACCCATGTTTTCTTTGTTTCTTCCTTCTTCACCTCCTTTATTTCCAATAAAAAATAAAATAAAATACAATAGACTCACAATGATGTGAGATATTCACAAAAAATCTTCACGTCTGACCTTAATAACCTTATGAATTGTGTGCATTAGCAAGAATAGTAAAAGTGTTAGAAATTTTTGTAGTAGCACAAAAGTGTTCTTCTCTTGTGGAACAATCATCATATATTGTTATTAATACTTGTTGTGTGAAGATCGCAAGTGCACGATATCGTAATAAGTAATAAAGTAATGAGTAGACTATTGTTCCCCCAATCGAAGAAATTTTGAGTGAAGGCTGAGAGTGAAGAGGACGATTATCATTGGCATATTTTTGGATGCACTGGTGGATTTGAGATTAGGAAACTACATATGTGAAGACAAGAGTATTGACGTGGGTATTTTACACTTTTGAAAGTTAAATTTCAACCAGCTTATGCTCAAAGGTTGCTTTCACCGGCATTTTTGAAATTAGCTGTTCCGACCAATCAGCTGAAGCAAAAAGTTCGCCAAACATTAGATTTACCTGTTGGATTGACAAAAATCAGCGAATACTGAAATTGGTTTAAACTATGATCTAATTGAACAATCGAATATTGGGTTTGATTTTAAGATTTATAAATTTAGAAAAAAATTAAAATAAAAAAAGGATGAATATTCTTAGAGAAAGATAACTGTAAGAAAAAAGTTCTTCGGTAGCGATTTCACGGCAATTAACCAAACCTGATTCTAATTCACATTAAGTTGATATTTATTCAATTGATTCAAAGCAGAGAATCTCTAAGTTATCCAATCGCCTCTTTCGAGTTCGGTAAAGAATACTAAAAATAAACAATTCAGTATGTTCCTATGTGAATTGCTTGATTGATAGCTAAAGAGATCTATAGGTACTCAATCCTATGAGTATACTAATATCTCACAGGTTGTTAAATGTTTTCCCCACACAATCGCTACTCTCATATCCTGTTTCTATTCATTAAGAGTGGTTAGGACAATTCAACTATTGGCCAGTAATTGAAAGAGAACAATTGAGAAAACTCAATCAGATTTGGGTAAATATGAATAAAAGTGAATAAAAATCAAATCGTCATAATATAGGTTCCATCTCAACCCTAGAACAATAAAGATTAGCCTGACATGCTATATAACAAGACAATAATCAAAATTGAAAACATAAAATCTGGCAAAACCAAACACAAGCGAAAATCTCATCTTCTCGCTTTCTCTTGCCCTCGTTCCCCTTTTCGGCGTCCTCTTGTCTACCGTAAAACGCCATTGTTCCACTTCTTGTTTGGTTTTAGCCTTTTGTATCTCATTTCCAAAATCTGTACGTTTAAAACGCGTTTTCAGCAGAAAGCAGTGTGTGCCGCAGCCCACGAGTAAGTGTGCCGCGGCACAAGACCTAATTATTTGAGGGACTGCCACTAGGCAACTCCACTGGGACTGCCACATGGGTATTTATTTGTATACTAACTTCAACTACACAAGTATTTCGCAAAAACAAAAAATAAACTAAAATATTTGTATTTTAACTTCCTAGGAACGTTCAATACAACAACAACATTACCCCAATGCCTCAACGACTCCCGCAAAAAGTGGGGTAAGGGGGATCGGGTGTACGCAGTCTTACCCCAGTGTTAAGACAGAGAGGCTGTTTCCGGATGATCCAAAATGAAAACTGCATCGAGAATTGCATGGAATGACTAGTACTTCATGTGAAAAAAAGTGTGGCCAGTTTAGTGAGTCATTTTGTTTTATTCCATTATAATCCAGAACCAAAGAATAAGGAGTCTTTGGCTCTATTGGAAACAATGGAAAATCCTAGGAACGTTCAATAAAATAATAAATTCTTTTGATTCGCTTGTCCTCAAACGTTGGTGTTTAATGTCCAACCCTAATGTTGAATTGATTCTTTAGGAACCAAGACCATGTTGTTTTCCAAATAAATTTTGCAAACTTACTCCTTTGAGATTCACAAATCAGAACCTTGGAATTCATATGAAGTTTAAAGGTGTAAGTTAGCTACTGTTCTGAGATGTTATTCTTATAGAACCTGCAACCAAACAGGAAAAAACTGGAGGGAAAATTATATACAACAGCGGTGGTGTCATATACCTTTTCCGTGGAAGAAATTATAACTATAAATCTCGACCTCACTTTCCTCTCATGTTATGGAAACCTGTTACCCCTGTGTACCCAAGACTGATTCAACATGTCCCTGAGGGTTTGACTTTAGAAGAAGCAACGGATATGCGGACAAGGGGGCGTAATCTTACACCAATATGCAAGCTTGGTATGTGATTGCATTTACTCAATTTCCTATGAGATTCTGGTTTAGATTTGCACTGCACTTTGCTAATGTATCTGTTACATGTGTCTTCCACAGCAAAAAATGGTGTTTACTGTGACCTTGTGAAAAATGTTAGGGAAGCATTTGAAGCCTGTGAACTAGTGCGAATAAATTGCCAAGGACTGAATGCAAGCGACTACAAAAGAACAGGTGCCAAACTCAAGGTACTATTACATGCGATTAGTTATTCTGGCCACGCTTCAGGGTGAATCGGATTTGTGGATTATTCACAGAAATTGATCAGCTCTTATTCATACAATTGCTGTTTCTTCAACTGCAGGATCTGGTTCCTTGTGTTCTATTATCATTTGAATGTGAACACATACTGATGTGGAGAGGACGAGATTGGAAGACCATGATGGAACTGAATGAGAGTGTACAGGAAGTTAAAGCTGATGTTGTAGCAACTTCAGGACTATTAGCATCACCAATTATTCCAGGCTTAAGCGGCATTGAGACCAAATCCAATGACCTCAAAACAAACATATGTCCCGAATCACAGAGAAACAGCAAATTGAGTAATGTCGGGATGGAGATCATGACTGGAGTGCCTGATGTACCAGTTGTAGCTTCTCACGCAGTCTTTAATGGTGACAATATTGAGGAATCTGAGAAATTGCCTGTTTTTGGTGATAATCATTCAGAGGCATTTGATCAAACAGTTCAAAGCAATGCAACTGTGTCCAACTTATCCCAACCCAAAGTGCAATTAAATTGCACTAATGAGCAGATGAGTCTCAGCATGCCTTGTACCGAGGAAGTTGTGCTACTTAGGGAACAAGCTGTTGAAAATGGGTTAGCATTTGTCTTTGATGGTCAAAGCTTAGATGCTGACGCTGTTTTTAAAAAGTCGGTTGCTTTTGCCAAGACTGCCCCAAGTGGACCTGTCTTTAGCCAGCGACATAAGCAGTTAGCAGCAGTTCATGGAAACAAAGAACAAGTATGTGATGATGGTTCAGGCCCAAAAGAAGCCGGAACTGTTTTAGGGATCGAAATTACTGTTTCTGACAGGAGAAATGAAAGGAAGACTTCAAGAAATGGAAATATGAAAAAAAGTAAAGCTGATAATTTAAATGTAGTTCCACAAGGAAACCTGAGTGTAGATCAACTTGCTAAATTACTAGCTTGATGTGGCAGGTGAAATTATCCTTGGCTGCCGGCCTTCTGTGAATCTTTATTAAATTTCGAGGTTATTTTTGCTTGAAATGGCTGTAGATTCACCTCACTGTTGCATTCACTATTTGAAGAACTGACGCTTAGTGTCGTTGGAATTACAAATCAATGCTTACAGTCTTTATGACTAATAAAATATATATCACCAGATGTGCCCCCCCCCCCCCCCCTCACTTGCTCTTGCTCCATTTGGATGGAAGGATTTGGATTTAAGGAGAGAATTTGAAGTATTTCAAATGACTTGATACAAGATGGATTTGAAGTCCACCCAATTGACTCCGATAATCATTCAAAGTCGGGGGAGCCTGAGATTTTGATTTCAGTTGTAACCATAAAACTCAATAAATTTGTTATTGTAGTTTTTAAATGTTATCTTATTCAAATTCTCATATCCAAGTGACTCCAAAAATAGTCCAAAGCCGGAGCCTAAAGACTTGATTTCAATTGTAACCAAAGAAACTCGATAAATTTGTTATTATGGATTTAAAATTGTTACTCTCAAACTCTCCTTTGGAGCCTATATTAATTGCTCCACATTAATTTTTGTATACGTGCAGAATAGACTCGGGAGACTTCTATAATAATACTAGTGCAAAGTCCGTGTAATATATGGGCGTTAAAAAAGTTGATGATTTTTGAAGTTAACAATAAGTGGGTAGACAAATCGAGTTGTCAATTGACATATCGTAATGACTTTGGATGCATGTTGCCGCTCCTTTGCAAGTGAAAGTCGTTGCCATTGTGAAAAAAATAATTATTAAAATATTATTGGAGGGTACTTGATTGTCGAGCAATTCCGACAATAATTGTAACAAATGATCTCATCTGCCGTAAATGAAGTTAGTTGAGGAAGATAAAGATGGCAACCAAGTCAACGATAGAGAGCACATAAAACAAAAATTAAGGCACTTGAATATAATGAACAGTCCATGAATGCAAACAAAGCTTACAAATTCTCGAGCACTTTCTTATAAACAACGTTTGTTGTTTTATTGCATATTTGTCCATCTTTTATCTATGTCAAAATCTTTAGATTTTTTTTATTTGTCAATCACGATATGACAACGTAAAGTTGACCATGACTAAAAATAGGTCTTGGAAGATGGAGCTTGACATGCGATAATATTTGTCCTTGACTCTTATTAATAGTCACTGCGAAACACAAAGTAAAGGAAATCGCCTTCCTTGAAATTAAAAAGGCAATCTAGTATCTGAAGGACTAAGTACCGTTCTCTGTATAAAACGACTATCTCCAACATTATTGCTTGATAATATTTCATTCTCAATGACATGCTCCCCAGATTGTCTTATAACCAATCTCACACCATTGTATAATCCCACGATTGATCAATATTACCGATAAGCATAACTAGCACGCCGACTTTCAACTTCAATACGTGATTGGAAACACCATGCTATTTAAAAAATCAGTAGAGTAGCTTCCATCGAGTACATTTGTTACATCAGACGTTCTACATATATTATCGGAATCTCAATAGATATTTTCATCTCCAGGTATTGATGACATAACATGTTGATTAACTGTTTCAACAATAATATTTGTTGGTGCAGGAATTGCTCTTTCCTCAGAAATAATTGGACATTTATAGGTATAGTGCAATGATGGATATGTGCTATTAACAGTGGCTGCCAGTGGAGCATCTGCTCTTTAATTAGGATATCTTTCGGGACTTCTATAATAGTCTCTCCATCTACACATGTTCGTAATTCTCTATCACTAAATTTTAAGGTCCATTCGGAGAATTCTTTAATCTCTATCACATGTTTCACTTTCAAAATGACCAACTTGAAGCCTCATGTTCTTTGTCAAACTCAAAACCTTAAAATATTTCCATAGATGATAACACTACTACAAAACTGGCTTTTAACAGCGGTTAAAATGGTCAATTAACGGCAGTTCCGGAACCGCCATTATATGTACCGCTGTTAATTTCAACAGCGGTTTTGAAAACCGCCGTTGAATTTGTCAAATAACGGCGGTTCATAATAACCGCTGTTAAATATGCCGTTTAACAGCGGTTATAGGTAACCGCTTTTAAATCTGATACTTAACAGCGGTTATACAACCGCCGTTAATTTTACAATTAACAGCGGTTTCGGAGGAACCGCTGTTGAAGTATTAAAAATTTTGTCCAGTTTTTCCCCTATTTTGCACAATCCAGTACCTGAATCGGATCAAACTAATCAATAAACCACCAATTCATCGAATCCAAACACACCGAAAAGAACTAACCAACACCAAATTCATTGAACCACCAATTCATTGAAAAAGATGATACAAAAAACCCCAATTCATCCAAAATAATTCATACAAATATCCAATGTACAATTCATACAAATAATTCACACAAAAACACCAAAATCATGTCGCGAGACTATTTCGAACCTCCAAGAAATAAAGTCCCCAATCAACTCGAATTTTATCAAAAACATCTTCAGACAGTGCTCCAACATCATCAAACATCTGCACATATAAACGTATAATAAACAAACTTTAAATGTAAAAGAGTAAACACTTTTATCACCACTTCAAGTAAAAAATATACTACCTCCATCCAACCATCCAAAATACGCGCTCGGGCGATAGTCGACATCCAGTGCATAACATAATAACCACACTCCCAACCTCCATTTTGTTTATTACACTAAAACAAAATAAGACACAATTATATGAGTCGCTTTCAGTAAATAAAATCAACACACAACATACACAGTTAAAAAACACACACTGACACAAACACACAATGCACACAAAAAAACACACACAGCACACACACACACAGAGACACACACACTGCACACAAACATACACACACACACACACACACACACACACACACACATACACACAGTACACACACACACACATTGCACACAAACACACACACACACACACACACACACACACACACACACTGCACAAACAGAAAAAAAAACAACACAAACACACACTGCACACAGCATAAACACAATACACACACAAATAGAAAAAAAAACAACACAAACATAAACACACACAAACACTGCACAAACAGAAAAAAAAACAACACAAACACACACACACTGCACACAGCATAAACACAATACACACACAAACAGAAAAAAAACACAAACATAAACACACACAACACACACAGTACACACATCACACACACACACACACACACATACTGCACACAAACACACACATACACACAGTACACACACATTCCACACAAACAAACACAAACACACACACACACACAGTACACACACAAACAAAAAAAAACACAAACACACACACACACACACTGCACAGCTAAACACACAACACACACACACATATACTGCACACAAACACATACAAACACACAGTACACACACACATTGCACACAAACAAACACACACACACACACACACTGCACAAACAGAAAAAAAAACACAAACACACACACACTGCACAGCTAAACACACAATACACACACAAACAGAAAAAAAACACAAACACACAATACACACACAAACATAAACACACACAACACACACAGTACACACAGCACACACACACATACTGCACACAAACACACACATACACACATTACACACACATTGCACACAAACAAACAAACACACACACACACACACACAGAGTACACACACACACACTGCACAAACAGAAAAAAAACACAAACACACACACACACTGCACAGCTAAACACACAATACACACACAAACAGAAAAAAAACACAAACACACAATACACACACAAACATAAACACACACAACACACACAGTACACACACACACACACACTGCACAAACAGAAAAAAACACAAACACACACACTGCACAGCTAAACAAAAACAGAAAACAAAAAAACCAACACAAACACACACACACAACACACACACACAAACCAACACAAACAAACAGACACTTCATACACGACATGTTGGGAGAAGATCCTTAAGACGAAAGTTAACATCTATCCCAAAGGGAGAAGATCCTTACGACGTTAACCACGTCTATCCCAAAATATTTCGTGTTTCTAAAAACAATGTTGTCGTACACACTCAAATATTTACACACACTGCACACACACACACACACACACACACACACACACACACACACACACTGCACGCACACACACAACACACACATTGCCCACACGCAAAACACAAACACACACAAACACAAACACACATAAACACAAAGACACACACACACTCACAGCACACACAGCACACACTTCACACAAACACACACACACACACACAGCACACACTGCCACTGCACACACACACACACACACATACTGCATAGAAAAAAACCAACACAAACAAACGGACACTTCATACACGATATGTTGGGAGAAGATCCTTAAGACGAAAGTTAACATCTATCCCAAAGGGAGAAGATCCTTACGACGTTAACCATGTCTATCCCAAAATAATTCGTGTTTCAAAAAACAATATTGTCGTACACACTCAAATATTCATACACACAAACACACATATTTACACTCATGTAATTAAATGTATTACCTTGGGATATATCCAACTAACCGCCTGCTTTGATTTACTTGTATGCATACTATCCATGGTCTTGAACGCGGTCACGGCACTGCTTAAAAGTAACAATAATATATTAGGTCGTTGATATAAAATTTTAAAGCAAATATGTTATAAATAAAATCTTACTTTTGGAGTATGGCCTTAATGCGAGAGTCAGGTCTACTATGTAGTGAGCAAAACCATATAATAGTTCCTCTTGCTGGCACAATGACCAGAAGTTGCCAATGATGCCTACATAGATAAATGCATTTGAAAGAAAGAACATATTACTACAGTATGTTGTAAAAAAAAGGAAATAGTTTTGTTAAAAAGAAAATATTTTGAAATTTACAATCTTTTATCTTACTTATGATGGTAAGCTCCTATGTATATTTGCTTCTTCGACTCAAGAATACGCGTCGATATATATCTCGAGATCTCCTCTCCCCTCTGTCCCATATTTTGTATGGATTGAGGATCAAAATATCCATACAAAACCTCGTCCATCGTGCCCATATTCATATTAGACAAATACCTAATTTGTTAAGCAAAATATTAATATAAAAAAAACACTCCACACACTGCACACAAACACACACACACACACACTGCACACACACACATTGCCACATAATAAAAATACACACACACTGCACAAACACACACACACTGCACATACACACACACACACACACACACACACAAACACATACTGCACACACTGCACGCAGTAAAAAAAAATGCCACACAATACATACACACACACACACACACACTGCACACACACAGCACATACACACACACACGCATACACACACAAACACACACACACTGTACACACACACATACTACGAATGTAGAAAAATTCCATAAAGGAAATTACTCACATAGTCCAAAGCTGTAAAACTGATAAACTAAGCCACTCCTTTCCTGGAACGATCTCTAAAATATCAGTGTGAGCGATGTACAATGAAACATCATCACCACCACAGCCAAAGATAGCTGTATCCCACGACACTGATATCGGATTATTGTACATACTCGACGCAGCACTAAGTAAGTCTTTCATGATGTCATCTTTGGTCCTCGAAAAAAAAAGTCTTTCATGATGTCATCTTTGGTCCTCGACCCGTCATTGTGACGAGCCTGCTTCTTTGGTCGCTGAATAGCTGTACCAACCACAATATACACTGCACACATAAAACACACACAACGCACACACACACACTGCACACATTCACACACTACACACACTGCACTCAACACACACACACACACACACACACATACTGCACACACTCACACACACTACACACACACACACACTACACACACTGCACTCTCACGGTAACACCCCCAAATCCCATTGGGTCATTACAGTGCCGTGGACCCCACACCAGGTGATCCACCAGGCGAACACGACTAAAATACAACAACCTGTCCAAAATAGGAAATCACAGACCCTACTATGACGTCCGACATACTATTCCGATATGGAATTTCAACGACAAGGGTGGGCCTACATGGCCAAAATAAAATACAACAACATACACGAGCCTTGCTCGGATAATACAAAACGACAACGACTGAACAAAATGGAGTACTCCAACTGTCTGACCAACATGAACATCAAAATATCTCGGACTAGTATCGCTCGAATGCCTCGTCGCCCTCGTCATGCCCCTGTGTCTCAACTCTCTCCTCGCAAGTACCTAAAACATGAAAACATGTTCCGCCCCCACGGGTCACCATCCGTAATAATGAATATCAAATACATGCACAACATGATATGCATCCAAAGGCAGAATAAACAGTACAACAATGGTAGTACGAGATGCTCACAAACCAAAGTAAGAATCGAGCATTCGTGGAACACTATGCCCACGGCATACGATCAATACCTGCTCAATAGGTTAGAACATATGTGCCCAACGGCGAATCATCAATATAGAACACAACAATACATTACCCGAAGGTAAATCAATCCAATATTTGAAATAAATATGGATCACAATGCCCGAAGGCTCCAACGGAAATACCGATACATCACAATGGCCTGAAAGCCCTCAGCCGAAGCTGCCAAAATATCACGATGGCCTGAAAGCCCTCAGCCGAAGCTGCCAAAATATCAAGATGGCCTGAAAGCCGAACAACCCGAAGCTATAAATCATCACAATACAGATCTCAAAGAAACAAACATGACTGTCGAACATACCCCTCAGGCGTATGAACGCTCAATCACAAAACGTCAAACTCATCCAATACTATGGACGATCAAAGTTTATGGCTCAAAAGTTGGACATCACAGTACGCCCGATCCAGAAATGTGTCCGTGCACATGTCCGCCCCGTATATGGAATCCAGAATATACGTGGGACAATGTGCCTAATTAGCCTCACGAAACTACGTCTCGTGTGCACAGTCCAATGCGGAATAATATCCGCCAATGACTATATGTGCCTGGCTAAAAATCCTACACAATAACCAATCGGAACGCAGATATGATTCCGGATATGTCACGATACAACATGACAACGAAACTCAAAGGATAACACATCCAATACAAATCATACGACTCACCAAGTGAACGATGACACACGAATAATGAAAGATCGACACGACCAACAATATTCAAAACAACCATCCTGGGATCAAAATCCCTAAGGACCGATTAACACGAGTAACGATCACAACACAACAGTTCGGGAAAATCCTCAACCTTCAACGATCACAAAATTACCGAGTTCACAAGAATAATAGTGTGCTGCCTTGAATCGGTCAACACGACAATAATAATTCAACGGATGGGAATTATCTTTTTGACAACGGGTGGAAATTATCTTTGATAATCCCAATTCAATATATCGATTACCGTTAGAGCGGACAATCGATAATAATTATACAACGGATGGGAATTATCTTTGATAATCCCAATTCAATATATCGATTACCTTGAGCGGTTAGCGATAACAATTATACAACGGATGTCTCAGACCTTTAATCGGTTACCGATAACGAAGATGATAATCGAATACGTCAATGCCTTCAATCGCCAAAACGACATCAATAGAAAAACACGATATCAATAACGATTCACAAAAATATCTTGATGGAACATCAATCAATAATAACAATCGATACGCCGATGCATGAACCGCTATCAACAACAATATCTCAAAGGAACATCAATCAACAATAACAATCGATATGTCGATACCGCGAACCGGCTATCGACAACAATATTACCAACAAGTACCGCAATGCCTTGGATCGGCCATTTACGAACAACAATAATATTTGGCATAATTTGCCGAAGGGTATCGTATCAAACAATCCCCTGATATCAACAAAATCACAAAGAGACCAAGTCTCGAAATGATACACACATTCATACACATACATGATAACATTAATCTCATTGACCAGTACAAGTATAAAACTTGCCTCAAACCGAAGGCGAGAAAGTCCTTCCACGATCAACGTCCTACCACGAATCGATCAACGGCGTCCTCCGTCAATCACAAGCACTCGAACAACCTTGAATGAAATACAATTCATTCGATAACACGATATCGACCGAAAACGACACAATAGATAATTCCGATTCCAACACGAACACATACTATACTCGTATTAATCCG
Source organism: Orobanche coerulescens (assembly GCA_033398695.1). Lineage (NCBI taxonomy): Eukaryota > Viridiplantae > Streptophyta > Magnoliopsida > Lamiales > Orobanchaceae > Orobanche > Orobanche coerulescens. The sequence goes on along the minus strand of CM065810.1, from coordinate 79,893,801 downwards.
TATACACACATATATATAATATACATACATCACATATATATATATACAACTCACAATATCTATATATATATAAATATATATATATACTTACTGCACTCACACATTATATATATATGTATATATACCACTGTACTATATATATATATATACCTACACACTATATATATATATATATATAACAACACACACGAACCACACACACCAAACACATATATATTACTGCACAACAAACTATATATATATATAACCCAGCTATATATATATACATTATATATATATATACAGAACACACACACATACAAACTAACAAAACACACACATAAAAACTAACCGGAAGAGTCGATCGGCCGGCAACCCTCGCCGGAATCCGGTCAGAAAACAAAACTCGGCCGCCGGAAAAACTGACCCGCCGGACCTCGTCCAACTCCAGCCCGTTTCCGTCCATGGCCGGTTTTCACCACTCTCCGCTTGCAACTCCTCGCCGGAAATATGTCAAGCCACCGTTCCGCCGTTCGTTCCGGATAAAACCACCTCCAGTCGCCGGAAACAATGGAGAAACGTCCATGGCCGGAAACCATGAAGAACCGGTGGACGGCTGAGCTCCGTCTCGCCAGAAGAAAAAAAAATGCCGGAACAGGTCGACCGGATTGCAGCCTTCCGGTTCGGAAATTCCGACCAGGCCGCCGCCGAGCTCCGGTCGTGAGCCGCCTGCCGTCGCCGAACTTCAGTCGTCGCCGGAGACGAAGAAGTCGCTGCCCGCCTACAGCTCCACCTCGCCGGAAGAAAGAAAAAAAACGAGAGAGAATGAGAGAGAGGAGATGGCGAGAGGGAGAGAGAGATGTGAGGATGATGATATATATATATATATATATATATATATATATATATAAATGATACCCTAAAGATACCCTCGCCCCGAAAGTTGACCACGAGGAAGGTTCCCACCACCTACCACGCAAAACGAACGAAAACCTCAGGACGTAACGTCATGTCGCAACAAATTAGCGTACGTAATGCTACACAGGTAGCGTACGCTATGGCTATAAACTTAGCCAAAATTCCAAACTCGCCAAGCAACAACCAAACGACGAAACCAAACTGTCGACCAGTATAAATATTTCGATCCCGAAATATTCTTATACAATATACATTGTATCGGTCCAAACAACAACACTTGTACAATTCCAAATGAATACGTACAACTCAACAGTAACACGAAAAAAAAAAAAAAATTACCCCCGGATATTACATACTCCCCCCCCTTAAAAAGAGTTTCGTCCTCGAAACTCAGGGTGCACAAGTCGGGGCACGGACTATCCATCGGGATAAGAAAACAACATCTCCAGGAATACTCCTCAATACGAGAAATTCCGCTTGAGCAACTGGACCGACCCCACGGGTCCCCACGTCTCCTCTGCCTGAACAAGGCGAAAAAATCAAGTGATAAAGACACTCAACCAAATGCGAGATTAGCCGAATCATGACTCCTCCGCCAGAGACCAGCCAGGAAGTCGCACCACCCGCAAGACTCGTAACACCGGCGTACACACCCCGCGGGTGCCGCCCATTGTACATGTCTACGATCATCGGTGTACACTTCCCCGTTCTCGTCAGCATCGGACGCCCATGCAATCACGGACTCGCACCACAAAAGAAAATAACAATACAGACATAGTCCTCGGGACTATATCGAACGCACGTCCAAGTCCTCACGACTTGACGTCTCGAATCATAATGAACAATTACCCAGATCATCACAAAAATCTCGGGTACAGGACCAAAAGGAAAGAAAATCACCTCAAATGACTCAAGTGTCAAGATTCTCAGATACAATCATAACAAGATAGATCAATAATAAATGGTTAGCCACCACAATACTAAAATACAGACCGAGTCAAACATCAATCCGAGAGACAAGGAAAATACAAATCAAGGCTACATCTCAAATGTACCCGGAATCAACATCCTCCAGATCATCGAGTTCCTCGATCCCATCGACTCGAGGAAAACACAAATCTGAACTCGCTACTCCCCCTCGGGTGTCCATACCTCTGGCTCCCGAAGCCCGATATGACCCCTTGGATGAAGTACGGACTGAAGTGGCAAAATCTTTCGAGGCCCGTGAGATCTCTCGAGATCTACTGGCACTAGAACTCCTGCAGTATTCTGAAGGTGTCCCGGCCTCCCACACAAAAATAAATAATAGCTGGAACCGTACATCGAGTACTCACATGCCCCGCTGAATCACAATTAAAACAAACAACAGTCGAACTCGTCGCCTGAGAAGAAGATGCTTTCCCAGCACGAAGCCGACTAGAAAATGACCCCTTGGACGTCGGAGCTCGATGTCCCTCTGAACGAATCGGCATCCAAGTCCTCTCACCAGAAGAAACTGAAGGATCCTTCTGAGTAAGCTCCTCGATCGAAAGCTCTGCTCCAAGAGCCTTCTCGATGAATTCGCCAAGTGAACTACAATTGTGATTGAACAACTGCATTCTCAACCGCGGGCTCAACCTCTTGTTAAAATACTTGATCTTATCCGCCTCAGTACGGATAACAGATGAAGTAAACTGAAGAAGTCCTTGAAACTTTTTAGCAATAACAATAACACTTTCGTCCTCGACGAATTCGGGGTTCAAAACCTCCGACAACTTGGGTTCACGAAGTGGAGCCGGATAATACCTCTCTAACATGAGAGTCTTGAACTCGATCCAAACACAATCACGATCGGTGGGTTCTCGAGCACGACTCCGAAAATGATTCGTCAGCCACCAAATTATTGGTACGAGGTTTCGGGTGTCGGCCCACTCTGCGGCCTCTACCCCCTCTGTCACGTCCTCTTTCCAGACTGAAAGAATAACGTTCAATCATGACCACAGCTCAAATACGCCTCAACGGCCAGAATGCTAGGTCAACGCAAAACACGAGTATACATACTCAACAGATAAACGATCACATCGATCGCGCTAATCATAGCCGATACAGAGCCCACACGCTCCAAAGCAAATAATCATAAATCAATCGCACCCGATCGTCACATACAAGTGTCAACAAAACAGGTTTAATCAATGACATAATGAATGTATGCACATAAAAGAGAATAGAGTCCTTACACAGGTCATACGAAGCTTCGAGGTCTTGCGATACTAGTCTTCACTGACGACGACTCGATGAAAAAATGACTCATACAGTCGTCCAACTATCACGACTTACAAAACCCGACTGTCCAGATTGTCATAACCTGACAGCCCCGCTACTACCGCCTTGGTAGAGCCACATAACACACAAGCCAGGGTATCTCACAACCCAATGCTCCGATACCATCTTCTGTAACACCCCCAAATCCCATTGGGTCATTAGAGTGCCGTGGACCCCACACCAGGTGATCCACCAGGCGAACACGACTAAAATACAACAACCTGTCCAAAATAGGAAATCACAGACCCTACTATGACGTCCGACATACTATTCCAATATGGAATTTCAACGACAAGGGTGGGCCTACATGGCCAAAATAAAATACAACAACATACACGAGCCTTGCTCGGATAATACAAAACGACAATGACTGAACAAAATGGAGTACTCCAACTGTCTGACTAACATGAACATCAAAATATCTCGGACTAGTATCGCTCGAATGCCTCGTCGCCCTCGTCATGCCCCTGTGTCTCAACTCTCTCCTCTCAAGTACCTAAAACATGAAAACATGTTCCGCCACTGTGGTCACCATCGAATAATGAATATCAAATACATGCACAACATGATATGCATCCAAAGGCGAATAAAATAAGACAACAATGGTAGTACGAGATGCTCACAAACCAAAGTAAGAATCGAGCATTCGTGGAACACTATGCCCACGGCATACGATCAATACCTGCTCAATAGGTTAGAACATATGTGCCCAACGACGAATCATCAATATAGAACACAACAATACATTACCCGAAGGTAAATCAATCCAACGCTGAAATAAATATGGATCACAATGCCCGAAGGCTCCAACGGAAATACCGATACATCACAATGGCCTGAAAGCCCTCAGCCGAAGCTGCCAAAATATCACGATGGCCTGAAAGCCCTCAGCCGAAGCTGCCAAAATATCACGATGGCCTGAAAGCCGAACAACCCGAAGCTATAAATCATCACAGTACTGATCTCAAAGAAACAAACATGACTGTCGAACATACCCCTCAGGCGTATGAACGCTCAATCACAAAACGTCAAACTCATCCAATACTATGGACGATCAAAGTTTATGGCTCAAAAGATGGACATCACAGTACGCCCGATCCGGAAATGTGTCCGTGCACATGTCCGCCCCGTATATGGAATCCAGAATATACGTGGGACAATGTGCCTAATTAGCCTCACGAAACTACGTCTCGTGTGCACAGTCCAATGCGGAATAATATCCGCCAATGACTATATGTGCCTGGATAAAAATCCTACACAATAACCAATCGGAACGCAGATATGATTCAGGATATGTCACGATACAACATGACAACGAAACTCAAAGGATAACACATCCAATACAAATCATACGACTCACCAAGTGAACGATGACACACGAATAATGAAAGATCGACACGACCAACAATATTCAAAACAACCATCCTGGGATCAAAATCCCTAAGGACCGATTAACACGAGTAACGATCACAACACAACAGTTCGGGAAAATCCTCAACCTTCAACGATCACAAAATTACCGAGTTCACAAGAATAATAGTGTGCTGCCTTGAATCGGTCAACACGACAATAATAATTCAACGGATGGGAATTATCTTTTTGACAACGGGTGGAAATTATCTTTGATAATCCCAATTTAATATATCGATTACCGTTAGAGCGGACAATCGATAATAATTATACAACGGATGGGAATTATCTTTGATAATCCCAATTCAATATATCGATTACCTTCAGAACGGTTAACTGATAACAATTATACAACGGATGTCTCGGCACCTTTAATCGGTTACCGATAACGAAGATGATAATCGAATACGTCAATGCCTTCAATCGGCCAAAACGACATCAATAGAAAAACACTGATATCAATAATGACGATTCACAAAAAATATCTTGATGGAACATCAATCAATAATAACAATCGATACGTCGATGCCGCGAACCGGCTATCAACAACAATATCTCAAAGGAACATCAATCAACAATAACAATCGATATGTCGATACCGCGAACCGGCTATCGACAACAATATTACCAACAAGTACCGCAATGCCTTGGATCGGACATTTACGAACAACAATAATATTTGGCATAATTTGCCGAAGGGTATCGTATCAAACAATCCCCTGATATCAACAAAATCACAAAGAGACCAAGTCTCGAAATGATACACACATTCATACACATACATGATAACATTAATCTCATTGACCAGTACAAGTATAAAACTTGCCTCAAACCGAAGGCGAGAAAGTCCTTCCACGATCAACGTCCTATCACGAATCGATCAACGGCGTCCTCCGTCAATCACAAGCACTCGAACAACCTTGAATGAAATACAATTCATTCGATAACACGATATCGACCGAAAACGACACAATAGATAATTCCGATTCCAACACGAACACATACTATACTCGTATTAATCCGTATACACACATATATATAATATACATACATCACATATATATATATATACAACTCACAATATCTATATATATATATAAATATATATATACTTACTGCACTCACACATTATATATATATATATGTATATATACCACTGTACTATATATATATATATATACCTACACACTATATATATATATATATATATATATATATATATATATAACAACACACACGAACCACACACACCAAACACATATATATTACTGCACAACACACTATATATATATATATAACCCAACTATATATATACATTATATATATATACAGAACACACACACATACAAACTAACAAAACACACACATAAAAACTAACCGGAAGAGTCGATCGGCCGGCAACCCTCGCCGAAATCCGGTCAGAAAACAAAACTCGGCCGCCGGAAAAACTGACCCGCCGGACCTCGTCCAACTCCAGCCCGTTTCCGTCCATGGCCGGTTTTCACCACTCTCCGCTTGCAACTCCTCGCCGGAAATATGTCAAGCCACCGTTCCGCCGTTCGTTCTGGATAAAACCACCTCCGGTCGCCGGAAATAATGGAGAAACGTCCATGGCCGGAAACCATGAAGAACCGGTGGATGCCTGAGCTCCGTCTCGCCAGAAGAAAAAAAAAATGCCGGAACAGGTCGACCGGATTTTCAGCCTTCCGGTTCGGAAATTCCGACCAGGCCGCCGCCGAGCTCCGGTCGTGAGCCGCCTGCCGTCGCCGAACTTCAGTCGTCTCCGGAGACGAAGAAGTCGCTGCCTGCCTACAGCTCCACCTCGCCGGAAGAAAGAAAAAAAACGAGAGAGAATGAGAGAGAGAAGATGGCGAGAGGGAGAGAGAGATGTGAGGATGATGATATATATATATATATATATATATATCATGAGGGAGAAAATCACGTGAGGGGGAATCTCATGAGGGAAATGATATATATATAAATGATACCCTAAAGATACCCTCGCCCCGAAAGTTGACCACGAGGAAGGTTCCTACCACCTACCACGCATTACGTACGAAAACCTCAGGACGTAACGTATGTAATCGCAACAAATTATCGTACGTAATGCTATACAGATAGCGTACGCTATGGCTATAAACTTAGCCAAAATTCCAAACTCGTCAAGCAACAACCAAACGACGAAACCAAACCGTCGACCAGTATAAATATTTCGATCCCGAAATATTCTTATACAATATACATTGTATCGGTCCAAACAACAACACTTGTACAATTCCAAATGAATACGTACAACTCAACAGTAACACGAAAAAAAAAAAAAATTACCCCCGGATATTACACTCACACACACACTGCACTATCTCTCACACACACACACTGCACTCTGCACTCTGCACTCTCACACACACACACACACACACACACACACACACACAGCACTCTGCACTCTCACACACTGCACACAAGCACGCATACTGCACACACACACACACACACACACACACACACACACACACACACACTACACACACTACACTCTCACACACACTGCACTCTCACACACACGCACACACACACACACACACACACACACACACACACTATACACCAATTTATAATATGGACCTGAGTTCGATTTCAGTTTTTAAGAGTCATTTTCAGTTTTCTACAACAATTTTGTAAGTTTTATTTTATTAATAAAATTTTTTTGGACCATTTCTCGATTGTCATTAGTTATCTTATGAGGCTTTTATTGTTTTATTAATATGTAAGTTTTATTGTACGACTCGCGAGTCAACTCGTACAAGCTGATCGTTTTTTAAAACATTGCTATACGCACTACACAGTGCATATACACACACACACATTTTTTTTTAATAACAAATAATGAAATAATCTTAATTATTAAAATATAAAAACTTGATTCTTCATAACAGAACGTTCAACATTAATACTAAAATTCAACAAAACCAACTTTATCATTAACAATGTCACAAAATTGAACATTAATACTACAATTCAACATAATCGACTGTGCCTTCATCATCAACTATCTAACTTGACTCTAGATAACAACGTTTTCCCATATGCCTTCATCATGATCATCTCGAATGGCATGTATGTCGTCTGCTACATTTTCTTCAACGATAGTCGGCATCCGTGTTGATAAAGGAATAAACTCACAAATGTCTAAACTTGACTCTTCAGTTTCATTAATATCCACACTTCTACCCGGAATGACCACTGACAATATTTCATTGCATGGATCCTTGACATAAAACACCTGTTTAGCTTGATATGCCATGATAAAAGGCTCGTCAGTGTAAGCTATCTTATGAAGATCTACCAATGTAAAGCCTAGTTCATCAATTACCACACCCTTGTTATTATCAACCCACTTACACTTAAAAATAGGCACTCTAAACTTAACATAATCAAGTTCCCATATATCTTCAATAACTCCATAGTAACTTGTCGATGCCATAACTGGATTTTTAACTTTCGAGCTTGAAAAGTGCATGGACTCGGCTTGAAGAGTAACTCTGCTATTTTGAACCGAACTTTTGTCATCTTGTGACTTTGTATAGAATGAGTACTTATTGATATCATATCCATTCCAAGTTACGACATCGGACTTCGGCCCGTAAGCTAGCCATTTTAACATTTCAAATGCGCTTTTACTTTCGGAGATTTGTACCTTAAACCACCTCAAAAAAGTCTTATTATGTTCAATCAACAACCATTTCTCGCTCATTCGGGGATTCTTTGTCTTCAAAAGATTCTTGTGAACAGACAAGTACGGAAGAACCTCATCAGTGTTATTCAAAACGTACAAATGTGCTTGAAGCACCTCATCGCGATTCTTGGTTAATATTTTAACACCCAGTGTACCCTTTCCATTAAGTTTCCCATCATGTCGAGACTTCGGAAGCCCTACAGATGGTGTTTGTGACATGTAATCTGTGCAAAACTCGATTGCTTCTTCTGCAATATACCTCTCAACAATAGATGCTTCTGGACGAAATGGGTTTTTACTATACCCTTTAAAAATCTTCATGTATCGCTCAATCGGAAACATCCATCGTGTAACACCCCAAACTAGGCGGATATTACAGTGCCGTGGACCCCCGACTGGGACCCACCAGGCGAATGAAAATTGATGAACTAAATAATATAATTGTAGTACCGAACCACATTATATTACCAAATACTCCGATGGGGAGCTTAAGTACATTACACCAGGACAAAACAGAATACTAGTATATTTTATATGAAGATAAAATACACCACCCTGAATAAATAAACATTTCAAACGGAATTTGCAGCGGAAATACAACTGTAGAGAAATAAGCATGACTGAAATAAACGGAATCACTGGGACTCCTCGCCGTCAACATGCTCTTCCCGTGCCTTTGCCTTGCCGTGACCTGAAAACAAAATCCCCCAACGGGGTCAGTTACACAGAACAACAATCCTCAAGGGTTGAAATTACACAATCATGATATATCTGAAGTTATGAAATATCCTTAGTTATCAATTACGCTGAAGAGGAGTATCATAGTACGCCCGTAGTGTTCTGTGCAAGTGTACAAGACGGATGACCGGACACACCCGTCCTTGTACCTAATTAGTCTCACGGGGGTAATCGTTACCGTGTGCACAGTCCAATGTATCACTCCCAATACATGGCCATCATGTGCCCGACTAAAAATTACACACATCCGCACCCGGCCACGCAATATGAACCCAGAAGGTCATATGGACGAGAATGACCATAATGAATATCAATGAATAATAATAATCTGACAAAGTCAAGAATGACTCACCGAGATGAAAGTGATAATGAAGTGATTGATAGTTTCAATGAAATGATTGGAACCGTCGTTCCTCGCTAATGAAGTGATTATTCGACAATTACAAGTCTCAATATGATTAATACAATGATGAATGAGTTATGATTATGAATGATCAACAACAAAAGGAATGAATATCCTTTTAACCGAGTAAGAATCAACTTACACAATACCGATGACAACGTCCTTCCACGAACAACGTCCTAATCGAGATACCGGTCGCTCGAACAACCTTGAATAACAATAATTACCAACAACCGTTCAATACACGTATCAAGCAACAAAACACGACTAACCCAAAAGTCGATACAACGATAATCAAACTCATAGGGGCACTCTAATGAATACGTAACAAACCACACAACTTCAAAAATATCCAATCCCGAATATATCGAAACCAACACCAAAATGAGTATTTCGGACCATCAAAACACTTCAATGATATCAATAATCCCATAGAAATCCACAATTCGAGTTAACGACAACATTTAATCGAAAACCCTCAAGTGCATCAAAGTCAACCCCAAGGTGTTCTTGAATCAAACCTCAAAATTTATGAAATCCGAAATATACACGGAATAATCCGTAGGAAAACATTTACCCAAGGTAGATAATCCATATCTAACATATTCCATCAACAATCCAAGCTTACACGAAGAAATCGGAAGGAAAAACCCAAAATTCAAAATTCTAGATCCAAGAAGATTATTACCTTGATTTGATGTGATGAGGATGATGAAATGATGATTAATCTAAAAGATAAGCTTGAAGATGATGATTGATGATTACACCTCAAAGAACACTCTCCAAATCGCCCGGAATCGCCCGAAGTCGCCGAAGAAACGAAGAGAGATGATAAATGACGAAGTAAGGGCTGAACTGTCCTATTTATAGTAATCCCAGTTTAGCGCGCGCTAGCCCCAATTCTTAGCGTGCGCTAACGGGTGTTTTGGGTAGTCCAGTACCCACTGTCCGAACATGGTAGCGTGTGCTATGTACCTTTTGTAGCGTGCGCTACAACCATGCTATTAGCGTGCGTTAACACCCATGGTTAGCGTGCGCTAACGAATTATTTGATGCCCAGTACTGGAGTCCAGAACCTCCTGTTCTCTGATCTGATCTCGGTAGCGCGCGCTACACACAATATTTAGCGTGCGCTACTACACCGCTTGCGTACGCTAAAAACCACTCATAGCGTATGTTAGGCATTTATCCAATGCAGTCCAGTAGCCACTGGACTCTGCCTGATTCGTCCTTAACGCGTGCTACACCGACTATATAGCATGCGCTACTTCGGCCTACTAGCGCGCGCTACTTACCATTCGTAGCGTGCGCTACTTACAACCCAACTGCAGTCCAGTGCCTTCTGGACTGCTTGCTAGAAACAGACTAGCGTGCGCTAGTGTTGAGAGGTAGCGTGCGCAACTCGTACTCAATTAGCGCACGCTAAAGAGAGTACGTAGTGTGCGCTACTCCTCACACACAGCACACTAAGAAAATGGCAAAGATGATAACCACCACACAATTCTCCAACTAGATTGATGATGAATGATGATTGATACACGATACAATTACATCCGAATGGTGGAAACAATGAACGAAAATGAATGATGAATGATCATTAATGAGTGAAAATTACTGAGTGACAATTACAGAATGATATTACTGAATGATAATGACTGAATTACAACCGGGTATTACATACACCCCCCTTAAATGAGTTTCGTCCCCGAAACTAAGGGTCAAACAACTCGAGATGATTCTCCCGCATACTCTCCTCAGTTTCCCAAGTAGCCTCTTCGACTCCGTGTCTAGACCACTGAATCTTGACCAAAGGAATCGTCTTGTTCCTCAACTGTTTGATTCGCCGCTCTAAAACTCGTACATGACGCTCCTCATATGAATGATCATCCGCGATCTCGATTTCGTCGAACTGAAGTATGTGACTCGGGTCGGCAACATACTTCCGCAAGTGAGAGACGTGAAACACATTATGAATTCGGCTCAACGCCGGAGGTAAAGCCAGTCGATAAGCTAACTCGCCTACTCAATCCAAAATCTCAAACGGTCCAATGAATCTCGGACTCAACTTCCCCCTCTTCCCGAAACGGAAGACACCACGACTCGGGGATACCTTGACCAAAACATGGTCACCTGATTCGAACTCTAAAGGTCGACGACGGTTATCTGCATATGATTTCTATCGACTCTGAGCGGTCGACAAACGGCTCCTGATTAAAGCTACCTTCTCACGGGCGGCTATAAGCATATCGGGCTCGGTGCCGATTGATTCTGATAGGTCGTCCCAACACAACGGAGATCGTCAACGACGACCGTACAAGGCCTCGTAAGGTGCCATCTTAGTCGAAGCATGCCAACTATTATTATACGTGAACTCGATCAATGGTAGTTGGGCTTCCCAATCGTCTTTCGAATCGAGGACGCATGCCCTCAACATGTCCTCTAATGTCTGAATAGTCCTATCTGATTGCCCGTCGGACTGAGGATGAAAAGTGGTACTGAGATTAAGTTGAGTTCCCATAGCACGATGAACTGATTTCCAAAAATGAGACACAAATCATCCGTCACGATCGGAAACGATACTTTTAGGAGTACCGTGCAGTCTCACTATTTCCTTGATGAACAGTTGGGCAAGTCTCTCGGGACCCCACGTGTCCTTAATCTCAAGGAAATGAGCTGACTTAGTTAAGCGGTCCACAATCACCCAGATCGTATTCATGCCCCGACGACTCGTCGGCAAACTAGTGATGAAATCCATAGAAATGTCTTCCCACTTCCATTCTGGAATAGGGAGAGGTTTCAGCATACCCGCCGGTCGCTGATATTCAATCTTAACTTGTTGACAGGTTAAGCATCTCGAAACAAATTCTGCGACTTCTCGCTTCATATTACTCCACCAGTAATTTTGTTTCAAGTCCTTGTACATCTTGCTAGACCCCGGATGAACAGAATAAGGGGTAGCATGAGCTTCTTTCAAAATCGAGTTTTTCAACTCGTCATTCGCCGATACGCACAACCGATTCTTAAATCTCAAAAGTACATCCTCGTGGACCACGAATAAAGGGGCTTTCCCCTGAGCCACATCCTCACGGATGCGCAACAATGATGGGTCCGAACCCTGATTCTCTCTGATTGCCTCCTCAAGTGATGATGAGATCTCCAACATACAAAGATGTCCCTGAACTCGCTGAAGCCAGACCTCGATCTCAGGTCTAAGGAATTCCTGCTGAAGCTCCTTCTGAACTGTTAAACGGGCAAGCATCTGCTCCTGAACGGACTTACGACTCAAGGCGTCGGCGACAACATTCGCCTTGCCCGGGTGGTAAAGAATCTCGATATTATAATCTTTGATTAGTTCAAACCACCGCCTCTGTCGTATATTTAACTCCTTCTGAGTAAATATATACTTCAAACTCTTGTGATCGGTGAAAATCTGACAGGTGACGCCATAAAGGTAATGACGCCAGATTTTCAAAGCGAACACCACGGCTGCTAGCTCCAGGTCGTGGGTCGGATAATTAACCTCGTAAGGTCTCAATTGTCGTGAACCATAGGCAATAACCTTCCCATTCTGCATGAGCACACATCCGAGACCCTGTCCGGACGCATCACTATAAACCACAAATCCTTCCGTCCCTTGCGGCAAGGAAAGTACAGGTGCTGACATTAACCGTATCTTGAGTTCCTCAAAACTCCACTGACACGCGTCAGACCACGTGTATTTCTTATCTTTTCGCAAAAGGTTCGTCAAGGTTTGAGAGATTTTAGAAAATCCTTCCACAAACCGCCGATAATAACCGGCTAATCCGAGAAAGCTTCGGATTTCCTTAACATTCTTCGGAGGTAACCAATCTCGAATAGTCTCCGTCTTTTGAGGATCAATACGCACTCCATCTGATGAAATTACATACCCGAGGAAAGTCACTTCGGGCATCCAGAATTCACATTTGGAAAACTTTCCATAAAGTTGCTCTCGTCTCAACACGTCGAGAACCTGATGAAGGTGAACCTCGTGCTCCTCTCGGTCACGAGAATAAATCAAGATGTCATCAATGAAGACAACCACAAACCGATCCAAAAATCGATGAAAACCCGATTCATTAGCTCCATGAATACCGCAGGTGCGTTAGTTAGTCCGAACGGCATAACTACGAACTCATAATGACCATAACGCGTACGAAACGCTGTCCTCGCGATATCCGACTCTAGAATCCACAACTGATGATATCCAGATCTTAAGTCGATCTTGGAAAATACTGAAGCTCCCTGAAGTTGATCCAAAAGATCATCGATACGGGGTAAAGGATACTTATTCTTGATCGTCACCCTGTTCAACTCCCGATAATCAATACATAAGCGAAATGAACCATCCTTCTTCTTGACAAACAACACTGGTGCTCCCCACGGGGACGCACTCGGTCGGATATAACCTTTCTCAAATAACTCCTCAAGTTGATTCTTCAACTCCCGCATTACGATCGGGGCCATTCGGTACGGTGCCTTCGATATCGGGGATGTACTGGGTTCCAACCCAATTGTGAATTCCATATCTCTCTGTGGAGGTAAACTAGGTAGCTCGCCTGGGAGTACATCGTCAAGCGATAATGATGATACCAAGAAGGGTTGAACACCTCGATTGCCTGAGAATGGCCAATCGACGACAACGATATAATGAATGATTGAACACCTCGATTGCCTTAGAACGGTCAATCAACGACAATGATACAAGAAATGATTGAATACCTCAATTGCCTAAGAACGGCTAATTGGTGACAATGATATAATTAATGATTGAATATCTCGATTGCCTATGAACGGCTAATCGATGACAATGATATAATGAATGATTGAATATCTCGATTGCCAATGAACGACCAATCGATGACAATGATACAATGAATGATTGAACACCTCGATTGCCTTAGAACGGCCAATCGATGAAAATAATACGGTGAATGATTGAACACTTCGATTGCCTTAGAACGGACAATCGAAGAAAATAATACGATGAATTATTGAACACGTCGATTGAGTAATTACACTGCTTCCATCATATTAATGATTCTTCCGGAACAACGGGGATCACCTCCCTGAAGTACACATTCGACTCCAATGACTGAAATGATAGTGACCAAACGCTTACGAGCATTGAGGGGGGTATCATGACGATCCATCTCACTAATACCCAATATACATCATCCTTAAGTAAATCCACCACGATTTGGTCCATCAACCAATCGCGGTCACTTAAACTTAATTCGGTATGATTTCGGAAAATTCTTCCATCACCAGGTAGACCGATGGTATGAGGTCACAAGCAATAGGACTATCCAAATTAAGTCTATTCAAACATGGTTCGAAAATGAATGAATGCTGTGCACCAGTATCAAAAGGTACACACAGGTTGAAATAAAATTACGAGTATACCTGAGGTCATTAGGGCCACCGGATCGTCGATCCTATTCAACACATGAATCCGGGACTTGCCGGCCCCCGAACCGGACGCTCCCGTCTGATAAATATGAGCTCCGCCTTTATTTGCCTCTATTGTCTTAACCGACGCTGGCAGAGTAGTCTGATTCTGAATCGCTGATTGCTTCGGGGCCTGAGATGCCGCCGGAGCCGACTTGGAGTCCTTTCTGCAAAAACGGGCCTTATGCCCAACAATTCCACAGTTATGGCATGTGATAGATGGCGTCGTACACCTAGTGCTGAAATGGCCCGGCGCCCCACAGTTGAAACAGATGATGGCCGAACTGGCCGCTCGGAATTGAGATCCCGCACGATTATGCACCGTAGGAGGTCGCTCAGAAACGATAGGACCCGCACGAGGCTTCTTGAAGGTTGACTGACCGCCTTCGGATTGATTACGCTTCGTTGATTTCTTACTGCCAGATGAAGGTTGTTGCTCAGCAATTTCCTTAGCAACAGGCTTATACGTGAGAGTCCTCTCGATTAATTCGGCCAGAGTGGCGCAATGATGATTAAGCAATTGCATATGGGTCATCATGACCTGCATAAAAGTGAGTGGGTCAACCCGAACATCTTTCGATCGAGCAGAATCCTCGGTACGGTTTCCCGACAGTGAATGATCGCGTCCAGGTGAATGAGTGGCAGCGTCGCTGCTTGATGAGTTAGCATTATTTCTAGCATTCGCGTGTGTATTCACACGAGCTCTTGGGTTCCGTGCTGCACCACGGCCTCTTCCCCCGCGTCCTCTGCCAGCCCTTTCCATACTGAAGTGGAAAGTCGTATGATGATTATATATCTCGCATGAGTATCACATTATGATTATATTATGAAATGATGAAAATGAGTACACACGCTCAATACAAAGATTACATGAATGATCAACTGAATTGACGTGATTATCTAATGAAATCCTTGAAATGAATATCTTGAACAAGTTAACATGATTAATGATTTGATCTTCCTGATCAACAACTGAGTAATGAAATGAATTGAGTGATTAACGAGTTAACATGACCGTCCTGGTCAAAATGAAAATGATGGTTGAGGATTGTTAACTGATGAATTATGAATGAATGATTCTTGCCAGAAATTATACCATGGCGTTAGAAATCTTACAGTTCTTTCGGTCTGATTGGCTCGGCACCTGCACAGGTCACACGTGACGCGAAGGTCCAATGATACTAGTCCGATGACGATGATTTCAAATGAGACATGACTCGGAAGGTAGTATTCAAAATCACGCTCTGATACCAACTCTGTAACACCCCAAACTAGGCGGATATTACAGTGCCGTGGACCCCCGACTGGGACCCACCAAGCGAATGAAAACTGATGAACTAAATAATATAATTGTAGTACCGAACCACATTATATTACCAAATACTCCGATGGGGAGCTTAAGTACATTACACCAGGACAAAACAGAATACTAGTATATTTTATATGAAGATAGATTACACCACCCTGAATAAATAAATATTTCAAACGGAATTTGCAGCGGAAATACAACTCTAGAGAAATAAGCATGACTGAAATAAACGGAATGACTAGGGCCCCCTACTAGTATCACTGGGACTCCTCGCCGTCAACATGCTCTTCCCGTGCCTTTGCCTTGCCGTGACCTGAAAACAAAATCCCCCAACGGGGTCAGTTACACAGAACAACAATCCTCAAGGGTTGAAATTACACAATCATGATATATCTGAAGTTATGAAATATCCTTAGTTATGAATTACGCTGAAGAGGAGTATCATAGTACGCCCGTAGTGTTCTGTGCAAGTGTACAAGACGGATGACCAGACACACCCATCCTTGTACCTAGTTAGTCTCACGGAGGTAATCGTTACTGCAGTGCACACCCAATGTATCACTCCCAATACATGGCCATCATGTGCCCGACTAAAAATTCCACACATCCGCACCCGGCCACGCAATATGAACCCAGAAGGTCATATGAACGAGAATGACCATAATGAATATCAATGAATAATAATAATCTGACAAAGTCAAGAATGACTCACCGAGATGAAAGTGATAATGAAGTGATTGATAGTTTCAATGAAATGATTGGAACCGCCGTTCCTCGCTAATGAAGTGATTATTCGACAATTACAAGTCTCAATATGATTAATACAATGATGAATGAGTTATGATTATGAATGATCAACAACAAAAGGAATGACTATCCTTTTAACCGAGTAAGAATCAACTTACACAATACCGATGACAATGTCCTTCCACGAACAATGTCCTAATCGAGATACCGGTCGCTCGAACAACCTTGAATAACAATAATTACCAACAAACGTTCAATACACGTATCAAGCAACAAAACACGACTAACCCAAAAGTCGATACAACGATAATCAAACTCATAGGTGTAGGTCACAAGTCGTCCAGGTACAAGTCTAGAGGGGGGGGGGGGGGTGAATAGACTTGTAGAAACTCTTAAACTCTTTTTCACGAAGAGTGAGTTTCTTCAGCTGAAAGGTAAACAAATGACTTGGAGTCATTTGTTCTTTAATATATGCGGAAGTCAGCTGATGACGAATAGAAAGCAACTAATGAAACACTTAACAATGAATGCAACAGTTAAAGTATGATGCAATAAAACAGTAAATAACGCAGGCAATTATAGTGGTCTCAGAGGTGGGGTAATCCTCTACTAATCCACTTTTCTCCAAACTAGTTGGAGATGAATTCACTATAATTCTCAACCAGTGATAAATATTACAGTGATTCAAACCACACTACAACAACTTCCAACTAGTGGAAATCTGTGCCGTTGTACACACTTGACTGCCTTGCACCTCTTGATCCTCGATCCTTGGATGCCTTTACAGTCTCTTACTTCAACCAGTGAAGTACCCCGTACTCAGGATTATAGACAAGAGTTTTTGTCTTCTCCAACTAAGAGCTTCTTTAAGTATGAACTCTTAGAACCGCTCTTTTCACGATGCTATTGATTGCTTTAGATTGCTTGATTGCTTTGATCGCTTGAATGTATGTTCGCACCGGTAGTTGCTCAGCTTCAAATCTTCGGATATTTATAGGTCACGATCTCTGAGATTTTTCCTTGTAGCCGTTGCAAATCTTTTGAACAAATCCGTCCGTTGGAGGGAGACTTCATTGTTTAATCTTTCTGAACGTTGCAAGGCTGGATTCCCATTATTTTATTTTATCTTCCGACCGTTTGTGAAGACTTATGCATGTGAGCGCCGAATCTTTTGAATATAAAACGATTAAAGTCTTCAAGGTGGGTCTGGATGATTTATTTAAATCATATCTCTAGCGGGAATCACTCCAAGTTGTCTCTTCACGTTGCATGTGACTTTCCGTAATGCTTGACTTTTCAACTCATGCTGACGTGGACTTGGAGTACTTGGCTAACTTCGAGTAGGCTGATATGAAGCTAACATCCCTGCAGTCAGGACCTCTCGTCTGTTCACTGTTTGTGACTTATCTGATCAGGTGACTTCCCTGAGGTACCTTGGCTGCAGTCTGGTCAAACATCTATGATAAATTATGTTGACCAGGACTGCTCTTGACTCGATTCGACTGATCCTCTCTAATGAACTTAGCTGTACTCAGTACTTAGCCGATTTTCAGCCTAACTAATTTTTGGCCTACAGAAGATACTCATTTGGATCTTCTTTACATTTTGCCAAGTTTTATACTTAACATATTTGGCCTATGGAAGATACTCATTTGGTTCTTCCTTACATTTTGCCAAGTAATAAACATTTGATTTTATATTAATGACATCATCAAAATCTAACAAGTATTCCTAACAAATTCCCCCTATTTTGATGATGGCAAAACTTTAAGTAAGTAATCAAATGACCAAGTCTGCACTTAAGTGCAAGACACAAACTGAAATCAGTCTAATATTGAGACAACTGGAAATTGTCATTCAACAGACTGTTATAAAACTTTTCTGACTTGATTATGATTGAAATTTACAAGAAAGTTTTTACAGGTACAGAAAATAAAAAAATTACAAGTACAAAGAAATAGAGTCATCTGCCTCTTCCTCTGCCTCTGCGAATAGGCTGTTTGGCAGGTCTGAATGGTTTAGCTCCAATTGGTCTTATCTTGACTGGAGCAAGACCATATTTCCTCTTCACAACAAGAGCTGCAAAGTCTTGGTCTTGCTGTGATGTAAATCTATTCTCAAGACATAACTGCTTGATTTCTCTTTGAAGCTCTAGCTCATTCAGCTCATTGTCCAGACGGGTCGGCGCTTCCTCTGCTCTGAATGAGGGAATCATAGGGTAGGCATTTTGTTCCTTAGCATGCTTCTTCAGAATAGTCCACAGCTTTGGGTAAGCTTCTTCCATGAAATTGATGAAGATCTGCTGTGGGGAGAGATTATCATCCTGGAGTATTTCCCAGACATAATAATCTCTGATGAATTTCTTCTTTGCAGTTCCCCACATGGGCAGAGCTTCATATGGTATAAAATCCTCAACATACCACAGCTCCTTTCCTTCCCATTCTAGAGTAGGCCCAAAACCTCCTCTAGTCCTCCTTCTCTTTCCTTCAGGCTGGCCAGCCTGGTCATCTGGATCCGCAGCTCCCTTCCTCTTCAGACTTGAGGGTCCTTCAATTTGAAGGACATCTTGCTTCTTCTTGCTTCTTATTTCTATCCTTATCTCTCCTTGATTACTTCCTTCCCCCTGAACTCTCTCTTCCCCCTTTTTGCCAGCATCAACAAGGGTAGTTAATTGCTGCTCCATTCTGCTCATCCAATCAGTCATGCCAAATGGCATTCTGTTGTTGGTAGGGGGAGGGGGCTGAGGAATCTCTCTCTGCAGTAGAGTGTCGATCTTGGCATTGATTGATTGAAGGTCAGGAGTGACCTGAGACGTCAGCAGCTCTCCAATTGTATCTTTGACTATTTACCTGATCAGCTCAGTCATGGCAGGAGATATCTGAGCTGATGGAGAGTGCTCTCCTGAGCCTTCTGCAAAAGAGCCACTAGACTGCAGGCTTCTGTCTGCAGCTGGTAGTCCAGAGGGGGTTTTCTCCAGGGTCCATGACCTGGAGTCTTCAGCTAGCTCTGCGTCTAGGCTGGTGTACCGGGCAGGTACCACAGTCCTATCTGCAGCTTCGTGAATAGGCTCTGGCTCCGGCTCTGGCTCCTTTTCTTCTTCTTTCTTTTCCTCTCTCTCCTGATCCTCCTCTTTCTCTTCTTCTGCCTTTTCTCCAGAATTTTCTCTTCCTTCCTCCTCATCTTTTTCCTTTTCAGCTCCTGCATCTCCTCCATCATCACCATCATTATCATCATCATTATCATCATCATTGTTATCATCATCCTTCTCCTCTTCTTCTCCTTCATCATCATCATCCTTTTCTTGTTCTACCTCTTCTCCTTCTTCTTCTTCTTCTTCATCAGCCAACTCTTCTGTTTTCTCAATTTCTCCTGACTGTTTTTCAACTAGAATATTTTCTTCTGTTTTTCTCTCTTCCTGCTTTTCTTCTTCTTCTTCAACAACCAAATCAACAACTTCATTATTTCCTTCTCCATCTACCTCCTCAATTCTAATCTCTTTTTCAACTTCCTCCTCCTCCTCTTCTCCAAAAGAACCATCAAAAATGCTAAGCATTATGGAATGGATAAATTGGTCCATGTTTGTTTTAAAATGGGACATGAACCAATTATTCTGGAGGATTAATACTAAGTCTGATTCTTTGCAAAAGTGAATCAGAACCTCCTCAGTGGCTTGGGGATATTCCCAACCACTAGTTGCAATGTAGGTTTGAAGGTTTGAAAATGTCAGAGTTTTGAAAAACTTCCACTCTTCAAAAATATTTACAAAAGAGTGTTTTAATGCTTGTGGCTTAACAAGTTGGAGTTGTTCAATTGAAAGGTTGAAAGTATTGTTTTCTAGCAGGTTAAAGGTATAATCAGCTCCAGGGATAGAAATTATGAGACCTGCTTCTTCTTCTTCGGAAATGTAGGCTGGGGGGGTGATAACAGGTACAATCCGAGTCTCGAGGGTGCCAGGGCAGTGTGTCTTCCGGATGAATTGGTGATCGGCGAGGGGCAAGGTGTTCGTCGCTCTTCCTCACTAAATTGCAGTTTCCTTGGCCTCTTGGGAGAGGGTTCTCGTGATGACCGCAGAGTAGAGGGTCCTTCAGGCTGGTCCCCTTCTCTTAAATCATTCGCAATGGGAGTGTCGTCGGACTCGGTGTCGACTTGCGATTGCGATATCAGCTGCAGGTCTGTCCGACTCCCCTGATGAATAGTATCTTGGATATGTCCTTGTGTCCGGCAGCTCCTTCAGCATCTGAGCTGCTCTCCCAGTGCCTCCGAATTTCCTCGCCTTCTCGTGGTCCATATGACCAAGTCTTTTATTGGGGTGGAAGGGGTCAGTGTTTCCCTTTGCCACACCAGTCTTCTCCAAAAACCAACTTAGCTGCGTTCCAAACGCCAGCTTTGTTTTGAATCTCTTCTCATCGTCAAGCCACTCGACTTTGTTGACCTCTCGCACGAGTTGCCTGAAGATGTAATCAGCCCAGTCAACTTCTTCTTCCTGAATCAGTGCTCCCAGCACCATAAACTTCGATGACGACAATTGATCATAACTGCCGGCCATCCCCATTATTATTTTGTTGGTAATGTCCAACGCAAAACGGTAAATCCTCTTGAGTTCACTTCTCTTGGCTGTGAATTTCAGTTTTTCCGGGATATTTTCCACCTTAATCTTTTTCCAGGTTTCGGCGGTGGATTTCTTGAGAGCTTCGACTGCTAAACCACGGTGCTTCATTCCGAACACAGTACGGATCGTCTCTCGAGATATACTGACTGGTATTCTGCCAACTGTGCTATGAATTCCATCTTGAATGAAATAAGCTTCGCGACAGAACTCGATGACATCCTCTTTGTACAGGTGTTGAGGATTGATGTCTAGAAATGGGTAGATCCCATTAAGCTTCATTGCGCGAATCAGATTAAGCATGTCGTAGTCCTCCAGATTGGCTTCCAATAAGCCTTCAAAGTCGACGACCAACGAGAAAATGATCTGGTCTTTCACCGCCTTCAAATTAACTCCTTCGAAAGATGCCATTTCTGCAAATAGAAGATTTTAGTGTATTTGGTGTTCAAGAAATTTTTGCTCTGAAAAATCTAGGGTTTCTGTGAGCGTAAAGAGTAAAGTGAAAGGTCTTCTTTCCTTATAAAGAAGATGAAAAGACGTTTGTATTAATTTATTATATATTTGAAACGGTGGTACGCCTTTTGATATTCTTTTGAATTTCAAATTTGAATATGTGGCCCATTTTAAAATTTGACGGTTGATTCTGATTGGCCACCGTGGAGGTTGATTTAATAGGTGATTGACGCGTGTATTAAAATTGCCACTTGGCTTAGGAAAATATATATTTAACTGCCAGTTGTTAACCAAAATTAATATAATATTATAGATGTGGCAGATAATAATTAAATATTCAGAGGTCAGTTTAGAAAACTTAGCTGGTCTGATTTGTTGACTGTTGACCGCTCTGTATCAGGTGAGTTGACTTCTCGCCTGGTATTCTGATCAGCTAGGTTGCTTTGTCCGTCCTTCGTCTTCTCGCCTGCATCAGCTAGGATGTTTTGTCCATCCTTCGTCTTCTCGCCTGCATCAGCTAGGATCTGATTCTTCAGCTGGGGTCCGTCCTTCCTCTGAAATGCTTTAACTTGCTTCAGTACTAGATACCCAATCTAGTAATCCAAGGTCTCTGCTCAGCTCCAGAAATCTTTCTTCTGGCAAGGGTTTGGTGAAGATGTCAGCTATCTGGTAGTCTGTGCTGACTCTTTCAACTCTAACCCTTTTGTTAAGCACATGGTCTCTAATGAAATGGTGCTTAACATCAATGTGCTTCGTCCTTGAATGCAAAACCGGGTTGTTGGTTATTGCAATAGCAATATTGTTGTCACACCAGATAGGAACTTCATTTGCAGTGATATTATAATCCCTTAACTGTTGTATGATCCATAGAATCTGTGCACAACAGCTACCTGCAGCTAGGTATTCTGACTCTGTAGTGGAGATAGAGTTAGAAACCTGATTCTTGCTAAACCAGGATATCAGTCTGGTTCCTAGGAATTGACACGTTCTACTAGTGCTCTTCCTGTTGATTTTGCATCCTGCGAAATCTGCATCTGAGTATCCTGACAGCTCGAAGTTATCATCCTTGGGATACCATAGTCCAACATTAATTGTAGACTTAAGGTACTTTATTATCCTCTTGGCTGCATCTAGGTGTGATTGCTTCGGCTTGGACTGGAATCGTGCACAAACTCCTACGGCATAGGATATATCTGGCCTGCTTGCAGTGAGGTACAGAAGAGATCCAATGAGTCCTCTGTAGTGGGTTGAGTCCACTGATATGCCTGCCTCGTCTGCATCCAGGTGAGTACTTGTGCTCATTGGAATTCTTGCGGGCTTGGTTGATTCCATTCCATATCTCTTGATAAGATCTCCGATATACTTTGCTTGGTTGATGAAAATTCCTTTTTCCATCTGCTTAACTTGTAGTCCGAGAAAGAAGTTAAGCTTTCCCATCATACTCATCTCAAATTCTCCTTGCATGAGGTTGGAGAATTTCTCGCATAGCTCTGGATTGGTTGATCCGAATATGATGTCATCCACATAAATCTGGACTATTAATATGTGGCCTTCGTGCTCCACTGGTCAGGGTCTTGTCCACCTTCCCTTTGCAAAATCCATTTTTCTCAAGAAACACAGACAGTGTTTCATACCATGCTCTTGGTGCTTGCTTAAGTCCATACAGAGCCTTCAACAGCTTATAGACTTTGTCTCCTTTGAGAAAACCTGGGGGTTGCTCTACATAGACTTCTTCTTCTAGGATTCCGTTCAGAAAAGCACTCTTTACATCCATCTGATATACTTCAAAGTCCTTGAATGCAGCATATGCGAGGAATAGTCTGATGGCCTCTAATCTTGCAACAGGTGCATAGGTTTCATCAAAATATATTCCCTCACACTGTGCATAACCTTTTGCTACAAGTCTGGCTTTATTCCTAACAACAGCTCCGTCTTCATCACTCTTGTTTTTATACACCCATTTGGTGCCAATGACTTTTTGTGATCGTGTCCATGCATTAGTTCCCAAACTTTGTTTCTTTCCATCTGCTCCAATTCCTCTTGCATGGCATTAATCCATGAATAATCTTCCAAGGCTTGTTCTGTGGTTTTAGGTTCAATTTGCGACATAAAACATGAGAACATCGCCATTCCTGCTGGTAGGGTTGACTGTCTCGTCTTAACTCCATCAGTCAACTTTCCGATAATTTGTTGGATTGGGTGATCCTTGAGCCATTTGGGGATATCGTCCTCTTCTGGGTTTGTTCCCCCTGTTGGATTGCCCTGGTGGTTATCTGCATCAGCTGGGTTCTGGTCTACAACTGGATCAGCTACCGTCTTGTCATCTGCAGGTTGGTTCTGATCTGCAGATAAGTCTTTGTCAGCTACGGCTGGGTCTTCTTCAGCGGCAACTGGATCAGATAGGTTTGGTGATCCTGTCTGATCTGCAGTTGGGTCTTCATCAGCTGCAGTTGGGTCATCAGGCTGGTCTGCAGGTGAGTCCACCATTCCAGTGTCATGAACAATCACTTCTTCAAGGGTTGCTGACTTGAGCTTGTTCTCAATTAGCTCAACTTGTTTCCTGTACTCAACGGTAGATTCATCAAAAACAACATGGGGTGTTTCCTCCACAACTAAGGTTCTTTTATTAAAAACTCTATATGCCTTGCTTCTTTGTGAATATCCCATAAAGAGACCGTCATCAGTTTTAGCATCAAAGGCATTTAGCTGTGTTTTACCATTGTTGTGGATGAAACACTTACAACCAAAAACATGAAAGTAAGCAACAGTAGGAGTTCTATTATTCCAAACCTCATAGGGAGTTTTGCCATGTCTCCCTACTATCATACTCCTATTCTGGGTGTGACAGGCTGTGTTAACAGCTTCAGCCCAGAACCTTTTGGGTAGGTCCGCTTATGCAATCATGGACCTTGCTGCTTCCTTCAGGGTTCTGTTACTTCTTTCAGCAACACCATTCTCACAAGGCCCCTGGCCGCAGAGAGCTCATGCCGGATCCCATTCTCGATCGTAATCGCTATCGCCTTGTTGAGAAACTCTCCTCCTCTATCTGATCTGATCTTGATTATGGAAAGGGATTTCTCATTCTGGATCCTTCTCAGCAGCTCAGGTAACTTGGTCAAGGTTTCACTTTTCTTGTATAGGAAGATAATCCAAGTGTACCTTGAATAATCATCTACTATTACAAGTGCATGCTTTCGGCCGCTCAAAGTCCTTGGCTTGATAGGACCAAATAGATCCATGTGGAGTAGATCTAAGATCCTTATTGTGAGCGTTGTAGGCTGAACTGGCTTGAACGAAGCCTTGGTCTGCTTTCCCTTCTGACATGCATCACAAAGTGCTTCCTTCTTGAATGCTTCATTTGGAAGTCCTCTGACCAGCTTCTGAGAACTAATCTTGTTGATGGCTTTGAAGTTCAGGTGACATAGTCTTTTGTGCCACAGCCATCCATTCTCAGCTACTGTCTTGGATAGAAAACAGGAGTTAGGTGTTCCTGTGTTCCAATCAATCATGTAGACATCTCTTCTTCTGAAACCTTGTAGCTTTATTTCTCCAGATAAGATGTCTATCACCATACATTTCAAGATGGTGAAGACTACTAGGTTCTTCTCGTCACAGAACTGGATTATGCTCAGGAGGTTGTACTTGAGTCCTTTGACATAGTGAACTTTGGATATCATAATGTTTCCTCGGTGCAGCTCTCCAAAACCTTTTGTCTGTCCTCTAGAGCTATCTCCAAAGGTTACATCGGGACCTCTTTCTTTGATGTATTTGGACAGCATCTTTTTGTTCCCGGTCATATGCCTCGAGCATCCAGAGTCTACAAACCATTCTTCACCTCCAAAATTTGAGCTTGTGGAGATGTGGTTGTAGTCCTTCCACCTTTTCTGCAATTAGACAAGCAGAGATTTAGGTACCCAAATCTGTGTGGGTCCTTTGGGGTTAGCTGGTTTCCTGGAGAATTGATTTCTCCTTGGATTATAGAAATTTTTATTATTATTATAATTATAACCCTCATTAGTTGTGTAAGGTCGAGGTCTGAATCTCCTGTTTGGATTGTATACCGGATATTCCTCAAAATGTTGATAGTGTGGGCCATTTCTAAATCTAGGCTGAGACCATTTATTAAATCTTTGTGGTCTCCACACTTGTTCATTTTGGTAATTAGGATAACCTTGAGGTTTCCATCTACCCCTCCCATTATGAAATCTGTTTTTAGGGAGTTGTTGGTAATAGTGGGCATGTTGTCTGGGCTGCTGCTTTTGCCTGGGCCATTGCCTAGTCGCCTGTCTAGGTGGCTGCCTGGTGTAACCTGACTGCAGCCTAGACATTTGACTTGGCTGCTGCCTGTTTTTGAATATCGGTTTATACGTAGGCTCAACAGTCGAGACAATTGTTTCTCCCTTGATAAATTTTCTTTTTGAACTAGAGGGAGTGTGAGGATCATATCCTAGGCCTGATTTGGAATATAGTGGCCTTTTGTTGGTACACAATTCTTCCAGGGTTGAAGACGCCTTCAGGGAGGTTATTTCCTGCGCCTGAGTTTTATTCACCTGTGTCAGCTTAGTAAACTCGTTTTTGGCATGAGCAAGTGCAGCTGATTTTTATTTAAGTACAATGGTTAGTCTGTTTATCTCAGCTGTATTAACGTTAGCCTGGTTTTTAAAGTCAGATGCAGTTATCTCAACCTTATTTAAATCTAGGCTGAGTTTTTCGAAATTATTTTTCAGCTGCCTATTCTCATCTTGCAGCTGAGTCTTTTCTGCTGATACAGTTTGGTGTGCAGATTTGAGTGTTTCAAAATCTTTAAATAACTGATTTACCGATTCGTGTAGATCCATATCTTGTGACATGGCTGAGCTATTATTTGAACCGGTGGGTTTAGAAGTTACCTCTTCATCAGCTAGGTTTGCCATCAGGCAGTCATACTCCTCATATTCATCAAAAAAAAATCCGCTGCTTGATTCGACATGCTCCTGGTCTTCTCCGATGAGGGCCTTTCTTCTATCTTCCTTTCTGCCCACCTCCTTCTTGGTTTTGTACTTCTTGAGCTCAGGACAATCCATTTGGATGTGTCCGATCTTGTGACAATTATAGCATTCTACTTTCCAGCTTCCAGCCTTCTGGTTCCTTCTTGGATTCTCCTTATAATATTTCTTATATTTGGAGTAGTTCTTTCTAAAATTGCTGAACCTTTGCATTATAAACGCCATTTCTTCCTCAAAATCTAGTGGATTTGGAGGTTTCACATCAGATAGGCTCTTGGCAGGGGACTCGACTGCAAATGCGATTCCCTTCTCTGAAGGCTCAGTTGAGGATGAACTTGAAAGGTCGAACTCATAAGCCTTCAGATCAGAAAACAACTCCTGGATCTTTATCTTATTCAGGTCCTTGGACTCTCTCATGGCCACGGCCTTCATGCTCCATTCGGGGTTGAGAGATCTGAGAACCTTTAGTGCCATTTCCCTGTTGCCATAGGTTTTGCCCAGGGAGTTGATCTCATTAATAATCTCAGTGAACCTTGTGTCCACTTGATCTATGGATTCACCATTCTTCATTTTAAAGTTGTCAAATTTTTGGATAGCAATTGTGACTTGTTTTCCTTGATCAGCTCCGTTCCTTCACACATTAGGGCTAATGTGTCCCAGATTTCTTTGGCATTCTTACAGTTCTTGATCTTGACCATGGTGGATTTGTCAAGAGTTTGATATAACACATCTCTGGCCCGGTTATCAAGATTGGCCAGCTTTCTTTCTTCGGGAGTCACTCTGTCCTCTTCTTAGAAATCTTCTCTGGCTTCCCTGCCGCGATCTCCTCTCGCCGTGTTGTCCTTCTCAAAGATGAATGGACCGTCCTCGATGATGCACCACATGTCGTCATGAATCGAAGATAAGTGTGCTCGCATCCTTATCTTCCACGTATCATACTCACAATCGAAAACACAGGAGTCTAGAGTGCTTGTGTTCCATTATAAAGTGAGAGTAAAGATATATATCTGATATAGATCTGGTTCGTGAAATAAATGAACCAACCGCTCCGATACCACTTGTAGGTCACAAGTCGTCCTGTACAAGTCTAGAGGGGGTGAATAGACTTGTAGAAACTCTTAAACTCTTTTTCACGAAGAGTGAGTTTCTTCACAAAGGTAAACAAATGACTTGGAGTCGTTTGTTCTTTAATATATGCGGAAGTCACCGATGACGAATAGAAAGCAACTAATGAAACACTTAACAATGAATGCGGCGGTTAAAGTATGATGCAATAAAACAAGAATAACGCAGCAATTATAGTGGTCTCGAGGTGGGGTAATCCTCTACTAATCCACTTTTCTCCAAACTACTGAGATGAATTCACTATAATTCTCAACCAAGGATAAATATTACAGTTGATTCAAACCACACTACAATGCCTTCCAACCGGTGGAAATCCGTGCCGTTGTACACACTTGATCGCCTTGCACCTCTTGATCCTCGATCCTTGGATGCCTTTACGCCTCTTACTTCAACCAAGAAGTACCCCGTACTCAGGATTATAGACAAGAGTTTTTGTCTTCTCCAACTAAGAGCTTCTTTAAGTATGAACTCTTAGAACCGCTCTTTTCACGATGCTATTGATTGCTTTAGATTGCTTGATTGCTTTGATCGCTTGAATGTATGTTCGCACCGGTAGTTGCTCAGCTTCAAATCTTCGGATATTTATAGGTCACGATCTCTGAGCTTTTTCCTTGTAGCCGTTGCAAATCTTTTGAACAAATCCGTCCGTTGGAGGGAGACTTCATTGTTTAATCTTTCTGAACGTTGCAAGGCTGGATTCCCATTATTTTATTTTATCTTCCAACCGTTTGTGAAGACTTCTGCATGTGAGCGCCGAATCTTTTGAATATAAAACGATTAAAGTCTTCAAGGTGGGTCTGGATGATTTATTTAAATCATATCTCTAGCGGGAATCACTCCAAGTTGTCTCTTCACGTTGCATGTGACTTTCCGTAATGCTTGACTTTTCAACTCATGCTGACGTGGACTTGGAGTACTTGGCTAACTTCGAGTAGGCTGATATGAAGCTAACATCCCTGCAGTCAGGACCTCTCGTCTGTTCACTGTTTGTGACTTATCTGATCAGGTGACTTCCCTGAGATACCTTGGCTGTAGTCTGGTCAAACTTCTCTGATAAATTATGTTGACCAGGACTGCTCTTGACTCGATTCGACTGATCCTCTCTGATGAAATTAGCTGTACTCAGTACTTAGCCGATTTTCAGCCTAACTAATTTTTGGCCTACAGAAGATACTCATTTGGTTCTTCTTTACATTGTGCCAAGTTTTATACTTAACATATTTGGCCTATGGAAGATACTCATTTGGTTCTTCCTTACATTTTGCCAAGTAATAAACATTTGATTTTATATTAATGACATCATCAAAATCTAACAAGTATTCCTAACAATAGGGGCACTCTAACGAATACGTAACAAACCACACAACTTCAAAAATATCCAATCCCGAATATATCGAAACCAACACCAAAATGAGTATTTCGGACCATCAAAACACTTCAATGATATCAATAATCCCATAGGAATCCACAATTCGAGTTAACGACAACATCTAATCGAAAACCCCCAAGTGCATCAAAGTCAACCCCAAGGTGTTCTTGAATCAAACCTCAAAATTTATGAAATCCGAAATATACACGGAATAATCCATAGGAAAACATTTACCCAAGGTAGATAATCCATATCTAACATATTCCATCAACAATCCAAGCTTACACGAAGAAATCGGAAGGAAAAACCCAAAATTCGAAATTCTAGATCCAAGAAGATTATTACCTTGATTTCATGTGATGAGGATGATGAAATGATGATTAATCCAAAAGATAAGCTTGAAGATGATGATTGATGATTACACCTCGAAGAACACTCTCCAAATCGCCCGGAATCGCCCGAAGTCGCCGAAGAAATGAAGAGAGATGATAAATGACGAAGTAAGGGCTGAACTGTCCTATTTATAGTAATCACAGTTTAGCGCGCGCTAGCCCCAATTCTTAGCGTGCGCTAACGGGTGTTTTGGGTAGTCCAGTACCCACTGTCCGAACACGGTAGTGTGCGCTACGTACCTTTTGTAGCGTGCGCTACAACCATGCTATTAGCGTGCATTAACACCCATGGTTAGCGTGCGCTAACGAATTATTTGATGCCCAGTACTGGAGTACAGAACCTCCTGTTCTCTGATCTGATCTCGGTAGCGCGCGCTACACACAATATTTAGCGTGCGCTACTACACCGCTTGCGTATGCTAAAAACCACTCATAGCGTATGTTAGGCATTTATCCAATGCAGTCCAGTAGCCACTGGACTCTGCCTGATTCGTCCTTAACGCGTGATACACCGACTATATAGCGTGCGCTACTTCGGCCTACTAGCGCGCGCCACTTACCATTCGTAGCGTGCACTACTTACAACCCAACTGCAGTCCAGTGCCTTCTGGACTGCTTGGTAGAAACAGACTAGCGTGCGCTAGTGTTGAGAGGTAGCGTGCACAACTCGTACTCAATTAGCGCACGCTAAAGAGAGTACGTAGCGTGCGCTACTCCTCACACACAGCACACTAAGAAAATGGCAAAGATGATAACCACCACACAATTCTCCAACTAGATTGATGATGAATGATGATTGATACACGATACAATTACATCCGAACGGTGGAAACAATGAACAAAAACGAATGATGAATGATCATTAATGAGTGAAAATTACTGAGTGACAATTACAGAATGATATTACTGAATGATAATGACTGAATTACAACCGGGTATTACATACACCCCCCCTTAAAAGAGTTTCGTCCCCGAAACTAAGGGTCAAACAACTCGGGATGATTCTCCCGCATACTCTCCTCGGTTTCCCAAGTAGCCTCTTCGACTCCGTGTCTAGACCACTGAATCTTGACCAAAGGAATCGTCTTGTTCCTCAACTGTTTGATTCGCCGCTCTAAAACTCGTACAGGACGCTCCTCGTATGAATGATCATCCGCGATCTCGATTTCGTCGAACTGAAGTATGCGACTCGGGTCGGCAACATACTTCCGCAAGTGAGAGACGTGAAACACATTATGAATTCGGCTCAACGCCGGAGGTAAAGCCAGTCGATAAGCTAACTCACCTACTCGATCCAAAATCTCGAACGGTCCAATGAATCTCGGACTCAACTTCCCCCTCTTCCCGAAACGGAAGATACCACGACTCGGGGATACCTTGACCAAAACATGGTCACCTGATTCGAACTCTAAAGGTCGACGACGGTTATCTGCATATGATTTCTGTCGACTCTGAGCGGTCGAAAAACGGCTCCTGATTAAAGCTACCTTCTCACGAGCGGCTATAAGCATATCGGGCTCGGTGCCGATTGATTCTGATAGGTCGTCCCAACACAACGGAGATCGACAATGACGACCGTACAAGGCCTCGTAAGGTGCCATCTTAGTCGAAGCATGCCAACTATTATTATACGTGAACTCGATCAATGGTTGTTGGGCTTCCCAATCGTCTTTCCAATCGAGGACGCATGCCCTCAACATGTCCTCTAATGTCTGAATAGTCCTCTCTGATTGCCCGTCGGACTGAGGATGAAAAGCGGTACTGAGATTAAGTTGAGTTCCCATAGCACGATGAACTGATTTCCAAAAATGAGACACAAATCGTCCGTCACGATCGGAAATGATACTTTTAGGAGTACCGTGCAGTCTCACTATTTCCTTGATGAACAGCTGGGCAAGTCTCTCGGGACCCTACGTGTCCTTAATCTCAAGAAAATGAGCTGACTTACTTAAGCAGTCCACAATCACCCAGATCGTATTCATGCCCCGACGACTCGTCGGCAAACTAGTGATGAAATCCATAGAAATGTCTTCCCACTTCCATTCTGGAATAGGGAGAGGTTTCAGCATACCCGCCGGTCGCTGATATTCAATCTTAACTTGTTGACAGGTTAAGCATCTCGAAAAAAATTCTGCGACTTCTCACTTCATATTACTCCACCAGTAATTTTGTTTCAAGTCCTTGTACATCTTGCTAGACCCCGGATAAACAGAATAAGGGGTAGCATGAGCTTCTTTCAAAATCGAGTTTTTCAACTCGTCATTCGCCGGTACGCACAACCGATTCTTAAATCTCAAAAGTACATCCTCGTGGACCACGAATCCAGGGGCTTTCCCGTGAGCCACATCCTCACGGATGCGCAACAATGATGGGTCCGAACCCTGATTCTCTCTGATTGCCTCCTCAAGTGACGATGAGATCTCCAACATACAAAGCTGTCCCTGAACTCGCTAAAGCCAGACCTCGATCTCGGGTCTAAGGAATTCCTGCTGAAGCTCCTTCTGAACTATTAAACGGGCAAGCATCTGCTCCTGAACGGACTTACGACTCAAGGCGTCGGCGACAACGTTCGCCTTGCCCGGGTGGTAAAGAATCTCGATATTATAATC
Source organism: Orobanche coerulescens (assembly GCA_033398695.1). Lineage (NCBI taxonomy): Eukaryota > Viridiplantae > Streptophyta > Magnoliopsida > Lamiales > Orobanchaceae > Orobanche > Orobanche coerulescens. The sequence continues at coordinate 79,861,246 of CM065810.1, read as the reverse complement.
TTTGATTAGTTCCAACCACCGCCTCTGTCGCATATTTAACTCCTTCTGAGTAAATATATACTTCAAACTCTTATGATCGGTGAAAATCTCATAGGTGACGCCATAAAGGTAATGACGCCAGATTTTCAAAGCGAACACCACGGCTGCTAGCTCCAGGTCGTGGGTCGGATAATTAACCTCGTAAGGTCTCAATTGTCGTGAAGCATAGGCAATAACCTTCTCATTCTGCATGAGCACACATCCGAGACCCTGTCCGGACGCATCACTATAAACCACAAATCCTTCCGTCCCTTGCGGCAAGGAAAGTACAGGTGCTGACATTAACCGTATCTTGAGTTCCTCAAAACTCCGTTGACATGCGTCAGACCACGTGTATTTCTTATCTTTTCGCAAAAGGTTCGTCAAGGGTTGAGCGATTTTAGAAAATCCTTCCACAAACCGCCGATAATAACCGGCTAATCCGAGAAAGCTTCGGATTTCCTTAACATTCTTCGGAGGTAACCAATCTCGGATAGCCTCCGTCTTATGAGGATCAACACGCACTCCATCTGATGAAATTACATGCCCGAGGAAAGTCACTTCGGGCATCCAGAATTCACATTTGGAAAACTTTCCATAAAGTTGCTCTCGTCTCAACACGTCGAGAACCTGATGAAGGTGAACCTCGTGCTCCTCTCGGTCACGAGAATAAATCAAGATGTCATCAATGAAGACAACCACAAACCGATCCAAAAAGTCGATGAAAACCCGATTCATTAGCTCCATGAATACCGCAGGTGCGTTAGTTAGTCAGAACGGCATAACTACGAACTCATAATGACCATAGCGCGTACGTAACGCTGTCCTCGCGATATCCGACTCTCGAATCCGCAACTGATGATATCCAGATCTTAAGTCGATATTGGAAAATACTGAAGCTCCCGGAAGTTGATCCAAAAGATCATCGATACGGGGTAAAGGATACTTATTCTTGATCGTCACCCTATTCAACTCCCGATAATCAATACATAAGCGAAATGAACCATCCTTCTTCTTGACAAACAACACTGGTGCTCCCCACGGGGACGCACTCGGTCGGATATAACCTTTCTCAAATAACTCCTCAAGTTGATTCTTCAACTCCCGCATTACGGTCGGGGCCATCCGGTACGGTGCCTTCGATATCGGGGACGTACTGGGTTCCAACTAAATCGTGAATTCCACATCTCTCTGTGGAGGTAAACCAGGTAGCTCGCCTGGGAGTACATCGTCAAGCGATAATGATGATACCAAGAAGGGTTGAACACCTCGATTGCCTGAGAATGGACAATCGACGACAATGATACAATGAATGATTGAACACCTCGATTGCCTTAGAACGGTCAATCGACGACAATGATACAAGAAATGATTGAATACCTCAATTGCCTAAGAACGGCTAACTGGTGACAATGATATAATGAATGATTGAATATCTCGATTGCCTATGAACGGCCAATCGATGACAATGATATAATGAATGATTGAATATCTCGATTGCCAATGAACGGCCAATCGATGACAATGATACAATGAATGATTGAACACCTCGATTGCCTTAGAACGGCCAATCGATGAAAATAATACGGTGAATGATTGAACACTTCGATTGCCTTAGAATGGACAATCGAAGAAAATAATACGATGAATTATTGAACACATCGATTGAGTAATTACACTGCTTCCATCATATTAATGATTCTTCCGAAACAACGGGGATCACCTCCCTGAAGTACACATTCGACTCCAATGACTGAAATGATAGTGACCAAACGCTTACAAGCATTGAGGGGGGTATCATGACGATCCATCTCACTAATACCCAATATACATCATCCTTAAGTAAATCCACCACGATTTGGTCCATCAACCAATCGCGGTCACTTAAACTTAATTCGGTATGATTTCCGAAAATTCTTCCATCACCAGGTAGACCGATGGTATGAGGTCACAAGCAATAGGACTATCCAAATTAAGTCTATTCAAACGTGGTTCGAAAATGAATGAATGCGGTGCACCAGTATCAAAAGGTACACATAGGTTGAAATAAAATTACGAGTATACCTGAGGTCATTCGGGCCACCGAATCGTCGATCCTATTCATCACATGAATCCGGGACTTGCCGGCCCCCGAACCGGACGCTCCCGTCTGATAAATATGAGCTCCGCCTTTATTTGCCTCTATTGTCTTAACCGACGCTGGCAGAGTAGTCTGATTCTGAATCGCTGATTGCTTTGGGGCCTAAGATGCCGCCGGAGCCGACTTGGAGTCCTTTCTGCAAAAACGGGCCTTATGCCCAACAATTCCACAGTTATGGCATGTGATAGACGGCGTCGTACACCTAGTGATGAAATGGCCCGGCGCCCCACAATTGAAACAGATGATGGCCAAACTGGCCGCTCGGAATTGAGATCCCGCACGATTATGCACCGTAGGAGGTCGCTCAGAAATGATAGGACCCGCACGAGGCTTCTTGAAGGTTGACTGACCGCCTTCGGATTGATTACGCTTCGTTGATTTCTTACTGCCAGATGAAGGTTGTTGCTCAGCAATTTCCTTAGCAGCAGGCTTATACGTGAGAGTCCTCTCGATTAATTCGGCCAGAGTGGCGCAATGATGATTAAGCAATTGCATATGGGTCATCATGACCTACATAAAAGTGAGTGGGTCAACCCGAACATCTTCCGATCGAGCAGAATCCTGGGTACGGTTTCCCGACAGTGAATGATCGCGTCCAGGTGAATGAGTGGCAGCGTCGCTGCTTGATGAGTTAGCATTATTTCTAGCATTCGCGCGTGTATTCACACGAGCTCTCGGGTTCCGGCCTGCACCACGGCCTCTTCCCCCGCGTCCTCTGCCAGCCCTTTCCATACTGAAGTGGAAAGTCGTATGATGATTATATATCTCGCATGAGTATCACATTATGATTATATTATGAAATGATGAAAATGAGTACACACGCTCAATACAACGATTACATGAATGATCAACTGAATTGACGTGATTATCTGATGAAATCCTTGAAATGAATATCTTGAACAAGTGAACATGATTAATGATTTGATCTTCCTGATCAACAACTGAGTAATGAAATGAATTCAGTGATTAACGAGTTAACATGACCGTCCTGGTCAAAATGAAAATGATGGTTGAGGATTGTTAACTGATGAATTATGAATGAATGATTCTTACCAGAAATTATACCATGGCGTTAGAAACCTTACAGTTCTTTCGGTCTGATTAGCTCGGAACCTGCACAGGTCACACGTGACGCGAAGGTCCAATGATACTAGTCCGATGACGATGATTTCAAATGAGACATGACTCGGAAGGTAGTATTCAAAACCACGCTCTGATACCAACTCTGTAACACCCCAAACTAGGCGGATATTACAGTGCCGTGGACCCCCGACTGGGACCCACCAGGCGAATGAAAACTGATGAACTAAATAATATAATTGTAGTACCGAACCACATTATATTACCTAATACTCCGATGGGGAGGTTAAGTACATTACACCAGGACAAAACAGAATACTAGTATATTTTATATGAAGATAAAATACACCACCCTGAATAAATAAACATTTCAAACGGAATTTGCAGCGGAAATACAACTGTAGAGAAATAAGCATGACTGAAATAAACGGAATGACTGGGTCCCCCTACTAGTATCACTGGGACTCCTCGCCGTCAACATGCTCTTCCCGTGCCTTTACCTTGCCGTGACCTGAAAACAAAATCCCCCAACGGGGTCAGTTACACAGAACAACAATCCTCAAGGGTTGAAATTACACAATCATGATATATCTGAAGTTATGAATTACGCTGAAGAGGAGTATCATAGTACGCCCGTAGTGTTCTGTGAAAGTGTACAAGACGGATGACCGGACACACCCGTCATTGTACCTAATTAGTCTCACGGAGGTAATCGTTACCGTGTGCACAGTCCAATGTATCACTCCCAATACATGGCCATCACGTGCCCAACTAAAAATTCCACACATCCGCACCCGGCCACGCAATATGAACCCAGAAGGTCATATGAACGAGAATGACCATAATGAATATCAATGAATAATAATAATCTGACAAAGTCAAGAATGACTCACCGAGATGAAAGTGATAATGAAGTGATTGATAGTTTCAATGAAATGATTGGAACCGCCGTTCCTCTCTAATGAAGTGATTATTCGACAATTACAAGTCTCAATATGATTAATACAATGATGAATGAGTTATGATTATGAATGATCAACAACAAAAGGAATGAATATCCTTTTAACCGAGTAAGAATCAACTTACACAATACCGATGACAATGTCCTTCCACGAACAACGTCCTAATCGAGATACCCGTCGCTCGAACAACCTTGAATAACAATAATTACCAACAACCGTTCAATACACGTATCAAGCAACAAAACACGACTAACCCAAAAGTCGATACAACGATAATCAAACTCATAGGGGCACTCTAACGAATACGTAACAAACCACACAACTTCGAAAATATCCAATCCCGAATATATCGAAACCAACACCAAAATGAGTATTTCGGACCATCAAAACACTTCAATGATATCAGTAATCCCATAGGAATCCACAATTCGAGTTAACGACAGCATCTAATCGAAAACCCCCAAGTGCATCAAAGTCAACCCCAAGGTGTTCTTGAATCAAACCTCAAAATTTATGAAATCCGAAATATAAAAGGAATAATCCGCAGGAAAACATTTACCCAAGGTAGATAATCCATATCTAACATATTCCATCAACAATCCAAGCTTACACGAAGAAATCGGAAGGAAAAACCCAAAATTCGAAATTCTAGATCTAAGAAGATTATTACCTTGATTTGATGTGATGAGGATGATGAAATGATGATTAATCCAAAAGATAATCTTGAAGATGATGATTGATGATTACACCTCGAAGAACACTCTCCAAATCGCCCGGAATCGCCGAAGAAACGAAGAGAGATGATAAATGACGAAGTAAGGGCTGAACTGTCCTATTTATAGTAATCCCAGTTTACCGCACGCTAGCCCCAGTTCTTAGCGTGCGCTAACGGGTGTTTTGGGTAGTCCAGTACCCACTGTCCGAACACGGTAGCGTGCGCTACGTACCTTTTGTAGCGTGCGCTACAACCATGCTATTAGCGTGCGTTAACACCCATGGTTAGCGTGCGCTAACAAATTATTTGATGCCCAGTACTGGAGTCCAGAACCTCCTGTTCTCTGATCTGATCTCGGTAGCGCGCGCTACACACAATATTTAGCGTGCGCTACTACACCGCTTGCGTACGCTAAAAACCACTCATAGCGTACATTAGGCATTTATCCAATGCAGTCCAGTAGCCACTGGACTCTGCCTGATTCGTCCTTAACGCGCGCTACACCAACTATATAGCGTGCGCTACTTCGGCCTACTAGCGCGCGCTACTTACCATTCGTAGCGTGCGCTACTTACAACCCAACTGCAGTCCAGTGCCTTCTGGACTGCTTGGTAGAAACAGACTAGCGTGCGCTAGTGTTGAGAGGTAGCGTGCGCTACTCGTACTCAATTAGCGCACGCTAAAGAGAGTACGTAGCGTGCGCTACTCCTCACACACAGCACACTAAGAAAATGGCAACTATGATAAACACCACACAATTCTCCAACTAGATTGATGATGAATGATGATTGATACATGATACAATTACATCCGAACGGTGGAAACAATGAATGAAAACGAATGATGAATGATCATTAATGAGTGAAAATTACTGAGTGACAATTACAGAATGATATTACTGAATGATAATGACTGAATTACAACTGGGTATTACACATCGCAAATAAACGGGGCCACACTCTTCAATCTCTCTAACTACATGGACAAGTAAGTGAACCATAATATCAAAAAAAGGAGGAAAATACATCTCCAATTGGCACAAGATAACAACAGACTCGTTTTTCCACTCATCCAAAACCAAAGGATCAATCACTTTGCTACATATAGAATTGAAGAAAAAACACAAGCGAGTTATGGCATTTTTCACTTTTTTAGGCAAGACGTCACGTATAGCCACATCTAGAAGTTGTTGCATCAAGACATGACAGTCATGAGACTTTAAGCCGACCAATGTCAGATTTTGCATCGATACAAGACACTTAATATTCGACGAATAACCTTGTGGCACTTTAATGCCTTGTAAACAATTACAAAATCTGATTTTCTCTCTTCTGGATAAAGTATAACATGCCGGGGGAAGATAAGTTCGTTTACCGACTACTTGTGGATGCAACTGAGGACGTATACCCATTTTATCTAAGTCTTGACGAGCCTGGACACCATCTTTTGTTTTGTGTTTAACATTGAGAAGTGTGCCGATCACACTATCGCAAACATTTTTTCGACATGCATAACATCTATGCAATCTCTAACATCTAGATGTCTCCAGTAAGGAAGATCAAAAAATATTGACCTCTTCTTCCAAATGTTTGTCGTAGCAGCCTTCTTTTTAGTTTTTCCAAATATAGTATTTATGTTCTTCACACGATCGTACACTTGCTCACCTGTTAAGGGCATCGGCGCAAGTCCATTTTCTGGGAATCCATTAAAAGCTTTTTGCAATCTACGATATGGGTGATGGCGACTGAGAAACCTCCGATGTTGAGTGTAAACTGTTTTATTTCCATGTTTTAACTGGATGTAGCTTGTGTTTTCTTCACATATAGGACATGCAAGATGTCCCTTCACACTATATCCACTCAAGTTTCCATATGCAGGAAAGTCATTAATCGTACAAAATAACATTGCACGCAACTTGAAACTTTGCTGGCGGTAACCATCAAGCACGTAAATCCCTTCATCCCACATCATTCTCAAGTCATCAATAAACGGACTTAGATAAACATCTATGTCATTTCCTGGTTGTTTTGGTCCTAAAATCATCATTGACAACATAACGTACTTCCGTTTCATACATAACCAATGAGGTAGATTATATATCACAAGTAAAACAGGCCAAGAGCTATGCTTGGTGCTTAAGTTACCGAACGGATTCATTCCATCTGTGGAAAGTCCAAGCCTAAGGTGCGTTACTCCCGAAATCTGGAAATAAATGATCTATTTTCTTCCATTGTGCAGCATCAGCTGGATGACGAATTAGCCCGTCGCATTTTCTCTCATTTGCGTGTCATGTGAGATTCTTTGCATCATCTCTATTAGCAAACAATCGCTTGAACCTTGGAACAATAAGAAGATACCATAACACCTTCGCGGGAGGTCCTTGTTGTGTGTTCTCTCCATCATTCTTCACTTTGTATCGTGATACCCCACACCTAGGACACTTATGCAATTCTTCAAACTCTTTTCTGTACAGTATGCAATCATTGGGACAAGCGTGTATTTTTTTATACTCCATACCCATCGGACACAAAACCTTCTCCGCCTCATAGGTACGCTTAGTCAATGTATTGCCTTTTGGTAGCATCTCATTCATCAACTGGAGCAATTCGGTGAAACTTTTGTCACTCCACCCATTTATTGCCTTCAAATTAACCAGCTTCAACACGGCAGATAGACGTGTGAAAATTTCACACCCCAGATACAATGGAGTCTCTGAATCACTTTTCAACGCATCATAAACATGAGCTCTTTGAAATGATTCTTGTCCGACATCATGAATCATTTCTTCAAATTGATCACCATCTATATCTACATGAGTGTTTCCAGTTGGAACATCTACTATTTCGCCATGCCATATCCACACCGTATAGTTGGTGTTTATCCCCTCACAAACAAGATGTTCACGAATTGTGTCAGCCTCATGTCGTCTCCCATTCATACACTTCACACAAGGGCAAAAGTATCGTTCATCGGGTTCCAAGAGATGTTGTCGAGCAAATTTAAGAAATTGCTCAATTCCATTGTCATACTCCTTTTCGCACGACTTGCATTCATCCAACTTCGATCCATTTCTTCTTTTCTGTTACACATACTATGTTCATCAATTTTCTATTGTTTTGTATAAGGGGAAGAATTTCATTTCTATATGATTACTAACTTTTTGAAAATTATTTTGACAGAGAGAATGACAAAGGTATGGTAGTCCTATAATTTTTGTTTAAAATAGAAACATGAACGACGGTTGTCAAAATAGAATTAACTGTATACTACGTCAACTTATGGCTTTGTCAAGATTGCTAACTCTATCTGCACGAACTGTTGGGAGAAGATCCTTAAGACGAAAGTTAACATCTATCCCAAAGGAAGAAGATCCTTAAGAAGTTAACCAAAGATATGCCAAAATAATTCGTGTTCCACAAAATAGTGTTGTCAAAAGCAACACACATAATAAACACACACACTCAACTAAATCGATTAAATTATACGACAAACAAGAAGAAAATAACATGTAAAACTACATTACACACTCACATACACATAGTGCACACGCATATACATATTTTGTCCGTTATGTGCATTTGAATACCACGTTTGTGATTATTGTGGTTTTATTGAGGTTTTAACATTACTCTCCAAAACAATCCAGGTATAATTAAAAGTCCACACACAAAGAATACACACAACACACACTGCCACACACATACACTGCCACACACACACAACACAATACAGCCTCACACACAATACACATACACACACTGCACGCACACACACTGCCACACCTATACATGCACATACACACACAACACACACATTAAACAGCACACAACAATCCTTAAAAGACTAGATAAAATTACCAAATAGGAACAAAGAAGAGAGTTCAGAATAATTACCAAATAATTCGTGGTGGTCGATTGCGAAACACCGAGGAGGTTGAGGGGGTCGCGAGGTCGCCGGAGGTCGCGGGGGTCACGAGGTTGCCGGAGGTCGCAGGTCGACTGGGAAAAGTCGGGGAGTCAGAAGCGTAGGAGGAAAGAAAGGAAAAAAGAAGAAAGAAATAAAGAAACGGGGCTGTAATTAAATGGAATATTAACAGCGGTTATAGATAACCGCTGTTAAAAGAAGAAAAAGAACGGCGGTTTTCAAGTAACCGCTGTAAAATTTCCAAAATTAATAGCGGTTATTAAGCAACCGCTGTTAATTGTCAGAATTTAATAGCGGTTTGACGAAAACCACCGTTAATTGTCTTAATTTAACAGCGGTTTCTTTATTAACCGCTGTTAATTTTTCATAATATTTACGAACCGTGCCACCGCACAAATTTAACAGCGGTTTTAACATAACCGCTGTTAATTGTCCGCTGTTAAATGGGTATTTTGTAGTAGTGTAAGAAATTAATACTTGCAAACATAATATCTTCCCTGCTTCCCTTAGGCACAACAGGTAAAATTTGCCTAAAATCACCACTGAACACAACAACTTTACCGCCTAATGATTATCTTGCGGTGATTGAACCTTTCATTACATCCCGTAAGGATTTTACAAGTGCTTGGATAAAATTTTATGTACCATATACACTTCATCTCATATTACGAGCTTGGTATTGGATAACAAAGAAGCTAAAGGTGCGGACAGGTCTACCTCACATGAGCCATTATCGGGAATTTCGATAGGTATTCCAAATCTTGAATGTGCAGTACTTCCTCCTAGAAGAAATGCAGCTATTCCACTTGATGCTACATTCAACACAGTTTCTCCTTTAGAACGTAAGCCAACAAACAATATTTCTAAATGAAAGTCTTTTCAATCCCGTCATAACCATAGAGAAAAAAGAATCCACCTTTACTTCCCAATATTGCATTCATTATCTTGTCATAAATCGAGAGTTGCTCAGTTGTTAAAGTCGATCTAAGCATGCAATGCTCAAGCTCTAGCGCAGCCCCACATATTAACTCTCCTGCTATATTAACTTATTCTTACAATATTCAAGCATTAGCTGATCTGTATATGGCATAAAACCAAATTTCTGTAATACCCGGCTGTAAATTCATTCATTATCATTCAGTATATTGCCACTCAGTAATTTTCACGCATTAATAATCATTTATCGTTCGTATTCATTCATTGTATTCACCGTTTAGAGTAATTTGTATTGTGTATCAGTTATTATTCGGCTTTCTACCTTGGTTGGAGGATCGAACCGTGATCATCATCTTTGTCATCTTTGTAGCTGGCTGTGTGGGAGGAGTAGCGCACGCTACGTACTCTCCTTATCACGCACTAATAGAGTACGGGTAGCGCACGCTACCTCTCAGCATTAGCGCACGCTAATGTGGTTCAAGCCGACAATCCAGACGGCACTAGACTGCAGTCGAGTTGTAGTAGCGCACGCTACGAATGGTAAGTAGCGCGCGCTAGTAGTTTGGGTAGCGCACGCTATGCAATCAGGGTAGCGGGCGCTAAGGTCGATCAGGCAAGGTCCAGTGGGTACTAGACTGAATTGGAATAATTCATAGCGTACGCTATGAGTAGATTTTAGCGTACGCTAATGGTGTAGTAGCGCACGCTGAGTTTTGGGTGTAGCGCACGCTATCGCGAGCAGGTCAGAGGACAGGAGGTTCTGGACTTCAGTTACTGGGCATCAGACATCAGTTAGCGCACGCTAACATTTTGGATTAATGCACGCTATCGGGAATATGTTAGTGCACGCTACCAAGTTCGTAGCGTACGCTAACGAGGCTGTCAGAGCTCACTGGACTGTCCGGTTAACCCGCTAGTGCATGGTACATATTGTAATATCCGCAATTTCTATTTCCAGTAATTTTATTTTTTTGGCGAGAGTCCATTTTTGACGACTCGCTTGTGACCGTTTCGACATTTTGAGAATGATTAATTCTACACTTTTTGACATTCGAGTTCGTTTCAGTGTCGTTCTATTGAGTTCCGTGTTTCTTAGCGACTTTTCTGCACTTGAGTTTGATTCTTGTGAATCTCGTTTGAAACTGTTGTTTTGAGTTTTCTGTAAGTCCGTTTAACTTTGTTAGACGTTTTGTGAACATCGGTTTGGTTATTCGATCACGTATCATGAATTTCGGGCATTTTGGGCCATTTTGTAATTTCCTAAAAGTTATGGGAATCCGTATCTGTATTTGTTGTCTCGACCCTTTCCTTGGTCGCGTATGATTATTTATTGCATTATGTTTTCATTTCGGGTAGTTGTTGCTGTCTGCGAGCATTTCGTCGTGTTCGTTCCGTGTATTTTTGGAAATCGAGTCGTCGGGTCATGGCAGCTGAGCACTAGCCGGACAGGTACGGCACTGTCGGAAGTGCTGGGCACTGGCCGAGCAGGCACGGTAGGAACCGGCGTAGCGCACGCTACGGCAGGAAGGCTGCGCGCGCCAACTCGGCACGTGTAGCGCACGCTGTCGACCGGCCAACGTACGCTATCGGATCTGGGTAGAGGGGTTTCTGAGGTTCTGGACTCGGATAGGATCGGCAGGTAGCGCACGCTACTGTCGGTCGTGGAGCACGATAACCGGCAGGTGTAGCGCACGCTTTCGGCCGACTAGCGTACGTTACCTGGGCGAGCTGTTTAGTCCAGAGGTTACTGGACAGGTCGGCTAGCGCGCGCTAGCGTCTGCGCAGCGCACGTATCGGGGTCGGGTGGGCAGGTCACGGTCGGTAGGTTTGGTCGGCAGTGCCGGGTCATGCGGGCCCTGGCCGAGGGTTCTGGTCCGATACTGGCCGATAGCACACGCTAGTCCAGGAAGGCTAGCGCACGCTAGTCCGGCCCAGTATATATATGACACAGGAGCCTCATTTTCACTCGTTTTTCATTTCCTTTCTTTTCTGTCCATGGATGGAGGTTCGGAGGAGGCGAAGCCTTGTTGTTAGACAACGAATCCACGAAGTTCTAGAGGTTATATCATTGATCAATCATCCTATATCATCCCTTGATCCAGCGAATCAAGGTTAGATCTTTAGAACCATACTTTTGGGAAGATTTGGGGGTTTTCGCGTTTTTGTCCGATTCGTTCCGTTTTGTTGATTAATTCATGATGAATATGACTAATCTTGTTGGTATTCTTAGTTTCCCTATGGATTCATGGTATATTTCGTGGTTTTTACGGAATCGAGAGGGTTTGGTTGTGGTCCGCCCTCGTTGTCGTTTTTATACGAATATACATGAATCATAGGCGGGTTTTCGGGTGTATTCCAATTCCGTATTCGTTTAGAAATGGTTGTGATTGTATTCTTCGGATCGTTAGGTTCGGTTTCGTTGATTCCTAGCGTTCGTCGGTGACTTTCCTTTCCATTCATTGCGTTGTCAATTATTCAAGGAAAGTATTTTTGGAAACCTTTATGCTTAACGTGAAATGGTAATGTATATTGTGTGTTCTTTACTCATCTCGGGAGGGTCCGACGGGGCCTTGAGGGAATCTATGGCTTCGTCCTGGATTCATGAGTTTGTTTCGCTAGCCAGCTCGGGAGGGTCCTTAGAGGCCTCGAGTGGGATTCGTGGCTTCGTCCCGGTCCTAGGCGACGTGTGTGCTTGATTTGTTTTATGAACGTGGCCAGCTCGGGAGGGTCCTTAGAGGCCTCGAGTGGGATTCGTGGCTTCATCCCGGTCCTAGGCAAATCGATTGTGACTGTTTGTTTTCGGAAAAGACATGTCTGGTTTTGGTTTTGAAATGATTTGGTGCATTGTACTATGAAATGTGTAAGCGATTGGTTTGCCTTGAATACTTGTACTAGCGTAATTGCTAACCCCTTTGGGGACCCATTTTGTGGAAATTCTTGTTATGGATTTCAGGTTATGTTCACGACATTTAGCGGCGCTGGGATGGTACGAGGATGTCGGCCAAGGTTGTTGACATGTGCAATTGAGTCTTATTATTCCTACTGTCTCTTTTGATATGGTTGTTTTCCAAATTGTAAACTTATAGATTATACTCGCAAGTACTTATGCTTTTCCTTTCGGATTGTGATTGGTCTTCGTTGAAGTTACTATATTTGTCGGTTGATGTTTATTATGCCGGTTGTACCGTACGTGTTGTTTTATGTTCTTGTTGTTAACAATTGTTTCCTTGCTAACCGAGACGGTTAGTCGAGTGGTGTTTTCTTATTTAGCCTGGTGGGTCCCATGTAGGGATCCACGGCGCTGTAATACACCTCGAATATCTCGGGGTTGTTACAAAAAATGGTATCAGAGACAGGTTTATGGATACCTAGGCTTGTCGGTTACTTGGGTCTAGTTGTGTTTTGTTTTGCACATTGTCACACCGCTGCTGGCATCTCAGTACATCTAGTGCTCATAAGTTTTCCTTACTCGATTCTCTTGTTTTCTCGTATTGTATTTCCACTTCTTGAACTGTGATTGTCTCTATCGTACTTATCGTCGAGGTGTTTTTCGATCCATCTGGTCCGTGTACTTTTGATTCTAGTATTGAGCAGTCGTTTATCTCTCTGGAGTATGTGCACCATTCCGGGCTTGACCGTTTGTCGTCTTGTGAGCCTTCCATCGCTAAACTTCATAGCGTTGGTAGGATCGTTGGTGATCGGAAGATCCGAGATTTGCCCCGCGGTATATTGTGAGGGGAGCTTGACTCTCTAATATTTTATTGTATGATGGAATCCGTGTTTGGTAATTGCGATATACTAAATGTATGTTGAGCCGAGTGAACTGATAGTTTGGACACTGAGGGGTGCAGTATGATGTGGAAGTTTTGAACATTGATATGTTCCGGGAAAGGTATCGATGGCAGAGTTTGTTGAGAAACTCACATAGATGGTTTCGACATGTGTTTGAATCGGTGTTCATTAGTTATGCTGTTAAACTTGAAGAGATAGTTTGACATATGCTTGAAATTAGTGTTTCCGAGTTGCGCTTGTTGAACTGGTGATTTTTGAATGCCGTATATGCGTGTGTTCGGGAATTGATGGTACTTGGCTAATTTTTGTTATTTACAACCAATGTGTTTCTATTAATAATAATACATGCGGCGTCCATGCTTGAAAATTTCTTAGACTTGATCGTATTATGGGTTTTTGAAAAGTGACATGAATTTGGGCGAGCCAACCTTGTATTTTCAAATAAAACCTTGTGTCGGTATTTAAAAGTCGTGTTTAAAAGTGTTTTAGGATATTTTATAAAATGCCACCGCTGTTAAACCCTTGTCATGTTTGAAAGGGTCTTGAAAACGATTTTTAACTTATCGGTTTTATTTTCGAGTAACCAGAGTATACGATTTTAAAAATCAGATTAGCTTGGGGAAACCTAGGCTATCGGGTCAAGTTATGTTTGTTGAGTTTTTTCTCATCGGATTATGTCTGACTTAGTCGCATCGCGATGCATCGTCTGAGTTCATTGGTCGTGATTAGTATCGAGGGGCGATCGTCATTTACGTGCGACCTATGGATGTAAGACTCCCTTCTTTGTGTTGTGCCTCGTGTGACACGAGTTATTTGTATGATTAGTTGTTAAATGATGGAATCCTTCTATGGATTTTGATTGCACGATATGTGTTTATTCGACTCTCGTATTTGGTTTATACGAGGAGTGTCGTCGTTGCTGATGTATTTTCGAACCGCATTTTATCCGCTGCGTGAGTTCTTTCAAAATGACTTTCAGTATTTTGCAAACTGAGTTTTATTTCGTAAAACCGATTCCCTAAATCGAGTTTTGGCATTATGGACTTGAACATTTTATGACGGTTTGACAAATGATTTTGTGAGTTTTAGAAAATATTACCGTCATCGGTCTTTTTGGCATTTTTGAAATGGCGTGGAAAATTTTGCTTAGCCTGGTAAATCCTGGTGAGAAGGGTTTACGGCGTGTAATATTCCTAGGAGGATCTGGGGTGTCATACCCATTCTTGAGATGTTCTGTTGCTGTCTCTCTGAGTCGTCAGCGCACCTACGCTTTGAGGCTAGCGCGCGCGAGAGTGCGTTGGTAGCACGCTAAGGGGAGGATAGCGCACGCTACCTGGTAGTTCAGGGCAGTCCAGGAGCTACTGGACTAGGTCTGAAGTTCTCGTTAGCGCAAGCTAACACTTGGGGTTAGCGCACGCTAACAGTGTATTTTTGGTCAGGAGTTTTGTCTGGTGCCGTGATAGAGCACGCTAACCTTAATGATTAGCGCACGCTAATTGTTTCCAGTATAAATACTGGACACCAGTCTAGAATCTGCATTTCCCCCCCTGATTTCTTCTTCTTCCTCCGTGAGTTTGAGACGTAGCGACTAGGGTTCGCATCTGGGCTGATTTTCTTCCATCCAAAGGTGTTTTGGAGTATCCTAGGTGATTATAACATCATCTAATCCATTGTTCTTCGCCGGATCTCAGTATTTTTCTTGAATCCCTAGAGTTGACTTTTTGGAGTTTTGTTCTTGATTTCGTTTTCCATCCGGTTTTGATAAACCGATTGTTGTTTAATGATGTTGTTAAACATATCCTAGGGATTGTATATCACTGTCTTGATTTTGAATGAGATGATGCGTGTGCTATGATATGTTTAAGTGAATGTTGATATGTGTGAATTTTGGGCATTTTGGCCTATTGTACTTCTGAAAAACCTTGAGTATCTTAGAAAATAAACCTCGAGACGTACTTTTAAAATGAATTATTTTCTCGCAGTGTTCTCAAGATGCCTACTAGCGCCACGCTATGTTTCAAAATTATTCTACTTCGAGGATCAAAATATTTTGAGATATTTCTAATGATTTAGAAACGCATTTGCTTAGACCCGAAGGTCGAATATTGCTGAAAAGTTTTAATTTAAAGAAAGGTGTCCTCATTTTTTTATCAAACGCAAGATGATTTTTTTTCAAAGTATCGATGACGATGTTTGTACTACTTTTTTTTTATATATGATACTCAAGATCAACTGGTGCTTCCAAATTATTTTCAAAAGGTGGCTTTCGTTTTTAAAACCTATCATTCCTATTTGCGGTCCGGGAATATATATGTGATGTTTGTACTCTCGTTAGGGTGTTAACCCCCGAGTTGTGATTGAATTAGTGGTGTGAGCGTTGAGTCGTTCGCCACGCAGTTGTTGTGGTAGCCCTCTGGGAGAGGTGTGATGTTGGTATTGAATGTTGTCGCCTCGTAGTGATTTATGTGTTATCGCATATATGCGAGCTGTTAGAGCGGTTGGTATGGTTGTGTGCATCGGTGATTGTTCCGCGTTGTGTCGGTTGCTTGTTGTATTGTTACCTTGGTTCCGTTGTTGTGAGTTTCGGGGGGCGAGGTCGAAGGTAATACCCGTATTATTTTTGACTTATGCATTTTCTCTTTCCCAATTCTATCGACTCGCTCGTGTACGTTGATACTCTCTGAACTTGTTCTGTATTTTGGTTTTTATCGTTCGAACAAGCCATGATCTTATTTTGGTTCGATCTGGTTATTGCTGTGACTTTCCGAGTTGGTTCGATTCTTGTGAACCTTGTTTGAATGTAACATCTTTTAGTTCCTACCAGCTCTTTTAACGTCTTGAGTTGAAGTGTGAACTTCGGAGTTGTTGTTCGATCATTGTTTTTCGATCGTTGTTGTTCGATCATTGTTGATTCTATCGTTGCTGTTCCATCATTGTTGTTGGATCATTGTTGTTCGATCATTGTTGATTCGATCATGGTCACCTTTGCAGATTGCTGTACGCATCATTTCTATTTTTCGACTGTTCATGTTTCCATGTAATAGGTGCCTTGTGTTTTGCAACTGTTTAGATAATTGACTTGATGATATTATCTATTTGATGACGCTTTTAACTTGTTGGTTTTATTATGTCTCTACCTGTAGCGTTGTGTTGGTCATCGTGGAGCGTATTTTCACGCCGTATGTTTCTTTGCGTTGTTTGTAATGTTTCGCCGTTTGGGCATGAGGTTTCGGTTCTTGTGTACCTCGTTGAGTTTTCCTGGCAGGATATTGCTTCTCCCTACTTGTTTTAAGTTTCAGGAGGAAACTTCTTTTAAGAAGGGTAGTATGTAATATCCGCAATTTCGATTTTCGGTAATTTTTTTTTTTTTGGCGAGAGTCCGTTTTTGACGACTCGCTTGTGACCGTTTCGTCATTTCGAGAATGATTAAATCTACACATTTTGACATTCGAGTTCGTTTCGGTATCGTTCTGTTGAGTTCCGTGTTTCTTAGCGACTTTTCCGCACTTGAGTTTGATTCTTGTGAATATCGTTTGAAACTGTTGTTTCGAGTTTTCCATAAGTCCGTTTAACTTTGTTAGACGTGTTGTGAACTTCGGTTTGGTTATTCGATCATGTATCGTGAATTTCGGGCATTTTGGGCCATTTTGTAATTTCCTAAAAGTTATGGAAATCCGTATCTGTATTTGTTGTCTCGACCCTTTCCTTGGTCGCGTATGATTAATTATTGCATTATGTTTTCATTTCGGGTAGTTGTTGCTGTCCGCGAGCATTTCGTCGTGTTCGTTGCGTGCGTTTTCGGAAATCGAGTCGTCGGGTCATGGCGGCTGAGCACTGGACGGACAAGTGCGGCACTGTCGGAAGTGCTGGGCACTGGCCGAGAAGGCACGGCAGGAACCGGCGTAGCGCACGCTACGACCGGAAGGCTGCGCACGCTAACTCGACAGGTGTAGCGTACGCTGTCGACCGGCCAACGTACGCTATCGGATCTGGGCAGAGGGGTTTCTAAGGTTCTGGACTCGGGTAGGATCGGCAGGTAGCGCATGCTACTGTCGGTCGTGGCGCACGCTAATCGGAAGGTGTAGCGCACGCTGTCGGCCGACTAGCATACGTTACCTGGGCGAGCTGTTTAGTCCAGAGGTTACTGGATAGGTCGGCTAGCGCGCGCTAGCGTCCGCGCAGCGCACGCTATCGGGGTCGGGCGGGCAGGTCACAGTCGGCAGGTTTGGTCGGCAGTGCCGGGTCATGCGGGCCTTGGCCGAGGGTTCTGGGCCGATACTGGCCGATAGCGCACGCTAGTCCGGGAAGGCTAGCGCACGCTAGTCCGACCCAGTATATATATGACAGAGCAGCCTCATTTTCACTCGTTTTTCATTTCCTTTCTTTTCTGTCCGCGGCTGGAGGTTCGGAGGAGGCGAAGCCAAGTTGTTAGACAACGAATCCACGAAGTTCTAGAGGTTATATCTTTGATCAAACATCCTATAACATCCCTTGATCCAGCGAATCAAGGTTAGATCTTTAGAACCATACTTTTGGGAAGATATGGGGGTTTTCGCGTTTTTGTCCGATTCATTCCGTTTTGTTGATTAATTCATGATGAATATGACTAATCTTGTTGGTATTCTTAGTTTCCCTACAGATTCATGGTATATTTCATGGTTTTTACAGAATCGGGAGGGTTTGGTTGTGGTCCGCCCTCGTTGTTGTTTTTATACGAATATACATGAATCGTAGGCGGGTTTTCGGGTGTATTCCAATTCCATATTCATTTAGAAATGCTTGTGATTGTATTCTTAGAATCGTTAGGCTCAGTTTCGTTGGTTCCTAGCGTTCGTCGGTGACTTTCCTTTCCGTTCGTTGCGTTGTCAATTATTCAAGGCAAGTATTTTTTGGAAACCTTTATGCTTAACGTGAAATGGTAATGTATATTGTGTGTGCTTTACTCAGCTCGGGAGGGTCCGACGGGGCCTTGAGGGAATCTATGGCTTCGTCCTGGATTCATGAGTTTGTTTCGCTAGCCAGCTCGGGAGGGTCCTTAGAGGCCTCGAGTGGGATTCGTGGCTTCGTCCCGGTCCTAGGCGACGTGTGTGCTTGATTTGTTTTATGAACGTGGCCAGCTCGGGAGGGTCCTTAGAGGCCTCGAGTGGGATTCGTGGCTTCATCCCGGTCCTAGGCAAATCGATTGTGACTGTTTGTTTCCGGAAAGGACATGTCTGGTTTTGGTTTTGAAATGATTTGGTGCATTGTACTATGAAATGTGTAAACGATTGGTTTGCCTTGAATAGTTGTACTAGCGTAATTGCTAATCCCTTTGGGGACCCGTTTTGGGGAAATTCTTGTTATGGATTTCAGGTTATGTTCAGCCAGACGAGCGGGCACTGGGATGGTACGAGGATGTCGGCCAAGGTTGTTGACATGTGCAATTGAGTCTTATTATTTGTTGCTACCCAAAATATTATCCGAAGATAGATATTGCTGGAGTGGAAGGATAGCAAACAAAGTGCGAGAACACTTCCGTAGAGAAAATAAATAACACAAGATTTGCTGGGGTTGTTAGTCTCGGGCTTGAATGCTCTCGCGAGATGTTATTAATACAAATATTCTGGGATACAAGTATTAATGTTAGAATACTATTACAATGAGTGTAACGATTCTAGTTATCTTAGTTAGTGAGCGTGTAGATTGCCGTAAGAACCAGATGTGATGCTCTGTGGGTTCTTATAACAACGTATATGAGTTGTGACAGCCGTGAGAAATATATAGTCTCTCACGGCGTGTAGTAGCTGTATGATGGAGTTCCTAGGCTTATGAGTCTCGTCGAATCTGTTATGCAGGGAGTTCTTGCCTCTGCCGACCGTCTTCTGGGTGGGAGGTGCTGAGAGAGAAGTCCCGAGGTAGATCCAAGAGAGAAAACCTAGAGCCTGAAGGAATATATGCGTTTGTATGTATTTCCGTGAATGAAGTTGGAACCTTTTTCCAGTTGCTGGAAGTTCTCTATTTATAGGACTGGGCGACGCTGGGCGATCGCCTCTGCTGTATTATAATAAGCGGGCGATCGTCTTTTAGCACATGGGCTGGTCCCCTTAAAGTCCGCAGGAGTTGCTGGCAGCCAGCTGTGCGGTCCAATGAGAAGTCTGCACGCGTCTGAGTCGCTGTCACGGGCGGTCCCACCTTGTACCTTTCGGCGGGTTTGTCGGTAGGTGAACAGGTAGTGACAGACCGTGGTCAACGATCCGGGTTATGCGGCGCCTTTTGTGGATCTGCACATGGGCACTTGTATTGAGATCCAGTCTTTGTGGTCTTCGACGGACGAAGGCCTCTGTTCGTTGCACTGGACGGTCGTCTTAGGTCGGGCATCAAAGGCGGTCGCTGGATGCCAAAGGCGATCGCCTTGAGAGTCGATCGCTAGATAATCGAAGGTGGGCTGTTATCTCCACTTAGGCGCGTTCGCCATAGTATGATTGGTTGTGGACTCGGTCGCTCGGTATTGTAGTCGATCGCCTGTCGAGGTGAATAAATCTCGGCACGACAATTGCCCCCCAGCTCACTCCGATGTTGGAAACGTGGGGTGAGATGGTTCTGTTGGCGATCGCTGAATTATGACGAGTGACTCTATATTTTACCGAACTGGCGATCGTCATTGAGTGGTTCGGTTTTGAATTTGGACGACCTCGTTGGTCGTTGAAATGAGCGGGAAGAGATTATGGACGTGGAAAAGTCTCCGGGGCATGTGTCGGGTTCCTGTTGGGGGATACCGACGGTTAAGCGTGACTCCTCGTCTGGCGTGTCCTCGAAACAATGCATCGCGGGTTTCAAGGGAGTCATTAATAGCGACGGTTGCACTTCAGCCCCTAATAATTTCCTTTATTACACGGGAGTCCCTTCCACCTCCTATAAAAGGGTGCAGGGTTGCAGCGTTAAAACCCTTATGCGTTTTATCGGAGAAGAAGACTTTTGCTGAAGATTTTTCTGGAGATCTTGCTACCGATCGTCGATCGATTCAATCTTGGGTAAGAAAAACACTCCTTTTCTCCTCTTTTCTTCGAGAATGGCTGGAACATATTCTTCACACGGAGTGGGCACCAGCTCCGTCGCTAGGGCATCGACTGCCCGGGGAGGATCCTCTGCAGATTTCCATCTGGAGATGGACGCCGAGGCTATCCGGGCCAGAATTAACCCTGCGGAAGTCGAGGCGTTGTTCAATGAAGCCGATGTCGCTAGGGAGGCGGCGGTTGAGCGGAGACGCTCGCAGATGGAGAGAGATCTGGCGGTCAGGGCCTACTAGGAGTAGCACAGTGCTTTTGGCCAGGCCTATCTGGCCTTTGCTGAAATTATGGAGAGGTTAGCCGGTCCGTCCCCTAAGTTCAATTATCGGGAGTATTCGATCGCTAATCCTTATCAACCTCCCAAGCGATCGCTATTTCGGGCTGCGCATCGATCTCTATGGTCTCTTGGCCAAATCAGGAGTTCGGCGACCAGGAAGGACCTGGCCGTCTGGAGGACGAAGTTTCATGTCCCTTCAGATGTGCATCTCTTTGCGCCGACCGAGAATGAATGGGCCGATCAGCCTCTGGAGGGCATGGTCGCAGTGAACGAAGCAATCATGGAGGCCGATCTGCGGTCCCCTTTGTCTTTTTCCATCTCCCACTTGCTCGCTGCTTGGAACGTGGCGCCTCTCCAGCTGACGCCGAATGCCTGGCTTCAGATCATTTGCACTCTGACCTTGTTCAGCGGTCACCGACTGTTCCGCCTTCCTTCGCCGTCGGAGATGAACCACCTGTTCAAGCTGACGGCTCCAAAAGGGTCGGTCGGAGGCTATCATATTCAAGTCCGATCCGGTCGGGTGATCCTCGGAGTCCCAAACGAGGTGCGGGGCGACCCGACAAAGTGGTTCTGGGTCGCCGGTGCATGGAAGGCTTCTGCGGGCGACAATTCTACGGGCGAGCTGAAGATCCCCACTAGCTTTCGGGAGAGGAATCCGGGTAAGGGTTCAGACTCTCCCTTTGTTCGGATGTGTTCTGAACTGATCTAATTTGATTTCGTCTTTGTAGGTTTCCATATTCCGGCGATCGATGAGCTACCTTTTGATTTTCTGGTCGTCTGGGGGCGGATACGAAGTTTGCCGGGCGAAGACTTAGACGCTCACCGGATTAACAAGGAGAGTCATTGGTTGTCTGCTCGACTATTCCATTTCCCGAGACATCTCTTGGTATCAGGTATGAGTTTATGTGATCTTCAATTTCTTGGCGATTGTCCTTTTGGAGGAATATGTCTAACTGTGGTTTGGTTGTTCTTCTTTACAGAAGTCCGCTTTCCTCATTTCTTGGAGCCTCCACCGGAGATAGCAATGTTGAACCATGGAATTTTGGGTCATCTCCGCCAGAAGAAGTCATCTCGGGCTCCTCCCCTGGCATTACCTATCATTCCAGAGGTGGAGCCTCGCGTAGAGCCGATCGAGGCTGAGGAGGAAGTTCGGGAGGAGGGGCTTCGGTCGAATCGTAAACGGCAGAGGTTGGGAGAAACTCCAGTTTCTGCCCCTGCCAGTGAGGTTCCGATCGCCGCGCCTCCGATCACTGTTGTTCCTCCGGCGACTGAGCCCGTGCCCTCTGCGACTTTCTTACGGGAGATGGCGATCGCCGATGCTGAGACCCCTCGTGGGAAACCATACTTTGGTCACGACCCCGAGAGGGCTGAGAGGTAGACTTTGCTTGTTGAGTTGAAACTTGTCATTCGCGTAGGAGATGTGCTAAATTTGTTGTTTTGATGCAGGATCCGTAGCACTGACCCAACTTGCCCGCCGATGGTGCTGGATTTCTTAGCGAGCCGATCTCCTCGCCAGCCCTGTGATATCCCGTTATATGTTAACCGGGCTGTTTCCACTTTGCTGAAGGCCTAGACGATGGACTTAGATGCGATCGCTCGCCAGCGATCAGGGAAAACAATGCAGGCTGCTTTCGCCCTTTCTCTCCAGGCGGCGACCATGGCTGCCCAGGCTGTGCAGGAGTTCGAGGGGCGTGCTTCTACTACTCGCCTGCAGGCGGATCTCGAGGCGGCTCGAAAAGAGAATGCCGAGTTCACCGATAGGATTGTGGCAATGGAGAAGGACTCCCTAGAAGCAGCTAAGCGGGCGAATCATGAACTTGAGCTGGCGAGACGGGATGTTGAGCAAGCCCGGGTGACGGTTGACCGTTTTCGGGACCGGATGACAGATGCCGTACGGTCTCAGACGGCCGCTGAGAAGGAGGCCGATCGACTGAAGGTGACTATCGCTCGGCTGACTAGCAAGCTGGCGGAGTCGAGGGAAAAGACGGCTGCAAGGGAGGCCGTGCTCCAGGGTGTGCAACAGGCGATGGCGGAGCTGAAGGGGAAGCAAGAGGCGACCAAGGCCAATCCCTTTCTCAACGTGGAGTTCGTCAGTGAGTTTGCCTATTATATGGCGTACGCTGACTCGCTCTGAGCCACTAAGAAGGGGGGACTGGAGGTCGGCCCTCTAGCCGAAAACTTCAAGGCGTACGCGTTGGAGCACCCTCTTCATCCTGACTTCTCCGTGCCTATCTTGGATCTCGCGGATATCGGTGTAGACCTGAGCTGGTACTCGACCCTGGCGAACCTTATTCGTCCTGATGCTCCGGAGGATGGGGAGGCCGCTCCGGAAGCTGGCGAAGGGTCGCGGGCCGATCTGGAGGTTGAAGGCGAAGGCCAGGCAGGGGCCTGAAGCTCTTCTCTTTTTCTGTTTTAGCTTTTTGCCTTGTAATTTTATAGCTTTCTCTTGTAATACTTAGGCCTTCGGGCGGCCGTGTATGTACTTTTGAAATTCCAAGTAATGAAATGAATGTTTGATTCTTCGATTTATCACTTGAATGATTGCTATTTTTGAGTCTTTTGCTTGACTTTGTACAAATGTGTGAGGAGAGATTGTTGCGTGTGTAGTATGTCTAAGTGAATTGATGAACTCATAAAGATAACTTTTACAGCAAATTTGATCGCTGCACAAGCATCTGATAATTGCCGATCTCCGTATGTGATTGGATAGGGACGATCGTCGTATAGGTAGCTCCGCACTCTTCCCCCTTGTTTTTGTTCACTTAGTGAAAGTAAGGGGGCGAAAATAAATCGTTGAGCGAGCGGTCTTCAAATTTTTCGAATCCTCGAGGAAGGCCGTCCATCTCGGTCTTGAGGAACCGTGCATGATCGTGGAGTTCGATGGACCGATCTTCACGATCCTGTCTTATGCACGAGCGACATTCCGTCTGATGGCTAAGTTCTCACGACTCACTTAATTGGTAGGGTCCTCCGAAGGCTGCGCCTCGCCTCGTATTTAAACGAAGGGCGTGCGGTCTTGGTCTGGAAGATTCCTTGCGTGGGGTATCATTGGATTAATCAACTCCACTTTTGCGGCTTGTTAGCTCTGCTTCCACCTCGGCTGGCCATTAAGATGGCGACCCTCGACGGTGTACGTTGAGACGGGGGGAGGGATGCGTCGCATTGTCCGTGAAGGACCCACCATGTTAAGTGATGCACCTTCGAGGGCGGGCGATCGTGTCCACAGATCTGTTTTGGAGGGACCTCAGACTACGCCGGCCTCATATTTAAACGAAGGGCGAGCGATCGTGGCCCAAAGGGACCTTGCATGGGCATAGAGAATGGTTCCATCGTCCTCCATGATCATGGCGACACTCTTCTACCTCAGACCATCAAGTCACATGACGATCTTCGACGGTATACATTGTGTAAGGGGAGGAGATCGCCTGCCTAGGTTCTTCATGTAGATGACAAATTTTAGAAAGCGAGCGAGTAATCCTCTGATTGATTTTGGAGAGACCCTCGGCTACGCCCGCCTCGTATTTAAATGAAGGGCGAGCGATCAAAGCCCAAAGGAACCTTGCATGGATGGTCTGTCGGTTTCATCGATATTTGCGACCATGGCGGCACTTTTCTACCTCGGACCATCATGTCAGATGACGATCCTTGACGGTATACATTGTGCTGGGGAAGGCGATCGCTGCCTAGGTCCATCACGTTGGTGACGAACTTTGGAGGGCGAGCGAGTGGCCTTTTGTTCAATGAGGTGGGAAATCGGGGAGAGACTTCCGAAGTTCCCTTCTCTTGATTGAAGCATGTAGATATGGTCGCCGAGGTTGATCGAGGGGTCGACTCGTATGAGCTTACCAGCCTGTTAGCATTCGACTCGGACGATCGCGTTGGGAGATTGGTAGGCGCTCCGGCTAAGCCAATAAGTTGTCCAACTTGCCCTCCTCGAACAATCTCTAGAGTTGTCTGAGGAGGTCGTGGCATTGGTTGGTGCTGTGGCCGGGACTCTTATGGCAGGCACAATATTGATTGTGGTCCAGATGACCGTGGTCCCTTATTGCCTTTGGCTTGTTCAGCGGTTCGCGCCCCTTGATGGCGTAAAAAATGTGGGCCGGAGTTCGGTTGAACGTATGGAGGAGATGGGCTTCCATATCCTCGAAGGCCTTGTGGTCGCCGGGTGACTTGGCGACCGTATTTTTGGTTTTGGCGATCGCCGTCTTTCAGACAGGAGGAGGCATTTCCTTGCCTAGGCGGAGGGTGAGTAGCCTTTGCTTGGCCAGAAAGTTGGCATCTTTAACGCGGAAGATCACGTAGGTTGGGGGAATGTCCTTCGTCAGATGTCTAAACATGGCTGAGTGACCGTAGAATCCCCCCAGGATCGAGTAGAGAGCGAGCTCGTCGCTGATGGGCTCGCCAGTGAGGAAGATTTCGTCCACTCGGTCGATGTAATCTGCGTTGGATTCGTCTTCCCCCTGCCTGATTTTCATCATGCGGTGGGGGCCATCTGGTCTAGCGATCTTGGCGGCGAAGTATGATGTGAAGTCACTCGCCAGTTTCTCAAAGGAGATGATCGACCGCGGTGGTAGTGAGATGTACCATTTGTGGGCCAACTCGCCCAATGTTAACGGGAAGATTCGGCATTTGGTTGCATATGATGCCCCACACCCGGTCATGTAGATCCGGAACTTGCTTAGGTGGGTTTCGGGGTCCGATCTCCCTTCATATAGAGGTGTTTTGGGAGGAGCGACCCTTGGTTGCACGGGGGCGAGCTCGATATGGACCGCAAGTGGCTCGATCGGTCCGATGATCTTTCTTCTGGTGCTTGCCCCAGTGTCCAAGAGTGCTTTCATCTCATTGAGCTGGCATTGCATAGCGGCCATCGCCGTAGCCTGGGTTCTTGCGGCTAGGCGCTCGGAGTGGGAGCCGAGGCGATCAAGTACTGACCCCCTGGCGTTCGGAATGGGAGCCAAATGGTTGACGTGTGTTCGGCTGGGAGTTGGGTATGTCGAACTCTTGGTGACGGACTCAGATTCCGCCGTTTCGTGGTTGGGGCCAGAATGCCCCGGTCGCCATGATGGGTCGCTTCCCAAGTGACTGAATACGGAACCGTCCGGCCTGGCGAGAGCCTTTCCTTGCGAATCGGGGCTTTATGACGATCCCTCGCCCAGTAGCCCTTTCAAATTCCATTTGCCCACGCGGCGGATGGCCGAGGGAGTTATAGCGGGCACCGCGCATGCTCTCCGTCGCTCCTTTCGGATGGCCATAGCCTCCTCGATCTGTTCTGCGGTTTGGAACTGGTCGAGTGAGAGGCTGGGGCCACCCCTCAGGTGCGGGATCGAGAGTCTCGTGTTGCCGCGGCTTTCCTCTGGTGTTGGCTGGGGCTCGGATTGAGCCGGGATATGGTGTCCGGCGGTTCGGAGAGTGGCTCTCTTCGATGTAGTGGCGGACGTCATGATTCTGAAGGCTTTCTTTGAAGCGCAGTGAGTGTCACTTCAAGTATATTCCCCGAGAATAGTGAGTGTTCTTCGGGACGGTAGGAATAAAATAAAGGTTAAGATGCCCTCCTTCTTAGCGCCAATTGTTGCTACCCAAAATATTATCTGAAGATAGATATTGCTGGAGTGGAAGGATAGCAAACAAAGTGTGAGAACACTTCCGTAGAGAAAATAAATAACACAAGATTTGCCGGGGTTGTTAGTCCCGGGCTTGAATGCTCTCGCGAGATGTTATTAATACAAATATTCTGGGATACAAGTATTAATGTTAGAATACTATTACAATGAGTGTAACGATTCTAATTATCTTAGATAGTGAGCGTGTAGATTGCCGTAAGAACCAGATGTGATGCTCTGTGGGTTCTTGTAACAACGTAGATGAGCTGTGACAGCCGTGAGAAATCGATAGTCTCTCACGGCGTGTAGTAGCTGTATGTTGGAGTTCCTAGGCTTATGAGTCTTGTTGAATCTGTTCTGCAGGGAGTTCTTGCCTCTGCCGACCGTCTTCTGGGTGGGAGGTGCTGAGAGAGAAGTCCCGAGGTAGATCCAAGAGAGAAAACCGAGAGCCTGAAGGAATGTATGCGTTTGTATGTATTTCCGTGAATGGAGTTGGAACCTTTTTCCAGTTGCTGTAAGTTCTCTATTTATAGGACTGGGCGACGCTGGGTGATCGCCACTGCTGTATTATAATAAGCGGACGATCGTCTTTTAGCACATGGGCTGGTCCCCTTAAAGTCCGCAGGAGTTGGTGGCAGCCAGCTGTGCGGTCTAATGAGAAGTCTGCACGCGTCTGAGTCGCTGTCACGGGCGGTCCCACCTTGTACCTTTCGGCGGGTTTGTCGGTAGGTGAACAGGTGGTGACAGGCTGTGGTCAATGATCCGGGTTATGCGGCGCCTTTCGTGGATCTGCACATGGGCACTTGTATTGAGATCCAGTCTTCGTGGTCTTCGACGGACGAAGGCCTCTGTTCGTGGCACTGGACGGTCGTCTTGGGTCGGGCATCAGAGGCGGTCGCTGGATGCCAAAGGCGATCGCCTTGAGAGTCGATCGATAGATACTCGAAGGTGGGCTGTTATCTCCGCTTAGGCGCGTTCGCCATAGCATGATTGGTTGTGTGTAATATCCGACGGAAATTCTTACTTACTGTTGTATTATTCGGATAATTCAATACTGTTGTAGTCTTGTTGCATTTATGTAATGTTTATTGATGTTGGAATATATCATAAATAGACATAATAATAATGATCACTCGCACTATGATTGAATTCTCAACGTTGTATAGATAAGTACATTTTTGAGCTATTAAACCTGAGCCTAACGTACGCTAATCCTTAGGCATAACGTACGTTATTTTAAGGCCTTTACATACGTAAAGAGGCACCTGTTACATACGTAACCAGTATAATCATATCCGATCTCAACTTTCGGCGTGTGGGGCCGGACGGGATTCGAATATCTGATCTTTTGGAGGCAACCTAGTTGACCTACATTACGTACGTAATGCATCAAGCGGTAACGTACGTAATGATGTTCGTATTTCAGTCCAGCAGCCTCTGGACTTAGCTTACGTACGTAACACTTTTTGCGTAGCGTACGTAAAGCTGTTAACATACGTTATCCTCTTGTGATAACGTACGTAACGAACTGTGCTGTTATAAAAAGATAGCTTGTGTCTTTCATTTTGCACGTCCAACCTCTAATTTTTCACTCATATAATCATCGCCTTTCATCCCTATATCAAAATTACCTTCTTCCAACTTGTGTTTGAGCTTTACATTTTGATTTTGGAGCTTGTTGATTGGGAGTTGGAGTTATTCTTGAAGCTTAGATTGTGTTCCTGTGGTTTTGGTGTATTGTTCTTCAATTCCGAAGGTATGTTATACGATTTAACCCTATAATCTCGTAATTATAATGATAGTGATTAAGTATACTCCACCTAGTGATGAATTAATCAAGCTAAACATGTTTATAGTTAAGCTTCCAACAAACTTAATGATGAATATGATGATTAGGGGATTTGTAATGATAAGTTCTTGGTGTTTTGAATAATGATGATCATGTTTAGTGAAACCACACTCTCCTTACTAGACTAATAACACCATTGGAATAATAATAGTCCTTGTTTCATTGTAATGTAAATAACTTGTTGGAATAATTACCATAAAATGTTTTAAGAAACCCTTGTTGATCATTAAAAGAATGAAATGACCTTCTTGAACCTAAGCTAAGTGAATTCAGAGGAATAATATTCGAATCTCCAAGTTAATTAAAAGATTATAAGGATGGTGTTAAACTTGAGGTAGTCTTCATGATCATAATATGGATTTGTAACTAGTTAATTCAACATAAGTAATTGTTTGAAGTGCAGATTTTACTTTGAGATGTTCTTGATAAGTTTAAATGATAGGAGATTATTGTTTAACACATTATGGAACGATTCTTAATCCAACAAAAATTTGGTAATATCATGTAATCAATCGTAAGAAGAGAATGGTAATGAATAAGGTTCTTGGAGTAACACTTCAATATCTTAAAGTTGAACTACTCAAATGGGAATTAGGATGTTGTCTCGTTAAAATTTGGTATAGATGATCATATGAACGTATCATTGAGTAAAATATAATTCATTCAAGATTGATTGTTCGAGTAACCGATTTTGAATTGAGGGCCGTTCGTTCGTTTAAGAAGGAAGGACTATTCTCGCCTCCGTATTGAGGCAAGTTATCTTGCTTGGTAATGATGTGTGGATTCTTATGATGATTATGCATTTCGTGTATATGAAACACTTATAAACTTAAATCTTGTGATTTGAGGTTGTTCTTAACGATGTCCCGTTTTCATCGTGGGATTGTATTCCCAAGTTCGTCACTTTCGAACCCTTGATATCGTTGATCTTATTGTCATTTCGGTGAGTCCTCGATCTTTAATCGGATTTGTGAATTATTGAATTCGTTGTCATGTTGCATCGTGACATATCCGGAGTCATATCTACGTTCCGATTGGATATTGTGTAGGATTTTTAGCCGGGCACATATATAGTCATGCGTGAATATTTTCCGTGAAAGGCTATGCACACGAGACGTAGTTCGTTGAGGCTAATTAGGTACATTGTCCCGCGTATATCCTGGATTCCGTATACGGGGTGGACATGTGCACTGACACATATTCGGATCGGGCGTACTGTGATGTCCATCTTGAGTCGTACTATCTTAGTCGTTCATAGTCCATTCTTATATTTGGATGTGTTTGATGTTTTGTGACTAAGCGTTCATACGCCCGAGGGGTATGTTCGTTAGTCGGGTTGTTATCCTTGAAATCTTATATATGTGAATTGTATAATATCTTGAGAATCATTTATCATGTATATCTGACCCTGTGTTGGGCAAAATACTTGTGTTGTATTTTAGGTCGAGGAAAGGGCAAGGCACGGGAAGATCAGGGTGATGACGAATGGTTCGAAGGATACTAGTTCGGGGGCCCCAAGTCTTTTGAGTCCGTTCATGTTCGTACCGTGTAATGTTATCTTTCCGCTTTATTTAAATATGAACAAATGTATTGTTATTTAAGGTATATTCCATCTCCATATGGATTATACTTATGTTTTGGATCCGGTGTATAATAAGGCCATAGGCCATACTGTTGTAAACTCCAAATCGGAGTAAGTACTATGTTTTGTGGTTCGGTATCACATGTATTTTGTATTTAATATGTACTTTGGATATCGCCTGGTGGGTCCCAGTGTGGGGTCCACGGAACTGTAATAGCCGCCTTATTGGGGTGTTACATTGTGGACTCGATCGGTCGGCATTGTAGTCGATCGCCTGTCGAGGTGAATAAATCTCGGCACAACATTATTCCTACTGTCTCTTTTGATATGGTTGTTTTCCAAATTGTAAACTTATAGATTGTACTCGCGAGTACTTAGGCTTTTCCTTTCGGATTGTGATTGGTCTTCGTTGAAGTTATTATATTTGTCGGTTGATGTTTATTATGCCGGTTGTACCAGATGTGTTGTTTTATGTTCTTATTGTTAACAATTATTTCCTTGCTAATCGAGATGGTTAGTCGAGTGGTGTTTTTTTGTTTTAGCCTGGTGGGTCCCATGTAGTGATCTACAGCGCTGTAATACACCTCGAATATCTCGGGGGTGTTACACATATCAGGACATAGCGTGCGCTAAACTGGAACAGTATAAATTGGACAGTCTAGTTCAGTTCGTCATTTTTTCACTTCTCACTTCGTTTTTGGGCGATTCCGGGTGATTTTGAGAGATCTCTTCGAGCTGCACTCACCTATCATCATCTTCAAGCTTCTGAGTTGGATTAATCACCATTTCATCCTCTCCAACACATCAAATCAAGGTAAACAATTCTTGAATCTATAATTTCGGATTTTGAGTATTTTCCTTCCGATCTGTTCGTGTAAGCTTGCTATTATGTTGGATTATGTTAGATATAGATTATGTACCTTGGATACATGTATTCCTACGGATTTATTGGTGTATTTTTCTGATTTGATGAATATTTGGGGAATTATTCAAGAACCCTTGATGTTTGACTTTGGTTATTTTTGGGGGTTTCCGATTATAGTTGTCGTAACCTGGAGTTGTGGTTTCCTATTGGATTATTGATATCAATGAAGGTGTTTTGTTGGTTTGAACTACTCATTTTGGGATTGGTTTTGATCAAGGGATGAATGTTTACAACATAATCGTTAGAATGCTTCAATGAGTTTGGATATTATTGTATCGACCTTTGAGTTGGTCGTGATTCATGCTTGATACGTGTATTGAGCGTTTATTGGTAATTATGTGATTCAAGGTTGTTTGAGCGATTGACATCTCATTTTAGGACGTTTGTTCGAGGAAGGACATTCTTCACTGGTGTTGTGTAAGTTAATTTTTACTCGGTTAAAAGGATACTCATTCTTTTCGTTGTTGTTCATTCATATTCATAATTCATTCATATCGTATTAATCGTATTGACACTTGTAATTGTCAAATAATCATTTCATTCATGAGGAACGACGGTTCCAATCATTTCAATGAGCTATCATTTATTTCATTATTATATCATCCCGGTGAGTCATTCTTGACCTTTGTCGTCATGTTATTCATTAATACTCTTTGGTCACTTTTGTTCTTGTGGCTTTCTGGGTTTATATTGCGTGGCCGGGTGGGGATGTGTGGAATTTTTAGTCGGGCACATGATAGTCAAGTGATCGGGATCACCGACAGAATGGATTGTGCACACGGTAACTGTTAGGAGTATGCCCTCGAATGCCACTCAGAGGTTGTTGAGTGAGGGCATTGTACTTGAAATTATGTAAACCATTTATATAAGGCAAATGAATGTTTCTTTATTTACTGGTAGTTACTGGAATTCTTAACTCGTAAATAAATATATAGAAACTAGTCCATGTATTTGAGAGCAAAACGTTCCACTCCTCATTGGATAAGGGGGACGACACTGGAAAGGTTATAGCTCAAATACTTAATCGTTCGCAAGTCGATGAAACTTGACTGGGCGTTAAGTTTATATGAAGACTTGTATGACGTGTTCTTTGACATGGAGAGTGCCTGTCGAACACTAATGGTTAGTGGGAGCACACGTTATAGGTATGCTAATTGGATTAGTATACTCGAACCGACTCACCCTCGATTCGTCACACGGATTTCACTCCGGGACAGTCAATGACGGAATCGAAAGGTTGTGATAGGTATTCGTGAACCTTCGACTTGAGGATTTAGTAGGGATGTGCTTGGGACGTTAAGATTTTCATTAGAGTAGTTCGACCCTGTAAACCGGAAGGCGGGGGTCAACCTCAACCTGCATCTTGACGGGCAAGTACCAGGTCCTACTGAATACCAAGATAGAATTCTTTCTCCCGTTAGTGAGCGGGTTATATGTCCTATGCGGTTATTAGCAGATGAGATCATAAGTCTTTGGCCAAAGCATTGGAGTTAGCTGTATTAGATACACGAGAGCTCGATGATCTCGGTTTGCATTAACGCATGCATAGCGTCAAGTACAGATGTGGTTTGACTGACCGTGACCCCATAACTTGATCGGGACATTTGAAAGAAGGGTTTATACGTTTACTGGTATTTACGACAGAATTGTTCTTGAATAATCCCAATCATTCGTTCTCAGTCGGGGTACAGTGTAGGCCACCAGGCTGGCTAGGTGGTGCTACTACTCTTTGGTTCCTCCCATTGCTGACTGATACGGACCTACCGAGTCGCGCATTAGGATTGACGACGGAATGAATCGAGCTTAATCTCTCATTATAAATATTAGATATTGGATATCTAATTTTGGAACATTGGATGTTTAAATCGATTTATTGGATAAATTGATTTACAGCCAAATGAATTAAATATATTACTCGGTGATTAATTTAATTCATGAATATAATTATTTCTTGGAGAAATTAATTATATTATTATGTATTTGATATGATTAATTAATTGGATTAATTAATCAATATAAATACATCGGAACGGAATCGGAGTTTATCTGTTTGGACTCAAGGGAGTCCGAAACGGACCGAACTCGCCCGGCTCCTTCTAGATGGCCAACCCTCTTTCCTTCCCTTTTACTTGGTCATAGTCTCCACATGTTGGTGGAAGATTATGTTTTGTCAAGGGGACAAAATATCACCTTAGGTTATTTTGTCAAAAGGTGATTGACATGAGGGGATTTGATGGATAATATATAGACAAGACCACATCTCTTTGCCTACCACAAGAGAACTCACGTTTTTTGTAAGTAGAAGGAGAGAGGAAAAGTTTTTTCCAAGGCTTCATACTATTCATCATCATCTTCACAACATTCATAAGTTTTTCTTGGAGAAAAATATTTGTGAGATAGAGAGATACTAGATTAAACACTTAGAGTGTTGTAATCTTGAGTTGTATAGCTTCTATAACCTTGTTCTAGCCGTATCCTTGGAGGATAACGAGGTTTAGTCATTCCGGTCATTTTTCCGGCGCGTGGCAAGTAGAGACGCGGTGCTTTCGGCGTTGGATCGTTCAAGAGCTTGGAGCGGATTGGACTCGTAGAGATCAAACTAAAGCTTGGGGAATAGCTCAAGAGAAGGTTACCATTTAATCAACAGACTTCGAGGGTTAGTTTCTTACGACTCTTGCTTTTCATTTATATATTCGTATATACGTAGCTCGATCGATCCTCGTAGGGATTCAGATCGAATTAATTTTCATTTTACCGCTTCCGCTGGGCCTTCATTTTAGGCACCGAATCCCAACAGTGGTATCGGAGAGTAGGTCTTGCGATCGTATATACGATATTGGCATTTGGAATGCTCGATTAGATGGTGAATGATTTGGAATTATTTTAGTCATAATCGTGGTACATGTTTTACGTTCGTTATAGTTATATTTTTCGTAAGTTTATGTCTAAATATAAATCTTAAATTTCTGGGAAATATGATTTATATTAAAGATATGAATGTTGAAAAATATTTATATTGGATATCCGGTCGAAAATCGAGCTCCGAATCGTCGTCGGACGACTTTTCGGACAAAGGACAGGTAGCTGCAAGGGTGACTCGGCCGTGTCTGGTGACACGGGCCGTGTCCGGCAGCTGCCAAAGCATCGTCAGCGGACCGACCGTGTCGGGCGACATGGGCCGTGGTTCCGCCGCCTTCGGAGTGACTCGACCGTGTCGTGTGACACGGCCGAGTCCGCAGAAGGTCTAGACACCGCCGCACGCCCCGATCGTGCCATTCGGCACGGGCCGTGTCCGGCCGGCAGTGACTCGGCCAGGCAGGCCAATTTTTCACCCGGATCGATTTTTTCGTGTATTCTTGAAAATTAATCTCCCGCATGTTAAATTCGATTTAATATGATTAAAATGATTTATGGTATTTCATTTTATAAGGGAAATTTGATTAATTGGAATATTTATGGTCGACCGAATTATTTTGAACGTTATCATATTACCGATTGTGTGAATCGATTGGATCGGTTCGTATTTTTGATTGGATCAATGTATCTCTACGCTTTGCATTTATATAGTATTTATTGGATGAATGCTTTTGATGTGGATGTGGTTCGTGGACTTAGTTTTGAATCATTCGTTTTATTCGATTGGGTTGTAAAGGCCGTTTTGAGCCTATTTATGTAATATCCGGATTTATTACGGTGTATTTCATCTGTATTCAAACCCCTGTATTATTCGGATTTGTGGTTTTGATTATTGGAGTATGATATTTCTTGCATTGATATCTTTGTACATAAGTATAACAACATGCAAAATTTCTCATGCAAACTCGTGATAGCGCACGCTAAGAATGTAGCTTAACGCGCGCTATCGAGCTACTACTAGTGCACGCTATGTATGTAGGAGTTGCGTGCGCTAAGCACTCAATTATTGAACTGGACGGCTAGCACATGCGCCAGCCGGGACATGGGTCCGGATAAGATTCCCGCGGACGAACATGGACAGTTTTGAAGTCAACTCTTATTAGCGCGCGCTAAGGAATGCTTAGTAGCGTGCGCTAATTAGCTATAGTGCAGAATATTATAAATGAGACAACAACCCGTTTTGGCTTACATTTCATTCGTCCATTCTTCATTCTTGAGAGGCCAGAGAGCTATAATAATCCTTCTACACACTTAGAACACATCTTATCGATCCTTGAATATTGGTTATCACTTGTGAGTGATCATTGAAGTGGAGTAGCACCTTGGAGTGGCATACAACCAACCGGAGTCGGATTCTACCTTACGGTTCAGTGATTTTCGTCCTATTAAGGTATGTTCAACCTATCTCCAGACTTAGAGTTGGATTCTAAAGAATTGGATGATCATGCTATCGAGATATTGATTTTCATTAGTGAATTATCCAAAGTACATCATGTTTGGAATATTGAGATGAATAGGCCTTAAGTACCTTGATTATGAGCATCATGATTCGAATCATATTACAATGAACAAGTAGAGGAAGCTTTTTTCATTGGTAATCCAAATCTAGTAGATGACTTCATAGCAATCATGGACTTGACTTTAACATCATTATTGTTAGATGAATCTAAGGGATTGATCATGGAAGGATTTATCTAGTATAGATGAAATGTTAAACAACTACAGTATGATAATTTTGATTGATATAAAGGTGTCGATATCAACCGTTAAGCCTTTCGAATTGTCGTATGAAGATTTGTAGTCGAAATGGAATATGGTTTTATAATAGTATATATATTCTTGAATCCGAAGTTGTTGTTATCCGTAAGATCATTCATAATCGTATGAACATGATATTCATGGAGGTAACATGAATTATCACGGAAGATTTCATTATTTTAATCATGATGAGAACAGTCTTACGGTAGTGAACTGCCATGCACAGTTAGCGCACGCTAAGTTATCTAAATTAACGTGCGCTATCGAGCATCGGTTAGCGTACGCTACGTTTGGTACGTAACGTACGCTAGGCCATCAGATGAGTCAGACAGGTGATCAGTGAAGTACTGACCATGCATAGTTAGCGTACGCTATGCTTTGTTGTTTGCGTGTGCTATCGAGCAGACTTAACGCACGCTACACAGAGTACTTAGCGTGTACTAAGAAGTTCAGGCAGATTACATATTATGAGCTTTTGGACGTAAATCGAATTGTTAGACATTCGTACGATGTGAGATAAATCCTATGTTATTTCTTTTGTTAAGGTTTGAGCTTGTTACGTGATTGATTGAGGGGGGACGACCTTCGAGTGTTCGTTTTCGTGGAAGTATTGTTCTTGTCTTCGAATCGAGGCAAGTACCTTATTTGTTTTATGTATTGATGTTATACATATTATCGTGCATGTATGTCGTTGTTATATGTCCACCTCGTGTTGGTCCGACGGGATCATCGGGGGGATCTATGCTAGCGTGCGCTGGATCATCAGACGGGTTTTTCCACCACGGGTTGGTCTGACGGGATCATCGTGGGTTCTAGGCAGTGAACGCTGGATCGTCGGAATTACCATGTGTATGTTGTGTGTCATGTTGTGATTATCAGTTGTGTATATTATGTATGAGTTTCTCGCAGGAGAAGACTCGTTTGACATTTTATCGTTTACGTTATTATTATTCTGCGTGTGACGTTGAATAATATGTTGTGGTACTTGTACTAGCATCGTTGTCCTAACCCCTTCGGGGTGAACATTTTGTTTATGTTCAGGATCCAGGAGAGCGGGGAAACAACCACTGGAGCTGCATGACGATAAGGGTGCAAAGTGATGTTTCGGCCGGGTTCATTTATGTGTTGTTTATTGGTTATTTTAATAAGTACTCGAGTACGAAGTCATTTATGAGGAATTTGAATTTGGTGATGTATTATTAAGTTTCTGTTGAACAATTGTATTTTCAGTACTTGGTCAGAACTGTTGTATCTTAATTCCGTTATTTCCATTCGTTAGTACCTTTTAATGTCTGTTCAATTCTTCAGTCTTGTAAATCCTTATGTAAAGGATTTATGGCGCTGTAATATTCCTGAATATATCGGGGGTGTTACAGAATTTGGTATCGGAGATAAGATTATGGATATCTTGGCCATTGGGTTAAAATAGGGTCATTTACGTCTTTTGATGTAACCGCCGTGAATGACATCACCGCACCGCCACGTCTTCATGCAATGGTGGTTGTAAGTTCCTAAACTCTATCTCGTTCTTTACATGTTGTGTCTCTTTATACTCGAATATTAGAATGATGTTGTTTCCTGTATATTGAGTATTTATGCTTACAGTATGTTGAGAGGGGGACGTGGACGTGGTCGCGTTCGTGGACGCGGACGAAGAAATGCTGAAAGGGAAGCGTCGCCTTCTAATCAAAGCGCCATAGCTCAAAGTAGCCACAACAATCTACTAATAACGAACCGTAACTCGTCATTGCAGAGATCCTTCGTCAAGTGGTGAACCAGATGACTCAGTTCGCCCAAGTCGTGGACCGAATGCAAGTGGCGGTGGGACTACAACAGGGAGAAGGACAGCAAGGGATCCCGGACATGGGAAATCGAGGTGACCGGTGGCTGCAAGAGGTGGCGAAAATGCAACCACCCAAATTCGACGGTATTTATGAGACTCCCACCTGGGACCATTGGTTGAAGGAACTAGAGAAAATATTTGTCGGAATTAACTGCCCAGGCGACCGGAGAGCATCTATCGCTCAATATTTTCTGATAGGGGAAGCGTCCGAATGGTGGGAAGCCATCCGGCCTGTAGATCATGATGCTGATTGGACAGAGTTTAAATTGATGATGGAAGCTCACTACTGCCCTCGTCCTATGAGGGAAGCCAAAGTTCGGGAGTTTTTCTCCGCTCAGCCTTCAGATGTGCCAGTATCCCAGGCAATTAAGACGTTTAACCAGCAGCTGGCATTTGTTCGACATCTGGTCAGAACAGATGAAAATATGATGATCCATTTCGATATGAGGATGAAACCAGAAATCCAGAGGTACATGTCCGGTTTTGAATGTACCACACTCCGTCAATACCAGGATAAGGCGTTGGCGTATGAGATCAAGGAAGCAGCTATGGAGAAATTTTCGGAATCCAAGAAACAGAAAGTCTCTGGTACTTTTACAGAGCACAAGAACAGCGGGCCCCGTAAGGCCCAGTCATCCTTTCACTCTTTCAAGAAACCTCCGAACCCAGTTAGGAGCGGAAAGAACTTCAGAGCGACATCAACTATTACTGATGTTAACAGGAAATGCTTTAACTGTGCCCAGACGGGGCACTATCGACGGAATTGCCCCCTACCTGCCGTGACTTGTTTTGATTGTGGTCGAGAGGGACATCGTGCGGTGTTCTGTGAAGAGGCTGCAAAGTCTTTTAGAGCCCGTACACCCCAGCCAGTCCAGAAGGAAGCCAGTATCCAACAGACGCAGCAAAGTGTTCAGATGCCTCAGAATTTTGGCCGCGGACGAGGCAGAGGACAATGGGACCGAAAGGGGACATCGAGTGCCGGATCTGTTCCCCCACGTTTGTACGAGATGAGGAGGACAGACGATCAGGATGCTGCTGTCGCATCAGGTACTGTCCAGATCCTTTCCCAGCCAGTTAGCGTTTTATTCGATACAGGAGCTACGCATTCTTTTATATCTTTGTCTTGTGTAAATCGTTTGAATATTTCCGATTTTCATACTTGTGAACCTTATGTTGTTGGTTTACCGAGTGGAGAGAGGATTGTCGGGAACTTAGAAACTAGAAATTTCCCTGTATCATTTGGAGGCAGAGAGTGGCTCTCAAATTTGATTATAATAGAAATGCAAGGAGACGACCTAATACTCGGAGACGATCGGCTTAATCGATACGGAGCAATTGTAAACTACCGAAGGAGGAATATCTCACGATCACGACGATGGTTCCGAAATATTGTTCGAAGGGTGGAAACTAGGAAGCTCAGGAAAATTGATCAAGGCGATGAAAGCTGTCAAATTGTTGAAACAGGGCTGTATCGGATACTGGTGCTATGCAATGAAGAAAGAAGACGAAATTGTGGAACTTTCATCCATTCATGTTGTGAACGAATTTCCAGATGTATTTCCTGACGAGTTACCTGGACTACCTCCACGAAGGGATGTAGAATTTACCATTGAGCTGGAACCCGGAGCTACACCAATTTCTAAGGCGCCGTATCGTATGGCACCTACTGAGATGTACGAACTGAAAAATCAGCTGGAGGAGTTACTGGACAAGGACTATATTCAGCCAAGCGTTTCGCCCTGGGGAGCGCCAGTTCTTTTTGTCCGAAAGAAGGATGGATAGCTTCGACTGTGTA
Organism: Orobanche coerulescens; assembly: GCA_033398695.1. Taxonomy (NCBI): domain Eukaryota; kingdom Viridiplantae; phylum Streptophyta; class Magnoliopsida; order Lamiales; family Orobanchaceae; genus Orobanche; species Orobanche coerulescens. The sequence goes on along the minus strand of CM065810.1, from coordinate 79,822,088 downwards.
TTGACTATCGAGAGATGAATAAGGTGACGATTAAGAATAAATATCCATTGCCACGGATTGATGATTTATTTGACCAGTTGCAAGGGGCAACAGTATTTTCTAAGATCGATTTGAGATGAGGATACCATCAGCTGAGGATTAAGGAATCAGATGTTCCAAAATCAGCATTCAGAACTCGCTACGGACATTATGAGTTTGTAGTGATGCCGTTTGGTCTCACTAGCGCACCTGCTGTATTCATGCAATTGATGAACCGAGTGTTCATCGAATATTTGGATAAATTTGTGGTCGTGTTCATTGATGACATTCTAGTGTATTCTAAGAGCCCGGAAGAGCATGCTCAGCATTTGTGGATTGTATTGGAACTTTTGAGAAGCGAGCAATTGTACGCCAAACTCTCTAAGTGTGAATTTTGGCTGAAGGAAGTAATGTTCCTCGACCATGTGGTATCAGCTAAAGGAGTCCGAGTAGACCCTCAGAAAATCGAAGCAATTATGGATTGGAAACCTCCAAAGAACGTGAAAGAAGTCCGAAGCTTCTTAGGACTTGCTGGGTATTATCGTCGATTCGTGGAAGGGTTTTCTAAAATTTCCCGCCCACTTACTCGACTCCTGCAGAAAACTCAAAAGTTTGAGTGGAATGAGTCGTGTCAGACTAGTTTTGATGAGTTAAAGAAGAGATTGACGATGGCACCGATTCTATCACTTCTACAGGGAACTGGAGAATTTATAGTTTACAGTGATGCTTCGAACCAAGGACTCGGGTGCGTATTGATGCAGAATGATAAGGTGATTGCTTATGCATCGCGACAGCTGAAACCTTATGAAGTGAATTACCCAACACATGATTTGGAGCTAGCAGCAGTAGTTTTTGCTTCGTAGATCTGGAGGCATTATCTGTACGGGACTCACTGTCAGATCTTTACGGATCACAAGAGTCTCAAATACATCTTCAGTCAGAAAGAATTGAACATGCGGCAAAGAAGATGGTTAGAACTTATTAAGGACTATGACTTGGAGATTTTGTATCATCCAGGCAAAGCGAATGTAGTGGCCAATGCACTCAGCCGCAAGCCTGTTTCTATTCGATGCCGGAGACGCCGACCTCCCAACTTAGCCTTCAACGCGAGATGATTCGAGAAGGAATTGAAGTGTGGTTACAAAGAGTCCAAGGACAATCAGCGTGATGGAGATAACTTCATCATTAACCGAAGAAATCAAATCTAGACAGCGTATAATCCTCGATGATTCGGTTACGTGATGAAGTGATCAAGGGAAAGGCCCCGGATTCATAATTCATGATGATGGAGTTTTGAGATTTCGTAACCGACTCTGCGTTCCCGATGTCGATGTTCAAATAGACAATTATGACGGAAGCTCACGTCGCCCTATTCTATCCACCCGTGCACCAAGAAGATGTATAAGGACTTGAAGCAGAATTTCTGGTGGAGCAACATGAAGAATGATGTAGCGGACTATGTTTCGAAATGCTTGACTTGTCAGCAGGTTAAGATCGAGCATCAACGGCCTGCCGGAATGTTGAAGCCACTCCCGATTCCTGAATGGAAGTGGGAGGACATATCGATGGACTTTATCACTAGTATGCCGAGAACCAGGACAGGAATGAACATGATTTGGGTGATAGTTGATCGTTTAACCAAATCAGCTCATTTTCTAGGCATTAAGGACACGTGGGGACCAGAGAGGTTGGCACGAGTATTTATTTCGGAGATAGTTCGATTGCATGGTACGCCGAAAACCATTGTTTCTGATCGAGACGGCCGTTTTGTGTCTCACTTTTGGAAAGCAGTTCATAAGGCCTTGGGGACCGAATTGAACTTCAGTACAGCTTATCACCCGCAGACTGACGGACAATCCGAGAGAACCATTCAAACGGTGGAAGATATGCTGAGGTCCTGTGCCTTAGATTGGTCAACTGATTGGGAAGTTCATCTACCGTTGATTGAATTTACCTACAACAATAGTTGGCATGCTTCCATTAAGATGGCACCGTTTGAGGCATTATACGGGAGGAGATGTAGATCTCCCCTATGTTGGGATGATTCATCAGACTTAATCGGGATAGAACCAGAGTTGATCGTGCAGACTCGAGAAAAGATAGCCTTGATTCGTGAAAGGCTTTTGACCGCCCAGAGTCGCCAGAAATCTTACGCAGACGTACGCCGTCGCCCTTTGGAGTTCAGTATGGGAGACCACGTACTTTTAAAAGTTTCTCCTACTCGAGGAATTTTTCGTTTTGGAAGGAGGGGGAAGCTGAGTCCGAGATATATCGGACCATTTGAGATCCTTGAGAGAGTTGGGGAGTTGGCATACAGATTGGCATTGCCGCCGTCATTGTGCCATGTTCATAACGTGTTCCACGTATCCCAGTTACGGAAGTATATATCAGATCCCAATCATATCATTGATTTCGGCGAGATCGAAGTCGTGCAGGATGGGACATTTGAAGAAAGACCGGTCAAGATACTCGAGAGTCGAGTTAAGCAGTTGAGGAACAAACCAATCATTTTGGTCAAAGTTCAATGGTCACGTCACGGAGTGGAAGAAGCCACATGGGAAACGGAAGCTGATATGAAGTCCAGATATCCCGAGTTATTTTCGTCTTGAGTTTCGGGACGAAACTCCTTTTTAGTAGGAGAGTATGTAATATCCGGATTTATTACGGTGTATTTCATCTGTATTCAAACCCCTGTATTATTCGGATTTGTGGTTTTGATTATTGGAGTATGATATTTCTTGCATTGATATCTTTGTACATAAGTATAACAACATGCAAAATTTCTCATGCAAACTCGTGATAGCGCACGCTAAGAATGTAGCTTAACGCGCGCTATCGAGCTACTACTAGCGCACGCTATGTATGTAGGAGTTGCGTGCGCTAAGCACTCAATTATTGAACTAGACGGCTAGCACATGCGCCAGCCGGGACATGGGTCCGGATAAGATTCCCGCGGACGAACATGGACAGTTTTGAAGTCAACTCTTATTAGCGCGCTAAGGAATGCTTAGTAGCGTGCGCTAATTAGCTATAGTGCAGAATATTATAAATGAGACAACAACCGGTTTTGGCTTACATTTCATTAGTCCATTCTTCATTCTTGAGAGGCTAGAGAGCTATAATAATCCTTCTACACACTTAGAACACATCTTATCGATCCTTGAATATTGGTTATCACTTGTGAGTGATCATTGAAGTGGAGTAGCACCTTGGAGTGGCATACAACCAACCAGAGTCGGATTCTACCTTACGGTTCAGTGATTTTCGTCCTATTAAGGTACGTTCAACCTATCTCCAGACTTAGAGTTGGATTCTAAAGAATTGGATGATCATGCTATCGAGATATTGATTTTCATTAGTGAATTATCCAAAGTACATCATGTTTGGAATATTGAGATGAATAGGCCTTAAGTACCTTGATTATGAGCATCATGATTCGAATCATATTACAATGAACAAGTAGAGGAAGCTTTTTTCATTGGTAATCCAAATCTAGTAGATGACTTCATAGCAATCATGGACTTGACTTTAACATCATTATTGTTAGATGAATCTAAGGGATTGATCATGGAAGGATTTATCTAGTATAGATGAAATGTTAAACAACTACAGTATGATAATTTTGATTGATATAAAGGTGTCGATATCAACCGTTAAGCCTTTCGAATTGTCGTATGAAGATTTGTAGTCGAAATGGAATATGGTTTTATAATAGTATATATATTCTTGAATCCGAAGTTGTTGTTATCCGTAAGATCATTCATAATCGTATGAACATGATATTCATGGAGGTAACATGAATTATCACGGAAGATTTCATTATTTTAATCATGATGAGAACAGTCTTCTGCCGGTAGTGAACTGCCATGCACAGTTAGCGCACGCTAAGTTATCTAAATTAACGTGCGCTATCGAGCATCGGTTAGCGTACGCTACGTTTGGTACGTAACGTACGCTAGGCCATCAGATGAGTCAGACAGGTGATCAGTGAAGTACTGACCATGCATAGTTAGCGTACGCTATGCTTTGTTGTTTGCGTGTGCTATCGAGCAGACTTAACGCACGCTACACAGAGTACTTAGCGTGTACTAAGAAGTTCAGGCAGATTACATATTATGAGCTTTTGGACGTAAATCGAATTGTTAGACATTCGTACGATGTGAGATAAATCCTATGTTATTTCTTTTGTTAAGGTTTGAGCTTGTTACGTGATTGATTGAGGGGGGACGACCTTCGAGTGTTCGTTTTCGTGGAAGTATTGTTCTTGTCTTCGAATCGAGGCAAGTACCTTATTTGTTTTATGTATTGATGTTATACATATTATCGTGCATGTATGTCGTTGTTATATGTCCACCTCGTGTTGGTCCGACGGGATCATCGGGGGGATCTATGCTAGCGTGCGCTGGATCATCAGACGGGTTTTTCCACCACGGGTTGGTCTGACGGGATCATCGTGGGTTCTAGGCAGTGAACGCTGGATCGTCGGAATTACCATGTGTATGTTGTGTGTCATGTTGTGATTATCAGTTGTGTATATTATGTATGAGTTTCTCGCAGGAGAAGACTCGTTTGACATTTTATCGTTTACGTTATTATTATTCTGCGTGTGACGTTGAATAATATGTTGTGGTACTTGTACTAGCATCGTTGTCCTAACCCCTTCGGGGTGAACATTTTGTTTATGTTCAGGATCCAGGAGAGCGGGGAAACAACCACTGGAGCTGCATGACGATAAGGGTGCAAAGTGATGTTTCGGCCGGGTTCATTTATGTGTTGTTTATTGGTTATTTTAATAAGTACTCGAGTACGAAGTCATTTATGAGGAATTTGAATTTGGTGATGTATTATTAAGTTTCTGTTGAACAATTGTATTTTCAGTACTTGGTCAGAACTGTTGTATCTTAATTCCGTTATTTCCATTCGTTAGTACCTTTTAATGTCTGTTCAATTCTTCAGTCTTGTAAATCCTTATGTAAAGGATTTATGGCGCTGTAATATTCCTGAATATATCGGGGGTGTTACAGAATTTGGTATCGGAGATAAGATTATGGATATCTTGGCCATTGGGTTAAAATAGGGGTCATTTACGTCTTTTGATGTAACCGGCCGTGAATGACATCACTGCACTGCCTACGTCTTCATGCAATGGTGGTTGTAAGTTCCTAAACTCTATCTCGTTCTTTACATGTTGTGTCTCTTTATACTCGAATATTAGAATGATGTTGTTTCCTGTATATTGAGTATTTATGCTTACAGTATGTTGAGAGGGGGACGTGGACGTGGTCGCGTTCGTGGACGCGGACGAAGAAATGCTGAAAGGGAAGCGTCGCCTTCTAATCAGGCCAGTCATAGCTCAGGCGAGCCACAACAATCTACTAATAACGAACCAGAACCTGCTGTACCAGAGATCCTTCGTCAAGTGGTGAACCAGATGACTCAGTTCGCCCAAGTCGTGGACCGAATGCAAGTGGCGGTGGGACTACAACAGGGAGAAGGACAGCAAGGGATCCCGGACATGGGAAATCGAGGTGACCGGTGGCTGCAAGAGGTGGCGAAAATGCAACCACCCAAATTCGACGGTATTTATGAGACTCCCACCTGGGACCATTGGTTGAAGGAACTAGAGAAAATATTTGTCGGAATTAACTGCCCAGGCGACCGGAGAGCATCTATCGCTCAATATTTTCTGATAGGGGAAGCGTCCGAATGGTGGGAAGCCATCCGGCCTGTAGATCATGATGCTGATTGGACAGATTTTAAATTGATGATGGAAGCTCACTACTGCCCTCGTCCTATGAGGGAAGCCAAAGTTCGGGAGTTTTTCTCCGCTCAGCCTTCAGATGTGCCAGTATCCCAGGCAATTAAGACGTTTAACCAGCAGCTGGCATTTGTTCGACATCTGGTCAGAACAGATGCAAAGATGATGATCCATTTCGATATGAGGATGAAACCAGAAATCCAGAGGTACATGTCCGGTTTTGAATGTACCACACTCCGTCAATACCAGGATAAGGCGTTGGCGTATGAGATCAAGGAAGCAGCTATGGAGAAATTTTCGGAATCCAAGAAACAGAAAGTCTCTGGTACTTTTACAGAGCACAAGAACAGCGGGCCCCGTAAGGCCCAGTCATCCTTTCACTCTTTCAAGAAACCTCCGAACCCAGTTAGGAGCGGAAAGAACTTCAGAGCGACATCAACTATTACTGATGTTAACAGGAAATGCTTTAACTGTGCCCAGACGGGGCACTATCGACGGAATTGTCCCCTACCTGCCGTGACTTGTTTTGATTGTGGTCGAGAGGGACATCGTGCGGTGTTCTGTGAAGAGGCTGCAAAGTCTTTTAGAGACCGTACACCCCAGCCAGTCCAGAAGGAAGCCAGTATCCAACAGACGCAGCAAAGTGTTCAGATGCCTCATAATTTTGGCCGCGGACGAGGCAGAGGACAATGGGACCGAAAGGGGACATCAAGTGCCGGATCTGTTCCCCCACGTTTGTACGAGATGAGGAGGACAGACGATCAGGATGCTACTGTCGCATCAGGTACTGTCCAAATCCTTTCCCAGCCAGTTAGCGTTTTATTCGATACAGGAGCTACGCATTCTTTTATATCTTTGTCTTGTGTAAATCGTTTGAATATTTCCGATTTTCATACTTGTGAACCTTATGTTGTTGGTTTACCGAGTGGAGAGAGGATTGTCGGGAACTTAGAAACTAGAAATTTCCCTGTATCATTTGGAGGCAGAGAGTGGCTCTCAAATTTGATTATAATAGAAATGCAAGGAGACGACCTAATACTCGGAGACGATCGGCTTAATCGATACGGAGCAATTGTAAACTACCGAAGGAGGAATATCTCGCTGATCGCTGACGATGGTTCCGAAATATTGTTCGAAGGGTGGAAACTAGGAAGCTCAGGAAAATTGATCAAGGCGATGAAAGCTGTCAAATTGTTGAAACAGGGCTGTATCGGATACTGGTGCTATGCAATGAAGAAAGAAGACGAAATTGTGGAACTTTCATCCATTCATGTTGTGAACGAATTTCCAGATGTATTTCCTGACGAGTTACCTGGACTACCTCCACGAAGGGATGTAGAATTTACCATTGAGCTGGAACCCGGAGCTACACCAATTTCTAAGGCGCCGTATCGTATGGCACCTACTGAGATGTACGAACTGAAAAATCAGCTGGAGGAGTTACTGGACAAGGACTATATTCAGCCAAGCGTTTCGCCCTGGGGAGCGCCAGTTCTTTTTGTCCGAAAGAAGGATGGATAGCTTCGACTGTGTATTGACTATCGAGAGATGAATAAGGTGACGATTAAGAATAAATATCCATTGCCATGGATTGATGATTTATTTGACCAGTTGCAAGGGGCAACAGTATTTTCTAAGATCGATTTGAGATGAGGATACCATCAGCTGAGGATTAAGGAATCAGATGTTCCAAAATCAGCATTCAGAACTCGCTACGGACATTATGAGTTTGTAGTGATGCCGTTTGGTCTCACTAGCGCACCTGCTGTATTCATGCAATTGATGAACCGAGTGTTCATCGAATATTTGGATAAATTTGTGGTCGTGTTCATTGATGACATTCTAGTGTATTCTAAGAGCCCGGAAGAGCATGCTCAGCATTTGTGGATTGTATTGGAACTTTTGAGAAGCGAGCAATTGTACGCCAAACTCTCTAAGTGTGAATTTTGGCTGAAGGAAGTAATGTTCCTCGACCATGTGGTATCAGCTAAAGGAGTCCGAGTAGACCCTCAGAAAATCGAAGCAATTATGGATTGGAAACCTCCAAAGAACATGAAAGAAGTCCGAAGCTTCTTAGGACTTGCTGGGTATTATCGTCGATTCGTGGAAGGGTTTTCTAAAATTTCCCGCCCACTTACTCAACTCCTGCAGAAAACTCAAAAGTTTGAGTGGAATGAGTCGTGTCAGACTAGTTTTGATGAGTTAAAGAAGAGATTGACGATGGCACCGATTCTATCACTTCTACAGGGAACTGGAGAATTTATAGTTTACAGTGATGCTTCGAACCAAGGACTCGGGTGCGTATTGATGCAGAATGATAAGGTGATTGCTTATGCATCGCGACAGCTGAAACCTTATGAAGTGAATTACCCAACACATGATTTGGAGCTAGCAGCAGTAGTTTTTGCTTCGTAGATCTGGAGGCATTATCTGTACGGGACTCACTGTCAGATCTTTACGAATCACAAGAGTCTCAAATACATCTTCAGTCAGAAAGAATTGAACATGCGGCAAAGAAGATGGTTAGAACTTATTAAGGACTATGACTTGGAGATTTTGTATCATCCAGGCAAAGCGAATGTAGTGGCCAATGCACTCAGCCGCAAGCCTGTTTCTATTCAGATGCTGGAGACGCTGACCTCCCAACTTAGCCTTCAACGCGAGATGATTCGAGAAGGAATTGAAGTGTGGTTACAAAGAGTCCAAGGACAACTGTGCGTGATGGAGATAACTTCATCATTAACCGAAGAAATCAAATCTAGACAGGCAGATAATCCTCTGATGATTCGGTTACGTGATGAAGTGATCAAGGGAAAGGCCCCCGGATTCATAATTCATGATGATGGAGTTTTGAGATTTCAGAACCGACTCTGCGTTCCCGATGTCGATGTTCTGAAATAGACAATTATGACGGAAGCTCACAGTTCGCCCTATTCTATCCACCCAGGCACCAGTAAGATGTATAAGGACTTGAAGCAGAATTTCTGGTGGAGCAACATGAAGAATGATGTAGCGGACTATGTTTCGAAATGCTTGACTTGTCAGCAGGTTAAGATCGAGCATCAACGGCCTGCCGGAATGTTGAAGCCACTCCCGATTCCTGAATGGAAGTGGGAGGACATATCGATGGACTTTATCACTAGTATGCCGAGAACCAGGACAGGAATGAACATGATTTGGGTGATAGTTGATCGTTTAACCAAATCAGCTCATTTTCTAGGCATTAAGGACACGTGGGGACCAGAGAGGTTGGCACGAGTATTTATTTCGGAGATAGTTCGATTGCATGGTACGCCGAAAACCATTGTTTCTGATCGAGACGGCCGTTTGTGTCTCACTTTTGGAAAGCGATTCATAAGGCCTTGGGGACCGAATTGAACTTCAATCTGACTTATCACCCGCAGACTGACGGACAATCCGAGAGAACCATTCAAACGGTGGAAGATATGCTGAGGTCCTGTGCCTTAGATTGGTCAACTGATTGGGAAGTTCATCTACCGTTGATTGAATTTACCTACAACAATAGTTGGCATGCTTCCATTAAGATGGCACCGTTTGAGGCATTATACGGGAGGAGATGTAGATCTCCCCTATGTTGGGATGATTCATCAGACTTAATCGGGATAGAACCAGAGTTGATCGTGCAGACTCGAGAAAAGATAGCCTTGATTCGTGAAAGGCTTTTGACCGCCCAGAGTCGCCAGAAATCTTACGCAGACGTACGCCGTCGCCCTTTGGAGTTCAGTATGGGAGACCACGTACTTTTAAAAGTTTCTCCTACTCGAGGAATTTTTCGTTTTGGAAGGAGGGGGAAGCTGAGTCCGAGATATATCGGACCATTTGAGATCCTTGAGAGAGTTGGGGAGTTGGCATACAGATTGGCATTGCCGCCTTCATTGTGCCATGTTCATAACGTGTTCCACGTATCCCAGTTACGGAAGTATATATCAGATCCCAATCATATCATTGATTTCGGCGAGATCGAAGTCGTGCAGGATGGGACATTTGAAGAAAGACCGGTCAAGATACTCGAGAGTCGAGTTAAGCAGTTGAGGAACAAACCAATCATTTTGGTCAAAGTTCAATGGTCACGTCACGGAGTGGAAGAAGCCACATGGGAAACGGAAGCTGATATGAAGTCCAGATATCCCGAGTTATTTTCGTCTTGAGTTTCGGGACGAAACTCCTTTTTAGTAGGAGAGTATGTAATACCCGGATTTATTACGGTGTATTTCATCTGTATTCAAACCCCTGTATTATTCGGATTTGTGGTTTTGATTATTGGAGTATGATATTTCTTGCATTGATATCTTTGTACATAAGTATAACAACATGCAAAATTTCTCATGCAAACTCGTGATAGCGCACGCTAAGAATGTAGCTTAACGCGCGCTATCGAGCTACTACTAGCGCACGCTATGTATGTAGGAGTTGCGTGCGCTAAGCACTCAATTATTGAACTAGACGGCTAGCACATGCGCCAGCCGGGACATGGGTCCGGATAAGATTCCCGCGGACGAACATGGACAGTTTTGAAGTCAACTCTTATTAGCGCGCGCTAAGGAATGCTTAGTAGCGTGCGCTAATTAGCTATAGTGCAGAATATTATAAATGAGACAACAACCCGTTTTGGCTTACATTTCATTAGTCCATTCTTCATTCTTGAGAGGCTAGAGAGCTATAATAATCCTTCTACACACTTAGAACACATCTTATCGATCCTTGAATATTGGTTATCACTTGTGAGTGATCATTGAAGTGGAGTAGCACCTTGGAGTGGCATACAACCAACCAGAGTCGGATTCTACCTTACGGTTCAGTGATTTTCGTCCTATTAAGGTACGTTCAACCTATCTCCAGACTTAGAGTTGGATTCTAAAGAATTGGATGATCATGCTATCGAGATATTGATTTTCATTAGTGAATTATCCAAAGTACATCATGTTTGGAATATTGAGATGAATAGGCCTTAAGTACCTTGATTATGAGCATCATGATTCGAATCATATTACAATGAACAAGTAGAGGAAGCTTTTTTCATTGGTAATCCAAATCTAGTAGATGACTTCATAGCAATCATGGACTTGACTTTAACATCATTATTGTTAGATGAATCTAAGGGATTGATCATGGAAGGATTTATCTAGTATAGATGAAATGTTAAACAACTACAGTATGATAATTTTGATTGATATAAAGGTGTCGATATCAACCGTTAAGCCTTTCGAATTGTCGTATGAAGATTTGTAGTCGAAATGGAATATGGTTTTATAATAGTATACATATTCTTGAATCCGAAGTTGTTGTTATCCGTAAGATCATTCATAATCATATGAACATGATATTCATGGAGGTAACATGAATTATCACGGAAGATTTCATTGTTTTGATCATGATGAGAACAGTCTTCTGCCGGTAGTGAACTGCCATGCACAGTTAGCGCACGCTAAGTTATGTAAATTAACGTGCGCTATCGAGCATCGGTTAGCGTACGCTACGTTTGGTACGTAACGTACGCTAGGCCATCAGACGAGTCAGACAGCTGATCAGTGAAGTACTGACCATGCATAGTTAGCGTACGCTATGCTTTGTTGTTTGCGTGCGCTATCGAGCAGACTTAACGCACGCTACACAGAGTACTTAGCGTGCGCTAAGAAGTTCAGGCAGATTACATATTATGAGCTTTTGGCCGTAAATCGAATTGTTAGACATTCGTACGATGTGAGATAAATCCTATATTATTTCTTTTGTTAAGGTTTGAGCTTGTTACGTGATTGATTAAGGGGGGACGACCTTCGAGTGTTCGTTTTCGTGGAAGTATTGTTCTTGTCTTCGAATCGAGGCAAGTACCTTATTTGTTTTATGTATTGATGTTATACATATTGTCGTGCATGTATGTCGTTGTTATATGTCCACCTCGTGTTGGTCCGACGGGATCATCGGGGGATCTATGCTAGCGTGCGCTGGATCATCGGACGGGGTTTTCCACCACGGGTTGGTCTGACGGGATTATCGTGGGTTCTAGGCAGTGAACGCTGGATCGTCGGAATTACCATGTGTATGTTGTGATGTCATGTTGTGATTATGAGTTGTGTATATTATGTATGAGTTTCTCGCAGGAGAAGACTCATTTGACATTTTATCGTTTACGTTATTATTATTCTGCGTGTGACGTTGAATAATATGTTGTGGTACTTGTACTAGCATCGTTGTGCTAACCCCATCGGGGGTGAACATTTTGTTTATGTTCAGGATCCAGGAGAGCGGGGAAACAACCACTGGAGCTGCATGACGATGAGGGTGCAGAGTGATGTTTCGGCCGGGTTCATTTGTGTGTTGTTTATTGGTTATTTCAATAAGTACTCGAGTACGAAGTCATTTATGAGGAATTTGAATTTGGTGATGTATTATTAAGTTTCTGTTGAACAATTGTATTTTTAGTACTTGGTCAGAACTGTTGTATCTTAATTCCGTTATTTCCATTCGTTAGTACCTTTTAATGTCTGTTCAATTCTTCATCCTTGTAAATCCTTATGTAAAGGATTTACGGCGCTGTAATATTCCTGAATATATCGGGGGTGTTACAATTTATTTTACTAGAAATGTTTGTATCTAGGATGCAATTTTCGATGTAAAATTTATATGTAATGACGAAGACCGGAGGAAGATCCATTTCGAGAAGACGAAGATTCAAGACGAAGACTTGTAATTAGATTACGGAGTTTTTGTTTTCTAGGAACGGTCCATGAACCACATGTTGGTACTAGGTTGTGAATGGTTTTTTCATATTGTATGAATACCACAAACGCGCTAATATGATTAATGTGCAAAGTGTAACGTTAATCGCGAAAATTCTCCCACGACAAATTATTAAGTTTATAAGGTTTCAAGGTTTTCCTTCCCTCCATCGAGCTTTCGGGAAATTGAAATCCAAACCGGATGTGCTATGCTTCCGAGTTATCGGGGTAGTCATTCGGGGAGGATGAATAAATTACCGGGAGCGCATTGGATGCCTTCGGTTGGAGCAAATTTTATCCCTAGAAACCTGATAGGTTGCCGGATAAGATTCAATTGTGAAACTGATTTGCGTCAATGGTATAAACTTAACTTGTTCACGAACCATAGAAACCGTATAGGTTGAGGGGAGTGAACAAGGGGAAAAATAAGATCGAATCATCCATTAGATGGTTTGGTGTTGGACACCACTTTATGAAAATTAATAGACTAGAAACCTGTTCAGTTTCCCTCTATTAAGATTTATAAAGAACTCAATCACCACTATGAAGTAGAGCGACGATACTTCTGGATTTCACATGGGAGTGTGTTATTCCGATAAAAATAGTGGGAGCTGGGTAACAAGAATAGAAAAGACCTTAATTCTATACTCAGAACATAATTGAATGAGTCACTAATTAATCTATCGTACTTAATGTAGACTTAAATCTCAATATGACAATGAATCCACTGCACTCGCCGAAAAGAACACCTTAATGGGACCTAACTTTGTGGATTGTCTCCGCAATCTGATGATTGTCCTCAGTATAGAGGCACTGGGATACGTCTTGGAGACGGACATTCCGGCGCCTCCTGTGCGGACCCGAGCCAATCACGAAGAGATTGAAAACCACAAAAAGTGGGTTAAGGATGACATGAAAGTCCGTGCTTATATGATGGCTTCCATGTCTAATGAGCTTCAGAGAGCTCATGAGAAAATGACTTCTGCTAGGCAGATTCTATCTCACTTAACCGAGCTTTATGGTGAGCACAGCAGAACTGCTAGATATGAGATATCCAAGCAACTGTTCGGTGCAAGGATGAAGGAAGGTGAGAAGGTTGGGGAACACATCCTCAAAATGATATCCATGATCGATAGATTGGAGGCTCTTGATTTTAAAATGGATACTTCTCTCCATACCGACCTTATCCTACAGTTTCTCCCTGATTCCTTCTCACAGTTTGTTATGAACTTCAACTGCAATGAGATTGCATGTAACTTAGCTGGGCTAATGAACAAACTGGTGACCGCTCAGTCTGATGAAGACCCCGTGGATGAAGGAGTCTGCACTTGTGCTTTCTTCTGGACTTCGGAAGTCTAAGAATAAGAAGAAAAAGACCAAGAAGGGGATTGGACCACAAGCTAAGGACCTTAAGGGTAAGGGCAAGGCCCCGATGGTTCCAAAGAACAAGAAGAAGAAGGATGCTTGTCTCAAGTGCTGTGATCTGCGCCACTGGGCTAGAGACTGTCCGATTCTTCATGGCACTTCAGGTACAGAACTTTTAGTTTTGGAAACAAATTGTTCTGCTACTGTATTTTCTACTTCCTGGATACTGGATTCTGGTGCTAGTTCTCATATTTGTACCGTGAATCAGGATCTGGAACAAAGTAGGAAGCATGAATCTGGAGAAGTTATGATCACAGTCGGAAGTGGGCATAGTGTCGAGGCGACCGACATAGGATCACTTCTTTTGGGTTTAGAATCTGGCTTTGTTTTGACTTTAGAAGATGTACTTGTTTTGCCCAAGGGGCACAAAAACATTGTATCCATTCCGGTCATGGAACGAAAAGGCTTTTCATTTTTCATTGGTGATGGTTACTGCAAAATTTATTTTAGAAATAAACTAGTGGGTACTGCTACATTGTTGAATGGATTGTATCATCTAAATCTCAGCAACAAAGTAGTTGTGAATACTATGATTAGAAAACGTGGTAGGGATGAAACCAATCAAGTTTTGAAATGGCATCTTAGACTTGGTCATGTTGGTCAGACCAAGGTTTACAAGATGGAAAAAGATGGACTTATGGGTCCATTGGGATCGAATCCCTTTCCTAATTGTGAATCTTGCCTTAAAGGCAAAATGACTAAGTCCCCCTTCACAGGGACTTTTGAAAGAGCCGCTGATAAACTGGGATTAATCCATACTGACGTTTGTGGTGCTTTGGAAGCAGCACGTGACGGATATCAATATTTCATTACGTTTACAGATGATCATACTAGGTATGGTTATGTATACTTAATGAAACATAAATCCGAGGCCTTTGAGAAATTCCAGGTATTCAAGGCCCTAGTCGAGAAACAAACTGGTAATCATATCAAAGCACTTCGGTCAGACCGAGGTGGCGAGTATATGAGTATGGAGTTTGACGAGTTCCTTAAAAAACATGGAATAGTTTCACAACTAACACCTCCAGGTACTCCTCAGTTAAATGGTGTGTCAGAGAGAAGGAACCGGACCCTGTGGAACATGGTCCGTTCCATGCTGGGCTATACTGACTTGCCGATTTACCTGTGGGGGTATGCACTCCTGACTGCCGCGTATATCTTGAACATATGTCCTTCCAAATCCGTTCCTAAAACTCCACATGAGATGTGGGAAGGAAGGAAATCAAGTCTTAATCATATTAGGATTTGGGGATGTCCCGCTTATGTCAAGAAGACTAAGGTGGAAAAGTTGGAAGCTAGGTCTGCAAAGGGACGTTTCATTGGATTCCCGTCTGGGAAGATGGGATATCTATTCTACATGCCTGAAGATCAAAGGATCGTTGTTCTTTACAAGCACACTTCTTGGAAGATGAGTTCATTCAGGAAGGCGGAGCAGGTAGAAGTATTTCTTTAGAAGAATACAATGAAACTCCTTGTGAGACACCTGTGCAAGAAACTGGAACCGAACTTTCGGAAACACAAGTACAACCACCTCGTAGGTCTAGTAGGGTGTCTCATTTACCTGAGAGGTATGGGCTTGTGCACTTGGAGGAGCTGGGTCTCCATGAGGTTCCAAGTGATAGCCAAGAGACTGACCCGACGACCTATGACCAAGCGATGGTGGATGTAGACTCCGCAAAATGGCGTGAAGCTATGGAAGCTGAGATAGACTCGATGCATGTAAATCAGGTCTGGACTCTAGTAGAACGCCCCAAGGGCATAGTGCCCATTGGGAATAAGTGGATCTACAAGAGAAAGACTGATGGTGATGGCAAGGTTGATGCCTATAAGGCCAGGCTTGTGGCAAAGGGTTATACCCAAAAGGAAGGGATCGATTACCACGATACCTTCTCGCCTGTAGCCATGATCAAGTCTATTCGCATGATGCTTGCTATAGCCGCCTACCACGATTATAAGATATGGCAAATGGACGTAAAGACGGCTTTCCTTAATGGATTTCTCGAGGAGGAAATCTATATGGAGCAGCCTAAAGGCTTTGTGTCCGAAGTCGATATTCAGAAAGTGTGCAAGCTTCAGCGTTCCATTTATGGACTGAAGCAAGCATCGCATAGTTGGAACCTTCATTTTGATGAAGCAGTCAAAGAGTTTGACTTCGTGCAAAATGAAGAGGAACCTTGTGTATACAAGAAGGTTAGTGGGAGCAAGATCGCATTCTTAGTACTATATGTAGATGACATTCTACTAGTAGGAAATGATGTGGGAATGCTCAGTTCTGTGAAAGCTTGGCTTTCGAGTAATTTCTCCATGAAAGACTTGGGAGAAGCTACCTATATTCTTGGTATTCGACTCTACCGGGATAGAGCGAAGAGAACAATAGGTCTTTCCCAAGCCCTCTATATAGATAAAATCTTAAAGCGATTTAAGATGGATGATTCTAAAAGAGGGTTCCTACCGATGCAACATGGAATAAAACTCTCCTTGAAGATGTGTCCTCAAAGTGAGGAACAACGAAAGGAAATGAGTAATATACCATATGCTTCGGCCGTGGGTAGCCTTATGTATGCTATGTTGTGTACGAGACCTGACATTGCGCATGCTGTAAGCGTGGTGAGTAGGTTTCAGGCAAACCCAGGTAGGGAACATTGGACTGCCGTAAAGAACGTTCTCAAGTACTTGAGAAGGACTAGAGATATGGTTCTGATGTATGGCGGTGGAGATTTGGATGTGGTGGTATTCAATGATTCGGACTTCCAAGGACTGAAGGACGACTCGATGTCTACTTCTGGCTACATATTTACTCTTAATGGAGGAGCAGTATCTTGGCGTAGCGCCAAGCAAAGCGCGACTGCTGATTCCACCTGTCAGGCTGAGTATCAAGCAGCCTCGGAGGCTTCCAAGGAAGGGTTCTGGATTAAGAAGTTTCTGGGAGAACTTCAAATGATACCATGTGCTGAGCTGCCTGTTCCGCTGTACTGCGACAACGACGGAGCTGTAGCGCAGGCCAAGGAGCTGAGGTTTCACAACAGCACCAAACATATTGAGAGGAAGTATCATCTCGTAAGAGAATTTGTTCGCAAGGGATACATTGTGCTGCACAGAGTAGACTCGGCCGACAACGTCGCCGATCTACTGACCAAGCCACTTTCTCAGACTAGCTTGGAGCGTCATCTGGAGAACATGGGTATTAGATACCATAGTGTGTGGCATTGAGTGAAAGTGGGAGATTGTTAGGAGTATGCCCTCGAATGCCACTCAGAGGTTGTTGAGTGAGGGCATTGTACTTGAAATTATGTAAACCATTTATATAAGGCAAATGAATGTTTCTTTATTTACTGGTAGTTACTGGCATTCCTAACTCGTAAATAAATATATAGAAACTATTCCATGTATTTGAGAGCAAAACGTTCCACTCCTTATTGGATAAGGGGGACGGCACTGGAAAGGTTATAGCTCAAATACTTAATCGTTCGCAAGTCGATGAAACTTGACTGGGCGTTAAGTTTATGTGAAGACTTGTATGATGTGTTCTTTGACATGGAGAGTGCCTGTCGAACACTAATGGTTAGTGGGAGGACACGTTATAGGTATGCTAATTGGATTAGTATACTCGAACCGACTCACCCTCGATTCGTCACACGGATTTCACTCACGGACGATCAATGAGAATCGAAAGGTTGTGATAGGTATTCGTGAACCTTCGACTTGAGGATTTAGTAGGGATGTGCTTGTGACGTCAAGATTTTCATTAGAGTAGTTCGACCACGTAAACCTAAGGCGGGGTCAACCTCGACTGCATCTTGACGGCAAGTAGCAGGTCCTACTGAATACCAAGATAGAATTCTTTCTCCGGTTAGTGAGCGGGTTATATGTCCTATGCGGTTATTAGCAGATGAGATCATAAGTCTTTGGCCAAAGCATTGGAGCTAGCTGTATTAGATACACGAGAGCTCGATGATCTCGGTTTGCATTAACGCATGCATAGCGTCAAGTACAGATGGGGTTTGGTGGCGTGACCCCATAACTTGATCGGGACATTTGAAAGAAGGGTTTATCGTTCTTGGTATTCACGACAGAATGGTTCTTGAATGATCCCAATCATTCGTTCTCAGTCGGGGTACAGTGTAGGCCACCAGGCTGGCTAGGTGGTGCTACTACTCTTTGGTTCCTCCCATTGCTGACTGAGACGGACCTACCTAGTCGCGCATTAGGATTGACAACGGAATGAATCGAGCTTAATCTCTCATTATAAATATTAGATATTGGATATCTAATTTTGGAACATTGGATGTTTAAATCGATTTATTGGATAAATTGATTTACGGCCAAATGAATTAAATATATTACTCGGTGATTAATTTAATTCATGAATATAATTATTTATTGGAGAAATTAATTATGTTATTGTGTATTTGATATGATTAATTAATTGGATTAATTAATCAATATAAATACATCGGAACGGAATCGGAGTTTATCTGTTTGGACTCAAGGGAGTCCGAAACGGACCGAACTCGCCCAGCTCCTTCTAGATGGCCACCCCTCTTTCCATCCCTTTTCCTTGGTCATAGTCTCCACATGTTGGTGGAAGACTTATGTTTTGTCAAGGGGACAAAATATCACCTTAGGTGATTTTGTCAAAAGGTGATTGATATGAGGGGATTTGATGGATAATATATAGAGAAGACCACATCTCCTTGCCTACCACAAGAGAACTCACGTTTTTTGTAAGTAGAAGGAGAGAGGAAAAGTTTTTTCCAAGGCTTCATACTATTCATCATCATCTTCACAATTTATAAGTTTTTCTTGGAGAAAAATATTTGTGAGCTAGAGAGATACTAGATTAAACACTTAGAGTGTTGTAATCTTGAGTTGTATAGCTTCTACAACCTTGTTCTAGCCGTATCCTTGGATTATAACGAGGTTTAGTCATTTCGGTCATTTTTCCGGCGCGTGGCAAGTAGAGACGCGGTGCTTTTGGCGTTGGATCGTTCAAGAGCTTGGAGCGGATTGGACTCGTAGAGATCAAACTAAAGCTTGGGGAATAGCTCAAGAGAAGGTTACCATTTAATCAACGGACTTCGAGGGTTAGTTTCTTACGACTCTTGCTTTTCGTTTATATATTCGTATATTTTCGTTTTACCGCTTCCGCTGGGCCTTCGTTTTAGGCACCGAATCCCAACAGTAACGTGCCTCCGTGAGACTAATTAGGTACAAGGGCGGGTGTGTCCGGACACTCGTCTTGTGCACTTGTACATACCATTACGGGCATACTATGATGCCCATCTTCAGCTTAAATTCTTAATTGAGATATATCATGATTGTGTTTATTCAACTTTTGAGGATTGTTGTTCTGTATAACAGACCCCATTGGGGGATGTTGTTTTCAGGTCATGGCAAGGCTAAAGCACGGGAAGAGAACATTTACGATGAGGAGTCCTAGTGATACTAGTAGGGGACCTCAGTCCTTTTCAATCATTCATGTTTCTTCATTTTATTTCCGATGCAGATTTCCATTTGGATACTCATTTTTATTCAGTGTTGTATATTTTATCTTCATATAAAATATATATGTATTCTGTATTATCTTGGGTATGTTGTATTTGAAACTCCTCATCGGAGTAATTAATGATATAATATGGTTCGACACTGCAATTATATTATTTAATTCATTAAATTTCATTCGCCTGGTGGGTCCCAGTTGGGGGTCCACGGCACTGTAATATCCGCCTAGTTTGGGGTGTTACAGAGTTAGTATCGGATCGTGGTTTTGAATACTACCTTCCGAGTCATGTCTCATTGAAATCATCGTTCATCAGACTAGTATCATTGGACTTTCACGTCACGTGTGACCTGTGCAAGAGCCAAGCCCCTCAGACCAAAGAACAGTAAGATTTCTGACGCCATGGTATAATTTCTGGCAATAAGAATCACTCATTCATCATTCAACAGTCAACAATCCTCAATCATCATTTCATTTTTGATCATGTCGATCACGTTAACTCATTAATCACTCAGTTCATTTCACTGTTCAGTTGTGGATCTTGAGGATCGTATCATTAATCTTGTTAACTTGTTCAAGATAATCATTTCAAGAATTTCATTAGATAATCATGTCACCTCAGTGGATCATTCATGTAATCATTGTGTTAGAGCGCATATGATCATTTTCATCATTTCATGACGTAATCATAATGTGATATTCATACGAGATCTATAATTATCATGTGACTTTCCCAATTCAGTATGGAATCTGTCAGAGGACGCAGGGGAAGAGGCCGCGGTGCAGGCCGAAACTCAGGAGCTCGCGTGAATACACGCGCGAACATGAGGAATAATGCTAATTCATCGAGCAGCGATGCTGCCACTCATTCACCCGGAAATGATCATTCAGTGTCATGGAGTCGTACCCGGGACACAGCTCGATCAGAAACTGTTCGGGTTGATCCACTTGCTTTTATGCAAGGCATGATGGCCCAGATGACTCAAATGGCACGCCTTATGGAGACGATACAGAACTCAACCGCCCAGAATCAGCAGGCTTGTAAAGCCCCAAAAATTTCGAATCTCAAATTTTCGTCTAATTTCAAAATTTCCTTATACTTTGTAATAATTCATTTTTTTTTAAACCTTAACCTATATACTATATGGTATAATTAAATTTATAAATTAGTAACCTAAGTCTATGTTTAAATTGAATAATTGTACACCAATGAAACTTTCATAAATGATAACCTATCACACGTTTCAAATCAATGTCCATAACCGAAAATTTGCCATTAAACTCCATTAATTCGGCCACTAATCATTACCTCATAACCGATCCATTATGCCCAAATTAAACACAATTATGACCATTACTACCTTCCTTATATGTAGCCTACTCCTCTTCCTTATTAACGTGAATTCTTGTCCCTCTTCTCCACTCCTATCATTCGGCCAAAACACACACACACACACAAGGCTGCTGCGTTTTTTTTCTTCTCTATCAAAGATCAAGGCTGCTGCGTTTTTTTTCTTTCTCTATCAAAGATCAAGTTGCTGCTGTTCGTGACCCTTAAAAAGTGTTGCTGAAGTCGTGTAATCGTGAATCCTTGGTGCTTGTTTTTTGGATCGTGATTAGGGTTTGATTCGTGAGGGTTTCGTTCTTGTTCTCTCCTTTATTCGATTCATCATAAGGTATTTCTAATCGATCTTGTATCTCTTTTCTATTCGACACAAGATTTCACGTATAATCTGAATATATAAACTTTAAACCTAATTCGTATACATACTAAACAAAATCTGATCTGTTCTATTCGAATTATATGTTAAGATGTATTTAGAAGATCACATAAAATCATAACGGTATTGGATGTTTCGATATGTAAATCATCTCATGTTTCTGATCTGATTTTCTGTGTTATATGTGTGTCATGTGTATGATCATCAAAGGCTGGAAACATGTGTGTTAATATATTAATTAAACCAGATCTTGTGATATATATAGGTCTCGTGTACGTTTGTGTAGGTAAAACATGTTAAAAATGGTCTAAAACAGTTTTCTGCAGGAGACAGTTTTGAAAAGCTGAATATGTGTGCGTTATAGCTAGAGTTCCATAAGGATTTAATTCTGTAATTTTGAATAAAAACTTAGTTTAATGTCTTATTTAAGTTTTCCAATTGGTTTGGAGGGAATTGGAGTTGTATTGGCCATGCTTTTGAATTTTACGGGATCATATGTCAAAATCTGAGTTTTAAGAATTTAAATACAGTCTGGTTTCACGATTTTTCATTTGAAAACTATAAGGAATTTTGACTTGCAAATTTACAGGAGTTATATTTCACATGTTTTCTATGTTCTGGAATTTTTGTGGATTTTTCCAAAGTGTTTTGTTATGCCTTTGTAATGCATATATTCTGGGTGTTTCAGCAGTTTACTTTTTGGACAGTCGTGTACATAGTGATTTTTATTATGTGCTTGTACTAATGAATAAAATCTGGGAAAATTCACATCTGCCTATAAGACATATAAGTTACTGTTTAAATTATTTGAGCTTCTCACTAGGTGTTTAAGTGTGCTTTAAAAATTTGTATAGTTGGGGTCTTATTGTGCTAGAAACTAGACATAGAGTTTATTTGGTCTCGTTATAACCTATACATGGCTCATTAAGTTTCTAGGTCGAATATATGATTTCATGTGCAATCAGGTGTTCGTTAAATGATGTCTCTGAATTGAAATGGTTTAAGAACCAATGTGTTAATTTGGTTAAGCCTGAGTCATTTTGGAAGGTTCTTGTTTGTTAAAATGATTAAGGTTATGTTGTTTCTATCTCACTAGTATGCTGTCCAGATAATGGGTTGTATTGTGAGGAGTCAAATTTAATCATAACAACATGTTTTAACATAATTCTTGAGTCTAAAATAAAATTCATGATGTTTACTTTATGCATGTCAAATTTCATAGTGTTTGGAGGTCGGGAATGATACTCTTTGAATTTTACAAGTTAAGTGTGCAAACTTGTTAAACTAAGTCTGAAAAATCAGTTGGAATGGAGGATTTTTCATTGGCAGACCATAAGGTCTTAAGGACTATAAATTTGTATGGTGAATATCTGGCATTTTAATTTACTTCTGGAATTTTTGGGAAATTTTGTGAATTTTCTAAACTGGTCTAACAGACCCATACTTTAAAGGTATAACAGCAGGTCAATTTTATGGGTAGGTCTGTGAATATGATTTTTGTAGGGTGCTTATACTTAATAATAAAATCTGGGAAAATTCAAGTATATTCATAAGACATTATAGCTTCTGTGAGAATTTTGGTAAATTTTTATTTTGAATTCTGCTATGGTATTAAAATTCGTTAAGAGGACCTAATTTTGTTATGAAACCAGTCATTTGTAGAACATGTATGTATTGTATCATCTAAGATTCATTAATAAGTATGAACCCTTAAAATACACTTAAACATTCATTATGATATTATTGGTCACATGTTAACATAATTCCAATCACGAGACCCTAATCACATTAATGAATGACGTTAAATAATTAAGAATCCGTTATGGCATTAAATGGCTAATAAGCATAAAATGAACCTAATTCGTGTAGATTCGCTGAAGAAGGAGTAACCTCTGATCTTTATATCTTCTGATGTGTTTTGCATTTTGCGGTTTGAGGTACGGATATTCTTGATACCCCCTTCTCTCTACTATTGTTATCGGTTGTTTCGTTTGTTTGATTATTCGTACGGATATTCTTGATACCCCCTTCTCTCTACTATTGTTATCGGTTGTTTCGTTTGTTTGATTATTCGTATGGATATTCTTGATACCCCCTTCTCTCTACTATTGTTATCGGTTGTTTCGTTTGTTTGATTATTTGTACGGATATTCTTGATACCCCCTTCTCTCTACCATTGTTATCGGTTGTTTCGTTTGTTTTGATTATTCGTACGAATATTATTGATACCCCCTTCTCTCTATCATTGTTATCGGTTGTTTCATTTGTTTTGATTATTCGTACGGATATTCTACCTTTTCTCAGTAAGGGTTCTAATTCTATGTACTATTGTTATTGTTTGTTTCGTATCGGTACAGATATTCTGACCTTATCTCGTAAGGTTTCTCATGATTCGTTCACATCTGTTTGATATTAGTTTTGATTATGATGCCTTTGATCTGAGCCTTCTTATTATGGCTTTATTAGTTGATCTATGCCTTTGCTATGCTCCCTTAGATTTGTAAACCTTTGATTATGAACATTTGATATGAACTTTG
The DNA here is from genome assembly GCA_033398695.1 of Orobanche coerulescens. Taxonomy (NCBI): domain Eukaryota; kingdom Viridiplantae; phylum Streptophyta; class Magnoliopsida; order Lamiales; family Orobanchaceae; genus Orobanche; species Orobanche coerulescens. The sequence continues at coordinate 79,798,392 of CM065810.1, read as the reverse complement.
ATATGATATGACATTTGAACCCTTCAGTTTGATACCCCAGCCAAGTTTGTTTCCTAGCCATGAAGGTAACATGGCCGTGTCATTGATGCACCAATGGCATGACTCTAGTGTGGTTGAGTGATGTTCCACACCGTCCCATTTTGTTATGATATGTGCACTTTATATTTGTTATGGCCAATATGATTGTTCGGGGGCGTATGGATGCATCCTAGGTTCGATTCGTATTTGATTGGATATGACATGATATCATATGATATGTTCGGTGATTGATGCTTGTGTGCAATACACGTCTTTCACATGTTCGGGAGATAGCTACTCCATGGTTACTATGATATTTGATTTGATTTGTGTTCGGGCTCGTGGTGGATTACTGACCTTTCCTTACTTTTGGTATCCATTTGTTTATACCTTATGCTTGCCCCAATGCACTATATCCTGTTATCCTTTGATTCTCCATATTCTTGTTTCAGTTGACTCACGAGATTTGTTCAGTTGACCGTTAATCCCTTATTCATTTGACAGATGACATTCTTTTCAGCAGGAGCTTATTTATTCTGTTCTTATTCTTATATACATATCGGTTATTCGTTTATTTATATATCTGTTCACTGGGCTTTTAAGCTCAGCCGCATTTTCTTTTCTCCGCGGCAGGTTATTAAGCTAGGAGCTGGGGCTATCCTTTGGGATGAGAGTAGGAGCTGAGTGCAGACTTACCCTAGACATCTTAGCTTTGACACTATGTTATTTCATTATCTTGAGACTCAGATTATGATGTTTCCTTCATTTGGATTTCTTTTGGAACTTATGTATTGTTTAAGTCATGTTGACTTACTTTCCTTTGATATTTATGATAAGACTTCCGCTTGCGTTTATTTATGTATGTTCTGATATGCCACCACAATGTGATACTTCTACCCTTGTCAGGTTGGGGTGTTACAAGGCTCCTCCGCCGCCACCTCAGGGGCAAGAGAGGGGTGTGAGCAGTATTATTGGCGACATCTCTCGCCAAATACCTGTAACACCCTAGAGATATTCGAAGTATATTACAGCGCCGTGGACCCCTACATGGGACCCACAGGCTAAAACAAGAAAAACATCACTCGACTAACCATCTCAGTTAGCGAGGACACACATTAAAATAATACAACATATAATAATACGCCCGGAGCAACCAGCGTAATAAACATCAACCGACAGTATAGCAACTTTATTTAATACAAGACAAAGTTCGGAGTGAAAATCCTAAGTACTCGCGAGTACAATCTATAAGTTTATAAATGTGGGAAACAACCATATCGAAAGGGGCAAGAGAAATAAGAAGACTCGAATGCATATGTCAACGACCCTGGCCAACATCCTCATACTGTCCCAGCGCCCGGTCGTCCGGCAGAACATAACCTGAAATCCATAACAAGAATTTCCCCAAAACGGGTCCCCAAAGGGTTAGCAATTACGCTAGTACAAGTAATCATGGCAAACCATTCGCTTACACGTTTCATAGTACAATGCACCAAATTATTTCAAAACCAAAACTAGACATGTATTTTCCGGAAACAAAAAATCAATCACATTTTCCTAGGACCGGGACGAAGCCACAAATCCCACTCGAGGCCTCTAAGGACCCTCCCGATCTGGCCATATCATAAAACAAATCACGCACGTGCATCGCCTAGGACCGGGATGAAGCCACAAATCCCACTCGAGGCCTTTAAGGACCCTCCCGAGCTGGATAGATAAACAAACTCATGGGCTAAAACCATTGGATTCCCTCCGTGGCCCCGTCGGACCCTCCCGAGGTGAGCAAATCACAAACACTATACATTACCATTTCACGTTAAGCATAAAGGTTTCCAAAAATACTTTCCTTGAATAATTGACGACGCAACGAATGGAAAGGAAAATCACCTACGAATGCTAGGAACTAACGGAACCGAACCTAACGATTCGAAGAACATAATCACAGCCAAATCTAAACGAATACATAAATGGAATACACCCGAAAAACTGCCTACGATTCATGTATATTCGTATAAAAATAACAACGAGGGCGGACCACAACCAAACCCTCTCGAATATGCAACAACTACGAAATATACCATGAATCCGTAGGGAAAACAAGAATACTAGCAAGATTAATCATAAATACGTAGCGTACACTAATCCGCTAGTCCAGAGGACTGGAATCAGAAATAAGTTCACTGCCACTCAGCTCGCTAGCGCGCGCTACGAAGCAGACATAGCGTGCGCTACTAAGGGATCCCTAGCGTGCGCTATGCAGAAAGATTAGCACAGAATATTAACGGCCCAAAACACCGGAACATGAACGAAACATCAAACGGAACATCTCAAAACGCATTATAACATAGAATGAATCCACGGCAACCCCGAAGCGGCAGTTTTGAACAACAATTTTAAGAATGAGATCAATAGATGACGGAAGAACCAATAAACGTAGAACTGGATGACAAAAAGTCTCGAAACAATTATTCTCAAAAATTAATACGGTTACACGAGGGTCACTAATAACGGGAAATACACCGAAAAATGAAAATATCGGGAGAAGAAAATGCAGATATTACATTCTACCCCTCTAAAAATAAGTTTCGTCCCGAAACTTAAGAAACAAACAACTCGGGGTACCTAGCACGCATGCTATCCTCAGTTTCCCAAGTTGCCTCCTCGACACCATGTCTCGACCACTGCACCTTGACCAAAGGGATGGTCTTATGCCTTAGTTGCTTCTCACAATGCTCCAAAATCTTCAAAGGACGCTCCTCAAAAGTAATATCCTCGGCGACATCAATCTCACCATAATCGATGACGTGACTAGGATCCGGGACATATTTCCTCAGCTGGGAAACATGAAAAACGCTATGAACATGACTCAGGGCCGGGGGTAACGCCAAACGGTATGCCAACCCACCGACTCGCTCGAGAATCTCGAAGGGTCCAATAAATCTCGGACTCAACTTCCCCTTTTTCCCGAAACGGAAAACTCCTCTCGTCGGCGACACCTTTAGCAAAACGTGGTCTCCCACCTCGAATTCCAAAGGTTGACGACGGACATCGGCATACGACTTCTGTCGACTCTGAGCAGTCAACATCCGTTCCCGAATCAGCTCCACCTTCCGCCTCGTCTCTAAAGCGATATCCGGCTTGGTCCCGACCAAATCGGACGCCTCATTCCAACAAACCGGTGATCGACAATGCCGCCCATAAAGTGCCTCATACGGTGCCATCTGAATCGACGTGTGCCAACTATTGTTGTACGTGAATTCGATCAATGGCAAATGCTCCTCCCAGTCATTGCTCCAATCGAGAGCACAAGCACGCAACATATCTTCGAACGTCTGGATAGTGCGTTCTGACTGTTCATCTGACTGAGGATCAAAAGAGGTACTCAAACGCAAACGAGTACCCAACGCCTTATGCACCACCTGCCAAAAGTGTGATACAAAACGGCCATCACGATCCGAAACAATAGACTTCGGAATACCGTGAAGCCTCACAATCTGCGCGATAAACACACGAGCCAATTTCTCCGGGCCCCAAGTGTCCTTGATGCCCAGAAAATGTGCCGACTTGGTCAGATGATTAACAATCACCTAGACCATATTCATGCCCGACCTCGATCTCGGCAAACTCGTAATGAAATCCATCGATATATCTTCCAATTTCCATTCTGGAATGGGAAGTGACTGCAATAACCCGGCCGGTTGCTGATGCTCGATTTTGACCTGCTGACAAGTCAAACATCTCGCTACAAACTGTGCGACCTCCTCCTTCATATCATTCCACCAGAAATTCCTTCTCAGGTCGTTGTACATCTTACTCGAACCAGGATGAACGGAGTAAGGTGTAGCATGGGCCTCACGGAAAATACTCTGTCTCAACTCTGAGTTGTTCGGTACACAAAGGCGACTCTGGAATCTCAAAACACTATCCTCGTGAATTACAAACCCAAGAGACTTTCTATTAAGAACGTTCTCTCGGATTTGAGTAATCATCGGATCCTCCAACCGCTTCAGCTTAATTTCACCGATCAAAGATGACGAAATCTCTAAAGCACAAAGTTGGCCGACAGCTCCAGGCAATGAAACATAAACATCCAACTCGATCAAAACCCGCTGAAGCTCAGATTGAGACAAAAGGATCTCAAGCGTTCGCAACGCAACCGGTTTCCGACTTAAGGCATCGGCCACGACATTCGCCTTGCCCGGATGATAAAGGATTTCAAGGTCATAATCCTTAATCAACTCTAACCACCTCCTCTGCCTCATATTCAACTCCCGCTGAGTAAATATGTATTTCAGACTTTTATGATCGGTAAAAATCTGACATGTAGAGCCGAAAAGATAGTGACGCCAAATATTGAGCGCAAAAACAACTGCCGCTAACTCCAAATCATGAGTAGGGTAGTTAAGCTCATACAGACTCAACTGTCTCGACGCATATGCAATGGTCTTGCCGTGCTGCATCAATACGCACCCAAGACCCTGACCCAAAGCATCACTATAAACAGCAAAACCCCCGTTGCCACACGACAACGCTAAAATCAGGGCCAAAGTCAAACGCCTCTTCAGCTCCTCAAAACTCGACTGCCTATGGTCAATCCAGACGAACTTCTCGGACTTCTGGAGCAACTGTGTAAGTGGCCGAGCCAGTTTCGAGAAACCCTCGACGAACCTATGGTAGTAGCCGGCCAAACCTAAGAAACTACGGGTCTCCTTCACATTCTTGGGCGGTGCCCAATCTAACAATGCCTCAATATTTTGCGGATCCACACCAACCCCCTCGGCTGAAATCACGTGACCCAAAAACATCACTTCCTTCAGCCAGAACTCACATTTCGAGAACTTCGCATAGAGTTGCTCGGTCCTCAAAATGTTTAACACTACTTGCAAATGATGGGCATGCTCTTCCTCGTTCCTCGAATAAATAAGAATATCGTCAATGAAGACGACGACACACTTATCCAAATACTCGATAAAGACTTTGTTCATCAACTGCATGAACACTGCCGGTGCATTAGTTAACCCGAAAGGCATAACTACAAACTCATAATGTCCGTATCTCATCGGAAAAGTTATTTTCGGCACATCGAACTCCCTCACCCGGAGCCGATAGTACCCCGATCTCAAATCAATCTTCGAGAATACCACAGCTCCCTGCAACTGATTCAACAAGTCATCAATACTCGGCAAAGGATACTTGTTCTTGATGGTCACCTTGTTTAGTTCGCGATAGTCGATACACAAACGCAGTGAACCATCCTTATTCCGCACAAACAGGACCGGTTCGCCCCAAGGCGAAGCGCTCGATCGAACATACCCCGACTCAAGAAGCTCACTCAACTGCTTCTTCAACTCGGCCATCTCTGAAGGTGCCATGCGATACGACGCCTTCGAAATCGGAGCCGCGCCCGGCTCTAACTCTATAGCAAACTCGGTCTCATAATCCGGTGGCAATCCCGGTAACTCGTCAGGAAATACATCAGGAAACTCACTAACGACTGGAATCGACGAAAACTCGACCCCACCATCCTCCGCCTTCAAGGCATAGCACCAATAATCAGTAAATCCGTTTCACAGGAGTCTCATCGCCTTCAAGGCGTTAATAACGAACTTCTGGTTTCCTCTATTTCGCCCCGTGAAAGAGTGCTCGGTGCCGTCCTCGGCTAACATAGTGATGATTCTTGTGCAGTAATTCATGATTGCACCATGCCGCTCGAGCCAATCATCCACGAGAATAAAATCCTCACCCTCAATATTAACGATAATAATATTAGAGAGCCAAGCTCTCTCACAAATAAACACAGAGCAGTCTTGGACCTCTCGATCGCCAACGATCCTATCACCGCTAGGAAGTTTAATGACGAAAGACACGCAAGGCGACAAATAGTCGAGACTCAAACGGCGCACACACTCCAGCGATATGAACGAATGTGTAGCACCAGAATCGAAAAGCACACTGACAGGATGAGAATGGATATGAACGGTACCTGTCGCCATAGTGGCCGCTGGATCATCGGCCCTCCTCATCTAGTAGATACGCGGCTGGGCAGAGCCGATACTGGAAGCTCCCCCTGTAGCGGGCTGACCCCGACCTCTACCTCGGCTGGCATTCGGTGAAGATTGAGAAAACGAGCCCTGGTTCACACTCGGCTCTCTAGGTGCTGGAAAAGAATCACGGGACTCGCGAATCTGTCTGACTTGTTCACAAAAGAGAGCCTTGTGGCCCGACTGACCACAAGTATGACAAGTCAATTTCTGACGAGGACACTGCCAGTTCCTATGGCCCGGCTGGCCACAGTTAAAGCGTGTGGGATCACGAACGGAGGTTCCGGTGGCACCTCGAAAACTCCCAGAGAAACGAGCCGAACCGCCCGTAGAAATATTCGCAGCCTGAGATTTTTGCTGGCCTCCACCCTTGGGACCAGAAAAATTTCCGACTGACTTCTGCTTCTTGCTCCCACGAGCCACATCACTAGCCGTCACCGACATATCATAAGCAAGAGCCCTACTCTGATAATCCTTCAAAGTAGTGCAGATGAGCCCAGACATATACTACCGAATTGACAGTTTCATCCGCCTCGAAAAGTGAAAAATTTTGTCGTTCTCCTCGAAAACTTGGGTCTTTACGTAGCCCAACTCCTTGTTGAAATCGGCAATAGCTTGAGAGACAGGAATATCCCGCGGTTGAGCATCATAGAAGGCATGGACTCGAGCCTGTCTAACCGGCCACGGGCAATACTCGGTCTCCATTAGGTCCTTGAACTCCACCCATGAAGCAACGTGGTCCTTTGGCCCAATGGCCTCCCACCAATCAGTAGCGTCCCCAGTGAGAAAGTACTGGGCAATAGGGACCTTACGGTCCTCGGTGCAGTTGGTGGCAATAAAGACTTTAGATATCTCATTGATCCAACCCTCCCAGCCGACCGGGTTAGAGGCTCCTGTAAACTGAGGAGGATGCATCTTGATGACATTTTGAAGCCAACGGTCTGCTCCGCCCCGATTAGTATGGGACGGATTCGGGTTCTGAACCACCTGAGCTATAGCCGCCATCTGGTTCACCATTTGGTGCATGACAGCCGCAATTCCAAGGTCGGCGCCATCTTAAGAAGAAGCATGGCTATGACGGTCACAGGTGCTGCCGGCTCCCGAAGAATGTGATGTGGCCGCCCCACCGGCTACCCCACGTCCCCGGCCACGACCACGACAACGACCACGGCCTCTTCCAGCATCCATGCTGGTGTTAAGAGGTGGCAAAAAGCAACTCGATGATAAGTAAAAGAGGGAAAATAACCACAGTTCAAGAAACGGAAATACGGTACGAGAAAACAAAGAATCGAGTAAGGAAAACTTATGAACACTGGAAGTACTGAGATGGTGGCAGCGGTGTGACAATGTGCAAAACAAAACACAATTAGACCCAAATAACCGACAAGCATAGGTATCCATAAACCTAGTGCGCTCCGATACCATTTTCTGTAACACCCTCGAGATATTCGAAGTATATTACAGCGCCGTGGACCCCTACATGGGACCCACAGGCTAAAACAAGAAAAAAACCACTCGTCTAACCATCTCAGTTAGCGAGGACACACATTAATATAATACAACATATAATAATATGCCCGGAGCAACCATTGTAATAAACATCAAATGATAGTATAGCAACTTTATTTAATACAAGACGAAGTTCGGAGTGAAAAGCCTAAGTACACGCGAGTACAATCTATAAGTTTATAAATGTGGGAACCAACCATATCGAAAGGGGCAAGAGAAATAAGAAGACTTGAATGCACATGTCAACGACCCTGGCCAACATCCTCGTACTGTCCCAGCACCCGCTTGTCCGGCAGAACATAACTTGAAATCCATAACAAGAATTTCCCCAAAACGGATCCCCAAAGGGGTTAGCAATTACGCTAGTACAAGTAATCAAGGCAAACCATTCACTTACACGTTTCATAGTACAATGCACCAAATCATTTCAAAACCAAAAATAGACATGTCTTTTCCAGAAACAAACAGTCAATCACATTTGCCTAGTACCGGGACGCAGCCACAAATCCCACTCGAGGCCTCTAAGTACCCTCCTGAGATGGCCATATCATAAAAAAAATCACGCACGTGCATCGCCTAGGACCGGGACGAAGCCACAAATCCCACTCGAGGCCTCTAAGGACCCTCCCGAGCTAGCTAGCTAAACAAACTCATGAACCCAGGGCTAAAACCATTGGATTCCCTCCGTGTCCCCGTCGGACCCTCTCGAGGTGAGCAAATCAGACATAATATACATTACCATTTCACGTTAAGCATAAAGGTATCCAAAAATACTTGCCTTGAATAATTGACGACGCAACGAACGGAAAGGGAAATCACCGACGAACGCTAGGAACCAACAGAACCGAACCTAAAGATTCGAAGAACATAATCACAACCAACTCTAAACGAATACGGAAATGGAATACACTCAAAAACCCACCTACGATTCATGTATATTCGTATAAAAATAACGAGGGCGAACCACAACCAAACCCTCTCGAATATGCAACAACCACGAAATATACCATGAATCCGTAAGGAAAACAAGAATACTAGCAAGATTAATCATATTCAACATGAGTTAATCAACCGAATGGAACGAATCGAAGAAAAACCCGAAAACCACCAATTTACTCAAAAGTAGGGTTCTTAGAAGATTTACCTTGGATTAGGATGAAAGATTCGTGTTGATGTTGTTATTATACACTAAGAACTTAAAGAAGATGACGGTTTAGATGATTGGAGGAAGAAATCGCCAGGAAATCACCCAAAATCACCAAAGCCGCGGAGAAGGAGGTGAAATGAGAAATAGATCTGTCCAAAGTCAACTCCTGGGTATATATAGCCACACGGCTTAGCGCGCACTAACGGCTAAGTATTAGCGTGCGCTACCCAGTTATATTATAGTCCAGAACTCACTGTCCTGGACCATTAGCGTGCGCTACTACTATCTAGAGTGCGCTAACAATGACTCGGTAGCGCGCACTATCGAGCTATAGCGTGCGCTACGTGGGCACCTGAACGAGTCCAGAACAAACTGCCCAGTACTGGACAGCTGCGTTAGCGCGCGCTACCGGACACCTAGCGCGCGCTAGTCCCCCGACATTAGCGTGCTCTAGACAATGTAGCGTACACTAATCCGCTAGTCCAGAGGACTGGAATTAGAAATAAGTTCACTGCCACTCCCAGGGATCAGCTTGCTAGCGCGCGCTACGAAGCAGACGTAGCGTGCGCTACTAAGGGATCCCTAGCGTGCGCTGTGCAGAAAGATTAGCGCGCTAGGCATGGAATATTAACGGCCCAAAACATTGGAACATGAACGAAACATCAAACGGAACATCTCAAAACACATTATAACATAGAATGAATCCACGGCAACCCCGAAGCGGCGGTTCCGAACAACAATTTCGAGAATCAGATCAATAGATGACGGAAGAACCAATAAACGTAGAACTGGATGACAAAAAGTCTCGAAACAATTATTCTCAAAAATTAATACGGTTACACGAGGGTCGCTAAAAATGGGAAATACACCGAAAAATGAAAATATTAGGAAAAAAAATGCGGATATTGCAAGACCACCTACCTTTGAGGGCTCGTCTGAGCCGGCAGATATTGTTCACTGTCTTGAGCATTTCGAGGAGTTGTTTGCTATGGTGGAGTGTCCCGAAGGGCACAAAGTTTCAGTTGCGGCTTACTACCTGGGTAGGAGCGCTCATTCATGGTGGTTATTGTTGATGCCCACCGACGGATCTTGTACTTGGGATCAATTCAAAACTCTCATGATGAAAAGATATTATCCGGCACCACTCAGGGAGGCCAAGTTATCAGAATTGCTCATTCGCGACCCCTCAGTGGACGATGATGTTCTCGCCATCGCCGAGAAATTTCAGGAGCTACTTCCTTTTGCCTCATCTATTATTCACTCCGAGGCGGACAAGATCAAGTATTTCAGTAATAGGTTGAAACCTCGTATGCGGATGCAGTTGCTTAATCACAATTGCACCACCCTGGCCGAATTCATAGAGAAAGCTCTTACTTATGAGCTTACTACTAAGGAGATTGCTAAGCAGCAACTATAAAAAACAGGGTTATTTCAGCACCAAGTGTCCGAGGCAGACTATCACGTGCCATAACTGTGGGATTGATGGGCATAAGGCTCGTTTTTGCCGAAGAGACTCTAAACCTACTCTGGCGATATCTCAGGCCCCGAGACAGTCAGCGGTTCAGAATCAGGCCACTCAGTCCACATCGTTCAAGACGACGGGAGCAAACAAAGGCGGAGCCAAAAGCTATCAGACAGGAGCGTCCGGTTCGGGGCCCGACAAGCCCCGAATTTATGAGATGAAGAAGGTGGACGATCCGGAGGCCCGGATGATCTCATGTACACTCGAAAACCTATCTCAACCTGTGTGTACCCTTTTTGATACTGGTGCATCGCATTCATTTATTTCCGAGTCATGTTTGAGTAGACTACGTCTGGGTAGTGCTACTAGCTGTGAGCCTTATGTCATTGGTCTACCAGATGGTAGAATAATTATCGGAGATCGTGAGAATAAGAATTATCCGACTCAGCTTCATGGCCGTGATTGGTTAGCAGACCTAATCGTGGTGGACTTACCTAGAGATGACGTTATTTTGGGTATTTACTGGATGGATTGTCACGATGCCATTATTAGTGTCCGTAAGCATATGGTCATTATCATTTCAGACGAGGGAGACGAATATGTATTTCTGGGGGGGGGGGTGGTAATCCCAGCTGTTCCGGAAGAGTCATCAATTTGGTGAAGGCAGTGAAATTACTCAGTCAGGGGTGTGTTGGTTATTGGTGCTATATGACCAAGACCGAGAAATCATCAGTAATGCTGGTGGATATTCCTGTAGTGAGAGAATATGCCAATGTATTCCCAGACGAGTTACCTGGTTTGCCTCCACCGAGAGATGTGGAATTCACGATTGAGTTGGAGCCTGGTACGTCTCTAATATCGAAGGCACCACATAGGATGGCCCCGACCGAAATGCAGGAGTTGAAGAATCAACTGGAGGAATTGTCCGAGAAAGGTTATATCCGACTGAGTGCGTCCCCATGGGGAGCACCAGTGTTATTTGTCAAGAAGAAGGATGGTTCATTTCGTTTGTGTATTGATTATCGGGAGTTGAACAGGGTGACGATCAAGAATAAATATCCCTTACCCCGTATCGATGATCTCTTAGATAAACTTCAGGGAGCTTCAGTATTTTCCAAGATCGATTTAAGATCTGGGTATCATCAGTTGCGAATTCGAGAGTCGGATATCACAAGGACGACGTTTCGAACGCGCTATAGACACTACGAGTTTGTAGTGATGCCGTTTGAGTTAGCTAATGCACTGTGGTGTTCATGGAATTAATGAATCGAGTTTTCATCAACTATTTGGATCAGTTCGTGGTTGTATTCATAGAAGATATTTTGATTTATTCTCGTGACCGAGAGGAGCACGAATTTCACCTTCATCAGGTTCTCGACGTGCTGAGACGAGATCAGCTCTATGGGAAGTTTTTGAAGTGTGAATTCTAGATGTCCGAAGTGACGTTTCTCGGACATGTAATTTCAGCAGACGGAGTTCGTGTCGACCGCTATCCGAGATTGGCAACCACCGAAGAATGTTAAGGAAATCCGAAGCTTTCTCGGATTAGCTGGCTACTATCGGAGATTTGTGGAAGGATTTTCTAAAATCGCTCAACCAATGATGAACCTTTTGTGGAAGGATAATAAATACACATGGTCTGACGCGTGTCAGCAGTGTTTTGAGGAACTCAAGAGTCGTTTAACTTCAGCGGCTGTTCTTTCTTTGCCACAAGGGACGGAAGGATTTGTGGTTTATAGTGACGCGTCCGGACATGGTCTTGGATGTGTATTAATGCAGAATGGGAAAGTGATTGCCAATCCTTCACAGCAACTGAGGCCTTATGAGGTCAATTATCCGACCCACGACGTAGAGATAGCGGTCGTGGTATTCACATTGAAGATTTGGTGTCATTATATTTATGGCGTCACCTGTCAGATTTTCAACGATCATAAGAGTTTGAAATATATATATTTACTCAGAAAGAGTTAACTATGTGACAGAGACGGTGGTTAGAACTGATTAAAGATTACGATATTGAGATTCAATACCACCCGGGTAAGGCGAACGTTGTCGCCGATGCCTTGAGTCGTAAATCCGTTAAGGAGCAAATGCTTGCTCATTTAACAGTTCAGAAGGAACTTCAATAGGAATTTATGAGAACCGATATCGAGGTCTGGTTAGAGAGAGTTCAAGGGCAACTTCGCATGTTAGAGATTTCATTGCCACTCGAGGAGGTGATCAGAATGAATCAGGGTTCAGACCCATCTTTGTTGCACATTCGAGATGATGTGGCTCAGGGGAAAGCCCCTGGATTTATGGTCCACGAGGATGGATTTTTGCGATTTAAGAATCGGTTATGCATACCGGTGAATGACGAATTGAAAAACTCGATTTTAGAGAAGCTCATGCTACCTCTTATTCCATTCATCCGGGGTCTAGAAAGATGTACAAAGACTTGAAACAAAATTACTGGTGGAGTAATATGAAGCGAGAAGTCGCGGAATTTGTTTCGAGATGTTTAACCTGTCAGCAAGTCAAGATAGAACACCAGCGACCGGCGGGTATGCTGAAACCGCTCCCTATTCCAGAGTGGAAATGGGAGGATATTTCAATGGACTTCATCACGAGTTTGCCAACGAGTCGTCGTGGCATGAATACATTTTGGGTAATTGTGGACCGTTTAACTAAGTCAGCTCATTTCCTTGAGATTAAGGATATGTGGGGTCCGGAGAGACTTGCCCAATTGTTCATCAAAGAGATAGTGAGATTGCACGATACTCCTAAGAGTATCGTTTCCGATTGTGACGGGTGATTCGTGTCACATTTTTGGAAATCAGTTCATCGTGCTATGGGGACTCAGCTTAATCTCAGTACAGCTTTTCATCCTCAGTCCGACGGACAATAAGAGAGGACTATTCAGAAATTGGAGGACATGTTGAGGGCATGCGTCCTCGATTGGAAAGATGATTGGGAATCCCAACTACCGTTGATTGAGTTCACGTACAATAATAGTTGGCATGCTTCAATTAAGATGGCACCTTACGAGGCCTTGTACGGTCATCGTTGTCGATCTCCTTTGTGTTGGGATGACTTATCAAAATTAATCGGAACCAAGCCTGATATGTTTATTGCCTCCCGTGAGAAGGTATCTTTGATCAGGAATCGTTTGTTGACCGCTCAGAGTCGACAGAGATCATATGCGGATAATCGTCATCGGCCATTAGAGTTCTAGGCTGGTGACCACGTTTTGGTCAAGGTATCCCCGAGTCGAGGTATCTTCCGTTTCAGGAAACGGGGGAAGTTGAGTCCGAGGTTCATTGGACCATTTGAGATTTTGGATCGAGTATGCGAGCTAGCTTATCGATTGGCCTTACCTCCGGCGTTGAGCCGAATTCATAATGTGTTTCACGTCTCTCAGCTGCAGAAGTATGTTGCCGACCCGAGTCACATACATCAGTTTGATGAGATCGAGATCGCGGATGACCATTCGTATGAGGAGTGTCTTGTACGAGTCTTAGAGTGGCGAATCAAACAGTTGAGGAGCAAGACGATTCCTTTGGTTAAGATACAGTGGTCTAGACACGGAGTCGAAGAGGCTACTTGGGAAATCGAGGATAGTATGCATGAGGGTTATCCCAAATTGTTTGACTCTTAGTTTCGGGGACGAAACTTTTTTAATGGGGGGAGTATATAATACCCGACTGTAAATTCATTCATTATCATTCAGTATATTGCCACTCAGTAATTTTTCACTCATTAATAATCATTCATCGTTCATATTCATTCATTGTATTCACCGTTCAGAGTAATTTGTATCGTGTATTAGTTATTATTCGTCTTTCTACCTTGGTTGGAGGATCGGACCGTGATCATCATCTTTGTCATATTTGTAGCTAGTTGTGTGGGAGGAGTAGCGCATGCTACGTACTCTCCTTAGCGCGCGCTAATTGAGTACGGGTAGTGCACGCTACCTCTCAGCATTAGCTCACCCTAATGTGGTTCAGGCCGACAATCTAGAAGGCACTGGATTGCAGTCGAGTTGTAGTAGCGCACGCTACGAATAGTAAGTAGCACGCGCTAGTAGTTTGGGTAGCGCACGCAATGCAATCACTGTAGTGGGTGCTAAGGCCGATCAGGCAGAGTCCAGTGGGTACTGGAGTGAATTGGAATAATTCATAGCGCACGCTATGAGTAGATTTTAGCGTATTCTAATGGTGTACTAGCGCACGCTGAGTTTTGGGTGTAGCGCACGCTATCACGAGCAGGTTAGAGGACAGGAGGTTCTGGACTTTAGTTACTGGGCATCAGACATTAGTTAGCGCACGCTACCAAGTTCGTAGCAAACGCTAACAAGGCAGTCAGAGATCACTGGACTATTCGGTTAACCCGCTAGCGCACGCTACATATCAGGACATAGCGTGCGCTAAACTGGAACAGTATAAATTGGACAGTCCAGTCCAGTTCATCAATTTTTCACTTCTCACTTCGTTTTTGGGCGATTCTGGGCGATTTTGGACGATTTAGAGAGATCTATTTGAGCTGCACTCACCTATCATCATCTTCAAGCTTCTTAGTCGGATTAATCATCATTTCATCCTCTCCAACACATCAAATCAGGGTAAACAATTCTTGAATGTAGAATTTCAGATTTTGAGTATTTTCCTTCTGATCTCTTCGTGTAAGCTTGCTATTATGTTGGAATATGTTAGATATGGATTATCTACCTTGGATACATGTATTCCTATGGATTTATTGGTGTATTTTTCGGATTTGATGAATATTTGGAGAATTATTCAAGAACCCTTGATGTTTGACTTTGGTTATTTTTGGAGGTTTCCGATTATAGTTGTCATAACCTTGAGTTGTGGTTTCCTATTGGATTATTGATATCAATAAAGGTGTTTTGTCGGTTTGAACTACTCATTTTGTGATTGGTTATGATCAAGGGATGAATGTTTACAACGTATTTGTTAGAATGCCTCAATGAGTTTGGATATTATTGTATCGACCTTTGAGTTGGTCGTGATTCATGCTTGATACGTGTATTGAGCGTTTGTTGGTAATTTTGTGATTCAAGGTTGTTCGAGTGACCAACTTCTCATTTTAGGACGTTTGTTCGAGGAATGACATTCTTCACCGGTGTTGTGTAAGTTAATTCTTACTCGGTTAAAAGGATAATCATTCCTTTCGTTGTTGTTCATTCATATTCATAATTCATTCATATCGTACTAATCGTATTGAGACTTGTAATTGTCAAATAATCATCTCATTCACGAGGAACGACAGTTCTAATCATTTCAATGAGCTATCATTCATTTCATTATTATATCATCCCGGTGAGTCATTCTTGACCTTTGTCCTGATGTTATTCATTAATACTCTTTGGTCACTTTTGTTCTGGTGGCCTTCTGGGTTTATATTGCGTGGCCGGGTGGGGATGCGTGGAATTTTAGTCGGGCACATGATAGTCAAGTGATCGGGATCACCGACACAATGGATTGTGCACACGGTAACGTGCCTCCGTGAGACAAATTAGGTACAAGGGCGGGTGTGTCCAGACACTCGTCTTGTGCACTTGTACATACCATTACGGGCGTACTATGATGCCCATCTTCAGCTTAAATTCTTAATTAAGATATATCATGATTGTGTTTATTCAACTTTTGAGGATTGTTGTTCTGTGTAACTGACCCCGTTGGGGGATGTTGTTTTCAGGTCATGGCAAGGCTAAAGCACGGGAAGAGGACGTTGACGGCGAGGAGTCCCAGTGATACTAGTAAGGGACCCCAGTCCTTTTCAGTCATTCATGTTTCTTCATTTTATTTCCGCTGCAGATTTCCGTTTGGATACTCATTTTGATTCAGTGTTGTATATTTTATCTTCATATAAAATATACATGTATTATGTATTATCTTGGGTGTGTTGTACTTGAAACTCCTCATCGGAGTAAGTAATGATATAATGTGGTTCGGTACTGCAATTATATTATTTAATTCAGTAAGTTTCATTCGCCTGGTGGGTCCCAGTTGGGGGTTCACGGCACTGTAATATCCGCCTAGTTTGGGGTGTTACAATTTCTTTACTATGCTTCCATTAGATTGTAAAAATTTCTACCCCAATCACTGCATAATTCCTCAACAGTTCATCGCTGAGATGTTGGTCTGAAAAAAATCAAAGAAATTTGCAATCGACAATCCATATATATGGTATGTTGCCATAAACCTACGATTTAGAGTAGAAATATTAAATTAAGGCATGCTTACATAGAGGCATAAGGCAGAGTAAGTAAGGTCATTTATAAACAAAATTACAACTATTATGAGAACACATTTGTGCATAAATACACATGGTATTAACGAATAATATAAGTAGTGTAATTGTTATTGACCTGTTATTCCAAGAGCATTGCTTATGTAGAATATCGTCAGTCAAGACTTTCAAGTATTTTTTCCATACATACTATGGTCTTGAAATACTACATGATCTTAAAAGTGATGCAAATCTTCTTTGAAGATGAATCCTGATCACTAGAAACTGGCCTCCATCAGTATACTATTTATCATCATCCAACAATCCTAATGCATAACATGCATCCTTGTATGTTTGATACTCGATGCCTCCAAATGTTTTAATATCTCTATGAGACTTTGCTCACGACCTATGCAGCAGTAAGATACTTATGTAGTGCACTTCTCCACTCCGAGGTGGTACGTAATGTAACCTTCCTACACAATTGCCATTTTCTCTTGGCTCCAATTGCGCACTTCTGGTTTCCAAACGAAATATGTTGGAAATTCAGGATATATAAGCTTTTCTGCTAGATCATAATATTCTTTATTGCACTCCTCCAAGATGTAACACTCCCGATGTATTCAGGAATATTACAGCGCCGTAAATCCTTTACGTAAGAATTTACAAGATTGAGGAAATGAAAAGACAATAACAATACCAACAAACAACGGCAGCGGAAATAAAATACAATATCAGTCTGAAATAGTACTGAAAGACAAACATCAAACAGTGAATATTCATACATGACCAAATCCAACATCACAAATGACAACGAACTCGAGTACTTAATTGAAAACAACACAAACATACGACAAAGTAATCTGGCCATAACATCACTCTGCACCATCGTCATGATGCAGCTCTAGTGATTGTTTTCCCGCTCTCCTCGATCCTGAACATAACACAAATATTCACCCACGAAGGAGGTAGCACAACAATGCTAGTACAAGTACGATAATTATACAGCACTGATTTATTCAACAATCCCTGAATAACAACGTCAATAATATCAACAATAATCACGACAAGTCTCTCCAACGAGAAACAGTAACAATGTACAACATATCATATCAATATCAACATACTCGTGGTATTCCAACGATCCAGCGCACACAGCTATAGATTCCCATGATGATCCCGTCGGACCAACGCATGGTGGAAATACCTGTCCAACGATCCAGCGCACACAGCTATAGATTCCCATGATGATCCCGTCGGACCAACGCATGGTGGACAAACAATCGCAACACATATACACAATACAACAATCAACATAATCGACATCAATACGAATAAATGTAATTAAGGTACTTGCCTTAGAAATGAGGCAAGAGATAAATACTCCAACGACTCCAACAAACTCGAAGACCGCTCCTTCGACTAATCAAATGCATATTGATTCTTCAATTATACCACATGATAATTCTTCTTACAAGGATTCTAATCATACTCTTCATTAATCCAAAGCCAGAAGATATCGGAAATCCCCCGACGAACACCATAAGAACTTATTTACTAGGTTCAACTTGATTATCATCATCTTCTTCATGGAAATAACCCTAAGTTCAATCCACTTAATTTCCCCATACGCATTATTTCATCATATAATACGTAAGAACTTGAGAATCTCAATAAACATGCCATAATCAGGTTCATAGTCTCAGGATACTACGTTTAAGAGACCAAACACTACAAGGGTCGATTAATATTCTAAACAACGAAGGAGAACCGAAACATAACCGAAATTATTCTTGTACTAACATGATGTTCGACTTCTCAAGCCAATAACTGAATTGGTGAACTCAAAACAGGTCCAAAACATCACTAGAACATGAAACCTAGTTGGTGAAGGATCACATACCTCAATATAGTGAAGAACAACGAAATTCTTAAAGAAACTCAACACCAGAAGCTTGAACACCAATCCACAAGGGTCTATGATCTTCAAAATCGAGCTAGAATGATGATATGAGAGGTATATGGTGTTAGACAATCTCCAGAACATGAAAATCGGCCAAGGTGAGGGTGAGAAATGAAATGGGGGTTGAGGTCTATAAATAGAAATCTAACTCCTTATGTACGCTAAACACAACACATTACGTATGTAACAACTTTAGAGTACGCTATGCTCGAAGATTAACGTACGTTAACGTCTGTCCAGAGCTCACTGACCTGTTACTGGCATTGGCTTACGTATGTAATATCTAGGACCGTAGCGTACGTTAAAAATCCCCCTTAGCGTACGTAAGTCCATTGACTTGCATAGCTGGAAAATCACCCAGGTTCACACGGAGCATCTCACGAATCTTCCCTGGCCCCCACACGCCGACCCTTGTCGGATCTCGAGTTGACTGTGCTTACATACGTTAAGCTCATCAGATAACGTACATTATGCTGCAGTCGTAGCATACGTTAAGATCATCCTCTAGCGTGCGTTAAGACGTGCAGACCCATGCATGCAAAATTATGGAGATACAAAAATGTAAGGATACGAATATGGGAAACCAAACTCCGATTAATAACATCACAAAGTCGAATATTACAAGACCGAATACAAGATAAATGCACAATAATTATCCGGGCATTTCACATACGATATGGCGTCTTAGAAATCGGTGTAACTCCTGGTTCTAGCTCGATGGTAAACTCTACATCTCGTCGTGGAGGTAGTCCAGGTAATTCGTTAGGGAACACGTCTGGAAATTCACTCACAAAAGGAATGGATGAAAGCTCTACTTTCCCATCTTCTTTCTTCATTGCGTAACACCAGTATCCAGCACAACCCTGTTTTAGTAGTTTGACGACTTTCATAGCTTTGATCACTTTCCTTGAGCTTCCTGGTCTCCATCCCTCGAATAATAATTCGGAACCATCTTTAGCTATCATCGAGATATTCCTCTTCCAATAGTTCACAATTGCTCCATATCTATTAAGCCAATCGTCTCCAAGAATCAGATTGTCTCATTGCATCTCTATCATAATCAGATTTGAGGGCCACTCTCTGCCTCCAATTGATATAGAAAAATCTCTAGTTTCTAAGTTCCCCACAATTCTCTCTCCACTCGATAATCCCACAACATAAGGCTCACATTTATGAAAATAAGAAATGTTCAAACGATTAACACAAGACAATGATATAAACTAATGTGTAGCCCCTGTATCGAACAAAACACTAACTGGTTGTGAAAGGATCTGAACGTTACCTGATGCAATAGTGGCATCCTGATCGTCTGCCCTCCTCATCTCATAAAGGCATGGGGGAACGGATTCAGCACTCGATGCTCCCTTTCGGTCGAACTGTCCTCTGCCTCGTCCTCGAACAAAACTCTGGGGGTAGCTGGACACTATGCTCCGTCTATGGAACACTTGCTTCCTTCTAAGCCAGATGCGAAGTACGAGCTCCAATTAACTTAGTGGCAGCCCTGCAGAACATTGCACGATGCCCCTCCTGTCCGCAATCATAACATGTCACTGGAGAACAGAAACAATCACGCTAAAGGTGTCCTGGGCGACCACAATTAAAATAGCTTTTGACCACCTATGTTGGTGTTGATACTGACCTGAAATTCTTTTCGCCTTTTGATGGGTGCGGGGGCCTCTTAAACGAATGAAAGGATAACTGGCCTTATGGGCCCCACTACTATTGTGCTCTGTGAAACTACCAGAGACTTTCTGCTTCTTGGACTCCGAGAACTTTTCTATAGCCGCTTCTTTGATTTCATACGCTAGGGCTTTGTCTTGATACTGGCGGAGAGTGGTGCATTCAAAACCTGACATGTACCTCTGTATTTCCAGCCTCATTCCCATATCAAAGTGAATCATCATTTCTGCATCGGTTCTGACCAGGTGTAGAACAAACACCAGCTGCTGATTAAACATTTTAATCGCCTGAGCCACGAGCACATCGAACGACTGCGCAGATAAAAATTCCCGAACTTTAGCTTCTCTCACCGGACGAGGGCAATACTGAGCTTCCATCATAAGTTTGAACTATTCCTAACTGGCATCATGATCAACAGGTCGGATGGCTTCGCACCATTCTGACGCTTCCCCTGTCAGTAAGTACTGGGCTATAGGAGCTTTCCGGTCGTCTGGGCAGTTAATCCCTGCGAATACTTTCTCTAGATCTCTCAACCAGTGATCCCATGTCGGTGTCTCAGAAAATCCATCGAATTTTGGCGGGTTCATCTTCGCCACCTCCTGTAGCCATCTATCTCCCCGATTTTCCAAGCCTGGGACGCCTTGCTGTCTTTATCCTTGCTGCAATCCTACCGGCAGTTGCATCCCATCCACTACTTGAGCAAATTGAGTCATCTGGTTGACCACCTGACGAAGTATGTCGGGAACGACAGGATTATCATTTTTCTCCACTGTCTGTTCTCGTTCATTATTGATAGACTCCTGCTGTTTGCCAGAATTGGAGTGAGCCTGATTTGACAGCGAATCAGGAACAGAAGGTGAAGCTTCTCTCTCAATCTTCCTACGTCTACGTCCACGACCGCGACCACTATTGGAGCACTATTGGTCGGTATCGCCATTTGGAGATAGAGTTATAAAACTCTTTTGCATTGCGGAAGTGATTTAAATAAGATTGCAGAAAATAAATCGACACAGGATTTATAGAGGTTCGGCCAAACGTGCCTACGTCCTCTTTTGGTATCTTTTTATATAGGCTAAAGATAAACCTATGTACCTCTCTTCTATCGGTTAGGGTATAACCGTTACAAGCTCGTCTTTTATCAGTACGAGTAAACCATTCTCTCATTTGTCTTTATGTCGGTCCACATTAAACCGTTTTCCTTTTCTACTGGACAAGGAATCAACCAATCTAGCTTTGTATGGGTACTAGATAGACCTCACTTAGATATCGATTGCGATTCTGACAATGCCGGATCCTTGATCCTAATAACACTGAATCCAATCGTATCTTTTTCTTTTTCCTCTCATGTATGATTTCGTGTATAACACTCAATCACTAAATAATATAAGCTCAAGTACAACAACTAGAATGATTACAATGATATCTCAAGTATGAAAGCTTTGCTCAATGTTGTGTAGTTTGATACCAAGTGGTTTGGTATTTATAGCCATTTCTATCCAACTACCCGTTAGTCACTTTTGACTTACTAGAATGCGCTAGCCTTTCTCCATAGCGTGCGCTATCCTTTGTAGCGTACGAGTAGCATGCACTATTTCTTGTTACGTACGCTAATATGTCCTGATTGCGTACGTTATCTGCTTGTGATTTCAGTCCAGCAGCTTCTGTCCATGACAGTTAGCGTGCGCTATCTTTTCCTTATAGCATGCGCTAATATTGCACCATTGCTTGTGTCATATATCCGTTTGTACTTTTGACTTCTGACTTGACTTTCCACCGAATCTACCAATGTTCATATATTTGAATTCAAATGCTCTTTAGCGTGTGCTAAAGATCACTCATAGCGTGCGCTATGATTTTGTCATTGCTTGCGTCATATCGTGTTTGAAAGTATTCACAACTGTCATATTCCTTCGATAGCGTGCGTTATGCTTTAGGTGTAGCGTGCGCTATCTTCATTAGGTGACTTTGTCTTCAGGTGACTTTGAACTCGTCTGATCTGCAGACAGGTCTTGTTAGCATGCGCTAACCTTCAATTTCTAGCATGCGCTAGCTTTGCAGTTTGATCAGCTTTTTGCATCTTTGACTCCTTCATTGTTTTGTTTGCTTCTTTGTTGTTTTCCTTTGTTTAACAACTTAATCATCAAAACCCTATTAATGAATATTTATATTAAAATATTCCAACAGTCTCCCCTTTTTGATGATTACAAGACAACATCTTGAATTGGATAAAACCTGCGAAAATAAAATATATGTATACTAGTACAGATCAAAGTTTTCGATTTTGTCCGTTTCGTTAGTTTCGTCTCCCAACTTTTATTTCTTTGCTTTTCGACTTCTTCTTTTTATTTTTCAACTTCTTCATTTATTCTTTTCTCCCCTTTTTTGATTCGAACACATATTTATTTTTATCTCCACCTTTTTACTTTTTATTTTTCTCATCAATCTTTCATGACGCTTTTTATCTATTCAACTATTTTCAATCTCCCCCTGAGTAAAATATTTATTAATGAAAATTATTTTTTGGGGTTCCAACCTATAGTTGGTTTTTCTTTCGAAACATAGACGATATTCGGAATAAAAGTTCCTTTTGGAATCCAAATCGTTTTGGTTTTTATCGTTCGTCACGAGCTTTTGCAACTCGTAAAATGATGCCCAATTTTTAGATACTTTTCATAGTAGGGTATTTTGAAATTTAAGGATTCATTTTTAGTATGCGGTTTGAATCCTAACCCATGTTTATTCAATGTATATTTTTGAACACAAATTTGTTCAAATTTTTCGTTTCCACACGAAATTTTTTTTGTCAAAGTTTTAAGTTCATCTTGAACTTTTAAAAGATCATTATTTAAAATATTTTCATTTTCAAGACATTGAGAATGATTGATCTCGACAATTTTCCCTTTTTCAAGAATTTTGGAAATTTCGGTTTCTAATAATTTATTTTTAGACTGGAGGGATTTTATTTCGGATAAGGCATTTTGAAAATATGTATGCAATAATTCGAATGCTTCAAAAAGTTCATCGTGAGAAGATGTACTTACTTGACTTTCGACGTCGCTATCATCGAATGAACTTCGTGCCATAAGAGCGAGGTTATTTTGATTGATGAAATCTTCATCCTCATCTTCGGCACTCCACGTGGCAATTAAAACTTCCTTTTTAGTATTTTCTCGGCAATTCTTCGCGAAGTGGCCTGGTTTACCACAGACTCGATAGTTGTTGTCGAATTTCTTCATTCCGCCTGAGATATCTTTCTTTCTCCGGTTTAATAAGTTTTGGAACTAATTAATATTCTTGGCATAATATGACGATTCTTTGTCGCTTTGGTCCACCAGGATTTCTTCTTTATTTCTTGACATCTTAGCCTTCATGGCTATCGTTCTTTCCTTCGGCTCCGGCTTGGCATTCCGAGATTTTAGGACAATCTCATAGTTTATAAGTGAACCAACGAGAGCACTAAAATCAAGATTATTTAAATCTTTTGATTCCATTATTGCCGTCACTGTTCTGTCCCATTCTCGAGGTAGTGATCGTAGGATCTTCTTAACTTTTTCACTACTCGAAAGAGGTTTTACATAACATGCCAATCCATTTATGATGACCGAAAATAGGTCGAGCATTATTGTAATGGATTCATCTTATTTTAATTGGAATAGCTCATAATCGTGAAGAAGCATGTTTATCTTTGTCTCCTTAACTTGAGACGTTCTTTCATGTGTGACTTCAAGCATTTTCCATATTTCTTTCGCACTTTCACACGAGGATATCCGGTTGTGTTCTTCCGGATTTAACGCACAATATAATAATTGCGTGGCTTTACAATTATAATGGTTGTTTTTCAATACGCATCATCATACTCTTCTAAAGTTTTGAGAGTTCCGTTCGAGTTATTTGGAATTTTGGGACCAAGACATATGACTTTCCATAGTTCGATATCGTAAGCTCGGATGAAAATAGACATTTTCTTCTTCCAAGTCATGAAGTTAGATCCATTGCAGAATGGAGGTCGATTTAGAGAAAGACCTTCAACTGGGGTAAGTTGAAACGCCATTTGTATCTTCTCCTTGGATGTTAAGCCGCTTCTAGGAGGTACCGCTCCGATACCAATTTAAGGTAAAATATGCATAAAATGGGTAAAACTCCCCCTGACAAAAATCTCCCCTTTAACAATATAAGCTCAAGTACAACAACTAGAATGATTACAATGATATCTCAAGTATGAATGCTTTGCTCAATGTTGTTGTGTAGTTTGATACCATGTGGTTTGG
This sequence comes from Orobanche coerulescens, assembly GCA_033398695.1. Classification (NCBI taxonomy): domain Eukaryota; kingdom Viridiplantae; phylum Streptophyta; class Magnoliopsida; order Lamiales; family Orobanchaceae; genus Orobanche; species Orobanche coerulescens. The sequence continues at coordinate 79,774,073 of CM065810.1, read as the reverse complement.
TATTTATACCCATTTCCATCCAACTAGCCGTTAGTCACTTTTGACTTGCTAGCGTGCACTAGCATTTATCCATAGCATGCGCTATACTTTGTAGCGTACGTCTACCGTGCGCTATTGCCTGTTACGTACGTTAATATGTCCTGATTACGTACGTTATCTGCTTGTAATTTCAGTCCAGTAGCTTATGTCCATGACAGTTAGCGTGCGCTATTTTTTCCTTGTAGCGTGCGCTAATATTGCATCATTGCTTGCGTCATATATTAATTTGTACTTTTGACTTCTGACTTGACTTTCCATCGAATATTCCAACGTTCATATATTTGAATTTAAATACTCTTTAGCGTGCGCTAAAGATCACTCATAGCGTGCGCTATGATTTCGTCATTTCTTGCATCATACCGTGTTTGAAAGTCTTCACAACGGTCATATTCCTTCGATAGCGTGCGTTATGCTTTAGGTGTAGCGTGCGCTATCTTCATTAGGTGACTTTGTCTTCAGGTGACTTTGAACTCGTCTGATCTGCAGACAGGTCTTGTTAGCATGCGCTAACCTTCAATTTCTAGCATGCGCTAGCTTTGCAGTTTGATTAGCTTTTTGCGTCTTCGACTACTTCATTGTTTTGTTTGCTTCTTTGTTGTTTTCCTATGTTTAACAACTTAATCATCAAAACTCTATTAATGAATATTTAGAATAAAATATTCCAACAACTACGTCCATGTCCTCCCTCAACATATTGTATGCATAAACACTCAATATACAAGGAAATAATATCGTCCTGACGTAGAAGTATAAAAAGGTACAACATGTAAAGTACAAGATAGAGTTTAGGAAACTTACAACCACCGCTCGCACGAAGACGTAGGCAGTACAGTGATGTTATGCGCGGTCGGTTACCTCAAAAGACATATACGACCCCTATTTTAACCCAACGGCCAAGATATCCATAATATTATCTCCAATACCATATTATGTAACACCCCTGATGTATTCAGGAATATTACAGCGCCGTAAATCCTTTACGTAAGAATTTACAAGGCTGAGGAAATGAAAACGCAATAAAAATACCAACAAACAATGGCAGCAGAAATAAAATACAATACGAGTCTGAAAACAGTGCTGGAAGACAAACGTCAAACAGTGAATATTAATACATGACCAAATCGAACATCACAAATGACAACGTACTCGAGTACTTTATTGAAAACAACACAAACACACGACAAAGTAATCCGGCCATAACATCACTCTGCACCCTCGTCGTCATGCAGCTCTAGTGGTTGTTTTCCCGCTCTCCTGGATCCTGAACATAACAAAAATGTTCACCCCGAAGGGGTTAGCACAACGATGCTAGTACAAGTACGATAAATATACAATAATGATTTATTCCACAATCCCTCAATAACAACGTCAATAATATCAAAAATAATCACGACAAGTCTCTCCAATGAGAAACAGTAACAATGTACAACATATCATATCAATCTCAACATACTCGTGGTATTCCAACGATCTAGCGCACACAGCTATAGATTCCCATGATAATCCCATCGGACCAACGCATGGTGGAAATACCTGTCCAACGATCCAGCGCACACAGCTATAGATTCCCATGATGATCCTATCGGACCAACTCATGATGGACAAACAATCGCAACACATATACACAATACAACAATCAACATAATCGACATCAATACAATAAATGTAATTAAGGTACTTGCCTTAGAAAGGTGGCAAGAGATAAATACTCCAACGACTCCAACAAACTCGAAGACCGCTCCTTCGACTAATTGTACGCAAACCTCGAACCTTAAACAAATTGGAAAAATAACGACAACTCAACTTACGTAATAATTCAAACGTACGAACATCTAACATCTTAAACTATTGCCGAAAGTTGCCGAAACTACGGATCCTGTCCGACTTTCTTCATAATGCACATTACATAACCAACGTAACGTACGCTAAATCTGTGCCTTAACATACGTAAGATCCTATGCTTAACGTACGCTAAGCTTGCATTTGACAAAGTTCTCTGATCAGACAACTTGTCTCATCTAATGCCTTAACGTACGTAAGCTCCTATGCCTAACGTATGCTAAGCTTGTATTTGAAAAAGTTCTCTGATCAGACGACTTGTCTCACCTGATGCATTAACGTACGTAAGATCCTATGCCTAACGTACACTAAGCTTGTATTTGACAACGTTCTATGATCAGACGACTTGTCTCACCTGATGCCATAACATACATAAAGCATGATACTTAACGTATGTTATGCTTATGAACAGATTGAGGTACAAATGCTGGTGTCTATGATTTCAAAGATATTCATAAAATCGCTATAATTCTATACTTCAATCTTCATTCATGGTTCGGTCATTCATACAACTCGTATCAAAGGTATGATCAAACGAATACGAACATATTTTCGAAGGAAGATGAAATAACCGTGTTCTAGGTTAAATTCGATTATCATTAACATAATCAATCTATTCTAACCAAGAATATATCGAAGTTTATCCAATCAAACACCTCTTACGAAAATACAAAACGTTCTTGGTAAAACTCCTAGAATTCATCTTCTTGAACACTTTGATTCTAGGTGATGATAATAACAAGTCTTGATCATTTTTAAAACATTATCCAATGTAAGTTTACAATCTCAGAAAACTTCTCCCTACTTATTCAACATAACGAGGCTCGGACTATAATGCTCTAAACAATGGTAAACCTAAGCATAATCATTTCAACTTCCTTAAACATGGTGTTAGGTCAAGTAAGTCATCCATGGAATCTAATGATCTCAGTAGCATGTTCATAGCATTCTTAAGAACACGAATTCAAGGTTGGAGATAGCATTAACGTACCTTAATATGAAGAAAACATCAAGACAATCGGTAGAATCCAACATCGGATGTTTGAGCACCAATCCAAGATGTCTTACTTCTTCAACAACCAAGTAGAGAGGCTACTATACTAGTTTTATAAGGTTGGAAGGTCTGGGGAGAGGTATGGTTCGGATAAAATGAGTGAAAGAATTGTAATACCCGAGATCTTTATTCTGATTTCGTTGACTTTATTCGGTCGAACGGACTGTTGTCGTCCACGTCTTTGAGAATCGCATGCTTGTATTGTGGTACGTTGAGCTTCGTAGACTGTTCGTTATTGTTTTGAATCTTAGCTGTTGCGTTCGCATGATCGATACGTCGTTGATTATCGAACCGGACAGTCGGAGGGCAGGCTGGGCCGAATACGGCCGTAAGGCCTGGCCAATTACGGCCGTAAGGATGCCGAAGGGACTGACCTGGGAGGACTCGGTTACGGCCGTAAGGTCTACCGGGTTACGGCCGTAAGGCTTGTTACGGCCGCTAGAGCTGGCCGGTTACGTCCGTAATGTCTCGGCAGAATGCAGGCAGTGGCCACTGGGAGTTCGGTTACGGCCGTAAGGCTATGCCGATTACGGCCGTAATGTGCGATCGTTGCGCACGCAACCTGTCGACCATTGCGCACGCTAACGCGCGTTGACCGGGTTATGGTCGTAAGTCACTGCCGGTTACGGCCGTAACGTGTCCGGCCATATATAGGCCTGACTCGGCCAGAATTCATTCCACTTCGTTTTTCACTCGTTTTCACCCCTGTTAGCGGCTGCGGACGGGAGCGACCGGTAGTAGGAGTTCTTGGCCGATTATTCTCATTTCCAAGGCTTTTTGGAAGATCCTTTTTTTATTAAATCATCATTTAATCCGCGTTCTTCGTCGAATCAAGGTATTTCCTTGCTTAGAACCCTACTTGTATGATTTTTGGGGGTTTTCTTCGTGATTCATTGATTTATCCAATTTTGATGATTTGGTTATGGTATTCTTGTTGTCTTGGCCATAATCTTCGGATTTTTGTAAACTCATTTATTTATTTTCACCATTTGGATTCTTGATGTTTTTCCGGTAGATTCGGATTTCCGTTTAGCGTTAATTATGCGTGGTGATGTTATTTTCATAGCGTTCGTGAAGTTGTCAAAGTCTCGGTCGTTTATGGAGGTCCAAGGGCTAACCGACCGTATCCGTTCGTTGTTTCCCGTTGCTCGTGGTATCGAGGCAAGTATCTTGTCCATACGTTTCATGTTTCGTAGGCATAATTATTGATAAATGATTTTATGCGAAATCCAATGTTTAATGAACGTAAAAAGGGATCGGTATTTTCTCGATAAATGTTGTCTTTCAACGATAATTCGTGTACTTCGTGAATATATGTGTTCTCGGAATATATGTTTTGGTTTTGTATGTTGAAAGATGCTATGATCACTTTGAGTGAGTTTAATAGACCCTAATCCTTTGCCGGGGATTACGTAATGTTATGTGTACTTGTTCGGTAAGAACGTAATGTGTGTGATATTAGTTGTTACTCCTTTGAAAGGAGGTTGTGGTGTTTAAGTGTTGCTTGGATTGATGTTCTGCTCATTTTTATGTGGTCGTCGAAAGTGATGTGCCTCAGGGTAGGATTGATAAATCTCGGGGATCCATACTTGTTAGTATGGGTCGGGCGTGACCGTAGGGTTATCCAATCTGGGTATGTCTTGCGGGGACTCCGAAGTTGGGGGCTTGCTAGCCCTATGACGGGATAACTTCTGGGGGTTTTCATCGGGTATGTCTTGCGGGGACTCCGAGGTTCGTGGCTTGTTAGCGCGATGCCGGGATAACTTATGGTTGTGATTTGGTTATGAATGTATCTGTGCTTGTGGTCACGTGACTGTTGTTACGGTGGCATGTGATTCGGTATGGTTTCCCTGTGGGTTATTCACTCGGGTATGTTCTACGGGAGCATCTGAGGTCTGTGGCTTGCTAGCACAGGACGCGAATAATCTGTGGAAACATGTTGTTATGATATGATCGGGTCTTGGACCCCGTGCTTGTGATTGGAATGGTATGATTGGGTCGTGGACCCCGTGTGTTGTTATCATAATTGTACTTTGGTTTGGGTTGTGTCCCTAAATGTTTTCGAAAGGTTTGAGAATTCTTAAATCCCAAATGTTTTCAAAACTCCCGAGATCGTAAAATGTTTTCACAAGGTGTATATCGGGTTTACCCATATCCTTGGATTAACCGTTTTGATCAGTGATTTACCTCGGGAAGCATGTTTATGAGTTCTTAGTCCTTGGAGTATGATATGTATGGCTTGTACTTCCGTTTTATACTTGCACTAGCAAAACAGTGGAGTTTTGCTATACCCCGAGTATTCGGGGGGTGGATGTGTGTATTGCGTCCAGGTAGTTGCAGGATGCTGGGGAGCGAATCACAGGTTCGATACGAAGGATGATGGAAGACGACAATACTAATCACATGAAGACCAATTGCAGAGTATTTGTTAGAGTCTTGTTGGTTAACCCTCCGATGGGTTATTGTCCCGTTTTATGGTAGTGGTATTGTATTCTAGCCCCTGCGTGGGTATGTGTTATGGGCAAGAATCTTGTATGTAATGTTGTTTGTGTTGAGATAAAGATCAAATCGGTCTGATGGTCCTTCATGTAGCCATGTCGGCATATGATTGATGTACTGTTTTTGTATTTAGCCTGGTAGATCCTCACGGAGAGGGTCTACGGCGCTGTAATATTCCCGATTGGTTTGGGGGTGTTACAGAATATTGTATCGGAGATTAGGTTGAGGAAACCTAGGCTGTCGGGTTGAGTTGTGTGTTGTCGGGTCTTGTCTTGTCAGATTTGGTCTGACTGAGTGGTGTCGCAGCGCGTCGTCTGAGTTGTCGGTCGTGATTAGTATCGAGGCGCAACCATCATCTTCGTGTGATTTGTGGATGTAAGTCTCCCTACTTTGTTATGTCTCGTGTTATACGAGTTTATGTGATTCTGTGTTATTATGTGGAGTTTAATTGTGCCTCGTGAATACTTACTCCATACTTATCTGATTCTCGTATTGTGCTGGGATAAAGAGTAGTACCGGTATGTATGTATGTATATATATACATCTTTGTGTGAAATCATTTTTACAGGAGCGATGTTTTGGATTGGTTACTCAATAAAAGTTTTTCAATGTGGTATTTTAAACTTCAAATGTTTTGGGGAAGTCATGTAAATTCTATTTAAAAACATCCTTCGAGGAGGAAAAATGATTTGATTTTCGTATGATGACCTCGAGACCAAAGATTTTGGGAATTCAACTACATATATTTTATGTTCATCTTGCATTGAAAATTTTCAAAATTTGATTTTTAAATTCTCAAACGAGGTCTATCAAAAGTTTACTTGAGACGTGACTTTCGCCTCAACTTTTCGGTTTCATGAATTTCGGTTAAAAGTTATGTAGTGAGGATGTAAATTGTTGGCGGTTGGATTCGTATGTTGCTGTCTATTTTTAACCTTCGACTTTTGGTATCATTTAGTATATGCTCATGAATGTGTTGCTGGATTAGAATAACTAGCGCGCGCTAACATGGCATGGCTAGCTAACGCTAAGTCTCTGTTAAATCATACACTAATTGGTCTGAGCAGAAGCTCGGAAACTACATTCTGGCCGTAAGTCTAACTTTTGCGATTGTTAGGCTGACCGTTTGAGACCATACTCTATCTGTGTTGTTCAGGAATAACAATTGTTGTGTGTGATTATGTGTAATTTGAACTGTGTTCTTGTCCGCTGCGTGTGTAAGGTTCAAAATAACTTTTTGGTACTTTTACCAAATCGTGTATGTTTTAAAATGATTTTTCGGGTATCTCGTAAATTTGAGTTATTTCGTTAACCCCTTTCCTAACCCTTTTGTCGGGTGACTTAAGGTTGAAACTATTGAGTTTTCGCGTCTTCGCCTAGTAATTTCAAATGGTATTTTATGACGGTATTTGGTATTTGGAAAATGACTTTTCGTGAGTATTTGGAAAGTATTACCGTCATCGGTCTTTTTAGCATTTTCGAACGTTTTTGAAAATGGTTTTCAACTTGGTGAGTTCCGGCGTGGAACCCGTACAGGAAATGAATTTGATATAATGAATGACTTTAATTTCATTTCATTTATAATTCACATAACAATGACATTATAAATGAAGATTGTCGGGATAATAGTTTGTATATTGTACTCTAGCTTGAATTAAATCGTAATATGTATATGATTTAATGGTGTTTGATTAAAGACGAAGATGTGAATATCTTGCTATCTGTTATGATCTTTCGTTGCCATAGGTTGTTGTTTGTTAGTATGCCGAGGGGCAGAGGTCGTGGTCGTAACCGTGGTGCTGATGGCCACGGGGATCAGATGCGGAATCTATAGAATGTCACTTGGAATGATTTTAGTTTGGGTGTTGCTACTATATTGCAACAAGTAGCGACTCAGATGACTCAGTTGACCCATGTGGTTCAACGTAGCATTGACGCAAGTCAGAACGTCGGTGTAAATCAATGGCTTCGCGAGGTAGTTCATATGAATCCCCCTCGATTCGCTAGTGCTGCGGATGCATTGGCTGGGATGGTTGGATTTTCCAGTTGGGAAAGATTTTCGAGGCTGTCGGATGTCCTGAAGAGCGGAAGGTACCTATCGCTCAGTACCTTCTTGACAAAGATGCCGCTAATTGGTGGGAAGCTGTTAAACCTCGTGATCGTGATGTCGCGTGGGCAGAGTTCCAAGCAATTATGGAAGCTGAGTTCTGTCCGAAACCGATTAGAGAGCAGAGGATTTGGGAATTCTACTTGGCAGAACCGCAAGATATATCGGTGTCACAGGCTATCATCGATTATAGCAAACAACTCAGTTATGTGCGAGATTGGGTGAGAACCGAGGAAGAGAGGATCCTTCACTTTGACAGATGGATGAAGCCGGATATTCGCGTGTATATGTCGGGATTCAATTGCACTTGGTTGAGGGACTATCAAGATCGAGCATTAGCCTCTGAACTAGCTTCGTTATCGTATGAGCGTGTGCCCGAGTCGAAAAAGCAGAGGAAGTCCGATGACCGTGTGGACAGTGCAGGAGTTGGTGTTTCTAGTTTTCGAAAGGTTTGAGAATTCTTAAATCCCAAATATTTTCAAAACTCCCGAGATCGTAAAATGTTTTCACAAGGTGTATATCGGGTTTACCCATATCCTTGGATTAACCGTTTTGATCAGTGATTTACCTCGGGAAGTATGTTTATGAGTTCTTAGTCCTTGGAGTATGATATGTATGGCTTGTACTTCTGTTTTATACTTGCACTAGCAAAACAGTTGAGTTTTGCTAACCCCCGAGTATTCGGGGGGTGGATGTCTGTATTGCGTCCAGGTAGTTGCAGGTTGCCGGGGAGCGAATGACAGGTTCGATACAAAGGATGATGGAAGTCCGACTCGTTTATGTTCGTTGACATTTTATGAACTTGTCCTTTCTTGTGCTTTTGTTGATCGAACGAGTTGTGGTATTGTTTCAGAATAACCCGTTTGTCGTTATGACTTTCCAATTGCTATTCCATTTCCTGTGGATCTTATGTGAATGCACATCTTGTTGTCTTCACCGGATCGTATATTGTCTCGAGTCGAGATGTGAACTTTGGGGTTGTTGTTTGAGTATTATTGTTCGTCGTGATTCGAACATGATTGATCGACTCTTGTTGTCTCGATCGTTGTAATTCAATCCTTGATTGTTCAGTTTTTGTTGGTCTCGTTTCGTGATTGTTGAGCATTCGGACTCCTTCATAATTTCCTTAAGTTCAGGAAATTAGTTTTGTGTTCGATCTTCCAACTCTTGGACTGTGAAATTTTGTATTGGTCCAGCAAATAGCTCGTGTTTTGATTGATGTACTGTTGAGTTGTTCAACCGTATTGATTTTCGTTCGTTGTGTTTTGTTATTGTCGGCAACGGATATCGTGTGTTATCTGAGTTTGTTTTGCGTTGTTCGTTATATGTTTCAAGTTTCGAGGACGAAACTTCTTTTAAGTGGGGTAGAATGTAATACCCGAGATCTTTATTCTGATTTCGTTGACTTTCTTCGGTCGAACGGACTGTTGTCGTCCACGTCTTTGAGAATCGCATGCTTGTATTGTGGTACGTTGAGCTTCGTAGACTGTTCGTTATTGTTTTGAATCTTAGCCTGTGCGTTCGCATGATCGAGCTGTCGTCGAGTATCGAACCGGGCAGTCGGAGGGCAGGCTGGGACGATTACGGCCGTAAGGCTGCCGCACGGACTGACCTGGGAGGACTCGGTTATGGCTGTAAGGTCTACCCGGTTACGGCCGTAAGGCTTGTTATGGCCGCTAGAGCTGGCCGGTTATGTCCGTAATGTCTCGGCAGAATGCAGGCAGTGGCCACTGGGAGTTCGGATCTCCTTGAAGAACCTTTGGATTCTTGACGTTTTTCCGGCAGATTCGGATTTCCGTTTAGCGTTAATTATGCGTGGTGATGATATTTTCATCGCGTTCGTGAAGTTGTCGAAGTCTTGGTCGTTTTTGGAGGTTCAATTGGCTAACCGACCGTATCCGTTCGTTGTTTCCCGTTGCTCGTGGTATCGAGGCAAGTATCTGTGCTTGTGGTCACGTGACTGTTGTTACGGTGACATGTGATTCGATATGGTTTCCCTGTGGGTTATTCACTCGGGTATGTTCTACGGGAGCATCTGAGGTCCGTGGCTTGCTAGCACGGGACGCGAATGATCTGTGGAAACATGTTGTTATGATATGATTGAGTCTTGGACCCCGTGCTTGTGATCGGAATGGTATGATTGGGTCGTGGACCCCGTGTGTTGTCGTCGTAATTGTACTTTGGTTTGGGCTGTGTCCCTAAATGTTTTCGAAAGGTTTGAGAATTCTTAAATCCCAAATATTTTCAAAACTCCCGAGATCGTAAAATGTTTTCACAAGGTGTATATCGGGTTTACCCATATCCTTGGATTAACCGTTTTGATCAGTGATTTACCTCGGGAAGTATGTTTATGAGTTCTTAGTCCTTGGAGTATGATATGTATGGCTTGTACTTCTGTTTTATACTTGCACTAGCAAAACAGTTGAGTTTTGCTAACCCCCGAGTATTCGGGGGGTGGATGTCTGTATTGCGTCCAGGTAGTTGCAGGTTGCCGGGGAGCGAATGACAGGTTCGATACAAAGGATGATGGAAGACGACGATACTAATCACATGAAGACCAATTGCAGAGTATTTGTTAGAGTCTTGTTGGTTAACCCTCCGATGGGTTGTTCTCCCGTTTTATGGCAGTGTTATTGTATTCTAGCCCCTGCGTGGGTATGTGTTCTGGGCAAGAATCTTGTATGTAATGTTGTGTGTGTTGAGATAAAGATCAAATCGGTCTGATGGTCCTTCATGTAGCCATGTCGGCATATGATTGATGTATTGTTTTTGTATTTAGCCTGGTAGATCCTCACGGAGAGGGTCTGCGTCCCGATTGGTTTGGGGGTGTTACAAGAATGAAATAGGGGTAATGTCCTATTTATAAAACTCAGATCGTTACGTACGTTAGCCTCATGATATTATGTACGATATGGCCTTAACGTATGCTATCTGAAATATTTAGCATGCGCTATCGTCCGACAGTAGCTACTGTCTCATTTCTGACCTTCTTAATGTACATTAACCCTTACCATTTACGTACGTAATAATCTCTGCTTAGCGTACTCTATCTAAGTCCTTTAGCGTACGTTAAACCTTGTTGATTTGCTTTTGCAAAAAGCTGTCCGGGCCACGCGGGGAATTTTATCCTTGTCCCCATCCCAAGGTGGCCTATGTGTCGACCAACCTTATCTGTCTGACTATACGTTACGTATGCTATGCTTCGTCCATAGCGTACGCTATCCTCAGTCTATAACGTACGTTAAGCTCATCAACTAGCATACGTTATGACGTAGCTGCATGCATGAATTTGCAACTTCTTCCTGATATGATCATGACTGTTTGCAATACGGATATGGGAAAAATCACACTTCAATTATAGATACCATAAAGTCGAATAATACAAGGTTCAAATACAGATAAAAATACTCAACAATTATCCGGATATTACACAAGCTAAAAACATTGTTGGACGATTACCTTGGTTGTCCAAGACCGAGTCAATTAAATAACCTTATTCAAACATAATATCTTGTTCACCTTTCAGGTGAAATGTCAATCTTGTAATAGACGCAGTCTTGTAGTGAATATCGAAACCATACATTCTCCAAACAACATCTCTTGGAGAAATGTACCTGTAGTTGTAATGCATTTTGATCTCATCGATTTGTTAACCAGCTACATCATTTCCTCTATACTGAAAAAGTACTGTCGTCACACGATCTTGTCCCTTGTTTATATGCTTGAAAAGATATTTAACTGATTTACGTTGATCACGCCACTCAAAATTTATGTACATTCTAAAAAAGCTTCACAGTCAACTTCTTTAGCTTCACATTTTTGTGAAGCTAAAGAAGGTATTATTTAGTAGTGTGTGTGCCCTATACATTCTAAATTCTTATTCATTATAGGGCATAACAGAACCATTATCCACAGCTACATCGTGATTCGGAGTTCACATCCCATTTTTTCTTTGCTTATAAAGCGGGTAGCCGTCTTCATCAATAATAGCTCATTCCACGAACCTTTGAAATCTATTCGAGCATTTGTTATTTGTCATACACGGTGAATTCTTATATAAAGCCCCACAGGGTCGTCCATGAGTCATGCAACCACTACCAATTCGAACATGGGATCAATATGTTTATCAGGTAGTTCGGCTAAAATTATTGTATCCAAATCTTATGGACGTGAATCTTGTTTTGTCTCTCTAAGAAAAAAATATATGTGCATGAGGAAGACCACGTTTCTTAAATTCCATTATGTATATTACTGCAAATCATATTAACAAATCAAAATATAGAACCAAAGTGATACATGATATAAGCTATCAGATTTTTAATCTTAAAAGTAACATAAATATGAATTGAAAACTAAAATAAGAAACAAATGTGAGAATAGATTTTTTGGTTGGTATAATTACATTTTTATTATATCTGTTGTATTTTATGCCACATTTGAAATATTTAGAGCAATAAATAAATATGTACTTACATGCTTGAATATTCCCAAACAGTTCTTTGTCCTTTATATATTTTATCAATTAATCTAGCTTGATCTTGAATAACCTGACAAATATAACTAGTTTATCTTCAGGCTTTAAATTGATTTCTGATAGATGTCTGGATATTTGAGACCGTTTAATATTTCAAGTCATCGTGATGAATAAGTCTAGGTAACCTTAACATCTTCAAATTGTCATTGCGTCTTGAAAATTTCGAATCATATACCTCATACCTCCGGTGAATGATGTTAGTATGAACATTTTTCCAGCATCTGATGCTGAATCAGATCCACGCGATGATGCATCGTGGAGAGTGCTTAATTTATCCAATCTCAACGATTTTGATATGAAGGACAGACATTCTGATTCAAACATTATATATACGTCAGCCACACATTGTTGAAATAATCAACCTGATAGAAACAACATCTTTTGATTCGTTCAGATGCTCTTGTTGTTGGGAGATTATATATGTAATACCCATAATTTTTCATGAATTTTTGGCTTTTCTGTTCTTTCACTTTTGTTGCTTTTTGCAAGCGCTTATTGAGATGATGTTGAATTCTAGAGTTTCGTATCTTTCAGGGCGTGTTCGTGATGATCGGACTTCGCAATTGTGCTGAGAGGAGCCATTAGTGCACGCTAGGCACTGAAGCTAACGCACGCTAATTGTGTTGAATATTGCATGTTAGCTTCGTCAGTAGCACCCGTTAATGATGCGAGTACAGCAGTGGCAGTAGGCTGTTTTTGTTCTCTGGACGAGCAGTTAATTCACACTAGTCGATGAGCTAACGCGCGCTATCGTTCTGAGTAGCGCACGCTAGAGCCGCCAGTAACGTATGCTAGTAAGTTGGGCAGTGAGTCCGGAATATCTGCATGGAAGCAGTTAGCGCATGCAATGCTGTTGGCAGCGCATGCTAACGACGCAGGTAAGAAGCTACTGGACTACTGGGTGACCACGTTAGCGTGCACTATCCTTATGAATCAGCGCACACTAATTAAGCCCAGTATATAAGATTGGTCAGCCGTGTTCTTCATCATTTTCTTCTCATTTCTTACACTTTTGATGAAAAAACACGAGAGAGTCAATCTTGAGGTGATTTGGGGCAACCTTTCATCATCTATCATCATCTTTGGTTGGATAACAAGGATTATACAACATCTAATCTATTTCTTCTCTCCGAAATGAGAAAAATTCCTTAGAACCCTAGTTTGAGGAATTTGGGGGGATTTTTCTTAGATTCGTCCGGTTAATCTGTTTTGGAGCCTGAAATATTTTAGATTATTAAGTATCTACCCCATACCCACATTTCTCTTACAATTATACGAATGCTTTCATGTATTAATTGAAGTGGTGAGGGCTTGAATGATTTCCAACCTCTATGTGAATACTTCGAAGAATTATGAATCGTAAATAGGGGGTTTTTAGAGTTTTCCTTGAGAATTGAGTATTGATGATTGATTATCATATTTCATTACGAAACATTTAGGCTCAGAAGTGCATTCTTGGACCTCCCGAGCTTGAATACCATTTTTACTTTGATTCCAATGTCTCAAAGGCCAGTATATGTTTATGATTGTATGTTCTCGACTTTGAAAGTGAAGTATATGTATTCTGTGATTGTATATATTCACTTTTGGACGGATCGACAGGTCCTCAGAGTGTTCCAATGCCTTTGTTGCGGTTCCACAAATATATTTGGGTTAACCACTCTGGGAGGGTCCGACTGGACCTCAGAGGGTTCTGTTGCCTTTGGTGCGGTTCCATGGTTAATCACGTATATATTGAAATGAGATGCTTTGAGATTTAGTTATTCCGAAATACTAGTCTTGAGTTTGATGAAATGAGAATTACATTGTTGAGAAGTATTATGTTTTCCATTCGGGGGAAATATGTTTCATGTATATTAGGTTCTACGAGATCATCTGGGCAAGTACCTGGTCGGCATGAAGATGATGGGCAAGAGTGATGCTGTGTTTTATCCTTGTTCGTATATATATGTTCTCCCATTTGGGAATGTTGTATGTTTGGATGGTTCTTTGTACTCGAGTACTACGTGATGTTATTGTGCTTGTCGTACCTTGGTTTTCCTGGGTTTAATTCCCATTGGTTTTAGTCTATTGATCCTGAATGTTACTTTGGACGTTAAATGGTATGATCTTCTGTTTGGCTTTGTCTCGACCTTATCGGTCAGAGAATTTATGATTATTTGTACATATAGCCTTGTGGGTCCCACGGAGGGGTCCACGGTGCTGTAATATATCTTAAATATATTGGGGATGTTACATAATATGGTATCAGAGCTTAGGTTTATGGATACCTAGGTTGTCGGTCATTTTGGGTCAAATTGAGTTATCGTTCGAATACAGTATCACTATATTGCCATCATCTCGGTGCGACCGGTACTAGTAAGTACTTTTACTCTTCTTGTATTATTCTTAATCGCTTCGCTTTTGATTTGGTAGTCTTGGGGATCGGCCACCTCGATGACATGCGATTTGAATTGTACTTATGTACTTTATGTGTCCTTCAGAATGTCTGCCGACAGGGGACGAGGACGCGGCCGTGGTCATGGACGCGGGCGAGGACGTGGCGCAACCGTCAACTTCAATTCTGTTGCATGTTCGACGACCCCTGCCTTATCAAATTCAGTGCATCCGGATACCGAAAGTCAGCATGACCAGCCGGCCGGTCAAGAGAATAATGCAGATATTGGGTTACGAATGTTGTTCATCAATTGGGAAATTAGATGGCTATCCTGGCCCAAGCCGTTCAACTGAATAATCCTAATCCGACTATGGAGGCTTTACTACAGAATGTGATCCGTAGGCACCCTCCACTGTTCATCGGTGCTGCTGATTCAGCGGGTTGGGAGAGTTGGCTATTTGAATTGAAGAAAGTGTTTAAAGCGGTTGATTGTCCAAAAACGAGGAAGGTACCTATTGCTCAGTACTTCCTTTCTAAGGAAGCCACGACTTGGTGGAAAGTTGTTAAACCGCAGGACCACATTGCTACATGGGACGAATTCAAAAATATGTTGGAGGTCGAGTTTTGTCCTTGGCTAGTTCAAGAAAGCAGGATTCGAGCTTTTTTTGAAACTAAACCGCAGAATATTCCCATATCTCAAGCAATAATAGAATATAATCAACAGCTAATTTACGTGAAGAATCAAGTACGGGATGAACGTGACAAGGTCCGAAATTTCGACCTACATATGAGCATGGATATTCGACATTATATGGCTGGGTTTGCTTGCATTACTCTGAAAGAATACCAAGACAGGGCTTTGGCATAGGACATGTTGTGTTCCGACAATAACACCACACACGAGCCTAAGAATCAAAAGACCACCGGTAACTTTTCTGGCTCTAAGGGCGGCAACTTTCAGAGACCTCAGTCGGATAACTGTTTTGTCGGGTAGTCGTTGCATTCTTTTAAAGGGAAGAAGAGTTTTCATTTGGATTCGGGCACCTCAACTCGCCCGGTGACCTGTTTTAATTGTGGTCATCCAGGCCACTTCAACCTCGAGTGCAACTTCCCACCTCTGAAATGTCACACTTGTGGTCAGATGGGACACATGGCAGTTTATTGCCCCAAACAATATCAAACTCTTGATACTCGGGCTTATGCCCCAACACATAGGGATCAGAGTATGAATCAACGACAATCAATTAGCTAGTCACAACAAGGTTACGACATAGGCCGGGGAAGGGGTCAGAACATTAGAGAAATAGATTCTAGCGTCGAAATTGGGAGATTAGAAATTATCCGATGAGCATAGCAGGTATTGATTGGTTGTCAAATTTGATTGTGGTCGATATAGAGGGCGAGGATTTGGTCCTCAGTGAGGACTAGCTTGAGAGTCACCAAACGATTATGAATTACTGCACTAAGGTTATCACTATGATGGCCAAAGATAGTTCCGAGTACTCTTTTGTGGGACATAAATCGGGTCAAGCTAAGTTGCTTATCAGCGCCATGAAGACCGTAAAACTCTTGAACGAGGGTTGCATGGGCTATTGGTGTTATGCTTTGAAGTATGAACGAATTGAGTATTTAGATGTTTTTCCAGACGATCTTCCGGGATTACCGCCACATTGAGAGATAGAATTTTATATTGATTTAGAGCCTGATGAGGCTCCGATTTCTAAGGGACCATATCACATGAAAATCAGCTTGGAGAATTGTTGGAGAAGGGGTACATTAGACCGAGCGCTTCTCGTTGGGGCGCACCGGTCCTATTTGTGAGGAAGAAGGATGGCTCATTACATTTGTGCATTGTTACCCTGAGATAAACAAGGTGACCATCAAGAACAAATATACATTGACCAGTATAGATGATTTATTTGATCAGTTGCAGGGAGCCGCAATATTGTCGAAGATCGATCTGAGATCAAGATACTACCAACTTCGAGTGAAAGAGTCTGACATTCTGAAGACTGCTTTTCGGACAAGATACGAACATTATAAATTTGTGGTCATGCCTTTTTGACTGACTAATGCACCGGCAATATTCATGCAATTAATGAATAAGATGTTTGTTGAATACATTGACAAATGTGTGGTCGTCTTTATTGACAATATTTTGATTTATTCTAGAGATAAGTAGGAGCATGCCCAACACTTACTTTTAATACTAGATGTTTTGAGAGCTGAGCACCTTTATGCAAAATTCTCAAAATGTGAGTTCTGGGTGAAGGAAGTTATGTTTCTCGTCCATGTGGTTTCGGCCGAAGGGTTTCGCATGGACCCGCAGAAGATTGAGGCAGTGCTAGCGTGGGCACCACCAAATAATGTTAAGGAAGTTCGTAGCTTTTTGGATCTTGCTGGGTATTATTGTAGGGTTGTCGAGGGGTTCTCGAGACTCGCTCGGCCGCTTACGCAATTACTTCATAAGACGGAAAAGGTTGTTTGGACTATTAAGAGACAACAGAGCTTTGATGAACTGAAGAGACGTTTGACTTCAGCGCCGATCTTGGCTTTGCCACAGGGTAGTGAGGGATTTGAAGTTTATAACGACGCTTCAGGACAGGGACTCGGAAGTGTGCTTACGCAGCACAATAAAACAATTGCCTTTGCATCATGGTAGTTGAAGCCACATGAGATGAGTTACCTTACTCATGATTTAGAATTGGCTGTAGTTGTTTTCACACTTAAGTTTTGGCGGCATTATTTGTATAGCTCTTCGTGTCGGATTTATACCGATCACAAGAGCTTAAAATACATTTTCAGTCAGAAGGAGTTGAATATGAGGCAATGACGTTGGTTGGAATTGATTAAGGATTATGATTTGGAAATTCTTAACCATCCGGGAAAGGCCAATGTCGTCGCGGACGCTTTGAACCAGAAGTCGATATCGCCTCAGATGCTCGAGATTCTTACACCCCAGATGAAGATTCGTCAAGAACTAATCGTGCAAGGTATAGAAGTTTGGATTGAAAGAGTGCAAGGACAGTTGTGTACACTCGAAATTACTTCGTCCTTGGTTAATGACATCAAAGGGAAACAGTGGAGTGGCCCGATGATTTCTCAACTGAAGGAAGATGTAATTAAAGGAAAAGCCCCTGGTTTATTGGTCCATGAGGACAGTATCTTGAGATTCTAGGGCAGGCTTTGTGTCCCGAATAATCTGGAGTAGAGGCAGAGAATCCTTCGAGAAAACCATGCTACGCCTTACTCAATCCACCCAGGAACGAGTAAGATGAATAAAGACTTGAAGCGAAATTTTTGGTGGAATAATATGAAGAAAGACGTCAGAGAATTCGTATTGCGATGTTTGACATGTCAAAAAGTCAATATTGAACATCAATGACCAGCGGGGTTGTTGAAGCCGCTTCCCATTCCCGGGTGGAAGTGAGAAGATATCTCCATGGATTTCATCACGGGGATGCTAAAAACTAAAACTGAAATGAATATGGTTTTGGTAATCGTTGATCGATTAACTAAGTCTACACACTTCCTTGGTATTAGGGATACTTGGGGACCGGAGACACTATCCCGGGTATTTATAGTAGAGATCGTGAGGTTGCACGGCACGCCTAAAACAATTATTTCTGATCGGGATGGCCATTTTGTGTCACATTTCTGGCAAGCAGTTCACCTGGGCTTGGGCACCAAATTGAAGTTGAGTATATCTTTTCATCCTCTGTCAGACGGTCAGACCGATATGACAATTCAGACGTTGGAAGATATGTTGCAGGCTTGTGCCCTAGATTAGAGTAGTGATTGGGAACTTCATTTACCTTTGATCGAACTTGTAACACCCCCAAGCTATTCAGGGTATGTTACAGCACCGTGAGCCCCTTATTGGGACCCACAAGGCTATAATTATGCGGAACCATAAACATCAACCGATAAGGTCTAAACACAATCTCAATAGAAGCTAATAAGGATGACACCAATGTAACAATCAATTCGACAGAACGCAATACATCAAGAATTTGAAACCCAGGGCAACACAGGCCACAACAACATAAACATTTGAAACATTACTCGAGTATTCAAACCATTCCAAGTATAACAAAACCGAAAGGAACAAAATACAAAACATAGACAGAATTAAGACACAGCATCACTCTTGCCCATTGCCTTCATGCCGACCCGGTACACGCCTTTCTCCTCTCATAGATCCTGAAATACATGAAAGATATTTTACCCAAAAGGGGCTAGCCGTCGAATAGCTAGTACAAGTATATCGAATATGATACTTCTCGACAATAAAGTAAATGTAATCATCATTTCATCAAACTCAAGACTAGTATTCCGGAATAACTAAATCTCATAATATCTCATTCCAATACATATGTGATTAACCATGGAACCGCACCAAAGGCAACGAAACCCTCTGTGGCCCCATCGGACCCTACCAGAGTGGTTAACCCAAAATATTCGTGGAACCACACCAAAGGCAAGGTAACCCTCTGAGGCCCCGTTGGGCCCTCCCAGAGTGAATATATATAATCATACAATTCATATACCTCACTTTCAAAGTTGAGAACGTACAATCATAAACATATACTTGCCTTTGACACATTAGAACCAAAGTGAAAATGGTATTCAAGCTCGAGAGGTCCAAGAACGCACTTCCGACCTAAACAATTCGTAAGAAAATACGATAATCAATCATCAATACTCAATTATCAAGGAAGAGTCCTGAAACCCACCCTTTTATGATTCATAAACCTTCAAAGTACTCATATAGAGGTTGGAAATCATCCAAACCCTCTCCACTTCAAGTAATACAAAAATATTCAGATAATCGTAAGGGAAATGTGGGCAGGGGGTAGATATTTCATAATCTCAAGGATTTCAAGATTCAAAATGGATAAATCAGATGGGTCTAAGAAAAATCCCCAAAAATTCACCAAACTAAGGTTCTAAGGAATTTACCTTGATTCGGATAGAAAGAATGGATTAGATGTTGTAAAATACTTGTTATCCAGCTAAAGATGTTGATGGATGATGAAAAGTTGTTCCAAATCGCCTCAGAATCGCCTCAATGGTGTGCTCTCGTCGGAAATGTGGAACTGAGAAGATAATGACGAAGAAAGTGGCTGACCCAATTTATATACTGGGCCTAATTAGCATGCACTAATTCTGAAGTATAGCGCGCGCTAACTAGGTCACCTGGTAGTCCAGTAGCCTATGACCTGCGTTGATAGCGTGCGCTACATCCGGCATAGCGCGCGCTACGCAATACCTATAGTGTGCGCTAGCTCAGCAGAAACCCCTGCTGCCACTGCCAAACCCGAGCAGTTAGCGTGCGCTACATCCAATGCTAGCGCATGCTACCAAGCACGAATAGCGTGTGTTAGATAACGCCTAGCGTGCTAGTCCAGAGGGCAGAACCCATCTACTGCCTATGCCAAGCCCGGACCAATAGCGTGCGCTACAGGCGAAACTAGCGCGCACTACTCAAAAGAAATAGCGTGCGTTAGCTTATGCCTAACATGCGCTATCTGCCTGACTCAAAACATCGCTGCAAAGTCCAATCAATACGAACATGTCCCGAAAGGTACGAAACTCTAAATTAAAATTGACAACAACAACAACATCTCAATACGTGTTTACAAGAGCGACAAAAGTGAATGGACATCAAAGCCAACAATTCATAAAAGTATGGGTATTAAATTCTCCCCTTCTAAAAAGAAGTTCGTCCCGAAACTTAAGGAATAAAAAATTCGGGGTATTCTGATTGCATCATCTCTTCCGTCTTCCAAGTCACTTCCTCGAATCCATGTCTTGACCATTGCACCTTAACCAACGAAATGATTTTATGCCAAAGCTGCTTCACACGACATTCAAGGATTTTCACCGGTCTCTCTGAAAAGGTAACATCCTCGGCTTCATCAATCTCACTATAGTCGATAATAGGACTTGGGTCCGGCATGTACTTCCTCAACTGAGAACCATGAAAAATGATATGTACATGACTCAAGGCTAGAGGCAATGCCAAGAGATAAGCTAAATCTCCAACCCTGTCCAGAATTTCAAACGGTTCGATATACCTCGAACTAAGTTTCCCCTTTTTCCCGAAGCGGAAAACTCCTTTGGTCGGCGACACCTTTAGTAGAACATGATCTCCCACTTCGAATTCCAAAGGTCGAAGACGAGTATCAGCATAAGATTTCTGACGGCTCTGGGAAGCCAACAACCGGTCTCGGATAATAGAAATCTTCTCCTTAGTTTCCATCAACATATCCGGTTCCATTCCGACTAACTTATAAGCCACATCCCAACATAATGGCGATCTACACCGCCTACCATAAAGTGCCTCAAATGGTGCCATTCTGATCGACGCATACCAACTATTATTGTAGGCAAACTGGATCAATAGCAAATGAAGTTCCCAATCATTACTCCAGTCTAGGGCACAAGCCCGCAACATATCCTCTAACGTCTGGATCGTCTGCTCAGTCTGACCGTTTGACTGAGGATGAAAAGACATACTCAAACTCAACTCGGTGCCCAAGGCCTGATGGATTGCTTGCCAAAAAATACGACATGAAACGACCATCTCGATCATAAAAATAGTTTTAGGGGCACCATACAATCTCATAATCTCAGATATAAAGGTTCGGGCCAGTCTCTCCGGTCCCCAAGCATCCTTAATACCAAGATAGTATAAAGACTTGGTTAATCGATCAACGATTACCCAAATCATATTCATTCCGTCTCTAGACCTCGGCATCCCTGTGATAAAATCCATGGAGATGTCTTCCCACTTCCACTTGGAAATGGGAAGCGGCTTCAACAACCCCGCCGGTCGTTGATGCTCGATCTTGACTTGTTGACATGACAAACATCGCAATTCAAACTTGGTGACGACATTCTTCATATTATTCCACCAAAAATTGCACTTCAAGTCTTTGTACATCTTACTCGTTCCTAGATGGATTGAGTAAGGCATAGCATGGTATTCTCGAAGAATTATCTGCCTCAACTCTAGATTATTTGGGGACCATAAAACCAGGGGCTTTTCCCTTAATTACATCTTCCTTTAGTTGGGAAATCATTGGGTCACTCCCTTAATTACAATACTTCTCGACAATAAAGTAAATATAATTATCATTTCATCAAACTAAATACTAGTATTCCGGAATAGCTAAATCTCATACCATATCATTCCAATACATACGTGATTAACCATGGAACCGAACCAAAGGCAACGGAATCCTCTGAGGCCCCGTCGGACCCTCCCCAAGTGGTTAACCCAAAATATTTGTGGAACCGCACCAAAGGCAACATAACCCTCTGAGGCCCCGTAGGACTTTTCCAGAGTGAATATATACAATCATACAATTCATATACCTCACTTTCAAAGTCGAGAACGTACAATCATAAGCATATACTTTCCTTTGAGATATTAGAACCAAAGTGAAAATGGTATTCAAGCTCGAGAGGTCCAGGAATGCACTTCCAGCCCAAACGATTCGTAAGGAAATACGATAATCAATCATCAATACTCAATTCTCAAGAAAGACTCCCGAAACCTCCCTTTTATGATTCATAAACCTTTAAAGTACTCATATAGAGGTTGGAAATCATCCAAACCCTCTCCACTTCAAGTAATACACAAAAATATTCGGATAATCGCAAGGGAAACATGGGCACGGGGTAGATACATCATAATCTCAAGGATTTCAAGCTTCAAAATGGATAAATCAGACGGGTCTAAGAAAAATCCCCAGAAATTCCCCAAACTAGGGATCTAAGGAAATTACCTCGATTCGGAGAGAAGGAATGGATTAGATGTTGTAAAATCATTGTTATCCAGCTAAAGATGGAGATGGATGATGAAAAGTTGATCCAAATCGCCTCAGAATTGCCTCTATGGTGTGCTCTCGTCAGAAATGTGGAAAATGAGAAGATAATGATGAAGAAGGCGGCTGACCCAGTTTATATATTGGGCCTAATTAGCGTGCGCTAATTCTGAAATATAGTTCGCGCTAACGAGGTCACCCGGTAGTCCAGTAACCTCTGACCCGCGTCGATAGCGTGCACTATATCCCGCATAGCGCGTGCTACGCAATACATATAGCGTGTGCTGGCTCACGCTTAGCGTGCGCTATCTGCTAGTCCAGAGAGCAGAAACCCCTACTGCCACTGCCAAACCCTAGCAGTTAGCGCGCGCTACCAAGCACGAATAGCATGCATTAGATCACGCCAAGCGTGCGCTAACTGATAGTCCAGAGGGCAGAACCCAGCTACTGCCTCTGCCAAGACAGGACCAATAACATGCGCTACAGGCGAAAGCTTGCTCTACTCAACAAAAATAGCGTGTGTTAGCTTATGCCTAGCGTGCGCTATCTGCCTGACTCAAAACATCACTGCAAAGTCCAATCAATATGAACATTTCCCGAAAGGTACGAAACTCTAAAATTAAAATCAACAACAACAACATCTCAATACGTGCTTACCAGAGCGACAAAAGTGAATGGACGTCAAAGTCAACAATTCATAAAAGTACGGGTATTACAGAATTTGCCTACAATAAATGTTAGAATGCGTCGATCAAAATGGCACCTTTTCGAAGCACTGTACTACAGTAGGCGCTGTAGGTCATTGTTATGTTGGGATGAGTCTTTGGAGCTAGTGGGTACATAACCAGATTTATTGATGGAAGCTAAGGAGAATATTTCTATCATTCGGGATCGGTTGTTGACCACCCAAAGTCGACAGAAATCTTATGCCAATAATCGTCGTCGGCCCTTGGAGTTTGAAGTGGGAGACCACGTTTTGCTCAAAGTTTTGCCGACGAAGGGAGTTTTCCATTTCGGGAAGAAAGGAAAGCTCAGTCCGAGGTATATCGGAGCTTTTGAGATTTTGGACAGAATTAGAGAATTCCCTTATCATTTGGCGTTGCCTCCAGCTTTGAGTCACGTCCACATCATTTTTCATGTATCTCAATTTAGGAAGTGCGTGCCATATCCAAGTTATATTATCGACTATAGTGAGATTGATGTAGCCTAGGATGTTATCTTTCAAGAGAGACTAGTGAAGATCCTTGAGCGTCGTGAGAAGCATCTTCGGCATAAAACCATCCCGTTGGTCAAGGTGCAATGGTTAAGACATGGAGTCGAGGAAGCGACTTGGGAGATGGAAGAGAAGACACGGGCAAATTACCCTGAACTTTTTATTTCTTAAGTTTCGGGACGAAACTTCTTTTTAGAGGAGGAGAATGTAATACCCGTATTTTTCATGAATTTTTTTCTTTGATGTTCTTTCACTTTTGTCGCTTTTTACAAACGCTTATTGAGATGTTGTTGAATTCTAGAGTTTTGTAACTTTCGGAGTATATTCTTGTTGATCAGACTTCACAATTGTGTTGCTGAGAGGAGCAGTTAGCGCACGATAGGCGTTGAAGCTAACGTACGCTAATTGTGTTGAATAGCGCATGCTAGCTTCGCCAATAGCGCGCGCTAATGATGCAAGTACAGTAGTGGCAGTAAGCTGTTTCTGTTCTCTGAACGAGCAGTTAACGCATGCTAGTCGATGAGATAACGCGCGCTATCTGCTAAGTAGCGCGCTCTAGAGCCGCCAGTAACGTACGTTAGTTAGTTGGGAAGTGAGTTCGAAATATCTGGATGGCAGCAGTTAGCGCATGCAATGCTGTTGGTAGCGCATGCTAACGACGCAGGTCAAAGCCAATGGACTACTGGGTGACCCTGTTAGCGTGCGCTATCCTTATGAATTAGCGCACGCTAATTAAGCCCATTATATAAGATTGGTCAGCCGTGTTCTTCATAATTTTATTCTCATTTCTTACACTTCCGATGAAAGAATGAGAGAGAGGCGATCTTGAGGCGATTTGGGGTAACCTTTCATCATCTATCATCATCTTTGGTTGGATAACAAGGATTATACAACACCTAATCCATTTATTCTCTCCGAATCGAGGTAAATTCCTTAGAACCCTAGTTTGGGGAATTTTTGGGGGGTTTTCTTAGATTCGTCCGGTTAATCCATTTTGGAGCCCGACATCTTTTAGATTATGAAGTATCTACCCCGTACCCATGTTTCCCTTACGATTATACGAATGTTTTTGTGTATTACTTGATGTGGAGAAGGTTTGGGTGATTTCCAACCTCTATGTGAATACTTCGAAGAATTATGAATCGTAAAAAAGGGATTTCGGGAGTTTTCCTTGAGAATTGGGTATAGATGATTGATTATCATATTTCCTTACGAATCGTTCAGGCCCGAATGTGAGTTCTTGGACCTCCCGAGCTTGAATACCATTTTCGCTTTGATTCCAATATCTCAAAGGCAAGTATATATTTATGATTGTATGTTCTCGACTTTAAAAGTGAAGTATATGAATTGTGTGATTGTATATATTCACTATGGGACGGACTGACGGGTCCTTAGAGGTTTCACTTGCCTTTGGTGCGGTTCCACGAATATTTTTGGGTTAACCACACTGGAAGGGTCCGACAGGCCCTCAGAGGGTTCCGTTGCCTTTGGTGCGGTTCCATGGTTAATCACGTATGTATTGAAATGATATGCTATGAGATTTAGTTATTCCATAATACTAGTCTTGAGTTTGATGAAATGAGAATTACGTTTACTTTATTGTCGAGAAGTATTGTGTTTCATATTCAATATACTTGTACTAGCTATTCCATGGCTAACCCCATTCGGGAGAAATGTGTTTCATGTATTTCAGGTTCTAAGAGATCATCTAGGCAAGGAGCTGGTCGACATGAAGATGATGGGAAAGAGTCGTGCTGTGTTTTATCTTTGTTCGTATCTCTATGTTACAATATATTCTACCATTCGATTGTCTTGATGCCAAGAAATTTAACTTTAAACATTCCCCTAAAGCTTCTATTAAACGATCGCTTGCCATTCAAAATTATCATACCAGTGGATTATGTCCATCAAGCATCCGCTTCAGATCTATCATCCTAATCTCACCTATCGTACTCCTATTACTCGCCGTTCCTCCACTAATATTACACTATACAAAAGAATGGTGACGCGAAAAAAGTATAAATTGTATGTAAAAATAATGCAATAGATATAATAAGAAAATTATTTGAATTTTTTTATGTATAATAATGATTGGTAGTTTCAACAATAAAAAAAGTTCTTCATGTGTAAAGCGCATGTAACATTTAACTGATATAACTTATAAAAAAAATATTTGTACTTAATTCTCCGTGTCATATATGTATAATTGTGAAAATTTTGGAGAAGAACTGCTACTTGATAGCAAACTACCAATTCTAGGATAGTTCTGGCCTTACATTATGAATACATAAGGAGCATTTCCTATATTTATTGCTTTATCAACCCTTCATCCCTTTAAAGTTAACTTGAACATGTTGTTAGCTTATGTTTTCCACAAACTTGCTTCTCATTGAATCATATCACTCCATAGTTTTTTTAAGGATTTCAGATGGCTCATATAACTATGGGAGTTGCACTTTACCACGCGGACAACAAAGTGGAAATTCTGTATTATTGCAATTCCTCCTATCCAAAATGTATTAGTTAAGTTCCTCATATACATTCAACTTCAACTAGATAAATGTATTAGTTAACTTCCTATTTAGCTTCTCCCAATATTGGCTTTCCATATAGTGATGAAACCATTAACCCCAAGCAAAAGAGATCTTATACAAATTCGAATAACTTTTCTCCAAGTTTCTTAAAGAAAATATTCTAGAGTCCATTTCTAGTAACATTTATATGCTTTCTATCAGCTAGATGAGATATTTATGGAGTCATTTCTCCACTCACGATTCCATTTTCCAGCAATTAAGTTGATCTAGGCATTACTACAAATACAAAAGAACCAATCTGGAAGGAAGTACCTCGCGTTCTAACTAAGGAATGAGTTGTTTGTCTTATTTTTAGATTGAGTAGGTAACTAGATTAGTTGAATTCCTATTAAGCTTCTCCCAATACGATTTCCCTTTTCTTATATTGATAACCCCAAGCAAAAGATATCCTATCAAATAAGTTCTCTCCTAGTTCCTTAAAGAAAAGAAAATGTTCTAGAATGCATTTCAAGTAATATTTCTATGCTCCTTATCAACTAGATGAGATGTTTCTAGAGTCATTTATCCACTCACGATTCTATTTTCCACTATTAAGTTGATCTAAGTATTATTACAAGTACGAAAGAACCAATCCAAAATGAAGTACCCCGCATTCTAACTAAGGAATGAGTTGTTATCTTCTTTATACGTTGAACTTCAAATATATAAGTAGATTAGTTGAATTCTTTCTCCCAATACGACTTGGCTTTCCATATAGTGATAAAACCGTTAACCCAAATCAAAAGATATCTTATACAAATTCAAATAACTTCTCTCCTATTTTCTTAAAGAAAATGTTCTAGAGTCCATTGAAAGTAACATTTCTATGTTGGTTATCAACTAGATGAGACATTTATGGAGTTATTTCTCCACTCACGAAACCCTTTTCAACAATTAAGTTGATGTAATCATTACTACAAGTACAAAAGTACCAATCCTAAATGAAGTACCTCCCATTCTAACTAAGAATGAGTTATTTGTGTGTTCGCTATATTTTTAAACAATCCGCAAGTGTACGGAGTAAGTGTAGAAAGTGGCGAGCAAGGTCGTATTCCACAGAGACTAAATATTCGTATTGTGTTGAGTACTAGATTATAATGATTTCGGTTTTATCTAGACGATCAAAAGATGAACGGATGGTTGACGAAATAAAATACAATGAAGACAATAAATTAAAACAATTGAAAATATCCGAAATAAAGCGAATTGCAAGAGTTTAGAAACGTAGATTCCAAGGCTAGGTTTCCGTTGATTACTAAGTTTAGTCGGGATTGGTTCCAAAAAGTTCTAAGTGCGTCTCCAAAATGATAATCACCACAATATTCTAAAGTGTCTCTCGAGATGCATTAAAACGTAGATTAAACAACCGTCTCCGTATATTATAAATTATCTAACTCCAAAATGTTCATAAGATTAAACACCATCATAGCTCATCACCGATTTCTCAATCTCATAATTTACTACGTCAAATACTCGAAACATATTAATGCCCTTTTCTCTCGAACCATGAGCAATTAAGTTGAACATGTAAAAACATTGATCAAGTGTCTAAACATGAATCAAAACCAAGTATTTGATAAAGAAATCACACTAGATATATATAATCATCAATCCCTCAAAACCATAGCAAATCAACATACTCCCATGCCCGGAATCTAATGAGTTTAGCCGAACATGGTAATGAAAGAAAGATTAATAATCATCATGTTCATGCTAAATAAAACAACAAAATGAATAAAAGATAGGAAGAAGATAAAACTCGGGTGGTGTCTTGATTGATCCCAGTTGAAGCCTTCAAATGTTCTTGAAGTGTTTTTCAAGAATTCACTTCAAATCTCCTTCTTTTTAGATGAAAAGCTCTCAATCTTGTGTTTTTCTCTCTCTAATCTCTCCAATATTCAGAATATATCTTAAGTCCAGCCAAAAGATCCTTTTTATAAAGCCACAATGCCAATTTTCTTGTTCAAATCTTGCAAAAATGTCAAAAAGTGATTTTTCCACCGCAAAGTAACACGGACAGTGTCACTGACACGGCCCGTGTCATACTGTCCCATAAAATGCAAAAACTCTCTGGACAGCAGACCCGGCCGTGTCATGTGACACGGCCCGTGTACGGTCTGGACTGTGAAGCCGTGGTCTAGAAGCCATATCTCCTTCCAAACACCTCGAAATTTAGCATATGATATACCGTTGCGAATCTGATTTCATGAGGAATCCATACATATATAGAATACATCCTAATTCGAAGTAAAATACGACAGGTAGTGCTTCAATCTTTATAAATTTAGGCCTCGTTCTCGCTCTTGATCGTCATAAACTCCAATATTGGCCATAAAAGCGCATATTTCACCATAATCTTCATCCGGGTACTCATCAGTGACACGGCTCGTGTGAAATGACACGGCCGAGTCCGTGTTGGTCCGTTTTGACTCTATTTTCGGCTCGATCTCTCGTTTCCGCATTGATTGATGTGTATTGGGGATTGAGACTTCGTTCTTGCTTGATAATGTCCTTAAAACACCTATAAAATCAAATAAAACGTACCCAAGTGTGATTGAGTCCAACAAACACAATATGAGCACAAACGACCCAATTCTACACATTTTAGGATCTTAAAATCCGGAAAAACCTTATAAAAATATGTTTAAAAATGAGTGTTATCAAAATCCCCCAAACTTAAACGTTGATCGTCCCGAGTAATGCACTTCAAAATAACCACTCTTAAGGAAACTCATCCCTCAACACACCTTAAATGATGATTATGAAAATTCATCAATACGCCTCAAGTAATAAATAAGTCGAGTTCTAAAAAGTATTCAAATCTCTGGGGTGCTTCCTTAACATCATAATCAATACATGGAAAATATAAACCTCACCGGTCAAGTGTATTCCCTCACTCTCAAAGTGTATAATGGGATAAGTGACGCTCAAAACTCATTCAATGAAATAAGAATCTCCATAGGCTTGCCAATCATCTACATCTCTACTACTATTTGTGCATGCAAATTTGGTGAATCAAAAAGGACTTTATTGGTTGTAATGTAGGCTTTTTGGTCAGGGTAGGATAAGTATGGCTAAAGTGACTTGACTTGAGCAAATTAGAACTATATCCCAATAATCACTTCGCTCAATTAGAAGCTCAAGAATTTTTTCTGGAATTTGCTTCCTTCAACCCCTTGATTTTAATATAATTACAATAAGCGCTTTTGAAAATGAAAATCACAACCTTATTCCTCCTTATCGCTCCACTTATTTTATTTCCTCCTTATCGCTCCATAAATCTCGTTTTTTTTCTACCCACTCTTTGTTTTTGCCTTTTCATGTGGTGGACAACATTATCATTATAATCACATCATTCTTCCTTCAAATTTATTTTTATAAATCATTGCAATTGAACCAAAAATATCCCCAATCGCGTCTACACACCTTTTTCATTCTTTTGCCAATTTGTTATAATAAGCTCAAGTATAGGGACAAAAGTTTATAATGGAACGGAAAGCTCATAATGTGGCTAACAAGAAATAAGCTTTAAGCTCAATCGGGCTAATGAGGGAAATAATTTTCAAGTGGCCAAAATGTTTGAAGGGTTGCCAAAATACAAATCGCCTAAAATCACTTTCACTAATTTGCACACACGCTTGTAGTTTTGAGTAATATACCAAGGCAAGTTCTAGAGTCTTAAAACATGAATGATACACTCGACAATGAATCTTGCATATTTAATGATGCAAGAAGGCTCGAAAGCTCACAAGTTATATTTGTTCATATTTCCAAGATATTAAACTATTTATTCAATTTCACACCCTTTTGATTATTCTACAATTTTTCCTCTTCAAATTATCCTCAATTTGCATATCAAGATAACAAAATAAATCCCGAGGTATCCAAGACAAGAGTTCATTCTTTCGAGTTTCATCCAAGTACATGATACTCAAAACACACCAAGTTCAAAAACAACAATTCACACCAAAATTCAAGCAAATCTTCACACCAAAACCCGAAAAAATAGAAACAAACAAACAAAAAAAATAAACAAACAAAATAAGGTGTTAAAAAAAATGAACAATATAGGTATATCTTGACGCAATATCTCCCCCCAAACTTGAATTAAAGAATGTACACACGAAGGGAGTATAGTATTTAAACAATAAAAACTTTGGGTCAAGAAATACTTACAATCGGTCATATTGATTGGGCGGAGGGAAGTGGCCTTGTTGGACATGCCTCATGTCATACCTGCTCAGATTTGCCAAAAATCATCTGCCCACCTGACCCGACCGTGTCAAACGACACGGCCTGTGTCATACTTGCCCAGAAACTCAAAAAAACATATGGATGCCTGACCCGACCGTGTCGTACTAGCTTGGAAAGTGCGCTTCTGGTCTCTGGATCTTTTTCCTGCGAATTGGACACCTACAGTTGAACCTGTCAGTTCCTCATCAAGTAAAAATAAAAATAAAATGCAAAGCAAAACAAAATAAACTAAAAAGAACCATTGAGTTGCCTCCCAATTAGCGCTAAGTTTAATGTCTTCAGCCGGACGCAAGTGTTGGGTTTCCTCCCAACCAGCGCTAAATTTAACGTCTTCAGCCAGACGCATGTTTCCTTCATCCCGGATCATTCGACGAGCTCTTACAATTCGGTTTACGTGCAATTTTATCGGGAGGTTCTCCATTTGTCAATCCATCAAATCGAGGGGTCATCAAAAATACAACATTTTGACTATGCGTCCTAATCATTAATTCTCCTCGATCCACATCAATTAAAGCTCGTGCAGTGGCTAAGAACGGACGTCCAAGTATTACTAGACCATCTTGCTTCCCATCATCATCAATCACTACAAAATCAATGGGGAAGGCGAACTTATCAATTTTTAAAATTATATCCTCCACAATTCCCTTTGGGTAAGCTAAAGATCGATCTATCAATTGTAAGTTCACTGGAGATGGTCTCAACTCTCCTAATCCAAGTGTCCTGGAAATAGACAAAGACAATATATTGACACTTGAGCCATGATCAACAAATACATCATTTAATGAACAACCCGAAATAGCGCAAGGAATTGAAAAACTCCCTGGATCTTTAAGCTTTGTTGGTAGGCGCTCCAATTCTTTTTTCTTTGACGCCATATCTTGCATGAAAGCCTCAAATTTCTTCTTCTCCTCGATATGCTCAATATCGGACCGATCTTTCACCTCATTAATTATCAAATCAGCTTTATTAGACAACACGATTGGATCTTCGTTTTCATTCTCCGATTCCGGTAGCTCTTCATTCACAATATACTAAAAAATAGCATTGCATTGTGCTTTTGGATTTTCCACGGTGTTGCTTGGAAATTGGCCCTTTTGATGTTGGCTTCCTACGATCTTAGCCAATTGACCGATTTGCGTTTCTAGATTTCTCATTTGAGCTCCAACGGTGGTTGCTAATTGAGTCACATGATTTTCAATCCGATCAAGCTTTTCTTCATCTCGGGTAAACCGACTCTTTGTTTCCATCATGAAAGTAGCCAAAATATTCTCTAGATTAGAATTTGGCTTGGACTCTTCTATCACCTCACCATTCGACACTTTAAATCCCCTCGGTGGTTGCAACACATTTCTCGAATTCCCATAGCTAAGATTCTCATGATTCCTATTTGAAGGATGATAAAATCCCGGATGAGGATTATTTCGATAGTTATTGAAATTATGGTTATTGATTTAATGAGCTTCCTCCAACGGGTCTGGTGGCGGTGCACTTCCTTTTGGAATTATTTTTTCATTTGCACTCTTCGTCAGAAATCCCAAATATTAAACTATTTATTCAATTTCACACCCTTTTGATTATTCTACAATTTTTCCTCTTCAAATTATCCTCGATTTGCATATCAAGATAACAAACTAAATCCCGAGGTATCCAAGACAAGAGTTCATTCTTTTGAGTTTCATCCAAGCACATGATACTCAAAATACACCAAGTTCAAAAACAACAATTCGCACCAAAATTCAAGCAAATCTTAACACCAAAACCCGAAAAAATAGAAACAAACAAACAAAAAAATAAACAAACAAAACAAGGTGTTAAAAAAAATGAACAATATAGGTATATCTTGACGCAATATCTCCCCCCAAACTTGAATTAAAGAATGTACACACGAAGGGGGTATAGTATTTAAACAATAAAAACTTTGGGTCAAGAAATACTTACAACCAGTCATATTGATTGGGCGGAGGGAAGTGGCCTTGTTGGACATGCCTCATGTCATACCTGCTCAGATTTGCCAAAAATCATCTGCCCACCTGACCCGACCGTGTCAAACGACACGGCCTGTGTCATACTTGCCCAGAAACTCAAAAAAACATCTGGATGCCTGACCCAACCGTGTCGTACTAGCTTGGAAAGTGCGCTTCTGGTCTCTGGATCTTTTTCCTGCGAATTGGACACCTACAGTTGAACCTGTCAGTTCCTCATCAAGTAAAAATAAAAATAAAATGCAAAGCAAAACAAAATAAACTAACAAGAACCATTGGGTTGCCTCCCAATTAGCGCTAAGTTTAATGTCTTCAGCCGGACGCAAGTGTTGGGTTTCCTCCCAACCAGCGCTAAATTTAACGTCTTCAGCCAGACGCATGTTTCCTTCATCCCGGATCATTCGACGAGCTCTTACAATCCGGTTTACGCGCAATTTTATCAGGAGGTTCTCCATTTGTCAATCCATCAAATCGAGGGGTCGTCAAAAATACAACATTTTGACTATGCGTCCTAATCATTAATTCTCCTCGATCCACATCAATTAAAGCTCGTGCAGTGGCTAAGAATGGACGTCCAAGTATTACTAGATCATATTGCTTCCTATCATCATCAAGCACTACAAAATCAACGGGGAAGGCGAACTTATCAATTTTTAAAATTACATCCTCCACAATTCCCTTTGGGTAAGCTAAAGATCGATCTATGAATTGTAAGCTCACTGGAGATGGTCTCAACTCTCCTAATCAAAGTGTCCTGGAAATAGACAAAGACAATATAGTGACACTTGAGCCATGATCAACAAATACATCATTTAATGAACAACCCGAAATAGCGCAAGGAATTGAAAAACTCACTGGATCCTTAAGCTTTGTTGGTAGGCGCTCCAATTCTTTTTTCTTTGACGCCATATCTTGCATGAAAACCTCAAATTTCTTCTTCTCCTCGATATGCTCAATATCGGACCGATCCTTCACCTCATTAATTATCCAATCAGCTTTATTAGACAACACGATTGGATCTTCGTTTTCATTCTCCGATTCCGGTAGCTCTTCATTCACAATATACTAAAAAATAGCATTGCATTGTGCTTTTGGATTTTCCACGGTGTTGCTTGGAAATTGGCCCTTTTGATGTTGGCTTCCTACGATCTTAGCCAATTGACCGATTTGCGTTTCTAGATTTCTCATTTGAGCTCCAACGGTGGTTGCTAATTGAGTCACATGATTTTCAATCCGATCAAGCTTTTCTTCATCTCGGGTAAACCGACTCTTTGTTTCCATTATGAAAGTAGCCAAAATATTCTCTAGATTAAAATTTGGCTTGGACTCTTCTATCACCTCACCATTCGACACTTTAAATCCCATTGGTGGTTGCAACACATTTCTCGAATTCCCATAGCTAAGATTCTCGTGATTCCTATTTGAATGATGATAAAACCCCGGATGAGGATAGTTATTGAAATTATGGTTATTGATTTAATGAGCTTCCTCCAACGGGTCTGGTGGTGGTGCACTTCCTTTTGGAATTATTTTTTCATTTGCACTCTTCGTCAGAATTCCCAATGGTTGGTCAAAATCGACATTTGTTACGTACGTAAGGACCGCCACTGCCCGAAATGTGCCCAAGTGTTACGTACGTTATATTTGGGACATAACGTATGTTATAAAGAGTTGACTCGTTTGTCCTCTAGCCCGCCGAAAGTAGCCCCGTCCGTGTCAAAGAATGATTCTGGTCGGGAGACTGACTCACTCGTTACGTACATAATATGACTACATTAACGTACGTAACAATCGGAATATAGCGTACGTTAGGTATAAGTTGTAGCGCGCGTTAGACAAAACTCTAACGCGCGTTAGACATAAACTCTAGCGTGCCTTAGACATAAACTCTTTAGCCACATATCACATTCTAACCATCTCGGGGTGACCATCTCTTCCACTCGTCAACAATTATCGGGGAACAAGACGTTGGCCACCGTCATATTCGCACCGACGATCGTCCAGCGGCGTCAAGGCGTGTCACTTCCGTTTCATTTACATCGCACAATTATATAGCACTCAATGAAATACATAAATAGAAATGACGTCACATTACAAAAATTCACACAGTACAAAGTAATCAAGCATGAAATACCGGAGGTATTACATATCACCCCCCTTAAAAATAGTTTCGTCACGAAACTTAAAAAAATAACCCTGATGACTCTCTTTCATGCTCGACTCGGTCTCCCAAGTTGCTTCTTCTGCGCTGTGGTGCGACCACTGAATCTTCACGAGGGGTATGGATTTATTTCTTAACATCTTCACACGCCGATCCAAAATGGCGATCGGTACCTCTCTAAAGGTAGCATCATCGGAAATTTCCACTTCTTCGAAATTGAGCTTGTGACTCGGGTCATAGACATACTTCCTTAACTGGGAGACGTGAAAAACGTTATGCACTCCATCCAGATGCGGCGGTAGAGCTTATCGATACGCGAGCTTCCCCACCCAGTCCAATATCTCAAACGGACCTATAAATCTCGAGCTTAACTTGCCCTTTTGGCCGAAGCGCCGGATGCCCCGCATAGGTGATACTTTGACCCAATTATGATCCCCGACCGTAAATTCTAACGGTCGCTGTCGGTTTTCGGCATAAGATTTCTGCCAACTCTGTGCGGCTAGCATGTGCTTTCGAACGATAGAGATCTTCTTAATGGATTCCTGGATAAGATCTAACTCGGTAACCGCTGTGTCGGAGGCATCATCCCAGCATAACACAGACTTGCATCTTCGCCCATACAGGGCCTCAAATGGTGCCATACCTATACTTGCATGCCAGCTGTTGTTGTACGAGAACTCCACTAATCCCAAATGTCTAGCCCAATCCTTACCCCAATCGAGCACACATGACCTCAACATATCTTCCAAGGTTTGAATTGTACGCTCGGTCTGTCCATCTGTCTGAGGGTGATAAGCCGTGTTAAAGTGTATTTGGGTCCCCATAGCTTTGTGGACGACTTTCCAAAAACGAGACACATATCTGGTGTCCCTATCCAAAATGATGGATGAGGGAACGCCATGTAGCCTTACGATCTCTCTGATGAAAATGACGGCCAGTTGCTCTGTCCCGGTTGTTTCCTGAATAGAAATGAAATGTGTCGATTTTTTAAATCGATCAACAGTGACCCAAATTGTATCTTTTCCTCCCACCGCCGTAGGTAACTCAGTGACGAAATCCATTGATATGCTCTCCCACTTCCACTCCGGGATGGGTAGGGGTTGCATAATTCCGGCTGGTCTGCGGTGTTCAATCTTTACTTGCTGGCACGTCATACATCGGACGACGAACCTAGAAACTTCCCATTTCATATTCTTCCACCAAAAACTCTGTCGCAAATCTTTGTACATCTTGCTTGCTCCAGGGTGAATAGAATAGGGAGTGGAGTGCGCCTCCTTCAGTATAGTTTGCTTCACCCCGTCATTCGGTGGAATACAGATCCTGTTCTTGAACCTCACCAAATCACCCTGAATCTTATAATCGGAAACATCTCCTTCCTCGATTCTTGCACCAATCGCACATAATTCAGGATCTTCCATCTGTGCTAGACGTATCTCATCTAGTAAGGACGAAAGTATGTTGATTGAGCATAATTGTCCTTGCCTACGTTGTATCCATACTTCGGTGTTGCTTCTCCTGATGTCTTGTCATGATTTGGGCTGAATCACAGGCTGGATTCCATTACCTCTTGTGTAGTTTTCCGACTAAGAGCATCGGCTACCACATTGGCTTTTCTGGGATGATAAGAGATTTCCACATCGTAGTCCTTGATTAGCTCCAACCAACGCCTCTGCCTCATGTTTAATTGTCTCAGAGTGAAGATATATTTCAAACTCTTATGATCTGTGAAAACTTTGCAAGTAACTCCATAAAGATAGTGCCTCCAAATCTTGAGGGCATGCACCACTGCGGCTAGCTCCAAGTCATGCGTCGGGTAATTTACTTCGTACGGCTTCAGTTGTCGGGATGCGTAGGCAACGACTCTGCCATCCTGCATGAAAACACACCCTAGTCCGTGCTTGGATGCATCCGTGTATATAATGAATCCTTCTGTACCCTGCGGTAACACTAGTACTGAGGCAGTAGTTAGCATACTCTTGAGCTCGTCGAAGCTCTTATGGAAGTCTGCAGTCCGTACAAATTTGGTGCTCTTTCTCAATAGGTTCGTTAACGATCGGACGATACAGGAAAAGGCCTCGACGAATCTTCGATAGTAACCAACCAGTCCTAGGAAACTCCTAACCTCTTTGACGTTCTTCGGCGGTTCCCAACTCGTTATTGTCTCGATCTTTTGTAGGTCGACCTTGACACCTGCTGACGAGACAACGTGTCCGAGAAAAATTACCTCCGACATCCATAATTCGCACTTGGACAGTTTCGCATAAAGTTGGTGTTGCCTTAACACGCTCAGCACTTGCCCCAAATGTTCCTCGTGTTCCTGTCGGCTTCGATAATATATCAGGATGTTGTCGATAAAAACCACCACGCATTTATCGAGGAAATCAATCAAAACTCTATTCATCAGTTCCATGGAAACGGCTGGGGCATTAGTCAACCCGAATGATACCACGATATACTTGTAATGCCCATACCTCGACCGAAATGCAGTCTTGGGTATATCTTCCTCCCGAATCCTCAATTGGTGATATCCAGACCGTAAATCGATCTTTGAAAACACGACTGCCCCTTGTAATTGATCCAAGAGGTCATCAATTCTTGGTAGTGGATAATGATTCTTGATAGTAACCTTATTCAGCTCCCTGTAGTCGATGCACAAGCATAGAGAGTTGTCTTTCTTCTTAACGAAAAGTACCAGCGCGCCCCACGGCGAGGTGCTTGGGCGGATCAACCCTTTCTCCAACAGATATTCGAGCTGTATCTTTAATTACTTCATCTCGGCCGGTTCCATCCTGTAAGGAGCTTTGGAAATAGGTCTCGTCCTCGGCTCGAGTTCAATGGAAAGGTCAACTTCTCGGTGCGGTGGCAGCCCCGGTAGTTCATCGGGAAAAACGTCTGGAAACTCATTCACCACCGGAATGTTTGTGATTATAAGTTGTGAAGTATCCTCTCGAAGAACATAACACCAATAGTACTCACTCCGAGAGATGCAGGAGGCTTCTGATGCGATAATGCTGAGAGACCCTTTCGTACTAAAGTGTTCACGTCCGCTGATGACATGTGTGGTACCGTCATGAGCCGAAATGGAAATAGTCAAGTGGTAGGTATCCAAAATCGTTCTGTGCAATGGCATCCAGTCCATACCTAATATGATATCTTCATTTTGGAGCGTAATGACCACAAGATTAGTGGTCCAACTATGATTGTTGATGCAGATCCGACAGTCTCGAACCCTTTGATCGCCGCCTAATCTACTACCCTCGGGTAGTTTAACAGTAAAGGGCTCACAAGGTACACAAACACGATTTAAGATTTCAACACATTCCACAGATATAAACGAATGGGTGGCTCCGGTATCAAATAGTACATGCACTGGCTGAGAGTTAACAAGAAGAGTACCTGAGATAGCTGGTGCAGACTGACCATCCGTAGCCCTCAGCTCAAATACACGGGACGGCACTGACTCCGAAAAGGACGGGGTACCTCCACCGCGCCCACGGCCTCGTCCGGCACCATGTAGCGGTGGTTGGTTCTGGTGCGATGGAGCTCGGTAGTTGGAAACAGCAGGCGTTCTAGGGGATTGCACAGAGCCTTGTTGACTTGGTTGGGAAGCTGGGCTCTGAGTGGGATTGGCCCGCCAGCAGTAACAAGACATATGTCCACTCTTCCCGCAAGTGAAACATTTGGTAGCTGTCTTCTGACACCGATCCTTAGTATGCCCGGTCACGCCACAATTGAAACATTCCCAACCGTAAGGCCGATCAGATATACCCTTCTGTTGGTACGAAACCGCCGACTTAGAAGAAGATGTGGGCCCCGAATTCATTTTGTTGTTGCTGCCAGGCTGAACTGATGTCTTCTGCTTCTTCGAGTTATGCCCGATGTCGGTATTAACAACTATACCGGCATATGCTATGACTACGTCTTCATATGCCCTCAGGGTCGTGCAGTGAAATCCGGCGGCATAGCGTTGTACATCCTCCGGCAACCTCTGTGCAAGATGGCATATTCGTTGATCTTCTGATGGAACCATTTGGGAGATGTAAATTAGCTCGGTTCGGTAGGCCCGAATGATCTCTGGTACTGGCATGTTCTGAGGCCCAGCACTAAAAAAGTCTCGTGCGCAAGTGGTTCGGGCTGATCTGGGGCAGTACTCGCTCCGTAGTAGTCGGGCAAATTCGGTCCACCCGACCACTTGGTCCTCTGGCCTGTAAGTCCTCCACCAACGTGCAACAGTGTCACGGAGTTGATTAATCCCGAGCGGCACCTTCCGGTTTTCTGGGCATCCGATCACTTCGAAGGCAGTCTCCATTTCAGAAATCCAGTCGTCCACATGTTTCTCCCCTGTCCCGTCAAATAATGGAGGCCTAGCCTTCAGCATCTCTCCCAACCATCGATCTCTTCCTGCTTTTTCTTCCACATTGATGACCGGTATCCGTTCCGCCTGATTGACCTGAGCAATTCCCATGGCGATAGCCTGGGCAAGGGCCTGAACAAAAGCTGGGTCCATGCCTCCCGGGTTGTTATTCTGGCGTTCCGCCTCCTGATCGTTTTGATTAACTAGTGGCGGCTGGCCCCCAGCAGGATGGGTCTCGGCAGTGTTCCCGTCCTCATTGTGGTTCGCGGCGGAACCCTGAGCGTCATTCACCACCCTCCTAGCTCTTCGGTGTGCCATCACTGACGGTATTAATCTAAAGCCAGTTCCATACACGGTTTACAATTAAATGTAGTACATACACAGAAACACACATATCACTTACTTTGCATTCCCATGAGGAGCTTTGATCACTTGGGGTGTTGGACTTTGAAAAATTAGGAGAAATTTTATTCAAACCAGGAGTTTCGCTCCGATACCATTTTCTGTAACACCCCCAAAATCTCTCGAGGTATTACAGTGCCGTAAATCCCGCGTGGGACCCACAAGGCTAGTTAGAAAAATAGGCAATTTAAGAAAATCGCGATAAAACATTAAGTTCAAGGTTTACATAACGTGAGTCGAAAGATTTAAAGGAAAATGTAATTCGAAGTCCAATTATTACACAACAAAGGTTTTTCAAAAGAAAACAAATTTATTTCAATTTAAGCAGCGGCTAGAGAATAATTCCAACACCGCTCAAGTCTGACCGGACCCCTCGGGAATGTCCTGCACATGATGAACAATTTTACCTGGTACGACGAATCATACCAGGTAACCAGGGTCAGAGAATGCATACCAAATAACAGCTACTAACAACGATATACGCCATTTTTACAATCACAGTATCTAGTAATCAACAGAGAATATTTCATCACTCAACCGATGTTGTCCTTCTCTTTTATCACATAAGCCCCAAGGTCGCAACCAATGGTCACGGAAGTATCCACACGGGAATACCCCGGAACATAGGCGCCCAATTCGGGTCTTACCCCCTAACACATTTCCACACGGGTACCATACAGGTTTTATCCCCAACACATCGGCCAATTTATAACATATTTTAGAGAAAGACAAACGTCGGCATTCATCAAAATGGTATATACGCACATACGGTATAACATTAATATTAGAAAATTCTCGAGCAAGATTTCACTTGCCTGTGATCCGATAGTAGGTGCTTTGTGATAAACGGAGTCCCCACGCCCGCTCGAGCTTAACC
Organism: Orobanche coerulescens; assembly: GCA_033398695.1. Classification (NCBI taxonomy): domain Eukaryota; kingdom Viridiplantae; phylum Streptophyta; class Magnoliopsida; order Lamiales; family Orobanchaceae; genus Orobanche; species Orobanche coerulescens. Next base: position 79,733,973 of record CM065810.1, on the reverse strand, counting down.
TAGCCACGTAATATCCGATTAACACCTCGTACGGATCATGATGAATAAAACTAGTCTCCCTTTCCTAATCGGATTCCTAGTGTAGTTTTAATTGTCGATATTAGTATCGTTTCTAAGTTCGTAAGTATTGTGTACCATTATTCCGTTCAATCCTACAGTTAACATTAGATATATATCGATTTGCTCAACAAGATTATCCCTCTCATTTTTCGGTTGTCGACAATTGATTATAGCATAATCGAATCTCATGCTTTCTAATTCTATTCTATATTCCGAATACTATGATCGACGGATTCTATTACACAATAACTTTGGTGGTTTGATATCCAATAATGATTTTACTATCGAATTGTTTTCCTTAGTTTACTAAGTGTCAAAAATCACAAGGTAAGGGTGGCTACAACAATGGATTATATGGTGACGGATCACTACGAATTCTCCTACAATTGATTCGTCAAATTTTACATTCCTAGTGATGATTTGAAATGAAATTTCATATGATAAATATGATTTGCATGAAACAAGACATATGAGAAATGATAACTCCGGTTACTACAATTCCATTAGAAAGGTTGTCTACGAAGGATGGCGAAAATCTACCCAATACCCGCAATCTAATAAATATATATAAGATAACATCGAAGATATAACTCCAGGGATTGGTGGCTTACCTTATTGGAAGAAGAATAATGAAGAGAGTTGGCGAATCCACAAGAATTACGAGGAGAAACGAGAAGTGACTTGAACAACTTGGATAATCTTCACCGGAGCTCAAGAAACCACTTCCTCAGTGTTAATTCAAGTATATAAGAGGCTAAGAACCGAGTATAAGGATAGGAATCTCTCTCAAGGGTGTTATCTTGTAGTGTTGGGTCGTGCAAATGAAGAAGGGAGTTGTCATTTTATAAACTTGATTTTGCAAACGTACGTTAATGATACTAGTGTTACGTACGTAAGGCTTCTTACGTACGTAACAGTTCAATGACAACGTACGTAAGGACCGCCACTGCCCGAAATGTGGCCAAGTGTTACGTACGTTATATTTGGGACATAACGTACGTTATAAAGAGTTGACTCGTTTGTCCTCTAGCCCGCCGAAAGTAGCCCCGTCCGTGTCAAAGAAATATTCTAGTTGGGAGACTGACTCACCCGTTACGTACGTAATATGACTCTTCTATCACCTCACCATTCGACACTTTAAATCCCGTCGGTGGTTGCAACACATTTCTCGAATTCCCATAGCTAAGATTCTCGTGATTCCTATTTGAAGGATGATAAAACCCCGGATGAAGATTATTTCGATAGTTATTGAAATTATGGTTATTGACGTAATGAGCTTCCTCTAACAGGTCTGGTGGTGGTGCACTTCCTTTTAGGATTATTTTTTCATTTGCGCTGTTCGTCAGAACTCCCAAATGGTTGGTCAAAATCGACATTTGTGTAGTTAAAGCCTTTATGGGACCCAAATCAGAAACTTCAGCCACTCTACGCACATTAGTTCTCTCAGTAGGCCATTGATAGCTATTCATGGATATCTCCTCGCTCAATTCATATGCTTCTTCAGCACTTTTAGCTAGCAAAGCTCCTACGGCCGAAGCGTCAACAAGATTTCTCGTCTCTCCGGCCAACGCATTATAAAAGAAACACATTTGTTGGTCTTCCGGAAACCCATGACAAGGACATCTTCTTAACAAATATTTGAAGCGTTCCCACGCCACATATAATATTTCTGAATCCATTTGCCGGAATTGCATGATTTCACTTTTCAATCTCATGGTCTTGTTGGGAGGGAAGAATTTGAATAGAAATTTTTCCCCAACTCATCCCATGTACGTATGCTCCCAGAAGCAAGGGTTCCAAACCAACTACGAGCTTTTTCTCTCAAGGAGAACGAAATAGCTTCAATCTTATTGCATCATTCGGCACTCCATTCATTTTGATGGTATCACAAACTTGAATAAAGTGGAATAAATGGGCGTGCGGATCTTCTGTGGCAAATCCCCAAACTGATTTTGTTGAACCATCGATATTAATGAAGGTTTCAACTCAAAATTAAGGGCGTTGATAGGAATATGAGAAATTCCCCCATAAGTTTGGTCAAGCCTCGGCCTAAATTCATCCCGAATCGATTGAATTCTAACTGCGGGTTGCTCAGCCCGTACGCTGTTGGGATTCCACAGAAAATAAACGCAGCGGAAGAATAACGGAATCCCCAAGAGGATCGATCAAGTAACGTATATACGAAAAGAAAAATACGAAGATCAAGGAATCAAAGTCCCATACCTATGATGTCTCTGAAAAACCTTTGTATGATGATGATGATGATGATGATGATGATGAAGAGCCCTTCGTTCCAAGCACCTAAAGCAAGATGCCTCTACTTCACATGCCGGAACTTGATGGAAAAATCGACAAGCTTCCTTTCTTCAAGAATGCGGCTAGGGAAGCTTGTAGGAATTTTCTCTCTCAATGTATTCTTCTTATATCTTGTCTCTAAGATCAAGATGAAGTTTTCAACCTTACTCTCTCACTCAAATTCGTGATTTTGAGTTCATCCAAGAAGAAGTTATCCTCTCTCCTTTTTAAAGACTTTTATTTATAAAAAAATGAAAGTCTTCCTTTAACACATGATTGAGGGTATCAAATACACCTCACATATGTCACCTAGTGACATAAAATAAGTTTAAAAGAGACAAGAGAGGGAGGGGGACGGCCTTAAGGGAAATTTCCAATAAGACGGGTCGAATTTACTCGGCTCGTAATCGATGTTCACAAAACGAATCCCTCATGTATCGGATGTTCGTCAAACGAATCCGTTTTATTTCCAATGTGTTTGGACTAATTAATTAATCCAATTAATTAATTATATCAAACACAAATATATATTTCTCTAAGAAATATAATTTATGAATTAACGTAATCACCCAGTAACCTACTTACAATTCATAAGACCGCTATTTGATTTATCCGATAAATCAAACTTAGATATCTAATATCTAATATTATAAGAGAGATTATTAATTCACATTTATCCATCAATGATCCTATTGCGCGACTCCGTAGGTTCGTCTCAGTCGGCATTGGGAGGAACCAATTAGTGCGGGCGGACTTAGCCACTTAGCGGGCCGCATCAGAATCCCCACCGAGAACGAATGAACGAATCATTCCGTAACCATTATGTCGTGAATACTATATACGTATAGACCCTTCATCGATGTCCCGGTCAAGTCTTCGGTCACGGTAAAGTCAAACGCCATCGTTGACTAAACTCTATACATGTGTTAATGCAAATCAAAACCGAGTGATTAATAGTGTATCTAATACGACTATATCGTAATGCTTTGGCCAAAGACTTATGATCTTATTTGCCATTAACCGTATAGGACATTCGCCGCTCACTAACAGAGATAGAATCCTTTCTTGGCGTTCTCAAAGAAGATCGCTACTGCCCGTATAGTCCGCACTTCGAGGTCGACTCAAGAATTAAGCAAATGAGTCTAACTACTCTAATGACAAACTAAACGTCACGTACACATCTTCTACCGAACCCTCAAGTCAAAGGTCCACGTATACTATCACAACCTTCGATTCGTCATCGACTCTCCGAGAGTGAATACCTTGTGATCGAATCGAGTATGAGTCATGTTCGAGTATACCGTCCCACCAATATACTTATAACTATGCTATCAAGACGTGCACACATCCTAGCATCGCTTATACAAGTCTTATTAAAACTTAATGTCTGTTAAGTTTTATCGACTTGCGAACTAGTTAAGCATTCGAGCTCTAAACACTTCTAGTGCCTATCTCCTTATCTCCATAAGGAGTAGAATGTTCACTCTCAAATGCAAGGACTATTATTCTATATACCAAATCACAATGCCAGTGATATACAATAATATAGAAATAATAATTGCCTTATTAAATATAATATTCATAATTACAATACAATTGCTCTCACTCTCTCATCCTCTGAGTGGCATTCGAGGGCATATGCCTAACAATCTCCCACTTGCACTCAATGCCACAAACTATGGTATCTAATACCCATACTCTCCAGATGTCTCTCTAAGACCTTCTGAGATAGTGGCTTGGTAAGCGGATCAACAACGTTATTTGCTGTGTCTACTCTCTGCAAAGGTAACATTCCCATCCCGAACCATTTCTCTAACAAAATGATATTTTCGCAATATGTTTGGTGTTGTGGTGAGCCCTAGGCTCCTTAGCTCTGTGCAATGTACTCCGTTGTCACAAAACAAAGGTCACGGGCTTCTCTGCATTAGGAACCACTTGAAGTTCCTCAGTGAACTTCTTTATCCAAAAAGCTTCTTTAGCAGCCTCCGTGGCTGCCTGATATTCGGCTTGACATGTAGAGATAGCAGTCGAACTTTGCTTGGCACTTCTCCAAGAAACTGCCCCACCATTCAGAGTAAAGATATACCCTGATGTGGACATCTGAGCATCCATGTCCCCCGAAAAATCTGAGTCTGTATAACCCATCACTCTTAGTTCTCCACCGCCGTATGTAAGAACCAAGTCTTTAGTCCTCCTTAGGTACTTAAGAATGTTCTTTACAGCAGTCCAATGTTCCTGCCCTGGATTTGACTGAAACCGACTTACTACGCTCACAGCATAGGCAATGTCCGGTCTAGTGCAAATCATTGCATACATAAGGCTACCTACTGCCGAAGCATAAGGTACCTTGCTCATTTCCTTTCTATCTTCCTCACTTTGAGGACACATCTCTAAGGAAAGTTTTGCACCATGTTGCATAGGTAGAAACCCTCTTTTAGAATCTTCCATCCTAAATCGCTTCAGGATCTTTTCTATGTATAGGGCTTGGGAAAGACCTAACATTCTTTTCGCTCTATCCCGGTAGAGACGAATACGCGAAATATTGGTAGCTTCTCCCAGGTCTTTCATTGAGAACTCTTTAGAAAGCCAAGCTTTCACGTAATCGAGCATTCCTACGCTGTTTCCTATAAGTAGAATGTCATCTACATATAGTATTAAGAACGCAATTTTGCTCCCACTAACTTTCTTGTAAATACAGGCTCTTCTTCGCTTTGGACAAAATCAAACTCTTTGACCTGCCTCGTTAAAACGAAGATTCCAACTCCGTGAAGCTTGCTTCATCCATAAATGGCACGCTGAAGTTTGCATACTTTATGAATATTGGTTTGAGATATGAATCCCTTAGTCATTCCATATAAATCTCCTCCTCGAGGAATCCATTTAGGAATGCCGTTTTCACATCCATTTGCCATATTTCATAATCTAAGTGGGCTGCTATAGCAAGCATCATGCGAATAGACTTAATCATAGTAACAGGCGAGAAGGTCTCGAAGTAATCGATTCCTTCTCTTTGGGAATAACCCTTTGCCACAAGCCTGGCCTTATAGGTATCAACCTTGCCATATCCATCAGTCTTTCTCTTATAGATCCATTTGTTTCCAATAGGCACTATGCCTTTAGGATGATCTACTAAAGTCCAGACCTGATTAGCATGCATTGAGTCTATCTCAGCTTCCATAGCTTCTTGCCATTTGGTGGAGTCAACGTCTACCATCGCTTGGTCGTATGTAGAAGGATCATTCTCTTGACTACTTTCTGTCATCTCATGGACACCCAGTTCCTCTTGATGCAGATAGCCATACCTCTCACGTAATTGAGAAATTCTACTAGACTTGCGATGTTGTATTTGTATTTCAGAAGGTTCGGTTCTTATATCTTGCATAGGTGTCTCATTTGGTGTTTCTTTTATTTCTTCCAAAGAAATATTTCTACCTGCCCCTCCTTCCTGAATAAACTGATCTTCCAGGAAGTGTGCTTGTATAGCAACGATGATCCTATGATCTTCATGCATGTAGAATAGATATCCCATGGAATCCCCTGGATATCCTATGAAACGACCTTTCACATACCTAGTTTCCAATTTTTCTACTTTAGTCTTCTTGACATAAGCAGGGCATCCCCAAATCCTAATGTGATTAAGACTTGGTTTCCTATCTCTCCACATCTCATGGGGAGTCTTAGGAACGGATTTGGAAGGACATCTGTTCAAGATATGCACAGCAGTAAGGAGCGCGTAACCCCACATATAAATCTGTAGATCAGTATAGTTAAGCATGGAGCGAACCATGTCCAACAAGGTTCGGTTCCTTCTTTCTGATACACCATTTAATTGTGGAGTAGCTGTAGGAGTGAATTGTGACACTATTCCTAGTTCTTTTAAGAACTCATCAAATTTGGTACTCATGTACTCACCACCCCGGTCTGACCGAAGAGTCTTAACACGGTTACCTGTTTGATTTTCAACTAGGGCTTTAAATTCCTTGAATTTATCAAAAGCTTCAGACTTATGTTTCATTAAGTACACGAATCCATACCTGGTATGGTCATCAGTGAATGAAATAAAATACTGAAAGCCGTCTCGTGCCACTTCAAAAGGGCCACAGACGTCGGTATGGATCAATCCAAGTTTTTCAGCAGCTCTTTCAAAAGTCCCTGCGAAGGGTAACTTAGTCATTTTGCCTTGAAGGCAAGATTCACAAGTTGGATAGGGATCTGATCCCAATGGACCCGTAAGCCCATCTTTCTCCATTTTATGAACCTTGGTCTGACCGATATGACCAAGTCTAAGATGCCACTTAAGTGCTTGGTTCGTTTCATCCCTACCACTCTTCCTAGTTATAGTGTTCACACTTGTCTTATTCTTTAAATTTAAATGGTATAAACCATTTAATAATGTAGCAGTACCAACCAATTTATTTCTGAAATAAATACGACAGGACCCATCTCCAATAAAGAAGTGAAATCCCTTTCGGTCCATGACCGGAATTGATACAATATTCTTGTGCCCCTTGGGCAAAACAAGTACATCTTATAAAGTGAGAATAAAACCAGATTCTAAATCCAACATAAGGGATCCGATATCAGAAGCCTCAACACTATGCCCACTTCCGACGGTGATCATCACCTCCCCTGAATCCAGCTTCCTACTTCGTTCCAGATCCTGATTCATTGTACAAATGTGAGAACTCGCACCGGAATCAAGTATCCAAGAAGTAGAATATACAGTTACAGAACAATTTTTTTCTAAAACTAGTAGTTCCGTACCTGAAGGCGCATTACGGTCAAGCTTTGGACAATACCTCTTCCAGTGGCCTAGCTCACCGCAGTTGAGGCATACATCCGTTTTCTTGGCCCCTTTGATCTTTTGAACCATTGGGGCCTTGCCCCTTTCCTTGTCGATCTTGGCTATCGGACCTAACTGCTTCTTGTTCTTTTTCTTCTTATTCTTGGACTTCCAAGTCTTAGAAGAAATCACAAGTGCAGCTTCCTTTCCCTTTGTCTTCATCTGAGACTGGGCAGTCGTCAGTTTGTTCATTAGCACAACTAAGTTACATGCAATCTCATTGCAATTGAAGTTCATGACAAATTGGGAAAAGGAGTCAGGAAGTGACTGCAGGATAAGGTCAGTTTGGAGAGATGCATGCATCTGAAAATCAAGAGCTTCCAATCTCTCAATCATCGAGATCATCTTGAGGACATGGTCCCCAACCTTCCCTCCTTCCTTCATCCAGGCGCCGAATAATTGCTTTGATATCTCATATCTAGCAGTTCGGCTATGCTCTCCATAGAGCTCATCCAGGTGCACTAAGATGGCTCGTGAAGATGTCATCTTTCATGTGCACGTTGAAGCTCATTGGTCATTGAGCCTAACATGTACCCTCACACTCTTATGTCGTCTTTTACCCATTTCTCATGGGCATCGACATCTTCCTGATTGGCTCGGGTTCTTGCAGGAGCCGCTGGGATGTCCGCCTCCAAGACGTATCCCAGCATTTCCATAGTTAGGACAATCCTCAAGTTCCGAAGCCAGTCCACATAGTTCGGACCAGTCAGGACGTTCTTTTCAAGTAGTATAGCGAGTGGGTTCATTGTCATATTGAGAGTTTTGTTAACTGCAGAGAATAATATGAGATTCGTTAGTGATTGTTTAATTATGATCCGAGTAAAGAATTTAAGGACTTTCTTTATTCATAACTCGGCTCCCACTATTTTATCGGCATTTACACACTCCCATGTTAAATCTGGAAGCCTTGGGTGACTTCATAGTGGTGATCGATTTCTTTACAAAGTTTAATAGAGGGCAACCCATACGGTTTATATTCTATTATTCTTTATAAAGTGGTGTCTAATACCAACCCATCTAATGGATGGTTCGATCTTCTTTTACCCCTAGTTCACTTGCCCTCAACCCATTCGGTTTCTATGGCTCGCTGAACTATCTAAGTTTAAACCGTCAACTCCTATTAGTCTGACAATTGAATCTTACCCGGCAACCCATACGGTTTATAGGGGTTTGATTTGTCACAACCAAAGGCATCTAATGCACTCTAGGAATTTATCAACTTTCCCCAAAAATATTACCCCGACATACTCGGAAGAATAATATTCCGGTTTAGATTTCAATTTTCCATGAGTTTGGCGGAGGGTAGGAAACCTCGTAACCTTTATAACTTAGTGTTTGTAAGTGGGAGTATTAACGCGATTATATGTTACACTTTGCACATTAATCCGTTTATAAGCGCGGTTTGTGGTTTGTCAATCATTCAAAATGAAAAACAATAAATAGCAACCTAGTTACTACCAACATATAGCTCATGGACTTTTTCCTAAGTATTGGGCCAAGCCAAATAAAGAAAGGAAAAATACAGTATTGATTCTTCGCCTTCTAGTCGGTCGTCTTCGGTCTTCGTCATAGCCATATGAATAATTACATCATTGAACAATACGTCCTATAATACATATTTTCTAGTAAAAATAAATAGGCTCAAAATGGCCATTACAACCATATCAAATCGAACAAATCAACAACTAAGTCCACGAGCTATATCACCATCACATAAGGCATTCCATACAACATGTAACGGTAAATAAAATTAAATAATCAATTAATATATTAATCCAATTAATATAAAAATTAATCTATTTAATTTCTACAATAATAATCAAATTAATATTTATAATCGTCATTTTAATCCGTTCAAAGTAATCCGGACAAAACAATATTCTCGTCTAATAATTTCCCTTAATAAAAAGATATTCCAAATATTTTATTAAATCCAATTAAATCCAATTTAAATTTCGAAAATTATTACAACGAAATATAAACACAAAAATGGAGTCCCTAAAATCCAATATCGTGCCCACCACGGCCCGATTCAAAATCGGGCCGAAAACCCGAGAATCGCCGGACCGAGTCACTCGCCATCGCCGCAGTGGCCGACCAGCTACAAAGACTACCGAGTCACTCTCGGCCGGCCAGCAAGATCGAAGCCGCAAATGCGTCTTCGTGCGGTATTCGTGTTTAACTCCCGTTTTTCTCATTTTTTCGACTCGCTTCCAAAACGAAAAAGTTTCTTAACTTCATGAAGAACTTATAAATCAACAAAAATCAAAATTTTCAGATTTATAATTCACATAAAATAGTCGAAACTTGACTTACTACGAACGATTAAATTTCTTCGATTATATCTATTATGATTCTAAATCATAAACATCATCAAATAACATTCTAAATGCAAAGATGATCGTATAACGATATATTTGACCTCGCTCCGATACCACTGTTGGGATTCCATAGAAAATAAACGCAGCGGAAGAATAACGGAATCCCTAAGAGGATCGATCAAGTAACGTATATACGAAAAGAAAAATACGAAGATCAAGGAATCAAAGTCCCATACCTATGATGTCTCTGAAAAACCTTCGTATGATGATGATGATGATGAAGAGCCCTTCGTTCCAAGCACCTAAAGCAAGATGCCTCTACTTCAAACGCCGGAACTTGATGTAAAAATCGACAAGCTTCCTTTCTTCAAGAATGCGGCTAGGGAAGCTTGTAGGAATTTTCTCTCTCAATATATTCTTCTTATATCTTGTCTCTAAGATCAAGATGAAGTTTTCAACCTTACTCTCTCACTCAAATTCGTGATTTTGAGTTCATCCAAGAAGAAGTTATCCTCTCTCCTTTTTAAAGACTTTTATTTATAAAAAAATGAAAGTCTTCCTTTAACACATGATTGAGGGTATCAAATACACCGCACATATGTCACCTAGTGACATAAAATAAGTTTAAAAGAGACAAGAGAGGGAGGGGGACGGCCTTAAGGGAAATTTCCAAGAAGACGGGTCGAATTTACTCGGCCTGTAATCGATGTTCACAAAACGAATCCTCGTGTATCGGATGTTCACAAACGAATCCGTTTTATTGCCAATGTGTTTGGACTAATTAATTAATCTAATTAATTAATTATATCAAACACAAATATATATTTCTCTAAGAAATATAATTTATGAATTAAAGTAATCACCCAGTAACCTACTTACAATTCATAAGACCGCTATTTGATTTATCCGATAAATCAAACTTAGATATCTAATATTCAATATTATAAGAGAGATTATTAATTCACATTTATCCATCAATGATCCTATTGCGCGACTCCGTAGGTTTGTCTCAGCCGGCATTGGGAGGAACCAATGAGTGCGGGCAGCACTTAGCCAGCCTAGCGGGCCGCACTGTAAACCCCGACCGAGAACGAATGAACGAATCATTCCAGAACCATTATGTCGTGAATACAATATACGTATAGACCCTTCATCAGATGTCCCGGTAAAGTCTTCGGGTCACGGTAAAGTCAAACCCTACTGTTGACTAAACTCTATACATGTGTTAATGCAAATCAAAACTGAGTGATTAATAGTGTATCTAATATGACTATATCAGATTGCTTTGGCCAAAGACTTATGATCTTATTTGCCATTAACCGTATAGGACATTCGCCTGCTCACTAACAGGAGATAAAATCCTTTCTTGGCGTTCAGCAAAGACTGCTACCTGCTCGTATAGTCCGTACTTCGAGGTCGACTCAGCAATTAAGCAAATGAGTCTAACTACTCTAATGACAAACTAAACGTCACAGACACATCTTCTACTGAACCCTCAAGTCAAAGGTCCACGTATACTATCACAACCTTTCGATTCGTCATCGACTCTCCGAGAGTGAATACCGTGTGACTGAATCGAGTATGAGTCATGTTCGAGTATACTGGTCCCACCAATATACTTATAACTATGCTATCAAGACGTGCACACATCCTAGCATCAGTTATACAAGTCTTATTAAAACTTAATGTCCTGTTAAGTTTTATCGACTTGCGAACTAGTTAAGCATTCGATCTCTAAACACTTCTAGTGCCTATCTCCTTATCTCCATAAGGAGTAGAATGTTCACTCTCAAATGCAAGGACTATTATTCTATATACCAAATCACAATGCCAGTGATATACAATAATATAGAAATAATAATTGCCTTATTAAATATAATATTCATAATTACAATACAATTGCTCTCACTCTCTCATCCTCTGAGTGGCATTCGAGGGCATATTCCTAACATACGCCTCCATTGTTTGGATTGTGGGCTATTGTATTATCATTGCCCATGTAGGCAATCATGTCTCCCGCTCTTTCCATTTCGTCAGATAGATCCCTTCGTAATTTCCGTGCAGCAACACTTGTTCTTCGAGAAAATGCCTCTACTTCGGGAATAAAGTTTTCCAAAGGTTCTCGAGAGGAGCGGGAGTTACAAAGATAGATCATTTACGTCCTGCAACACAACCAAAAACAATACGGAAGTTACAAAATAAAACAAAACAAAATAAATTGTCTAAAGTAAGACCGAAAACACTTATCATAATATCAACACTAATAAAATAAATTAGTCCCCGACAACGGCGCCAAAAACTTGTTCGCTATATTTTTAAACAATCCGCAAGTGTACGGAGTAAGTGTAGAAAGTGGCGAACAGGGTCGTATTCCACAGAGACTAAATATTCATATTGTGTGGAGTACTAGATTATAATGATTCCGATTTTATCTAGACGATCGAAAGGTGAACGGATGGTTGACGAAATAAAATACAATGAAGACAATAAATTAAAACAATTGAAAATATCCGAAATAAAGCGAATTGCAAGAGTTTAGAAAGGTAGATTCCAAGGCTAGGTTTCCGTTGATTACTAAGTTTGGTCGGGATTGGTTCCAAAAAGTTCTAAGTGCGTCTCCAAAATGATAATCACCACAATATTCTAAAGCCTCTCTCGAGATGCATTCAAATGTAGATTAAACAACCTATAACAACGTCTCCGTATATTATAAATTATCTAACTCCAAAATATTCATAAGATTAAACACCATCATAGCTCATCACCGATTTCTCAATCTCGTAATTTACTATTTCAAATACTCGAAACCTATTAATGCCCTCTTCTCTAAAATTATGAGAAATTAAGTTTAACATGTAAAAAGATTGATCAAGTGTCTAAACATGAATTAAAACCAAGTATTTGATAAAGAAATCACACTAGATATATATAATCATCAATCCCTCTAAACTATAGCAAATCAACTGTAATATCCGCAATTTTCGATTTTTGGTAAATTTCTTTTTTTTGGTCGGAGTCTGTTTTGACGACTCTCTCATGACCGTTCCGTCATTCGGAGAATATTTAATTCTGCACTTTTTGTCATCCGAGTTCGTTTCGGTGCTGCTTTGTTGAGTTCCGTGCTTTTTAGCGACTTTTCCGCGCTTGAGTTCGGTTCTTGCGAATCTCGTTTGAAACTGTCATTTGGGGTTTTTCATAAGTTCATTTAACGTTGTTATACGTGTTGTGAACTTCGGTTTGATTATTCGTTGTCGTATGGTGAATTTCGGGCATTTTGGGCATTTTCGTAATTTCCCAAAGTTTGGGGTAATTACCTTCCGTTGTCGAATTTCGAGCCTTCGGGTGGTCGGAATCGTGTATTCTACTAGCTCTTAGATTCGTCTCTGTGAGTACTTCGTAACCGTATCTTCGGTTCGTATTCAGGTTCGGGTTTCGGTGTCGTTTTGTTGAGTTCAGGATTACTAAACGACTTTTCTAAGTATGAGTTCGACTTTGTTAGATCACCATTAATTTTTGGTAACTCCAAAAATTCTAAATCTTTACAATATTATAGAGCATCGAGTTAGCTTTCCAATGGTTCGAACGGTGAGTCAATCGGAGTCCGGACGAGAGAGTTATGGTCGTGTTCAGGATTACTGCCGGCCGAACTCGGCCGTGTCGTCCGACACGGCCCGTGCCGTACTCGTCCGGAAATGCCGGGTTTCGCTCAGACCCGACCGTGTCGCCGACACGGCCCGTGCTGCACTCGTCCGAAATGCCGAACCCATCGCTTGACGCCCGACCGTGTTCCAGACACGGCCGAGTCGTGCCGAAGTCATTGTCGGACGGGTCACTATCGGAAGGCCCTCCGCACCGCGATCGTGTCTAGCAGACACGGTCGAGTCCTCGCTGTCAGCTGCGCGCCACGACCGTGTCGCGGACACGGCCGAGTCTCACACCCTATTTAAGGCCCAATGCTTTTCTCGCCATTTTTCTCCTTCTTCCACTTCTCTTCCGCGGCTGTGGGTGTGTGAATCTTCTAGAGATGTTGTTGGACAATGAATCCATGAAGTTTGGAGGTTCATATCGTCAATCATCCGTCCTATAACATCCTTTGATCGAGCGAATCAGGTCAGATTTCCTAGAAATCTAGTTTTGGGGAATTTGGGGGTTTTGGTTGTTTTCGTCCGATTAATCCGATTTAACTTAGGATGTTGATGGATTGATGATTATTTAGATGTATTATATCATTTCCCTTGTTATTCCATGGTTGGATCGTATCGATTCGTTATTTGGGTCGAGTTCTTGACCGACGCCTTGAAGGTGTCCGGTAAAATGTCTTAGAGGGGTTTTCGGGCGTTCTACGATTATTCTTCCTCGTATGATCGTTGATTTATTGATTATATGATGTTAGGGTCGAGTTTCTTGCGAAGAAACCGAGTTGAACCCTTCCGTTCGTTGTCGTCTTTCTTTTCGATAACATCGGGCGTTTCGAAGCTTTCCGGTTGAGCCGTGTTCGTAGGGATACTTGCGTGCCGATTTTGAGGCAAGTACCTTGTCCATATGATTCTTGTTTTGTGAATATGATAATTGGTGATCGTCTAAATGTGTTTGTGTGGTCGTTTGAATTGAACTTTCAAAATATTCGGTTTAGCCTTGTTAAAGGATTACTTTCAAAACGCGTGTGTTTTGTGAATGGTGTGGTTTGAGAATGACTATGTGAACTCTATGGATATGTTTGGTGTTGATGTTGCACTTGGTATTGCGTGTGGACGTATATTATTTCATTTCGGTGCGTTGTGGTTTGACGTGGTGTTTTGCTAAGTGTTGATGCCTCTGGATGAATTATTTGGATATCTTTGTTGCATTGTGCTATGTGTGTGATTGTGTGAATGTGGGCGGGGCCTACGGTGGCACATGGCATGTGATCATGTGGCCAGGATGCAACAAGCGATTGATCCAACCGTGAGAGCCAAAGTTAATCTACGGTGGCACATGGCATGCGATCATGTGGCCAGGATGCAACAAGTGATTGATCCAACCGTGAGATGTTGTGATTTGTTTCGCTAGCCAGCTCGGGAGGGTCCTTCGAGGCCTCGAGTGGGATTTGTGGCTTCGTCGCGGTCCTAGGCGATGCGCGTGCGTGATTACGTTGTGTTGATTTTTATGTCCGCCGAGGACACGTGATGTTGGGCTCTGGCCCTGTGAATTGTTGTTGGTTTTCTATTTGCGAAAACAAAACCTTTGGGCTGTGACCATGTTGATTTTTGGAAAGAGAAGGATTCGATAATCCTAAAATTGTTTTCTATTAAAACTCTCGATGGCATTTTAAACGGTTTTATAAATTGTTTCCCTTGATTTATGATCTATCGGTTTTGGAGTGTTTACCCAAACTCATGCCTCGGGAAGTACTTTTCGTTACGTTTGAATCTTTGAGGATTTCCTAGTTATTGTTATTCGTGGAACTTGAATTATATGGCTCGTATTTGCACTTTGTATTTGCACTAGCAAAACAGTGGAGTTTTGCTAACCCCCGAGTATTCGGGGGGTGGATGTCTGTATTGCATTCAGGTTTTGGAGCAGAGCACAGGGTCGGCATGAAGGATGATGAAAGATGAACGATACTAATCACACGAGGACCCGTTGATGTCGTATTGGTATAGTTGTACTTTATTTTCCGCTGCTATATTTTTCCCGTTGTACGGGTGTGGTTGTATTTTGACCCCTGCGTGGGCATGAGTTGTATTCGAGTTGTATGTATTTATTGAAAGACCAAATCGGTCTACTGAGTCATTTTTGCCTTGAAGGCATTTTTGAGATGTTAAATGTTGTTACCAGCCTGGTAGATCCTCGAGGAGAGGGTCTACGGCGTGTAATGTCCCTGAGTGGATTGGGGGTGTTACAGTATGGTATCGGAGCCCAAGGTTTTGTGATAACCGGGCATGTGTGTTATGTGGCTCTACCAGTGTGGTAGTTGCGTGATTTTTGTGTAGCTGGATTTTGGCTATTTTGGATTGTGTTGTTTGGTACTGTGTGATTTTTGAGTACTGTCGTAGTGATGTGTGGGTTTGGGGATTGTTGGTGTTCCCGAGACCGACGAGGCAGGGAGTGAACGCCGGTGCCGTGGTCATGTGCAATGTGCGGCTCCAATCGGGAAGTGAACGCCGGTGCGAGGCACGTGCAATATGCGGCTTTCGATGTGGAGTGGAACGCCGGTGATACGTCCATGTGACAAGGAGCGGCTCATGCGCTTTAGGTGAGGAGACACAGCATCACAGATCCCACAAAACTCGACAGTGCTCTAAACTTGTTGTGGTCTTGGCGGAGACCAATCGTTTTCAAATTGTGATTATTCCTGTTTTGGCATTCTTGTTGTGTCAAGATTTTTGAAATGGTGTCATATGCTAGTATCACGGGAGATCTTCATCTTCACTGACCTGTAAGTATATTATTCGGTATTTATTTGGTTGCCTTGGTGATTTGGATTTTTTCTGTTGAGATGTTTGTACAGAGATTGCAAGTTTCGAGGACGAAACTTATTTTTAAGGGGGGTAGAGTGTAATACCCCGATTTTTCGGATATATTTTTCGTTTATATGTTGGTTATCATTGATGGATATTTGTGTTGGAAAGCGTTCTGAACGTTTGATAATGTTATTGAATGCGTATATGTATTCATTGTGCCGTATGTTCGATTGGTATGTCGAGATATTGGTTGAGGATAGCTGAATATGGCTAAGCACAGCCACGATAGCGCACGCTATAAATGTTTCATTAGCGCACGCTACTGGGTACAGGTAGCGCACGCTACGAAGTATTGATAGCGTACGCTAAGAGGTTCGGTTACGTACGCTAAGGAGGACCCCTAACGTACGTAACGACTTGCTGGGTTAGATTCGGAAGGCGGCCAACATGTAGGCCCGGGTTGATGTTTATCGGCATTTAGCGCACGCTACTAAGGATGGTTAGCGCATGCTAATATCAGATCGTCCGACAAGAAATCTTGGCTTTCGGCGAGTGGACCCGGCCACTTGCGACGCGTGTCCAGATAAGGTCAGCGGGTGTTTGTCATGTAGGGTTAGTGCACGCTAAATCGTATGGTTAGCGCACGCTAATTCCAGATCGGTCAGAGGAATCCCGATAATCGCGGATGCTTTCGGCATGTGGGGGCACGAGTGGTAGGTGTGTATTGTATCAAGTCAACTTCGGATAGCGCACGCTAAGGTCAATGACTTGCGTACGCTAGGCATGATGTTTTACGTACGTTAATGCATGGGCATTACGTACGTAAGCTAGTTTACGAAGGAAGGCAGTAGCCTTTGGGCTGCGATAGCGCACGCTAACAAAGTCAGTTAGCGCACGCTAAGGCTGTAGCGCACGCTAAACACGAGATGTTAGCGCACGCTAATAATGAATATTATAAAAGGGGACAGACGAGTGCTGAGAGGCATTTCGTCCATTTTTCTTCCTTCAATCGGGAGAGAGAGAGTTGGGATGTATTTGAGGTTCCCAAACACTGTATAATGATAATCTTTAACAACATTATATTGAGAGCATGGATTCAAGCATTGTTCTTCAAGTTATTCATGATTCTTGGAATGGAGTTCAAGTGTTCTTTTTGGTTCGTCTAATCCAGGTAAATTTGGTATCCCTTTTTGTTTATGGTTCGTTTTTAAGGATGATTACATGTGAGGAACATGTTGGATAATCATATAACGATATTATATGAGATTCAATGGAATTTTGATAAGAGTTTCGGATGTTTCTTCATATTATAAAGATGATGGTTCGTTTAAACCGTTGAGATATATTTCTGGATCATGATAATTTCAGTGATCGATTTAGAGGAGTTAAATCATGATACGAGGTTGAATTCCGAATTGAATATGTTATGATCATTGTTACCAAGTTAGTTCGATTATTGATATGGTTATTGTTCTAGGTTGATTAACCAATAGGTATAATCGTTTTGCCGCGGTGAAAGGCCATAGATTCCGTCCAGTCAGGGCTGAAGAGCTCGTAGACGAGGGCGATAAGTTCGGTGTTGGTTTTGTCGTGTTGGTATCCAGGCAAGTGTTTACTTGTTCGGTTGTAATGTTTTGATGAGTAATTACATTTACATTTCATACGTATTTTATGTTGTATTGCATATTGACGAATGTTCAGTGATGTTCTAAAAGGATTTGAATGCACAGTTGATGATTGTTGAGATACTTGGACAATCTTGGGAAGATTGTAGTATTCGGATATTGTTGATGTCATTTTGGATATTCTTGGTCTGTGGTATGCATTCCGGAAGGAAGTACGGATAGAGGTATGTTTTATGGTAATCGTACATAGAGGATTATGTATGAGAAAGTATTCGGTATTGAGGTATTATACGGTATTGTTGTGATACTGGGATTTTTATGGTATTATCGTGATATTGGGATTTTGACGAGAATCGTTGGATTACCGGAAGTGGTAAGGTTATCGTTGAGGTTATTATTCTCATGATGCATGGCATGTGAATATTTATGTTTATGTACTTGCGGTTATTTGTCGGGCATTATTGCTGACCCCGTTGTGGGACTTGTTTTTCAGGTATTGAGGACTTTGATGGTAGCGTTCGTGAGGCGAGGATTCCGGACGATACTGGCTATGGCATATTGTTGGGGAATTGTGTTTTTTGTTTGTGTATATCATTATTGATGTATATGTATTTTGGACTGCATTTCTATCCGCTGCGTGAGTTCTTTCAAATGGCTTTCGCCTTTTTGCCAACTGAGTTTGATTTCGAAAACCGATTCCCTTAACCGAGTTTTTGGCCTTGTTTGTCTTGACGGTAGTTGGTGTTTTCAAATGATTTTGTGAGTTTTGGAAAATACTACCGTCACCGGCCTTTTTGGGCGTTTTTGTAAATGGTTTTTAGCCTGGTGGGTTCCGGCGCGGGGCCCACGGCGTGTAATATTCCCGGTTGGATCTGGGGGTGTTACATCAACGTACTCCCATGCCCGGAATCTAACGAGTTTAGCCAGACATGGTAATGAAAGAAAGATTAATAATCATCATGTTCATCATGTTCATGCTAAATAAAACAACCAAATGAATAACAGATAGGAAGAAGATAAAATGCGGATGGTGTCTTGATTGATCCCGGTTGAAGCCTTCAAATGTTCTTGAAGTATTCTTCAAGAATTCCCTTCAAATCTCCTTATTTTTAGATTAAAAGCTCTCAGTCTTGTGTTTTTCTCTCTCTAATCTCTCTAATATTCATAATATATCTCAAGTCTAGCCAAAAGATCCTTTTTATAAAGCCACAATGCCATTTTTCTTGTTCAAATCTTGCAAAAATGTCAAAAAGTGATTTTTCCACCGAAAAGTAACACAGCCCGTGTCATTGACATGGCCCGTGTCATACTGTCCGAGAAAATGCAAAAACTCTCTGGACAGCAGACCCGGCCGTGTCCTGTGACACGGCCCGTGTACGGTCCGGACTGTGAAGCCGTGGTCTAGAAGCCAGATCTCATAGACCTCAAAATTTAACGTATGATATACCGTTGCGAAGCTGATTTCATGAGGAATCCATACATATATAGAACACGTCCTAGTTCAAAGTAAAGAATCTAGAAATTAGAAAATACGACATGTAGTGCTTCAATCTTTATCGTTTTAGGCCTCATTCTCGCTCTTGATCGTCATAAACTCCAATATTGGCCATAAGAGCGCATATTTCACCATAATCGTCGTTCGGATACTCATCAGTGACACGACCGAGTCTGTGTTGGTCCATTTTGACTCTATTTTCGGCTCGATCACTCGTTTCCACATTGCTTGATGTGTATTGGTATTGAGACTTCGTTCTTGCTTGATAATGTCCTTAAAACACCTATAAAATCAAATAAAACGTACCCAAGCGTGATCGAGTCCAACAACACAATATGAACACAAACGAGACAATTCTACACATTTTCGGATCTTAAAATCCGGAAAAACCTTATAAAAACATGTGTAAAAATGAGTGTTATCATTGTCTTCTTTCTATGTTGAACTTCAAGTAGATAAGTATATTAGTCGAATTCCTATTAAGCTTCTCCCAATATAATTCCCATTATCTTATCTTGATAACTCCAAGTAAAACATATCCTATCGAATAACTTCTCTCCTAGTTCCTTAAAGAAAATGTTTTAAATTCCATTGCATGTAACATTTCTATGCTTCTAATCAACTAGATGAGACGTTTATGGAGTCATCTCTTTACTGGCGATTCCCTTTTCAACAATTATGTTTATCGAAGCAGTACTACAAGTTCGAAAGAACAAATCCGAAATGAAGTATCTCGCATTCTAAGAAAAGAGTTGTTTGTTTTCTTTCTATGTTGAACTTCGAGTATATAAGTAGATTAGTTGAATTTTTATTTAGATTCTGCTAATATGATTTGGTTTCCCATATAGTGATGAAACCATTAACCCCGAGTAAAAGAGATCCTATACAAATTCGAAGAACTTGATCTCTTAGTTCTATAAAGACAAAGTTATAGAGTCGATTAGTAGAAACATTTCTATGCTCCTTATCAACTAAATGAGACATTTATGAACTCAAAATCTCTAGTCATGATTCCCTTTTCCAACAATTAAGTTGATCTAAGCAACTACAAGTATAAAAGAACCAATCCAAAATCAAATAGCTTCCGTTCTAACTAAGGAATGAATTGTTTGTCTTTTTTTGTGTTGAACTTCTAGTAGATAAGTAGATAACTTGAATTCATATTTAGCTTATCCCTATATGACTTGTATTTCCATATAGTGATGAAACCGTTATCCCCAAGCAAAAGAGATCCTATACACATTCGAATAACTTGATGTCCTCGTTCGTTAAAGACAAAGTCCTAGAGCCCATTGCTACTAATATTTCTACTACTAAGATCTTTTTCCTGGGTCTATGTTGAACTTCAAGTACTAAGATCTTTTTCCTGGTTCTATGTTGAACTTCAAGTAGATAAGTAGATTAGTTTATGTTGAACCTCAACCATAAGATGATTAGAAATGCTTTCTGGACAACTTTCTAATCTTGATACGTTTCTGCTGAACAATATAACTAAAAATTGTAACAAAACTATATTTGAAAATAAGACTAATTAGAAAACTTGTTTTTAAAATTTCATAGAAATCGGAATTACGGTTGATTTATGGTGAATTTCTGAAGATGCGCTAGGTTTTCGGTTTGAAAAACTGGAATGGTAGGGGTTTGCTTCAATTGGTGGATAATCCGGTATGTTTTTCCAAAATCCCGAAGTATTATGATAAATTAGGTGAAGTCATTGACTCATGGGTAAAATTTCACATGATTTTGTCTTATATTTGATTTTATCATAAAATTGCTAATGATATGTATGGAAATTCAGAAATCTAAAAATACTGTGATAAATTACATTGAGTTGAAAACCTATGGATAAAATTTCAGAATATTTAGGCGAGTAGTTTATTTTATATTAATTTTTAAAGCTGATGTATCGAATCTGAAAAAAAATATGAAATTCTGTAAAGAAAAAAAGGGGGTATAATTTTGAAAGGGGTCCATTTAACTCTTCTAAGTCGATACTTCTTTGGATCTTATTCTTTGATAGTTTTGCATGTTCAAATAAAATATAAAACTAGTATAATAATAAAAGATTAGTACTACTTACTTAGAAAATGACTTTAGGAGTATATTTAGTTAAGTACATAAGTACTAATTTTCTAACTTTAATATGCTAATATAAATATTATTTTATTTACTTTACATTTTATTTTGTAGGTACTACACGTAGGTGGGGATTTACTTGACTCTTCATGGAGTTGTGGTTATTCAAATAATTATGATTGCACTTATTAAATTTTGTTATGTTCAGATATATGGTTATTCTACATGTCTGGTAACCACCCCGGCCTCATATAGTCCGGTAATCACCCCGGCACATCATATAGTCCTGTCGCTCCGGCATCAAGTGTCCAGTCGCTCTGGCCAATCATATACTTGGTTTATACCAAAGCTATATATTATGTGACATGATGATATTTAATTTATGCAATTATTTAAGTAGTCCCCACTAAGTGTATTATATGCACTTATTCCTCTCATTTCCATTTTTTTTAGATGAATGGAAGAATGATCTGGGAAATGCTGTGGCCGTACTCAAGACTACCTCTTTGAAGTTTTATTTTACTACTACTTTTAAATAAAAAGGGTTTGTAATATTAAGGCCATCATGGCCAAGACAATACTATTATTATAAGATTATATTTAATGATTAATGTAGCGTTCCTCAGTATTTTCACTAGTTTAAAAGAGGGGGGGCGTTGCAAAGTGGTATTAGAGCTTTAAAATCCTGCAGACTTTTAAAATGAAATTTTTTCAAAAGAGGCCGTACCCCGAGATTGTTCTTCCAAGCCGAAAGTACTCTAAAATCCTTGAATTTCTTAATCTTTGAATTTTATTGACGACTAACCAAATAATAGTATCAGCAGTATGCACTCTGTGACGATTTATAGTATATTACCATCTGTTATAGAAATATTAAGCAATAGATATTAACCTAATAATGATTTTTGTGGAGATCTAGAAAATGCCCAGAGGACGACAAAGAAACAACCCAAACTCTCCTAATAACAATGACCTAGGGAACGATTTAGCAGCTGTTCTCAGAGGATTAGCTCAGCACTTTAACCATACCGCAAACACTCCACCACAGCACGAGGCAAACAATGTTATAGGACAATTTAGACGTTATCACCCACCTACCTTGACTAGAAAGGAGAACCCGATAGTGGTGGAGAACTGGATCAGAACTCTGGAAAAGATATTCAACCATTTGGTATGTACCAATGAACAAAAGGTTTCATGTGCAATCTTTCAGCTAACAGAAGACGCAGACTGCTGGTAGGAGGCATACTGCAGAACCAAACAGAGGAAGAAAAAGCAGCAATCACATGGGAAGAGTTCGAGGAAGCTCTAATTCAAAACTATGTACCACAGTCCTTCCACGATCAGAAAGAGATGGAATTTTTACAGCTGAAACAAGGAAACATGTCGGTGCAAGAATACGAGAAGAAATTTAACCAACTCAGCCGATACGCTCCACATCTGGTGGATACTAAAGAAAGAAAAGTTAGGAGGTTTGAGAAAAATCTTAGACAGGAGATCAGCAGCATTCTCACTGGGCAAGGAACACAAACATATGCTAAAGTCCTTGCCAAAGCCCATGAGATATCTTCTCATCTGAAGCTCGAAGGACCTTAGAGGAGGATGATGGATCAGCAGAAAAAGAGGAAGTAGATTGCTCCACAACAGGGAAGGACTACTGTTGTTACCCAAAATATTATCCGGAGATAATATTGCTGGAATGGATGAGTAACAAACAAATGTGAGAGCACGTCCGTGGGGAAGAAAATAACACAAGATTTGCCATGTTTGTTAGGCCCGGGCTTGAATGCTCTCGCGAGATGTTATTAATTCGAATACGTTGGAGTACAAATATTAATGTAAGACTACAGTTACAAAGAGTATAAAAGACCCTAGTTATCTAGCTTCTGAGTGCTGATGATTGCCGGTAGAACTAGAGTTGCTCTGAGTTCTTATTCTCGTTTCTGCCGACCGTCTTTCGGTTTAAGAGGTTTCGAGAGTGAGAGATAGAAAGATGTCTGAAGTTTATAGCATATCTAATAGAGAGAAGCCAACAGAAAAGCAGCGAGAAAGCAGACCCTTTTCCAAGTGCAGGATGCCTTCTATTTATAGGAGCTGGGATGTCTTTTTCTGACGGGCGATCGCCTTTCCTACATTATAATAAGGGGGCGATCGTCTTTTAGCACATGGGCTAGATGCCTTAAAGTCCGCGGCTGCTGCTGGTAGCTAGCTGTGCGAACCAATGAGAAGTCTGCACGCGTCCTGAGTGGCTGTCTCGGGAGGTCCCACTTTGCACCTTTCGGCGGGTCTGTCGGTAGGTGAGAAGATAGTGACAGGCTAGGGTCAAAAGGCCTTATCCTATGATGACTTTTCCGGATCTGCATGTAGGTATTCCTCCCGAGATTCGATCATAGTAGACTTGGCGGATGCTGGCATTATACGGGGCATGAGGCGGTCGTCCTTGGCCGGGTACCAGAGTCGATCACCAGGTGCCAAGAGAGGATCACCTTAGATGTCGATCGCTCGGCACTTGGACTTGATCTGGGATCTCCATTCTATAGGTGTGCCGTGGTTCATTTGACTCCAGTTCGGTCGTCTAATCTTTGTGTCGATCGCCTGTTGAGGTGTATAAATCTAGACACAACAATTGCCCCCCATCTTGCTCCGATGTTGAAGACATGGGGTGAGGTGGTTCCACCGGCGATCATTTTAAGATAATGACGGGCGTCCTAATCGTTTGGTGAGCTATCTTCAATCTTGTCCTTATGACCTTCAATTTTGCAGATCCCTCGTGGAAAGCCAATTGTTTCGAACTTGAGGAACCGTGCACGGTGGCGGAGTTCGATGGACCGACCTCCATGACCGTGTCTTGTGCGCGAGGGACATTCCAGCTGTAGGTTTGTCTCGCGACTCACTTTATTGTGAGGGTCCTCTGTTAGGTTGCGCCCGCCTCGTATTTAAACGAAGGGTTTGCGGTCTTTGTCTGGAGGAGTCCTTGCACGGGGCGTCATCGGATTAATCGACTCCACGTCCGCGACTTGTTAGCATTTTTCTTCCTCAGATCGTCATGTTAGATGGCAATCCTCGACGGTATACGTTGTGACGGGGGTAGGGATGCGTCGCATTGTCCGGGTCCACCAAGTTAGATGATGAACCTTTGAGGGCGGGCGAGCGTGTCCGCAAATTTCTTTGGAGGGTCCTTCGGCTATGGCCGCCTCATATTTAAACGAAGGGAGAGCGATCGTAGTCCAAAGGAACCTTGCATTGTTGAAGCTATCGGTTCCATCGACTTCCAGGACCATGGCTGCACTCTTCTACCTCGGATCGTCATGTTAGATGGTGATCCTCGACGGTATACATTGTGCTGAGGGAGGCGATCTCGTGCCTAGGTTCATCATGTTAGATGATGAGCTTTAGATGGCGAGTGAGTCCTCCAGTTTTTGGAGATGTTGCTTGGGCAGTAGCCTTTTGTTTGACATGGTGGAAACTGGGGAAAGACCTCTGAAGTTTCCACCTCTTGATCGAAGAATAAAGATCTGGCCGCCAGGGTAGATCAGGACGATCGACTCGTATGAATCCTTTGGATCGCCGTGTTTGATTCCTGCGATCGGATTGGGAGACTAGTGATCATCATTCTGACGCCGATCGCGGCACTTGTTCCTTTCCGCCCGGGGCTCCGGCTAAGTTACTAAACTGTCCATCTTGCCCTCCTCGAAAAATCTCCAGAGTTGCCTGAGGAGGTCGCGGTATTGATCGGTGTTGTGGCCGAGACTCTTGTGGTAAGCACAAAATTTGTTGCAGTCCAGATGACCGTGGTGCCTTACCGCCTTCGGCTTGCTTAGCCGCTCGTGCCCCCGGATGGCGTAGAAAATGTGAGCCAGAGATAGGTTGAGGTTGTGGTAGAGATGGGATTCCACAGCCTCGAAGGTCCTGAAATCTCCGGGTGGCTTGGCGACTGCCTTTTTGGACTTGGTGATTGCCATTTCTGCCCCCTTGTCTTGGTGAAGGGCGAGCAACCTCCGCCTGGCCAAAAAGTCTATGGGCTTGGCGCGGAAGATTGCGTAGGTCGGGGGGATGTCCTTCGTAAGGTGCCTGAACATGGGAGAAACACCACTGAATCCCCCTAGAATTGAGTAGAGGGCGATCTCGTCGCTTACGGGCTCGCCATTGAGGATTATCTCATCCACCCGGTCTATGTGATTTTCGTCGGACTCCTCTTCCCCCTGCCTGATTTTCATCATGCGGTGGGGACCTTCTGGTCGAGCGAACTTGGCGGCGAAGTACGATGTGAAGTCGCTCGCCAATTTCTCAAAGGAATCGATGGATGGAGGTGGCAATGATATGTACAACCTATGGGCCAGGTCGCCCAGTGTTAACGGGAATATTCGGCACCGGGTCGCATCTGATGCCCCATACCCGGTGATGTAGATCTGGAACTTGTTCAGGTGAGTCTCGGGGTCCGACCTCCCATCATACAAAGGTGTTTGAGGAGGAATGATCCTTGGCTGCACAAGGGCAAGTTCGATCTGGACCGCGAGCGGCACGCTCGGCCCAACGATCTTTCTCTTGGCGCCTGCCCCAATTTCTAGGAGAGCCTTCATGCTATCGAGCTGGCGTTGCATTGCGGCCATCACCGTAGCTTGGTCGCTCGTGGTTTGGCTCTCGGAGCGGGAGCCGAGGCGATCGTGTACCGATCTCCTCGCTCCGCGGTTGGCGATGAGGTCATCGACGACGATCTCGTTTTTTGGGCGAGTAAGAGCCTGATGGCTGACATGCCTTCTGGGAGTCGGGTATGCTGAACTCCTGGTGATGGATTCGGGCTCCGTTGTCTCAGGGCTTGGGCCAGAATGCCCCGGTCGCCATGATGGGTCGCTTCCAAGGCGGCTGAAAATGGAACTGTCCTGCCTCACGAGTGCTTCTTCTCGCGAATCGGGGCTTCCTGACGATTGCTCTACAAGTAACACCTTGAACTTCCACTTACCCGCGCGGCAGATGGATGATGGGGTAATAGCGGGCGCACCGCATGCTCTCCGTCGCTCCCGCAGGATGGCCATGGCCTCCTCGATCTGTTCCGCTGTTTGGAACTGATCGAGCGAGAGGCTAGGGCCGTCCCTCGGGGGCAGGATCGAGAGTCTCGCGCCACTGCGGATGCCCTCCGCCGTAGGTTGGGGCTCGGATTGAGCCGGAATGAGACGTCCGGCGGTTCTGAGAGCGGCTCTCTTTGCTGTGGTGGCAGACACCAATATTCTGAAGGTTTTTGTTTGAAGAATAGTGAGTGTTTCTTCAAGTATATGACCCGGAGAACAGTGAGTATTCTTCGGGACGGTCGGAATGAAAATGAAGGTTAAGATGCCCTTCTTCTAGCGCCAATTGTTGTTACCCAAAATATTTTCCACTGATAATATTGCTGGAATGGATGGGTAACAAACAAATGCGAGAGCACATCCATGGGGAAGAAAATAACACAAGATTTGCCGGGTTTGTTAGGTCCGGGCTTGAATGCTATCGCGAGATGTTATTAATACGAATACATTGGAGTACAAATATTAATGTAAGAGTACAGTTACAAAGAGTGTAAAAGACCCGAGTTATCTAGCTTCTGAGTGCTGATGATTGCCGGTAGAACTAGAGTTGCTCTGATTTCTTATTCTCGTTTCTGCCGACCGTCTTTCGGTTTAAGAGGTTTCGAGAGTGAGAGATAGAAAGATGTCCGAAGTTTATAGCATAGCCAAGAGATAGAAGACAACAGAAAAGCAGCGAGAAAGCAGACCCTTTTCCAAGTGCAGGATGCCTTCTATTTATAGGAGCTGGGATGTCTTTTTGTGATGGGCGATTGCCTTTCCTGCATTATAATAAGGGGGTGATCGTCTTTTAGCACATGGGCTGGTTGCCTTAAAGTCCGCGGCTGCTGCTGGTAGCCAGCTGTGCGAACCAATGAGAAGTCTGCACGCGTCCTGAGTCGTTGTCTCGGGAGGTCCCACTTTGCACCTTTCGGCGGGTCTGTCGGTAGGTGAGAAGATGGTGACAGGCTGGGGTCAAAGGGCCTTATCCTACGCTGCCTTTTTCGGATCTACATGTGGGTCTTCCTCCCGAGATTCGATCTTAGCAGACTTGGCGGATGATGGCATTATACGGGGCATGAGGCGGTCGTCCTTGGCCAGGTACCAGAGTCGATCGCTAGGTGCCAAGAGACGATCGCCTTAGATGTCGATCGCTCGGCACTTGGACTTGATCTGGGATCTCCATTCTATAGGTGTGCCGTGGTTCATTTGACTCCGGTTTGGTCGCCTGGTCTTTGTGCTGATCACCTGTTGAGGTGTATAAATCTCGACACAACAACTAGCAACAATCAAAAACAGGCCAGAAGGGATAAAGGGCCAGCACAGCAGCCGCAGCAACAAGCAGCACCCAAATGTCCAAAATGCGGGAAATCACACAACGGGAAATGTCTTTACCAGACAGGAATATGCAACAACTATAAGGAACCAGGACATATCGTAACCAACTGTCCAAAGCTTCAAGGGAAACAAAGGAAGACACCACCCCGAGTTTTCGCGATAACACATCAGGAGGCAGTAGAAAATCCTGAAGTGATGGCAGGTATGCTAAATATATTAAATATACCTGCACTGGTATTGTTTGATACGGGCGCTACTCATTCATTTATTTCTAGAAGACTATTTGATGAAATTAAGGCTGCTTACCCCATAATAGAAAAAGAATTCCTTGAAGTAAGCATCCCTTCAGGGTCTACAATCCAAACCATGGGTCTGTAAAAAAAGGTGAGGATTAATTTTGAGCACTTAAATCTCGATGCTAATCTCCACATCGTCGAGATGAAGGATTTTGATGTGATCTTGGGAATGAATTGGCTCACTGCCAACCATGCAGTCATTAATGTCGAGAAAAGGAGATATTAATCCAAAAATCTGAAGAAGTAGAATATACGCTCTATGGAACGAAATTAGGAACTTCTACCCGCCTAATTTCAGCCATGAAAGCCAAAAAGCTGCTTCGCAAAGGAAATTGCACTATCTTCCTGGTAAACATGGTAACGGCAGATTCTAGCAGTCCGAAGGTCGACGATATACCTGTAGTACGAGATTACCAGGACTACCGCTGGATTGACAATTGAAGTTCACAATTGATCTTGTGCCTGGAGCCGCCCAGTCTCTAAAGCACCCTACAGAATGGCACCGAAGGAGCTGCAGGAGCTGAAAGTACAGTTACAAGAACTCCTAGATAAAGTATTTATCAGACCCAGTGTTTCACCATAGGAAGCCCTAGTCCTGTTTGTGAAAAAGAAATACGGCACCCTCCGGATATACATTGATTAACGAGAGCTGAATAACTCACCATCAAGAATAAATATCTGCTGCCCAGGATCGAGGATTTATTCGATCAACTCAGAGGTGCTGCCATGATCTCAAAGATTGATTTGAGATCAGGATATCACCAGGTGAAAATTAAAGAAGACGATATTCCAAAAACAACATTAAGGACGAGATATGGGCACTATGAATTCGTAGTACTTTCGGACTCAGCAATGCGTCCGCAGTCTTCATGGACCTAATGAATCGGGTTTTTCAGCAGTACCTGGACCAGTTTGTGATTGTCTTTATAGACGATATATTGGTATACTCGAAAATGAGGAACATCATGCAAAACATTTCCGAATCGCATTGGAGGTCCTACGAAAGGATAAACTTTATGTCAAATTCAGGATATGCGAGTTTTGGCTAGATAAAGTTGTTTTCTTGGGACATACCATCTCAGCTCGAGGAATAGAAGTCGATTTAGCAAAGGTGGAAGCTATAAATCAATGGAAAACCCCAACTAATGTCAATGAAGTATGAAGTTTTCTATGTTTGGCAGTTTACTATCGAAGATTTATTAAAGGGTTTGCAAAACTTGCCAGGCCGTTGACTAAATTAACAAGAAAACAGGTGAAGTTTACATGGACAAAAAAATGTGAGAACAGTTTCCAGAAGCTGAAGCAGAAGCTGACAACTGCTCCAGTCCTCACAATTCCCGAAGGATTAGAAGGGTTCATGGTCTACAGCGACGCCTCAAATCAAGGATTAGGGTGTGTATTGATGCAGCACGGTAAGGTCGTTGCATATGCATCCCTACAGTTGAAACCGCATGAGCAAAACTACCCTACTCACGACTTGGAATTGGCAGCAATAGTTTATGCTCTCAAGACTTGGCATCACTATCTATACGGGAGTAGATGTGAGATCTACACTGATCACAAAAGTCTAAAATATATCTTTGATCAGAAAGAGCTAAACATGCGACAACGAAGATGGCTTGAATTAGTGAAGGACTATGATTGCACTATACTCTACCATCCAGGGAAGGCGAACGTGGTGGCCGACGCTTTAAGTCGACAAGATAAGTGCAATCTGTCGTACATGACAAAACAGGAGCAACTGATGAAGGACTTCGCCAAGATGAAGATAGAGGTAATAGTTCCACCAAATTCTACCTCTGCCAGAATAACAGCATTGATGGTGAAACCTAAGGATCGTGGAAACCCAAGCCATATACTATGCGTGCCAGATGACGAAGCACTCAAAATAAGATCAAAGAAGGAAAGGCGAAAGATTTTTCTTTGGATGATATTTGCACACTAATGTTCGGGAACAGACTATGCGTGCCAGAGGACGAAGCACTCAAAAGAGAAATATTAGAAGAAGCGCACTACACGCCTTATGCAGTTCATCCGCGAGGCTCGAAGATGTACCAAGACCTGAAGAAGTTATTTTGGTGGAAAAGTATGAAGAAAAATATCGGAGATTTCGTATAAAAGTGTTTATCCTGTCAACAGATAAAGGAGGAATACCAGTGACCCTCAGGATTATTAAAACCACTTTATATTCCTGAGTGGAAGTGGGAACACATAACTATGGATTTTGTCGTTGGATTACCGAGATCAACGCGAGGAAACGAGGCAATATGGGTGATCGTCGACAGACTAACAAAGTCAGCTCACTTTTTGTCAATAAGAATGACCTTCAGTCTGGATAAGTTGGCTCATATATATATGTGAAATTGTTTGCTTACACGGAGTCCAGTTTCAATAATGTCAGACAGAGACACTCGGTTCACGTCAAAATTTTGGCAATGTCTTCAGAGTGCCATGGGTACTTAATTAAAGTTCAGCACAACATTCCATCCACAAACCGATGGACAATCCGAAAGGACCATTCAAATATTGGAAGATATGTTAAGGGCGTGTACTCTCGACTTTGGAGGAAGCTGGGAAAGATTATTGCCGTTAGTTGAATTTGTATACAACAATAGTTATCAAGACTCGATCGGAATGGCACCTTATGAAGCACTTTATGGAAGGAGATGCAGATCTCCCCTATTTTGGGATGAAGTAGGTGAAAAGAAGATTTTGGGTCCTGAGTTGGTAGAAGAAACGGTCAAGATCATGATGAAAATAAAAGAAAAGATTAAAGCCACCCAAGATAGACAAAAAGCTTACGCAGATAGTCGACGAAGGGATCAGAAGTTTGAAATCGGAGACAAAGCATTCTTGAAAGTGTCACCCCTTAAAGGAATCTTCCGTTTTGGAAAAAGGGGAAAGTTACGACCTAGATTTATCGGACCCTATGAAGTGCTTGAACAAATAGGAGATTCAGCCTATAGATTAGCCTTACCTCCGACCCTGGAAGGAGTACATAATGTATTCCATATATCTCTTCTACGCAAGTACATATTCGACCCTACCCATATAGTTAATCAGGAAGAGGTAGAACTTGACCCAAATCTAACTTATGAAGAAAATCCCATAGCCATACTCGATAGGAAAGTCTATAAGCTTAGGAATCGAAAAGTTGTGTTGATAAAGGTTCAATGGAGCAGACATGGAGAAGGAGAAGCTACGTGGGAACGGGAAGACAAAATCTTAGAAAAATTTCCACACCTCGCTAACTACGGTAACTTCTGAAATTTGGAGGACGAAATTTTTTTAGGGGGGTAGATTGTAACATCCAGAAACTCTACCTATGCTCATTCTTTTTCCTCTAAAATTTCATTATGTATATAATTACTAAAATACCCTCATAATTAATTCACTTAAAAACCTAGTATTTTTAGAGCACTTATGTGGATAAGATTAGGATATATTTTATTTCAACTTGGTATAATTTTTCCTACTTGTTTTAAGTGTAGTTAAGTTGTTTAGTAATTTAAAATATTTTCAGCTATTAAATATGAATCAATTGGGCCTTAATATACTTGAAATTAATTTATTTAGAAAACCTAAAAATTAAAAGAAATGAGTAGAAATTGACTGAAAATAGTAGAAAGAAGTAGGGAATTCTAGAGCACTTATTTGTAGACACGTTAATTAAACAAATAAAATAATATGTGGCTAAAATTATTTGCTTAATAATTAAGAAGTGATGAAATAAAGAAATGTTTAAAAACTTATAGAAAAAAAGAAATTATAGGAATTTGTGATATTTCAAGACTTCTCTAGAACCTTCAACTCTTAATCCTAACCATACACCTATCTTGATCAAAGGCTAATAAATGAGGAAAATGGCTTAATCTCCACCTTACATTTAATGGACACTTCTAGGACTTGGATGAGAGACATTTTCTGATGCTACTAGAGAACACTAGGCTCTTAACACCTAGCAGACTACTACTAATATAAAAGGAGACATAAGCTTAGAAGTCCACACACAACTTTACTAAAAAAAACACGTATATACATATATTCAAGTTTCAACCTTGAGCTTCTAGGAGGAAGAGGAGGAGGGTTCTAGCTAACAACCTTCAAGTAAGCTTTCTACCTTGTTATTTTAGTAATTATCTTAGTAATAGCATAATCGAATTCTATGATATGGAAGAAAATAGGCTAGACGATTGAAAACAAGCACAAATTGAGTAGTTTAGTTGTTATCTATTATTTAGTCCATATCTTATAGGTTTTTATCTATTTTTCTCCTCTGATATGAGCTAAAGCATGTTTATAAACTGATCATTGATGTTCTAGTAGTAGATAGAATGGATTAGAATGAATTATAGGTGATATATCAACTTTCTAAACTTGATACGTTTATGCTGACCAGCTTAACTAAAAATTCTAACGAAACTATATCTGAAAATTAGACTGGTTAAAGAACTTGTTTTTAAAATTTCATAGAAATCGGAATTGCGGTTGATTTATGGTGAATTTCTGAAGACGAGCTAGGTTTTTGGTCTGAAAAAATGGAACAGTAGGATTTTGCTTCAATCGGTGGATAATTGGGTATGTTTTTCCAAAATCCCGAAGTATTATGATAAATTTTGTGAAGTCATTGACTCATGGTTAAAATTTCACATGATTTTGTCTTATATTTGATTTTATATGAATGTTTAAAGATAATGCGTCAGAAACTGAAAACAGTGTGTTTATCATAAAACTGCTAATGATCCGCATGGAAATTCAAAAATCTAAAAATATAGTGATAAATTACATTGAGTTGGAACCTATGGTTAAAATTTCAGAATATTTGGGCGAGTAGTTTATTTTATGTTAATTTTCAAAGCTGATGTATCGAATCTGAAAAAAAAAAAATCTGAAATTCTCTAAAGAAAAAAAAGGGGGTATAATTTTGAAAGGGGTCCATTTAACTCTTTTAAGTCGATACTTCTTTAGATCTTATTCTTTGATAGTTTTGCATGTTCAAATAAAATATAAAACTAGTATAATAATAAAAAAATTGGTACTACTTACTTAGAAAATGACTTTGGGAGTATATTTAGTTAAGTACATAAGTACTAATTTTGTAACTTTAATATGCTAATATAAATATTATTTTAATTACTTTACATTTTATTTTGTAGGTACTACGCGCAGGTGGGGATTTACTTGACTCTTCATAGAGTTTTGGTTATTCAAATAATTATGATTGCACTTATTAAATTTTGTTATGTTCAGATATATGGTTATTCTCCATGTCCGGTAACCACCCCGGCCTCATATAGTCCGGTAATCACCCCGGTACCTCATATAGTCCGGTCGCTCCGGCATCAAGTATCCAGTCACTCTGGCCAATCATATACTTGGTTTATACCAAGGCTATATATTATGTGACATGATGATATTTAATTTGTGCAATTATTTAAGTAGTCCCCACTAAGTGTATTATATGCACTTATTCCTCTCATTTCCATTTTTTTAGATGAATGGAAGAATGATCTGGGAAATGCTGTGGCCGTATTCTGTTTTGAGGAAATCCCTCACACTATGCCGCAAGTGCATGGTGTCAACAAGTAATAAAGAGATAAGTAAGATATCATTCTCTCGGGGACTGATTTCACTAAGTACCAAAATATAGTCGACTCGGAATTTTATTTGAAGAACAATTATATGGAATTTATTACTAAACTAATTGCAGAAAAATAAATAGGAAATAATAATAGTAATAATAATAAGGGTGTAGGATTATGATTTTCACCTCAAACAATCAGGAATGATATTTATTAAATTCCAATTCACTTTTATTCAATTGATTGTAAGCCAGGAATTCCTAAATTATTCTAAAGCCTTTCCCAAGGTCGATAGAAAATACTACGAATTATTAACTCGATATATCCCTATTCGAATTAGATAATTAATAGCTAATACAGTTCAAGAATTCCTACAATAAATAAGCTTCACAATTCCCATAAGTACATCCCTATCTCACGAAAATTATGATTATTCTCACAAGAACTATGCCTAAATTTCATCTCCCGAATCCATAAAGACATTCAAATCAATTCAACCATTGGCCAGACAATTGAAAGCATTGAGAACAGTAAGAAGAATCCAATTCAATACGAATAACTAGTAAATTGAAATAAGAATAAATAAATCCAACCGTCATGTAATCGGCTACAATCACAATCCTACTCGAATAGATCTAGAAACTAAGATGCGGAAAAATTAAGAAAAAACGTAAAGGATCCGTGGTCTTGTCGTCGCCCACAAATCTCCTCCTTGTGTTCTTCGATCCCGCGATGTCTTCCTCCGATTTGATAATTCCCCCCGTTTTTCCGCCCTTCAATGCTTATTTATAGCCGTCCTCAGCCTCCAAAACGCGTCCGTGTGATTAGGTCGAGAACAGGCTCCAAAACGGCCCAGGAATACGGAATATTCAGCAAAACCGCCCGGTGGGCCGCGGCTCACTTAATTTGTGCCGCGACTCACCCTGTCTTCAGCGCATACCTGGGCGCTGCATTTTCCTCCTGGGCCGCGGCTCACTTAAGCTATGCCGCGGCTCAGGGTACAGTTCGCTCGGCACTTGTTTAGCCACCTTCGTGTGCCGCGGCCCGCTTCCCTTGTGCCGCGGCCCCAGGCCAAAAACTGCCGTTTTCGCCCGTTTTTCGTCGTTCGAGCTTCCGGACTCCAATTTCCTGCAAAACATAAAAGAATAGTGCATTAAAAGCTCATTTATGCTGATTTAGGCTCAAGATGGATATAAAATAATGATAAATAAGTGCATAAAAATATGCCTCACAAATACCCCCAAACTTGAGCCTTTGCTTGTCCTCAAGCAAAAATCAATTTTCAAATAAAAAGTATCGTGAATACTCGTGCAAGTCCGTAGTGCTCAATTTAATCAATACTACCCTGAAAATCTCAAAGAATAATTCGAGTGTCGTAATAGTGAGTCACATCCATGGACACTGATTCCAAGAAGTAATCATTTTCAGTCCTAACCAACCGTTCATGAAGAAAATCAAGCTCAAAGATTAACAAGCGTTAATTTAACCGACCGCCAATATGAAGGGTTAAAATAAACAAGCCAATACACCCAGTCCCACAGTCTAGTGGCAAAATTCAAGAGTTTCATTATCAAAATTAACTCTCGGACAGTATTCCCTTATATGTGATCAATAAAATGATTCGAGTTAACCATTAGGTTCGGATCTCGGGATGTTTTATCGGGATAATCCTAGGGTGAATTTCCATTCTCATATATTGGGGAACCGTTTGACGTAAAAGACACTCATAGGGCATATGGATGCTTCTAGTTACTAAGTCCCCCTCTACAGTGGAGAAAAACTCGAATAGCAATTCCCGTATGTCAAGGTTGTTGTTTTACGCGAGAGTAAACAACGGGTCACTTGAATACCCCCAGTTACTAGGCTTCCCATCATCGGTAATGCGATATTTCTAAATTATTAATCTATTCAGGGTCGTCGTTTTACGCGAGAGTAAACAATGGGTCACGTGAATACCCCCGATTACTAAACTTCCCATCATAGGATATGCATAATATCTTGACTTTTTGGGAAAAACAGTCTGACGCTAAACTCACTTTAAGTGCCCACATGACTTATGTTACTGGACGACTAGCTACGCGAAAACTGTAACCAAACATATAGACGGTGATTTGAAAATACGTATGTCTCCTTTCTTATGTGCTAAGATTTCGACAAAAAAACGAAAAAATTTCGGGCCCAAATGAATACTCTACGGAAACAGATATCGCTGACTGCAACTCAACCAAAAGTCAACCATTTCTTCAGAGAGAAATCAGTATCGTAACATCAGTTTTACACAAAAGGAAGCACGAAAAATTCATGTTTGCAAAAACCATCAACAGCATGCAAAGACAATAAAGCAATGATGAAATCGCAATTTATAACCAAAAAAAATCAATTCCACTACACATAAAATCATCAACAATAAAACTCATGTGAAAATAAAAGAGATAAGGAAAACTGAAACTTATTCCAAATGTCTTCTTGAACGCCAGCACATGTCTGAGTGGAATCGTCTGTCAATTCATACTTCAAATAATGCCGAACATCACCAGGAACCCCCAAACTTAGTCTCTAGCCATGAAATAACTGTAGACATTTAGTCAAGAAAGACTAGAATATGAAGGGTAATACTCATTGGGATAAAACAAAATATTAGAGAAATCAGGGCCACAAGAATACACAAATCCAAACGAAATAACAAAACAAAGGAAAAAAATTAATAACGAAAAATCAAATAAAAACAACTAACTAGAAAGCAAGTAAAAATGATGGGTTGCCTCCCATCAAGTGCTCTATTTTACGTCTTGAGCACGACGTGGCAAAAAGAATTTAACGTGGCTTCTTCCTAGGGAGATTGCCAAATGCCCCCTTCTTGCAATCTATAAGCCTCTTATTCCATAAGGGAGGCTTTGGTTCATGCCCGGTTGCTAAAAATAATGAGTAAGAATAATTATGTGGACAACCAAAAAATAATGGAAGAATATAATAATTATAAGGCACGAAAAAATAAGCAGAGTTCCAATGGGTAATAATAAAGACTTATCATGAACAACCTCATTAGAACTCAACGAATCAGCCTCAACAAAATCAAGAGTAATGGAATCAATCTCACCCATTATGGATTTAGGAAAAATTATGCGCGGCACCGTTAATAAAATTTTAGGCACAAAAGTGTTCACCTTATTATTCGAAGTTTGATGACTATTTAATGAAATTTCTTTGGAAACATCATCAATGATAACTTCTTCTACAAGCTCATCACACTTTATGTAATTATCAGGTGCTGGGGGATCGACCCTAAAACTCAACATGTCTTTCTTCTCAACATCCCCCTCAACTTCACTACTAAATATATGTGCTGGAAAATAACCATAGTGAATCTCAAGACCACGACGTGCACATTCTCGCTCAAGAGGGGTACTATCTGGATTTTCGATAGCGTCTACATATTGTTCAAGCATGGTCTTTTGTTTTGGGGAAGGGGGCTCACTGACCCTATTAGGCAAATTATTAATATCATCGATTTTTATAAAATGCCAAGGGTCACGATAATCAAAGGAAAACATAATGAAAAAATAGAAATATAGTGGCTAAAGAAAAGAAACTTCAAATTAAAATTAGATTCGCTTGGTATTGATATTAGCAAAAAAATCAGTCCCCGGCAACGGCG
This sequence comes from Orobanche coerulescens, assembly GCA_033398695.1. NCBI lineage: Eukaryota > Viridiplantae > Streptophyta > Magnoliopsida > Lamiales > Orobanchaceae > Orobanche > Orobanche coerulescens. Next base: position 79,696,905 of record CM065810.1, on the reverse strand, counting down.
CCAAAAACTTGTTTTGAGGAAATCCCTCACACTATGCCGCAAGTGCACGGTGTCAACAAGTAATAAAGTGATAAGTAAGATATCGTTCCCTCGAGGACTGATTTCACTAAGTACCAAAATATAGTCGACTCGTAATTTTATTTGAAGAACAATTATATGGAATTTATTACTAAACTAATTGCAGAAAAATAAATAGGAAATAATAATAGTAATAATAATAAGGGTGTAGGATTATGATTTTCACCTCAAATAATCAGGAATGATATTTATTAAATTCCAATTCACTTTTATTCAATTGATTGTAAGCCAGGAATTCCTAAATTATTCTAAAGCCTTTCCCAAGGTCGATAGAAAATACTACGAATTATTAACTCGATATATCCCTATTCGAATTAGATAATTAATAGCTAATACAGTTCCAGAATTCCCACAATAAATAGGCTTCACAATTCCCATGAGTATATCCCTATCTCACGAAAATTATGATTATTCTCACAAGAACTATGCCTAAATTTCATCTCCCGAATCCATAAAGACATTCAAATCAATTCAACTATTGGCCAGACAATTGAAAGCATTGAGAACAGTAAGAAGAATCCAATTCAATACGAATAACGAGTAAATTGAAATAAGAATAAATAAATCAAAAAGTCATGTAATCGGCTACAATCACAATCCTACTCGAATAGATCTAGAAACTAAGATGCGGAAAAATTAAGAAAAACCGTAAAGGATCCGTGGTCTTGTCGTCACCCACAAATCTCCTTCTTGTGTTCTTCGATCTCGCGATGTCTTCCTCCGATTTGATGATTCCCCCTGTCTTCAGCCCTTCAATGCTTATTTATAGCCGTCCTCAGCCTCCAAAACGCGTCCGCGTGATTAGGTCGAGAACAGGCTCCAAAACGGCCCAGGAACGCGGAATATTCAGCAAAACCGCCCAGTGGGCCGCGGCTCACTCAATCTGTGTCGCGGCTCACCCTGTCTTCAGCGCATACCTGGGCGCTGCATTTTCCTCCTGGGCCGCGGCTCACTTAAGCTGTGCCGCGGCTCAGGGTACAGTTCCCTCGGCACTTGTTTAGCCACCTTCGTGTGCCACGGCCCGCTTCCCTTGTGCCGCGGCCCCAAGCCAAAAACTGTCGTTTTCGCCCGTTTTTCGTCGTTCGAGCTTCCGGACTCCAATTTCCTGCAAAACATAAAAGAATAGTGCATTAAAAGCTCATTTATGCTGATTTAGGCTCAAGATGGATATAAAATAATGATAAATAAGTGCATAAAAATACGCCTAACATATTCAAGACTACCTCTTTGAAGTTTTATTTTACTACTACTTTTAACTAAAAAGGGATTGTAATATTAAGGCCATCATGGCCAAGACAATGTATTTTCCGCTGCACTATTATTATAAGATTATATTTAATGATTAATGTAGCGTTCCTCAGTATTTTCACTGGTTTAAAAGAGGGGGGCGTTACAGTTTAATTCCTATTAAGCTTCTCCCAATAAAATCTCCTCTCTCTTATATTGATAACCCCAAGAAAAAGATATCATATCGAGTAACTTCTTCCCTAGTTCCTTAAAGAAAATGTTCTAGTGTCCATTGCTAGTAATATTTCTGTGCTCCATATCAATTAGATGAGACGGTTATGGAGTCATTTCTACAATCGTGATTCCCATTTACAACAATTATTGTATGTTGATCTAAGCATTATTACAAATATAAAAGAACCAATCTGAAAGAATGTACATCACGTTGTAACTGAGGAATGAGTTGTTTGCCTTCTTTATACATTGAACTTCAACTAGATAAGTGTATTAGTTATGTTCCTGTTTTGCTTCTCCCAATACGATTTGGCTTCCATATAGTGATGAAACTGTTAACCCAAATCAAAAGAGATCTTATACAAATTCGAATAACTTATCTCCTATTTTGTTAAATAAAATGTTCTAGAGTCCATTGTAAGTAACATTTTTATGCTGCTTATCAACTAGATGAGACGTTTATGGAGTCATTTTTTCACTCACGGAACCCATTTCAACAATTAAGTTGATTTAATCACTTGTACAAGTACAAATGAACCAATCTAAAATGAAGTACCTCGCATTCTAACTAAGGAATAAGTTATTTGTCTTCTTCCTATGCTGAACTTCAAGTAGATAAGTAGATAGTTGAATTAAACTTCTCCCAATACAATTTCACTTTTCTTATATTGAAAACCCGACGCAAAAGATATCCTATCGAATAACTTCTCTCCTACTTCCTTAAAGAATATGTTCTAGAGTCCATTGCATGTAATATTTCTACACTCCTAATCAACTAGATGAGACGTTTATGGAGTCATTTCTCTACTTACGATTCCCTTTTCAATAATTATGTTGATCTAAGCAATATTACAAGTTCAAAAGAACCAATCCGAAAGGAAGTAGCTCGCATTCTAACTAAGGAATGAGTTGTTTGTTTTCTTTATATGTTGAACTTCAAGTATATAAGTATATTTTTATTTAGCTTCTCCTAATATGATCTTTCCATATAGTGATGAAACTGTTAACATCAAGCAAAAGAGATGCTATACAAATTCGAAGAACTTGATCTATTAGTTATTTAAATACAAAGTTATAGAGTCCATTGCTAGAAACATTTCTACGCACCTTATCAACTAGATGAAATATTTATGAAGTCAAATCTCTAGTCATGATTCCCTTTTACAACAAATAAGTTGATCTAAGCAACTACAAGTACAAAACAACCAATCCAAAATCGAATAGCTTCCATTCTATCTAAGGAACAAGTTGTTTGTCTTTTTTCTGTGTTGAACTTCTCGTAGATAAGTAGATTACTTGAATTAATATTTAGTGTCTCCCTATACGACTTGGATTTCCATATAGTGATGAAAACGTTAACACCAAGCAAAATAGATCCTATGCAAATTCGCATAACTTGATCTCCTAGTTTGTTAAAGACAAAGTCCTAGATTCCATTGCTAGTAATATTTCTATGCTCCTTATCAACTACATGAGATTTTTAAGGAGTCACATATACACTCATGACTCCTATTCCAACAATTAAGTTGATATAAGCATTACTATAAATACAAGAGAACCAATTCGAAAGGAAGTACCTCGCATTCTCACTAAGGAATAAGTTTCTAGTCTTGTTTGTATATTCAACTTCAAGTAGATAAGCAGATTAGTTGAATTTCTATTAAGCTTCTCCCAATACGATTTCCCTTTTCTTATATTGATAACCCCAAGAAAAGATATCCTATCGAATAACTTCTCTCCTAGTTCCTTAAATAAAGTGTTCTAGAGTCCATTGCTAGTAATATTTCTTAGCTCCACATCAACTAAATTAGACGCTTATGGAGTCATTTTTGCACTCTCAATTTCCTTTCCCAACAATTATTGTATGTTTGTCTAAGAATTACTACAAATACAAAAGAAACAATCCGAAAGGAAGAACATCACATTCTAACTAAGGAATGCGTTGTTTGTCTTCTTTATACATTGAACTTCAACTAGATAAGTGTATTAGTTAAGTTCTTTTTTAGCTTCTCCCAATATAATTTGGCTTTTCATATAGTGATGAAACCATTAACCCCAAGCAAAAGAGATCCTATACAAATTCGAATAACTTCTCTCTGAGCTTCTTAAAGAAAATATTATAGAGTCCATCGCTAGTAACATTTATATGCTTCTTATCAAATATATGAGACATTTAAGGAGTAATTTCTACAATCACGATTACTATTCCAACAATTAAGTTGATCTAAGCATTACTACAACAACACCAACAACATCTAAGCCTTAGTCCCAAAATGATTTGGGGTCGGCTAACATGAATCAAACTTTGAAACCGTCAATAATCGTTACATAAATAACATAAAAGGAAAAAAGAGGGAAAAAGTAGAGAAAAAAGCAAATAAAAAAAGAGAGTGAAAAAAAAAAAAAGATAACATGAAATAAAAGAAAATAAGAATTAAAAAAAAAAAAAAAAAAAAAAGCATTACTACAAATACAAAAAAACCAATTCGAAAGGAAGTACCTCGCATTCTAACTAAGAAGTGAGTTGCTGGTCCTCTTTCTATGTTGAACTTCAAGTAGATAAGTAGATTAGTTGAATTCCTATTAAGCTTCTCCAAATACGATTTCCCTTTTCATATATTGATAACCCCACGAAAAAGATATCTCATCGAATAACTTCTCTCCTAGTTCCTTAAAGAAAATATTCTAGAGTCCATTGCTAGTAATATTTCTATGCTCCATATCACTAGATGAGACGCTTATGGAGTCATTTCTGCACTCATGATTCCCATTTCCAACAATTATGGTATGTTGATCTAATAATTACTACAAATGCAAAAGAATCAATCCGAAAGGAAGTACATCACATTCTAACTAAGGAATGATTTGTTTGTCTTCTTTATACATTGTGTAATATCCGAAATTTCTACTACTATTGTTTAACATTATTTTATCTGAGTTATGTTGTACAGCATGGAATCTGTATAGTATGGATAAAACAATTGAAGGACTGAGACATCTGTATTGGTATAATTGTCGTACTTGGTCGACAATTGCATTTGGGAATATTATTGGAAGGAGTATGTGTATTTGGTATGCCGTATGTTCGCATTCTGTATGTTGAGACGTTGGACAAGAATAGCTGAAAATGGCTAAGTGTAGCATTATTAGCGTATGGTAATATACATGCCTAGTGCATGCTATCATGCAGGTTTAGTGCAGGCTAATGGTAAAGGATAGCGCACGCTAGTACAGACCAGATCAGAAGGAATATATGTGTGGACCCGGTCACTTTCGGCGCATGTGCCGAAGAGGTCAACGGATGTTTGTTGTGAAGGGTTAGCGCACGCTAATACATATTGTTAGCGCATGCTAACATCATATTGGTCCAAAAGGAATCTTATCCTTGTCAGAACTTTCGGCGTGTGGACCCGTCTTCGGAGCATATAGACAAACGAGTCAACTATGAGTAGCGCATGCTATGAACAGGCACTAGCGTATGCTAGATAGAGGAAATTACGTACGCTATTTCATGGACATTGCGTACGTAACTCATTGTATGCAGTAAGGCAGTAGCCTCTGGACTGCGATAGCGCGCGCTAACAAAGACAGTTAGCGCACGCTAATAATAGTCAGTATATATATGTGCAGTTGGCCATTATTCTTCATTTCGTCCATTCTTTCCTTGCAACCGATAGAGAGAGTTCTTAGAGAGATGTTTGAAGTTCCAAAAACTGGATTATGGTGGAGTTAATCATCTATAACAATATTAAGCTTAGAATCCATTGGAAATGGATTCAAACTTGGGATTTAATCCATTCCTTCAAAAAGGTAATTACTCTTCACCTTTGGATTTCATTTTGGATTGAATGTTGATCTTCTTGAGTTGATGATTATTACATAAACAAGTTGACAAGCATGATTATGAGATGGATTACCGGAGTATGATGATATTAATATGATTCTTGTGGTTGGAAATGTGTAGTTCGTTTTCTTGAGATAAGTTGGTTAATCCTTCTTCTCCTTTGCGGATGTTAATGTCATTGTTGATGACTAATCTCTGTAATGTCAGATTAGGGAAGTGTTGTTAGGGTTCTTGGTATTCATGATATTGATATTTGAGGAAGAAGATGATATATAAATATATGAATTGGATTAAGAGTTGGATGATTACCTACATGTTAAAGGATATCGGATTTTGTTGTTTTGATAGCCATGAACATGGTCCAGAATCACTTAGTGTTCTTGATAATCACCATATGTTGATCGGTATCCGAAATGTATGCAACTACATGTCATTAGCGCACGCTAGTGTTACTGGCTACCGCACGCTAACAAGAGCGACTTAGCGCACGCTACGTTATGTGTTTAACGTGCGCTAAGTAGTCAGACAGTGCAATATTTTTGTGTTGTGGTTATGAATTCATTATGGTTTGAATTGGATTGATCAGACTAGTGGTTAATCGAGATATTGTAGAACCGTTGGTTTGTTGATTGGATTGCTGATTGTTATCGAACTTGTTGTTTATCAAATTACTGTAATAGGTTGAGAATATTGATCGGTGATTATAACCGTGTGTTGCGGTCGAGCTCATGAATGTTCGTAGATTGCTTTGGTCGGGGCTGAGGAGTTCGTAGATGACGACAAAGAATTAGTAACGACTTCATCGGTATCGAGGCAAGTTATTACTTGCATAGTTTATAATATTTAACGAATGGTTTCAGTTTCATTCGTTTATAATTCATATAGCAATATTTATAATCGTAATCACAGGAGATTTGAGATTATAAGTTATATTCGAATTTTGGCAATTAAATTGTAATATATATGATTTACATTTGTTTTTGGCATACGTGGTATCGAGGATACATCGTGATATAGACGATGATATAAATTACCTGCAATCCGTGATATTTTGGATCGTCGAATATTGAGGATAATGGTTCGTGATGGTTTAGACATCGAGATTGTTCTTGAAAGACTCGGGGCAAGTACTCTAATCATTTTTGTCATTTCGTGTCGATCATGTTGTGATACATTCGTATATCATTGTTGTCGTGCATTGTGTATCATTGTTATATGCATTTGTGCATTGTTGTCGTATGTCCACCTCGTGTTGGTCCGACGGGATCATCGTGGGATTTATGCTACCATGCGCTAGATCATCGGACGGGTTTTTCCACCACGGTTGGTCTGACGGGATCATCGTGGGATCTAGACAGTGAACGCTGGATCATCGGATTACCATGTGTTTATATTGTGCATATGTATATTATGGGTTTGCCATAAGTATACATTGTTGTTATTGATGTGAGCATATTGACGTTGTCATATGAGTATGCATTTGTAGGTCTTGTGTTAGGACCATGTCCGTATGTTGTGATGATCTGATCTTGGATCAGACTAATGTGATTTTGTCGTGGCATTTCATATCTTGAGGTATGTTCCGTATCTCCTTTGTATTTGTCTTTGATGGACAATCGATTATCGCGTTGAGATGTGATGATGTTACCCGATGGATTGGGTTGGACATAGTTAGTAGATTTTGTAACAGTGAGTTATGATAACGCTTTGAGAACCTTGGGTATTGTTGAGATGTAATACAGATATTTCGGTATGAGCTTATTGTGTTGTTGAAAGGATACGAGATGTGAACTTGGGTATTATTATCACGAGTTGGTAAAGTTATGGCGGTAAGATTACATTGGTCGTATTCTTACTTAGCATTTTCATTGGTATGTTATTATTGATGTGATGTGATGGTTATCATTGTTGGATATTATAGCTGACCCTGTCGTGGGCTTTCTTTTTAGGTTCTTGGATTATCAAGCTTGTAGCGGTCATGGAGAGATGAGCTTCCTGGAGGATATTGGCTACGACATGTATTTGTATATTGAGTTTCCTGATCAGTTCTTGTATTTCACTGCTAGAGTATTTTAATTGTTTGTCTTTTTCCACTGCATGAGTATTTTCAAATGGTCTTTTGGTATCTGGTAACTTAGGTTACTTTGGCAATCATTTTCTAAATCTATTCTGTCGGTACGTGTAAGCGATAACTTAACATATGTTTTTAAACTGTTGAGTTTTGGCATTTCGGGTCTTGTGGTTTTAAATGAGATTTTACGACGGTTTTGATAAACAAGTTTTATAAAGTCTTCGAATGTTTTAAATAGATAATACCGTCGTTAGCCTCTGGGCGTTTGTAAATATTTGCGAAATTTTCCTTCAGCCTTGTGGGTTCCAGCTCGGGGCCCACGACGCTGTAATATTCCTGGATGGCTCTGGGGGTGTTACACATTAAACGTCAACTAGATAAATGTATTAGTTAAGTTCCTATTTAGCTTCTCCCAATGCGATTTGGCTTTCCATATAGTGATGAAACCATTAACCCCAAGCAAAAGAGATCTTATACAAATTCGAATAACTTCTTTCTAAGTTTCTTAAAGAAAATATACTAGAGTCCATTGCTAGTAACATTTATATGCTTTCTATCAACTAGATGAGGATATTTATGTAATCATTTCCCCACTCACGATTCCCTTTTCCAACAATTAAGTTGATCTAGACATTACTACAAATACAAAAGAACCAATCTGGAAGGAAGTACCTCGCGATCTAACTAAGGAATGAGTTGTTTGTCTTCTTTCTATGTTGAGTACATAAGTAGATTAGTTGAATTCCTATTAAGCTTATCCCATTATGATTTTCCTATTCTTATGTTGATAAGCCCAAGCAAAAGATATCATATCGAATAACTTCTCTCCTAGTTCCTTAATGAAAAGAAAGTATTATAGAATCCATTCCAATTAATATTTCTATGCTCCTTATCAAGTAGATGAGATGTTTCTGGAGTCATTTCTCCAATCAAGATTATATGTCCAACAATTAAGTTGATTTAAGTATTATTACAAGTACGAAAGAATCAATCCAAAATGAAGTACCTCGCATTGTAACTATGGAATGAGTTGTTATATTCATTATATGTTGAACTTTAAATAGATAAGTAGATTAGTTTAATTCCTTCTCCCAATACAACTTGGCTTTCCATATAGCGATGAAACCGTTAACCCAAATCAAAAGAGATCTTATACAAATTCAGATAACTTCGCTCCTATTTTCTTAAAGAAAATGTTTTAGAGTCAATTGGAAGTAACATTTCTATGCTCCTTATCAACTAGATGAGACATTTATGGAGTTATTTTTCCACTCACTGTAATATCCGCAATTTTCGATTTTCGGTAAATTTCTTTTTTCGGACGAAGTCCATTTTGACGACTCGCTCATGACCGTTTCGTCATTCTGAGAATGATTAATTCTACACTTTTTGACATCCGAGTTCGTTTCGGAGTCGTTTTGTTGAGTTCCGTGCTTTGTAACGACTTTTCCGCACTTGAGTTCGGTTCTTGCGAATCTCGTTCGAAACTGCTGTTTCGAGTTTCCCGCAAGTCCGTTTAACTTTGTTAGACGTGTTGTGAACTTCGGTATGGTTATTCGATCACGTATCGTGATTTCCGGGCGTTTTGGGCCATTTTGTAATTTCTTGAAAGTTACGGGTATCCGTATCTGTAATTGTTGTCTCGACCCGTTTCTTGGTCGCGTATGACTAATTATGGTATTATGTTTTCATTCCGGGTCGTTGATGTTGTCCGCGAACTTTTCGTCGTGTTCGTTCCGTACGTTTTCGGAAATCGAGTCGTCGAGCCCTGACGGTTGCGGGACTGGCCGGACGGTTGCGGGACTGGCCGGACGGTTGTGGGTTCTGGCCGGATGATTGCGGGTACCGGCCGGACGAGTGCGGCAGGAACCGGCGTAGCGTACGCTACGGCCGAAAGTCTGCGCACGCTAGCTTGGCAGGTATAGCGCACGCTAGCTTGGTCGACCAACGCACGCTATCGGGTCGGACAGTGGGGTTTCTGGGGTTCTGGAATCAGGAAGGATCGGCAGGTAGCGCACGCTACGCCGAGCGTAGCGTGCGCTAGTCGGCAGGCGTAGCGCACGCTGTCGGCCGGCTAGCGTACGTTACAGCCGGGCGGTCGATCGCAGGGTTCTGGACAGATCGGCTAGCGCATGCTAGCGTCCGCGCAGCGCGCGCTATCACGGTCGGGCAGGCAGGATCCGGCCGGCAGATTGAGTCTTCAGTACCAGGGCCTTGCGGGCCACGACCGAGGGTTATCGGCCGAGGCTGCCCGTTAGCGCGCGCTAGTCCGGAAGGTGTAGCGCACGCTAGGCCGTGCCTGTATAAATATGACAGAGTAGCCATATTTTCAACCGTTTTTCATTTCTATCTTTTCCTCTCCGCGGCTGGAGACTTGGCGATCCAGGAGACATGTTGTCAAGCAACTAATCCACGAAGATTGGGAGTTCATATCATCGATTAATCCCTCCATAACCTCCTTTGATCCAGCGAATCAAGGTGAGATTTCCTATAACCCTATTTTGGGAAAATTTGGGGTTTTTGCGTTTTTGCCCGATTCGTTCCATGTTGTTGATGAATACACGATGGGTATGATTAATATTGGTAGTATTCTTGTGTTTAACATCACTTAATCCGTTGTTCTTCGTCGAATCGAAGTATATTTCTTGATTTCCTTCTAATTGACTTTTTGGGGGATTTGTCCTCGATCTCATTTTTCATCCGTTTTCGATGGATCGATTATGGTTAAATGATGTTGTTAAACATATTCTATGGATTGTATATCCATATTTCAACTTGGAATTCCGTTTTCGTGATTTGACGGAACGAATCGTGTTCTTGGCCGTTTTGGGGGAAATCCTTGAACCTTCGTCATTTGTTCTTTGAATTTAGCGGCTTTGGGTCGTACTTTGGAATTCATTTTCATTGCTATTGTTTTCGTTCGTAGTTCTTTGTTGTGGATTGTCATTCGGTGGAGTCGGCGAGTTCGTAGTCAGTTCGTGCCAACCTATTTCGGTCGATTCTCCGCGTTGTTCTTATTCGAGGCAAGTACCTTGTCCATACTATTCTTGTTTTATGGATATGATAATTAGTGATCGTCTAAATGTGGTTGCTTGGTCATTTGAATTGAACTTTCAAAAGATTCGGTTTAGTCTTGTTAAAGGCTTGCTTTCAAAACGCGTGTGTTTTGTGAATGGTGTGGTTTGTGAATAACTATATGAATTCTATGGATATGTTTGGTGTTGGTGTTGCACTTGGTATTGCGTTTGGACGTATGTTATTTCATTTCGGTGCGTTGTGGATTGACGTGGTGTTTTGCTAAGGGTTTGATGCCTCTGGGCGAATTGTTTGAATATCCTTGATGTGATATGTTATTTGTGTGAATGTGTGGATATGGTTGAAGGTCTACGGTGACACATGGCACGTGATCGTGTGGTCAGGATGCAACAAGTGATTGATCCAATCGTGAGAGCCTGAGATAATCTACGGTGGCACATGGCATGCGATCATGTGGCCAGGATGCAACAAGCGATTGATCCAACCGTGAGATGTGTGTGATTAGTTTCGCTAGCCAGCTCGGGAGGGTCCTTCGAGGCCTCGGGTGGGATGTCTGTGGTAGCGTCCCGGTCCTAGGCGATGCGCGTGCGTGATTATGTTTCGTTGATTTTATGTCCGTTGAGGACACGTGATGTTGGGCTCTGGCCCTGTAAATTTTTGGTGGTTTCCTATTTGCGAAAACAAAACCTTTGGGCTGTGACCCTGTTGATTTTTGGAAAGACAAGGATTTGAAAATCCTAAGCTGTTTTCTATCAAAACTCTCGATGGCATTTAAATGGTTTTATAAATTGTTTTCCCTTGATTTGTGACCTTTCGGTTTTAGAATATTTTACCAAACTCTTACCTCGGGAAGTGCTTTTCGTTACGTTTGGATTTTTTTGAGGATTCCTGGTTATTGTTATTCGTGGAATGTGAATTGTATGGCTCGTATTTGCACTTTGTTCTTGCACTAGCAAAACAGTGGAGTTTTGCTAACCCCCGAGTATTCGGGGGGTGGATGTCTATTTTTGCATTCAGGTTTTGGAGCATAGCACAAGGTCGGCACGAAGGATGATGAAAGATGAACGATACTAATCACACGAGGATTCGTTGATGTCGTATTGGTCTAGTTGTATTTTCTTTTCCGCTGCAGTATCTTTTCCCCGTTGTACGGGAGTTTATTGTATTTTGACCCCTACGTGGGTATGTGTTTGGAATTGAGTTGTATGTTATTATTGAAAGACCAAATCGGTCTACTGAGTCATTTTAGCCTTAAAGGCGATGTTTAGATGTTTGATTTTAGTTATCAGCCTGGTAGATCCTCGAGGAGAGGGTCTACGGCGTGTAATATCCCTGAGTGGATTGGGGGTGTTACATAAATGGTATCGGAGCTTAGGTTGTGGAAACCTAGGCTGTCGGGTCAGTGGTGTCTGTTGAGTTTTGTCTCGTCGGATTTTATCTGACTGAGTCGTGTCGCGACGCGTCGTCTGAGTTTGTTGGTCGTGATTAGTATCGTGGGCGATCATCATCTTCGTGCGACCTGTGGATGTAAGTCTCCCTTCTTTGTGTTGTGCCTCATGTGACACGAGCTATTTTTATGATTATTTGATTAATGACGGAATCCTCTTATGGATTTTGATTTCTTGATATGTGGTCATTTGACTCTCATATTTCGTTCATATGAGGAGTAGTGTTGCTGGATTGTGTATCTTGGACTGTAATTTTTTTTTTCGCTGCGTGAGTTCTTTCAAATGGCTTTCGGCCTTTTGCCAACTGAGTTTGATTTCGAAAACCGATTCCTTTAACCGAGTTTTTGGCGTTATGGCCTTGATCGTTTTGGCAAAATTCTTGTGACGGTACTTAGTATTTTGTAAATGGCTTTTGTGAGTTTTTGAAATATTACCGTCATCGGCCTTTTTGGCGTTTTTGTAAATGGTTTTTTATCCTGGTGGGTTCCGGCATGGGACCCACGGCGCTATAATGTTCCATGTAATTACCTGAAATTTTTGGGCATTTTAGCCCATTGAATTATCCTTGAAAACCTTGAGTATCTTAGAAAATTCAAATTCGAGACGTACTTTTAAAACGAATTATTTTCTTGCGGTGTTTTTAAGGTGCTTTCTAATGCCGCAATACATTTCAAAATTTTTCCAGTTGAGGACCAAAAACATTTTGAGATATTCTCAAATTCAGTTGCTTAGACCCAAGGGTCGAATATTTTTGAAAGTTTTTCACTATAAGAAAGGTGTCCTCATTTTTGTTCAAATGCATGATGATTTTCAAAGTCTCGAAAATGATGTTTTTTCAACTTTTTGTAAAATGATACTCAAGATCAACTCGTGTTTCCAAACTGTCTTCAAAAGGTGGTTTTCGTTTTAAAACCCATCATTTCCTGCTTGTGGTCGGAGAAGGTGTGTATGATGTTGGTATTGTTGTTAGGGTGTTAGCCCTCCGAATTGTGATTGAATTGGTGGTGTGAATGTTGAGTCGTTAGCCACGCATATGTTTTTGTTGTCCCTTTGTGGGAAGTGTGATGACGATCTTTAATGTTGTCATTTCGTGGTGGCTTGTGTGTTATCGCACCTTTGTGAGTTGTTAAAGCCTGGGTTTGTACGTTTGTGTACATGTATGATTGTTTCATGATGTTCGTAATTATGTACTGGTTCTCGTTCGGGCCGTTGAGGTCGCCGAACGATACCGTCGTTGTTGTAGTGTTTGTGTGTGTATTACTTTACAATAGTAATTGTTGTATATGATATGTGTTATGATTCCTTGTTGTGTTGAGTTGGCATCTCCGGTTTGTTGTTTTGTGATGTTACGTTCCATTGTATCTAGCGTTTGTATTTTCGGTATGCCGAGCTGAGGCATTTCGACCGTGATGTGTCGGGGGAATGTACGTGCAAATTGTCCTTCTCGTCAGTAACACATTTTGAGTGTGGACTCGAGGGACACCGAATTCAGTTTTGCGAATTGGCTACCGAGACTTTCGGAATTCGCGCTTCAGCACAGACATCAGGATCGGTTCTGAGAGGCCCATGGGAGATTTTTATATCGGTTGCTTTTTGTGTTGTTACCTTGTTTCCGTTATTGTGAGTTACGGGGACGACCTTCTTTTATAAGAGGTCGAATATAATACCAGTATTATTTTTTGGCTTCTGCATTTTCTTTTTCTCAATTCTATCGACTCGCTCGTGTTCGTTGTTACTTTCTGAACTTGTTCTGTATTTCGGTTTCATCGTCCGAACGAACTGTGATCTTGTTGTGGGTCGATCTGGTTATCGATGTGACTTTTTCGGGTTCAGTTCGATTCTTGTGAACCTTGTTCGGGAGTGACATCATCGGGTTCTATTAGTTCTGTTATTCGAAGTGGATCGGATTTGGAACTCTTGTGTTTTCGACTCTGTCGACTCATTATGTTCGTTGACATTTCTGAGCTTGTCCTGCCCCTTGCTTTTGTTGATCGAACGAGTGTGGTATTGTTTTTTTGGAATAACTCGTTTGTCGCTGTGACTTTTCAATCGCTATTCCCTTTCCTGTGGATCTTATGGGAATGCATGTCTTGTAGTTCTCACCAGATCATCCTGGGAGTTGTTGTTTGAATTTTATTATCCTTCGTGTTTCGGACATGATTGTTCGATCTTTGTTGTCTCGATCGTTTGCTTTTTCGGTTTTTGTTCTCGTTTCGTGATTGTTGAGCATTCAGGCTCCTTCCTAATTCCCTTAAGTTCGGGAAATTAGTCTCGTTTTCGATCTACCAACCCTTGGGCGGTGGGATTCCGTATTTGTTCAGCGGTTGGCTCGCGTTTTGATTTATGTACCGTTGGGTTGGTCAATCATATTAATTTTCGTTCGTTGTGTTTTGTGATTGTCGGATAATTGACTTGGCTATATTATCCGTTTGATGACGCTTGTCATTTGTTGGTTTTATTATATCCCTAACGGCGACGTTGTGTTGGTCGCCGTGGAGCGTGTTTTCACGCCGTATATTCCTTTGCGTTGTTTGTAACATTTCGCCGTTGGGCGTTAGTTACGCATTCTTGTGTATCTCGTTGAGTTTTTCCTGGCGGAATATTTCTTCCCCCTACTTGTTTTAAGTTTCTGGACGAAACTTCTTTTAAGGAGGGTAGAATGTAATATCCGCAATTTTCGATTTTCGGTAAATTTCTTTTTTCGGCCGAAGTCCGTTTTGACGACTCGCTCATGACCGTTTCGTCATTCTGAGAATGATTAATTCTACACTTTTTGACATCCGAGTTCGTTTCGGAGTCGTTTTGTTGAGTTCCGTGCTTTTTAACGACTTTTCCGCACTTGAGTTCGGTTCTTGCGAATCTCGTTCGAAACTGCTGTTTCGAGTTTCCCGTAAGTCCGTTTAACTTTGTCATACGTGTTGTGAACTTCGGTTTGGTTATTCGATCACGTATCGTGATTTCCGGGCGTTTTGGGCCATTTTGTAATTTCTTGAAAGTTACGGGTATCCATATCTGTAATTGTTGTCTCGACCCGTTTGTTGGTCGCGTATGACTAATTATGGTATTATGTTTTCATTCCGGGTCGTTGATGTTGTCCGCGAACTTTTCTTCGTGTTCGTTCCATACGTTTTCGGAAATCGAGTCGTCGAGCCCTAACGGTTGCGGGACTGGCCGGACGGTTGCGGGACTGGCCGGACGGTTGTGGGTTCTGGCCGGATGATTGCGGGTACCGGCCGGACGAGTGCGGCAGGAACCGGCGTAGCGTACGCTACGGCCGGAAGTCTGCGCGCGCTAGCTCGGCAGGTATAGCGCACGCTAGCTTGGTCGACCAACGCACGCTATCGGGCCGGACAGTGGGGTTTCTGGGGTTCTGGAATCAGGAAGGATCGGAAGGTAGCGCACGCTACGCCGAGCGTAGCGCGCGCTAGTCGGCAGGCGTAGCGCACGCAGCGTCGGCCGGCTAGCGTCGTTACTGGCAGGCGATTCAGTCCAGAGGGTTCTGGACAGATCGGCTAGCGCACGCTAGCGTCCGCGCAGCGCGCGCTATCGCGGTCGGGCAGGCAGGATCCGGCCGGCAGATTGAGTCTTCAGTACCAGGGCCTTGCGGGCCACGGCCGAGGGTTATCGGCCGAGGCTGCCCGTTAGCGCGCGCTAGTCCGGAAGGTGTAGCGCACGCTAGGCCGTGCCTGTATAAATATGACAGAGTAGCCATATTTTCACCCGTTTTTCATTTCCATCTTTTCCTCTCCGCGGCTGGAGACTTGGCGATCCAGGAGACATGTTGTCAAGCAACTAATCCACGAAGATTGGGAGTTCATATCATCGATTAATCCCTCCATAACCTCCTTTGATCCAGCGAATCAAGGTGAGATTTCCTAGAACCCTATTTTGGGTAAATTTGGGGTTTTTGCGTTTTTGTCCGATTCATTCCGTGTTGTTGATTAATACACGATGGGTATGATTAATATTGGTAGTATTCTTGTGTTTAACATCATTTAATCCGTTGTTCTTCGTCGAATCGAAGTATATTTCTTGATTTCCTTCTAATTGACTTTTTGGGGGATTTGTCCTCGATCTCGTTTTTCATCCGTTTTCGATGGATCGATTATGGTTAAATGATGTTGTTAAACATATTCTATGGATTGTATATCCATATTTCAACTTGGAATTCCGTTTTCGTGATTTGACGGAACGAATCGTGTTCTTGGCCGTTTTGGGGGAAATCCTTGAACCTTCGTCATTTGTTCTTTGAATTTAGCGGCTTTGGGTCGTACTTTGGAATTCATTTTCGTTGTTATTGTTTTCGTTCGTAGTTCTTTGTTGTGGATTGTCATTCGGTGGAGTCGGCGAGTTCGTAGTCGGTTCGTGCCAACCTATTTCGGTCGATTCTCCACGTTGTTCTTATTCGAGACAAGTACCTTGTCCATACTATTGTTGTTTTATGGATATGATCGTCTAAATTTGGTTGCTTGGTCATTGAACTTTCAAAAGATTCGGTTTAGTCTTGTTAAAGGCTTGCTTTCAAAACGCGTGTGTTTTGTGAATGGTGTGGTTTGTGAATAACTATATGAATTCTATGGATATGTTTGGTGTTGATGTTGCACTTGGTATTGCCTTTGGACGTATGTTATTTCATTTCGGTGCGTTGTGGATTGACGTGGTGTTTTGCTAAGGGTTTGATGCCTCTGGGCGAATTGTTTGAATATCCTTGATGTGATATGTTATTTGTGTGAATGTGTGGATATGGTTGAAGGTCTACGGTGACACATGGCACGTGATCGTGTGGTCAGCATGCAACAAGTGATTGATCCAACCGTGAGAGCCTGAGATAATCTACGGTGGCCCATGGCATGCGATCATGTGGCCAGGATGCAACAAGCGATTGATCCAACCGTGAGATGTGTGTGATTTGTTTCGCTAGCCAGCTCGGGAGGGTCCTTTGAGGCCTCGGGTGGGATGTCTGTGGTAGCGTCCCGGTCCTAGGCGATGCGCGTGCGTGATTATGTTTCGTTGATTTTATGTCCTTTGAGTACACGTGATGTTGGGCTCTAGCCCTGTAAATTGTTGGTGGTTTCCTATTTGCGAAAACAAAACCTTTGGGCTGTGACCCTGTTGATTTTTGGAAAGATAAGGATTTGAAAATCCTAAGCTGTTTTCTATCAAAACTCTCGATGGCATTTAAACGGTTTTATAAATTGTTTTCCCTTGATTTGTGACCTTTCGGTTTTAGAATATTTTACCAAACTCTTGCCTCGGGAAGTGCTTTTCGTTACGTTTGGATTTTTTTGAGGATTCCTGGTTATTGTTATTCGTGGAATGTGAATTGTATGGCTCGTATTTGCACTTTGTTCTTGCACTAGCAAAACAGTGGAGTTTTGCTAACCCCCGAGTATTCGGGGGGTGGATGTCTATTTTTGCATTCAGGTTTTGGAGCATAGCACAAGGTCGGCACGAAGGATGATGAAAGATGAACGATACTAATCACACGAGGATCCGTTGATGTCGTATTGGTCTAGTTGTATTTTCTTTTCCGCTGCAGTATCTTTTCCCCGTTGTACGGGAGTTTATTGTATTTTGACCCCTGCGTGGGTATGTGTTTGGAATTGAGTTGTACGTTATTATTGAAAGACCAAATTGGTCTACTGAGTCATTTTAGCCTTAAAGGCGATATTTAGATGTTTGATTTTAGTTATCAGCCTGGTAGATCCTCGAGGAGAGGGTCTACGGCGTGTAATATCCCTGAGTGGATTGGGGGTGTTACACTCACAAACCCTTTCAACAATTAAGTTGATCTAATCATTACTCCAAGTACTAAAGAACCAATCCGAAATGAAGTACCTCGCATTCTAACCAACGAATGAGTTATTTGTCTTCTTTCTATGTTGAACTTCAAGTAGATAAGTATATTAGTTGAATTCCTATTAAGATTCTCCAAATATAATTCCCCTTTTCTTATATTGATAACTCCATGCAAAAGATATCCTATCGAATAACTTCTCTCCTAGTTCCTTAAAGAAAATCCATATAGTGAAGTACCTTGCATTCTAAGGAATGAGTTTTTTGTTTTCCTTCTATTTTGAACATCAAGTACATAAGTAGATTAGTTGAATTTTTATTTAACTTCTATGATTTGGTTTCCCATATAGTGATGAAACCATTAACCCCAAGTAGAATAGATCCTATACGAATTCGAAGAACTTGATCTCTTAGTTCTTTAAAGACGAAGTTCTAGAGTCGATTACTAGAAACATTCATATGCTCCTTATCAACTAAATGAGACATTTATGAACTCAAAATCTCTAATCACGATTCCCTTTTCCAACAATTAAGTTGATCAAAGCAATACTACAAGTTCAAAAGAACCAATCCGAAATGAAGTACCTCGCATTCTAAGGAATGAGTTGTTTGTTTTGTTTCTATGTTGAACTTCAAGTAGATAAGTAGATTAGTTGAATTTTTATTTAGATTCTCCCAATATGATTTGGCTTCCCATATAGTGATGAAACCATTAACCCCAAGTAAGAGATCGTATACAAATCCGAAGAACTTGATCTCTTAGTTCTTTAAAAACAAAGTTCTAGAGTCGATTACTAGAAACATTTCTATGCTCCTTATTAACTAAATGAGACATTAATGAACTCAAAATCTCAAGTCATGATTCCCTTTTCCAAAAATTAAGTTGATCTAAACAACTACTGTAACACCCCCAGAGTCATCCAGGAATATTACAGCGCCGTGGGCCCCGAGACGGAACCCACAAGGCTAAAAAACATTTTCGTAAACATTTACAAACGCCCAATAGGCTAACGACGGTACTATATTTTAAAAACATTCGAAGACTTTATAAAAACCGTTTATCAAAACCATCGTAAAAGCTCATTTGAAACTACAAGGCCCGAAATGCCAAAACTCAACAGTTTAAAAACATACGTTAAGCTATCGCTTACGCATACAGACAAAATAGTTTAGAAAACCATTTTCAAAGTAACTTAAGTTAACGGATAATGAAAGTCATTCAAGAATACTCACGCAACGGAAAGGACAAACAATTAAAAAATACTCTAACAGCGGAATGCAACATATAATCAGAATACTTGATTCACAAACACATGCCATAGCCAGTATCCTCCAGGAATCTCATCTCTTCACGACCGCTACAAGCTTGATATTCCAAGAACCTAAAAAGAAAGCCCACGGCGGGGTCATCCATAATATCCAACAATGATAACAATCACATCGCTTCAATAATTACATACTAATGAAAATGCTAAGTAAGAATAAGACCATTGTAATCTTACCGTCGTAACTTTACCAAACTTGTAATAATTCTCATCAAATAACCATTATCACAATGCACATCTCGTAATCTCGATTAATCAATAAAATCAAACATAACATCCATACGGTACCTCAAGTAATACCCAATATTCTCAAAACATTATCATAATTCGCGATACGGAAATGTACTAGCTCTGACCAATCCGATCCATCAGATAACATCAACAAATATCATCACGATAATCTATTGTCCATCCAAAGACAAATTCCAAAGGACATACGGAACATACCTCAAGATATGTAATGCCACGACAATCATGTCAGTCTAATCCGAGATCAGATCAATACCACATACGGACTGTAACACCCCCAAAACCATCCGGGATATTACAGCGCCGTAGGTCCTGCGCCGGAACCCACCAGGCTAAAAACCATTTCAAAAATGTTTAAAGATTCGAAAAGGCCGATGATGGTAATATTTTAAATACCCAAAACATATTTCTCAAATACCGTCATAAAATTACATTTGAAAATACAAGCGAAATGCCAAAACTCAACATTTTCAAAATGTACCTTAAGCCACCACTTATACGTACCGATAGAATAATTTAGAGAAAAATGGTTTAACGAAATAACCCAAATTCGCAAATTGCCAAAAGGCCATTAAAAAAAAAATACACACGCAGCGGATAAAAACACAGTTCAAAATTCACATTTGCAGCGGAATAAAACAACCAGAAGAGAATACTCAAATAAATGCCACAACCTGTAACACCCCCGAGATATTCAGAGTATATTACAGCGTCGTGGACCCCTACATGGGACCCACCAGGCTACAACAAGAAAACACCACTCGACTAACCATCTCGGTTAGCGAGGACACACACATTTTAATAATACAACAAATAAAGGTACGCCCGGAGCAACCGGAGAATTAAGCATCAACCGACAATGTAGCAATTTAAGGTAATACAAACGGAGTTCGAGATGAAAAGCCTAAGTACTCGCGAGTAAAATCTATAATTATAAATGTGGGAACAACCATATCGAAATGGACAAAGAAATAAGGAGACTCAAATGCACATGTCAACAACCCTGGCCAACATCCTCGTACTCTCCCAGCGCTCGCTCGTCCGGATGATCATAACCTGAAATCTATAACAAGAATTTCCCCGCAACGGGTCTCCAAAGGGGTTAGCAATTATGCTAGTACAAGTAATCAAGGCAAACCAATCGCTTACACATTTCATAGTACATGCACCAATATCATTTCAAAAACCAAAACCAGACATGTCTTTTCCGGAAACAAACAGTCAATCTATTTGCCATGGGAACAGGGCTATACCATTGATCCCGCTCCGTGATCCCTAAGGACCCTCCTGAGCTGGCCCTATTATAAAACAAAACACGCACACGCATCGCCTTGGGAACAGGGCTATACCATTGATCCCGCTCTGTGATCCCTAAGGACCCTCCCGAGCTGGCTAGCGAAACAAACTCGTGAATCCAGAGCTATACCATTGGATTCCCTCCGTGATCCCGTCGGACCCTCCCGAGGTGAGCAATCACACATAATATACATTACCATTTCACGTTAAGCATAAAGGTTTCCAAAAATACTTGCCTTGAATAATTGACGGCGCAACGATCGGAAGCAAAAATACCGACGAACGCTAGGAACCAACGGAACCGAACCTAACGATTCGAAGAACACAATCACAACCAACTGTAGACGAATATGGAAATGGAATACACCCGAAAACCCGCCTACAATTCATGTATATTCGTATAGAAATAACAACGAGGGCGGACCACAACCAAACCCTCTCAATTCCACAAAACTTATGAAAATATACCATGAGTCCGTAGGAAAACTAATGATATCAACAAGATTAATCATATTCATCATAGATTAACCAACAAAACGAAACGAATCGGACGAAAATCCCAAAACCCCCAATTTATCCAAAAGTAGGGTTCTAGAGATTTTACCTTGGATTAGGATGAAAGATTCATGTTGATGTTGTTATAATACACCAAGAACTCAAGGAAGTTGATGGTTGAGATGATTGGAGGAAGAAATCGCCAAGAAATCGCTCGGAATCTCCTCAGTCGCGGAGAGGAGAAAGAAATGAGAAAATACGTTCATCTCGGTCAACTCCCTGGTTTATATAGCCAGGGAGTGTTAGCGCGCGCTAATCCTCAAAGTTAGCGTGCGCTAATGGGACAAACTCCAGTCCAGTAGCCAGCTTCTAGCCGTTAGCATGCGCTACTCGAAACATAGCGTGCGCTGATATCCTCTCGGTAGCGCGCGCTATCGACCAATAGCATGCGCTACCTGGACATCTGCGGAGTCCAGAAGCAGCTGACAGTACACACCTGATCCAGTTAGCGCGCGCTATCCACCAAACGTAGCACGCGCTAAAGTGTATCGGTAGCGCGTGCTATCGATCAATAGCGTGCGCTACCTGGGCATCAGATTGAGTCCAGTAGCAAAATGTCCAGTACTGGACACTCACGCTAGCGCGCGCTACCTGGAATCTCAGCGTGCGCTAGCCCCCGACATTAGCGTGCGCTAAACTACGTAGCGTATGCTAATCCGTCAGTCCAGAGGGTTGGAATCAGCACTGCTACTCCCAGGGCTGGCTCTCTAGCGCGCACTACGAAGCAGCCGTAGCGTGCGCTACTAAGGGACCTCTAGCGTGCGCTATGCAGAAAAGATAGTGTGAACGAAACATCAAACGGAACACCTCAAAACGCATCGTGACATAGAATGGATCCACGACAACCCCAAAATGGCGGTTCCATACAACAATTACGAGAATCAGATCAATAGATGACGGAAAAGATACACGAGGGTCGCTATGATCGAAAAATACACCGAAAATGAAAATACAAGGGAATGAAAATGCGGATATTACATTATACCCCTCTAAAAATAAGTTTCGTCCCGAAACTTAAGAAACAAACAACTTAGGATACCTAGCACGCATGCTATCCTCGGTTTCCCAAGTTGCCTCCTCGACACCATGTCTCGACCACTGCACCTTGACCAAAGAGATGGTCTTATGCCTCAGTCGCTTCTCACGATGCTCCAAAATCTTCAAAGGACACTCCTCAAAAGTAATATCCTCGGCGACATCAATCTCACCATAATCAATGATGTGACTAGGATCTGGGACATATTTCCTAAGCTAGGAAACATGAAAAATGCTATGAACATGGCTTAGGGACGGGGGTAACGCCAAACGGTAAGCCAACCCACCAACTCGCTCGAGAATCTCGAAGGCCCAATAAATCTCGGACTCAACTTCCCCTTTTTCCCGAAACGGAAAACTCCTCTCGTCGGTGACACCTTAAGTAACACGTGGTCTCTCACCTCGAATTCCAAAGGTCGACGACGGACATCGGCATATGACTTCTGTCTACTCTGGGCAGTCAACATCCGTTCCCGAATTAATTCTATCTTCCGCCTCATCTCTAAAACGACATCCAGCTCGGTCCTGACCAAATCGGATGCCTCATTCCAACAAATCGGTGATCCACATCGCTGCCCATAAAGTGCCTCATACGGTGCCATCCGACGCGTGCCAACTATTCTTGTACGTGAATTCGATCAATGGCAAATGCTCCTCCCAGTCACTGCTCCAATCGAGAGCACAAGCATGCAACATATCCTCGAACGTCTGGATAGTGCGTTCCGACTGTCCATCTGAATGGGGGTGAAAAGAGGTACTCAAACGCAAACGAGTACCCAACGCCTTATGCACCGCCTGCCAAAAGTGCGATACAAAATGACCATCACGATCTGAAACAATAGACTTCGGAGTACCGTGAAGCCTCACAATCTGCGCGATAAACACACGAGCCAACTTCTCCGGGCCTCAAGTGTCCTTGATGCCCACAAAATGTGCCGAATTGGTCAGACGATCCACAATCACCCAGACCATATTCATGCCCGACCTCGATCTCGGCAAACTCGTAATGAAATCCTTCGATATATCTTCTCATTTCCATTCCGAAACGGGAAGTGGCTGCAATAACCCGGCCGGTCGCTGGTGCTCGATTTTGACCTGCTGACAAGTCAAACATCTCGCTACAAACTGCGCGACCTCCTCCTTCATATCATTCCACCAAAAATTTCTTCTCAGGTCCTTGTACATCTTACTCAAACCAGGATGAACGGAGTAAGGTGTAGCATGGGCCTCACGCAAAATACTCTGTTTCAGCTCTGAGTCATTCGGTACACAAAGCCGACTCTGGAATCTCAAAACACCATCCTCGTGGATCACATACCCAGGAGACTTTCCCTTAAGAACGTTCTCTCGGATTTGAGTAATCATCGGATCCTCCAACTACTTCAGCTTAATTTCATCGATCAAAGACGACGAAATCTCTAAAGCACAAAGATGCCCGACAGCTCCAGGCAACAAAACCTCAACATCCAACTCGATCAAAATCCGCCGAAGCTCAGACTGAGACGTAAGGATCTCGAGCGTTCGCAACGCAACCGGTTTCCGACTCAAGGCGTCGGCCACGATGTTCGCCTTGCCCGGATGATAAAGGATTTCGAGGTCGTAATCCTTAATCAACTATAACCACCTCCTCTGCCTCATATTCAACTCCCGCTGAGTAAGTATGTATTTCAGACTTTTATGATCGGTAAAAATCTGACATGTAGAACCGAAAAGATAGTGACGCCAAATCTTGAGCGCAAAAACAACTGCCGCTAACTCCAAATCGTGAGTACGGTAGTTAAGCTCATACGGCCTCAACTGTCTCGACGCGTACGCAATGGTCTTGCCGTGCTGCATCAATACACACCCAAGACCCTGACCCGAAGCATCACTGTAAACAGCAAAACCCTCATTGCCACACGGCAATGCTAAAATCTGGGCTGAAGTCAAACGCCTCTTCAGCTCCTCGAAACTCGACTGCCTCTCGTCATTCCATACGAACTTCTCGGATTTATGGAGCAACTGTGTAAGCGGCCGAGCCAGTTTCGAGAAATCCTCGACGAACCTACGGTAGTAGCCGGCTAAACCCAAGAAACTACGAATCTCCTTCACATTCTTGGGCGGTGCCCAATCCAACACTGCTTCAATCTTCTGCGGGTCCACACGAACCCCCTCGGCTGAAATCACGTGACCTAAGAACATCACTTCCTTCAGCCAGAACTCACATTTCGAGAACTTCGCATAGAGTTGCTCGGTCCTCAAAATGTCTAACACTACCTGTAAATGATGGGCATGCTATTCCTCGTTCCTCGAATAAATAAGGATATCATCAATGAAGACGACGACACACTTATCAAAATACTCGATAAAGACTTTGTTCATCAACTGCATGAACACCGCTGGCACATTAGTTAACCCAAAAGGCATAACTACAAACTCATAATGCCCGTATCTCGTCCGAAGAGCTGTTTTCGGCACATCGGACTCCCTCACCCGGAGCTGATAGTACCCCGATCTCAAATCAATCTTCGAGAATACCGCAGCTCCCTGCAACTGATCGAACAAGTCATCAATTCTCGGCAAAGGATACTTGTTCTTGATGGTCACCTTGTTTAGTTCGCGATAGTCGATATACAGACGTAGTGAACCATCCTTCTTCCGCACAAACAGGACCGGTGCGCCCCAAGGCGAGGCGCTCGGTCGAACATACCCTGACTCAAGAAGCTCACTCAACTGCTTCTTCAACTATGACATCTCTGAAGGTGCCATGCGATATGGCGCCTTCCAAATCGGAGCCGTGCCCGGCTCTAACTCTATAGCAAACTCGACCTCACGATCCGGTGGCAATCCCGATAACTCGTCAGGAAATACATTAGGAAACTCACTAACGACTGGAATCGACGAAAACTCGACTCCACCATCCTCCGCCTTCAAGGAGTAGCACAATAACCAGTACACCCTTTTCGCAGGAGCCTTATCGCCTTTAAGGCGTTAATAACGAACTTCTGGTTTCCTCTCTTTCGCCCCGCGAAAGAGTGCTCGGTGCCGTCCACGGCTAACATAATGATGATTCTCGTGCAGTAGTTCATGATTGCACCATGCCACTCGAGCCAAGCATCCCCGAGAATCAAATCCTCACCCTCAATATTAACGACAATAAGATTAGAGAGCCAAGCTCTCTCACAAATAAACACAGAGCAGTCTCGGACCTCCCGATCGCTAACGATCCTATCACTGCTAGGAAGTTTAACGATGAAAGACTCGCAAGGTGACAAACAGTCGAGACTCAAACGGCGTACACACTCCAGCGATATGAACGAATGTGTAGCACCAGAATCGAAAAGCACGCTGATAGGATGAGAATGGATATGAACGGTACCTGTCGCCACAGTGGCTGCTGGATCATCGGCCCTCCTCATCTCATAGATACGCGGCTGGGCAGAGCCGACACTGGAAGCTCCTCCTCTCCCGACCTCTACCTTGACTGGCACTCGGCTGAGGCTGCAGAGCAAACGAGCCCTGGTTCACACTCGGCTACATAGGTGCTGGGCGAGAAGAACGGGCGCCGCGAATCAGTCTGATCTGCTCACAAAAAGAAGCCTTGTGGCCCGACTGGCCACAAGTATGACAAGTTAAGGGCGGACGAGGACACTCCCGGTTCTTATGACCCGACAAGCCACAGTTAAAGCATATGAGTTCACGAACGGAGGTTCTAACAGCACCTTGAGGACTCCCAGAAAAATGAGCCGAACCGCCCGCAGGGGCACTCGCAGACTGAAATTTCTGCTAGCCTCCACTCTTGTGACCCGAGAAATTCACAACGGATTTCTGTTTCTTACTCTCCCGAACCGCCGCACTGGCTATTACCGACATATCATAGGCAAGAGCTCGACTCTGATAATCCTTCAGGGTAGTGCAGACGAGTCCATACATGTAGTCCCGAATCGACAATTTCATCCGTATGGAAAAGTGAAAAATTTTGTCGCTCTCCTCGACAACTTGGGTCTTCACATAGCCCAACTCCTTGTTAAAATCGGCAATAGCTTGGGATACGGGAATATCCCGTGGTTGAGCATCATAGAAGGCATGGACTCGAGCCTGTCTGACCGGCCACGGGCAATATTCGGTCTCCATCAATTCCTGAAATTCGACCCACGAAACAACATGATCTTTGGGCCCAACGGCCTCCCACCAATCCGTAGCGTCCCCAGTGAGAAAGTACTGGGCAATAAGGACCTTACGGTCCTCGGGACAGTTAGTGGCAACGAAGACCTTAGATATCTCCTTGACCCACCCCTCCCAGCCGATCGGGTCTGATGCTCCCAAAAACTGAGGAGGATGCATCTTGATGACATCTTGGAGCCAATGGTCTGCTCCGCCAACGATTAGCATGGGCCGAATCCGGGTTCTGAACCACCTGAGCTATCGCTGCCATCTGGTTAACCATTTGCTGCATAACGGCCGCAATACCAAGATCGGCACGCTCCTGAGAAGAAGCATGACTGTGACGGTCACTGGTACTGTCGGATCCCGAAGAATGCGACGTGGCCGCCCCATCGGCTGCCCCACGTCCTCGGCCGCGTCCACGACCACGACCACGACCACGACCACGGTTTCCTCCGGCATCCATACTGATGTTAAGAGATAACAGAAGTATATTGATGATGAGTAAGGGAGGAAAAAGCAACTACGATTCAAGAAGCGGAAATACAATGCAAGAAACAGAAGGGACGAATAAGAAAACTTACGAGCACTGGAGGTACCGAGATGCTGGCAGCGGTGTGACAATGTGCAAAACAAAACACGAGTAGACCCAAATAACCAACAAGCCTAGGTATCCATAAACCTAGTGCTCCGATACCATTTTCTGTAACACCCCTGAGATATTCAGAGTATATTACAGCGCCGTGGACCCCTACATGGGACCCACCAGGCTACAACAAGAAAACACCACTCGACTAACCATCTCGGTTAGCGAGGACACACACATTTTAATAATACAACAAATAAAGGTACGCCTGGAGCAACCGGCGAATTAAGCATCAACCGACAATGTAGCAATTTAAGGTAATACAAACGGAGATCGAGATGAAAAGCCTAAGTACTCGCGAGTACAATCTATAAGTTTATAAATGTGGGAAAAACCATATCGAAATGGACAAAGAAATAAGGAGACTCAAATGCACATGTCAACGACCCTGGCCAACATCCTCGTACTGTCCCAGCGCTCGCTCGTCCGGATGATCATAACCTGAAGTCCATAACAAGAATTTCCCCACAACGGGTCCCCAAATGGGTTAGCAATTACGCTAGTACAAGTGATCAAGGCAAACCAATCGCTTACACATTTCATAGTACATACACCAATATCATTTCAAAAACCAAAACCAGACATGTCTTTTCCGGAAACAAACAGTCAATCTATTTGCCATGGGAATAGGGCTATACCATTGATCCCGCTCCGTGATCCCTAAGGACCCTCCCGAGCTGGCCATATTGTAAAACAAAACACGCACATGAATCGCCTTGGGAACAAGGCTATACCATTGATCCCGCTCCGTGATCCCTAAGGACCCTCCCGAGCTGGCTAGGGAAACAAACTCGTGAATCCAGGGCTATACCATTGGATTCCCTCCGTGATCCCATCGGACCCTCCCGAGGTGAGCAATCACACACAATATACATTACCATTTCACGTTAAGCATAAAGGTTTCCAAAAATACTTGCCTTGAATAATTGACGGCGCAACGATCGGAAGGAAAAATACCGACGAATGCTAGGAACCAACGGAACCGAACCTAAAGATTCGAAGAACACATTCACAACCAACTCTAGACGAATACGGAAATGGAATACACCTGAAAACCCGCCTACGATTCATATATATTCGTATAGAAATAACAACGAGGGCGGACCACAACCAAACCCCCTCGATTCCGCAAAACTTGTGAAAATATACCATGAATCCGTAGGAAAACTAATGATATCAACAAGATTAATCATATTCATCATGGATTAACCAACAAAACGAAACGAATCGGATGAAAATCCCAAAACCCCCAATTTATCCAAAAGTAGGGTTCTAAGAGATTTTACCTTGGATTAGGATGAATGATTCGTATTGATGTTGTTATAATACACCAAGAACTCAAGGAAGTTGATGGTTGAGATGATTGGAGGAAGAAATCGCCAAGAAATCGCCCGGAATCACCTCAGCCGCGGAGAGGAGAAAGAAATGAGAAAATACGTTCATCTCGGTCTACTCCCTAGTTTATATAGCCAGGGAGTGTTAGCGCGCGCTAATCCTCAAAGTTAGAGTGTGCTAATGGGACAAAACTCCAGTCCAGTAGCCAGCTTCTGGCCGTTAGCGTGCGCTACTCGAAACGTAGCGTGCGCTAATAACCTCTCGGTAGCGCGTGCTATCGACCAATAGCGTGCGCTACCTGGACATCAGCCGAGTCCAGAAGCAACTGACAGTACACACCTGATCCACTTAGCGCGCGCTATCCACAAAACATAGCGTGCGCTAAAGTATATCGGAATATGAACGAAACATCAAACGTAACACCTCAAAACGCATCGTAACATAGAATGGATCCACGGCAACCCCAAAACAGCGGTTCCGTACAACAATTACGAGAATCAGATCAATAGATGACGGAAAAGATACACTGAAAGATACACGAGGGTCGCTACGATCGAAAAATACACCGAAAATGAAAATACAAGGGAAAGAAAAATGCGGATATTACACAGCCAGTATCACCCGGGAAGCTCATCCCTTCACGACCGCTACTAGCTCAATCTCCGAGTTCCTAAAAATAAAGCACACGACGGGGTCAGCCACAATACTCAATAATGATATCGATCACGTCATCATAAATAATTACATACCAATGTAATAATACTGTAAGAATACTGCCAACGTAATCTTACCGTTATAACCTTACCAATTCATAGAAATCCATACTAAATCAATCCTTGACATATTCCACATTTCGTATTCTCAAATGACGAAATGAATTCAACAACAATCATCTCTACTGTATTCCAAATATACCGATAATCCTCAAAACATCATCATAACTCATAAGTGCGGAAATAATCCAATTTGTGCCAAATCCTGTCTGTCGGATTACACAATCAAATCTCAACATGTATAAACCAATAATACACAACATATCTGTAGACCAACTACCACATGAAAATGATAACAAATCCCGAACCTCGACGTACAGTCCGAATACTCATACGATCAATAACAATGATCAACCAACACATCACTAAGAGTATCATCGACATGATAACTCCAATATGACCAACAAAGGATCAACGATAACCGAGAGTACCCTCAACATGGTAAACTCCCAACACGATCAACAAAGGATCAACAAAAACCGAGAATACCCTCAACAAGGTAGACTCCAAATGATCAACAAAGGACCAACAATAACTGAGAATACCCTCAACAAGGTAGACTCCAAATGATCAACAAAGGACCAACAATAACCGAGAATACTCTCAACAAGGTAGACTCCAAATGATCAACAATAATGGATCTCAAAAAATAACTTTGACTGTCGAACATACCCCTCGGGCGTATGAACAACCAGTCGCAAACCGTCGAACATATCCAATCATACATGGACTATGAACGACTCAACAATATGGCAAAAAAGATGGACGTCATAGTGCGCCCGATCCGGAAAGGTGTCCGTGCACAAGCCACCCCGGGTATCGATCAAATACACGTGTGGTCTTGTACCTACTTAGCCTCATGAACTACGTCTCGTGTGCATGGTTCAATGCGGAAATATCCATGCATAACCATCATGTGCCCGGCTAAAAATCATACACAATAACCAATCGGAACGCAGATATGATTCCAGATATGTCAAGATGCAACATGACAACGAAACTCAAAGAATCACATATCCAATAAGGATCAAAAGACTCACTGAAGTGAAACAACAGACTGACAGTGAAAAGTCGACACGACTAATCAATATCCAAAACAACAATCCTGGGATCATCATCCCCGACAAATGATCAACACGATCAACGATCTCAATACAATCAGCCCTTGGATCATCACCCCTCAGCGAAATAATCAATACGAATCCCAGCATACGAAACATCAACGTACAACATATATACAATAATTCCTCAGAACAATTATCATCATAACTGAACAATACTGGAATTACCTCAAAGCCGAAGACAATATTCTTTCCACGAACAACATCCCTGAACGAATACACAGTTATACGAATAATCCCAAATAAAGTACCATCCATTCAATACCAATAAACCTTTATACCGATACTTATGTCATCACGATAACTACCCTCGATATGCGATATTCTATATCCTTGACCAGAGATAACTCAGTCTTCCTTGAACACAATTAAATCATATACCTTATGATTTAATACAAACCAGAGCACGATATACAACTCATTATCCGACAACTTACATTTCTAACAACATTCCTATACGAAATATAAATGAAATGAAAACAAAACCATTCATCAAACATTATAAACTGAACAAGTATAAACTTGCCTCGATACCGATACCACGAAGCTGTTACCGAACCCAATGCCTTTGTCTACGAGATCCTCAGCCCCGATCAAAAGCAAACTACAAACTCCTCAGCCTCAACCGCAGCACAACGGTCGTAATCCACGATCAATTATC
This sequence comes from Orobanche coerulescens, assembly GCA_033398695.1. Lineage (NCBI taxonomy): Eukaryota > Viridiplantae > Streptophyta > Magnoliopsida > Lamiales > Orobanchaceae > Orobanche > Orobanche coerulescens. The sequence continues at coordinate 79,666,032 of CM065810.1, read as the reverse complement.
GCATCTTAATGCAATAATCAAATGATAACACACCCGATAATAATCAACAACCGGTATAACCAACCAATCAAACTCAGCAACTCAACAATACCTCGATCATTTACAAAACCGAACAATACAACTCAAACAATTACGAGCTCATATCAACAATACAAGCCGAAATCCAATAAATCATAATTATCAATCAATAACCGATCAACAAACCCAACAGTTCCACAATATCTCGATTAAACACAGTCTTAAACAATCCAGTTCAAATCATCACGAATTCATAATCACAACACGAAAATACTACACTATCTGCCTACTTAGCGCATGTTAAACACATAACGTAGCGTGCGCTAAGTCGCTCCCGATAGCGTACGCTAGCCAGTAAGCTTAGCGTGCGCTAATGCTACACAGTGGCATGCATTCCAAGTATCGACTAACACCTTGCGACTGCAAATCCGAATGAAAAGGAAATCATACTCCAAGATTAACAATAACTTTCCAGATCCAAACTCATCATCATACTCGAAATCATATTCGTATTCTTATACGAATATTATATCAAAACACATAACTTGGCTCTAGATACGAGTATCCCATATTCATATCCAAAACACCAACACCTTCTATACATAATCATCATATCCTATAATTTCAGAGCTCTTCAGGAACATGAAACATCCGACATCACGTTCAAAACAACATAATCTGAGGTATATATCGTAATGTTTATCATTTTCTTCATCATGCCAATCACATAATCAAACCAACCCGATAACAAGGATCATCCCATACATAATCTGGAATACAACCTCATATCATGATTTAACTCATCTAAATTGACCACTGAAATTATCATGATTCAGAAATCCATGATTCAACCTCATCAAGTTAAACGAATCACCATTAACATGAAGAATCTTAAATAATATCCGAAAACTCTTATCATAATCCCATAAAATCTCATATAATATCGTCACATGATTATCCAACATGTTCTTCACATGTAATCATCCTTAAAACAAACAACTAACAAGGGATACGAATATTACCTGGATTAGACGAACCAAGAAGAAGAACACTTGAACTCCATTCCAAGAATCATGAGTAACTTGAAGAACAAGGCTTGAATCCATGCTCTCTATCTTAATCTTGTTAAAAATCACCACCTCACCGTGTTTGGGAACCTCAAGAACCTCCCAAAGCTCTATCTATCGACTGAAGGAGAAAGAATGGACTAAATGCATCTCAAAACCCGTTTGTCCCCTTATATAATAAACATTACTAGCGGGCGCTACTCTCATCAAATAGCGTGCGTTATCGCCCTAGCGTGCGCTAACTGACTTTGTTAGCGTGCGCTATCGCAGCCCAGAGGACACTGTCTTCCCTCGTACATGAGCTTACGTACGTAATGCCCATGCATTAGCGTACGTAACTTACATTGTCTAGCGTATGCAAGTCCTTGCATTTAGCATGCGCTAACATCAGTTGACTTGCTACAGTCTACCTACCGCATGTGCCCCCACATGCCGATCTGACAAGGATAAGATTCCCTTTGACCGATCTACAATTAGCGTGCATTAAGCCTCATGCTTTAGCGTGCGCTAATACTTCAGGACAAACAACTGTTGACCTTATCCGGACACGCGCCGAAAGCAGCCGGGTCCACACGCAGATTCCCTCTGATCTGATCTGCACTAGCGTGCGCTATATTCTGCGTCTAGCGTGCGCTAATCATGAACGATAGCGTGCGCTATACTTAACCATTAGCGTGCACTAATTAGGCTATGCTTAGCCAATTTCCAACTCTCCTGGTCCGTCTCGACATACCAAAATACGAACATACGGCATACTGAATACATGTACTGAATCGAATAACATCATCATATGATATACCCAATATCAAAAGTACGATAACTTGATACACAATATCCTCAAAATAATTGTCGAACCACTACGACAGTTATATTAGTACAAATACAGCTGTCTTAGTTCTCAACTTATTTTATCCATACAGTATAGATACCAAGCTATACAATATACCTCAGATAAAATAACGCGAAAAATTTATACTGAAAATCTGGGTATTACATACTACCCCCATTAAAATAAGTTTCGTCCTCGAAACTTGCAACCAGCCACAAACAATAGATCAACCCAAAATTTCCCACTCATCACGAAAACAATCAACCGTCGCCACAAGCGAATAACCAAAAAGATATACTTACAGGTGTGTGAAGACGATGGTCTCCCGTGATACTAGCACATGACTCCCATACGAAGTCTCAACACAACCAACACACACCAATATCGCAAATAGCAATTTAAAAAGATCTAAAAAATTTTGGAACCTCCAAAAAATTGATTTGACCCAAAAGTCAGGAAAAATCATTTTCAAAAACAACGCTGCTACCGTACCGGTAGAGCCACATAACACACACGCCCGGGTTTCACAAAACCCAAGCTCCGATACCATCTTCTGTAACACCCCCAAAACCATCTGGGATATTACAGTGCCGTAGGTCCCGTGCCAGAACCCAGCAGGCTAAAAACCATTTCAAAAACGTTTAAAGACGCCAAAAGGCCGATGACGGTAATATTTTAAATACCCAAAACATAGTTCTCAAATACCGTCATAAAATTACATTTGAAAATATAAGGCGAAATGCCAAAACTCAACATTTTCAAAATGTACGTTAAGCCACCACTTATACGTATCGATAGAATAATTTAGGGAAAAAGGGTTTAACGAAATAACCCATGTTCGCAAATTGCCAAAAGGCCATTAAAAAAAAATACACACGCAGCGGATAAAAACACAGTTCAAAATACACATTTGCAGCGGAATAAAACAACCAGAAGAGAATACTCAAATAAATGCCGCAGCCAGTATCACCCGGGAAGCTCATCCCTTCACGACCGCTACTAGCTCGATCTCCGAGTACCTAAAAATAAAGCCCATGGCGGGGTCAGCCACAATACTCAATAATGATATCGATCACGTCATCATAAATAATTACATACCAATGTAATAATACTGTAAGAATACTACCAACGTAATCTTACCGTTATAACCTTACCAATTCATAAAAATCCATACTAAATCAATCCTTCACATATTCCACATTTCGTATTCTCAAATGACGAAATAAATTCAACAACAATCATCTCCACTGTATTCCAATTATACCGATAATCCTCAAAACATTATCATAACTCATAAGTGTGGAAATAATCCAATTTGTTCCAAATCCTGTCCGTTAGATTACACAATCAAATCTCAACATGTATAAACCAATAATACACAACATATCTGTAGACCAACTACCACATGAAAATGATAACAAATCCCGAAAATCGACGTACAGTCCGAATACTCATACGATCAATAACAATGATCAACAAACACATCACTGAGAATATCATCGACATGATAACTCCAAAATGACCAACAAAGGATCAACGATAACCGAGAGTACTCTCAACATGGTAAACTCCCAACACGATCAACAAAGGATCAACAAAAACCGAGAATGCCCTCAACAAGGTAGACTCCAAATGATCAACAAAGGACCAACAATAACCGAGAATACCCTCAACAAGGTAGACTCCAAATGATCAACAATGGACCAACAATAATCGAGAATACCCTCAACAAGGTAGACTCCAAATGATCAACAATAATGGATCTCAAAAAATAACTTTGACTATCGAACATACCCCTCGGGCATATGAACAACCAGTCGCAAACCGTCGAACATATCCAATCATACATGGACTATGAACGACTCAACAATATGGCTCAAAAGATGGACGTCACAGTACGCCCGATCCGGAAATGTGTCCGTGCACAAGCCATCCCAGATATCGATCAAATACACGTGTGGTCCTGTACCTAATTAGCCTCACGAACTACGTCTCGTATGCACGGTTCAATGCGAAAATATCCACGCATAACCATCATGTGCCCGTCTAAAAATCATACACAATAACCAATCGGAATGCAAATATAATTCCAGATATGTCACGATGCAACATGACAACGAAACTCAAAGAATTACATATCCAATAAAGAACAAAAGACTCACTGAAGTGAAACAACAGACTGACAGTGAAAAGTCGACACGACTAATCAATATCCAAAACAACAATCCTGGGATCATCATCCCCGACAAATGATCAACACGATCAACGATCTCAATACAATCAGCCCTGGGATCATCATCCCTCAGCGAAATAATCAATACGAATCCTAGCATACGAAACATCAACGTACAACATATATACAATAATTCCTCAGAACACTTATCCTCATAACTGAACAATACTGGAATTACCTCAAAGCCGAAGACAATATTCTTTCCACGAACAACATCCCTGAACGAATACACAGTTATACGAATAATCACAAATAAAGTACCATCTATTCAATACTAATAAACCTTTATCCCGATACTTATGTCATCACGATAACTACCCTCGATATCCGATATTCTATATCCTTGACCAAAGATAACTCACGTCTTCCTTGAACAAAATTAAATAATATACCTTATGATTTAATACAAACCAGAGCACGATATACAACTCATTATCCGACAACTTACACTTCTAACAATATTTCTATACGAATTATAAATGAAATGAAAACGGAAACATTCATCAAATATTATAAACTGAACATGTATAAACTTGCCTCGATACCGATACCACGAAGCTGTTACCGAACCCATTGCCTTTGTCTACGAGCTCCTCATCCCCGATCAAAACCAAACTACGAACTCCTCAGCCTCAACCGCAACACAACGGTCGTAATCCACGATCAATTATCGCAACCTAACGCAATAATCAAATGACAACACACCCGATAATAATCAACAACCGGTATAAGCAACCAATCAAACTCAGCGACTCAACAATACCTCGATCATTTACAAAACCGAACAATACAACTCAAATAATTAGAAACTCATATCAACAATACAAGCCGAAATCCGATAAATCATAATTATCAATCAATAACCGATCAACAAACCCAATAGTTCCACAATATCTCGATTAAACACAGTCTTAAACAATCCAGTTCAAACCATCACGAATTCATAATCACAACACAAAAATACTACACCGTCTGCCTACTTAGCGCACGTTAAACACATGACATAGCGTGCGCTAAGTCACTCCCGATAACGTGCGCTAGCCAGTAAGCTTAGCGTGCGCTAATGCTACACAGTGGCATTCATTCCAAGTATCGACTAACATCTTGCGACTACGAATCCGAATGAAAAGGAAATCATACTCCAAGATTAACAATAACTTTCTAGATCCAAACTCATCATCATACTCGAAATCTAATTCGTATTCTTATACGAATATTATATCAAAACACATAACTTGGCTCTAGATACGAATATCCCATATTCATATCCAAAACACCAACACCTTCTATGCATAATCATCATATCCTATAATTTCAGAGCTCTTCAAGAACATGAAATATCCGACATCACGTTCAAAACAACATAATCAGAGGTATATATCATAATGTTTATCATTTTCTTCATCATGCAAATCACATAATCAAACCAACCTGATAACAAATACAACCTCATATCATGATTTAACTCATCTAAATCGACCACTGAAATTATCATGATTCAGAAATACATGATTCAACCTCATCAAGTTAAACGAATCACCATTAACATGAAGAATCTTAAATAATATCCGAAAACTCTTATCATAATCGCATAAAAATCTCATATAATATCGTCACATGATTATCCAACATGTTCCTCACATGTAATCATCCTTAAAAGAAACAACTAACAAGGGATACGAATATTAACGGGATTAGACGAACCAAGAAGAAGAACACTTGAACTCCATTCTAAGAATCATGAGTAACTTGAAGAACAAGGCTTGAATCCATGCTCTCTATCTTAATCTTGTTAAAAATCACCACCTCACCGTGTTTGGGAACCTCAAGAACCTCCCAAAGCTCTCTCTATCGACTGAAGGAGAAAGAATGGACTAAATGCATCTCAAAACCCGTCTGTCCCCTTATATAATAAACATTACTAGCGGGCGCTACTCTCATAAAATAGCGTGCGTTATTGCCCTAGCGTGCGCTAACTGACTTTGTTAGCGTGCGCTATCGCAGCCCAGAGGCCACTGTCTTGCCTCGTACATGAGCTTACATACGTAATGCCCATGCATTAGCGTACGTAACTTACATTGTCTAGCGTACGCAAGTCCTTGCATTTAGCGTGTGCTAACATCAGTTGACTTGCTACAGTCTACCTACCGCATGTGCCCCCACATGCCGATCTGACAAGGATAAGATTCCCTTTGACCGATCTACAATTAGCGTGCGTTAAGCCTCATGCTTTAGCGTGCGCTAATACTTCAGGACAAACAACCATTGACCTTATCCGGACACGCGCCGAAAGCAGCCGGGTCCACACGCAGATTCCCTCTGATCTGATCTGTACTAGCGTGCGCTATATATTCTCCGTCTAGCGTGCGCTAATCATGAACGATAGCGTGCGCTATACTTAACCATTAGCGTGCACTAATTAGGCTATGCTTAGCCAATTTCCAACTCTCCTCGTCCGTCTCGACATACCAAAATACGAACATACGGCATACTGAATACATGTACTGAATCGAATAACATCATCATATGATATACCCAATATCAAAAGTGCGATAACCTGATACACGATATCCTCAAAATAATTGTCGAACCACTACGACAGTTATATTAGTACAAATACAGCTGTCTTAGTTCTCAACTTATTTTATCCATACAGTATAGATACCAAGCTATACAATATACCTCAGATAAAATAACGCGAAAAATTTATACTGAAAATCTGGGTATTACATACTACCCCCATTAAAATAAGTTTCGTCCTCGAAACTTGCAACCTGCCACAAACAATAGATCAACCCAAAATTTCCCACTCATCACGAAAACAATCAACCGTCGCCACAAGCGAATAACCAAAAAGATATACTTACAGGTGTGTGAAGACGATGATCTCCCGTGATACTAGCACATGACTCCCATACGAAGTCTCAACACAACCAACACACACCAATATCGCAAATAGCAATTTAAAAAGATCTCAAAAATTTTGGAACCTCCAAAAAATCGATTTGACCCAAAAGTCAGGAAAAATCATTTTCAAAAACAACGCTGCTACCGTACCGGTAGAGCCACATAACACACACGCCCGGGTTTCACAAAACCCAAGCTCCGATACCATCTTCTGTAACACCCCCAAAACCATCTGGGATATTACAGTGCCGTAGGTCCCGTGCCGGAACCCAACAGGCTAAAAACCATTTCAAAAACGTTTAAAGACGCCAAAAGGCCGATGACGGTAATATTTTAAATACCCAAAACATAGTTCTCAAATACCGTCATAAAATTACATTTGAAAATATAAGGCGAAATGCCAAAACTCAACATTTTCAAAATGTACGTTAAGCCACCACTTATACGTATCGATAGAATAATTTAGGGAAAAAGGGTTTAACGAAATAACCCATGTTCGCAAATTGCCAAAAGGCCATTAAAAAAAAATACACACGCAGCGGATAAAAACACAGTTCAAAATACACATTTGCAGCGGAATAAAACAACCAGAAGAGAATACTCAAATAAATGCCGCAGCCAGTATCACCCGGGAAGCTCATCCCTTCACGACCGCTACTAGCTCGATCTCCGAGTACCTAAAAATAAAGCCCATGGCGGGGTCAGCCACAATACTCAATAACGATATCGATCACGTCATCATAAATAATTACATACCAATGTAATAATACTGTAAGAATACTACCAACGTAATCTTACCGTTATAACCTTACCAATTCATAAAAATCCATACTAAATCAATCCTTAACATATTCCACATTTCGTATTCTCAAATGACGAAATAAATTCAACAACAATCATCTCCACTGTATTCCAATTATACCGATAATCCTCAAAACATTATCATAACTCATAAGTGTGGAAATAATCCAATTTGTGCCAAATCCTGTCCGTTAGATTACACAATCAAATCTCAACATGTATAAACCAATAATACACAACATATCTGTAGACCAACTACCACATGAAAATGATAACAAATCCCGAAAATCGACGTACAGTCCGAATACTCATACGATCAATAACAATGATCAACAAACACATCACTGAGAATATCATCGACATGATAACTCCAATATGACCAACAAAGGATCAACGATAACCGAGAGTACTCTCAACATGGTAAACTCCCAACACGATCAACAAAGGATCAACAAAAACCGAGAATGCCCTCAACAAGGTAGACTCCAAATGATCAACAAAGGACCAACAATAACCGAGAATACCCTCAACAAGGTAGACTCCAAATGATCAACAATGGACCAACAATAACCGAGAATACCCTCAACAAGGTAGACTCCAAATGATCAACAATAATGGATCTCAAAAAATAACTTTGACTATCGAACATACCCCTCGGGCATATGAACAACCAGTCGCAAACCGTCGAACATATCCAATCATACATGGACTATGAACGACTCAACAATATGGCTCAAAAGATGGACGTCACAGTACGCCCGATCCGGAAATGTGTCCGTGCACAAGCCATCCCAGATATCGATCAAATACACGTGTGGTCCTGTACCTAATTAGCCTCACGAACTACGTCTCGTATGCACGGTTCAATGCGAAAATATCCACGCATAACCATCATGTGCCCGTCTAAAAATCATACACAATAACCAATCGGAATGCAAATATAATTCCAGATATGTCACGATGCAACATGACAACGAAACTCAAAGAATTACATATCCAATAAAGAACAAAAGACTCACTGAAGTGAAACAACAGACTGACAGTGAAAAGTCGACACGACTAATCAATATCCAAAACAACAATCCTGGGATCATCATCCCCGACAAATGATCAACACGATCAACGATCTCAATACAATCAGCCACAGGATCATCATCCCTCAGCGAAATAATCAATACGAATCCTAGCATACGAAACATCAACGTACAACATATATACAATAATTCCTCAGAACACTTATCCTCATAACTGAACAATACTGGAATTACCTCAAAGCCGAAGACAATATTCTTTCCACGAACAACATCCCTGAACGAATACATAGTTATACGAATAATCACAAATAAAGTACCATCTATTCAATACTAATAAACCTTTATCCCGATACTTATGTCATCACGATAACTACCCTCGATATCCGATATTCTATATCCTTGACCAAAGATAACTCACGTCTTCCTTGAACACAATTAAATCATATACCTTATGATTTAATACAAACCAGAGCACGATATACAACTCATTATCCGACAACTTACACTTCTAACAATATTTCTATACGAATTATAAATGAAATGAAAACGAAAACATTCATCAAATATTATAAACTGAACATGTATAAACTTGCCTCGATACCGATACCACGAAGCTGTTACCGAACCCATTGCCTTTGTCTACGAGCTCCTCATCCCCGATCAAAACCAAACTACGAACTCCTCAGCCTCAACCGCAACACAACGGTCGTAATCCATGATCAATTATCGCAACCTAACGCAATAATCAAATGACAACACACCCGATAATAATCAACAACCGGTATAATCAACCAATCAAACTCAGCGACTCAACAATACCTCGATCATTTACAAAACCGAACAATACAACTCAAATAATTAGAAACTCATATTAACAATACAAGCCGAAATCCGATAAATCATAATTATCAATCAATAACCGATCAACAAACCCAATAGTTCCACAATATCTCGATTAAACACAGTCTTAAACAATCCAGTTCAAACCATCACGAATTCATAATCACAACACAAAAATACTACACCGTCTGCCTACTTAGCGCACGTTAAACACATGACATAGCGTGCGCTAAGTCACTCCCGATAACGTGCGCTAGCCAGTAAGCTTAGCGTGCGCTAATGCTACACAGTGGCATGCATTCCAAGTATCGACTAACATCTTGCAACTACGAATCCGAATGAAAAGGAAATCATACTCCAAGATTAACAATAACTTTCTAGATCCAAACTCATCATCATACTCGAAATCTAATTCGTATTCTTATACGAATATTATATCAAAACACATAACTTGGCTCTAGATACGAGTATCCCATATTCATACCCAAAACACCAACACCTTCTATGCATAATCATCATATCCTATAATTTTAGAGCTCTTCAAGAACATGAAATATCCGACATCACGTTCAAAACAACATAATCGGAGGTATATATCATAATGTTTATCATTTTCTTCATCATGCAAATCACATAATCAAACCAACCTGATAACAAATACAACCTCATATCATGATTTAACTCATCTAAATCGACCACTGAAATTATCATGATTCAGAAATACATGATTCAACCTCATCAAGTTAAACGAATCACCATTAACATGAAGAATCTTAAATAATATCCGAAAACTCTTATCATAATCGCATAAAAATCTCATATAATATCGTCACATGATTATCCAACATGTTCCTCACATGTAATCATCCTTAAAAGAAACAACTAACAAGGGATACGAATATTAACGGGATTAGACGAACCAAGAAGAAGAACACTTGAACTCCATTCTAAGAATCATGAGTAACTTGAAGAACAAGGCTTGAATCCATGCTCTATCTTAATCTTGTTAAAAATCACCACCTCACCGTGTTTGGGAACCTCAAGAACCTCCCAAAGCTCTCTCTATCGACTGAAGGAGAAAGAATGGACTAAATGCATCTCAAAACCCGTCTGTCCCCTTATATAATAAACATTACTAGCGGGCGCTACTCTCATAAAATAGCGTGCGTTATTGCCCTAGCGTGCGCTAACTGACTTTGTTAGCGTGCGCTATCGCAGCCCAGAGGCCACTGTCTTGCCTCGTACATGAGCTTACATACGTAATGCCCATGCATTAGCGTACGTAACTTACATTGTCTAGCGTACGCAAGTCCTTGCATTTAGCGTGTGCTAACATCAGTTGACTTGCTACAGTCTACCTACCGCATGTGCCCCCACATGCCGATCTGACAAGGATAAGATTCCCTTTGACCGATCTACAATTAGCGTGCGTTAAGCCTCATGCTTTAGCGTGCGCTAATACTTCAGGACAAACAACCATTGACCTTATCCGGACACGTGCCGAAAGCATCCGGGTCCACACGCAGATTCCCTCTGATCTGATTTGCACTAGCGTGCGCTATATATTCTCCGTCTAGCGTGCGCTAATCATGAACGATAGCGTGCACTATACTTAACCATTAGCGTGCGCTAATTAGGCTATACTTAGCCAATTTCGAACTCTCCTCGTTCGTCACGACATACCAAAATACGAACATACGGCATACTGAATACATGTACTGAATCGAATAACATCATCATATGATATACCCAATATCAAAAGTGCGATAACCTGATACACGATATCCTCAAAATAATTGTCGAACCACTACGACAGTTATACCAAGCTATCTTAGTTCTCAATTTATTTTATCCATACTGTATAGATACCAAGCTATACAATATACCTCAGATAAAATAACGCGAAAATTTTATACTGAAAATCTGGGTATTACACGGACATGGTCCTAAAACAAGACCTACAAATGCATACTCACATGACGACACCAATATTATGTGTAACACCCCCGGAGCCATCCAGGAATATTACAGCCCCATGGGACTAAAAGATATTTTCGCAAACATTTACAAACTCCCAAGGGGCTAATGACGGTATTATCTAATAAAAACATTCGAAGACGTTATAAAACTCGTTTATCAAAACTGTCGAAAAATCTCATTTGAAAGGATAAGGCCAAACAGTCGAAACTCAATAGTTTAGAAAACGATCTCCAAAGTAACCCAAGTTACCATAAACGAAAGGTCATTTAAAAATACTCACGCAGTGGAAAAGACAACAGTTAAAAGTACTCTAGCAGCAGAATACAACAACTAATGAAGAAACTCAATTCACAAAAACATGCCCTAGCCAGTATCCTTCGGGAAGTTCATCTCTTCACGACCGCTACAAGCTCGATATCCAAAGAACCTAAAAAGAAAGCCCACGACGAGGTCGACCATAATATCCAACAATGATATCAATCACATCACATCAATAATTACATACCAATGAAAATACTAAGTAAGAATACGACCAATGTAATCATACCGTCGTAACTTTATTTACTCAAATAATTCTCATCAGATTAACCATCATCACAAAGCACATCTCGTAATCTCGATTAATCAATAAACTCAAACATAACATCATACGGTACCTCAATCAATACCCAAGATTCTCAAAACATCATCATAACTCGCAGTATGGAAATATACCAGCTCTGACCAATACGATCCATCAGATAGCGTCATAAAATCCCAAGATGATAACCGATTGTCCATCAAAAGACAAATACCAAAGGAAAATACGGAACATACCTCAAGATACGAAATGCCACTACAATCATGTCAGTCTAATCTGATATAAGATCAATACCACCTATGGACATGGTCCTAACACAATACCTACGAATGCATACTCATATGACAACGTCAATATGTTCACAATAATAAGAATAATGAATACTCAATGGAAATCCGATGATCTAGGGCCCTCAGCATAGATCCCAAGATGATCCTATCAAATCAACACGAGGTGGATAACCAATAATACATATATGCACACAAAACACATGTAAAACCAACAACGCAAATCCACATGATTCCATCAATATAACATAGGGTAATCTAACGATCCAGCGCCCTCAGCATAAATCCCCATGATGATCCCATTGGACCAACGCATGGTGGAAAACCGGTCCAATGATCTAGCGCCCTAAGCATAGATCCCAAGATGATCCCGTCGGACCAACATGAGGTGGACATCTGATCCAGCGCCCTCAGCATAGATCACACAATCCCATCGCATCAACACAACATAAATAATACAATTATTCATACACATATGCAAATCAATATGTTCATCAACATGAACAACATAGAATCAATAACACGAACGACACTATGACAAATCACTAGGACGGCCTCATGTTCAACAACATGAATGACAATAAGCATGATCAACATCATCAACACCAAACCAAAATCAAATTATGATACTTTCCCCGAGTCCTTCGAGAGCAATCTCGATGTCAAATCATCACCAATGATTATCTTCAATGCTCGGCGATCCCAACATACCATAGACTATAGATAACTCGTATCTCCATCTTTACCACAATGTATCCTCGATACCCAATTATGCCAATAACCAAAGTAAACCATATACATTATGATTTAACTCCCAAAATTGGAAAAACAACATATAATCCAAATCTCCATAATTCACAGTAATAATCATTGCTATATGCATTATAAACGAAATGAAACTCAAACCATTCATTAAACATTAACTGAGCAGGTAATAACTTGCCTCGATACCGATGAAACCATTACCAATTCTTTGCCATCGTCTGCAAGTTCCTCGGCCCCAATCAATGCAATCTATGAGCATCCTCGAACTTGACCATAACATACGGTATAATCACCGATCAATAATCTCAACCTATTACCATAATTCGATACACAAAAATTTCAAAACGATCAATAACCGACATATCCAACCCTCAATCACAATGGTTCATCGACACCTCGATCATATACAAAACCATTACGAATTCATATCCACCATATGAACCGATATCCGATAATTACTAATCAAAATAACCGATCGACAAACTCAACTATTTCATAATTTCTCAATTAGACACAAGTCCGATCAATCCAACTCAAACAATTACGAATTCATAACCAAAATACGATTACATATACAAATGTAAAGGAAATCATATTCGGTGATCAATCATAATCTTTCCGGATTCGAAATTGTTTATCATGATTCATATTTCATCAAGAACATATGAATTCTACCAATACAATCAAAATGACTTAACGAATATTCGATCTTCCTACCGATAATTCAACATATGATCGTCTTGCTATGTTAAATTCATCAAGAAGTTCCTCAAGAACATTAAGTGATTCGAAAGCATGTTCATAGCCATCAAAACAACCTAATTCGATATCCTTTAACATGTAGATGATCATCCAATTCGTAATCTAAGTCATGTATCATCATATTCCTCAATATACACTGCACATAACCTCAAGAATCGTAACAACAACACCCTAATCATCATCATACGAAGCAAATACGGATAACAATACCAAAAATCTAAAATCCAGGCGTAGAGTTCAACAACATACCTCAAGAACATGAACAGCAAAATCAAACTCTTCAAGAATCATCAATATCTTCATATCCAAGCCTCAAATCTATGTTTTCAAGCTTATAATCAAGTTGGAAGAGGTTTATTATCATTAACATACTCAGAAGGACGAAGTTTGGAGGAAGAAATTGTAATATCCGCAATTTTCGATTTTTCGTAAATTTATTTTTTCGGCCGGAGTCCGTTTTGACGGCTCGCTCATGACCGTTTCGTCATTCTGAGAATGATTAATTCTACACTTTTTGTCATCCGAGTTCGTTTCGGTGTTGTTTTGTTGAGTTCTGTGGTTTTAGCGACTTTTCCGCACTTGAGTTCGATTCTTGCGAATCTCGTCAAATCATTGCTTGAGTTTCCCGCAAGTCCGTTTAACTTTGTTAGACGTGTTGTGAACTTCGGTTTGGTTATTCGATCACGTATCGTGATTTCCGGCGCTTTGGGCCATTTTGTAATTTCTTGAAAATTACGGGTATCCATATCTGTATTTGTCGTCTTGACCCTTTTCTTGGTCGCGTATGATTAATTATTGCATTACGTTTTCATCTCGAAGTCGTTGACGCCGTCCGCGAACTTTTCGCCGTGTCCGCCTGTGCGCTTAAATCGAGGCGGGTCGTGGCGGCCGAAAGCACCGCCGGACGGGTGCGGATCGCCGGACGAGTGTTGGCATCGCCGAGCAGACGGCAGAACCGGCGTAGTGCACGCCACGGCCGGACGCTGCGCTTAGCTCGGCAGTAGCGCACGCTGCCGAGTCACCAACAGACGCTATCGGGCCCAGACAGAGGTATTCTCGAGGTTCTCACTTGCCAGATCGGGCGGTAGCGCACGCCATCGTCGGTCAGAAGCGCGCTAACCGGCAGGTAGCGCACATCGCCGCCGACTAGCGACGCTACCGGGATGAGTTGTCACCCAGTGGCTCTACCGATGTCGCTAGCGCGCAGCTTCCGGCCGTAGCGCACGCTAGCGGGAGTCGGGCGGTCGAGTCTCGGTGGGCTGAATTGGTCGGTGGTGCCGGTCGTGAGGGCCATGGCCGAGTGTGCTCGGCCGACATCGCCGATAGCGCACGCTAGTCGGGAAGGCTAGCGCACGGTAGTTCCGGCCCAAGATATAAATGATGACATGACTTTCTCCGTCATTTTTCATTTCATTTCTCTCGGTCCATGGTCGGGTTTCTGAGGAGACGAAACCATGTTGTTGAACAACAATCCATGAAGTTCTTGAGGTTATATCGTTGATCAATCACCCTATAACGCCCTTCGATCCAAATAATCGTGGTTAGATCTTTAGAACCCTACTTTTGGGTAGATTTGGGGATTTTCGCGTTTTTGTCCGATTCGTTCCGCTTTGTCGATTAATTCATGATGAATATGATTAATCTTGTTGGTATTCTTAGTTTCCCTACGGATTCATGGTATATTTCGTGATTTTTACGGAATCGAGAGGGTTTGGTTGTGGTCTCTCGTTGTTGTTTATATACGAATATACATGAATCGTAGGCGGGTTTTGGTGTATTCCAATTCCGTATTCATTTAGAAATGGTTGTGATTGTATTCTTCGAATCGTTAGGTTCGGTTTCATTGGTTCCTAGCGTTCGTCGGTGACTTCCTTTCCGTTCGTTGCGTCGTCAATAATTCAAGGCAAGTATTTTTGGAAACCTTTAAGCTTAACATGAAATGGTGATGTATATTACTTGTGTGTAACTCACATCGTGTTGACTGACGGGTCAAGGAGGGAAATCTATGCCGCCGCCCGGATTTCATGAGTTTGTTTAGCTAGCTGCCATGGGAGGGTCCTTAGAGGCCTCGTGCGGGAATCTATGATATTACTCTGTTCCCAAGGCGATGCATGTGCGTGTTTTGTTTTGTAATGTAGCCAGTGCGGGAGGGTCCTTAGAGGCCTCGTGCGGGAATCTATGATATTAATCTGTTCCCAAGGCAAATTATTTGACTGTTTATTTTCCGGAAAAGACATGTCTGGTTTTGACTTTCGAATTGATATTGGTGCATGTACTATGAAATGTGTAAGCGATTGGTTTGCCTACTAGTGCCACGCTATGTTTCAAAATTATTCTACTTTGAAGATCAAAATATTTTGAGATATTTCTAATGATTTAGAAACGTATTCGCTTAGACCCGAAGGTCGAATATAACTGAAAAGTTTTAATTTAACGAAAGGTGTCTTCATTTTTATCAAACGCAAGATGATTTTTTTTTTTAAGTCTCGATGACGATGTTTGTACTACTTTTGATATATGATACTCAAGATCAACTGGTGCTTGCAAGTTATTTTCAAAAGATGGTTTTGTTTTCAAAACCTATCATTCCTAATTGTGGTCCGGGAATATATGTGTGATGTTCGTGCTCTCGTTAGGGTGTTAACCCCGAGTTGTTGTTGAATTGGTGGTGTGAGCGTTGAGTCGTTCGCCACACCGCTTGTGGTAGCCTCTGCGAGGGGTGTGAGATTGGTATTGGATGTTATCGCCTCGTAGCGGTTTATGCGTTATCGCATATATGCGAGCTGTTAGAGATCGGGTTGGTATGATTGTGTGCATCGGTGATTGTTCCGCGTTGTGTCGATTGCTTGTTATATTGTTACCTTGGTTCCGTTGTTGCGAGTTTCGGGGGCGAGGTCAAAAGTAATACCCGTACTATTTTGACTTCTATATCTTCTCTTTCTCCAGTCTATCGATTCGCTCGTGTTCATTGATACCTTCTGAACTTGATCTATACCTTGGTTTCATCATTCGAACGAGCTGTAATCTGGTTTTGAGTCGATCTGGTTATCGCTGTGACTTTTTCGAATTCGGTTCGACTATTGTGAATCTTGTTCGGAAGTAACATCTTTTGATTCTAATAGTTCTGTTATCCAAAGTGGATCGGATTTTGAACTTCTGTATTTTTAGCTCTATCAACTCGTTTATGCTCGTTAACATTTCTGAACTTTCCCTATCCCTTGCTTTTGTTGATCGAACGAGGGTGGTATTGTTTCGGAATAACTCATTTGTCGTTGTGGCTTTTCAATCGCTATTCCCTTTCCTGTGGATATTGTGGGAATGCACGTCTTGCTGTTCTCACCAGGTCATCCTGGGAGTTGTTGTTTGAATTTTATTATCCTACGTGTTTCGGACATGATTGTTCGATTTTTGTTGTCTCAATCGTTTGTTTGTTCGGTTTTTGTTCTCGTTTCGTGATTGTTGAGCGTTCAGGCTCCTTCGTAATTCCCTTAAGTTCGGGAAATTTGTCTCGTTTTCGATCTTCCAATCTTTAGGCGGTGGAATTCTGTATTTGTTCAGCGTTTGGCTCGCATTTTGATTGATGAACTGTTGGGTTGGTCAATCATATTGATTTTCGTTCGTTGTGTTTTGTGATTGTTCGGATAATTGACTTGATTGTATTATCCGTTTAATGACGCTTGTCACTCGTTGATTTTATTATGTCTCTACCGGTGACGTTGTGTTAGTCGCCCTAGAGTGTATTTTCTCGCCGTATGTCTCTTTGCGTTCCTTGCAGCGTTTCGCCGTCGGGCGCGAGTCTTCGGTTTTTGTGTATATCATCGAGTTTCCTGGCAAGGGATATTGCTTCTCCCTACTTATTCTAAGTTTCGGTACGAAACTTCTTTTAAGGAGGGTAGAATGTAATATCCGCAATTTTCGATTTTTGGTAAATTTCTTTTTTCGGCCGGAGTCCGTTTTGACGGCTCGCTCATGCCCGTTTCGTCATTCTGAGAATGATTAATTCTACACTTTTTGTCATCCGAGTTCGTTTCGGTGTTGTTTTGTTGAGTTCTGTGGTTTTTAGCGACTTTTCCGCACTTGAGTTCGATTCTTGCGAATCTCGTCCGAAACTGCTGTTTCGAGTTTCCCGCAAGTCCGTTTAACTTTTAGACGTGTTGTGAACTTCGGTTTGGTTATTCGATCACGTATCGTGATTTCCGGGCGTTTTGGGCCATTTTGTAATTTCTTGAAAATTACGGGTATCCATATCTGTATTTGTCGTCTTGACCCTTTTCTTGGTCGCGTATGATTAATTATTGCATTACGTTTTCATCTCGAGTCGTTGACGTCGTCCACGAACTTTTCGTCGTGTCCGCCTGCGCGCTTCGTAAATCGAGGCGTCGGGTCGTGGCGGCCGAAAGTACCGCCGACGGGTGCGGATCGCCGGACGAGTGCCGGCACCGCCGAGCAGCACGGCAGAACCGGCGTAGCGCACGCCACGGCCGGACGCGCCAGCTCGGTAGTGTAGCGCACGCTGCCGAGTCACCAACAGACGCTATCGGGCCCGGACAGAGGTATTCGAGGTTACGTACTCGGTCGGGATCGGCGGTAGCGCACGCCATCGCCGGCCGTAGCGCGCTAACCGGCAGGGTAGCGCACGCCGCCGCCGACTAGCGTATGCACGGGATGAGTTGTCGCCAAGTGGCTATCGACAGCCGGCTAGCGCAGAAGCTTCCGGCCAGAGCGCACGCTAGCGGGAGTCGGGCGGTCGAGTCACGGCCGGTCAATTGGTCGGTGCCGGTCGGTCGGCGGGCCATGGCCGAGTGTGCTCGGCCGACATCGCCGATAGCGCACGCTAGGCCGGTAAGGCTAGCGCACGCTAGTTCCGGCCCAGATATAAATGACAGACCAATGACTTTCTCCGTCATTTTTCATTTCATTTCTCTTCGGTCCATGGTGGGGTTTCGGAGGAGACGAAACCATGTTGTTGAACAACAAATCCATGAAGTTCTTGAGGTTATATCGTTGATCAATCACCCTATAACGCCCTTCGATCCAATAATCAAGGTTAGATCTTTAGAACCCTACTTTTGGGTAGATTTGGGGATTTTCGCGTTTTTGTCCGATTCGTTCCGCTTTGTCGATTAATTCATGATGAATATGATTAATCTTGTTGGTATTCTTAGTTTCCCTACGGATTCATGGTATATTTCGTGATTTTTACTAATCGAGAGGGTTTGGTTGTGGTCTCCCTCGTTGTTGTTTATATACGAATATACATGAATCGTAGGCGGGTTTTCTGTGTATTCCAATTCCGTATTCATTTAGAAATGGTTGTGATTGTATTCTTCGAATCGTTAGGTTCGGTTTCATTGGTTCCTAGCGTTCGTCGGTGACTTCCTTTCCGTTCGCTAAGGCCACAATAATTCAAGGCAAGTATTTTTGGAAACCTTTAAGCTTAACATGAAATGGTGATGTATATTACTTGTGTGTAACTCACCTCGTGTTGGCCCAACGGGTCAAGGAGGGAAATCTATGCCGCGCCCGGATTTCACGAGTTTGTTTAGCTAGCTGCCAGGGAGGGTCCTTAGAGGCCTCGTGCGGGAATCTATGATATTACTCTGTTCCCAAGGCGATGCATGTGCGTGTTTTGTTTTGTAATGTAGCCAAGCGGGAGGGTCCTTAGAGGCCTCGTAAGGAATCTATGATATTACTCGTTCCCAAGGCAAATTATTTGACTGTTTATTTTCCTAAAAGACATGTCCGGTTTTGACTTTCAATTGATATTGGTGCATGTACTATGAAATGTGTAAGCGATTGGTTTGCCTTGAATACTTGTACTAGCGTAATTGCTAACCCCTTTGGGGACCCGTTGTCGGGAAATTCTTGTTATGGATTTCGTGTTATGTTCAGACGAGCGAGCTACTGGGATGGTACGAGGATGTTGGCCAAGGTTGTTGACATGTGCAATCGAGTCTTGTTATTTCCTACCTGTCTCTTTTGATGTGGGTGTTTTCCAAATCAGAACTTATAGATTGTACTCGCGAGTACTTAGCTTTTTCCTTCGGATTGTGATTGGTGTTCGTTGGAGTTATTGCATTTGTCGGTTTATGTTTATTATGCCGGTTGTACCGGGCGTGTTGATTTATATTCTTGTTGTTAACGATTGTTTCCTTGCTAACCGAGACGGTTAGTCGAGAGGTGTTTTCTTGTGTTAGCCTCTGGATCCCATGTAGGGGTCCACGGCGCCGTAATACACCTCGAATATCTTGGGGGTGTTAAGGTAAAATGGTATCGAGCTCTAGGTTTATGGATACCTAGGCTTGTTGGTTATTTGGGTCTAGTTGTGTTTTGTTTTGCACATTGTCACACCGCCGCCGCATCTCAAGACATCCAAAGGCTCGTAAGTTTTCCTTACTCGATTCTCTTGTTTTCTCGTATTGAAATTCCACTTCTTGAACTGTGATTGCCTCTCTCGTACTTATTGTCGAGTTGTTTCTCGATCCATCCGGTTGTGTACTTTTGATTCTAGTATTGGGCAGTCCTTTATCTCTCTGGAGTATGTGCGCCGCTCTGGGCTTGACCGTTTGTCGTTTTGCGAGCCTTCCATCGCTAAACTTCCTAGCATTGGTGGGATCGTTGGTGATCGAAAAATCCAAATTTTGCTCCTTGGTATATTGTGAGAGGGCTTGACTCTCTAGTCTTTTGTTGTATGATGGAATCTGTGTTTGGTAATTGCGATATACTAAATGTATGTTGAGCCGAATGTACTGATGGGTTGGACACCGAAGGATGCAGTATGATGTAGAAGTTTTGAACATTGATATGTTCCGGTATAGGTATTGATGGCAGAGTTTGTTGAGAAACTCACATAGCTGGTTTCGACATATGTCCAATTCGGTGATCTTTGGTTACGCTGTTAAACTTGAAGAGATAAGTTTGACATATGTTTGGAATTAGTATTCCCGAGTTGCGCTTGTTGAACTAGTGATTTTTGAATGCCGTATATGCGTGTGTTCGGGAATTGATGGTACTTGGCTAATTATGTTATTTACAACCAATGTGTTTCTATTAATAATAATAATACATGCGGCGTGCATGCTTGAAAATCTCTGAGACTTGATCGTATTGTGGGTTTTTGAAAAGTGACACGAATTTGGGCGAGCCAGCCCTGTATTTTCAAATAAAACCTTGTGTCGTATTTAAAGGTCGCGTTTAAAAGTGTTTTAGGACATTTTATAAAATGCTACCGATGTTAAGCCCTTGTCGTGTTTAAAAGGGGTCTTGAAAACGATTCTTAACTTATAGGTTTTATTTTCGAATAACTAGAGTATACGATTTTAAAATCAGATTAGCCTGGGGAAACCTAGGCTGTCGAGCCAAGTTGTGTTGGTTGAGTTTTGTCTCGTCGGATTTTGTCTGACTTAGTCGCATCGCGACGCGTCGTTTGAGATCATTGGTCGTGATTAGTATCGAGGGGTGGTCGTCACTTACGTGCGATCTATGGATGTAAAACTCCATTCCTTGTGTTGTGCCTCGTGTGACACGAGTTATTTGTATGATTAGTCGTTAAATGATGGAATCCTTCTGTGGATTTTGATTTCACGATATGTGTTTATTAGACTCTCGTATTTGGTTTATACGAGGAGTGTCGTCATTGCTGATGTATTTTCGTACCGTATTTTATCCGCTGCGTGAGTTCTTTCAAACGGCTTTCGGTATTTTGCAAACTGAGTTGTATTTCGTAAAACCGATTCCTTGAATCAAGTTTTGGCATTTTGGCCTTGAATATTTCATGATGGTTTGGCAAATGATTTTGTGAGCTTTGGAAAAATATTACCGTCATTGGTCTTTTTAGCATTTTCGAAATGACATGGGAAATTGTGCTTAGCCTGGTAAATCCTTGTGAGAAAGGTTTACGGCATGTAATTTTTCTGATGTGTTCTGTTGTTGTCTCTGTGGGTCGTTAGCGCACGCTACGCTTTGCAGCTAGCGCGCGCAAGAGTGCGTTGGTAGCACGCTAAGGGGAGGATAGCGCACGCTACCTGGTAGTTCAGGCGACCAGAGCTACCGGATCGGGCTCAAGTTCTCGTTAGCGCACGCTAACACTTGGGGTTAGCGACGCTAACGGGTATTTTTGGTCAGGAGTTTTGTTTGGTGCCGTGATAGCGCACGCTAACCTTAATGATTAGCGCACGCTAATTGTGTCCAGTATAAATACTGGACACCAGTCTATAAGTTGCATTTTTTCTTCATTTCTTCTCTTTCCTCCATGAGTTGAGACGTAGCGACTCGGTTTCGCATCTGGGCTGATTTTTCTTCCACCCAAAGGTGTTTTGGAGTATCCTAGATGATTTTTTAACATCATCTAATCCATTGTTCTTCGCCGAATCTAGGTATTTTCTTGAATCCCTAGAGTTGACCTTTTGGAGTTTTGTTCTTGATATCGTTTTCCATCCAGTTTTGATAAACCGATTGTTGTTTTAACGATGTTGTCAAACATATCCTGAGGATTGTATATCATTGTCGTGATTTTGAGCGATTTGATGCGTGTGATATGATGTGTTTAAGTAAATGTTGATACGTGCGAATTTTGGGCATTTTGGCCTATTGTACTTCTGAAAAACCTTGAGTATCTTAGAAAATAAACCTCGAGACGTACTTTTAAAATAAATTATTTTCTCATAGTGCTCTCAAGATGCCTACTAGTGCCACGCTATGTTTCAAAATTATTCTACTTTGAAGATCAAAATATTTTGAGATATTTCTAATGATTTAGAAACGTATTCGCTTAGACCCAAAGGTCGAATATAACTGAAAAGTTTTAATTTAACGAAAGGTGTCTTCATTTTTATCAAACGCAAGATGATTTTTTTTTTAAGTCTCGATGACGATGTTTGTACTACTTTTGATATATGATACTCAAGATCAACTGGTGCTTGCAAGTTATTTTCAAAAGATGGTTTTGTTTTCAAAACCTATCATTCCTAATTGTGGTCCGGGAATATATGTGTGATGTTCGTGCTCTCGTTAGGGTGTTAACCCCGAGTTGTTGTCGAATTGGTGGTGTGAGCGTTGAGTCGTTCGCCACACCGTTGTCGTGGTAGCCTCTGCGAGGGGTGTGAGATTGGTATTGGATGTTATCGCCTCGTAGCGGTTTATGCGTTATCGCATATATGCGAGCTGTTAGAGATCGGGTTGGTATGATTGTGTGCATCGGTGATTGTTCCGCGTTGTGTCGATTGCTTGTTATATTGTTACCTTGGTTCCGTTGTTGCGAGTTTCGGGGGCGAGGTCAAAAGTAATACCCGTACTATTTTGACTTCTATATCTTCTCTTTCTCCAGTCTATCGATTCGCTCGTGTTCATTGATACCTTCTGAACTTGATCTATACCTTGGTTTCATCATTCGAACGAGCCGTAACTGTTTTGAGTCGATCTGGTTATCGCTGTGACTTTTTCGAATTCGGTTCGACTATTGTGAATCTTGTTCGGAAGTAACATCTTTTGATTCTAATAGTTCTGTTATTCAAAGTGGATCGGATTTTGAACTTCTGTATTTTTAGCTCTATCAACTCATTTATGCTCGTTAACATTTCTGAACTTTCCCTATCCCTTGCTTTTGTTGATCGAACGAGGGTGGTATTGTTTCGGAATAACTCATTTGTCGTTGTGGCTTTTCAATCGCTATTCCCTTTCCTGTGGATATTGTGGGAATGCACGCCTTGTCGCTCTCACCAGTCATCCCGGGAGTTGTTGTTTGAATTTTATTATCCTACGTGTTTCGGACATGATTGTTCGATTTTTGTTGTCTCAATCGCTTGTTTGTTCGGTTTTTGTTCTCGCTTCGTGATTGTTGAGCGCCTGTGCTCCTTCGTAATTCCCTTAAGTTCGGGAAATTTGTCTCGCTTTCGATCTTCCAATCTTTAGGCGGTGGAATTCGTATTTGTTCGGGCCGTTTGGCTCGCATTTTGATTGATGAACTGTTGGGTTGGTCAATCATATTGATTTTCGCTCGTTGTGTTTTGTGATTGTTCGGATAATTGACTTGATTGTATTATCCGCTTAATGATGCTTGTCACTCGTTGATTTTATTATGTCTCTACCGGTGACGTTGTGTTAGTCGCCTAGAGTGTATTTTCTCGCCGTATGTCTCTTTGCGTTCCTTGCGGCGTTTCGCCGTCGGGCGCGAGTCTTCGGTTTTTGTGTATATCATCGAAGTTTCTGGCAAGGGATATTGCTTCTCCTACTTATTCTAAGTTTCGCACGAAACTTCTTTTAAGGAGGGTAGAATGTAATATCCGCAATTTTCGATTTTTGTAAATTTCTTTTTCGGCCGGAGTCCGCTTTGACGGCTCGCTCATGCCCGCTTTCGTCATTCCGAGAATGATTAATTCTACACTTTTGTAATCCGAGTTCGCTTTCGGTGTTGTTTTGTTGAGTTCTCGTGGTTTTTAGCGACTTTTCCGCACTTGAGTTCGATTCTTGCGAATCTCGTCCAAATCGCTGCTTTGAGTTTCCCGCAAGTCCGTTTAACTTTTAGACGTGTTGTGAACTTCGGTTTGGTTATTCGATCACGTATCGTGATTTCCGGCGCTTTGGGCCATTTTGTAATTTCTTGAAAATTACGGGTATCCATATCTGTATTTGTCGCCTTGACCCTTTTCTTGGTCGCGTATGATTAATTATTGCATTACGTTTTCATCTCGAGTCGTTGACGCCGTCCGCGAACTTTTCGCCGTGTCCGCCTGCGCGCGTAAATCGAGGCGTGGTCGTGGCGGCCGAAAGCACCGCCGGACGGGTGCGGGATCGCCGGACGAGTGTTGGCACCGCCGAAAGCAGACGGCAGAACCGGCGTAGCGCACGCCACGGCCGGACGCCGCGCGCTTAGCTCGATGTAGCGCACGCTGCCGAGTCACCAGACGCTATCGGCCCGACAGAGGTATTCGAGGTTCTCAGACGGCCAGATCGGCGGTAGCGCACGCTATCGTCGGCCGAGCGCCGCGCTAACCGGCAGGGGTAGCGCACGCCGGCCGACTAGCGACGCTAACGGATGAGTTGTCACCCAGCGGCTATCGATGCCGGGCTAGCGCGCGAGCTCGGCCAGAGCGCACGCTAGCGGGAGTCGGCGGTCGAGTCACGGTCGGCCGAATTGGTCGGTGGTGCCGGTCGTGCGGGCCATGGCCGAGTGTGCTCGGCCGATATCGGGCCGATAGCGCACGCTAGGCCGGAAGGCCGCACGCTAGTTCCGCCCGAGATATAAATGATGCATCAAATGACTTTCTCCGTCATTTTTCATTTCATTTCTCTTCGGTCCGCGGCTGGGGTTTCGGAGGAGACGAAACCATGTTGTTGAACAACAAATCCATGAAGTTCTTGAGGTTATATCGTTGATCAATCACCCTATAACGTCCTTCGATCCAGCGAATCAAGGTTAGATCTTTAGAACCCTACTTTTGGGTAGATTTGGGGATTTTCGCGTTTTTGTCCGATTCGTTCCGTTTTGTCGATTAATTCATGATGAATATGATTAATCTTGTTGGTATTCTTAGTTTCCCTACGGATTCATGGTATATTTCGTGATTTTTACGGAATCGAGAGGGTTTGGTTGTGGTCTGCCCTTGTTGTTGTTTATATACGAATATACATGAATCGTAGGCGGGTTTTCGGGTGTATTCCAATTCCGTATTCATTTAGAAATGGTTGTGATTGTATTCTTCGAATCGTTAGGTTCGGTTTCATTGGTTCCTAGCGTTCGTCGGTGACTTCCTTTCCGTTCGTCGCCAATAATTCAAGGCAAGTATTTTTGGAAACCTTTAAGCTTAACATGAAATGGTGATGTATATTACTTGTGTGTAACTCACCTCGTGTTGGCCGACGACGTCAAGGAGGGAAATCTATGCCGCGCCCGGATTTCACGAGTTTGTTTAACTAGCCAAGTGGAGGGTCCTTAGAGGCCTCGTGCGGGAATCTATGATATTACTCTGTTCCCAAGGCGATGCATGTGCGTGTTTTGTTTTGTAATGTAGCCAAGTATGGAGGGTCCTTAGAGGCCTCGTGCGGGAATCTATGATATTACTCGTTCCCAAGGCAAATTATTTGACTGCTTATTTTCCTAAAAGACATGTATGGTTTTGACTATCGAATTTATATAGGAGCAAGTACTATGAAAAGTGTAAGCGATTGGTTTGCCATGAATACTTGAACTAGCGTAATTGCTAACCCCTTTGGGGACCCGATGTGGGGAAATTCTTGTTATGGATTTCGTGTTATGTTCGGCATTTGAGCGGGCGCCGGGATGGTACGAGGATGTTGGCCAAGGTTGTTGACATGTGCAATCGAGTCTTGTTATTTCCTACCGTCTCTTTTGATGTGGGTGTTTTCCAAATCAGAACTTATAGATTGTACTCGCGAGTACTTAGGCTTTTTCCTTTCGGATTGTGATTGGTGTTCGTTGGAGTTATTGCATTTGTCGGTTTATGTTTATTATGCCGGTTGTACCGGGCGTGTTGATTTATATTCTTGTTGTTAACGATTGTTTCCTTGCTAACCGAGACGGTTAGTCGAGAGGTGTTTTCTTGTGTTAGCCTGGTGGATCCCATGTAGGGGTCCACGGCGCTGTAATACACCTCGAATATCTTGGGGGTGTTACAGAAAAGATTTTTCTCTCGTGAAGAAATGAAAGAACGAACTTCATTTTATAAACTGCATCGCTCATTACGTACGTTATCACTCAACATTAACGTATGTAATGCTCCATAGCGTACGCTACACGTCCAACATAGCGTACGTAACATCATACCAGAACTCACTGACTGGTTTCGTTTACTCACTTACGTACGTAATACTTCCTTTATAGCGTACGTAATACGTACATTGACTTGCTACAGTAAATCTCCACTTAACTTATGTAATGCACTACTCGTAGCGTACGTTAACCAAGAGTTGACTCGCCCATGCACGTTCTTCGCCGAAAGCTGCCAACCACGGGACCGACTTGTCCCCCATAGCTCGATCTGTCCGATATGAACTTTACGTATGTTAACATGTCTGTTTAACGTACGTAATAACTGCACACCTTACGTATGTTAAATGTCCTTCTTAACGTATTTAATCCTTGTGTATTAGCGTACGCTAAGTATACATCGTAGCGTGCACTAATGTGGCTGTACTTAGCTATTTTCAGCTATCCTTGTCCAACGTCTCAACATACTAGATATGAACATACGGCATACAGAATACTACTTCTAATAATATTCTCATACGATACACAATATCCTCGACTGCAATTATCGACCAAGTACGACAATTATACCAATACATATGTCTCAGTCCTTCATTTATTTTATCCATACTGTATAGATTCCACGCTGTACAACATAACTCGGATAAAATAACATTAAACAACAGTAGTATAAATTCCGGATATTACATACTACACCACTTAAAATAAGTTTCGTTCTCGAAACTTGCAATCCGTTATAAAGAAACAAACCGTTCAACCAAAATATTCCGAAACCATCATAGTAACGATCAATCATCATCATTAACAAATAACCAAAACAGTACACTTACATATGCGCAAGGTTGATGATCTCCTGAGATACTAGCAAGTGACTTCACCGCAAAGCCTCAATACGCTTACAGTCACAATTCCACGAGTCCCAACAAAATATATCATCCTCGGATGAAATAATCTATCCGTGTCAAATCTTGTCTGCGTGATTATACAGTCAAGTCCCAATCTGCTAAAAAACCAACAGTGCACGATACATTTGTGAAACAACTGCCCAAAGCAATGGCAATAATTCACGAAACATCGACACAAAATTCGAATGCTCAGATGATCACCAGCAAGGATCAACTAATAAATTAACCGAGAATATCATCGACATGATAAACTATAATACGACTAATCCAAAGGTCAAAACGCAACCGAGAATATCATCAACATGATAAACTCCAATATGACCAACCAGAGGTCAAAACATAATCGAGAATATCATCAACATGATAAACTCCAATATAACCAACGAATAATCAACGATAATCGAGAATACCTTCACACGGTAAACTCCCACACTCAACACAGAACCACAGAAACCGATATACGAAAGAACAAAATTCTCAAAACGACACACCAATCACATACAATGGATCTCAATAAACATACCCGACTGGTGAACATGCCCCTCGGCATACGAACAACCAATCACAACCCATCGAACATATCCAATCATACATGGAGTGGGAACGACCAATTAGTATGACTCAAAATTCAGAAATCACAATAGCAAAAACACACTACCACCACATCAATAGGGCCACATAGCACATATGCTCCAGTTTCCCAAAATCCAAAGTTCCAAAATTACATCCTGTGCATGAATCTACAACCCGCAGCATATTTCTCTTATCTCATCAATCAACCAATCATCCATGGATAACCAAACTATCATACTAGAGTTCGGATCCCTTTTCCTCGTACCATTAGTGTGTTATCCAGTTTGTGAGTCTCACTCAGAACTTCACCACAATATGCATTATGCACTAAATACGTATGTATATTAATCACATTTTCAAAACCAGTTTGAAATCATATAATCTTGTCAAGACGACAAATTTTCAAAAGTTCTTTCGAAAATTTCAAAACTCAAAACATAAATTTTTGTAAGAACAAGAAATCAATTTTCGAAAAATTAAATCGGCTTGTTTACGTCAAGTTCTCGATGACAATTCATTTCGAATACACACAATTTTGAAGTTTTAAAATGAAACTATGTAAATGATTGACCACGTCCATACTCCTGTATACCATTCCGGCTCGTCACAAATTCCACTGACATTCGGTCGGAAAACTACACGATAGAATCCAAAATCTCAATGTTTAGGCTCCGATAAAAACTCCTTCTTCCACATATGGCTCGCAACGTTGACCATTTTCCCATTCTGGATAACCTCAACTATGCTATGACAAAATTTAAACAAATCAACATAGCGAAAGACTTTCCGAGAAGTTTCATTTGAAGAAGTAAACCAAAATTCCGATAGGTAGAAACGAAGTGTTTTACAAATCTCGGGAGTTTTAGAAAACAGAAAAGATGTTTGAAACATTAGGGTCTCAGCTCGTATTCCGTTCCACATTATAAGAATTTTAAAAGTAGAAAGCCCTTTTGGACCCCAAGTCCTGAGTTATAAAACTATTTCAAAATCGATTGGGTCTCGGCCCAAAAATCATTTTCCGTAAAACATCCGTGAAACATTCATTTTGAAAAGTATCATGTTCAAATGCTCGAAAACAGTTCCATATATCTCAAAATAAATTAACATGACTACATGTTCTTCTCAACCATCCACAACATTTCTCCCAAATAAATTACTTAACGTATTTAAATTTATATCATTTAAATAACTAAAGATAAGTTGCTATAGTAGTTGGTTAATCCATCTCAGTGAAAACTCAAATGTTGTAAAGTAAAGGCTAAGAATAAATATTATAAATGACAAAAGATTAAAAGTTAAATTCACTATACCATATATGGCCTATTGCAAGCCCAAAAAAGTGTATTGTTATATCCCATATATGTTACATTAGAGTTTTATGTAGCATTTTAGCCAAAATTTGGCATTGCATTTGCGACTGTTACCTATGACCCCTATAGCAACGTTTTATGTACTTATTGCAACATTTTTGAAGTATTAAAATAGCACATTTATTGCAACATTTTGTGTATTTCAAAAACACTTTTAAGGTGTTTCAATGACTAACGCAACCCTTTGCAACATCGATTGAGTTAAAATGTTACAAAGTCAATTTATTGTAACATTTTGATGCTTGTTGCAATGCTTTTCGGTTTTTTACTAACAATTATCTGCAACATTTTTATCCCTATCTTAATATTTTAAGATTTTATTGGCAACACTTATTTGCAACACTTTTTATTAATCCAAATTGCAAGGTCCTGTTTGAGATTTCAATATACCATGCACAAAAGCATACAAAACCATAAATCACATTTCAAATTTTCCAAATGGCAAATCCAACAAAACATATGAAAATAAAGCCCAAACATAGTCAGCTTTTATCACAATATCATCTTACATCTAGTATTTAAGTCTGAAGTCGAAACGTACATGTCAACTTACACTACAATTCTACATTAAACATAGTCTTGCATGTCAAAATGCCAACATACTACCAAAAGTATGCACATAGAAAATATAAGTAGTTAAGTACTGATCATTAATCATCACTTTCATCATCTTGGTGATCATTGTCATCCTCGCGATGATCATCATCCTCATCACTGTCCTCACTTTCATCACCACCAGCAGACAACTATTCAACATCAAGGTGTTTGAAATCTGGATTGATTTCTCCCGATTTTGCTATTACCTTTGATATTTTCTCACACCTTTCTGTCTACCATCTCCTGCATTTCAGCCATGATTTCCTCCCTTATAGTATTTTTCAAATCATAAATATCAGTAGTTGCAGTACCGGAACTAAAAAGATTTGGCTGCTGATCTTTCATTATTTTTCTGCATATTCCAGATCTACCTAGAAGCCAATTCGGTCCATGGCTTGGTTTTTGACTTGCTCCCCACTGTTATCTTCAGCAGCAATTGTAGTCTATAAATAAACATGATTAAACAAAAGTACAAACACATTAAAACTGAAAGCCTACCTTTAATTTTTTTTACACAAACTTGAAAAGATGAAAGGACTAATATAATTAAATGATTGCATCATTACCTTGTATTCATGTCCTGGTTTCCATTTACGGGTTTTCACATAAATATTGTCTTTCGAAGCTAGTTTTTGAGGTTCAATATTCTTTTCTGCTTTCTGCCAAGATAATGCAAGGAATGGAATAAGATTAAAACTCTATAATGCAAGAAATATCAAAGTGGGGATTTCATAAACACAGAGAAAATAAAAGTATCTTTTAAATGTTGGACATACTATTTTCTCGCCAATTTGTGCAAAACTTTTACGACCAGTAGTATGAATTTCTACAATCAACTTACGATTTTTTGCATTTTTCTTAGCTCGCTCCTGACCATTCAATAAAGCGCAAAGAATATAAAAAATCATTTACAACAATTTTTTTAAAATAAAATTGTGAAAAGGTTAAATACTAGCTAACTTACTGATATATGAGTGGATATACCTGAACTTCTTCATCCGTCCAGTATTTGAGAAGCACCTTGAATTCTTCAACTGAAATGACATTGGGCCTGTTTTTTAGCCTATCCTTGTCATTTTCATATTTCAAATACTGGTCCTTCTTTATCCGGCGCTTGTACAACCTCCACAAAGCACCACTAGTCCGCAATGTATAGGTTCTTCCTTCCACGGGAATTTCATACTTTGTCTAATTTATTACGTAAAATTATTAGTGGCATTTACATATCGACGACACACAATTGATCTTTTAATTAGACTTACTATATATAAACCTAAAGACAATAAACATCTAGAGATCATAAAAAATGTCTACAATATTTTGAGTTTACCTTAACAAAAGTCCATAGGTCCTCCTTCTGTTGTTCAGGAAATTTGTGCCAAGAGAAGAGATCAAGTGGGACAGATTGCCTACCTAATCTCCCTAAAAAAAATTAAATTCAGACAAGTTCTTGTCATTGTCAGCCACGACCTGTAACTCACAATTCAAGTTAATAATCTTCTTTTCATCAGGCCTCCTTGTGTACACATTATTCATTCATGTAGATCCTCTATGCTTTATGCTTTTCGGTGCACTGAAAAGTAGTACAAAACACTTTACTACTGAGTCAACACAATATTCGATTCAAGCCAATATCAAGAAAACCTAAAATTACCTGCTAAAGTTTCAACCGTCTCTTCATGAGTTTGTGAATGAGATGTCTGACCACCATCATCTACATGCTTCTTTTCCTTTTCAATGGAATTTGATGATCTTTCATCAACATGTATGCTTCCATTGAACCAATTCCTTGGTTGCTATTTTTTTTTGCAGGTGACCCTTTCAATGGTAAGCATTGTGAATCATTAGGCAAAGGAGGGGGAGGTGGTAAATTCTCAATTATATTAGGGGATGAATTTTGAATTACGGGATGGGGTATATGTTCAGCTGGTTCAGACTGTGTAGTGGTCTAAATCTGTCATGCAATCACAAATTAGTACCAATATTTACATTGGTAAACAATTATTATCACAATCGAAATTAACAAACTTGTACATGCATAGAAAAAGGAGTTGTGGCCCTTGAAAATGTTATAGGCCTTGAGACATGATGGGTCACCTTCTTGAGATTTTTTTCCTTCATATTCATCATTTTTTTCTTTCGAGCAACTTGTTTTGCCACCATCTCTTCATCTTCTTCTTCAGCCTCAGACAAACTATCATGTCCAGGAACGTACTCTATATCAAATTTTAGTTCATCATCCGCTTGAACACTTTCTTTGACATTTTTCACATCAAGACCAGCAGGAAGATTGTTTATTCCCAACTCATGTATCTTCCTTTTATTTTTTGCAACCTGCAACATCCTTTTCTTTTCATACACTGTTATCTGAAATTTATAAAGAAGTTGTACATAAATATTAAACTAGAGCCAAGGCATATTAGATATGAGTAACTAAACTGTAGATATCAATATATTTAACCTTTGGAAGAACTTGTTCTGAGTTCCTCTGTCCAGTCTCAGCTTCAGGTTGATCAGTACCAGACTTTTCATGTGCAAATCGACGACTTGCCCTTTGTTTCTGCAGCCCGTCTATTGTCACAAACTTACGCTTTGGTTGAAAGCTGTTGGCGCAATGAGTGGATGTGAAAACATATTAACATCACTATCTACACGTCAAGTGATGACTAAAAATAATGAATGCATCTCAACACAAATGTATTACCTTCAAAAAATTGTGGTCTCGGTCGCACAATTACATGTGGCTGCATTTGTCACTTTGGCTCTATATTTTTGTCAATTATGTGATCAACATAAAAATCCAACCTCTCACCTTCAACTGTTGTTACAAAATCTTGTAAATCACGACCATTGTCAATAAACTTCCAACCTCTCGGTACTTTCTTCACATAAACACCACCAATTGCTGTGTATTTCAAATCATCCTTCACATATTCCATCACAAACGTGTACGAGAATATATCAGAATCAACGTATTTTGGAATCTCATTACATCGTCTGCCTATATATTCAATTTTTGAGAATTGTCCCTTGTGAAAAAACCTGAGAATGTAATCTTTATCCGCCATCCTGAAAACAAGAAAATAAGAAAATAGTTAGCAAAAGAAAGAGCAAATAATAAAAATAGTTAGCAATGAAAATATGCACAGTTCTAAATGAAAAATATGTAGTTAAGTCAAGAAAAAATAAAGAAAGCCCTGATAATGAACTAAATAAAAAAAGCATTAATAATAATGCAAATATGCAGTTAAAGCATGATGATCTAATACAAGAAATATAAAAGTTCTAAATGAAAAATATGCAGTTAAGTCAACAAAAAATAAAGAAAGGATTAATAATGAACTAAATAAAAAAAGCACAAATAACGAACTAATACAAGAAATTAATTCATTTTCAAGTACCAATTACATAAAAAAATGATGAATCACACTTAACAAATACAACAAAAACAGGAAACTAGCACAACTAAGAAAAACAAATAAGTTCTCTATTCATCATATTTCAGCGTTATCCGAGGTGCAATAGGGATTTGTTCGTCGGAACGTCATCTCTGCACCAACTGATGATATCATCAACTGGTATTTGTCCTCGCAACACATAACATATGTCACTAACATCTTCTAATGTATTCATCTCGTCTTCTACTTCAGAATACTTCAGAATATTGAAGTTCACTCTTGTTAGCCCATAGCAATCCTTATCTTTTTGGTACCAACAACATATAAATAAAACAACAGTCAATGCTCCCCAGTAGTTGACTTCAATGATATCCTCAATTGCACCATAGTAACCCATATCTCCAACTACTGGATTTTGGTCTTTTGCACTCGCGAAACTGGTGGTTAAGGCTGTGACAAAGACACCACTATTTTGTGTCATACACCTACCATCTCTGCGCTTGGTGTGAAATATATATCCATTCACAACATAACCAGAGAATCGCTTGGCTGCACGATGAGGCCCATTTTCCAAGTAGGACAATTCAAGTGAAATATCATCTTTGTTTTGAACTACCTCTTTCAACCACCTGTGAAACTCAGTCGTATGTGTTCTTTATCTTTTAAACCTCTTTGACTTTGCATCTTTTTCAATCAAAGTACGATGTTCACTACATTTATTATATATAGGGACAAATTATCTTACTTATAATGCTTCATGATCTTTGAAAATTTGAATCAAAATTTTATGTATACATAACAACTTACTCTTTTAGCTTCTCGATTTCCATGTTGTCGCAATTGAATAATATGTAACGATGAGCCTTGTTCTATGTTTTTTCTTCCAGATGTATAGACTTCCCTTCACTGTTTTTACGAAATCCAATAGGATATCTAACATGTTGCTACCCAAAATATTATCCGGAGATAGATATTGCTGGAATGGATGGATAGCAAACAAGGTGCGAGAACACTTCTGTGGGAAAGTAAATAACACAAGATTTGTCGGGGTTGTTATAATATCCAGATTTATTACTGTGTATTTCATCTGTATTCGAACCCTGTATTATTTGGATTTGTGATAGGTGGAGTATGATATTTCTTACAATGGTATCTTTGTACATAAGTATAACATGCAAAATTTCTCATACAAACTCATGATAGCGCACGCTAAGAATGTATCTTAACGCGCGCTATTGGCTACTACTAGCGCACATTACATATGTAGGAGTTGTGTGCGCTAGGTACTCAATTACTGAGCTGGGCGGCTAGCACATGTGCCAGCCGGGACATGGGTCCAGATAAGATTCCCGCGGACTAACCTGGACAGTTTTGGAGTCAACGCTTATTAGCATGCGGTAAGTGTGTATGGTAGCGTGCGCTAATTAGCTAAAGTGCAGAATGTTATAAATGAGACAACAATCCATTTTTGGCTTATATTTCCTTCGTTTATTCTTCATTCTTGAGAGACCAGAGAGCAATAATTATTCTCCTACCACACTTAGAACACATCTACTTGACCCTTGAATATTGGATATTACTTGTGAGTGATCATTGAAGAGAAGTAACACCTTGGAGTGGCATATAACCAACCGGAGTCGGATTCTACCTTGCGGTTCAGTGATTTCGACATATTAAGGTATGTTCAATCTATCTCCAGCCTTAGATTTGGATTCTAAGGAATTAAATGATCATGCTAACGAGATATTGAGTTTCATTAGTGAATTATTTAGCAGACATCATGTTCAGGAGATTGGAATGTCTATGCTTATGATATTATCGTTGGAACCTCGTAGTTGGAATACTAATACTTCAAATGATGAGAGAAACATTCTGAAGTTGTTTATCCGTATGATTTATGTTATCTTAGTGATCATAAATTGGAGGTGATATCATTTTCGGTTATAAGGACTTAAGAGAAGAATCATCTTAGAAAATATTCTTTCGTATTAGTTGGAATTGTTAGTTCACCTCAAGATAAAGTCCGAATGTGTATAATGATAGTAGAATCTAATGCATCAACCGGATATCACAAAACTTCGCATGAGAATTGTAATCAAGATGGATTATGGTGTTGTGATGATCATACGTATACTTGTATCTCAAAGTGTTATTACCCGTGAGATCATTCATAAGTTTATGAACATAACATGTATTCGGATAACAAACATTAATCACTCAGGAATTCGCTTACTTCATCACCATTTGTACAATCTGCTGCCCTTCAGTGAACTGCCATGCACACTTAGCGTGCGCTAAGCTACGTGAATTAACGTGCGCTATCGAGTATGTTTTGCGTACGCCACGTTTGGAACTTAGTGTGCGTTAAGTCATCAGGCGAGTCAGTCGGCTGATCAGTGAGGCACTGACCGTGCATTGTTAGCGTACGCTAGACTGTGTGTACTGCGTGCGCTAACGAGTAACATTAATGTACGTTATATAGGATGCCTAGCGTGCGTTAAGCGATCCAGACAGATTGCATTTTAAGGACTTCCTACCGTAATTTTGGATTTTTAGACATTCGTACGGCATGGGATGAATTCTATGTTATTTCTTTTGTTAAGGTTCGAGCTTATCAACGTGATTGATCGAAGGGGACGACCTTCGAGTATTTTGATATTCGTGGAAGTTTTATTCTTGTCAACGAACCGAGGCAAGTACTCTAATTAGAATTGTGTATATTATGACAGTTATGATGTGATTGTATTGTGTAAATGTGTTGTGATTATATGTCCACCATGCATTGATCCGATGGGAATCATCATGGGGATCTATAGCTGTGTGCGCTGGATCGTTGGATAGGTAGTTCCACCATGTGTTGGTCCGATGGGATCATCATGGGAATCTATAGCTGTGTGCGCTGGATCGTTGGAATACCATCAGTATG
Organism: Orobanche coerulescens; assembly: GCA_033398695.1. Lineage (NCBI taxonomy): Eukaryota > Viridiplantae > Streptophyta > Magnoliopsida > Lamiales > Orobanchaceae > Orobanche > Orobanche coerulescens. Next base: position 79,629,436 of record CM065810.1, on the reverse strand, counting down.
TTGAAACTGTTATGATATGATATGTGTTGTTGATATTTCTCGTTGGAGAAACTTGTTATGATATAATTGTTGATTATATCACTGTTGTATGATTATTGTACTTGTACTAGCATCGTTGTGCTAACCCCTTCGGGGGTGAACATTTGTTTATGTTCAGGATCCAGGAGAGAGGGGAAATAACCATTGGAGCTGCATGACGACGAGGGTGCAGAGTGATGTTCCGGCCGGATTTATTATCTGTTGTTTGTTCATTATTTCAATAAGTACTCGAGTACGTCGTCAGTTTATGATGTTTGGATTTTTGTGATGTATTAATAACCCTTCATTGGATATTTGTATTCTCGGTACTGAACCAGACTGTTATATTTTATTTCAGTGATTTCATAAGTTGGTAGCTGTTATTGTCATTTCATTTCTTCATCCTTGTAAATTCTTATGTAAAGGATTTACGGCGCTGTAATATTCCTGAATATATCGGGGGTGTTACAGAATATGGTATCGGAGCTAATATTACGGATATCTTGGCCATTGGGTTAAAATAGGGGTCATTTACGTCTTTTGAGGTAACCGGCCGTGAATAACATCACTGTACTGACTACGTCTTCATGCGAACGGTGGTTGTAAGTTCCTAAACTCTATCTCGTTCTTTACATGTTGTACCTCTTTATACTTGAACATTAGAACGATGTTGTTTCCTGTATATTGAGTATTTATGCTTACAGTATGTTCAGAGGTGGACGTGGACGTGGTCGCGGTCGTGGACACGGACGAAGGACTGCTGAAAGGGAAGCATCGCCTTCTAATCAGGCCAGTCATAGCTCAGGCGAGCCGCAACGATCTATCAATAACGAACCGAAACCTGCTGTACCAGAAATCCTTCATCAAGTGGTGAACCAGATGACTCAGTTCGCTCAGGTCGTGGACCGAATGCAGGTGGCGGTGGGATTTCAGCAGGAAGCGGACAACAAAGGACCCCAGAAATGGGAAATCGAGGTGACCGATGGTTACAAGAGGTGGCGAAGATGAAACCACCCAAATTTGATGGCTTTTCCGAGACCCCCACATGGGACCATTAGTTGAAGGAACTGGAGAAAATCTTTGCCGGAATTAACTGCCCAGATGACCGGAGAGCCTCTATCACTCAATACTTTCTGATAGGGGAAGCCTCCGAGTGGTGGGAAGCTATCCGACCTGCAAATCATGATGCTGATTGGACAGAATTTAAAATGATGATGGAAGCTCAGTACTGCCCTCGTCCTGTGAGGGAAGCCAAAGTTCGGGAGTTTTTCTCCGCTCAGCCATCAGACGAACCCGTATCCCAGACAATTAAGACGTTTAACCAGCAGCTAGCATTTGTTCGACATCTGGTCAGAACAGATGCAGAGATGATGATTCATTTTGAAATGAGGATGAAACCAGAAATCCAGAGGTACATGTCCGATTTTGAATGTACCACTCTCCGTCAATACAAGGATAAGGCGTTGGCGTACGAAATCAAAGAAGCAGCAATGGAGAAGTTTACGAAGTCGAAGAAGCAGAAAGTCTCTGGTACTTTTACAGAGCACAAGAACAGCGGGCCTCGCAAAGCCCAGTCATCCTTTCATTCTTTCATGAAACCTCCGCACCCATCTAAGAGCGGAAAGAATTTCGGAACAATGTGAGCCACGACAGATACATCTAGGAAATGCTTTAACTGTGGTCGCCCAGGCCACCTTTGGCGTGATTGTTTGCGCACTCCAATTACATGTTTTGATTGCAGACAGGAAGGGCACGGTGCGACGTTTTGCAAGGATGTCACCAAGTTCAATGGAACCCGTTCATCGCAGCCAGTTCAGAAGGAAGCTAGTATCCAACATACTCAGCAAAGTGTTCAAATGCCTCAGAATTTTGGCCGCGGACGAGGCAGAGGACAATGGGACCGAAAGGGGACATCGAGTGCTGGATCTGTTCCCCCACGTCCGTACGAGATGAGGAGGACAGACGATCAGGATGCTGCTGTTGCATCAGGTACTGTCCAGATCCTTTCCCAGCCACTTAGCGTTTTATTCGATACAGGAGCTACGCATTCTTTTATATCCTTGTCTTGTGTAAATCGTTTGAATATTTCTGGTATTCATACTTGTGAACCTTGTGTTGTTAGTTTACCAAGTGGAGAGAGGATTGTTGGGAACTTAGAGACTAGAGATTTTCCTATATCATTTGGGGGTAGAGAGTGGCTCTCAAATCTGATTATAATAGAAATGCAAGGAGACGACCTGATACTCGGAGACGATTGGCTTAATCGATATGGGGCTATTATAAACTACCGAAGGAGGAATATTTCGCTGATCGCTGACGATGGCTCCGAAGTACTGTTTGAAGGATGGAAACCAGGAAGCTCAGGAAAGTTGATCAAGGCGATGAAAGCTGTCAAATTGTTGAAACAGGGCTATACCAGATACTGGTGTTATGCAATGAAGAGAGAAGACGAAATTGTGGAACTTTCATCTATTCCTGTTGTTAACGAATTTCCAGATGTATATCCTGACGAGATACCTGGACTACCTCAACGACGGGATGTAGAATTCACCATTGAGCTGGAACCCGGAGCTACACCAATTTCTAAGGCGCCGTATCGTATGGCACCTACTGAGATGTATGAACTGAAAAAGCAGCTGGAGGAGTTACTGGACAAAGGCTATATCCAGCCAAGTGTTTCGCCCTGGGGAGCGCCAGTTCTTTTTGTCCGGAAGAAGGATGGATCGCTTTGACTGTGTATCGACTATCGAGAGCTGAATAAGATGACGATTAAGAATAAATATGCGTTGCCAAGGATTGATGATTTATTTGACCAGATGCAAGGACCAACAGTATTTTCTAAAATCGATCTGAGATCAGGATACCATCAGCTGAGGATTAAGGAATCTGATGTTCCAAAGTCAGCATTCAGAACTCGCTACGGACACTATGAGTTTGTAGTAATGCCGTTTGGTCTCACTAATGCACTTGCTGTATTCATGCAATTGATGAACCGAGTGTTCATCGAATATTTGGATAAATTTGTGGTCATGTTCATTGATGACATTCTGGTGTATTCTAAGAGCCCGGAAGAACATGCGCAGCATTTGCGGGTGGTATTAGAACTTTTGAGAAGCGATCAATTGTACGCCAAACTTTCCAAGTGTGAATTCTGGCTAAAGGAAGTAATGTTCCTCGGCCATGTGGTATCAGCTAAAGGAGTCCGAGTAGATCCTCAAAAGATCGAAGCAATTATGGATTGGAAGCCTCCGAAGAATGTGAAAGAAGTCCGAAGCTTCTTAGGACTTGCTGGATATTATTGCCGATTCGTGGAAGGGTTTTCTAAAATCTCCCGGCCACTTACTCGACTCCTGCAGAAAACTCAAAAGTTCGAGTGGAACGAGTCGTGTCAGAATAGTTTTGATGAATTGAAGAGGAGATTGACGACAGCACCAATTTTATCGCTTCCACAGGGGACTGGAGGATTCATAGTTTACAGTGATGCTTCGAATCAAGGACTCGGATGCGTATTGATGTAGAATGATAAGGTGATCGCTTATGCTTCATGACAGCTGAAACCTTATGAAGTGAATTACTCAACACATGATTTAGAGCTAGCAGCAGTAGTTTTTGCTTTGAAGATTTGGAGACATTACCTGTACGGGACTCACTGTCAGATCTTTACTGATCACAAGAGTCTCAAATATATCTTCAGTCAGAAAGAGCTGAACATGCGACAAAGAAGATGGTTATAGCTGATTAAGGACTACGACTTGGAGATTTTGTATCCAGGCAAAGCGAATGTGGTGGCAGATGCATTTAGCCGCAAGCCTGTTTCTATTCAGATGCTGGAGACTCTGACCTCCCAACTTAGCTTTCAACGAGAGATGATTAGAGAAGGAATTGAAGTGTGGTTACAAAGAGTCCAAGGACAACTGTGCGTGATGGAATTAACTTCATCATTAACCGAAGAAATCAAATCTAGACAGGCAGATGATCCTCTGATGATTCGGTTACGTGATGAAGTGATCAAAGGAAAGGCCCCCGGATTCCTAATTCATGATGATGGAGTTTTGAGATTTCAGAACCGACTCTGCATTCCTGATATCGATGTTCTGAAACAGATGATTATGAAGGAAGCTCACAGCTCGCCCTATTCTATCCACCCGGGCACCAGTAAGATGTATAAAGACTTGAAACAGAATTTCTGGTGGGGCAACATGAAGATAGATGTAGCGGACTATGTTTCAAAATGCTTGACTTGTCAGCAGGTTAAGATCGAGCATCAACGACCTGCCGGAATGTTGAAGCCGCTCCCGATTCCTGAATGGAAGTGGGAGGACATATCGATGGACTTTATCACTGGCATGCCAAGAAGCAAGACACGAATGAACATGATTTGGGTGATAGTTGATCGTCTAACCAAATCAGCTCATTTCCTAGGTATTAAGGACACGTGGGGACCACAGAGGTTGGTGCGAGTATTTATTTCAGAGATAGTTCGACTGCATGGTATGCCGAAGACCATTATTTCTGATCGAGACGGCCGTTTTGTGTCTCACTTTTGGAAAGCAGTTCATAAGGCCTTGGGGACCGAATTAAACTTCAGTACAGCTTACCACCCGTAGACTGACGGACAATCTGAGAGGACCATTCAAATGGTGGAAGACATGCTAAAGGCTTGTGCCTTAGATTGGTCAAACGATTGGAAAGTTCATCTACTGTTGATTGAATTTACTTACAACAATAGTTGGCATGCTTCCATTAAAATGGCACCATTTGAGGCATTATACGGGAGAAGATGCAGATCGCCCCTATGCTGGGACGATTCATCAGACTTGATCGGAACAGAACCAGAGTTGATCATACAGACTCAAGAGAAGATGGCTTTAATTCATGAAAGACTGTTGACCGCCCAGAGTCGACAGAAATCTTATGCAGACGTACGTCGTCGCCCTTTGGAGTTCAGTATAGGAGACCACGTACTTTTAAAGGTTTCTCCTACTCGGGGAATCTTTCGTTTCGGAAGGAAAGGAAAGCTGAGTCTGAGATATATCGGACCATTTGAGATCCTTGAGAGAGTTGGAGAGTTGGAATACAGATTGGCATTGCCGCCGTCATTGTGCCATGTTCATAACGTGTTCCACGTATCCCAGTTACGGAAGTATATACCAGATCCTAGTCATGTCATTGATTTCGGCGAGATCGAAGTCGCTCATGATGGGACATTTGAAGAAAGACCAGTCAAGATACTCGAGAGTCGAGTTAAGCAGTTGAGGAACAAACCAATCGTTTTGGTCAAAGTACAATGGTCACGTCATGGAGTGGAAGAAGCCACATGGGAAACGGAAGATGGCATGAAATCCAGATATCCCGAGTTATTTTCGTCTTGAGTTTCGGGACGAAACTCCTTTTTAGTAGGAGAGTATGTAATATCCAGATTTATTACTGTGTATTTCATCTGCATTCGAACCCTGTATTATTTGGATTTGTGATAAGTGGAGTATGATATTTCTTACATTGGTATCTTTGTACATAAGTATAACAACATGCAAAATTTCTCAAGCAAACTCGTGATAGCACACGCTAAGAATGTAGCTTAATGCGCGCTATCGGCTACTACTAGCGCACGTTACATATGTAGGAGTTGCGTGCGCTAGGTACTCAATTATTGAGCTGGGCGGCTAGCGCATGCGCCATCCGGGACATGGGTCCGGATAAGATTCCCGCGGACGAACCTGGACAGTTTTGGAGTCAACGCTTATTAGCGTGCGCTAAGTATGTATGGTAGCGTGCGCTAATTAGCTAAAGTGCAGAATGTTATAAATGAGACAACAATCCATTTTTGGCTTACATTTCCTTCGTTTATTCTTCATTCTTGAGAGACCAGAGATCAATAATTATTCTTCTACCACACTTAGAACACATCTACTTGACCCTTGAATATTGGATATTACTTGTGAGTGATCATTGAAGAGAAGTAACACCTTGGAGTGGCATATAACCAACCGGAGTCGGATTCTACCTTTCGATTCAGTGATTTCGACATATTAAGGTATGTTCAATCTATCTCCACCCTTAGATTTGGATTCTGAAGTTGTTTATCCATATGATTTATGTTATCTTAGTGATCATAAATTGCAGGTGATATCATTTTCGGTTATAAGGACTTAAGGGAAGAATCATCTTAGGAAATATTCTTTTGTATTAGTTGGAATTGTTAGGTCACCTCAAGATAAAGTCGGAATGTGTATAATGATAGTAGAATCTAATGCACCAACCGTAGATCACCAAAGTTCGCATGAGAATTGTAATCAAGATGGATTATGGTGTTGTGATGATCATACGTATATTTATATCTCGAAGTGTTATTATCCGTGAGATCATTCATAAGTTTATGAACATAACATGTATTCGGATAACAAACATTAATCACTGAGGAATTCGATTACTTCATCACCATTTGTACAATCTGGTGCCATTCAGTGAACTGCCATGCACGCTTAGCTTGCGCTAAGCTATGTGAATTAACGTGTGCTATCGAGTATGTTTTGCGTACGCCACATTTGGAACTTAGCGTGCGTTAAGTCATCAGGCGAGTCAGTCGGCTGATCAGTGAGGCACTGACCATGCATGGTTAGCGTACGCTAGACTGTGTGTACTGCGTGCGCTAATGAGTAGCATTAACGTACGCTACATAGGATGCCTAGCGTGCGTTAAGCGATCCAGACAGATTGCATTTTAAGGACTTCCTACCGTAATTTTGGATTGTTAGACATTCGTACGGCATGGGATGAATTATATGTTATTTCTTTTGTTAAGGTTCGAGCTTATCAACGTGATTGATTGAAGGGGATGATCTTCAAGTATTTTGATATTCGTGGAAGTTTTATTCTTGTCAACGAACCGAGGCAAGTACTCTAATTAGAATTGTGTATATTATGACAATTATGATGTGATTGTATTGTGTAAATGTGTTGTGATTATATGTCCACCATGCGTTGATCCGACGGGAATCATCATGGGAATCTATAGTTGTGTGCGCTGGATCGTTGGACAGGTAGTTCCACCATGTGTTGGTCCGACGGGATCATCATGGGAATCTATAGCTGTGTGCGCTGGATCGTTGGAATACCATCAGTATGTTGAAACTGTTATGATATGATATGTGTTGTTGATATTTCTCGTTGGAGAAACTTGTTATGATATAATTGTTGATTATATCACTATTGTATGATTATTGTACTTGTACTAGCATCGTTGTGCTAACCCCTTCGGGGGTGAATATTTGTTTATGTTCAAGATCCAGGAGAGCGGGGAAACAACCACTGGAGCTGCATGAAGACGAGGGTGCAGAGTGATGTTCCGGCCGGATTTATTGTCTGTTGTTTGTTGATTATTTCAATAAGTACTCATGTACGTCATTAGTTTATGATGTTTGTATTTTGGTGAAGTATTAATAACCCTTCATTGGATATTTGTATTCTCGGTACTGAACCAGACTGTTATATTTTATTTCAGTGATTTCATAAGTTGGTAGCTGTTATTGTCATTTCATTTCTTCAGGCTTGTAAATTCTTATGTAAAGGATTTACGGCGCTGTAATATTCCTAAATATATCGGGGGTGTTACAGTTGTTAGTCCCGGGCTTGAATGCTCTCGCGAGATGTTATTAATACAAATATTCTGGGATACAAGTATTAATGTTAGAGTACAATTACAATGAGTATAAAGACCCTAGTTATCTTAACTATTGAGCGTGAAGATTGCCGGAAGAACTATATATGATGCTCTGTGAGTTCTTGTAACAACGTTGATGAGTTGTGACGACCGTGAGAAATTGACAGTCTCTCATGGTGTGTATTATCTATATGTTTGAGCTCCTGGGCTTGTGAGTCTCTTCGAATCTGTTCTGCAGGTAGTTCTTGCCTCTGCCGACCGTCTTCTGGAAGAGAGTTGTTGAGAGAGAAATCCTGAGGTAGATTCAGGAGAGGAATCCAAGAGCTTGAGAATGAATACGTATGTGTGTATCTTAGCGAATGAATTCGGAACCTTTTTCCAGTTGCTGGAAGGTCTCTATTTATAGGACTGGGGGGAGCTGGGTGATCGCCTTTGCTGTATTATAATAAGCGGGCGATCGTCTTTTGCACATGGATGGTCCCCTAGAAGTCCGCAGGAGTTGCTGGCAGTCAGCTGTGCGGTCCAATGAGAAGTCTGCACGCATCTAAGTTGCTGTCACGGGCGGTCCCACCTTGTACCTTTCGGCGGATCTCTTGGTAGGTGAGAAAGTGGTGTTAGGCTGTGGTCAACGATCCTGGTTCTGCGGCGGCTTTCGCGGATCTGCACATGGGCGCTGCTTTGAGATCCAGTCTTCGTATACTTTGATGGGCGAAGGTCTTGCTCGTGGCATGGGACGGTCGTCCTTGGTCGGGCACCAGGGTCGATCGCCAGGTGCTAAAAGGCAATCGCCTTGGAAGTCGGTCATGGGATGCTTTGAAGGTAGACTGTTATCTTCGTTTAGGCGAGTTCACCGTAGCTTGATTGGTTGAAGACTCGGTCGCTCGTCCCTTGATCCGATCGCCGTCGAGGCATATAAATCGCCGCACAACATAACATCTTTGTCGCAGTCCTTTGGGTCACTTCTATTTTTTCATTGCTCATCAAAAAATCTAGAATAGAATGTCAAACATTCTTCTACCAAGTAGCCTTATACTATGCAACCTTCTGGTCTACTCCTATTTCGAACATAAGATTTCAGTATGCACAAATACCTTTCAATTCCAAACATCCATCTTTTGTAACACCCCCGAGATATTCAAGGTATATTACAGTGCCGTGGACCCCTACATGGAACCCACCAGGCTAGGCACAACTTACCACAGTGAAAACACACATAATCCAGTTGAAAATCAAGAAACAAGCCCGGTACAACCGGCGGAACAATCAACAATGTCAAACATAATTAACTTCAATGAATACAAATCATAATCCGAAGAGAAAAGACTAAGTGCTCGCGAGTACAATCTATAAGTTTCAAAAGTAGACAACAACCATATCGAATGGAACAACGAAAATAAAAGGACTCAATGCACATGTCAACGACCCTGGCCAGCATCCTCGTACTGTCCCAGCACTCGCTCGTCCGGATGATTATAACCTGAAATCCATAACAAGAATTTCCCCACAACGGGTCCCCAGAGGGGTTAGCAATTACGCTAGTACAAGTAATCAAGGCAAACCAAAACGCTTACACATTTCATAGTACATGCACCAAAGTCCTTTCAAAACCAAAAACTAGACATGTCTTTTCCGGAAACAAACAGTCAATCACATTTGCCTAGGACCGGGACGAAGCCACAAATCCCACTTGAGGCCTCTAAGGACCCTCTCGAGCTGGCCACATTCATAAACCAAATCAAGCACACACGTCACCTAGGACCGGGACAAAGCCACGAATCCCACTCGAGGCCTTTAAGCACCCTCCCGAGCTGGCTAGCGAAACAAACTCATGAATCCAGGACGAAGCCATAGATTCCCTCGAGGCCCCGTCGGACCCTCCCGAGGTGAGTAAAGCACACACAATATACATTACCATTTCACGTTAAGCATAAAGGTTTCCAAGAATTACTTGCCTTGAATAATAGACGACGCAACGAACGTAAGGAAAGACGCCGACGAATGCTAGGGACCGACAATTACGAACCTAACAATTCGAAGAACACAATCACCACCAATCCTAAACGAATACGGAATTGGAATAAACCCAAAAACCCACCTACGATTCATGTATATTCGTATGAAAACAACAATGAGGGTGGACCGCAACCAAAACCCCCTCGAATACGAAAATACCACGAAATATACCATGAATCCATAGGAAACCAATAAGACCAACGAGATTAATCATATTCATCATGAAATAATCTATCATACGGAAAGAATCAGACGGAAATGTGAAAACCCCCAATTTACCCAAAAACAAAGTTCTAGGAGTTTACCTCGGATTAAAGGTGAAGAACAAGATTAGATGACGATAAAACACTCCAAGAGCTCGAAGCAAATGATGGCTTGGAGTTGCTAAGCTTCCAATCGCCGGTGATACCAAGAAAATCGCCCAAAAAAATTGTTGTAGTCGGAGAGATGAGAGAAGAGATGAAAAATGACCGAAAATGGTCAACTCCTGGGTTTATAACCCAGGATGCGTTACGTACGTTAGCCACCAATTGCTAACGTACGTAAGCTCTGTTACGTACGTAATCCTTAAGGGCCTTACGTACGTAACCAAAAGGCATAAATGCGTGTACTATTTTACACAAGCCATTACGTACGTAACCAAAAGGTGTGTTACGTACGTAACATCCCTTTCTGGGAAGTACAGGCCAGAAATAGACAAGGGAGGTACCGAAAAAGAGTCAAAATACAATGGTGAACAATTCACGATGGTACGAACGTAAATAATTCCCGGCAATGAACTCAAATGCTGAAGAGAACGTACTCCCGGCTGTCCGGGATTCGGAACAACATCAACAACGTAATTACCCAAGACTTTAGGAAATTACGAAACGGCCCAAAACATCCGAAATGTACGACACATGGTCGAAACATCAACCAAAAGCTCACAACACACATAATAACGTGAGATGGATCCTCGGCAACCCCAAAATGGTGGTTCCGCACGACGATTTACGAGAATACACGAGATAGCGACGAAAACAACATAAAACGCCGAATCAAGTAAAGTGAGTCCGAAACAAGCTCGAACGACAAAAAGTCCAATATTAATTATTCCCGAAATGTCAATGTGGTTACAAACGAGTTGCTAAAAAGAAAAATACCCGAAATGAGAATATCAAGAGAAAGGAAAAATGCGGATATTACATTCTACCCCTCTAAAAATAAGTTTCGTCCCGAAACTTACGAAACAAACAACTCGGGGTACCTGGCACGCATGCTATCCTCGGTTTCCCAAGTTGCCTCCTCGACACCATGTCTCGACCACTACACTTTGACTAAAGGAATGGTCTTATGCCTCAGTCGCTTCTCACGGTAATATCGATCTCACCATAATCGATGATGTGACTAGGATCCGGAACATATTTCCTAAGCTGGGAAACATGGAAAATGCTACGAACGTGACTCAAGGCCGGAGGTAGAGCTAAACGGTATGCCAACACACCGACTCGCTCGAGAATCTCAAAGGGCCCAATAAATCTCGGACTCAACTTTCCCTTCTTCCCGAAACGGAAGACTCCTTTCATTGGCGACACCTTCAGCAAAACGTGGTTTCCCACCTCGAATTCTAAGGGTCAGCGACGAATATCGGCATAAGACTTCTGTCGACTCTGGGCAGTCAACATCCGTTCCTAAATCACTTCTAACTTCCGTCTCATCTCTAAAATAATACCCGGTTTGGTCCCGACCAAATCGGACGCCTCATCCCAGCAAATCGGTGATCGACAACGCCGTCCACAAAGTGCCTCGTACGGTGCCACTCGAATCGACGCGTGCCAACTATTATTGTACGTGAATTCGATCAATGGAAAATGTTCCTCCCAATCACTACTCCAATCGAGAGCAGAAGAACGCAACATATCCTCGAATGTCTGGATAGTGCGCTCCGACTGCCCATCAGACTGGGGGTGAAAAGAAGTACTCAAACGCAAACGAGTACCCAACGCCTTATGGACCGCCTGCCAGAAATACGGCCATCACGATCTGAAACAATAGACTTCGGGATGCCGAGAAGCCTCACAATCTGAGCAATAAATGTACGAGCCAGCTTCTTCGGGCCCCAAGTTTCCTTGATGCCCAGAAAATGTGCCGACTTGGTCAGTCGATCCACAATCACCCAAATCATGTTCATGCCCGATCTCGACCTCGGCAAACTCGTAATGAAATCCATCGAAATATCTTCCCATTTCCATTCCGGAATGGGAAGTGACTGCAATAAACCTGCCGGTCGCTGATGCTCGATTTTGACTTGTTAAAAAGTCAAACATCTCGCTACAAACCATGCGACCTCCTTCTTCATATCGCTCCACCAGAAATTTCTCATCAAGTCCTTGTGCATCTTACTCGAACCGAGATGAATAGAATAAGGCGTAGCATGGGCCTCCCGTAAAATACTCTGTCTCAAATCCAAGTCGTTCGGTACACAAAGCCGACTCTGGAATCTCAACACACTATCCTCGTGGATCACAAAACCAGGAGACTTTCTCTTAAGAACATTCTCCCGAATTTGTAAAATCATCGGATCCTCCAGCTACTTCAGTTTAATTTCATCGACCAGAGACGACGAAATCTCTAAAGCACAGAGTTGCCCTACGGCTCCACGCAACGAAATCTCAACACTCAACTCAATCAAGTCCCGCTGAAGCACGGCTTGAGACGTAAGGGTCTCAAGTGTTCGCAACGAGACCGGTTTCCGACTCAAGGCGTCGGCCACGACGTTCGCCTTGCCCGGATGATAAAGGATTTCAAGATCATAATCCTTAATCAACTCTAACCACCTCCTCTGCCTCATATTCAACTCCCGCTGAGTAAATATGTACTTCAGACTTTTATGATCGGTAAAAATCTGACAAGCAGAGCTGAAAAGATAATGACGCCAAATATTGAGCGCGAAAACAACTGCCACTAACTCCAAATCGTGAGTAGGGAAGTTAAGCTCATACGGCCTCAACTGTCTCGACACAAACGCAATAGTCTTGCCGTGCTGCATCAACACGCACCCAAGACCCTGACCTGAAGCATCACTATACAGAGCAAAGTCCTCGTTACCACACGGTAATGCTAAAACCAGGGCTGAAGTTAAACGCCTCTTCAGCTCCTCAAAAATAGCCTGTCTCTCGTCATTACATATGAACGTCTCGGATTTCTGAAGCAACTGTGTAAGTGGTCGAGCTAGTTTTGAGAAACCCTCGACGAACCTATGATAGTAGCCGGCTAAACCCAAGAAACTACGGAACTCCTTCACATTCTTAGGCGGTGTCCAATCCAACACTGCCTCAACTTTCTGCGGGTCCACACGAACTACCTCGACTGAAATTACGTGACCCAGAAACATCACTTCTTTCAGCCAAAATTCACATTTCGAGAACTTTGCATAGAGTTTCTCGGTCCTCAAAATGTCTGACACCACACGCAAATGATAGGCGTGCTCCTCCTCGTTCCTCGAATAAATAAGAATGTCGTCAATGAAGACGACAACACACTTATCCATATACTCGATAAAAATCTTGTTCATCAACTGCATGAACACGGCCGGCGCATTAGTCAACCCGAAAGGCATGACTACAAACTCATAATGTCCGTATCTTGTCCGAAAAGCTGTTTTCGGTACGTCGGACTCCATCACCCGAAGCTGATAGTATCCCGATCTCAAATCGATCTTTGAGAATACCGCAGCCACCTGCAACTAATCGAACAAATCATCAATCCTTGGCAAGGGATACTTGTTCTTGATGGTCACCTTGTTTAGCTCGTGATAGTCGATACATAAACGTAGTGAACCATCCTTCTTCCGGACAAACAAAACCGGTGCATCCCAAGGCGAAGCGCTCGGTCGAATATATCCTGACTCCAGAAGCTCACTCAACTGCTTCTTCAACTCAGACATCTCGGAAGGTGCCATGCGATACGGCACCTTCGAAATCGGAGCCGCACCCGGCTCTAACTCTATATCAAACTCGACCTCACGGTCCAGTGGCAACCCCAGTAACTCATCAGGAAAAACATCAGAAAATTCACTAACGACTGGAATCGATGAAAGCTCGACTCCACCACTCTCCGCTTTCAAGGCGTAGCACCAATAACCAGTACACCACTTTTGCAGGAGTCTCATCGCCTTCAAGGCGTTAATAACAAACGTCTGGTTTCTCTTTCACCCCGCAAAAGAGTGTTCGGTGCCGTCCTCGGCTAGCATGGTGATGATCCTTGTGCGGTAGTTCATGATTGCACCATGCCACTCGAGCCAATCATCCCCGAGAATCAAATCCTCACCCTCAATACCCACAACAATAAGATTAGAGAGCCAAGCCCTCTCACAAATAAACACAGAACAATCCCGGACCTCTCAATCACTGACGATTCTATCACCGCTAGTAAGTTTAGCGATGAAAGGCTCGCAAGGCGATAAACAGTTAAGACTCAAACGTCGCACACACTCCAGAGAGATGAAAGAATGTGTAGCGCCCGAATCAAAAAGCACACTGACAAGATTAGAATGGATGTAGACGGTACCTGTCGCCACGGTGGCCGCTGGGTCATCGGCCCTTCTCATCGCATAGATACGTGGAGGGGCGGAGCCAACACTGGAAGCTCCCCTTCTAGCGGGATGACCCCGACCTCTTCCTCGGCTAAAACTCGGCAGAGACTGCGGAGCGAATGAGCCCTGGTTCACACTCGGCTCCATAGGTGCTGGATGAGAAGAACGGGCGCCGCGAATCAGTCTGATCTGTTCACAAAGAGAAGCCTTGTGGCCCGACTGACCACAAGTATGACAAGTCAAAGGCGGACGAAGACACTCCCGGTTCCCATGGCCTGGCTTGCCACAGTTAAAGCATCTAGGGTCTCGGACGGAGGCACTGGTAGTACCTCGATAGCCCCCAGAAAAACAGGTCGAACCACCCCCAGGAATAATTGTAGACTGGGGTCTCTGCTGACCTCCACCCTTGTGACCCGAGAAATTTCCGGTGGATTTCTGTTTCTTACTCTCCCGAACCGCAGCACTAGCCGTCACAGACATATCATAGGCAAGAGCTCGACTCTAATAATCTTTCAAAGTAGTACAGATGAGCCCATACATATAGTCCCGAATTGACAGTTTCATCCGTCTGGAAAAGTGAAAAATTTTGTCGCTCTTCTTGACAACTTGGGTCTTCACATAGCCCAACTCCTTGTTATAATCGGCAATAGCTTGGGATGCGGGAATATCCCGTGGTTGAGCATCATAGAAAGCATGGACTCAAGCCTGTCTAACCGGCCACATGCAATATTCAGTCTCCATCAATTCCTGAAATTTAGCCCACGAAGCAACATGGTCTTTGGGCCCAACGGCCTCCCACCAATCCGTAGCATTCCCAGTGAGAAAGTACTGGGCAATAGGGACCTTACGGTCCTCGGGATAATTGGTAGCCGTGAAGACTTTAGATATCTCCTTGATCCACCCCTCTCAACCGATCGGGTCCTAAGCTCCTGAAAACTGAGTAGGATGCATCTTGATGACATCTTGAAGCCAACAATCCGTTCCGCCCTGATTAGTGTGGGTCGGATCCGGGTTCTGAACCACCTGAGCTATCGCCGCCATTTGGTTTACCATTTGCTGCATAACGGCCGCAATACCAAGGTCGGCACGCTCCTGAGAAGAAGCATGACTGTGATGGTCGACAGTACTGTCGGCTCCCGAAGAATGCGACGTGGTCACCCCACCGGCTGCCCCACATCCCCGGCCACGTCCACGACCACAACCACGACCACGGCCTCTCCCAGCATCCCTAATGATGTTAAGAGATAGCAAAAACAACTCGATGATAAGTAAGAGGCGAAAAACATCCACAATTCAAGAAATGGAATTACGTTACGAGAGAACGAGGAAGCGAGTAAGGAAAACTTATGAGCACTGGAAGTACCGAGATGCTGGCAGCGGCGTGACATTGCGCAACACAAAACACAACTAGACCCAAATAACCGACAAGCCTAGGTATCCATAAACCCAGGGCTATGATACCATTTTTTGTAATACCCCCGAGATATTCAAGGTATATTACAGTGCCGTGGACCCCTACATGGGACCCACCAGGCTAGACACAACTTACCACAGTGAAAACACACATCATCCATTTCAAAATCAAGAAACACGCCTGGTACAACCGGCGGAATAATCAACAGTGGCAAACATAATTAACTTCAACGAATACAAATCATAATCCGAAGAGAAAAGCCTAAGTACTCGCGAGTACAATCTATAAGTTTCAAAAGTAGACAACAACCATATAGAATGGAACAACGGAAATAAAAGGACTCAATGCACATGTCAACGACCCTGGACAGCATCCTCGTACTATCCTAGCACTCTCTCGTCCGGATGATCATAACCTGAAATTCATAACAAGAATTTCTCCACAACGGGTCCCCAGAGGGGTTAGCAATTACGTTAGTACAAGTAATCAAGGAAAACCAAAACGCTTACATATTTCATAGTACATGCACCAAAGTCCTTTCAAAACCAAAAACCAGACATGTCTTTTCCGGAAATAAACAGTCAATCACATTTTCCTATGACCGGGACGAAGCCACAAATCCCACTCGAGGCCTCTAAGGACCCTCCCGAGCTGGCCACATTCATAAACTAAATCAAGCACACACATCACCTAGGACCAGGATGAAGCCAAGAATCCCACTCGAGGCCTCTAAGGACCCTCCCGAGCTGGCTAGCGAAACAAACTCATGAATCCAGGGTGAAGCCATAGATTCCTCCGAGGCCCCGTCGGACCCTTCCGAGGTGAGTAAATCACACACAATATACATTACCATTTCACGTTAAGCATAAAGGTTTCCAAGAATTACTTGCCTTGAATAATAGACGACGCAACGAACAGAAGGAAAGACACCGACGAATGCTAGGGACCGACAATTACGAACCTAACAATTCGAAATACACAATCACCACCAATCCTAAACGAATACGGAATTGGAATACACCCGAAAACCCACCTACGATTCATGTATATTCATATGAAAACAACAACGAGGGCGGACTGCAACCAATACCCCCTCGAGTACGAAAATACCACGAAATATAACATGAATCCATAGAAAACCAATAAGACCAACGGGATTAATCATATTCATCATGTAATAATCTATCATACGGAAAGAATCGGACGGAAACGTGAAAACCCCCAATTTACCCAAAAACAAAGTTCTAGGAGTTTACCTCGGATTAAAGGCGAAGAACAAGATTAGATGACGATAAAACACTCCAAGAGCTCGAAGCAAATGATGGCTCGGAGTTTCTAAGCTTCCAATCGCCAGTGATACCAAGAAAATCGCCGAAAAAATCGCTGGAGTCGGAGAGATGATAGAAGAGATGAAAAATGACTGAAAATGGTCAACTCCTGGGTTTATAACCCAGGATGCGCTACGTACGTTAGCCACCAATTGCTAACGTACGTAAGCTGTGTTACGTACGTAAGCCTTAAGGGCCTTACGTACGTAACCAAAAAGGCGGAAATGCGTGTACTATTTTACACAAGTCGTTACGTACGTAACCAAAAGGTGTGTTACATACGTAACATCCCTTCATGGGAAGTACAGGCCAGAAATAGACAAGGGAGGTACCGAAAAAGAGTCGAAATACAACGGTGAACAATTTACGATGGTACGAACGTAAATAATTCCTAGCAATGAACTCAAATTCTGAAGAGAATGTACTCCCGACTGTCCGGGATTCGGAACAACATCAACAATGTAATTAACCAAGACTTTGGGAAATTACGAAACGGCCCAAAACATCCGAAATGTACGACACGTGGTCAAAAAATCAACCAAAAGCTCACAACACGCATAATAACATGAGATGGATCCTCGGCAACCCCAAAATGGCGGTTCCGCATGACGATTTACGAGAATACACGAGATAGCGACGAAAACAACATAAAACACCGAATCGAGTAAAGCGAGTCCGAAACAAGCTCGAACGGCAAAAAGTCCAATACTAATTATTCCCAATATGTCAATACGGTTACAAACGAGTTGCCAAAAACAAAAATACCTGAAATGAGAATATCAAGAGAAAGGAAAAATGCGGATATTACACCTTTAGGGCACCGGTCCACTGAATTCAATTTCCTTACACAAGTGAATTGGTAAGTGAACCATTATGTCGAAAAATGCAGGTGGAAAGATCATTTCAAGTTTAAAAAGTATCTCGATTATTTCATTTTGTAACTTCTCAACGTCTTCTAACTCAATGACTTTGCCACATATACCCTTCAAGAATGCACCCAACCTTATCAAAGGTACTGCTACCTCAGGTTTTTGAGTTTTAACCACAGAAAATTGTAATAGAAATTGAAGAATAAAATGTGCGTCATGACTCTTATAACCTGATATATTCCGCTCCTTAATTTGAACGCATCGGCTTATATGAGAGGAAAATCTGTGTGGTAACTAAGCATTCATCAGAACTGAACAAAAGACTTCTTTCTCTTTTTTGGTCATATCAAAACTAGCTGCCCTAATTTCAACATGTTTGTTATCATCACATTTGACAGGATGAAGAATTTTTCTAATCCCCATTTCTTTCAAATCTAGATGAGCATTAAGATGATCTTTTGTCTTGTTCCCGATATTTAACAAAGTCCCCAAAATTTTATCGCAAATGTTCTTCTCAATATGCATAATATCAAGGTTATGCCTAACCATATTACTACTCCAATATGGTAACTCGAAAAAAAAATGGACTTTTTCTTCCAAGGGAAATCTGATGAAGAACCCCTATGCTTCGTTTGTTACTTCCAAAAATCATTCTCATAACCACACAACAATTCCTCAACCTCCATTCTGGTTACCATTTCAGGACTCCCTAGCATTTCCATATTTCCAATAAATCTCTGCGTATCAGTGCTCCACTTGTGGTCAAGAGGAAGAAATTTTTAGTGGTTTAAATATACAATCTTCTTACTATGTTTCAGATATGTTGATGAGGTCTCATAGTTGGATGAAGGACAGGCTAGTTTACCTTTCGTGCTCCAACCCGATAATATTGCATATCCCGGAAAGTCACTTATCGCCCATAAGAGGCTTGCATGTAGCTTAAATGTGTTGTCTACCATTGCATCATAAGTTTCTATTCCAACATCCCATAATTCTTTCAACTCTCCAATTAACGGTTGCATATATACATCGATTTCATTACCAGGATAAATAGGTCCAGGGATTAAGGTTGAAAGAATTAGATTTTCTTATTTCATGATTAACTAGTGGGAAGGTTGAAATTTACAAGCACAACTGGCCAGGTGTTGTGAGAAATATTCATTGATTGATAAGGATTAAATCCGTCTGCAACTAACCTAACCTAACATTTTGGATTTCTTCCGCGAATTCAGGATATTTGGTATCCATCAACTTCCAACCCTGGCCATCAACCGGATGCCTCAACCTGCCATCCTTCTTTCATGCTAAAGCATGCCATGTCATTGAGTTGGAGAAATCAGAGCTCAAGAACATTCTTTGCAGCCTTGGCTTTAAAGAAAAATATCTAATCACTTTTGCAGGGATTTTATGTTCCTTCGACAAATTTGTGTTCGAATTAGGATTATTCTAATCTTCAACTACTTCCCATCTTGACGTTCCACACTTTTTACAAATATCCAGGCCCTCATTTTCAGCCCAAAATAGCATGCAGTCATTTGGACATGCATGTATCTTTTGGTAATCAAGACCTAAGTCTTTAATCATACCCTTTGCCACATTAAAAGATGACGGCAGATTTGCATTGGTAAAAAACTCCTTTATCAACTCAAGCGGATCGCTAAATGCTGACTCGCTAAATCCATGAATGCACTTAGTTGGTAAAGCCTAACTATGAAACTTAATCGAGTAAATTTTTTACACTCGAGATATAAAGGCTGCCCACCCCCCTTAACAAGCCTATAAAATTTCCTTGCATCCATATCTAACTCCATGTTCACTAGCATCATTACCATTACCATATTCATTATGTATCATGGCCCGAACTCATCTCTTAAACCCATACCTATATCAGTATCCATCTCACCATCAAATCTGTCTATCTTAAGGGTTGAGACCTAGTAAATCCGTTCAACGGAATAGGGACAAGGACCATTGCATACAAGATGCTCATGTATACCCTTGGCACCACTCCAGAATACATTACTACATATTTTACAAGGGCACATGAAATCATTTCCTATGGCATATTTGGAAAATGCTTTGGAAGTGTACTTTGGAAATGCTTCCACCCATTCCTATATTTATCAGTGTACTTTGGAAGTGATATCCATTTCTCTCCTTCAACATCCATTTTCTGCATAAACATTATTCAAAAGAATAACACAGCACATAAAAAAAGACCTAAGCATATCATTGTTACAGAGACAAGACAAGGAACATTAATTAATATGTTGTTACTAAAAATTCACCATATTAGAGCACATTATTACATACAAGAATAGAGCACAAACACACAATTACAGAGACAATATAAAACTAACACAAAATTAACACAAAAAATCCCCAAACTTAACACACAATTCCACTAATTAACATAAAATCTTCCCACTAATCAGCACCAAATTACGACAAAATTAGCACAAAGTACAATAATATTAACATAAAATTCCCACAAATTCTTCTAATTAACGAAAAATCCCTGAACAAAAATTATGAACACATTCTCATGCATACACTACAAATTATAACAAAATACAACCCTGCCTCAATTGAAATATATAATCCAATACATGTATAATCCAACAAAATTGAAAAAAGTTGGGTACTTTACCTCCAATTGAAGCTTTAATTGGATCTTTACTCGAACTTTGCTCTAATTAGTTTTGGGTTTTGGGTTTTGCTCTAGTTGATTGTATGGATTTGAGAGAGGTGTGAGAGATGAGTGAGAGAGATGGTCGAGAGAGAGGTGAGGTCGAGAGAGAGATTTCAGAGAGTGAGGTCGAGAGAGAGAGAATTGAGAAAGTGAGGTCGAGAGAGAGGTTTTGTGTAATAAAACCTAGTTTTGTGTAATAAAAGTTTTGGTCCCAAAATATTTGCTGTTAATTTTTGCCCGTCCACTCAAAGAATTAAACTCCGGCCTGCAAATTTGGCTCCAGTTGACCAAAATTGTTACGTGTATTTTAATAGTTCTAAAATTTTCAAAATAATTCTTAGGCTTGCAACACTTTCCCGCTTATACAATACTTTTCGAAAATATTGCAATAGATTCGCAAATTTCTTATCTATAGCAACACTTTATGCAACACAATATGTAATGGGCTTACAATAGGCCATATATTGTAACACCCCCAAAACCATCCGGGATATTACAGCGCCGTGGGTCCCGCGCCGGAACCGACCAGGCTAAAAACCGTTTACAAAACCAATTCAAAAATGCCAAAAGGCCGATGACGGTAATATTTTAAATACTCAAATATTTTCAAAAGCATAATTTTGAAATACCGTCATAAAATACCATTTGAAAATACAAGGCGAAGTGCCAAATCTCGATAGTTCAAAATGTACGTTAAGACGCCGCTTAAACGTACCGATAAAATAGTTTAGGAAAAGGTTTAACGAAATAATCCAAGTTCGCAAAGTGCCAAAAGGGC
Organism: Orobanche coerulescens; assembly: GCA_033398695.1. NCBI lineage: Eukaryota > Viridiplantae > Streptophyta > Magnoliopsida > Lamiales > Orobanchaceae > Orobanche > Orobanche coerulescens. Next base: position 79,608,092 of record CM065810.1, on the reverse strand, counting down.
CATTTAAAATACACATACGCAGCGGATAAAGATACCGAAAAGCCATTTTGAAATATACACACGCAGCGGATAAATGCAGTTCAAAATACACATTTGCAATGAAATGAATAACCAGAAAAGAAATACTCGATACTCCAAAACATGCCACCGCCAATATCACATCGGGAAGCTCATCCCTTCACGACCGCTACTAGCTCGATCTCCAAGTACCTAAAAATAAAGCCCACGACGGGGTCAGCCACAATACTTAATAATGATATCGATCACATCATCATAAATAATTACACACCAATGTAATAATATTGTAAGAATACTACCAAAGTAATCTTACTGTCATACCTTACCAATCCATAACAATCCATACTAAATCAATCCTTGACATATTCCACATTTCGTATTCTCAAATGACGAAATGAATTCAACAACAATCATCTCTACTGTATTCCAAAAATACCAACAATCCTCAAAACATCATCATAACTCATAAGTGTGGAAATAATCCAATCTGTGCCAAATCCTGTCCGTCGGATTACACAATCAAATCTCAACATGTATAAATCAATAATACACAACATATCTGTAGATCAACTACCACATGATAATGATAACAAATCCTGAAACATCGACATATAGTCCGAATGCTTATACGATCAATAACCAGATCAACCGATAAATCAACTGAGAATATCATCGACATGATAACTCCAGTACGACCAACAAAGGATCACGATAACTGAGAATACCATCAACATGATAACTCCGACACGATCAACAAAGGATCAACAATAATCGAGAATACCATCAACAAGGTAAACTACAAATGATCAACAAAAGACCAATAATAACTAAGAATACCATCAACAAGGTAAACTCGAAATGATCAACAATAATGGATCTCAAAGAAATAACTCTGACTATCGAACATACCCCTCGGGCGTATGAACAACCAGTCACAAACCGTCGAACATGCCCAACCATGAATGGAGGATGAACGACCAAACAATATGGCTCAAAGATGGAAATCATAGTACGCCCGATCCGAATATGTGTCAGTGCACATGTCCACCCCGTATACGGAATCCAGGATATACGTGGGACAATATTGTACCTAATTAGCCTCAACGAACTACGTCTCGTGTGCACAGCCTTTCACGGAAAATATTCACGCATGACTATATATGTGCCCGGCTAAAAATCCTACACAATATCCAATCGGAACGTAGATATGACTCCAGATATGTCACGATGCAACATGACAACGAAACTCAAAGAAACACATATCCAATAAGGATCAAAAGACTCACCGAAGTGAACAACAATAGTCTGACAATGAAAAGTCGACACGACCAATCAATATTCAAAACAACAACCCTGGGGTTACAAACCCCAAAGGATAATCCATACCATCAACAATCTCAGACAACAGTTCTGGGATCAACATCCATCAACGAATAACCGATACGAAACTCATTACATGAAACCTCAACATAATAATTATCTCATAACTAAACAATACATAAATTACCTCAAAGCCGGAGACAACATCCTTTCCACGAACCAACATCCCTGAACGAACACACAGTTATACGAATAATCCCGAAATAGGTATAGTCTATTTATACCAACAAACCACCATCCCGACATCAATATCGACACGATAACTATCCTCGATATCCGATAATCTATATCCTTGACGAAAGATAAACTCACGTCTTTCTTGAACACAATTACATCATATACCTTATGATTTAATACAAACCAGAGCACGATATACAACTCATTAACCAACAATTTACCTTTCTAACAACATTGCTATATGAATTATAAATGAAATGAAAATGAAACCATTCATCAAATATTATAAACTGAACAAGTATAAACTTGCCTCGATACCGATACCACGAAGCCGTTACCAAAATCCATTGCCTTCGTCTACGAGCTCCTCAGCCCCGACCAAAAGCAATCTACGAATTCTTCAGCCTCAACCGCAACACAACGGTCATAAACCACGATCAAACATCACAACCTATTGCAATAACCGATTAACACACATTCGATAAAAATCAATATCCGACATAGCCAACCAAGCGACTCAACGGCTCAACAATACCCCGATCATATACATAAAACCAAATGATCCAACCCAACAAATACAAACTCATATCCACAATACAAGCCGTAACTCAATGATCACAAATATCAATCAATAACCGATCAACAAACACAATGGTTCTACAATATCCTGATTAAACACATATCCAAACAAGCCGAACTATTCAAACACGAACTCAAAACCACAACACGATTCCACAATCCGAAAGTCATATCAACAATCAATTTAAACCAACAAGGGTCTAACATTACCGATTCCAAATTCAATCTTAAATATGGATACAAGTTTCCTCCTTGTAAATCATATTAAAATCCAATTACCGATTATCATCATCAATCCGGACGATCCGATTAATTCAACATCATAGATAGCCATATTCCAAGGGTTTCAAATAATTCCATTATCCGAATTGAACACTTATTCAATAAGTATGAATTTCCAAATTCAAACATGAATAATAATTCGCATCAAACTCGAAATCATATTCGTATTCCTATACGAATATTGTACCAAGATACATAACTTAGTTCTAAATGTGAATATTCCATATTCATATCCAAAACACCAACACTTTAAAATGTATTCATCAAATCAATGATCAATTCATCTCGACATTAAGGATTTTATAACATATTCGACTCCAACTTCAACTCCAAATACGAAGACAAAACTCCTTCTTGTTCATACTTGTAAATTCGTAGAAAACAATTTACCGATTATTATCGTGAATAATCACATTCCAAAATTATCCGAAATCCTTCCAAAATCATAACATGTAACTCAAGAGTTCTTCAAGAACACGAATTATCCAAATTCACGTTCATAATCCATAAAACAACATAACCCGATGTTTTCTAACATCTAAACAACCCTTAATCATAATTCAAGGTGTATATAATCATGTTCTTCAACATATACTTCTCATAACATCATGAATCGCAACAAAACCACCAAGAACATCGAGAATACCACGATTCCATAATCATAATAACATAATCGAATCATTTGATCACAAATTCATTATCTTCCCTTAACAAAATTCTCGTAAATACCAAGAATCATCACAACAATATCAATTCAACCATCATTCATACGAAAACGTGTAGAATTTTCCAAGTTCTACTCATTGAGACATTTCATCGAACCCTTTGAAGGCATAGTCCAATTCAATCGATTATTCAAAGAAATACTCGAATTCGTTCCACAAAACTTCAAGAGCAACGAATAATCTCAAGAATACAACAAGATTCCATCAATAATCTGAGTTAAAAAGAATCAAATAGGCCAAAACACCAAGAAACATCAAGAACATCCAAAAACCAAAAGTTTAGGTGTTCTTACCTTCGATCCGGGTGGAATATGATGTTAATCCATCATTCCATCTTCCAAAACATGTTGTTATAAGTTGCTCTTACTCAAATCCATCAATTCTTGCTGAAGGAATCGCGAAAAAACGAAGAGAAAATGAAAATGCCGAAATGACCCGGTCCAGGCCTTATATAGGCCGAGACCTGCCAGTGCCTTACGTACGTAACCGGCCACTACCTTATGTATGTAACCGGCCATGGCCTGCTCACTGCCCAGTCCGTTCGGCACCCTTACATACGTAACCGGCACCTGGCTTACGTACGTAACTGGCCCTTACGGCCGTAACCGGCCACTGCCTTACGTACGTAATCCGCCAGTCCTAGCCATCCCTACGAGTCACTGCCGACCGTGATCGGCCATCCATGCGAGTCACTGCCGACCATGTTCGGCCACTACAGGTCCTCTCGGCCACGACTCGGCCAGCCGCCCCATAATGTACGTAACACTTATTCCGTTGCGTACATAACACGTACGTTGACTTGCTACAGTATTATGGTCGTGTTACGTACGTAACACGTCCTGTATAACGTACGTAACACGTACGTTGACTCACCTGTCAACATCCTCCACCGAAAGTTGCCGACACCGTGTCCCACCTGCCGACCATGACTCGGTCTTGTCCGATGCCCTCGTTACGTACGTAATACCTTAGCCTTAACGTACGTAACCGTGCCAATCTTACGTACGTTAGCTCACCTTGTTAACGTACGTAACAATTTCATACTTAGCCAATTTCAGCAATTCCTGTCCAATGTCACGGCATACCAAACACGAGCATACGGCAAAAATCAATACATATACTCAATCCAAAAATATTCTCATACGATATACCTGATATCCAAATCAGTTCAACCTGATACAGCAAATCCTCCATATAACTGTCAATCCAAAACGGTAACCACACCAGTATAACTGTCTCGGTTCTCAATTTATTTTATCTATACTGTATAGATACCAAACTATACAGTATATCTCAGATAAAATAACGCGAAAAAATTTATACTGAAAATCCGGGTATTACATACTACCCCCCTTAAAATAAGTTTAGTCCTCGAAACTTGCAACCAGTCACCAACAACAGATAAATCCAAAATTTCCAACTCATCACGAAAACAATCAGTCGTCGCCACAAGCAAATAACCAAAATGATATACTTACAGGTGCGTGAAGCCGATGATCTCCCGTGATACTAGCACACGACTCCCATATGAAGTCTCAAAACAATACCAACACACGCCAATATCACAAATAACAATTGGAAAATATCTCAAAAAATTTGGAAACTCCAAAAATCGATTTGACTCAAAAGTCAGAAAATCATTTTCAAAAGTCACGCTACTACCGTCCCGGTAGAGCCACATAACACACACGCCCGGGTTTCACAAAACTCAAGCTCTGATACCATCTTCTGTAACACCCCCAAAACCATCCGGGATATTACAGCGCCGTGGGTCCCGCGCCGGAACCTACCAGGCTAAAAACCGTTTACAAAACCAATTGAAAAATGCCAAAAGGCCGATGACGGTAATATTTTAAATACTCAAATATTTTCAAAAGCATAATTTTGAAATACCGTCATAAAATACCATTTGAAAATACAAGGCGAAGTGCCAAATCTCGATAGTTCAAAATGTACGTTAAGACGCCGCTTAAACGTACCGATAAAATAGTTTAGGAAAAGGTTTAACGAAATAACCCAAGTTCGCAAAGTGCCAAAAGGGCCATTTAAAATACCCATACGCAGCGGATAAAGATACCGAAAAGCCATTTTGAAATATACACACGCAGCGGATAAATGCAGTTCAAAATACACATTTGCAGCGGAAATGAATAACCAGAAAAGAAATACTCGATACTCCAAAACATGCCACCGCCAATATCACATCGGGAAGCTCATCCCTTCACGACCGCTACTAGCTCGATCTCCAAGTACGTAAAAATAAAGCCCACGACGGGGTCAGCCACAATACTTAATAATGATATCGATCACATCATCATAAATAATTACACACCAATGTAATAATATTGTAAGAATACTACCAAAGTAATCTTACCGTCATACCTTACCAATCCATAACAATCCATACTAAATCAATCCTTGACATATTCCACATTTCGTATTCTCAAATGACGAAATGAATTCAACAACAATCATCTCTACTGTATTCCAAAAATACCAACAATCCTCAAAACATCATCATAACTCATAAGTGAGGAAATAATCCAATCTGTGCCAAATCCTGTCCGTCGGATTACACAATCAAATCTCAACATGTATAAATCAATAATACACAACATATCTGTAGATCAGCTACCACATGATAATGATAACAAATCCTGAAACATCGACATATAGTCCGAATGCTTACACGATCAATAACCAGATCAACCGATAAATCAACTGAGAATATCATCGACATGATAACTCCAGTACGACCAATAAAGGATCACGATAACTGAGAATACCATCAACATGATAACTCCGACACGATCAACAAAGGATCAACCATAATCGAGAATACCATCAACAAGGTAAACTACAAATGATCAACAAAAGACCAATAATAACTGAGAATACCATCAACATGGTAAACTCCAAATGATCAACAATAATGGATCTCAAAGAAATAACTCTGACTGTCGAACATACCCCTCGGGCGTATGAACAACCAGTCACAAACCGTCGAACATACCCAACCATGAATGGAGGATGAACGACCAAACAATATGGCTCAAAGATGGAAATCATAGTACGCCCGATCCGAATATGTGTCAGTGCACATGTCCACCCCGTATACGGAATCCAGGATATACGTGGGACAATGTACCTAATTAGCCTCAACGAACTACGTCTCGTGTGCACAGCCTTTCACGGAAAATATTCACGCATGATTATATATGTGCCCGGCTAAAAATCCTACACAATATCCAATCGGAACGCAGATATGACTCCAGATATGTCACGATGCAACATGACAACGAAACTCAAAGAAACACATATCCAATAAGGATCAAAAGACTCACCGAAGTGAACAACAATAGTCTGACAAAAGTCGACACGACCAATCAATATTCAAAACAACAACCCTGGGGTTACAAAACCCAAAGGATAATCCACACGATTAACAATGTCAGACAACAGTTCTGGGATCAACATCCATCAACGAATAACCGATACGAAACTCATTACATGAAACCTCAACATATACAACAACTCAACATAATAATTATGTCATAACTGAACAATACATAAATTACCTCAAAGCCGGAGACAACATCCTTTCCAAGAACCAACATCCCTGAACGAACACACAGTTATACGAATAATCCCGAAATAGGTATAGTCCATTTATACCAACAAACCACCATCCCGACATCAATATCGACACGATAACTATCCTCGATATCCGATATTCTATATCCTTGACGAAAGATAACTCACGTCTTCCTTGAACACAATTAAATCATATACCTTATGATTTAATACAAACCAGAGCACGATATACAACTCATTAACCAACAATTTACCTTTCTAACAACATTGCTATATGAATTATAAATGAAATGAAAATGAAACCATTCATCAAATATTATAAACTGAACAAGTATAAACTTGCCTCGATACCGATACCACGAAGTCGTTACCAAAATCCATTGCCTACGTCTACGAGCTCCTCAGCCCCGACCAAAAGCAATCTACGAATTCTTCAGCCTCAACCGCAACACAACGGTCATAAACCACGATCAAACATCACAACCTATTGCAATAACCGATTAACACACATTCGATAAAAATCAATAACCGACATAGCCAACCAAGCGACTCAACGGCTCAACAATACCCCGATCATATACATAAAACCAAATGATCCAACTCAACAAATACAAACTCATATCCACAATACAAGCCGTAACTCGATGATCACAAATATCAATCAATAACCGATCAACAAACACAATGGTTCTACAATATCCTGATTAAACACATATCCAAACAAGCCGAACCAATCAAACATGAACTCAAAACCACAACACGATTCCACAATCCGAAAGTCATATCAACAATCAATTTAAACCAACAAGGGTCTAACATTATCGATTCCAAATTCAATCTTAAATACGGATACAAGTTTCCTCCATGTAAATCTTAATAAAATCCAATTACCGATTATCATCATCAATCCAGACGATCCGATTAATTCAACATCATAGCTAACCCTATTCAAAGGGTTTCAAATAATTCCATTATCCGAATTGAACACTTATTCAATAAGTATGAATTTCCAAATTCAAACATGAATAATAATTCTCATCAAACTCGAAATCATATTCGTATTCCTATACGAATATTCTACCAAGATACATAACTTAGTTCTAAATGTGAATATTCCATATTCATATCCAAAACACCAACACTTTAAAATGTATTCATCAAATCAATGATCAATTCATCTCGACATTAAGGATTTTATAACATATTCGACTCCAACTTCAACTCCAAGTACGAAGACAAAACTCCTTCTTGTTCATACTTGTAAATTCGTAGAAAACAATTTACCGATTATTATCGTGAATAATCACATTCCAAAATTATCCGAAATCCTTCCAAAATCATAACATGTAACTCAAGAGTTCTTCAAGAACACGAATTATCCAAATTCACGTTCATAATCCATAAAAAAACATAACCCGATGTTTTCTAACATCTAAACAACCCTTAATCATAATTCAAGGTGTATATAATCATGTTCTTCAACATATACTTCTCATAACATCATGAATCGCAACAAAACCACCAAGAACATCGAGAATACCACGATTCCATCATCATAATAACATAATCGAATCATTTGATCACCAATTCATTATCTTCCCTTAACAAAATTCTCGTAAATACCAAGAATCATCACAACAATATCAATTCAACCATCATTCATACGAAAACGTGTAGAATTTTCCAAGTTCTACTCATTGAGACATTTCATCGAACACTTTGAAGGCATAGTCCTATTCAATCGATTATTCAAAGAAATACTCGAATTCGTTCCACAAAACTACAAGAGCAACGAATAATCTCAAGAATACAACAAGATTCCATCAATAATCTGAGTTACAACGAATCAAATCGGCCAAAACACCAAGAAACATCAAGAACATCCAAAAACCAAAAGTTTAGGTGTTCTTACCTTCGATCGAGGTGGAAGATGATGTTAATCCATGATTCCAACTTCCAAAACATGTTGTTATAAGTTGCTCTTACTCAAATCCATCAATTCTTGCTGAACGAATCGCGAAAAAATGAAGAGAAAATGAAAATGCCGAAATGACCCGGTCCAGGCCTTATATAGGCCGAGACCTGTCGGTACCTTACGTACGTAACCGGCCACTGCCTTACGTATGTAACCGGCCATGGCCTGCTCACTGCCCAGTCCGTTCGGCACCCTTACGTACGTAATCGCACACAGCTTACGTCGTAATCGCCCCCTACGGCCGTGAACCGCCTTACGTACGTAATCCGCCAGTCCTAGCCATTCCTGCGAGTCACTGCCGACCGTGATCGGCCATCCATGCGAGTCACTGCCGACCATGCTCGGCCACTACAGGTCCTCTCGGCCACGACTCGGCCAGCCGCCCCGTAACGTACATAACACTTATTCCGTTGCGTACGTAACACATACGTTGACTTGCTACAGTATTATGGTCGTGTTACGTACGTAACACGTCCTGTATAACGTACGTAACACGTACGTTGACTCACCTATCAACATCCTCCGCCGAAAGTTGCCGACACCGGGTCCCACCTGCCAACCATGACTCGGTCTTGTCCGATGCCCTCGTTACGTACGTAATACCTTAGCCTTAACGTACGTAACCGTGCCAATCTTACGTACGTTAGCTCACCTTGTTAATGTACGTAACAATTTCATACTTAGCCAATTTCAGCAATTCGTGTCCAATGTCACGGCATACCAAACACGAGCATACGGCAAAAATCAATACATATACTCAATCCAAAAATATTCTCATACGATATACCTGATATCCAAATCAGTTCAACCTGATACAGCAAATCCTCAATATAACTGTCAATCCAAAACGGTAACCACACCAGTATAACTGTCTCGGTTCTCAATTTATTTTATCCATACTGTATAGATACCATACTATACAGTATATCTCAGATAAAATAACGCGAGAAAATTTATGCTGAAAATCCGGGTATTACATACTACCCCCTTAAAATAAGTTTCGTCCTCGAAACTTGCAACCAGTCACCAACAACAGATAAATCCAAAATTTCCAACTCATCACGAAAACAATCAGTCGTCGCCACAAGCGAATAACCAAAATGATATACTTACAGGTGCGTGAAGCCGATGATCTCCCGTGATACTAGCACACGACTCCCATATGAAATCTCAAAACAATACCAACACACGCCAATATCACAAATAACAATTGGAAAATATCTCAAAAAATTTGGAAACTCCAAAAATCGATTTGACTCAAAAGTCAGAAAATCATTTTCAAAAGTCACGCTACTACCGTCCCGGTAGAGCCACATAACACACACGCCCGGGTTTCACAAAACTCAAGCTCGATACCATCTTCTCGTAACACCCCCAAAACCATCCGGATATTACAATCGTGGGTCCTGCGCCGAACCTACTGTGCTAAAAACCGTTTACAAAACCAATTGAAAAACGCCAAAAGGCCGATGACGGTAATATTTTAAATACTCAAATATTTTCAAAAGCATAATTTTGAAATACCGTCATAAAATACCATTTGAAAATACAAGGCGAAGTGCCAAATCTCGATAGTTCAAAATGTACGTTAAGACGCCGCTTAAACGTACCGATAAAATAGTTTAGGAAAAGGTTTAACGAAATAATCCAAGTTCGCAAAGTGCCAAAAGGGCCATTTAAAATACACATACGCAGCGGATAAAGATACCGAAAAGCCATTTTGAAATATACACACGCAGCGGATAAATGCAGTTCAAAATACACATTTGCAGCGGAAATGAATAACCAGAAAAGAAATACTCGATACTCCAAAACATGCCACCGCCAATATCACATCGGGAAGCTCATCCCTTCACGACCGCTACTAGCTCGATCTCCAAGTACCTAAAAATAAAGCCCACGACGGGGTCAGCCACAATACTTAATAATGATATCGTTCACATCATCATAAATAATTACACACCAATGTAATAATATTGTAAGAATACTACCAAAGTAATCTTACCGTCATACCTTACCAATCCAAAACAATCCATACTAAATCAATCCTTGACATATTCCACATTTCGTATTCTCAAATGACGAAATGAATTCAACAACAATCATCTCTACTGTATTCCAAAAATACCAACAATCCTCAAAACATCATCATAACTCATAAGTGAGGAAATAATCCAATCTGTGCCAAATCCTGTCCGTCGGATTACACAATCAAATCTCAACATGTATAAATCAATAATACACAACATATCTGTAGATCAACTACCACATGATAATGATAACAAATCCTGAAACATCGACATATAGTTCGAATGCTTATACGATCAATAACCAGATCAACTGATAAATCAACTGAGAATATCATCGACATGATAACTCCAGTACGACCAATAAAGGATCACGATAACTGAGAATACCATCACCATGATAACTCCGACACGATCAACAAAGGATCAACAATAATCGAGAATACCATCAACAAGGTAAACTCCAAATGATCAACAAAAGACCAATAATAACTGAGAATACCATCAACAAGGTAAACTCCAAATGATCAACAATAATGGATCTCAAAGAAATAACTCGATCCGAACATACCCTCGCGTATGAACAACCAGTCACAAACCGTCGAACATACCCAACCATGAATGGAGGATGAACGACCAAACAATATGGCTCAAAGATGGAAATCATAGTACGCCCGATCCGAATATGTGTCAGTGCACATGTCCACCCCGTATACGGAATCCAGGATATACGTGGGACAATGTACCTAATTAGCCTCAACGAACTATGTCTCGTGTTCACAGCCTTTCACGGAAAATATTCACGCATGATTATATATGTGCCCGGCTAAAAATCCTACACAATATCCAATCGGAACGCAGATATGACTCCAGATATGTCACGATGCAACATGACAACGAAACTCAAAGAAACACATATCCAATAAGGATCAAAAGACTCACCGAAGTGAACAACAAGAGTCTGACAATGAAAAGTCGACACGACCAATCAATATTCAAAACAACAACCCTGGGGTTACAAAACCCAAAGGATAATCCATACGATCAACAATGTCAGACAACCGTTCTGGGATCAACATCCATTAATGAATAACCGATACGAAACTCATTACATGAAACCTCAACATATACAACAACTCAACATAATAATTATCTCATCACTGAATAATACATAAATTACCTCAAAGCCGGAGACAACATCCTTTCCACGAACCAACATCCCTGAACGAACACACAATTATACGAATAATCCCGAAATAGGTATAGTCCATTTATACCAACAAACCACCATCCCGACATCAATATCGACACGATAACTATCCTCGATATCCGATATTCTATATCCTTGACGAAAGATAACTCACGTCTTCATTGAACAAAATTAAATCATATACCTTATGATTTAATACAAACTAGAGCACGATATACAACTCATTAACCAACAATTTACCTTTTTAACAACATTGCTATATGAATTATAAATGAAATGAAAATGAAACCATTCATCAAATATTATAAACTAAACAAGTATAAACTTGCCTCGATACCGATACCACGAAGCCGTTACCAAAATCCATTGCCTATGACTACGAGCTCCTCAGCCCCGACCAAAAGCAATCTACAAATTCTTCAGCCTCAACCGCAACACAACAGTCATAAACCACGATCAAACATCACAACTTATTGAAATAACCGATTAACACACATTCGATAAAAATCAATAACCGACATAGCCAACCAAGCGACTCAACGGCTCAACAATACCCCGATCATATACATAAAACCAAATGATCCAACTCAACAAATACAAACTCATATCAACAATACAAGCCGTAACTCGATGATCACAAATATCAATCAATAACCGATCAACAAACACAATGGTTCTACAATATCCTGATTAAACACAAATCCAAACAAGCCGAACCAATCAAACACGAACTCAAAACCACAACACGATTCGACAATCCTAAAGTCATATCAACAATCAATTTAAACCAACAAGGGTCTAACATTATCGATTCCAAATTCAATCTTAAATACGGATACAAGTTTCCTCCATGTAAATCTTAATAAAATCCAATTACCGATTATCATCATCAATCCAGACGATCCGATTAATTCAACATCATTGCTAACCCTATTCAAAGGGTTTCAAATAATTCCATTATCCGAATTGAACACTTATTCAATAAGTATGAATTTCCAAATTCAAACATGAATAATAATTCTCATCAAACTCGAAATCATATTCGTATTCCTATACGAATATTGTACCAAGATACATAACTTAGTTCTAAATGTGAATATTCCATATTCATATCCAAAACACCAACACTTTAAAATGTATTCATCAAATCAATGATCAATTCATCTCGACATTAAGGATTTTATAACATATTCGACTCCAACTTCAACTCCAAGTACGAAGACAAAACTCCTTCTTGTTCATACTTGTAAATTCGTAGAAAACAATTTACCGATTATTATCATGAATAATCACATTCCAAAATTATCCGAAATCCTTCCAAAATCATAACATGTAACTCAAGAGTTCTTCAAGAACACGAATTATCCAAATTCACGTTCATAATCCATAAAACAACATAACCCGATGTTTTCTAACATCTAAACAACCCTTAATCATAATTCAAGGTGTATATAATCATGTTCTTCAACATATACTTCTCATAACATCATGAATCGCAACAAAACCACCAAGAACATCGAGAATACCACGATTCCATAATCATAATAACATAATCGAATCATTTGATCACAAATTCATTATCTTCCCTTAACAAAATTCTCGTAAATACCAAGAATCATCACAACAATATCAATTCAACCATCATTCATACGAAAACGTGTAGAATTTTCCAAGTTCTACTCATTGAGATATTTCATCGAACACTTTGAAGGCATAGTCCTATTCAATCGATTATTCAAAGAAATACTCGAATTCGTTCCACAAAACTACAAGAGCAACGAATAATCTCAAGAATACAACAAGATTCCATCAATAATCTGAGTTACAACGAATCAAATCGGCCAAAACACCAAGAAACATCAAGAACATCCAAAAACCAAAAGTTTAGGTGTTCTTACCTTCGATCCGGGTGGAAGATGATGTTAATCCATGATTACAACTTCCAAAACATGTTGTTATAAGTTGCTCTTACTCAAATCCATCAATTCTTGCTGAAGGAATCGCAAAAAAACGAAGAGAAAATGAAAATGCCGAAATGACCCGGTCCAGGCCTTATATAGGCCGAGACCTGCCGGTACCTTACGTACGTAACCGGCCACTGCCTTACGTATGTAACCGGCCATGGCCTGCTCACTGCCCAGTCCGTTCGGCACCCTTACGTACGTAACCGGCACCTGGCTTACGTACGTAACTGGCCCTTACGGCCGTAACCGGCCACTGCCTTACGTACGTAATCCGCCAGTCCTAGCCATCCCTGCGAGTCACTGCCGACCGTGATCGGCCATCCATGCGAGTCACTGCCGACCATGCTCGACCACTACAGGTCCTCTCGGCCATGCCTCGGCCAGCCGCCCCGTAACGTACGTAACACTTATTCCGTTGCGTAAGTAACACGTACGTTGACTTGCTATAGTATTATGGTCGTGTTACGCACGTAACACGTCCTGTATAACGTACGTAACACGTACGTTGACTCACCTATCAACATCCTCCGCCGAAAGTTGCCGACACCGGGTCCCACCTGCCGACCATGACTCGGTCTTGTCCGATGCCCTCGTTACGTACGTAATACCTTAGCCTTAACGTACGTAACCGTGCCAATCTTACGTACGTTAGCTCACCTTATTAACATACGTAACAATTTCATACTTAGCCAATTTCAGCAATTCGTGTCCAATGTCACGGCATACCAAACACGAGCATACGGCAAAAATCAATACATATACTCAATCCAAAAATATTCTCATACGATATACCTGATATCCAAATCAGTTCAACCTGATACAGCAAATCCTCAATATAACTGTCAATCCAAAACGGTAACCACACCAGTATAACTGTCTCGGTTCTCAATTTATTTTATCCATACTGTATAGATACCAAACTATACAGTATATCTAAGATAAAATAACGCGAAAAAATTTATACTGAAAATCCGGGTATTACATACTACCCCCTTAAAATAAGTTTCGTCCTCAAAACTTGCAACCAGTCACCAACAACAGATAAATCCAAAATTTCCAACTCATCACGAAAGCAATCAGTCGTCGCCATAAGCGAATAACCAAAATGATATACTTACAGGTGCGTGAAGCCGATGATCTCCCGTGATACTAGCACACGACTCCCATATGAAATCTCAAAACAATACCAACACACGCCAATATAACAAATAACAATTGGAAAATATCTCAAAAAATTTGGAAACTCCAAAAATCGATTTGACTCAAAAGTCAGAAAATCATTTTCAAAAGTCACGCTACTACCGTCCCGGTAGAGCCACATAACACACACGCCCGGGTTTCACAAAACTCAAGCTCTGATACCATCTTCTGTAACACCCCCAAAACCATCCGGGATATTACAGCGTCGTGGGTCTCGCGCCGGAACCTACCAGGCTAAAAACCGTTTACAAAACCAATTGAAAAACGCCAAAAGGCCGATGACGGTAATATTTTAAATACTCAAATATTTTCAAAAGCATAATTTTGAAATACCGTCATAAAATACCATTTGAAAATACAAGGCGAAGTGCCAAATCTCGATAGTTCAAAATATACGTTAAGACGCCGCTTAAACGTACCGATAAAATAGTTTAGGAAAAGGTTTAACGAAATAATCCAAGTTCGCAAAGTGCCAAAAGGGCCATTTAAAATACACATACGCAGCGGATAAAGATACCGAAAAGCCATTTTGAAATATACACACGCAGCGGATAAATGCAGTTCAAAATACACATTTGCAGCGGAAATGAATAACCAGAAAAGAAATACTCGATACTCCAAAACATGCCACCGCCAATATCACATCGGGAAGCTCATCCCTTGACGACCGCTACTAACTCGATCTCCAAGTACCTAAAAATAAAGCCCACGACGGGGTCAGCCACAATACTTAATAATGATATCGATCACATCATCATAAATAATTACACACCAATGTAATAATATTGTAAGAATACTACCAAAGTAATCTTACCGTCATACCTTACCAATCCATAACAATCCATACTAAATCAATCCTTGACATATTCCACATTTCGTATTCTCAAATGACGAAATGAATTCAACAACAATCATCTCTACTGTATTCCAAAAATACCAACAATCCTCAAAACATCATCATAACTCATAAGTGAGGAAATAATCCAATCTGTGCCAAATCCTGTCCGTCGGATTACACAATCAAATCTCAACATGTATAAATCAATAATACACAACATATCTGTAGATCAACTACCACATGATAATGATAACAAATCCTGAAACATCGACATATAGTTCGAATGCTTATACGATCAATAACCAGATCAACCGATAAATCAACTGAGAATATCATCGACATGATAACTCCAGTACGACCAATAAAGGATCACGATAACTGAGAATACCATCACCATGATAACTCCGACACGATCAACAAAGGATCAACAATAATCGAGAATACCATCAACAAGGTAAACTCCAAATGATCAACAAAAGACCAATACTAACTGAGAAGACCATCAACAAGGTAAACTCCAAATGATCAACAATAATGGATCTCAAAGAAATAACTCGATCGCCGAACATACCCCTCGGGCGTATGAACAACGATCACAAACCGTCGAACATACCCTGACCATGAATGGAGGATGAACGACCAAACAATATGGCTCAAAGATGGAAATCATAGTACGCCCGATCCGAATATGTGTCAGTGCACATGTCCACCCCGTATACGGAATCCAGGATATACGTGGGACAATGTACCTAATTAGCCTCAACGAACTACGTCTCGTGTGCACAGCCTTTCACGGAAAATATTCACGCATGATTATATATGTGCCCGGCTAAAAATCCTACACAATATCCAATCGGAACGCAGATATGACTCCAGATATGTCATGATGCAACATGACAACGAAACTCAAAGAAACACATATCCAATAAGGATCAAAAGACTCACCGAAGTGAACAACAAGAGTCTGACAATGAAAATTCGACACGACCAATCAATATTCAAAACAACAACCCTGGGGTTACAAAACCCAAAGGATAATCCATACGATCAACAATGTCAGACAACCGTTCTGGGATCAACATCCATCAATGAATAACCGATACGAAACTCATTACATGAAACCTCAACATATACAACAACTCAACATAATAATTATCTCATAACTGAACAATAAATAAATTACCTCAAAGCCGGAGACAACATCCTTTCCACGAACCAACATCCCTGAACGAACACACAATTATACGAATAATCCCGAAATAGGTATAGTCCATTTATACCAACAAACCACCATCCCGACATCAATATCGACACGATAACTATCCTCGATATCCGATATTCTATATCCTTGACAAAAGATAACTCACGTCTTCATTGAACACAATTAAATCATATACCTTATGATTTAATACAAACTAGAACACGATATACAACTCATTAACCAACAATTTACCTTTCTAACAACATTGCTATATGAATTATAAATGAAATGAAAATGAAACCATTCATCAAATATTATAAACTGAACAAGTATAAACTTGCCTCGATACCGATACCACGAAGCCGTTACCAAAATCCATTGCATATGACTACGAGCTCCTCATCCCCGACCAAAAGCAATCTACAAATTCTTCAGCCTCAACCGCAACACAAAAGTCATAAACCACGATCAAACATCACAACTTATTGAAATAACCGATTAACACACATTCGATAAAAATCAATAACCGACATAGCCAACCAAGCGACTCAACGGCTCAACAATACCCCGATCATATACATAAAACCAAATGATCCAACTCAACAAATACAAACTCATATCAACAATACAAGCCGTAACTCGATGATCACAAATATCAATCAATAACCGATCAACAAACACAATGGTTCTACAATATCCTGATTAAACACAAATCCAAACAAGCCGAACCAATCAAACACGAACTCAAAACCACAACACGATTCCACAATCCGAAAGTCATATCAACAATCAATTTAAACCAACAAGGGTCTAACATTATCGATTCCAAATTCAATCTTAAATACGGATACAAGTTTCCTCCTTGTAAATCATAATAAAACCCAATTACCGATTATGATCATCAATCCAGACGATCCGATTAATTCAACATCATAGATAACCATATTCCGAGGGTTTCAAATAATTCCATTATCCGAATTGAACACTTATTCAAGTATGAATTTCCAAATTCAAACATGAATAATAATTCTCATCAAACTCGAAATCATATTCGTATTCCTATACGAATATTGTACCAAGATACATAACTTAGTTCTAAATGTGAATATTCCATATTCATATCCAAAACACCAACACTTTAAAATGTATTCATCAAATCAATGATCAATTCATCTCGACATTAAGGATTTTATAACATATTCGACTCCAACTTCAACTCCAAGTACGAAGACAAAACTCCTTCTTGTTCATACTTGTAAATTCGTAGAAAACAATTTACCGATTATTATCGTGAATAATCACATTCCAAAATTATCCGAAATCCTTCCAAAATCATAACATGTAACTCAAGAGTTCTTCAAGAACACGAATTATCCAAATTCACGTTCATAATCCATAAAACAACATAACCCGATGTTTTCTAACATCTAAACAACCCTTAATCATAATTCAAGGTGTATATAATCATGTTCTTCAACATATACTTCTCATAACATCATGAATCGCAACAAAACCACCAAGAACATCGAGAATACCACGATTCCATAATCATAATAACATAATCGAATCATTTGATCACAAATTCATTATCTTCCCTTAACAAAATTCTCGTAAATACCAAGAATCATCACAACAATATCAATTCAACCATCATTCATACGAAAACGTGTAGAATTTTCCAAGTTCTACTCATTGAGATATTTCATCGAACACTTTGAAGGCATAGTCCTATTCAATCGATTATTCAAAGAAATACTCGAATTCGTTCCACAAAACTACAAGAGCAACGAATAATCTCAAGAATACAACAAGATTCCATCAATAATCTGAGTTACAACGAATCAAATCGGCCAAAACACCAAGAAACATCAAGAACATCCAAAAACCAAAAGTTTAGGTGTTCTTACCTTCGATCCGGGTGGAAGATGATGTTAATCCATGATTACAACTTCCAAAACATGTATAAGTTGCTCTTACTCAAATCCATCAATTCTTGCTGAAGGAATCGCAAAAAAACGAAGAGAAAATGAAAATGCCGAAATGACCCGGTCCAGGCCTTATATAGGCCGAGACCTGCCGGTACCTTACGTACGTAATCGCCACGCCTTACGTATGTAACCGGCCATGGCACGCTCCTTTGCCGATCCGTTCGGCACCCTTACGTACGTAACCGGCACCTGGCTTACGTACGTAACTGGCCCTTACGGCCGTAACCGGCCACTGCCTTACGTACGCAATCCGCCAGTCCTAGCCATCCCTGCGAGTCACTGCCGACCGTGATCGGCCATCCATGCGAGTCACTGCCGACCATGCTCGACCACTACAGGTCCTCTCGGCCATGACTCGGCCAGCCGCCCCGTAACGTACGTAACACTTATTCCGTTGCGTAAGTAACACGTACGTTGACTTGCTACAGTATTATGGTCGTGTTACGCACGTAACACGTCCTGTATAACGTACGTAACACGTACGTTGACTCACCTATCAACATCCTTCGCCGAAAGTTGCCGACACCGGGTCCCACCTGCCGACCATGACTCGGTCTTGTCCGATGCCCTCGTTACGTACGTAATACCTTAGCCTTAACGTACGTAACCGTGCCAATCTTACGTACGTTAGCTCACCTTGTTAACGTACGTAACAATTTCATACTTAGCCAATTTCAGCAATTCCTGTCCAATGTCACGGCATACCAAACACGAGCATACGGAAAAAATCAATACATATACTCAATCCAAACATAATCTCATACGATATACCTGATATCCAAATCAGTTCAACACGATCAAAGACATCCTCAATATAATCACAATACAAGCGGTAACCACACCAGTATAACTGTCTCGGTTCTCAATTTATTTTATCCATACTGTATGGATACCAAACTATACAGTATATCTCAGATAAAATAACGCGAAAAAATTTATACTGAAAATCCGGGTATTACATACTACCCCCTTAAAATAAGTTTCGTCCTCGAAACTTGCAACCAATCACCAACAACAGATAAATCCAAAATTTCCAACTCATCACGAAAACAATCAGTCGTCGCCACAAGCGAATAACCAAAATGATATACTTACAGGTGCGTGAAGCCGATGATCTCCCGTGATACTAGCACACGACTCCCATATGAAGTCTCAAAACAATACCAACACACGCTAATATCACAAATAACAATTGGAAAATATCTCAAAAAATTTGGAAACTCCAAAAATCGATTTGACTCAAAAGTCAGAAAATCATTTTCAAAAGTCACGCTACTACCGTCCCGGTAGAGCCACATGACACACACGCCCGGGTTTCACAAAACCCAAGCTCTGATACCATCTTCTGTAACACCCCCAAAACCATCCGGGATATTACAGCGCCGTGGGTCCCGCGCCGAAACCTAGCAGGCTAAAAACCGTTTACAAAACCAATTCGAAAACGCCAAAAGGCCGATGACGGTAATATTTTAAATACTCAAATATTTTCAAAAGCATAATTTTGAAATACCGTCATAAAATACCATTTGAAAATACAAGGCGAAGTGCCAAATCTCGATAGTTCAAAATGTACGTTAAGACGCCGCTTAAACGTACCGATAAAATAGTTTAGGAAAAGGTTTAACGAAATAACCCATGTTCGCAAAGTGCCAAAAGGGCCATTTAAAATACACATACGCAGCGGATAAAGATACCGAAAAGCCATTTTGAAATATACACACGCAGCGGATAAATGCAGTTCAAAATACACATTTGCAGTGGAAATGAATAACCAGAAAAGAAATACTCGATACTCCAAAACATGCCACCGCCAATATCACATCGGGAAGCTCATCCCTTCATGACTGCTACTAGCTCGATCTCCAAGTACCTAAAAATAAAGCCCACGACGGGGTCAGCCACAATACTTAATAATGATATCGATCACATCATCATAAATAATTACACACCAATGTAATAATATTGTAAGAATACTACCAAAGTAATCTTACCGTCATACCTTACCAATCCATAACAATCCATACTAAATCAATCCTTGACATATTCCACATTTCGTATTCTCAAATGACGAAATGAATTCAACAACAATCATCTCTAATGTATTCCAAAAATACCAACAATCCTCAAAACATCATCATAACTCATAAGTGAGGAAATAATCCAATCTGTGCCAAATCCTGTCTGTCGGATTACACAATCAAATCTCAACATGTATAAATCAATAATACACAACATATATGTAGATCAACTACCACATGATAATGATAACAAATCCTGAAACATCGACATATAGTCCGAATGCTTATACGATCAATAACCAGATCAATCGATAAATCAACTGAGAATATCATCGACATGATAACTCCAGTACGACCAATAAAGGATCACGATAACTGAGAATACCATCAACATGATAACTCCGACACGATCAACAAAGGATCAATAATAATCGAGAATACCATCAACAAGGTAAACTCCAAATGATCAACAAAGGACCAATAATAACTAAGAATACCATCAACAAGGTAAACTCCAAATGATCAACAATAATGGATCACAAAGAAATAACTCTGACTGTCGAACATACCCCTCGGGCGTATGAACAACCAGTCACAACCCGTCGAACATACCCAACCATGAATGGAGGATGAACGACCAAACAATATGGCTCAAAGATGGAAATCATAGTACGCCAGATCCGAATATGTGTCAGTGCACATGTCCACCCCGTATACGGAATCCAGGATATACGTGGGACAATGTACCTAATTAACCTCAACGAACTACGTCTCGTGTGCACAGCCTTTCACGAAAAATATTCACGCATGATTATATATGTGCTCGGCTAAAAATCCTACGCAATATCCAATCGGAACGCAGATATGACTCCATATATGTCACGATGCAACATGATAACGAAACTCAAAGAAACACATATCCAATAAGGATCAAAAGACTCACCGAAGTGAACAACAATAGTCTGACAATGAAAAGTCGACACGACCAATCAATATTCAAAACAACAACCCTGGGGTTACAAACCCCAAAGGATAATCCATACGATCAACAATGTCAGACAAAAGTTCTGGGATCAACATCCATCAACGAATAACCGATACGAAACTCATTACACGAAACCTCAACATATACAACAACTCAACATAATAATTATCTCATAATTGAACAATACATAAATTACCTCAAAGCCGGAGACAACATCCTTTCCACGAACCAACATCCCTGAACGAACACACAGTTATACAAATAATCCCGAAATAGGTATAGTCCATTTATACCAACAAACCACCATCCCGACATCAATATCGACACGATAACTATCCTCGATATCCGATATTCTATATCCTTGACGAAAGATAACTCACGTCTTCCTTGAACACAATTAAATCATATACCTTATGATTTAATACAAACCAGAGCACGATATACAACTCATTAACCAACAATTTACCTTTCTAACAACATTGCTATATGAATTATAAATGAAATGAAAATGAAACCATTCATCAAATATTATAAACTGAACAAGTATAAACTTGCCTCGATACCGATACCACGAAGCCGTTACCAAAATCCATTGCCTACGTCTACGAGCTCCTCAGCCCCGACCAAAAGCAATCTACGAATTCTTCAGCCTCAACCACAACACAACGGTCATAAACCACGATCAAACATCACAACCTATTGCAATAACCGATTAACACACATTCGATAAAAATCAATAACCGACATAGCCAACCAAGCGACTCAACGGCTCAACAATACCCCGATCATATACATAAAACCAAATGATCCAACTCAACAAATACAAACTCATATCCACAATACAAGCCGTAACTCGATGATCACAAATATCAATCAATAACCGATCAACAAACACAATGGTTCTACAATATCCTGATTAAACACATATCCAAACAAGCCGAACCAACCAAACACGAACTCAAAACCACAACACGATTCCACAATCCGAAAGTCATATCAACAATCAATTTAAACCAACAAGGGTCTAACATTATCGATTCCAAATTCAATCTTAAATACGGATACAAGTTTCCTCCTTGTAAATCATAATAAAATCCAATTACCGATTATCATCATCAATCCAGACGATCCGATTAATTCAACATCATAGATAACCATATTCCAAGGGTTTCAAATAATTCCATTATCCGAATTGAACACTTATTCAATAAGTATGAATTTCCAAATTCAAACATGAATAATAGTTCTCATCAAACTCGAAATCATATTCGTATTCCTATACGAATATTGTACCAAGATACATAACTTAGTTCTAAATGTGAATATTGTAATATCCGCAATTTCAAATTTCGGTAATTTTCTTTTTTCGGAGGAGGTTCGTTTTGACAATTTTATCATGACCATTTCGTCATTCCGAGAATGATTAATTGTGCACTTTTTGTCATCCGAGTTCGTTTCGGTGTCGTTTTGTTGAGTTCCGTGTCCTTAATCGACTTTTTCACGTGGGAGTTCGACTTTGTTAGATCACCATTAATTTTTGGTAACTCCAAAAATTCTAAATCTTTGCAACATTATAGAGCATCGAGTTAGCTTTCCAATGGTTCAAACGGTGAGTCAATCGAGTCGAGCGAGAGAGTTATGGTCGTTTTAGCTCACCCGCCGTTATTGGCGATCACTGCCGGCCGAACTTCGGCCGTGTCGTCCGACACGGCCCGTGCCGTACTCGTCCCGGAAATGCCGGAGTTTCGCCGACCGAACTCGGCCGTGTCATCCGACACGGCCGTGCCGCACTCTTCCGGATAAGCGAGCGGCTGCCGACGCGCCGACCGTGTCCCAGACACGGTCGAGTCGTCTTGAAGTCAGCTGTCGGACGAGTCACTGTCGGAGGGCCCTACGCGCCGCGACCGTGTCAAGCGGGACACGGTCGAGTCCTGTCGGCCAAGCGTGCAACACGACCGTGCCCGACCGCACGGGCCGTGTCCGGCAGGCGATCAACCCATATAAAAGGCCTGCAGACGTTTTTCTTGCCATTTTCACCTTCTTCCTCTCCTCTTCCGGTGGCGTGTTCTAAGCTTGAAGCCATGTTGTTTAACAACATATCCATGGAGTTCTTGAGGTTATATCATCAATAATCCGTCCGATATCATCCCTTGATCCAAATAATCAAGGTTAGATCCTTAGAACCCTACTTTTGGTAAAATTGGGGGTTTTCGTGTTTTTGTCCGATTCGTTCCGTTTTGTTGATTAATTCATGATGAATATGATTAATCTTGTTGGTATTCTTAGTTTCCCTACGGATTCATGGTATATTTCGTGATTTTTACGGAATCGAGAGGGTTTGGTTGTGGCCCGCCCTCGTTGTTGTTTATATACGAATATACATGAATCGTAGGCGGGTTTTTGGTGTATTCCAATTCCATATTCATTTAGAAATGGTTGTGATTGTATTCTTCGAATCGTTAGGTTCGGTTTCATTGGTTCCTAGCGTTCGTCGGTGACTTTCCTTTCCATTCGTTGCGTCGTCAATAATTCAAGGCAAGTATTTTCGGAAACCTTTATGCTTAACGTGAAATGGTAATGTATATTGTGTGTGATTTGCTCACCTCGGGAGGGTCCGACGGGATCACGGAGGGAATCTATGGCTTCGTCCTAGATTCATGAGTTTGATTCGCTAGCACTCGGGAGGGTCCTTAGAGGCCTCGAGTGGGATTCGTGGCTTCGTCCCGGTCCTAGGTGACGTGTGGTGCTTGGTTTGTTTTATGAATGTGGCCAGCTCGGGAGGGTCCTTAGAGGCCTCGAGTGGGATTCGTGGCTTCGTCCCGGTCTAGGCAAATTAATTGTGATTTATTTCTAAAAGACATGTCTTGTTTTGGTTTTCGAAATGATATTGGTGCATGTACTATGAAATGTGTAAGCGATTGGTTTGCCTTGATTACTTGTACTAGCGTAATTGCTAACCCCTCCGGGACCCGTTGTCGGGAAATTCTTGTTATGGATTTCGTGTTATGTTCAATTTGAGACAGCGGCTGGGATGGTACGAGGATGTCGGCCAGGGTTGTTGACATGTGCAATCGAGTCTTGTTATTTCTTTCTGTCTCTTTTGATGTGGATGTTTTCCAAATTGTAAACTTATAGATTGTACTCGCGAGTACTTAGGCTTTTCCTTTCAGATTGTGATTGGTCTTCGTCGGAGTTACTGTATTTGTCGGTTGATGTTATTTATGCCGGTTGTACCGGACGTGTTGTTTTATGTTCTTATTGTTAACAATTGTTTCCTTGCTAACCGAGGCGGTTAGTCGAGTGGTGCTTTCTTGTGTTAGCCTGGTGGGTCCCATGTAGGGGTCCACGGCGCTGTAATTCTCCTCGAATATCTTGGGGGTGTTACAGAAATGGTATCGGAGCTCTAGGTTTATGGATACCTAGGCTGGTTGGTTATTTGGGTCTAGTTGTGTTTTGTTTTGCACATTGTCACACCGCTGCCGGCATCTCAGTACATCCAGTGCTCGTAAGTTTTCCTTACTCGATTCTCTTGTTTTCTTGTATTGAAATTCCACTTCTTGAGCTGTGATTGCCTCTCTCGTACTTATCGTCGAGTTGTTTTTTCGATCCATCCGGTTCGTGCACTTTTGATTCTAGTATTGCGCAGTTCTTTATCTCTCTGGAGTATGTGCGTCGTTCTGGGCTTGACCGTTTGTCGTTTTGCGAGCCTTCCATCGCTAAACTTCCTAGCATTGGTGGGATCGTTGGTGATCGAAAGATCCGAGTTTTGCTCCGTGGTATATTGTGAGAGGGCTTGACTCTCTAGTCTTTTGCTGTGTGATGGAATCTGTGTTTGGTAATTTCGATATACTAAATGTATGTTGAGCCGAATGTACCGATGAGTTGGACACCGAAGGGTGCAGTATGATGTAGAAGTTTTGAACATTGATATGTTCCGGTATAGGTGTCGATGGCAGAGTTTGTTGAGAAACTCACATAGATGGTTTCGACATGTGTTCGAATCAGTGTTCATCGATTATCTTTGTTAAACTTGAAGAGATAAGTTTGACATATGCTTAGAATTAGTGTTTCCGAGTTGCGCTTGTTGAACTAGTGATTTTTGAATGTCGTATATGCGTGTGTTCGGGAATTGTTAGTACTTGGCTAATTATTATTATTTACAACCAATGTGTTTCTATTAATAATAATACATGCGGCGTGCATGCTTGAAAATTTCTTAGACTTGATCGTATTGTGGGTTTTGAAAAGTGACATGAATTTGGGCGAGCCACCTTGTATTTCTAAATAAAACCTTGTGTCGGTATTTAAAGGTCGTGTTTAAAAGTGTTTAGGACATTTTATATAATGCTACCTTTATTAAGCCCTTGTCGTGTTTAAAAGGGTCTTGAAAAGCGATTTTTAACTTATCGGTTTTATTTTCGAATAACTAGAGTATACGATTTTAAAATCAGTTAGCACGAAAACCTAGGTACATCAGCCAAGTTGTGTTGGTTGAGTTTTGTCTCGTCGGATTTTGTCTGACTTAGTCGCATCGCGACGCGTCGTTTGAGATCATTGGTCGTGATTAGTATCAAAGGGCGGTCGTCACTTACGTACGACCTATGGATGTAAAACTCCCTTCCTTGTGTTGTGCCTCGTGTGACACGAGTTATTTGTATGATTAGTCGATTGGATGATGGAATCCTTCTGTGGATTTTGATTTCACGATATGTGTTTATTAGACTCTCGTATTTGGTTTATGCGAGGAGTGTCGTCACTACTGATGTATTTTCGTACCGTATTTTATCCGCTGCGTGAGTTCTTTCAAACGGCTTTCGGTATTTTGCAACTGAGTTTTATTTCGTAAAACCGATTCCTTGAATCAAGTTTTGGCATTTTGGCCTTGAATATTTCATGATGGTTTGACAAATGAGTTTGTGAGTTTTGGAAAATATCACTGTCTTGATTGTGAACGATTTAATGAGGTGCTATGATGTGTTTAAGTGAATACTGACAAATGTGAATTCTGGGCATTTTGGCCTATTGTATACGAAAAACCTTGAGTATCTTAGAAAATAAATTTCGAGACGTACTTTTAAAATGAATTATTTTCTCGTAGTACATACAAGGTGCCACAACACGTTTCAAAATTCTTCTACCTCGAGGACCAAAATGCTTTGAGATATTTTCAATGTTTTAGAAACACTTTTATTTAGACCCGAGGGTCGAATATTCAAAGTTTTCACTAAGAGAAAGTGTCCTCATTTTTATCAAATGCGAAATGGTTCTCAAAGTCTCGATAACGATGTTTCACGTTTGTACTTTTGAAAGGTGATACTCAAGATCAACCGGTGTTCTTCTAAATTATTTTCAAAATGAGGTTTTCGTTTTTAAAACCTATCCATTCCCGTTTGAGGGATGGGTATATATGTATGATGTTCGCGTTGTCGTTATGATGTTTGCTCCCGAGTATGATCAGATTGGTGGCATGAACGTCGAGGCATTGCCACGCATTTGTTGTGAGAGGTGGGATGTTAGTGTCGAATGTTGCCGCCTCGTAGTGATTTCTACGATTGTCGCGCATGTGCGAGCTGTTAGAGCTTGGTTTGGTATGACCGTGTGCATCGGTGATCGTTCCGTTATGTGTCGGTTGTTTAATGTCTTGTTACCTTGCTCTGTTTTGTGAATTTCGTGGATGAGGTCGGGATACTACCCATACTATTTTGACTTCGTATTTTCTCTTTCTCCATCTATCGACTCGCTCGTGTTCGTTGATCTTATGCGAACTTGTTTTGTATTTCGGGTTCATCATTCGAGCAGCCGTGATCTTGTTCTGGGTCGATCTGGTTATCGCTGTGACTTTTCCGAGTTCGGTTCGATTCTTGTGAACCTTGTTCGGAAGTAACATCTTTTGGTTCTACTAGTTCTTTTATTCGAAGTGGATCGGATTTGGAACTTCTGTATTTTCGACTCTGTCGACTCGTTTATGTTCGTTGACATTTCTGAACTTTCCCTATCCCTTGCTTTTGTTGATCGAACGAGTGTGGTATTGTTTTGGAATAACTCGTTTGTCGCTGTGACTTTTCAATCGCTATTCCCTATCCTGTGGATCTTATGGGAATGCATTCCTTGTAGTTCTCACCAGATCATCCTGGGAGTTGTTGTTTGAGTTTTATTATCCTTCGTGTTTCGGACATCATTGTTCGATTTTTGTTGTCTCGATCGTTTGCTTGTTCAGTTTTTGTTCTCGTTTTGTGATCGTTGAGCATTCAGGCTCCTTCCTAATTCCCTTAAGTTTGGGAAATTAGTCTTGTTTTCGATCTTCCAACCCTTGGGCGGTGGAATTCAGTATTAGTTCAGCGATTGGCTCGCGTTTCGATTGATGTACCGTTGGGTTGGTCAATCATACTGACTTTCGTTCGTTGTGTTTTGTGATTGTCGGATAATTGACTTGGCTATATTATCCGTTTGATGACGCTTGTCATTTGTTGGTTTTATTGTATCCCTAACGGCGACATTGTGTTGGTCGTCGTGGAGCGTGTTTTCACGCCGTATGTCTCTTTGCGTTTCTTGCAGCGTTTCGCCGTTGGGCGCGAGTTTTCTATTTTTGTGTATCTCGTTGAGTTTTCCTGGCGGGTATATTGCTCCCCCTACTTGTTTTAAGTTTCGGGACGAAACTTCTTTTAAGGAGGGTAGAATGTAATATCCGCAATTTCAAATTTCGGTAATTTTCTTTTTTCGGAGGAGGTTTGTTTTGACAATTCTATCATGACCATTTCGTCATTCCGAGAATGATTAATTGTGCACTTTTTGTCATCCGAGTTCGTTTCGGTGTCGTTTTGTTGAGTTCCGTGTCCTTAATCGACTTTTTCACGTGGGAGTTCGACTTTGTTAGATCACCATTAATTTTTGGCAGGGTAGTCAACCCCTATAAATTCATTTTTTCAGCATTTCAGCCCATTTTTCTTCCTTTTCTTCACCTTAAACCGAGAGAGAAGGCTTGAGGGAGGGTTTTTCCTTCACAAATCATTTGGGTGTTTGATTTTTTTCATCTCCTTTCGATCGTGAAGCCCGGATAATCAATCTAACGCGTGTTCTTCGGATTAAAGTACTTGTATCTTCAAGAGGTAATTCTTTCAACACTTTGGACTTCGATTTTGTGTTGAGATATGATGTTTTGGACGTTATAATCATGTTATATGAAGGGATATGTATATGATTATGAGTTTGTATAAGGATTCATTGGATTATTGAGGGATTATTCAAGAACACCTTGAATATCGAGTTGGAATTGGGGATTTTCGACTAATTGTTGTTATAATCACGTTTTTGGATATTCATATCGGATTATTGATCGTATTGGAGATGTTCTCTTGGTTTGAAACACTTCTTGGGGATTTGATATTGGTATATTGAAGTTTGATTGTAAACAATCGGAGTTTGGGCCAACGTGTTTGATTTAATACCTCAATGAACTTGGTTTATTCGTATCGACGTTTTGAGTTAGTTATATTCGTGTTTGATTCGTATTTTGAACGGGTTGTTGAATATTGTATAATTCAAGGTTGTTCGAGCGATCGATATCTCAATTAGGACGTCGTTCGTGGAAGGATTGTTGTCACCGGTATTGAGTAAGTTAATTCTTACTCGGTTAAAAGGATATTCATACCTTTTGTTGTTGATCATTCATAATCATAACTCATTCATCATTGTACTAATCATATTAAAACTTGTTATTGTCAATTAATCACTTGACCATAAGGAGCAGCGGTTCCAATCCTTTCGTTGAGCTATCATTCATTTCATTATTACCCTCATTTCGGTGAGTCATTCTTGACTTTGTCAGATTATTATTTATTCATTGATACTCATTACGGTCATTCTCGTTCATATGACCTTCTGGGTTCATATTGCGTGGCCGGGTGTGGCTGTGTGGAATTTTTAGTCGGGCACACGATGGTTATGTATTGGGTTCACCGATGCATTAGACCGTGCACACGGGAAAGCGTTACACCGTGAGACTAATTAGGTACACGGACGGGTGTTGTACACTCGCACAGAACATTACGGGCGTACTATGATACTCCTCTTCAGCGTAATTCATAACTAAGAATATTTCATAACTTCAGTTAATCATGATTGTGTATTTTCAACCCTTGAGGATTGTTGTTCTGTATAACTAACCCCGTTGGGGGATTTTGTTTTCAGGTCACGGCAAGGCAAAGGCACGGGAAGAGCATGTTGACGGCGACGAGTCCCAGTGATACTAGTAGGGGGCCCCAGTCATTCCGTTTGTTCAGTCATTTTCGATCATTTCGATTATTCCGTCATTTGTATTTTTCCGCCGCAAATTCCGTTTGAGATGCTTATTTGTTCAGGGTGGTGTATTTTATCTCCATATAAAATATACTAGTATTCCGTTTTGTCCTGGTGTAATGTACTTAAACTCCTCATCGGAGTACTTGGTAATATAATGTGGTTCGGTACTACGATTATATTATTTAATTCATCATTTTCAATTGCCTGGTGGGTCCCAGTCGGGGATTCACGGCACTGTAATATCCGCCTAGTTTGGGGTGTTACGTACCAACTCTGTAACACCCCAAACTAGGCGGATATTACGATGCCGTAGATCTCAACCGGGACCCACAGCAAATGAAATGAATGAATTACACAAGATAAATGTAGTACCGAACTACATTACGGCAATAATTACTCCGACGAGGAGTTTAGTTACAACACACCGGGACAATACGAATACTAGTGTATTTTATATGAAGATAAAATACACAACACCGAATGAAGCGGAGTATTCAAATGAAAGTCTGCGGAAAATAAAGGACAACAACAAGAATAATGAAGATCGGGGCCCCTACTAGTATCACTAGGACTCCTCGACATCAACATGCTATTCCGTGCATTTGCCTTGCCATGACGAAAAACAAAATCCCGGCCAGTCGAAATGCCGCGCCCGGCCG
The DNA here is from genome assembly GCA_033398695.1 of Orobanche coerulescens. Lineage (NCBI taxonomy): Eukaryota > Viridiplantae > Streptophyta > Magnoliopsida > Lamiales > Orobanchaceae > Orobanche > Orobanche coerulescens. The sequence goes on along the minus strand of CM065810.1, from coordinate 79,576,974 downwards.
TGTCGTGCAGCGCGGTCGAGTCATGCCGAAGTCGACGGACGGGTCAGCTGTCGGAAGGCCCTCGCGCGCGGCCGTATCAAGCGAGGACACGGTCGAGTCCTGTCGGCCGGTATCGGCGGTATGCGACACGACCGTGCCGATCGGCACGGGCCGTGTCCGGCAGGGTAGTCAACCCCTATAAATTCATTTTTTCAGCATTTCAGCCCATTTTTCTTCCTTTTCTTCACCTTAAACCGAGAGAGAAGGCTTGAGGGAGGGTTTTTCCTTCACAAATCATTTGGGTGTTTGATTTTCTTCATCTCCTTTCGATCGTGAAGCTTGGGATAATCAATCTAACGCGTGTTCTTCGGATTAAAGTACTTGTATCTTCAAGAGGTAATTCTTTCAACACTTTGGACTTCGATTTTGTGTTGAGATATGATGTTTTGGACGTTATAATCATGCTATATGAAGGGATATGTATATGATTATGAGTTTGTATAAGGATTCATTGGATTATTGAGGGATTATTCAAGAACACCTTGAATATCGAGTTGGAATTGGGGATTTTCGACTAATTGTTGTTATAATCACATTTTGGATATTCATAGCGGATTATTGATCGTATTGGAGATGTTTTGTTGGTTTGAAACACTTCTTGGGGATTTGATATTGGTATATTGAAGTTTGATTGTAAACAATCGGAGTTTGGGCAACGTGTTTGTTTTAATGCCTCAATGGACTTAGTTTTATCGTATCGACGTTTTGAGTTCGTTATATTCGTGTTTGATTCGTATATTGATCGGATTGTCGGTAATTGTATTGAATTAAGGTTGTTCGTCGGCCGACACTTCATTTAGGACATTTGTTCGTGGAAGGACTTTCTTCATCGGTATTTAGTAAGTTAATTCTTACTCGGTTAAAAGGATATTCATACCTTTTGTTGTTGATCATTCATAATCATAACTCATTCATCATTGTATTAATCATATTAAAACTTGTTATTGTCAATTAATCACTTCAGTCATAAGGAACGACGGTTCCAATCTTTTTGTTGAGCTATCATTCATTTCATTATTACTCTCATCTCGGTGAGTCATTCTTGATTTTGTCAGATTATTATTTATTCATTGATATTCATTACGGTCATTCTCGTTCATATGACCTTCTGGGTTCATATTGCGTGGCCGGGTGCGGATGTGTGGAATTTTTAGTCGGGCACGTTATGGCCATGTATTGGGAGTGATACATTGGACTGTGCACACGGTAACAGATTACCTCCGTGAGACTAATTAGGTACAAGGACGGGTACATACAAGGTGCCACAACACGTTTCAAAATTCTTCTACCTCGAGGACCAAAATGCTTTGAGATATTTTCAATGTTTTAGAAACACTTTTATTTAGACCCGAGGGTCGAATATTCTGAAAGTTTTCACTAAGAGAAAGTGTCCTCATTTTTATCAAATGCGAAATGGTTCTCCAAAGTCTCGATAACGATGTTTCACGTTTGTACTTTTTGAAAGGTGATACTCAAGATCAACCGGTGTTCTTCTAAATTATTTTCAAAATGAGGTTTTCGTTTTTAAAACCTATCCATTCCCGTTTGAGGGATGGGTATATATGTATGATGTTCGCGTTGTCGTTATGATGTTTGCTCCCGAGTATGATCAGATTGGTGGCATGAACGTCGAGGCGTTGCCACACATTTGTTGTGAGAGGTGGGATGTTAGTGTCGAATGTTGCGGCCTCGTAGTGATTTCTACGATTGTCGCGCATGTGCTAGCTGTTAGAGCTTGATTTGGTATGACCGTGTGCATCGGTGATCGTTCCGTTATGTGTCGGTTGTTTAATGTCTTGTTACCTTGCTCCTGTTTTTGTGAATTTCGTGGATGAGGTCGGGGATACTACCCATACTATTTTGACTTCTGTATTTTCTCTTTCTCCAATCTATCGATTCGCTCGTGTTCGTTGATACTTTATCGAACTTGTTTTGTATTTCGGGTTCATCATTCGAGCAGTGTGATCTTGTTTTGGGTCGATCTGGTTATCGTGACTTTTCGAGTTCGGTTCGATTCTTGTGAACCTTGTTCGGAAGTAACATCTTTGGTTCTACTAGTTCTTTTATTCGAAGTGGATCGGATTTGGAACTTCGTATTTTCGACTCTGTCGACTCGTTTATGTTCGTTGACATTTCAACTTTCCCTATCCCTTGCTTTTGTTGATCGAACGAGTGTGGTATTGTTTTGGAATAACTCGTTTGTCGCCGTGACTTTTCAATCGCTATTCCCTATCCTGTGGATCTTATGGGAATGCATTCCTTGTAGTTCTCACCGGATCATCCCGGGAGTTGTTGTTTGAGTTTTATTATCCTTCGTGTTTCGGACATGATTGTTCGATTTTTGTTGTCTCGATTGTTTGCTTGTTCAGTTTTGTTCTCGTTTTGTGATCGTTGAGCATTCGGGCTCCTTCCTAATTCCCTTAAGTTTGGGAAATTAGTCTTGTTTTCGATCTTCCAACCCTTGGGCGGTGGAATTCGGATTAGTTCGGCGATTGGCTCGCGTTTCGATTGATGTACCGTTGGGTTGGTCAATCATACTGACTTTCGTTCGTTGTGTTTTGTGATTGTCGGATAATTGACTTGGCTATATTATCCGTTTGATGACGCTTGTCATTTGTTGGTTTTATTGTATCCCTAACGGCGACATTGTGTTGGTCGTCGTGGAGCGTGTTTTCACGCCGTATGTCTCTTTGCGTTTCTTGCAGCGTTTCGCCGTTGGGCGCGAGTTTTCTATTTTTGTGTATCTCGTTGAGTTTTCCTGGCGGGTATATTGCTCCCCCCTACTTGTTTTAAGTTTCGGGACGAAACTTCTTTTAAGGAGGGTAGAATGTAATATCCGCAATTTCAAATTTCGGTAATTTTCTTTTTCGGAGGAAGTTCGTTTTGACAATTCTATCATGACCATTTCGTCATTCCGAGAATGATTAATTGTGCACTTTTTGTCATCCGAGTTCGTTTCGGTGTCGTTTTGTTGAGTTCCGTGTCCTTAATCGACTTTTTCACGTGGGAGTTCGACTTTGTTAGATCACCATTAATTTTTGGTAACTCCAAAAATTCTAAATCTTTGCAACATTATAGAGCATCGAGTTAGCTTTCCAATGGTTCAAACGGTGAGTCAATCGGAGTCCGTACGAGAGAGTTATGGTCGTTTTAGCTCACCAGCTCGTTATTCGCCGATCAATGCCGGCCGAACTCGGCCGTGTCGTCCGACACGGCCGTGCCGTACTCGTCGGAAATGCGGAGTTTACGCCGACCGAACTCGGCCGTGTCATCCGACACGGCCCGTCTGCGTACTCTTAGGATAAGCGGAGCGATCGCCGGGCACGCCCGGCCGTGTCCCAGACACGGTCGAGTCGTCTTGAGTCATTGTCGGACGAGTCATCGGAGGGCCTACGCGCCGCGACCGTGTCAAGCGAGGACACGGTCGAGTCCCTGTCGACCAATCGTGCAACACGGCCGTGCCCGGCACGGCCGTGTCCGGCAGGCGATCAACCCATATAAAAGGCCCCCACGCTTTTTGTTGCCATTTTTCACCTTCTTCCTCTCCTCTTCCGCAGCTGGGCGTGTTCTAAGCTTGAAGCCATGTTGTTTAACAACATATCCATGGAGTTCTTGAGGTTATATCATCAATAATCCTTCTGATATCATCCCTTGATCCAGCGAATCAAGGTTAGATCCTTAGAACCCTACTTTTGGTAAAATTGGGGGTTTTCGTGTTTTTGTCCGATTCGTTCCGTTTTGTTGATTAATTCATGATGAATATGATTAATCTTGTTGGTATTCTTAGTTTCCCTACGGATTCATGGTATATTTCGTGATTTTTACGGAATCGAGAGGGTTTGGTTGTGGCCCGCCCTCGTTGTTGTTTATATACGAATATACATGAATCGTAGGCGGGTTTTCGGGTGTATTCCAATTCCATATTCATTTAGAAATGGTTGTGATTGTATTCTTCGAATCGTTAGGTTCGGTTTCATTAGTTCTAGCGTTCGTCGGTGACTTTCCTTTCCGTTCGTTGCGTCGTCAATAATTCAAGGCAAGTATTTTCGAAACCTTTATGCTTAACGTGAAATGGTAATGTATATTGTGTGTGATTTGCTCACCTCGGGAGGGTCCGACGGGATCACGGAGGGAATCTATGGCTTCGTCCTAGATTCATGAGTTTGATTCGCTAGCCAGCTCGGGAGGGTCCTTAGAGGCCTCGAGTGGGATTCGTGGCTTCGTCCCGGTCCTAGGTGACGTGTGGTGCTTGGTTTGTTTTATGAATGTGGCCAGCTCGGGAGGGTCCTTAGAGGCCTCGAGTGGGATTCGTGGCTTCGTCCCGGTCCTAGGCAAATTAATTGTGACTGTTTATTTCCGGAAAAGACATGTCTTGTTTTGGTTTTCGAAATGATATTGGTGCATGTACTATGAAATGTGTAAGCGATTGGTTTGCCTTGATTACTTGTACTAGCGTAATTGCTAACCCCTCTGGGGACCCGTTGTCGGGAAATTCTTGTTATGGATTTGAGTTATGTTCACCCATTTGAGCTGCGGCAGGATGGTACGAGGATGTCGGCCAGGGTTGTTGACATGTGCAATCGAGTCTTGTTATTTCTTTCTGTCTCTTTTGATGTGGATGTTTTCCAAATTGTAAACTTATAGATTGTACTCGCGAGTACTTAGGCTTTTCCTTTCAGATTGTGATTGGTCTTCGTCGGAGTTACTGTATTTGTCGGTTGATGTTATTTATGCCGGTTGTACCGGACGTGTTGTTTTATGTTCTTATTGTTAACAATTGTTTCCTTGCTAACCGAGGCGGTTAGTCGAGTGGTGCTTTCTTGTGTTAGCCTGGTGGGTCCCATGTAGGGGTCCACGGCGCTGTAATTCTCCTCGAATATCTTGGGGGTGTTACAAATATTCCATATTCATATCCAAAACACCAACACTTTAAAATGTATTCATCAAATCAATGATCAATTCATCTCGACATTAAGGATTTTATAACATATTCGACTCCAACTTCAACTCCAAATACGAAGACAAAACTCCTTCTTGTTCATACTTGTAAATTCGTAGAAAACAATTTACCGATTATTATCGTGAATAATCACATTCCAAAATTATCCAAAATCCTTCCAAAATCATAACATGTAACTAAAGAGTTCTTCAAGAACACGAATTATCCAAATTCACGTTCATAATCCATAAAACAACATAACCCGATGTTTTCTAACATCTAAACAACCCTTAATCATAATTCAAGGTGTATATAATCATGTTCTTCAACACATACTTCTCATAACATCATGAATCGCAACAAAACCACCAAGAACATCTAGAATACCACGATTCCATAATCATAATAACATAATCGAATCATTTGATCACCAATTCATTATCTTCCCTTAACAAAATTCTCGTATATACCAAGAATCATCACCACAATATCAATTCAACCATCATTCATACGAAAATGTGTAGAATTTTCCAAGTTCTACTCATTGAGACGTTTCATCAAACACTTTGAAGGCATAGTCCTATTCAATCGATTATTCAAAGAAATACTCGAATTCGTACCACAAAACTACAATAGCAACGAATAATCTCAAGAATACAACAAGATTCCATCAATAATCTGAGTTAAAACGAATCAAATCGGCCAAAACACCAAGAAACATCAAGAACATCCAAAAACCAAAAGTTTAGGTGTTCTTACCTTCGATCCGGGTGGAAGATGATGTTAATCCATGATTCCAACTTCCAAAACATGTTGTTATAAGTTGCTCTTACTCAAATCCATCAATTCTTGCTGAAGGAATCGCGAAAAAACGAAGAGAAAATGAAAATGCCGAAATGACCCAGTCCAGGCCTTATATAGGCCGAGACTGCATTACCTTACGTGCGTAACCGGCCACCGCCTTACGTATGTAACCGGCCATGGCTCGCTCCGCCCGATCCGTTCGGCACCCTTACGTGCATGTGGCACAGCTTACGTCGTGCGGCCCTTACGGCCGTAACCGGCCACTGCCTTACGTACGTAATCCGCCAGTCCTAGCCATCCCTGCGAGTCACTGCCGACCGTGATCGGCCATCCATGCGAGTCACTGCCGACCATGCTCGGCCACTACAGGTCCTCTCGGCCACGACTCGGCCAGCCGCCCCGTAACGTACGTAACACTTATTCCGTTGCGTACGTAACACGTACGTTGACTTGCTACAGTATTATGGTCGTGTTACGTACGTAACACATCCTGTATAACGTACGTAACACGTACGTTGACTCACCTATCAACATCCTCCGCCGAAAGTTGCCGACATCGGGTCCCACCTGCCGACCATGACTCGGTCTTGTCCGATGCCCTCGTTACGTACGTAATACCTTAGCCTTAACGTACGTAACCGTGCCAATCTTACGTACGTTAGCTCACCTTGTTAACGTATGTAACAATTTCATACTTAGCCAATTTCAGCAATTCCTGTCCAATGTCACGGCATACCAAACACGAGCATACGGCAAAAATCTATACGTATACTCAATCCAAAAATATTCTCATACGATATACCTGATATCCAAATCAGTTCAACCTGATACAGCAAATCCTCAATATAACTGTCAATCCAAAACGGTAACCACACCAGTATAACTGTCTCGGTTCTCAATTTATTTTATCCATACTGTATAGATACCAAACTATACAGTATATCTCAGATAAAATAACGCGAAAAAATTTATACTGAAAATCCGGGTATTACATATATGGTGTAGTGATACCTAGTATAATTTTTTATTTATACAATCTTCAAAAATTCTTTACAGTTTATATACCTATGCTTTAATGTGAGATTCAAGATTTTAAATAACTTAGAATCAACAAAATTAAAAACTATAAGAGAGAGTTAATATGATACTCCAAATCTATATTGCTATTATATACTTTATATATTTATTTTTAAGTAAAGAGAATCGGGTTTACTGAAAAACATACAAATATAAAAATAATGTTTATACATATATAAATTAGATTTTAAAAATAAATATGTATACATATTTGGGCCAATGAGGTATAATTAATAATTAACCAAATTTAGTCTTCTAATAAGAATAAAATAATTCACTTGGCCAACTCAATAGATGACCAAATTCAAGTGGTGGTGTAAAATACTTATGGGTAAAATACATATTTATTTAATTATTCAATGAGTGAAGTATCATTGAAAATCAAGATGTGACAGAAGATTTAAATAAATAAGAATCTAACAAATAAAAAATACCACATATGAGGGGGTTAACGTGGTGCTTTGGATACACAATGGTATTATATATATATATATAATTATATTTTTAATCAAATTTATTGATGCAAAAAAATCGTCAATTATACTTTTTAGTTAGGTTTACCCATTTGGAGTTCCTCACCGTGACAGAACACAACGAAGAACCAAAAAGATGAGGCAAGGATTCAGCCATTCGAACCCGTTTATGATTTATATAATCATACACGTCTGGAATCTGACTTAAAGGTAAATTTACTACGCGCTTTCATCACGAACCATATAGTGATACCCAAACCATACAACTAGGGTTTTGCCATTTGAAACCCATTTAGATATTATATACCTATACTCGTCTCAAACACGATTAAAAATAATTTTAGTACATATTTCCCTCTCAAATATATATAGTCATATGCACTAACTGCCCAATCTATTAAAATATATAAAACCTAAATAATTAAATTTGAATTGTTAAAATAATGGGTTGTTACGTCTGACTTCAAAAACTTTTAAATTTGCTCAAATTATTATATATTGATAAACAAATTTAATTAAACATCAATAAATTATCCAAATTAATTTTTTAGTAATAAATATTTATTTGTCCAACTTAAGGATTGACCAAATTATATTTTCAATAAAAATAATACTATTTAATTGGACAACTCGTAATTAATCAAATTAATTTGAAATGAGAAATATGATGTAAACTACACATTGATTATATGTACGAATTACCCAAATCTGTTAAAACTTATAAAATCTACATAATCAAATATAAATTATTAGAATAATTAGTTGTATGTCTGACTTTTTAAAAATTTTAAATTTGCTCAAATTGTAAATTGGACAAATGAAATTAAATTAAAATAAAAATTTCAAAAAAATAAGATTACTCATTTGGCCAACTCAATGATTGGCCAAAATTCAGTACCAATAAAAATAGTCAAAATTTTAGATAAATACGATTAATGTAAATTCGATAATTGGTAAATAAGATTCTTAACTAAAAAATAAAGTAATTTTTTAATAACTCATATTATTAATATTTTCCAAACTAAAATTTTCAATTAAAATAAAACCACTAAATAATACAGATATGAGATTCAAATTTTAGATAAATAAATTAATATAAATCTAAAATTGATCTAATTAAGTTTTCACTGAAAAATTTAACTATTTATTTGTCCAATTTAATAATTGGTCAAATTAAACACAATGAGAAAAAAATTCTTAAACTTGTGTGTGAAATATAACTATAGATTTGAAAATTACAAATTGAATTCTAAGCATTTATTTAGGTTCTTCATTGGTGAAGTTCTATTTTAAAAAAATCAATGTGAGATTCAAGATAAGGAATTCTATTTATTTTAGTTGTTTATCGATTAAGAACCATTTTAAATCGATGTTGGATTCAAGATTTTTGATAAATAGGAATACAAAATTAAGAGAATGCCATATCGGAGAGAGTTAATGTGGTGTTTCAAACCCGTTACACTATTATATATTTTAAATTATTATAAAACTACTAAATAAAACAGATGTGAGATTCAAATTTTAGATGAATAAAATTAATATAAATTTAATAATTGACCCAATTAGATTTTTACTAAAAATTTAAACTATTTATTTGGCCAACTTAATAACTGGCCAAATTAAATACAATAAAAATAATATTCTTAAGCTTGTGTGTAAAATATCTGTGTGGTTGAAAAAAATACACATTGGTCTAAATAGTTATTTAGGTTCTCCATTGGTGGAGTTTTATATTAAATCGATGTGGGATTCAGGGTATTGAATTATATTTATTTAGGTTGTCCTTCGGTTAAGTACCATTTTAAATCGATGTGGGATTCAAGATTTTAGATAAACAAGAATCTAAAATTAAGAGAATGGCACAAATGAGAGAACTTATCTAGTGCTTTGAATCTGTAATGCTATTATATATATAGTGGCGCATTCTATGCAGTACCAATATTAGATGCAGTACCTTACAGTACTAATTTATGCACGAGTTTTGATTATCAGATCAATTCCCCATATCATAACAGACTTTTTGCAATAAAGTTCATAATTTTTGGACGTGTAATCAGTCTGTTCCGACTTAATGATATTTTTGTAAAAATAATAAATAATACTTAAAACTCGGAAGGGCAAGAGCGTAATTTCTAAAAGATAGAACTATGATCCAACTTCTGACCTTTAATTCTTATATCATAATGGACTTTTCGCAATAAAGTTTGTAATTTTCGGACGTATGACCCATTCGTACCGAATCATCCAACATCGTAATATTATAATAAAAATAACAATAATACTTAAAAGAAGGAAGGGTAGAATTATAATTTCTGACAGTTAAAACTTTTATACAATTTATGATCTTCAATCCTTACATGATGACATATTTTTCGCAACAAAGTACGTAATTTTCGAACGTATAAATATTCCATACCGAACTATCGAGTTTGTGAATTTATCATAAAAACTACTAAAAATCTCATAATGGCCATTTAATCACCAACCGGTGAAATTAGTTTCTCTAAATTACCAGTTATTATCAAATAAGTTGACATATTGTAATATACATGGTCGTCGTTAATCACGACATTAACTGTTATTCCATAAGAAATCGCGAGTAAGTACTATGCGAAGCTAAGTGCTACGACCTTCGGGCGGAAGCCACCACTAGAGTCCGTACGAGTACCTCTAGAATTGATTTTTCTATCTATATGCATGAGGGGCAATTAGTCTAAGTCATGGCTGCGGTTCTAGGCAAAGCTACCATCGTATCATATTCCCTTGAAGCTGAAGGACGGAGTGTTCCTAAGGTGACTGGGTCATAGGTTCGGGTATAGTCGCGATTATGATATGATCCGAGCATAAACCCAAGCTAAGGATATCTCGTGCCCAGATAAGAGATAAGACAGCACGTCACCAAGCGTGAGAGCGATAAACTCAAAGGACAATGTTATATTGACGGTCCGACAAATGCCCAAGGCTACGGTTATTAAGGTCGGCGATAGTCAAAGGCCAAACATTGATAACGGTCTAAGATGTTATAAGGAGGCTAAGGGATTTAGTCATGTAGACGACCTCTTGAAGCTAAATATTCACTGGGTGCTTGATGCCGCTCATCATCATACTCAACAGCTATCTACGGAGATTAAATGTACATTCATGTTACAATTTATTGTATTTCTTTGAAAACTTGCACCAATTATTAACAATATTATCTACAAACGTGGGAGAATATATATTATCTTTCAAAACTATATACACATAAATTCGTAAAAAACTCAAACCCAACTCACTGAGAATCCATTATTCTCACACCGCTTTGAATTTCTTTTAAAAATCCCACTAGATGAAGAAGACAAAGAGCAAGAAGAAGCAGATGTTGGTAAGAAGTGAAGACTGACCTCGAGTACTATCAAGACATAAGATTCATGATGTTGCGTTTATCATTTCTTTAATCCTGTGTCAAAACTATATTCTGATTTCCACTGTACTCTTTTGGACTTGATGTAACAGTTGTGATGTACTCTTGAATATTTCTTTTGTCGAATCAAATACTAGTCTCAGTTCACCAGGCTAAGATCTGGCACATGTATGCCTTACTGGAATTTATTATCTCAACATTATTTTTTACGTTAACTGTTGTGTTATCGTTCAACCCCAGTGTGGGGGCATGACAGGAGTGGTATCAGAGCTCGGTTTGTAAGAAGGATACTTACATCGAGCTTTTCCAGGATAAGATTCTTCGGACTTAGTTGGAATTTCCACCTAGTACGAAGTAAATATTATTGGACAACAAGACCCTTACAGATAGGAATCTCTAGAACCTAACTTAAGGTCTAATTCATGTCGTCCATTAGGATATATTCAGTCCATTCTCTATTCATCTAGAATGAGCGACACTAATCAGTATTGTCTAATTCAATTGAGTCGCTATACTATTTGTTTGGAATAGTAATGGCTAATTTCAGCTTATTAAAATTCCGCATTACTATGTACATCGTAGTCAACTTAGCTATGTTATTCGTTCGGAAGGCATAAAATATTCGACCCATCCAAAAGGGGCGAAATCAAACCACGGAGAAACTCAAAGTTTGATTTGAATTATTAAGACTTTTATCATTAATAATTACCTATATATCTGTTTATTTTAGCTGCCTCTCCAAGATGCTACTTACTATTAGAATCTTGTCAGTTACTGGCTTAGCCCTTTTTTGGTAGGTATGGATTCTGAGATGGAGATGATCGTAGAGCTCGTGCATTTAACATAAAAGTCAAGATCTTAAAAGAGCAAGCCACTTATTAGGGGAGAGCTGGGCAGAACAGTTTCGAGTGAAACTAAAGGACCAGGACCAGATTGAGACACTAGAGCAGCAAATTTAGACCCTGACAGGTGGCTGGATAGAGCCAGACAGGAGGCGATCTCGTACCGAGGGCAGAGATAGGAGGTGTTTCAGGCGCTCGAATCCCGACGATAGGAGTGCAGGAGTCTGGAGTTGGCACTACATCAGCATGATTCATAGGCCGAGAGACGAGAGGCCACCATCAGCAGCCTCCAGCATATTCGATCTCAGTTGAGCTCTCAAGTATAGATGTTGGAGTGTACCCTGGCTGCAGAGCATCTTCAGGAGAGAGTTTATAGAAGCGATGCGTGTGCAGATGACAGAGATAGTGGAGCTGATCCTAGGACTCGCGGTTGCACCATCAGGAGAGAGGATTGATACATCCTCCAAATCTGGGGAGGAGGACCCCGAGGAGGACCCGATAGATCCCAGGGAAGGGAGAGTGATCTATTTTGCTTTGATTTGATCAATAAATGTTGTATGAAACTAAGGGTTGGTTTTTCAGCTTGAACGTTAATAATTTATAGTTGACAATAAAATTCTACTTTTCTTATCTAGTACTGCAATTTTTATGAGACAGTATTGCAAAATATGATATTGCATAATGATAATGTCTCTTGATATTCAACAACCGAATACGAGTACCTATAATTAACACTCACTTCAAACATCACTAACTATAGATGGCTGAACATCATGGACGTGGAAGACCTCGTGCGCAACGTGATGACAACAAAGAGCCACACGGAGGATATGGGAATCTATTCCAAGGGAAGAACAACACTGTTCAGGCAATCCCTTGTTAACCTTTCTGCAGCAACATATTGCTCCAAACCCCAACGCATCTGTGCCACATGATCGAGTTCTACAGCAGAGCTTGCTGCCAGTGAGGGTTAAAACTATGGCAGAAGCAATCAAGACTGCGAGGCGAATTTGAGAGCAGAATGACCCGGTTGGGACAGGCGAAGGATCTCACGACTGGAAAATTCAAGAGATCTGCATCAAACTAATCATCCAGACCACCCTATATATTTCAACACAAGACTGCTGGACAAAACACCGGAAAGAGACCTATGAATAACCTACCGCCATGTCCCACTGCAATAAAATGGGACATAAATCTGAGGACTGCTGGAAGAAACAAGTGAGATGCTTATTTTGTGGAGATAATCAACATCCGACCAAGGAATGCCCAAAGTGGGAGACACCGAGCAACAATCAGCAGAGGAATGCAGCTAAGCAAGACGACCGCAAGGGCAGCTAGGGGAAGGCACCAGCAAGAGTTTTTGCCTTATCCGGTCAAGAAGCCCCTAACACAACAGACGTGCTTGAAGGTGCATTTATCATGTCAAACCACTCTTCTCATGTATTCTTAGATCCAGGATCATCACATTCTTTTATTGCACCCTATTATGCATAAAAATTGAATGTGTGCACGGAATCACTGCCGTTAAGCTTAGAAGTATCCACACCTATGGGTGCAAGCCAAGAAATAGATTCAGTACTTAGGGATTGTGAAGTAATAGTTAAGGGTCATTGTTTTCCTGCCAACCTAATTCTTCTCCCTACACTTGAGTATGACCTCATACTTCGGATGGATTGGCTATCTAAACACTATGCGCAACTCGATTGCCACTCTAAGATAGTTCGATTCTGCAAACCCGACCACCCAGTAGTTGAACTACATGGGAAATCTAGAGTTAACTTGGCCCCAATCATATCAGCTATGAAGGCGAGAAGGGCTATCACGAAAGGATCAACGAGATAGTTGGCTTTTGTCATCAACAAATGTAAGAGCAAGATGGAAATTGAAGCTATACCAGTAGTATCAGAATACCCTGATGTCTTTACCGTGGAACTTACATCCCTACCTCCTGATAGGGAAGTTGAATTTAACATTTATAACTTGCCAGGAAAGGCACCTGCGGCTAGGACACCGTATCGAATGGCCCCACTGGAACTGCAAGAACTGAAGGTTCAGTTGCAGAAATTGCTAGAGGTTGGATTTATCCGACCAAATGTATATCCTTGGGGAGCACCGGTGCTATTCATAAAGAACAAAGATAGCACGCTAATATTATGCAACGATTATCGAGAACTTGACAACATTCCTGTTAGGAACAAGTATCCACTTCCCAGAATCGATGAGCTATTTGACCAACTCCAAGGAGCAAAAGTTTACTCAAAGTTCGATTTTCAACAGGGATATTACCAAGTGAGGATCAAAGAGATTCACACCCGAGGCCATGTCCCGACCATCTACGCTAGCACACCATGTAACACCCCAAACTAGGCGGATATTACAGTGCCGTGGACCCCCGACTGGGACCCACCAAGCGAATGAAAATGAATGAATTACACAGGTAAATGTAGTACCGAACCACATTACAACATCAATCACTCCGATGAGGAGTTTTATACAACACACCCAGGATGATACTGAATACAAGTATATTTTATATGGAGATAAAATATACAACAATAAGTGAAATGAATATTCAAACGGAATGTCTGCAGAGGAATAAATAAAAGAAACATAATGACTGAAAGACTGGGGCCCCCTACTAGTATCACTGGGACTCCTCGCCGTCACCGTGCTCTCCCCGTGCCTTAGCCTTGCCATGACACAAAGATCCCAACGGGTCGGTTACGTAACAACAATCCTCAAGGGTTGAAAATACACAATCATGATATATCTGAAATTATGAATTATCCTGTCGAAACATACGCAATCAAACATGCTATATGAATCGACTATCAGTACGGCTCAAAGGAATGGCGCCACACTACGTCCGGGATGGAAATGTGTCCGTGCACAAGCCACCATCACACGTGGTCTTGTGCCTAATCAGTCTCACGAAGCAATCGACTCGTGTGCACAGTCCAATGTGAGGCCAACAACCATCACACGACATAATTGTGCCCGACATGAAAATCCTACACATTCCAACCGGCACGCCAGTATGACCCGGAATGTCACAATATGACAAAAGTGACAACGAAAATGAATAATGACTCACCAAGGTTAAATGATGGTGAAATGAATGATAGCTCAATGAAATGATCGGAACCGTCGTTCCTTAAGACTGAGGTGATTAATTGACAATGACAAGTTTTGATACGGTTAATACAATGATGAATTTGTTACGATTATGAATGAACAACAACAAAAGGAATGAATATCCTTTTAACCGAGTAAGAATTAACTTACTCAATACCGATGAAGAATGTCCTTCCACGAACAACATCCTAAATGAAATGTCGGTCGCTCGAACAACCTTGAACCACAATAATTACCAACAACCGATCAATACACGAATCAAATACGATCATAACCGACCCAAACGTCGATACAACAATATCCGAACTCGTAGATGTACTCTAACGAAAACGTTGAGATACCCGTTGGTTAAAACCAAACCCAAATCATCGAACCAACTCCAAAATGATTGATTCAAACCAGTACAACATTATCAATGACATCAATAATCTCATAGAAGTCCACAATTCAAGTTATAATAACGACAATCGGAAATCCCCAAAATAACCGAAGTCAACCCCAAGGGTTCTTGGAATAATTCCGAAAATAACCATTAAATCCATAGGAATATATTTATCCAAGTTAGATAATCCATAACTAACATATTCCAATGATAATCCAAGCTTACACGAATAAATCGGAAGGAAAACCCAAAAATCCGAAATTCTAGATCCCAGAGATTAATACCTTTGATTCGATGCGATGAAGATGATGAAATGATGATTAATCCGAAAGATGATCTTGAAGATGATGATTGATGATTACACCTCGAAGAATCCTCTCCGAATCGCTCGAAATCGCCCAAAATCACCGAAGGAATGAAATGAGATGAATAAATGACAAACTCTGACTAAACTGTCCAATTTATAGTCAGTCCAGGTTAGCGTGCGCTAGCCCTTGTGCGTAGCGTGCGCTAACGAGTAATTTGGGTAGTCCAGTACCCACTGTCCGAACAAGGTAGCGCGCGCTACGTACCTTCTTGTAGCGTGCGCTACGGCCATACTACTAGCGTGCGCTAAGACCCATTATTAGCGTGCGCTAACGAATAATTTGATGCCCGATGATCGAGTCCGTAAAATCGCCCCCGATCGGCCCGATAGCGTGCGCTACAACCATTGTTTAGCGTGCGCTAATATATCGGTTGCGTACGCTAACAATCAACACATAGCGTGCGCTATGAATTAATCGGCACCAAAGAGCCACTGGACTCAACCTGATCCGTCCTTAGCGCGCGCTACACCTCATATTAGCGTGCGCTACTTCAACCCACTAGCGCGCGTTACTTACCATTCGTAGCGTGCGCTACTCATAACTCACCTGCAGTCCAGTACCTTCTGGACTGCAGCCAGGGTAACCTTAGCGTGCGCTAAAGCTGAGTGGTAGCGTGCGCTACCTATACCCCATTAGCGTACGCTAAAAGGAGTATGTAGCGTGCGCTACTCCTCACGCATAGCTCGTAACGAAAATGACAATGATGATAAACACGGCACGAAACTCCAATCAGATTAGTGATGAATGATGATTGATATACGATACAATTACTCTGAATGATGAATACCATGACTGAATATGAGTGACAAATGATCAATAATGAATGAAATTACTGAGTACCAATTACTGAATGATAATCACTGAGTGATAATTACTGAATTACAACTGGGTATTACATACACCCCCCCTTAAAAGAGTTTCGTCCCCGAAACTAAGGGTCAAACAACTCGGGATAACTCTCCCGCATACTGTCCTCGGTTTCCCAAGTAGCCTCTTCGACTCCGTGTCTAGACCACTGAATTTTAACCAAAGGAATCGTCTTATTCCTCAACTGTTTGATTCGCCGCTCTAAAACTCGTATAGGACGTTCCTCATATGAATGATCGTCGGCGATCTCGATTTCGAATCAAGTATGTGACTCGGGTCGGCAACATACTTCCGCAACTGAGAGACGTGAAACACATTATGAATTCGGCTCAACGCCGGAGGTAAAGCCAATCGATAAGCTAACTCGCCTACTCGATCCAAAATCTCGAACGGTCCAATGAATCTCGGACTCAACTTCCCCCTCTTCCCAAAACGGAAGATACCACGACTCGGGGATACTTTGACTAACACATGGTCATCAGCCTCGAACTCTAATGGTCGACGACGGTTATCTGCATAAGATTTCTGTCGACTCTGAGCGGTCAACAAACGACTTCTGATCAAAGCTACCTTCTCACGGGCGGCTATAAGCATATCGGGCTCGGTGCCGATTGATTCCTAAGTCGTCCCAACACAACGGAGATCAACAACGACGACCATACAAGGCCTCGTAAGGTGCCATCTTAATCGAAGCATGCCAACTATTATTATACGTGAACTCGATCAATGGTAGTTGGGCTTCCCAATCGTCTTTCCAATCGAGGACGCATGCCCTCAACATGTCCTCTAATGTCTGAATGGTCCTCTCTGATTGTCCGTCGGACTGAGGATGAAAAGCGGTACTGAGGTTAAGCTGAGTTCCCATAGTACTATGAACTGACTTCCAAAAATGCGACACAAACCGTCCGTCACGATCGGAAACGATACTTTTAGGAGTACCGTGAAGTCTGACTATCTCTTTGATGAAAAGCTGGGCAAGTCTCTTGGGACCCCACGTATCCTTGATCTCAAGGAAATGAGCTGATTTGGTTAAGCGGTCCACGATCACCCAGATCGTATTCATGCCACGACGACTCGTCGGCAAACTCGTGATGAAATCCATAGAAATGTCTTCCCATTTCCACTCGGGAATAGGAAGAGGTTTCAAGATACCCACTTGATGCCGATGTTCAATCTTAACTTGTTGACAGGTTAAGCATCTCGAAACAAATTCCGCGACTTCTCGCTTCATATTACTCCACCAGTAATTTTGTTTCAAGTCCTTGTACATCTTGCTAGACCCCGAATGAACAGAATAAGGGGTAGCATGAGCTTCTCTCAAAATAGAGTTTTTCAACTCGTCATTCGCCGGTACGCATAACCGATTCTTAAAACGCAGCAGTCCATCCTCATGAACCACGAACCCAGGGGCTTTCCCCTGAACCACATCCTCACGGATGCGTAACAATGATGGGTCCGAACCCTGATTCTCTCTGATTGTCTCCTCAAGTGACGATGAGATCTCTAACATACAAAGCTGCCCCTGAACTCGTTGAAGCCAGACCTCGATCTCGGGTCTAAGGAATTCCTGCTGAAGCTCCTTCTGAACTGTTAAACGGGCAAGCATCTGCTCCTGAACGGACTTACGACTCAAGGCGTCGGCGACAACGTTCGCCTTGCCCGGGTGGTAGAGGATCTCGATATCATAATCTTTGATTAATTCCAACCACCGTCTCTGACGCATATTTAACTCCTTCTGAGTAAATATATACTTTAAACTCTTATGATCGGTGAATATACGCTGTAACGCCATAAAGATAATGACGCCAAATTTTCAAAGCGAACACCACGGCTGCTAGCTCCAGGTCGTGGGTCGGATAATTAACCTCGTAAGGTCTCAATTGCCGTGAATCATAGGCAATAACCTTCCCGTTCTGCATGAGTACACATCCGAGACCCTGTCCGGACGCATCACTATAGACCACAAATCCTTCCGTCCCCTGCGGCAAGGAAAGTACAGGTGCTGACATTAACCGGATCTTGAGTTCCTCAAAACTCCGTTGACACGCATCGGACCACGTGTATTTCTTATCCTTCCGCAAAAGGTTCGTTAAGGGTTGAGCGATTCTAGAAAATCCTTCCACAAACCGCCGATAATAACCCGCTAACCCGAGAAAACTTCGGATTTCCTTAACGTTCTTCGGAGGTAGCCAATCCCGAATAGCCTCCGTCTTCTGAGGATCGACATGAACTCCGTCTGATGAAATTACATGTCCAAGAAAAGTCACTTCGGACATCCAGAACTCACATTTGGAAAACTTCCCAAAAAGTTGTTCTCGTCTCAACACGTCGAGCACTTGATGAAGGTGAAACTCGTGTTCCTCCCGGTCACGAGAATAAATCAAAATGTCATCGATGAAGACAACAACAAACCGATCCAAAAAGTCGATGAAGACCCGATTCATTAACTCCATGAATACCGCAGGTGCATTAGTTAGCCCGAACGGCATAACTACGAACTCATAATGACCGTAGCGTGTTCGAAACGCCGTCCTCGCGATGTCCGACTCTCGGATCCGCAACTGATGATATCCAGACCTTAAGTCGATCTTGGAAAATACTGAAGCTCCCTGAAGTTGATCTAAGAGATCATCAATACGGGGTAAAGGATACTTATTCTTGATCGTCACCCGGTTCAATTCCCGGTAATCAATACATAAGCGGAATGAACCATCCTTCTTCTTGACAAACAACACTGGTGCTCCCCACGGGGACGCACTCGGTCGGATATAACCTTTCTCGAACAACTCCTCAAGTTGGTTCTTTAATTCCTGCATTTCGGTCGGGGCCATCCGGTACGGTGCCTTCGATATCGGGGACGTACCAGGCTCCAACTCAATCGTGAATTCCACATCCCTCTGTGGAGGCAAACCAGGTAACTCGTCTGGAAAAACATCGGCATATTCCCTCACTACCGGAATATCCGTCAATATTACTGATGATTTCTCGGTTTTGGCCATATAGCACCAATAACCGACACATCCCGATTGAGTAACCTTCTTCTTTCATCAAATTAATGACTTTACTGCAATGTAGGGATTACCTCCTGAAACACACATTCGACTCCATCGTCAAATGATAGTGACCAAATGCTTTGGACACTAATGATGGCATCATGACGATCCATCCAATCAATACCCAAGATGATGTCGTCCTCGGCAAATCTACTACGATTAGGTCCGCCGGCCATACACGACCATGAAGTGAATCGGACAATTACGAATCTCACGACTTCCGATAATTCGTCTACCATCAGGTAGGCCAATGACATAAGGCTCACAACTAGTAGCACTACCCAGACGTAGTCTACTCAAACATGACTCGGAAATGAATGAATGAGATGCACCAGTATCAAAAAGGGTACACACAGGTTGAGATAGAATATCGAGTGTACCTGAGATCATCCGGGCCTCCGGATCGTCGGTCTTCTTCATCTCATAAATTCGGGGCTTGCCGGCCCCCGAGCCGGACGCTCCCGTCTGATAGCTCTTGGCTCCGCCTTTAGCTCCTGTCGTCTTGAACGACGCTGACTGAGTGGCCTGATTCTGCACCGCTGAATGACCTTTAGATTGAGATGACGCCGGAGTGGGTTTAGAGTCCCTACGGCAAAAACGGGCCCTATGCCCAGCAATCCCACAGTTGTGGCACGTGACAGACTGCTTCGGACATTTGGTGCTGAAATGACCCTGTTCCTCACAGTTGAAACAGGTGATGGCCGAACTGGCCGCTCGCGACTGAGATTCCGCGGGTTTAGATGCCGTGGGAGGTCGCTCAGAAAAAGTAGGGCCTGCACGTGGTTTCTTGAAAGTGGCCTGACTCCCGTCAGACTGATTACGGTTCTTGGACTTCTTGCTAGCAGACGAAGGTTGCTGCTTAGCAATTTCCTTAGCAGTAAGCTCGTAGGTAAGAGCTTTCTCAATGAATTCAGCCAACGTGGTGCAATTATGATTAAGCAACTGAAGTCTCATACGGGGTTTCAGCCTCTTGCTGAAATACTTGATCTTGTCCGCTTCTGAGTGAATGATAGATGAGGCGAACGGAAGAAGTTCCTGAAATTTTTCGGCGATGGCGAGAACATCATCATCCGTCGAGAGGTCGGGAGTGAGTAATTCCGACAACTTGGCCTCCCTGAGTGGGGCCGGATAGTACCTCTCCAACATGAGAGTCTTGAACTGATCCCAAGTACATGATCCGTCCGTGGGTTTTAACGATAACCACCATGAATGAGCGCTCTTACCGAGATAGTAAGCCGCAACTGAAACTTTATGCCCTTCAGGGCAATCCACCATAGCAAATAACTTCTCAAAATGCTCAAGCTAATGAACAATATCCGCCGGCTCAGATGAGCCCTCAAAGGTAGGTGGTCGCTGGTGAGAGATATCGCTAATGATATTGCTTACACCCCTCTCTTGCCTCTGAGGTGGCGGCGGAGGAGCCTGCTGATTTTGATTGACGGAGTTATGCATCGTCTCCATCAACTGAGCCATCTGGGTCATTTGGGCCATCATGCCCTGCATAAATGCGAGTGGGTCAACCCGGACACCCTCTGACTGAGCCGTGTCCCGGGTACGACTCCCCGACAGTGAATGATCGCGTCCAGGTGAATGAGTGGCAGCGTCGCTGCTAGATGAATTAGCATTATTCCTGGCATTTGCACGTGTATTCGCACGAGTTCTCGGGATTCGGACCGCTCCACGGCCTCGTCCTCCACGTCCTCTGCCAGCCCTTTCCATACTGAAGTGGAAAGTCATATGATGATTATATATCTCGCATGAGTATCACATTATGATTATATTATGAAATGATGAAAATGAGCATACGCGCTCAAATACAGTGATTATATGAATGATTAATTGACGTGACATGATTATCTGATGGGATTATTGAAATGATTATCTTGAATGAGTTAACAAGATTAATGATTTGATCTTCCTGATCAACAACTGAACAATGAAATGAATCGACTGATTAATGAGTTAACCTGACCGTCCCGGTCAAAATGACAATGATGATTGAGGATTGTTAACTGATGAATTATGAATGAATGATTAATGCCAGAAATTATACCATGACATTAGAAATCTTACAGTTCTTGGTCTGATTGGCTCGGCATTTGCACAGGTCACACGTGACGCGAAAGTCCAATGATACTAGTCCGATGACGATGATTTCAAATGAGACATGACTTGGAGGGTAGTATTCAAAACCACGCGCTCTGATACCAACTCTGTAACACCCCAAACTAGGCGGATATTACAGTGCCGTGGACCCCCGACTGGGACCCACCAGGCGAATGAAAATGAATGAATTACACAGGTAAATGTAGTACCGAACCACATTACAACATCAATCACTCCGATGAGGAGTTTTATACAACACACCCAGGATGATACTGAATACAAGTATATTTTATATGGAGATAAAATATACAACAATAAGTGAAATGAATATTCAAACGGAATGTCTGCAGCGGAATAAATAAAAGAAACATAATGACTGAAAGACTGGGGCCCCCTACTAGTATCACTGGGACTCCTCGCCGTCACCGTGCTCTCCCCGTGCCTTAGCCTTGACATGACACAAAACAGCATCCCCAACGGCCGGGCCATACGTAACAACAATCCTCAAGGGTTGAAAATACACAATCATGATATATCCAAATTATGAATTATCACGAAACATACGCAATCAAACATGCTATATGAATCGACTATCGATGCGGCTCAAAGGAATGGCGCCACACTACGTCCGGGATGGAAATGTGTCCGTGCACAAGCCACCATCACACGTGGTCTTGTGCCTAATCAGTCTCACGAAGCAATCGACTCGTGTGCACAGTCCAATGTGAGGCCAACAACCATCACACGACATAATTGTGCCCGACATGAAAATCCTACACATTCCAACCGGCACGCCAGTATGACCCGGAATGTCACAATATGACAAAAGTGACAACGAAAATGAATAATGACTCACCAAGGTTAAATGATGGTGAAATGAATGATAGCTCAATGAAATGATCGGAACCGTCGTTCCTTATGACTGAGGTGATTAATTGACAATGAAAAGTTTTGATACGGTTAATACAATGATGAATTTGTTACGATTATGAATGAACAACAACAAAAGGAATGAATATCCTTTTAACCGAGTAAGAATTAACTTACTCAATACCGATGAAGAATGTCCTTCCACAAACAACGTCCTAAATGAAATGTCGGTCGCTCGAACAACCTTGAACCACAATAATTACCAACAACCGATCAATACACGAATCAAATACGATCATAACCGACCCAAACGTCGATACAACAATATCCGAACTCGTAGATGTACTCTAACGAAAACGTTGAGATACCCGTTGGTTAAAACCAAACCCAAATCATCGAACCAACTCCAAAATGATTGATTCAAACCAGTACAACATTATCAATGACATCAATAATCTCATAGAAGTCCACAATTCAAGTTATAATAACGACAATCGGAAATCCCCAAAATAACCGAAGTCAACCCCAAGGGTTCTTGGAATAATTCCGAAAATAACCATTAAATCCGTAGGAATATATTTATCCAAGTTAGATAATCCATAACTAACATATTCCAATGATAATCCAAGCTTACACGAAGAAATCGGAAGGAAAACCCAAAATCCGAAATTCTAGATCCCAGAGATTGATACCTTTGATTCGATGCGATGAAGATGACGAAATGATGATTAATCCGAAAGATGATCTTGAAGATGATGATTGATGATTACACCTCGAAGAATCCTCTCCGAATCGCTCGAAATCGCCCAAAATCACCGAAGGAATGAAATGAGATGAATAAATGACGAACTCTGACTAAACTGTCCAATTTATAGTCAGTCCAGGTTAGCGTGCGCTAGCCCTTCTGCGTAGCGTGCGCTAACGAGTAATTTGGGTAGTCCAGTACCCACTGTCCGAACAAGGTAGCGCGCGCTACGTACCTTCTTGTAGCGTGCGCTACGGCCATACTACTAGCGTGTGCTAAGACCCATTATTAGCGTGCGCTAACGAATAATTTGATGCCCAGTACTGGAGTCCAGAAAACTGTCTGCCCCCTGATCTGACCCCGATAGCGTGCGCTACAACCATTGTTTAGCGTGCGCTAATATATCGGTTGCGTACGCTAACAATCAACACATAGCGTGCGCTATGAATTAATCCAG
Source organism: Orobanche coerulescens (assembly GCA_033398695.1). Classification (NCBI taxonomy): domain Eukaryota; kingdom Viridiplantae; phylum Streptophyta; class Magnoliopsida; order Lamiales; family Orobanchaceae; genus Orobanche; species Orobanche coerulescens. The sequence continues at coordinate 79,553,411 of CM065810.1, read as the reverse complement.
TGCAGTCCAGTAGCCACTGGACTCAACCTGATCCGTCCTTAGCGCGCGCTACACCTCATATTAGCGTGCGCTACTTCAACCCACTAGCGCGCGTTACTTACCATTCGTAGCGTGCGCTACTCATAACTCACCTGCAGTCCAGTACCTTCTGGACTGCAGCCAGGGTAACCTTAGCGTGCGCTAAAGCTGAGTGGTAGCGTGCGCTACCTATACCCCATTAGCGTACGCTAAAAGGAGTATGTAGCGTGCGCTACTCCTCACGCATAGCTCGTAACGAAAATGACAATGATGATAAACACGGCACGAAACTCCAATCAGATTAGTGATGAATGACGATTGATATACGATACAATTACTCTGAATGATGAATACCATGACTGAATATGAGTGACAAATGATCAATAATGAATGAAATTACTGAGTACCAATTACTGAATGATAATCACGGAGTGATAATTACTGAATTACAACTGGGTATTACACACCATTTCTGAACTTTATTCACTGATATTTTATTTAACTCTTGTTTTGTAAAATTAAAATAAATGTCTCAAAAATGCATTTCTTGCGGCCGACGGGATTCAAACCCACGCGGCCGTGTGCGGCTATAGAGGGATCGACCATCTGGGCTAGTTTTTTAGATTGTTGAATTTCATATTCTGTTTTATTAATTATGTGATAATTAATTTTAATATTATGTTTAATTAATTTTGTGATGATTAATTTCAGTATATGTTTAGTGTATGTCATGACCATAAATTGACCAATGTGATTGGATGTTTCAATTTAATTTTGGGTTGGTTTTATGGCTTGTACGTCGTTTAATTATAATTAGTTTTTACGGCCTGCGAGTCGTCTTTTAATTTAGTATTATAATATACTATCTGCGTGTCAATGGCCCTATTGTAATTTAATTTTACTAGTGTAGTACTTTTCATTACTAGGAGAATTCAAAAGGGTGAAGTGACAATTGCATTGAAGAAGATGGGGTCAAAGAAAGCAGAAGGACCAGATAGTATACCTATTGAAGTTTGGAGGTGTTTGGGGGAGAGAGGGATCGAATGGGTAACTATGTTTTTCAATAAGATTTGGAGAAGCAATAAGATGCCATCAGCATGGAGGAAAAGTATTCTTGTCCCTTTGTATAAGAACAAAGGTGATGTTCAAGATTGTTCTAATTATCGCGGAATTAAACTAATGAGTCATACCATGAAGTTGTGGGAACGGGTGATTGAACAAAGGATCAGGAAATGTGTGAAGATAATAGAAAATCAGTTTGGATTTATGCCTGGAAGATCGACCATGGAAGCAATTTATCTTATCCAACATTTGATGGAATATTATCGAGATAAAAAGAAAGATCTACATATGGTTTTTATTGATTTAGAGAAGGCATATGATAAAGTACCAAGATAAGTACTTTGGTGGGCATTAGCAAAGAAAGGTGTATCGCGGAAATATATTAACATTATAAGGGACATGTATGAGGGAGATAGTACAAGTGTACGTACTAATGTTGTGAGGAAAGAAGAATTCCCTATTACGATTGGGGTACATCAAGGATCTGCTCTTAGTCCTTTTCTCTTTGCCATAGTTATGGACGAATTGATAAGAGAAATTCAAAATGACGTTTCGTGGTGTATGATGTTCGCAGATGATATTGTGTTGATTGATGAAATGAAGGTTGGAGTGCAACAGAAATTGGAACTTTGGAGGGATACTTTGGAAGCTCGAGGCTTTAGGCTGAGCAGAAGTAAGACTGAATATATGGAGTGTAGGTTTAGCAAAAACAGTGATAGAGAGGCGGGGATAATCACATTTGATGGGAAAGTTGTTCATGGATCCACATTCTTTCGGTATCTTGGATCTATTATCCAAAAGGCCGGGTGGTTGAAGTGGAAAAGTGCCACAGGAGTTTTATGTGATCCTGACATGCCTCATTGATTAAAGGGTAAATTTTACCGCACGACAATTAGGCCTGTGCTGTTATATGGCACCGAGTGTTGGGCTGTAAAACAGTGTCACATTCAAAATATGAATGTGGCGGAGATGCGTATGATACGATGGATGTGTGGTCATTCAAAAAAGGATCGGCTCAAAAATGAGGTGATTATAGAGAAGGTAAGAGTTGCAGCTATAGAAGACAAGATGATGGAGAATAGATTACGATGGTTTGGTCATGTGAGAAGAAGACCTGTTGATGCTCCAGTGAGGAGGCTAGAAAGTTGGGGAATAAGTAATGTTGTGAAAAGTGGAGGAAGACCCAAAAAAACTTGGATAAAGATGATTGAAAATGATATGCGGTTTCTTGGAATTGGAGAAAGTGTGGCGATAGAGAGGTAACTGTGGCGGGAAAGAATACAGATGGTGGATGGAATCTGATTCCTTTTTATTTCTGTATTTTTATTCCTATTTTCTTTTATTCCATGTTATCTGTTAATTTATTTTCAGGATTTTCATTTTTTTTAACATTCATTCTCTTTTTTTATTTGCTTTTTTCTCTACTTTTTTCTCTACTTTTTTCCCCTCTTTTTCTCCTTGTTGTTACCCAAAATATTATATGTAATGGTATGCTGGATATGGATTTGGGTGAGTAACAAACAAAATGCGAGAGCACGTACGAAGGAATGTAAATAACACAAGATTTGCCGGGGTTGTTAGTCCCAGACTTGAGTGCTCTCGCGAGATATTATTAATATGGATGCTGCTTTAGAGTACCAATATTAATGTTAGAGTATAATTACAATGAGTGTAATGACCCTAGTTATCTAGCTATTGAGTGTCGTTGATTGCCGGAAGAACCAGAGTTAAAGCTCTGTGAGTTCATGTTACAAAGATGAAGTGTTCTCCGTATTGTTTACTGTGTGTAATTGTCTTAACCTCCTCTTTTCCAATGCTGGAGGTCTCCTACTTATAGAAAAGGAGGTTATTAGGATGTCCCTATCCCACATGGGCGATCGCTGTTCCTGCATTAAATTAAGCGGGCAATCGTCCCAGCACGTGGGACTGTTTCCTTAAAGTCCGCAGCTGCTGCTGGCAGCCAGATGCGCGAACCAATGAGGAGGCGACATGTGCCTCATGTCGCAGTCTTGGGAGGTCCCACCTAGGACCTTTCAGCGGGTCTGTCGGTAGGTGAGGCCGTCGTTGTCACTGACAACTGCTGACGGGCTGGAGTCAAGCCTGTTCTTGCGGCGCCTTTTGCGGATCTACACATGGGCCTTTATCCCGTGATTTGGTCTTCGCAGACTTTGACGGATGTTGTTTTTACATGTGGCATAGGATGGTCGTCCTCGGTCGGGTACTAGAGGCGATCGCCAGGTGCCAAGAAATGATCGCCCTGGACGCCGGCCGCTAGGCACTTGGCTATGATCTAGCATCTTCGGTTGGCACGTCTGCCTTTGTCTATTTGATGCTGGCTTCGGTCGCCCGGCCATTATGCCGATCGCCTTCGAGGCGTATAAATCGCCGCACAACAATTGCCCCCCAGCTCGCTCTAATGTTGAATGCGTGGGGTGAGGTGGCTCTGCTGGCGATCGCTTTCATTAGACGAGCGACTCGTCCTTTTATGAAGTAGATGATCGTCTCTCGAGCGGATTGATTTCGAATTTGAACGACCTCCCCGGTTGCTGGAAAGAGCGGGAAGTGGGAGCGGGATTTGAAACGTCACTAGGGCACGTGTCGCGCTCCCGTTGGGGCAGTCCGACAGTTCTGTCAGACTTGTCATTTGGCGTGCCCTCGAAATGATGCACACATGGATTTCGAGGGCGGCATTAAATGCGACTTATCTGATGGTTGCACTTCAGCCCTCGAGATTCCATTTATCTGCCCAGAAGTCCCCGCTCTCGCCTATAAAAGGGGCTAGGGCTTCTGGGGTGATAACCTTACGTGTTTTCGCCTAAGAAGAAGAAGACATAGCTGAATCTTCTTGAAGCTTTGTGTGACGATCGTTGTTCGACTCAGACTCTTTAGGTAAGAACAAAAGCTTTTCTCCCTCCTTTCTCTTTGAATATGTCCGGAGGAAGATCAAATGTGTATAAGGTGGGTAGCACTTCCGCCGCCGCGACTTCGACTGCTTGGGATGAAACCTCTGCGGATTTTCACATGGAGATGGCTGTCGAGGCCATCCGCGTCGGGATTGAACCCACGGAGGTTGAAGAACTCTTCAACGAGTCTGACGCAGCGAAGTCGGCGGAGGCGGAGCAGAAGTGCTCGCTGGCTGAAGAGGAGGAGGCAATAAGACTATATAGGGAGCAGAACAGTGTGTTCGGAAAAGCCTTTTTAGAATTTGCCAAGTTTATGGAGAGATTAGCCGGTCCATGCCCTAAGTTCGACTTTCACGCATATTCGGTCGCTCACCCCCATGAACCCGTGAAGCGGATGTTGTTTTGGGCCGCGTGCCGCTCCCCATGGACCCTTGGCCAGATTAAGAGTTCGGCGACCAAGAAGGATTTGACTCGCTGGAGGGCGGAGTTCCATGTCCCCTCCGATGTTTCATTGTATGTGCCTGCCGAGAATGAACGTGCCGACCAACCTCCCGAGGGTATGGTCGCCATTAACGAGTTGATCATGGGGGCCGGACTGTGGTTCCCACTGTCGTTCGCCATGTCGTATCTGTTGACCGCTTGGAATGTGGCGCCGCTCCAACTGACGCCGAATGCCTGGTTGCAGATCGTCATCACTTTCACTCTATTTGGCGGTCACCGGCTGTTCCGTCTTCCTTCTGCGCTGGAGATGAACTATCTCTTTAATCTGACGGTGCAGAAGGGTTCCGTTGGCGGCTACCACATCCATGGTCCCTTGGTCCGGGTGGTTCTTGGGGTGCCGAACAAGGTCTGGGGCGACCTTCAAAAGTAGTGTTGGGTCGATGGTGCGTGGAAATCGGCCGCGAGCGACAAACCCGATGATGAGTTGGATATCCCCGCCAGCTTCCGGGAGAGGAATCCGAGTAAGGTTTTGACTCTCCCTTCGTTCTGATACGTCTTGAGCCGATCTAATTTGGTTTTCTTTTTTCAGGCACCCTTGTTCCTGCAGTAGGCGACCTACCATTTGATTTTTCGATCGTCTGGGAGCGAATCTGTAGTCTTCAGGACAGGTATATCGACACTCGTGTGATCAACAACGAAGCTAATTGGTTGGCCGCTCGGTTGTTATGCTTTCCCCGCCACTTAAGGGTCCCATGTACACATGTTTATGATCTCCTTTTGCTTGACGATCGCCTTTGATCGAAGAAGACGACTAACTCAGTTGATTGTCTTCTTTGGCAGAGATCTACTTCCCCCGCTATTCCGAGCCACCGAGAGAAATTTCCATGTCGAACCCTGGGGTCATGAGTCATCTTCGCTAAGGGAAGAAGACGAGTCGTGCCCCTGCGACGATGGTTTGTCCTATTCCGGAGGCGAGACCTCTCGTGGTGCCGGTCGTCAATGAGCCGAAAACTCGGGAGGAGGAATAGCCCCAGCTCAACCGCAAGAGGCGGAGGCCGGAGGAGCCTTCGCCCTCTATTGCTTCTGAGGCGCCCACGATGATGCCACCGGTCGCCGCGCCTCCACTTTCTGTGGTTCTAATGGCGGAGAGGTCTACGCCCTCATCGGCCTTCCTACAGGCCATGGCGACCGCTGATGCCCAGACCCCATGTGGCAAGCCTTTCTTCGGCCGCGACCCAGAGAAGGTCGAAAGGTAAGCTTGGTTACTCTGCTGAGTTATGTCGCTTGTGTAGGGGACATACTGACTCTTGTTCTTGGTGCAGGGTTCATCTCACCGACCCGAACTGCTCGCCGATGGTGTTGGACTTCCTCGCGAGCAGATCTCCCCGCGAGCCTCGCGATGTCCCTCACTACGTCTCTCGGGCTATCTCTGCCCTGCCCAAGGCTTGGACGACTGGTATGGATGCGATCGCGCGCCGGCAGTCCGGATACGCAATGCAGGCGACCCTTGCCTAGACCCTTCAAACGGTGACCATGGCCGCTTAGGCCGTGAAGGATTATGAGGGGCGGCCCTTCACCGCTCGTCTCCATGCGGACCTCGAGGCTGCTCGAAATCAGAACGCCGAGTTTGCCGATAGGATCATGGCAATGGATAAAGAGTCCGACTGGATGCGTGATAAAATGACGGAAGCCCGTCGGTTGCACGCGGCCTCGCAGAAGGAGGCGACTGAGCTGAAGGCGGTGGTGGACCGGTTGAATGGCGAACTGGAGTCATCAAAGGGAGAGCTGGCCGCTAAGTTTGCCGAGCTCCAGGGTGCGGATCAAACCATCGCGGGGCTCAGGGAGAAGTTGAAGGCGACCGAGGTCGATCCCTTCCTCAACGTGGAGTATGTCAGCGAATTTTCCTATTACATGGCTTATGCTGACGCCATCCGTGCTGCCAAGAAGGGAGGGCTCAAGGTCGGCCCTCTAGTTGATAATTTCAAAGCTTACGTGCTTGAGCACTCCCTGTAGCCGGCTTTCTTTGTGCCGATCCTTGACCTCTCCGACCTCGGAATCGACCTGAGCTGGCACCCGTCGTCGGACTAGCTCATTCACCCGGACGCTGGTGAGGGGGAGCACGTCGATCCAGCAACCGGCGGCGAAGGCCAGGCCGATCCAGCGGCCGGTGGTGAAGGCCAGGCGGGGGAAGCATGGGTTTGTCCGCCTTCATTTTTGCTTTTGCTTGTAAATTTTTCAGCTTTGTTGTATTCTGCCTTCGGGCGCTTGTACAAGTATTCCGAATGAAATGAAATAAATAATTGCTTCTGATTCCTTGCTTGTATGATCATCTGTCTGGATCTTTTGCATTTGACTTCACACGTGTGTTTGAGGAGAGGTCGTTGTATGTATAGCTCCGAATGGAATGGTATACTGAAATTCACACTTGTAAATTTCAGAACAAAACCGATCGTCATACGTGTCTTTGAACAAAGTCGATCATATGTATGGCTCCGTTCTCCTGATCGTATGTATGGCTCCGCTCTGCCCCTTGTTTTTGCTTACTTAGTGAAAGTACGGGAACAAAAATAATTCGTTTAGCGAGCTATCTTTACTTTGGTTCTTGCGATGTTCAATTTTGTCGATTACTTGAGGAAGGCCGAACGTACCGGCCTGAAAAGACTTTGCACAGTCGTGGGGTTTGATGGAACCGACCTCCACGACTATGTCTTGTGCGCGAGCGACATTCCGTATGATGGTTAACTTCTTGCGACTCACTTAATTGTGAGGGTCCTCCGTAGGTTATGTTTTGCCTCGCAATGTAGCGATGGGGCGGACGGTCTCTGCCTGGAGGAGTCCTTGCACGGGGCGCCGTCGGATTAATCGACTCCGCTACCGTGGCTTGTTAGCACTTTTCTACCTGGGTCCGACATGTTAGATGACAGACCTAAGAGGGCATACTTTGTGATGGGGGGAGGGACGCGTCGCATTGTCCAGGTCTACCATGTTACATGATGGATCTGAGGGCGGACGAGTGTGTCCAATGATCTGTTTTGGAGGGTCCTTAGGCTACGCCCGCCTCGTATTTAAACGAAAGGGCGGGCGATCTCTGCCCAAAGGAACCTTGCATGGACGGGCTGTCGGTTCCAACGACCTCCAGAACCATGGCTGCACTTTTCTACCTCGGATCGTCATGTTAGATGACGATCCTCGACGGTATACGTTGTGATGGGGGGGGGGGGATTGCTTGCCTAGGTCCATCATGTTGGATGACGAACTCTTGTAGGGCGAGCAAGTCATCCCCTTTTTGGTTGTTTTGCCGAGGCGAATCACTTAGAGGATCGGAAAATCTCATTATGCTCTTTGTACATTGAATGCATGAATACAGGGTGTTTTTATTGATAGTATTTCTTCAAATGAATGGCGTTCCAGGGATATTGGCCCGTAGTGCCGTCTGGGTGTTAGAGCTTGTAAGCTCCTTTGGTCAACCACTTGGATATCCTGAACGGGCCCTCCCAATTCGGGCCAAATACTCCCGTGTGGGTCTGGATCTTTTTGAGGACCAGGTCGCCCACTTGGAATCGCCTTTCCTTGACCTTCATATTGAAGAATTTTTCCGATTTCCTTTTGTGGATTGTGTTCTTCATTTCCGAGGTCAGTCGTCGTTCCTAGAGCATATCCAAGTCGATCTACCGAGCAACATCATTGTCTGTCGTCATTTTTTGTGCAGTTCGGTGGCTCAGGACGGCGATCTCCGATGGGATCACTGCTTCTGTTCCGAAGGCGAGGGCGAATGGGGTTTCGTCGGTAGGACCACAAAACATCCGGGAGCTCGCTCGTCCATCGTCCTAGTTTCGATTCGAGTCTTGCTTTGATCGTGTGCTTGAGAATCTTGTTTATAGCCTCTACCTGCCCGTTTGTTTGAGGGGGGTAAGGGGCCGAGAACAGCTTTTTAATTCCCCATTTTTCGCAGAATTGCATAACTTCCAAATCGTCGAACTGCTTTCCATTGTCGGAGATGATAGCCTGAGGTAGACCGAATCGGCATATAATGTTCTTCCAAATGAACTTGATCACTTGTTCTTGGCTGATCTTGTTGAGTGGCTCGGGCTCTGCCCATTTCATGAAATAATCGACCCCCACGATGGAGAATTTACATCCCCCTGGCGCCGTCGGCAAAGGACTGATGAGGTCGATACCCCATTGAGAGAACGGCCACGGAATATACATAGAGGTGAGCTGCTCGGGGGAGAGTTTGATGTTCGGGCCCATTATCTAACAATTGTGACAAGATCGGGCGTAGACGATCGCGTCCTTTTGTAGGGTAGGCCAGAAAAAGCCTTACCTGGTCGTCTTGTGGATGATAGCTTGCCCTCCAGCGTGGTTTCCACATATCCCGTCATGGATTTCGGCTAAAACAAGTCGGCCTTCCTTGTAGGTCACAAGTCATCCAGGAATAAGTCTAGAGGGGGGGGGGGGGTGAATAGACTTATTGAAACTCTTAAACTCTTTTCTTCGAAGAGTGAGTTTCTCATCTGATAGATATGCGGAAATTAGCTGATGACGAAAACAAAACTAATTAATGGAACAGTAAAGTGTGAATACAACAGCTAAGTATGATGCTGAAAACAGTAAAACACGCAGGCAATTTATAGTTGTCTCAGAGGTGGGGTAATCCTCTACTAATCCACTTTCTCCAAACCAGTTGGAGATGAATCTACTATAATTCTCAACCAGTGATTAATATTACAGTGATTCTTATACTTAGCTACAACAACTTCTAACCAGTGGAAATCCCGTCGTTGCAACTCCTCTTTGACTGCCTAGCACCACTTGATTCTTCAAATCCTCGAATGCCTATCAGTCTTGCAACTTCAGCCAGTGAAGTATCCCAAACTCAGGTTTTAAGACAAGAGTGTTTGTCTTCTCCAACTAAGAGCTTTCTTCAAATAAGAACTTCGAGTACTGCTCTTTTCACGATGCTATATGATTGTTTTGATTGCTTTGATAACTTTGATCACTTAAGAGTTTTGTTCGCTTCGTACTGCTCATCTTCAAATCTTCGGATATATATAAGTGTCGATCCTTGAGCATTATTCATAGCCATTGCAAATCTTGTAACAAATCCGTCCGTTGGAGAAATAGACTTCTTTGTTAATTTTTCTGAACGTTGGAAGGCTGGATTCCCATATCTTAATCCATCTTTCGACCGTTGTGAAGACTTTGCATGTGAGGCGCCGCATCTTTTGAATATAATAAGATTAAAGTCTTCAATGGTAGGCCTGGATGAATTATTTAATTCATATCCTTGCAGCAATCTCTCCAATTTGTCTCTTCACGCTTGCATGTGACTTTCCGTAATCTTTGACTATTCAACGCATGCTGACGTGGACTTGGATTACTTGTCTGATCTCTTATTAGTCATGTTGGCTGATGTTTAGTCATCTTCTCTGCAAATTGGACTCCTCTGTCGATGACTTCTCTAATGACTGTTGCGACTCGCTGATCAGACGACCTGTCTGGAGTCTTTTGTGTTGATGAATTTTGACTTATCTGATGGTCAGGCTTCAGTTTACTTGGTCCGCTGATCACTTGACTGCAGTCTGGTCAAACATCTCTGATGAATTTTGTTGACCAGAACTTCTCTGATTTGACTCGGTTATACTTCTCTGATGTGCTTATCTGTACCTTTGTACTTAGCCGATTTGAGCCTAACTTAACTGGCATATAGGAGATACTCATTTGGTTCTTCTTTACATTTTGCCAAGTATTTATCTTAACACTATTTGGCCTATGGAAGATACTCATTTGGTTCTTCCTTACATTTTTCCAAGTAATAAACATTTGAATTACAATAATGACATCATCAAAATATAACAAGTATTCCTAACAAATTCACCCTATTTTGATGATGGAAAAACTTAAGCAAATTATTCAAATGAATAGGTTTGCACTTGAGTGCAAGACACAAACTCAAAATCAGTCTTGTTTTGAGACAACTAGGAGTTGTCATTCAAATGACTGTATATATTAATTTTCTGTTGATTACAAGTACATGGCTTAAATAGAATAAATACAGAAAAATTAATCAATTACAAAAATTACAATTACACCCAAAACCTATCTGCCCCTTCCTCTGCGAACAGTTTGCTTGGGAGGTCTATATAGTTTTGCACCGATTGGTCTACTTTCGATGGGTGCAAGACCATATTTCCTCCTTATGACTAGGGCAGCAAAGTCTTGGTCTTCTTTTGAAGAGAACTTGTGCTCTTCAAACAGCCTTCTAATTTCATCTTGAAGCTCTAGCTCGTCAATCTCATTCTCCAAATGGGTCAGCGCTTCCACTGCTCTGAATGGAGGAATCATATGATAAGAAAGACATTTGGCTGCATATTTAAGTATGATCTTCCACAGAGTAGGCCATCTAGCTTCCATGTAGTTCATGAATGACTGTTGGGGCGGGCATTCTTTGTCTTGGAGAATCTCCCAGAGGTAGAACTGCTCTGTGAATTGTTTCTTGGCATCCACCCAACTAGTCATGAATTCTGTTGGTAAGAATTCTTCAACATACCACAACTATTTGCCTTCCCATTCGAATCTTGGTTCTTCTTTCTCTCTTGTTCTTCTTCTCTTCTCAACAGGCCGCTCTTGAGGTTGATTGGGGGCAGATATCTCATTTCTTTTCAGACTTGATGGTCCTCCTTTAATTTGGAGAATATCTCGCCTCTTCTTCGATCTTAGCTCTTCAGCCTGAACAAAAACTTCCTCTTGTCTGCTACTTTCCCCCTGCATTGTATCTCCCCACTTTGACCTCTCTTCCCCCTTAAACCTATCTTCCCCCTTTTTGCCAGCATCAACTAGAAAAGTTATCTGCTGCTCCATTCTATGCATCCAGTCTGACATGCCAAGCGGCATCCTGGAATTCGTAATTAAAATCCAACCGTCCATTTTCAAATTTTCAAAACCTGGACCACCGATTACTAAATTTGAATTTTAAAAAGCCTCAAAAGGTGGACCACCATTTAAAATAAATGAATATTTAATTATAAACGTCGTTTCATTTTCTTTTTAAGGACGGGAAAAGCCTTTTCACAAGGAACTTGGATGACTAGATTGGGAATCTAGTACAGATGAAAAAGCTAGCTGAAGCAGATCAGACGAAGGATGGACTAAGCTGATCATAGGAATCAGACCCTACCTGATGCAGACAAGAAGACGAAGAACAGACGAAGCGACTTAGTTGATCAAACCACGGGCGAGAAGTCAAAGGAGTCAACTCACCTGATGCAGAGCAGTCAAGAGTCAAACAGTCAACCAGCTAACTTTTCTATACCTGGACGACTTCTGATATTATATTATTATCTACTATTTGTATAATATCATATTACTATTTGGATCACAAGTGGAATAATACTATATGTTTAAAATACACGTGGCATCTACGAGTTCAATCGACCTCACTGTTTCTCTTACGATTCGGCGAATCAGCTCCGACAGCATAGGTGAAATGTGAGATCCCTCTGGAGAGTGCTCACCTGAGCCTTCTTCGTCTGCAGGTAGGTGAGCATAAGACCGACCTGACTACAGACTCCTTGCAATAGGCTGACCAGATGGGGTTGGCTCTGGAGTCCCCGATCTGTCTTATTCCTCAGCTAGGCTGACATCAAGGTTGGTGTATTGGGCAGGAGCCCCAACCTTATCTTTATTCTTGTCTCCTTCAGCTTCAGCCTCTATCTCTCCTTCAACCTACCTCTCTTCTTCAGGCTGTCTCTCTTCTTCCGGCTGCCTCTCTTCTTCCACATCTTTTTCTTCTTCTCTTGTCACAGCCTCCTTTTCACCTCCATCACCTTTGTCATCATCTTCATCATCATCTTTATCATTATGTTTATCATCTTCACCTTCATCATCATCTTCTTTTTCTTCTTCTACTTCTTCTTGGTCCACCTCCTCTCCCTCTTCTTCTCCTTCATCCTACAATTCTTCTGTTTATTCAATCTCTTTTTCTTCAGACTGTTCTTCAACTAGAATGTTTTCTTCTTCTTTTTCTTTTTCTTCTTACTCCTGTCTTTCCTCTTCATCTTCTATTATAATAATTTCTTCTTTTTCTTCTTCTTCCACCACTTCTTCGATTCTCACTTATTTTTCAACTATCTCTCCATCTCCATTCAAAGTTCCATCGGAAATACTATAGCCATAATAAGATAGAGGAGCTAGTCCATGTTTGTTTTAAAATTGGACATGAACCACCGTTCCTGAAGTAGTAAAGACAGATCTGTCTCATTGCAAAAGTGGGTGAGCAGATCCTCTGTAGCCTGGGGATACTCCCAGCTACTCCCTTCAATAAAGGTTTGAAGTTGACAGAATGGAACAGTTTTGATAGTTTTCCATTCCTCAAAAATTTCAACAAAAGAGTGTTTTAGAGCATGAGTTTTTACAATTAAAAGTTGCTCCATAGACAGGTTCAGAAGATTATGTTAAAGCAGATTAAAAGAGTAATTGGCTTCTGGAATCAAGATAATTAAACCTGCTTCTTCTTCCTCCGTTGCAAAAAGAGGGGTTAGAACTGGTACCATTTGGGTCTCTAGGCTGGAGGGAGCAGGCTGATCCTCCATGTGAATGAGTTCAGGTGTAGCAAACTGAGCTGGCTGCTCCTCCTCATCAAATAAGCGCCTGAGTCGTTTGGGAGAGGGTTCTGGTGAGGAGTGGATTATGGAAGGCTCACCAGGGGCTGGTCCCCTTCTCTTAAAATGGACAGCGATTGGGGTGTTGTCTGACTCTGTCTCAGACTGGGCTGCAGGTGAGTTGCGGGTTGCAGCTTGGTTGGACTCGTCTGAGCTTTCAGGGTATCTGTAGGGGGTCCCTCTTCAGACATCTCTTTTAGAATCTGAGCTTCTCTCCTTTCGCCTCCTAGCCTCCTCAGCGTTTCTTGGTCTAGATGACCAAGTCTCTTATTGATGTGGAAGGGGTCAGTGTTTACCTTCGCCACACCAAGTTTCTCCAATATCCAACTGAGCTGCGTTCCGAACGCCAGCTTAGATTTGAATCTGTTTTCTTCAACAAGCCACCCGGCCTTGTTAACCTCACGCACCAATTGACTGTAGATGTAATCAGCCCAATCAATTGGTTTGTCTTGAATCAGTGCTCCCAGCACCATAAACTTGGCTGACGATAATTGGTCGTAGCTACCTGCCATCCCCATAACTGTCTTGTTGGTTATATCCAACACATAGCGGTACTCCATCTTTATTTCGCTCCTTTCGGCGGTTAGCTTCAATTTCTCCGGTTGGTCGATAGCCTTGATTTTCAGCCATGTGTCGGTTACGCTCTGCTGTAGGGTTTCGACCGCCACACCGCAGATTTTCATCCCAAAGGTTTTTCCGATTGTTTCCGGCATGATATCCACTTTTGATTCCACAGATTGTGCTCCGAATCCCAGATTCGATCACTTGGGCCTCTTGAAAAAAAGCAATAACAGCTTCCTTGAACAGATGCTTGGGGCTGATGTCCAAAAATGGGTAGATCCCATTCATTTTCATTGCTCTGATGAGGTTGCGCACGTCGTTGTTCTCCAGATTTGCTTCTAAGAGTCCTTCAAAATCGACAACAAGAGAAAAGATGATCTGGTCCTTCACCACCTTAAGGTTGACTCCATTGAAGTATGCTTCCATTTCTACACAAGAGAGATTTTTTTCTGAGTGTATGAAAATTTAAAAGGGTTTTTGCTCTGTGTAAATTAGGGTTTTGCGAGGTTGAAGAAGGCTCAAAGAACCTTTCTTGTGGCAAAGGTTTGGTGAAAATGTCAGCAATTTGCTAGTCTGTGCTGACTCTTTCAACTCTGACTCTCTTGTTAAGCACGTGATCTCTTATGAAGTGATGCTTAACATCAATGTCCTGTGTCCTTGAATGCAATACCGGGTTGTTGGTTATTGCAATAGCACTACTGTTGTCACACCAAATTGGAACTTCATTGGCAATAATGTTGTAGTCCCTTAGCTGTTGTCTGATAAGATCTGGGTGCAACAACTACCTGCAGCTAGGTATTCTAACTCTATTGTAGAGATAGAGTTAGAAACCTGCTTCTTGCTAAACCAGGATATCAGTCTGGTTCCTAGGAATTGACACGTTCCACTAGTGCTTTTCCTATTTATTTTGCATCCTGCGAAATCTGCATTTGAGTATCCTGATAGATCGAAGTTATCATCCTTAGGGTGCCATAGTCCAACATTGACTGTAGACTTAAGGTATTTGATTATTCTCTTGGCTACATCTTGGTGAGACTGCTTTGGCTTGGATTGAAATCGTGCGCATACTCCTACGGCATAAGATATATCTGGTCTGCTTGTAGTGAGGTACAACAATGATCCAATGAGTCCTCTGTAGTGGGTTGAGTCCACTGATATGCCTCCCTCATCTGCATCTAGGTGAGTACTTGTGCTCATAGGAATTCTTGCTGGTTTGGCTGATTCCATTCCAAATCTCTTGATTAGATCTCGGGTATATTTGGCTTGATTGATGGAAATTCCATTTTCCACCTGCTTGACTTGTAATCCTAGAAAGAAGTTAAGCTTTCCCATCATACTCATCTCAAATTCTCCTTGCATGATATTTGAGAATTTCTCACACAGCTCTGGGTTGGTTGAGCCAAATATGATGTCATCCACATATATCTAAACTAGTAATATGTGGCCTTCGTGCTCCACTCTGAATAGGGTCTTGTCTACTTTCCCTTTGCAGAAACCGTTCTTCTCAAGAAATACAGATAAGGTTTCATACCAAGCTCTTGGTGCCTGCTTCAGTCTATATAGAGCTTTCAATAGCTTGTATACTTTGTCCCCCTTGACAAATCCTAGGGGTTGCTCCACATAGACTTCTTCTTCTAGAATTCCATTAAGAAAAGCACTCTTTACATCCATCTAATAGAGTTCAAAATCCTTGAATGCAGCATATGCGTGGAATAGTCTGATGGCTTCTAATCTTGCAACAGGTGCATAGGTTTCATCAAAATCTATTCCTTCACACTGTGCATATCCTTTAGCAACAAGTCTGGCTTTATTCCTAACAATAGCTCCATCTTCGTCGCTTTTGTTTTTGTACACCCATTTGGTGCCAATAACTTTCTTATGATCTGATCTGTCTGTTAGTTCCCAAAAATTGTTCCTTTACATTTGTTCGAGATCCTCTTTCATGGCATTGATCTAACAATAGTCTTCCAGGGCTTGCTCTGTTGTCTTGGGTTCTATTTGGGACATGAAGCATGAAAACATTGCCATTCCTGCGGGTAGAGTAGACTGTCTTGTCTTGACTCCATCAGTCAGCTTCCCAATGATCTGTTGAATAGGGTGATCTTTGATCCACTTAGGAATGTCTTCTTCTTCAGGTTCTGTTCCCCCTGTAGATTTGCTCAGGTAGATTTCCTCTCTGTCTGCATCAGCTTGATTCTGATCTCCTTGGTCTGCAACTGGATCAGCTATCGTTTTGTCATCTGCAGTTTGGGATCTGGTCTGGTCTGCAGATGAGTCTTTATCAGCTACATTTTGGTCTTTATCAGTAGCAACTGGATCAGATAGGTTTGGTGGTCCTGTCTGATTTGCAGTTGGGTCTTCATCAGCTACAGATGGGTCTTCAGGCTGGTCTGCATGTGATTCCACCATTCCTGTGTCATGAACAATGACTTCTTCTAGGGTTGCGGATTTGAGCTTATCCTCAATTAATTCCACTTGTTTCCTGTACTCAACGGTAGATTCATCAAATACAACATGAGGTGTTTTCTCCACAACTAAGGTTCTTTTGTTAAAAACTCTATATGCCTTGCTTCTTTGTGAATATCCCATAAAGAGACCATCATCAGTTTTAGCATCAAAGGCATTTAGTTGGGTTTTACCATTGTTGTGGATGAAACACTTACAACCAAAAATATGAAAATAAGCAACTGTAGGGGTTCTGCCATTCCAAACCTCATAGGGAGTTTTGCCATGTCTCTCTACTATCATACTCGTGTTCTAAGTATGGCATGCTGTGTTGAGAGCTTCAGCCCAGAACCTCTTGGGCAGGTCTGCTTATGCAATCATGGACCTGCTGCTTCCTTTAAGGTTTTGTTTCTTCTTTCGGCAACACCATTCTGCTGGGGGGTCCTGGCTGCAAAGAGCTCATGTTGGATTCCATTATGATCGCTGTAATCAGTGATCGCCTTGTTGAGAAATTCACCTCCTCTATCTGATCTGATCTTGATGATTGAGAGGGATTTCTCGTTTTGGATCCTTCTTAGCAGCTCAGGTAACTTGGTCAAGGTTTCACTCTTCTTATACAAAAAGATAATCCATGTGTACCTTGAGTAGTCATCCACTACTACCAGAGCATGCTTTCTGGCACTTACAGTCCTTGGCTTGATAGGGCCAAATCGATCTATATGAAGTATATCTAAGATCCTTGATGTGAGAGTTGTAGGCTGGACTGGCTTTAATGATGCTCTAGTCTGCTTTCCTTTCTGACACACATTACAGAGAGCTTCCTTCTTGAATGCTTCTTTTGGAAGTCCTCTGACCAGCTTTTGAGAACTAATCTTGTTGATGGATTTGAAATTTAGATGACATAATCTTTTGTGCCATAGCCATCCATTCTCAGCTACTGTCTTAGATAGAAAACAGGTATTAGGAGTTCCTGTGTTCCAATCTATCATTAGACATCTCTCCTTCTATATCCTTGTAGATTCGCCTCTCCAGATAGGATATCTATCACCATACATTTACAAACGGTGAAGACTACAAGATTCTTTTCATCACAAAATTGGCTTATGCTCAGGAGATTATACTTGAGCCCTTTGACATAATGAACTTTGGATATAGTGATATTTCCTCGGTGTAGCTCTCCAAAGCCTTTTGTTTGTCCTCTAGAGCTATCTCCAAAGGTTACGTCTGGACCTCTTTCTTTGGTATATTTTGTCAGCACCTTCTTGTTCCCGATCATGTGCCTTGAGCATCCGGAATCTACAAACCATTCTTCACCTCTAATGTTTGAATTTGTGGAGATGTGGTATTAGTCCTTCCACCTTTTTTGCAATCATACAAGCAGAGATTTAGGTACCCAAATTTGTGTGGGTCCTCTGGGGTTAGATGGTTTCCTGGAGAATTGATTTCTCTTTGGAATGTGAAAATTGTTGTTATTACCCCTATAAGGTGTGTAAGGTCTGGGTCTATATCCTCTGTTAGGATTGTATACCGGATATGCCTCATAATATTGGTAGTGTGGGCCATTTCTAAACCTTGGCTGAGACCATTTATTAAATCTTTGAGGTCTCCACACTTGTTTATTTTGAAAATTAGGATAACCTTGAGGTTTCCATTTGCCCCTCCCATTTTGAAATATGTTTTTGGGGAGTTTTTGATAATAGTGGGCATGTTGTCTGGGCTGCTGCTTCTGCCTTGGCCATTGCCTAGTCACTTATCTAGGTGGCTGCCTTGTATACCTTGGCTGCAGCCTAGCCTTGTGACTTAGCTGTTGCCTATTTTTAAATACAAGTTTGTATATAGGCTCAGCAGATTAGACAATTGTTTCTCCCTTGATGAAAGTGGTTTTAGAACTAGAGGGAGTGTGGGGGTCATATCCAAGGCCTGATCTGGATTATAGTGGCCTTTTATTGGTACACAATTCGTCCAGAGTTGGAGACGCCTTCAGGGAGGTTATTTCTTGCGCCTGAGTCTTACTTACCTGAGTCAGTTTAGTAAACTCGACGTTGACATGAGCAAGTGCAGCTGATTTTTCACTATTCAAAATAGTTAATTGCTTTATCTCAGTTGTAGTGACATCAGCCTGGTTTTTCAAGTTAACTGCAGCCTGGTTTTCAAGATCAGATTTTACTTTATTCAATTATAGGCTGAGTTTTTAAAAATCATTTTTCAGCTGCCTATTCTCATCTTGAAGCTGAGTCTTCTCGGCTGATACAGATTGGTGTGCAGATTTTAGTGTCTCAAAATCCTTAAGTAGCTGATTTACAGATTCATGAAAGTCCATATCTTGTGACATGGCTAAACTATTGTTTAAATTAGAAGGTTTCGATGTTACCTCTTCATCAGCTAGGTTGGCCATCAGATAATCATATTCTTCATCATCATCAGATAAGAATCCGCTGCTCGACTCTACACGCTCTTGATCTTCTCTGATGAGGGCCTTCCTTCGGTCTTCTTTTCTGCTCACTTCCTTCTTGCTCTCGTCCTTCTTAAGATCAGCACAGTCGATTTGAATGTGTCCTGTCTTATGGCAGTTGTTACTCCACCTTCCAGCTTCCGAATTTTTGATTTCTTCTGGGATTCTCATTATAATTCTTTTTATATTTGGAGTAATTCTTTCTGAAGTTACTGAACCTTTGCATGATGAACGCCATTTCATCCTCGAAATCGAGTGGATTTGGAGGTTTAACTTCAGATAGGCTTTTGGCGGGAGACTCGGCTGCAAACGCTATTCCCTTCTCTGCAGGCTCGTTTGATGATGAACTTGGGAGTTCGAATTCATAAGCCTTCAGGTCAGAGAATAGTTCTTGAATCTTAATTTTATTGAGGTCTTTGGAGTCCCTCATGGCTACCGCCTTCATATTCCACTATGGGTTAAGTGATCTCAGAACCTTCAGGGCCATCTCCCTGTTGCATAGGATTTTCCCAGTGAATTGATTTCGTTGATGATTTCTGTGAACCTTGGGTCCACCTGGTCTATGGATTATCCGGTCTTCATCTTGAAGTTGTCAAACTTCTGGGTAGCGATTGACAACTTGTTTTCTCTTATTAGCTCGGTACCTTAGCACATCACAGCAAGGGTATCCCAAATATCTTTGGCATTTTTGCAATTTTTAATCTTGACCATTGTTGATTTGTGAAGGGTTTGATATAGCACATCTCTGGCGCGGTTGTCTAGGTTGTCCAGCTTTCTTTCTTCTGGGGTCAGCTCCGTCCTCTTCTTTGGGATCTTTTCCGGCTTTCCAGCTGCAATCTCCTCATGAGTGTTGTCCTTCTCGAATATGAACGGGCGGTCCTCTATGATACACCACATGTCGTCATGGATTGAAGATAAGTGTGCCTGCATCCTTATCTTCCAAAGATCATACTCGTCAACTGAAAACACAGGTAATCTAGAATGCATGTGTTGCATGTGTTCCATTTTAAAATGAGAGTTAAAAAATATATATCCTCGATATATCGATTTGGCTCTTGAAATATTGAACCAACCTCTCCGATACGACTTGTAGGTCACAAGTCGTCCAGGAATAAGTCTAGAGGGGGGGTGAATAGACTTATTGAAACTCTTAAACTCTTTTCTTCGAAGAGTGAGTTTCTCAGCTGATAGATATGCGGAAATCAGCTAACGACGAAAACAAAACTAATCAATGGAACAGTAAAGTATGAATGCAACAACTAAGTATGATGCTGAAAACAGTCAAACACGCAGTCAATATATAGTGGTCTCAGAGGTGGGGTATTCCTCTACTAATACACTTTCTCCAAACCAGTTGGAGATGGATCCACTATAATTCTCAACTAGGGATAAATATTACAATGATTCTTATACTTAGCTACAACAACTTCTAACCAGCGGAAATCCCGTCGTTGGAAATCCTCTTTGACTGCCTAGCACCACTTTATTCTTCAAATCCTCGGATGCCTATCAGTCTCGCAACTCCAACCAGTGAAGTACGCCGAACACAGGTTTTACGACAAGAGTGTTTGTCTTCTCCAACTAAGAGCTTTCTTCAAATAAGAACTTCGAGTACTGCTCTTTTCATGATGCTATATGATTGCTTTGATTGCTTTGATAACTTTGATCGCTTGAGAGTTTTGTTCGCATCGTAATGCTCATCTTCAAATCTTCGGATATATATAGGTGTCGATCCTTCAGCATTCTTCATAGCCGTTGCAAATCTTGTAACAAATCCATCCGTTGGAGAAATAGACTTCTTTGTTTATTTTTCTGAACATTGCAAGGCTGGATTCCCATATCTTAATCCATCTTTCGACCGTTTTGAAGACTTTGCATGTGAGGCGCCACATCTTTTGAATATAATAAGATTAAAGTCTTCAGTGGTAGGTCTTGATAAATTATTTAATTCATATCCTTGCGGGAATCTCTCCAATTTGTCTCTTCACGCTTGCATGTAACTTTCCGTAATCTTTGACTATTCAACGCATGCTGACGTGGACTTGGAGTACTTGGCTGATCTCTTATAAGTCAAGTTGGCTGATGTCTAGTCATCTTCTCTGCAGATTGGACTTCTCTGTCGATGACTTCTCTGATGACTGTTGAGACTCGCCTGATCAGATGACTTGTCTGGAGTCTTTTGTCTTGATGAATTTTGACTTATCTGATGGTAAGACTTCAGTTTACTTGGTCCGCTGATCACTTGACTGCAGTCTGGTCAAATATCTCTGATGAATTTTGTTGACCATAACTTCTCTGATTTGAGTCGGCTATACTTCTCTGATGTGCTTATATGTACCTTTGTACTTAGCCGATTTGAGCCTAACTTATTTGGCCTATAGAAGATACTCATTTGGTTCTTCTTTACATTTTGCCAAGTATTAATCTTAACACTATTTGGCCTATGGAAGATACTCATTTAATTCTTCCTTACATTTTTCCAAGTAATAAACATTTGAATTAATATAATGACATTATCAACATCTAACAAGTATTCATAACATTCCTCCGGCGTAATGCATTTTAGGTGGGGAAGGCTGAAAGATCGCTTGTAAAGCCGGTCGTCCAATAGGGTGTATCTGGTTACTTGGAGCTGAAGCTGGCGAGCCTTGATCCGATCCGTGGGGACCGTTCCGTCCTTCAAGTACTCAACGAATGGAGTCATCCAGTTCTCTTCGGTGATGGCAACTGTGGTGACCAGGCTTTTGTCGATCGCCAATTTTTCTGACTTCATGATTTGGATGTTAGAGAAGTTTTCCGCCCCATCTGACGATGCGAGTTTAGATAGGGCATCGGTCTGGGAGTTTTGCTATCTTGGGACTTGTTCGATCAGCACTTCTTCAAACTTTGTGCATATTTCGGCGACCAATTCTTGATATTTGATCATATGTTCGCCGCGCGCCTCATATTCCCCCTTGACATGGTTCACGACCAAGAGGTAGTCCATGAAGATGTGAAGGCGACGAACGTCCATGGCGAGTGATAGATTGAACCCGGATACCAAGGCTTCGTACTCGGCTTCATTGTTGGTCGCTCGGAACTCGAAACGCACAACATTTGTAAAACTCTGGGCATCGGGGCTGATGAGGATGATCCCTGCCCCTGCTCGTGAGCTGGTCGCCGAGCCATCTACGTACAGTTTCCAGGTGGGACGGCCGATCTGAGTCGGACTAGGCGGGAACGTTAATTCCACCACGAAATCCACCAGAGCTTGGCCTTTGATTGCCATGCGAGGAGCATACGTGACATCGTATCGGGTGATCTCCAGTGACCACTTTAGGAGTCGCCCATTGGTGTCCGTACGATGCAGAACTTGCCTTAGAGGGAGGGTCGTCAGAACCTCCACATGGTGTTCGAAGAAATAGGCCCTCAGATTGCGAACACTCATGACTAGTGCGTAGGTGATCTTCTCCAGAGGCGTGTAATGCGTTTCCGAGTCATGAAGCGCTTGACTGACGAAGTAGATCGGCAAGTGGGTTTGCCCCTCTGCTCGCACTAAAATTGCGCTCAACGCGACCTCCGAGGCTGCCAGGTAAAGGAATAGCTTTTCACCGGGGATTGGTTTCGCAAAAATTTGGGGATTAGATAGATACTCCTTGATTTTGGCGAACGCCATTTGACTTTCCTTGGTCCACGCAAATTTCTTATTCTTTATGGTGGCGAAGAATGGCTTGCTTTTGTCTCCGAGCCGAGAAATGAAATGGTTAAGGGCTGCTAGACACCCCGTGAGGCGTTGCACCTGTTTGACATTCCGCGGCTCCTGCATGTCGAGGATCGCCTTGATCTTGGTGGGGTTCGCTTCGATCCCCCTTTGGCTCACGATGTACCCCAGAAACTTCCCAGAGCTTACTCTGAAGTTGCATTTCTTCGGGTTCAGTTTCATGTTGAACCTCTCGAGGAAGGAGAACATCTCGGCAAGGTCTTTGAGGCGATCTTCCTTTGTGAGGCTCTTGACCACGATGTCGTCAATGTAAACCTCCATGGTTTTGCCGATCTGATCGGCGAACATCCCGTTGACTAGTCGTTGGTAGGTTGCCCCCGCATTTTTTAGACCGAATGGCATTCGGACCCAAAGGTACACGTATTTTTCCGTGTGGAATGACGTGTGTTTTACGTCTTTCTCCGCCATTGGGATCTGATGGTACCCGGCGAAGGCGTCCATAAACGACATCATTTCGCAACCTGTCTTGCTATCGACCAAGTGGTCAATATGAGGCATTGGAAAGTGATCTTTTGGACACGCCGTGTTGAGGTCGGTGAAATCGATGCATAACCTCCAGGAGTTGCTCGCCTTTTTGACGAGTACCGTGTTGGCTACCCATTGTGGCTCGTCGGTAGCAACCCCGATCAGTTTGTTGTCGAGCAGCTTTTTGACTTCTGCGTCGAGCACAGCATACTTCTCTGGACTGAATTTCCTACATTTCTGGTGAACAGGCTTCCTTGTCGGGTCGATCTTTAGATAGTGGCAAGCGTGTTCAGGACTGATGCCGACCATGTCTTGATGCGACCAGGCAAAGACTCCGATGTTCTCCCGTAGTAAACTGATCAGATCGTCTTTTAACTCGAGACCGACGCTTGAGCCAATCTATACTTCCCACTCCGGGCGAGCCGGATCGATTGCTATACTTTCCAACTCTTCGATGGGGACGGTTGCTTCTCGTTTGGAATGATCGCCAGACTCAATCCTTGGATCAACGTCGAGGCTTGGCTCGAAACCAATCCGTGGCTCGATGTCGTCCGACAATCAATGTGAGATGTCGTCCTCTGAGTCGGGCTGGTGTGAGGTGCTTGGCTCGTCGATCTCCATCGGTTGATTGTCGATCGTCTCAATGTTACAATACAGTACCAGAAACATTTAAAGGAAAAGTTACGACATAGGAGTAATTCAAACATTTCTTTGCCATTAGCTGGTCTCCTTTTACAGTACCGACTATCCCATCGGTAGTGGGGAACTTGATACAGTAAAAGAAAGAAGAGGCGACCGCCTCGAAGGTTTCTAGAAAAGGGCGACCTAGGAACCCATTATAGATGCTGGGCCTATCTATGATTACAAAATTGAGGTTCCTAGTGATCTTAACCTTGGGATCGTAATAGCAGACTAGCTCGACGGAGAGCTTGATCCTTCCATAAGCTTTGACCGTGTTGTCGCCGAACCCTTGAAGCGCGTTCTTGAATTGCTTGATGAACTTGGTCAGGTTGCCGAGATGGTCTAGAGAAGATTAGAATATGATGTTGCAAAAGCTCTCATTGTCAACTAGCACGCGGTCGACCATTTTCCCAAGGATACATGCAGAGATCACCAATGCATCCTCTTTGGGGCACTGCACCACCTTCCTATCCTTGTTGGAGAAGGAGATGAGCGCATCTCTGGAGATGGTTAGCTCTGGGGGCACCAAGATATGGACTCCGGTGAACGCCCTCAACTCGGACTTCCACTTTCTATTTGACATGGTGGAAACCGGGGAAAGACTTCCAAGGTTTCCACCTCCCGATTGAAGCATATTGACCCGACCTCTGGGGTTGATCAGATGGATCGACTCGTCTGAGTACTCCAGCCCGTTTTGCTCGATCCTGGCGACCGAATTGGGAGGTTGACGGTCGTGGCCCCCGGTACTTTCAGCCTTGGGCTACGGCTTGGTCACCAAATTGTCCAGCTTGCCTTCCTCGAACAATCTCTAGAGTTGTCTGAGGAGATCGGGGCATTGGCTGGTGTTGTGGCCGGGACTTTTGTGGTAGGCACAAAATTTACTACGGTCCAGATGACCATTGTCCCTCATCGGCTTCGGCTTGCTGAGCCATTCGCGCCCCTTGATGGCATTAAAGATATGGGACGGAGATAGATTGAGGTTGCGGAGGAGGTGAACTTCCACATCCTCGAAGGCCTTGGATTCACCGGGCGGTTTTGCGACCGCCTTTCTGGGCTTGGCGACCGCCTTCTTTGGGATGGGAGATGGCGTTTCCCTTTCTCCGGTTGCCCCCTGGCCTAGGCGAAGGGTGAGCAACCTATGCCTGGCCAGAAAGTCGGTGGCCTTGACGCGGAAGATCGCGTAGGTCGGGGGGATGTCCTTCGTGAGGTGCCTGAACATGGGTGAATGACCACAGAATCCCCCCAGGACCGAGTAGATGGCGAGCTCATCGTTAATGGGCTCGCCAGTGAGGACTATTTCAGCCACCCGGTAGATGTAATCTTCATCAGGCTCGTCTTTCCCCTGCATGATCTTCATCATGCGGTGGGGACCTTCTGGCCGAGCGACCTTGGTGGCGAAGTACGACGTGAAGTCGTTCGCCAACTTCTCAAAACAGTTGATTGAGCGTGGTGGCAATGAGATGTACCACCTATGTGCAAGATCGCCCAATGTTAATGCGAACATTTGGCATTTCGTCGTAGATCCGGTCATGTAGATCCGAAACTAGCTCAAATGGGTCTCGGGGTCCGATCTCCAATCATACAGAGGTGTTTGACGAGGAGTGATCTTTGGTTGCACGGGGGCCATCTTGATCTGGATCGCGAGCGGCTCACTTGCTCCGGCGACTTTTCTCCTGGGGCCTGCCCCAGTTTCTATGAGCGCCTTCATTTCGTCGAGCTGGCGCTGCATTGCGGCCATCGTTGTAGCCTGGATGCTCGCAGTCTGTCTCTTAGAGTGGTAGCCGAGGCGATCATGTACCGATCTCCTGGCTCCATTGTAGGCGACGAGGTCTCTACCCCCGAGCTCAATTCTTTGGCGAGTGGGAGCCAGATAGCCGGCCTGTACTCTGGGAGTTAGGTACACCGAACTCCTGGTGATAGATTCGGACTCCGACGTCTCACGGATGGGTCCCAAATGCCCATGTCGCCATGAAGGACCACTCCCTAGGCGGATGAAGATGGAATCGTCCCGCCTTGCGAGCGCCTTTTCCTACCACTCGGGGCCTTCTGAAGATTTCTCGACATATAACCCCTTGAGCTTTCGCTTGCCCGCACGGCGGATGGCGAATGGAGTAATACTGGGCATGTCGCATGCTCTCCGTCGCTCCCTTAGTATGGCCATGGCCTCCTCGATCTGTTCCGCGGTTTGGAATTGATCGAGTGAGAGGCTGGGGCCGTCCCTCGGGGGCGGGAGTGAGAGTCTAGCATCGCCTTGGTTGCCTTCCGCCGCAGGTTGGGACTCGGCCTGGGCTGGAATAAGGCGTCCAGCGGATCGTAAAGTTGCTCTTTTCGAGGTCGTGGCAGACGTCATTATTTTGAAGGTTTTCCTTTGAAGAACAATGAGCGTTTCTTCAAGTATATGTTCCGGAGAACAGTGAGTGTTCTTCGAAACGGTCGGAGAGAAAATAAAGGTAAGGACCCCTTGCTCTAGCGCCAATTATTGTTACCCAAAATATTATATGTAATGGTATGCTGGATATGGCTTTGGTTGAGTAACAAACAAAATGCGAGAGCACATACGAAGGAATGTAAATAACACAAGATTTGCCGGGGTTGTTAGTCCCGGTCTTGAATGCTCTCGCGAGATATTATTAATACGGATGC
The DNA here is from genome assembly GCA_033398695.1 of Orobanche coerulescens. Taxonomy (NCBI): domain Eukaryota; kingdom Viridiplantae; phylum Streptophyta; class Magnoliopsida; order Lamiales; family Orobanchaceae; genus Orobanche; species Orobanche coerulescens. The sequence goes on along the minus strand of CM065810.1, from coordinate 79,527,320 downwards.
TGCTTTAGAGTACCAATATTAATGTTAGAGTACAATTACAATGAGTGTAATGACCCTAGTTATCTAGCTATTGAGTGTCGTTGATTGCCGGAAGAACCAGAGTTAAAGCTCTGTGAGTTCTTGTTATAAAGATGAAGTGTTCTCCGTATTGTTTGCTGTGTGTAATCATTTTAAACTCCTCTTTTCTAATGCTGGAGGTCTCCTATTTATAGAATAGGAGGTTGTTGGGATGTCCCTGTCCCACATGGGCGATCGCCGTTCCTGCATTAAATTAAGCGGGCGATCGTCCCAGCACGTGAGACTGTTTCCTTAAAGTACGCAGCTGCTGCTGGCAGCCAGATGCGCGAACCAATAGGAGGCGACATGTGCCTCATGTCGCAGTCTTGGTAGGTCCCACCTAGGACCTTTCGGTGGGTCTGTCGGTTTGTGAGGTCGTCCTTGTCACTGATAACTGCTTATGAGCTGGAGTCAAGCCTCTTCTTGCGGCGTCTTTTGCGGATCTACACGTGGGCCTTCATCCTGAGATTCAGTCTTCACAGACTTTGACGAATGTTGTTTTTACATGTGGCATAGTACGGTAATCCTCAGTCGGGTACTAGAGGCGATCGCCAGGTGCTAAGAAACGATCGCCCTGGATGTGGGCCGTTAGGCTCTTGACTATGATCTGGCATCTTCGGTTGGCACGTCTGCCTTGGTCTATTTGATGCTGCTTTGGGTTTCCCGGCCATTTTGCCAATCGCCTTCGAGGCGTATAAATCGCCGCACAACACTCCTTTTATGTTATTTATGTAACGATCATTGACGGTTTCAAAGTTTGATTCATGTTAGCCGACCCCAAATCATTTTGGGACTAAGGCTTAGATGTTGTTGTTGTTGTTGTAGTAGTTTTCATTAATATGTGAAGACAATAAGGAGACGAAGGACGGACTCGAAGGGACAATTGATCACGTATGATGTTCTAAGGAGTTGGAAGATCAATAAAGACTAATTATACCCTTTAGATTGACCTTTGTGATTCTTATGTTGGCTCAAGAAAATCACGTTAGGATTATGGTCATGTTATACACGGTCCTCTGTTTATTATGTCATGTGATGCTTTGTATGTTTAAATCTATGCATGTATGTGATGTGATGTATGTTTATATATATGTTAGCCAACATAGACATGCTACATAGGATAAAACCCCTCGTTAAAATTTTCTAATGCCGTTCAATTGAAACACCTATAAAGACTTCGATCATCTTGAGTAGGTCATGCCAAAGCTGCGTGCTCGGTTATCTTAGTAAGGTAGGATAGGTAATGATGATACCTATGTGTTTTAATGAACTAAGAATTCAAGATAGTTTTGAGGTTATCTTAGTAAGGTAGGATAGGTAATGATGATACCTATGTGTTTTCATGACCTAAGAATTCAAGATAGTTTTGAACCATAAGGCATAAGATGGCATTATAACATGATTGGACATAAGATGTCAAATCCTATATAATCTAAGAGTTACAAATGATGTAATCGATAAAGAGTTTTCCATAAGATGGGATTATAACATTCTTGGGCATAAGATGCCAAATCCTATGTAATCTAAGAGTTACATATGATGTAATCGATAAAGAGCTATCCACATAAAGTAGCTCAATTCTAGGCGTCATGCCAAAGCTGAGTTTAGAATTGTGTAAAATTAGGTCTTAGCCCACTAAAAGTACAAATATTGTAAAATTGAGGGTACTTTGTTTTAGTGGGAGTATGTTTTCGAGAAATAAAATAATGTGACTAAATACTTTGTATATTGAATGTTGTAGATAATAGAATGGCATCAAACAATGGGTCCACCATTTCACTGCGATCCGTCCTTGAGAAGGAGAAGCTCAAAGAATACGGCAACAACTATTTGGATTGGATCCGGAGCTTGAGAATAATTTCCGATGAGCCTGCTGACAATGCTAACATAGCAACAAAAGCCAAATGGAAGAGACATTGTGATGATTCCATTGATGTCAGTTGTCTTATGTTGGCTACCATTTGTCCAGAACTTCAGAATAATCTGGAAGAAATGGAAACTTATGAGCTTAATGCTCACCTCAAAGAAACTTTCTCGAAGCATGCTAGGCAAGAGAGGTATGAGACCCTTCAAGCCTTGTATGCTTGCAAGATGGTTGAGGGGACATCTGTCAGCGCTCATGTACTCAAGATGAAAGGATATATTGATCATCTTGATGGGTTCGGTTTTCCAATTTCTAAGGAGCACTCAACGGATGTGATCCTAAACTCATTACCCAATAGCTTCGGGAAATTCATTATGAACTATAATATGTATGAGATGGAAAAGTCCATTGTTGAGCTGCATGGAATGCTTAAAATGACTGAGCAGAATATTAACAAGAAACCAAGCCACTTGCTGATGGTCAGCAAAAGGAAGTCCTTCAAGAACAAAGACAAGGGCAAAGGTAAGGCAAAAGTTGCCAAATATGAAGACCCTACTAAGCCGATTTCCATGGCTAAACCTCCAAAAGATGGAAATTGCCATCATTGCGATAAACAAGACACTGGAAAAAATTGCAAGATTTACTTGGAAGAGATAAAGTGTACCAAAGGTAGTGAGACTGCCAAAGATATATTTTTTATAGAAGTTAACTTATCTACTTATAACTCTTGGGTATTGGATATTGGATGTGGATCTCACATTTGTACAAATGTGAAGGGGTTGAGAAGTAGTAGAGAGGTGAAGAAAGGGGAAGTGGATCTAAGAGTCGGCAATGGAGCAACAGTTGCTGCACTAGCCGTAGGAACTTATGATCTGGTTTTACCCAATAGGCTTTTGTTAGTTTTGAAAAATTGCTATTATGTTCCTGCTATGAATAGGAATATTATTTCAGTTTCTACATTAGATTGTGAAGGTTAAAATTTTCTTATCAAGAATAAGATTATTGGTATTTTCTTTGATGACTTGCTTTATGGTACTGCAAAGTTTTATACTGGCCTTTACAATATTGATCTACACGAGTCCAACACTTTGGAAGTCTATAACATTACATCTAAGAAACTTAAGCTCAATGATTCTAATCCGTCTTACTTATGGCACTGTCGGCTTGGTCACATAAAGGAGAAATGAATTTCTAAACTCCATAATGATGGACTTTTAGACTCTTTTGACTATGAGTCATATGGGACATGTGAATCTTGTTTGTTGGGCAAGATGACGAAGAATCCTTTCACCGGTCATGAAGAAAGAGCTAGTGATCTATTAGGCCTAGTACATACTGATGTATGCGGACCTCTTAGCATTCATGCAATAGGCGGATACCAATACTTCATCACATTTACCGATGATTTTAGCCGGTATGGATATGTTTATCTTATGAAGCATAAACATGAATCTTTTGAAATGTTCAAAATATTAAAGAGTGAAGTACATAATCAACTTGGCAATACAATTAAAGCCATTTGATCAGATCGAGGTGGCGAATACTTGAGCCAAGAACTCGATGATCACCTTAGGAGTTGTGGAATTGTTTCACAACTTACTTCTTCTAGAACACCTCAACATAACGGAGTGTCTGAGAGGAGGAATTGAACTTTATTAGATATGGTTCAATCCATGATGAGTTGAATGGAGCTTTCATTATCATTTTGGGGCCACGCCTTAGAAACAACAGCATTCACCATTAACCGTGTTCCATCTAAAGCAGTTCAAAAGACGCCATTCGAGAAATGGACTAGTAAGAGACCAAATTTGTCTTTTCTAAAGATCTGGGGTTTCAAAGCGTTCGTAAGGCACCAATTGTTTGACAAACTGGAAGCCAGATATGAAAGATATGTATTTGTGAGATATTCTAAGGAAGCTAAATGTCACGCCCCGCAAGACTGGCCGATCAATTTGTCCGAGTTCTCCAAAGGAGGTTCTAAAATGTACTTAGAATTTCCTAGAAGATTATAGAAGAATCTAGCATATCGTAGAAAACCTTAGAAAACTCTTGTAAACAAATGAAAGATTGTATGTAGAAGAGTCTAGAACTAAATCTAGAAACTTCATGTATTGTAAAGAGTAGAAGATAGGTCTAGAACGCCCCAATTGAGGAGGTGATGGGAAGAACTTTCTAGACCTTCTTTAGAGTAGTATAAATAGCCCTCAAGGGGCCTCATTTGTAACCATCCAAGAAGTTTGTGTGAATCAAGGCATCGAGTAATTTTCCCAAGCACTTTTCAGAGTTCTATTCTTCTCACTTAGCAATCTTTCGTTATGCTTACTACCTAGACTCGAGGCGATCTAGCTAGTGCCGCACGGGTTGCGGAATCTTTGCGTGGCGCAAGAATTATCCTGTGACAGTTGGTATCGGAGACCAGTTAGGGCAACAGGGTTTCTCATTCAAGGTTGTTAGGAGACTTGTGGGAAGGAGGTATGGAACAATCATCGGACATCACCCAGAACAATGCTCAAGCTGACAGGACCTAGAAGGGCAGAGGTAAGTCTACGGACAGGATGGCTGCCATGGACAATCGAGTGGCTCGGCTGGAAAGGGTCTATGACGAGGTTGCGAGGAGGGTGGACGATTTGGAAGAATCCGGAGAGGATCTCCAGATTCAGTTACTTGCTACACTAAATGCTAATGACGGCGACATCAATAATTGGCCGAATTTCGAGCAATGATCGTGGCGATGTAGGAGGGTGTGGAAACCCTTAAGGTTGAGATGGTGACACTCAACACCGAAATGGCCACGGTGAAGAAGACCATTACCAGCAGTGATGGGCAGGCGGGTGCGACACCTGTCCGGATTGAGATTCCAAGGCCTGGGAAGTCCAACGGATCGAGGAATGCCAGGGAAATCGATAACTTCCTATGGGATTTGGAGCAGTACTTCAATGCTTCCAACATTCGGGACAATGATGCAAAGTTGTGGATGGCTCCCTTGTGCCTGTCTGACATAGCAATGCTGTGGTGGAGGACAAGACAAGCAGACATCGAGAAGGGCACTTGCAGAATGGAGTCCTGGGATGACTTCAAGGCTGAACTCAAGCAGCAATTTTATCCAGAAAATGTTGAGTTCGAGGCACGCGGGAGACTGGAGAGGCTTAGTCATACCCTAACGATTAAAGACTATGTTAAGGAATTACAAGAAATTGTGCTGGAGATTCCTACCTTGATCGAGACGGACAAGATGTTCGCCTTCCTAGATGGGCTCAAACCATGGGCAAGACAGGAGTTGCAAATGAGGAGCATACAAGATGTAGCAACAGCCAGTGCAGTGGCTGAAGGACTGCGAGATTGGGATTGCAACAAGAATAAGTCAGACAACCGATCTACGGGCAAGACTCATAGGCTGACGGACAAAGGCAAAGGTGAGGGATACCGCCTCAATGTTCCGGACAATGCACAACCTAGAGCAACAAAAGATTGATGACCCAGGTTTGCATAAGACTTGCCACATTTGTAATAATAGAACACATATGAAGTTCGAATGTCCCTTCTGAGGAAAGAATATTGCCGCCAACCAAGAAACTGAGGAGACCAAGGTAACAGATGGTGCACGTATGGGTTCGATTCAGTTGCTTAATGCTGTCAAAACCATCGAGGAGCCACCCAAAGGACCTAAGAACGAGTCCATGTATGACGATGCGAGGATTGTCCATGTTTGTCGATGTGAGGATTAGGGGCAAGATATCCAAGCATTAGTGGATACAGAAGCTACACACAACTTCATACGTGAAGGAGTGGCCAAAGCGTTGGGGCTAAATGTTACCCCATCAAATGGATCCATCAAATCAGTAAACACCACAGCCAGACCGGTGACTGGCGAGGCAAAAAGAGTGAAGGTGTCCATAGGTGGTAGGCAGGGACGATGACCTTCAGCGTAGTGCCCATGGACGACTATGATTTGGTGATGGGGCTATGGTGGTTCGACCAGGTAAGGGTCTGTATCTTTCCATTTTCTGACTCTATGATGATATTAGATGATGATCAGCCAAAGACAATACCAGTCAGAAGAATGATGCAATGACCGAGTATGATCTCAGCTATTCAGTTGAGTAAAGGTCTCCAAAGAGGTGAGGAGACCTATGCTGCTTTTCCGCTGCCAGTTCATGAGGATGTGTCCAAGCGAAACGGTGAAGTACCCACGGAGGTCCAATGAGTCCTGGAAGAGTTCAAGGATGTGATTACAGATGAACTCCTAAAGAAGTTGCTGCCTAGATGGGACGTGGATCATAAAATCGAGTTGGTTGCTGAGGCCAACCCACCATCAAAGACACCCTATAGGATGTCACCACCCGAGCTCAAGGAGTTACAGAGACAATATAAGGAATTGCTGGAGGCCGACATGATCCAATCATCCAAATCTCCTTTTGGCTCACCGGCGTTGTTCCATTAGAAGCATGACGGCTCGCTCTGCATGTGTGTGGACTATAGGGCGCTCAACAAGTTGACAATCCGAAACAAGTACCCGATCCCGCTCATAGGCGAGTTGTTCGGTCAACATGGAGGAGCCAAGTTTTTCTCAAAGATAGATTTGAGGTCCGGATATTGGCAAGTCCGGATAGCCAAAGGAGATGAGCCGAAGATCGCTATCGTAACCAGGTATGGTTCATATGAATTTCTTGTTATGCTATTCGGACTTACGAATGCCCCAGCTACATTTTGTACTTTGATGAAGAAAGTCTTTCAACAATACCTGGACAAATTGTTGTGGCATACTTGGATGATATTGTTATCTACTCCTCTACGATGGAGGAGCATGTTGAACACTTGCGGCAGGTGTTCCAAGCATTACGAGTGAAAGTGTTATATGCTAACAAAGAGAAGTGCACTTTTGCCGATGGGGAAGTGACTTTCTTAGGGCACCGCATCAAGGATGGCTGAATCATGATGTATGAGGCCAAGGTGAAAGCAATCCATGGGAGGCACCAGTCAACGTGTTCCAACTTTGATCATTCCTGGGGTTGGTGACTATTACCTAAAATTCATTGAGGGTTACTCAAGAATAGCAGCACCGCTTACATATTTATTGAAGAATGACCATTCATGTGAGTGGTCGGAGATATGTCAGTCAGCCTTTGAGAGGCTCAAAGCCAAAGTAACCAAGCAGCCAGTTCTTGCCCTGCCCGATCACACCAATACTTATGAAGTGCAAAGAGACGCATCTAAATATGCCATTGGGGGCGTCTTAATGCAGGAGCGATACTCCATTGCCTACGAGAGCCGGAAGCTTAACGATGCGGAGCGGCGCTACACAGTCCATGCGAAGGAAATGACTGCTATGGTGCATTAAAGCCTGGAGACACTATCTGCTCGAGAGTATGTTCGTGGTCAGGATGGATAATGTGGCCACAAGTTACTTCCAAACACAAGAAACTCACTCTGAAGCAGGCACCATGGTGTAATATCCGCAATTTCGATTTTCGGTAAAAAAACAATCTAGTAGGAGTCCATTTTAATGGCTCACTTGTGACCATTTCGTCATTATGAGAATGATTAATTCTGCACTTTTTGTCATCCGAGTTCGTTTTGGTGTCGTTTAGTTGAGTTACGTGCTTCTTAGCGACTTTTCCGCACTTGAGTTTGATTCTTGCGAATCTCGTTCTAAATTGTCACTTCGTGTATCCCATATGTTTGTTTAACTTGTTTGGATGTGTTGTGAGCTTATATTCGGTTGTTTGATCTTCTATTAGATTTTTCGGACGTTTTTGGCCGTTTTGTAATTTCCCAAAGTTTTGTGGAACTTCTTTCGTATTCCTCACGCCTACCTTTTTGGAGTGTTGTTATGAGTTCGGTTAGAGATTAAACTCATTTAATGATCATATTTCAGAGTGTTCCGTTTATACATTGAACTTGAATTTTCGGTCGGAGAAGTCCGTCGTCGTACCCATCTTTGAGAGTACTGTTGCTGTCATTTTTGAGTGTTTTAGCACACGCTAAGTTTACATTTAGCGCACGCTATCGAGTGACGAATTCATAAGTCAGTAGCTGACACTGACCCCCATTAGCACATGCTAACATTATTAGTTAGCGCACGCTACCTGAATAGGATGAGACAGTCCAGTAGTTTCTGCATTTGACTGGGAGTTCGGTAGCGCACGCTATGCAGCTTTATAGCGCGCGCCAAGGTGCAGCAATTAGCGCACGCTACGGGAGGGTAGTGCACGCGAACTGATAGTTTTGGGGCAGTCCAGAAGCCACTGCAGGACTCTTTAGAGCACGCTAATACTAAGCTATTAGCGCACGCTAACTGTACGTTTCGCAGAACACTTTGTATTGTGGCTTCGATAATGCGCGCTAGAACATGTTGATTAGCACACGCTAGTCTATCTGGTATATAAACCGTACAACAAGCTTTTATTCTCATTTCCTCTTTTCTTCCTTCCTCCGCAGATGTCATTGAAGGGTGGCTAGGGTTCGTGGTCTTGGCCGATTTTGTTCTATTCCAAGGTGTTTTGGAGGGTTCTATGTGATTCTAACATCATCTAAGCAGTTGTTCTTCGTCGGATCAAGGCATCTTTCTCATTTCTCCCTAGAGTTGACTTTTTGGAGATTTGTTCTTGATTCTAAATCCAGTCCGATTTTGGTGAATCGATTGGTGTTATGTGATGTTATTAATAATGTTCTATTGATTGTATATCCTTATTTTGAGTTGGTTTAACTCGATTGACGATTCGAGTGTTCTTGGGAGATACTGAACATTTAATGCTCAATTAAATGTTCCAATGAGTTTTCCTTCGATAGTTTGATGTAATCCCTGGTGTTATTGGTCTCAATCCTCATTGTGATCGTGTTTTGTTGTTTCTTGCGGGTGATGTAGGTTTCGAGGCACTTCGGTCGAGATGTGTTCGTCGGAGGATTCATGTGCCAGTTCCGAGGCGAGTAACTTGTTCATACATTTCTCGTTTTGTGAATATGATGATCGGTTTTCATCTAAGTGTGTTTGTTTGGTTGTTTGAAATGAACTTTCAAAGGATTTGGTTTAGCCTCGTTAAAGGCTCTCTTTCAAAACGTCTGTGTATTTTGTGAATGTTGTGTTTTGTGAATGATTAAGTGAATCCTATGGATATGTTTGACGTTGGTGTTGTGATTTGATAATATATATATATATATATATATATATATATATATATTATCTCATTTCGTTGTAATTCGACAATCGTGTCGTGCTATGTATTTGTTGCCTTTGGGTGGATTATTGTGATATCCTTGGTGTATTGTGTTGTGTGATTTGTGAATGTGTGGTCATTTTCCAACCGTGATGTTCAGACGAGGTCTACGGTGACATTGCATATGATCATGGTAGTCAGGACGCGGCGAGTGATCGGTCCAACTGTGAGAGCCTAAGAAGACTTACAGTGATACGTGGCAAGCGATCACGGTATTAGGGATATGATTATGGATGTGTTTTGTTGCTTGATATTGTGATGTGTACCGTAGTGTTGTGTGATTTGTGAATGTGTGGTCATAGTCCAGCCATGATGTTCGGACGAGGTCTACGGTGACACATGGCATGGGATCATGGCGGTCAAGACACGGCGAGTGATCGGTCCAACCTTGAGAGCTTAAGAAGACTTATGGAGATACGTGGAAAGCGATCACGGTATCATGGATATGATTGTATATGTGTGTTGCCAGGGTCGAGTACCTTGGATGTGTTACCAAGATTTTGTATCTTGGGTGGTTATGTTTTGTTGATTTTATGTCCGTCGAGGACACGTGGTGTGGGTTGTGCACCCCGTGAATTGTTGTTGGTTTTTATTTTAGAAAGCAAATCTTTGGAATGTGACCTTTTTTGGTTTTCGTAAAGAGAAGGATTCGACAATCCTAAATGGTTTTCCGTTAAAACTCTTGAGGCATTTTAAAGCATTTTATAAATTGTTCAAGTAATTTGTGATCTTTCAAATTTGGAAAGTTTTACTCAAACCCTTTGCCTCGGGAAGTATTTTTCATTATGTTTGAATCTTTGAGGATTCCTGATTATATTATTCTTGGAATATGATTTGTATGACTCGTAGTTACACTTTGTACTTGCACTAGCAAAATAGGGGAATTTTGCAAACCCCCGAGTAAGCGGGGGTGGATGTCTGTTTTGCGTCCAGGTACATTCAGGTTTTGGGGGAGCATAACACAGGGCTGGTACGAAGGATGATTAATGATGATCGATACTAATCACATTGGGACCCATACGATGTTGTATTGGTTTTGATGTAGTTAGCTATTTTCCCCGTTGTATGGGAGCATGTTGTATTTTGACCCCTGCGTGGGTATGTATTATGATTTGAGTTGTATGTATTAATGAAAAGACCTAATCGGTCTACTGGGTGGTCATTTAGCCTTAAAGGTGATATTTTGATGTTTGATTTTAGTTACCAGCCTGGTAGATCCTTAAGGAAAGGGTCTACGGCGTGTAATATCCCTGAGTGGATTAGGGGTGTTACATAAATGGTATCGGAACATAGGTTGCAGAGACCTATGTTGTGGAGTCGAGTGTGTATAGTTGAGTTGTTTTTAGTCAGGTCGTGCCTGATTGAGTCGTGCCGCGACGCATCATCTGAGTTTGTTGGTCGTGATTAGTATCGTGGGGAGATCATCATCTTCGTGCGACCTGTGGATGTAAGTCTCCCTTCTTTGTGTTGTGCAACGTGTGACACGAGCCACTTGTACGATTATTTGTTAAGTGATGGAATATTTATGTAGATTTTGATTTCGTGATATGTGTTTATTTGACTGTCATATTTTATTTATATGAGGAGTGGTGTCGCTGCTAATATATTTTTTATTGTTAATTTTGTCCACTACTAATTATTTCCAAAATGATTTGCTCATTTTGCAAGTAGTCTTGTGAAACTCTTGTGCTTAACATGGAATGGTAATATATATATATATATATATATATGTGTGTGATTTGCTCACTCCGGGAGGGTCCAACGAGGCCTTGATGGAATCTGTGAGTTCGCTCCTGATTCATGAGCTTGTTTGGATAGCCAGTCCGGGAGGGTCCATAGAGGCCTCGGATGGCATCAGTAGTTTCGCCCCGGTCCTAGGAGAGTCATGTGCGTGATTTTTAACTATGGCCAGTCTGGGAGGGTCCTTAGAGGCCTCGGATGGGACCAGTGGTTTAGCCCCGGTCCTAGGCAAATTTCAACTGTGATTATTGACTGTTTGTTTTCCGGAAAATGACATGTCTTGATTTTGAAACAATTTGATGCATGTACTATGAGATGTGTAAGCGAATGTCGATACGTGTGAGCGGAGGCTTAACGTATACTTTATAACGTGTGAGTTTTTGGGCATTCTGGCCTAATGGATTTTTGAAAATCTTGAGTATCTTAGAGAATAAATTTTGAGACGTACTTTTAAAATGGATTATTTCCTCGCGGTATTTTCAAGGTGCCTACTAGTACAACTGTATGTTTCAAAATTCTTCCAAGTTGAGGACCAAAATATTTTGAGATATTCTCCGTAATTTATAAACGCATTGCTTAGACCCAAAGGTCGAATATTTCTGAAAGTTTTTAACTAAAAGAAAGATGTCCTCATTTTGATCAAACGTAAGACATTTTTTTTAAATTCTCGATAATGGTGTTTGTATTACTTTTTCAAAATGTGATACTTAAGATCAACTGGTGTTTCCAAATTTGTCTCAAAAGGTGGTTTTCATTTTTTTTAAACCTATCATTTCCCATTTGCGGTCAGGTAATGTGTGTATGATGTTAGCTTTGTCGTTAGGGTGTTAACCGTTAGTGAGAGGTGTGATGTTGGTATTAAATGTTTGCCGCATCGTGGTGATTTGCGTGTTATCGCACCTGTGTGAGCCGTTAGAGCTTGGGTTTGTATGATTGTGTACATATATGATTGTTTCTTGATGTTTTGTAATTGTGTGCTAGTTATTGTTCGGGCCATTGAAATCGCCGAATGGTAATTGCTGTATGTGATTGTGTTACGATTTTATCTTGTGCTGAGTGGTTACTTATTCAGTATGCTGGGGGCAGGGGTCGTGGCGACCAGACGCGTGATCAGGATCATACTACCGGTGATGGTGTTGGTATCGGTGTTGCCATTATTTTGCAGCAGGTAGCTGCATATATGACTCAGTTGACTCAAGCAGTTCAAGATGATACAGATGTGACCCAGATCATTGGCGCAAATCAGTGGCTTCGAGAAGTGGTTCGTATGAATCCCCCTCGTTTCGCTGGTGCCGCAGATGCATTGGGCTGGGATGGTTGGATTTTCCAATTGGAAAAGATATTCGAGGTAGTCAATTGTCCAGAAGAGCGTAAGGTGCCTGTCGCTTAGTATATACTTGACAAAGATGCCGCTAATTGGTGGGAGGTTGTTCAGCCTCGAGATCGTGTTGTCACGTGGGCAGAGTTCCAGAGATTCATGAGATATGAGTTTTGTCTGGAACCGATCATAAATCAGAGGATTAATGAATTCTTTTCGGCGAAACCGCAAGATGTACCGCTGTCTCAAGCTATTATTGATTATAGCAAACAGCTCAGCTATGTGGAGGATCAGGTGAGAACGGAGAGGGATAAGATCTGTCATTTTATTAGGCGAATGAAGTCGGAGATTCGTCAGTACATGGAGGGTTTCACCTGTACTTCATTGAGAGAGTATCAGAATAGGGCGTTAGCCTATGAGCTATCTGTATCATCGACTGAACATATGTTGTAATATCCTAGAATTTCGCTACGAATTTTCGCATCATTTTATCCGAGTTGTACTGTACAGAATGGGACCGATACAATATGGATGAATAATTTTGGGAACTGTGACAGTCGTGCCAGTATATCTATCGAGGTTATTTTTAATTCTAGGATATTACATGCTAGATATGTCTTTTGATGTCGGATATACTGTATGAGTATTTGTATAATTGTCGTACTTGGTGGATAGTTATATTTGAGGATATCGTGCATCAGATGTATTATATGAGAATGTTATCGGAATGAGTATATGTATTCAGTATGTCGCGTGTATGGGTTCGGTATATTGAGACGACAGACTGGAGCAGAAATGGTTTAGTATGGAAGCCACTACGTACGTTAAGCATAGGAGCTTACGTACGTAATGGTACAAGCGTAGCGTACCTAAGTAGAGGAGGTTACATATGTAGCGATGCGAGATTAACGTACGCTAAGTTGGGTACATAACGTATGTTATGAGGGGAATCAGACGGGTCCGAGCTGTGGTCGGCAGGTGGGCCCGGTGTCAGCAGCTTTCGGCGCAGATGTGGACAGGCGAGTCAACCTCGATCCTTACGTACGTTAATTATATGCCATTGCGTACGTTAAGCGGTTATGTTACTATAGCAAGTCAACTGTTTAGTACGTACGCTACGTCTAGGGTATCACGTAATACAAGGTGCGAAATGAGGCAGTGAGCTCTAGATGCCGATAACATACGCTATATAGGACATGTAGAGTATGTTAGGAGATCTTACGTACGTTAATGAGGGGCGTTAACGTACGTAATGTGCTGGGGGGATTATATAGCAAAGGCCGGTCTCTCAATTCCTCACGAGAGGAAACATATCTTTTCCTCCCACACTTCATTCCTCCTCACTCCTAATCCTATTTCCGACCCTTATACATTGGTTAAGACCTTGATGAGTTGATTAGAAGCTTGAATCATGGAGTTCTTGATGTTTTTGGAAGTGTTTGATCTTTGTGGTTCTTCTCCAAGAGGTATGCTCAAAACTCCTCTCTTTGATTCGGATTTTGATATTGTTGTTGATGTTCTTCTTCGTATGATGATGGTTATGGTGTGTTGTTATGATTCTTGAGGTTATAAGAATTGTATATTGAAGAACAAAATGATATATGCCTTGGGTTATGAATTAGATGATGGTTTAGATGTTAGAAGACATCAGATTACGTTGTTTTGTTGGCTACAAACATAATTATGGACTAATTACGGAATTTGGAAGAATTACGGTTAATTTTACGGAATTTGGAAGAATTACGGTTAATTTTGGTATATGATTGTTCGTGACAATAAACGGTAATTAGTTTTCTATGAATTTACGAATATGAACAAGAAAGAACCTTGTTAAAACCGTAATTAAGGTTGAAGTCGGTATTTCGTATGATCGAGATATCGTTGAACTGTTGAGTTTGATTGGTTGATTGTATCAGTCGTTGATTGTTATCGATCGTATCGCTAATTGATTATTGCATCAGGTTGCATTAAGTGATCATTGATGATTAACCGTTGTGCTGCGGTTGAGATTGGAGAATGCATGGATCACCTTGGTCGGGGATGAGGAGCTTCTACATAAAGACGACGTGATTGGTAACGGCTTCATCGTATCGGTATCGAGGCAAGTTATGCTTGCTCAGTTCATAATGTTTAATAAATGGTTTTGATTTTGTTTCATTTATGATTCATATACCAATGATATTATGAATATGATTTGTCGGGATGATGGAATATTGGATATTGAAGACAGTTTACTGTGCTGACATTGATCTCGAGGTGATGGATTGTTGACAGTTTACTGTGCTGACATTGATCTCGAGGTGATGGATTGTTGACAGTGATGGACTGTACTTCATTATGGACTATTCGTATAACTGTGTATTGATTCAGAGGTGTTGTTCGTGGAAAGATTAGTGTCTCCGGCTTTGAGGTAATCTAGTATTGCTAAATTATGATAATTATCCTGCTGCGTTGTTGTACATGTGTGTATTGATGCTTCATGTGATGAGTGTGCATCATTGTAGGTATATTTTGTGATAATGTCCGGAATATTCCTATGTAGATGCTTCCGTGACCCTTGATTGTGACCTTGGGATTTTATGTGTTGATATACCTTATGGAACTGTGTGGCGGGATAAAACCTGAATGGTACCCACGTCTGGAGTATTTCTGAGTAGATGCTTACATGACCCGTGGTTGCGACCTTGGGAGTTTATGTGCTAATATTATACGCATTGTTTAGCATGCTGTGAATTGTTGTCTGACGGAATTACGACATTGTGGTCGTGTCGGTCTTTCATGATCAAGTTATCGTTGCTCACTTGGAAAGTCTTCTGATCCTTTTTGGATATACGTTTCTTCGAGATTCATTGTCATGTTGTATCGTGACATATCTGGAGTCAGATATGTTCTGATAGGTCATGTGTAGGATTTTCAAGGTGGGCACGTGTAGCATGTATTGGTGTCGACCTCATATTGAACCGTGCACAAGAGACGTACTTCGTAAGGCTGATTAGGTGCGAGACCAGATGTGTATCTGATCAATACCCGTGGTTGGCTTGTACACAGACATATTTTCGGATCGGGCGTATCGTGACGTCCATCTTGAGTCATATTGATTGGTCGTTCACAGTCCATGTATAATCGGATCTGTTCGATAGCCGGGTTTGTCTTCGAGGTACTACATATGTGATTTGTATACGGTTGACAATTTTATTCTCTCACATATCTGTCCCCGTTGATCCTTTATCGATCTCGTTTGGAGTTACCGTATCGTTGGTAATCTTGTTTGTTATTGGTTCCCGACTGATCTCGTTTGGAGTTACCATATCGTTGATAATCTTGTTTGTTATTGGTTCCCTACTGATCTCGTTTGGAGTTACCATATCGATGGTCAACTCGTTTGTTATTGACCCTTTATTAATCTCATTTGGAATTACCATATTGGTTGTCAACTCGTTTGTTATTCACCCTTTATTAATCTCATTTGGAGTTCACCCTATCGTTGGTCAACTCTTTTGTTATTGGCCCTTTATTAATAATCATTGGGAGTTCACCCTATCGTTGGTAATCTCATTCATTATTGATCGTTATTGATTCCGTTTGGAGTTTGCCTTACCATTGGTATTCTCGGTCATTGTCGATCCTTTAATGATCTTGTTGGAGTTTACCGTATCGCTGGTATTCTCGATTGTTGATCCTTTATTGATCTTGTTGGAGGTTACCGTATCGTTGGTATTCTCGGTTGTTGATCCTTTATTGATCTTGTTGGAGTTTACCGTATCGTTGGTATTCTCAGTCGTTGATCCTTTATTGATATCATTGAAGTTTACCACATCAATGGTATTCTCGTTCGTGGTTGATCATTTGTCGATCTCGTGTGGAGTTATCATGTCATTGATATTCTTGTTCTGATGCATTGGTTGTTTATTATTATTGATTGTGTGAGCATTCATACTTTGTATTGATATCCGGGACTTGCCATTGTTTCGAGACAGTTGATCTACAGATGTATCGTGTGATATCGGTTTTATCAGAATTGGGATCCGATCGTGCGATCCAGCGGACAGAATCAGACATGGCCATATTATTCCATATTGGAGATATATTTATGTTAGAGAATCTTGGTATTATTTTGAATACAGTACGGATGGTTATTTTCAAATGGATTCGTCACTTGAGAATGCGAGGTGCGAATTGAGGTAAGGGTTGAATTGATTTGAGATTCCATGGATCGGTAAGGTTGCACTGGAAATATTCTTATCTTGTAATTACATTGATATGTAGTTGCATATGTTGATGTGATCGTTATCATTATTGAGTATTATGGTTGACCCCGTTGTGGGCTTTATCTTTTAGGTACTCAGAGATCGAGCTAGTAGCGGTCGTGAAGGGATGAGCTTCCCGGTGATACTGGCTATGGCATGGTTATTGGGATTCGAGTATTCTTTTTTGGTTGTTATGATTCCGCTGCAAATGTAATTTATCATGTCTCTATCCACTGCGTGTGTAATTTTATAATGGCTTTTGGTATTTCACCAACTCCTGTATACTTTCTAAATGCCCTTTTGGCGTCTTTGCCTTGTGCTTTCAAATGGTATTTTATGACAGTATTTGAGAACTATGTTTTGTAAAATATTTGAGTCTTTAATATATTACCATCTTTGCCTCTTTGGCGTGTTTGAAACATTTGCATTAATGATTTTAGCCTTGTGGGTTCCAATGTGGGCCCCACAGTGCTGTAATATTCCCGGTTCGCTTTGGGGGTGTTACAGAAGATGGTATCAGAGCTTGGGTTTCGTAAAATCCGGGCATGTGTGTTATGTGGCTCTACCGGTGCGGTAGTAGCATGAATTTTGAAAATATTTTTTCTGACTTACGTGTCAAACTGATTTTTGGAGGTTCCAATTTTTTTGAGATATTTTCAAATTGCTATATTTGCAATGCCGGTGTGTTGTTATTGTGATTGAGGCCTTATATGGGAGTCGTATGCTAGTATCACGGGAGATTATCGACTTCACGGACCTGTAAGTATGTTCTTTCAGTTATTTGGTTTTGATGATTATTTGAGCATGGTGGCACGATTTTGAGATATTTCGACATTGAGATACTGATTATGACAGAATTTTAAGTTTCGAGGATGAAACTTATTTGAGTGGGAAGATATGTAGTATCTTAGAATTTCGCTACGAATTTTCGCATTATTTTATCCGAGTTGTACTGTACAGAGTGGGACCGATACAGCATGGATGAATAATTTTGGGAACTGTGATAGTCGTGCCAGTATATCTATCGAGGTTGTTTTTAATTCTAGGATATTACATGATTGATATGTCTTTCGATGTCGGATATACTGTATGAGTATTTGTATAATTGTCGTACTTGGTCGACAAATGTATTTGAGGATATCGTGCATCAAATGTATCGTATGAGAATGTTATCGGAATGAGTATATGTATTCAGTATGTCGCGTGTACGGGTTCGGTATGTTGAGACGACAGACAGGAGCAGAAATGGCTTAGTATGGACACCACTATGTATATTAAGCATAGGATCTTACGTACGTAATGGTACAAGCGTAGCGTACGCTAAGCATAGGAGCTTACATACGTAGCGATGCGAGCTTAACGTACATTAAGTTGGGTACATAACGTACGTTATAATGGGAATCCGACAGTTCCGAGCTGTGGTCCGCAGGTGGGCCTTGTGTCGGCAGCTTTCGGCGCGGATATGGACAGGCGAGTCAACCTCGAGCCTTAAGTACCTTAATTATATGCCATTGCATACGTTAATCGGGTATATTACTGTAGAAAGTCAAATGTTTATTACATACACTACGGATCGGGTATTACGTACGTAATACAAGGTGCGAAATGAGGCAGTGAGCTCTGGCTGCCGATAACATACGCTATATAAGACATGTAGCGTGTGTTAGAAGATCTTACGTACGTTAATGAGGGGCGTTAACGTACGTAATGTGCTGGGCGGATTATATAGCAAAGGACGGTCTTTCATTTCCTCACGAGAGGAAACATATCTTTTCCTCCCAAACTTCATTCCTCCTCACTCCTAATCCTATTTCCGACCCTTATACATTTGTTAAGACCTTTATGAGTTGATTAGAAGCTTGAATCTTGGAGTTCTTGATGTTTTTGGAAGTGTTTGATCTTTGTGGTTCTTCTCCAAGAGGTATGCTGAAAAACTCCTCTCTTTGATTCAGATTTCGATATTGTTGTTGATGTTCTTCTTAGTATGATGATGGTTATGGTGTGTTGTTGTGATTCTTGAGGTTATAAGAATTGTATATTGAAGAACAAAATGATATATGCCTTGGGTTATGAATTAGATGATGGTTTAGATGTTAGAAGACATCGGATTACGTCGTTTTGTTGGCTACAAACATAATTATGGAATACTTCATGTTCTTGAGGAACTCTTGAGTTATATATGTCATGATTTTACAGAATTTGGAAGAATTACGGTTAATTTTGGTATATGATTGTTCGTGATAATAAATGGTAATTAGTTTTCTATGAATTTACGAATATGAACAAGAAAGAACCTTGTTAAAACTGTAATTAAGGTTGAAGTCGGATTCGAGAATGTTAAAATTGATTGGTTATCGAATTGCGGCTTGTATTCGTATTGTTTGAGATATAATGGTTTGTTTTCCTATGATCGAGATATCGTTGAACTGTTGGGTTTGATTGGTTGATTGTATCGGTTGTTGATTGTTATCGAACGTATCGTTAATTGATTATTGCATTAAGTGATTAATGATTAACCGTTGTGCTGCGGTTGAGATTGGAGAATTCATAGATCACCTTGGTCGGGGATGAGGAGCTTGTACATAAAGACGACGGGATTGGTAAAGACTTCATCATATCGGTATCGAGGCAAGTTATGCTTGCTCAATTCATAATGTTTAATAAATGGTTTTGATTTCGTTTCATTTATGATTCATATAGCAATGATATTATGAATATGATTTGTTAGGATGATGGCTTGTATATTGTACTTTGGTTTGGATTATATCATAATGTATATGATTTAAAGATGTCTAGTGAAAACGGAGATGTGAAATTATGCTTGGTCTATTATATGAAATGTTGGATATTGAAGACAGTTTACTGTACTGACATTGATCTCGAGGTGATGGATTGTTGACAATGGTGGACTGTACTTCATTATGGACTATTCGTATAACTGTGTATTTATTCAGGGGTGTTGTTTGTGGAAAGATTAGTGTCTCCAGCTTTGAGGTAATCTTGTATTGCTAAATGATGATAATTATCCTGTTGCATTGTTGTACATGTGTGTATTGATGCTTCATGTGATGAGTGTGCATCATTGTTGGTATATTTTGTGATAATGTTCGGAGTATTCCTATATAGATGCTTCCGTGACCCATTGGTTGCGGCCTTGGGATTTTATGTGTTGATATACCTTATGGAACTGTGTTGCGGGATAAAACCTGAATGGTACCCACGTCTGGAGTATTTCTGAGTAGATGCTTACGTGACCCTTGGTTGCGCCCTTGGGAGTTTATGTGCTAATATTATACGCATTGTTTAGCAGGCTGTGAACTGTTGTCTGACGGAATTACGACATTGTGGTCGTGTCAGTCTTTCATGCTCGAGTTATCGTTGCTCACTTGGAAAGTCTTCTGATCCTTGTTGGATATACGTTTCTTCGAGATTCATTGTCATGTTGTATCGTGACATATATGGAGTCAGATATGTTCTGATCGGTCATGTGTAGGATTTTCAAGGCAGGCACGTGTAGCATGTATTGATGTCGACCTCATATTGAAACGTGCACAAGAGACGTACTTCGTAAGGCTGATTAGGTGCGAGACCAGATGTGTATCTGATCAATACCCGTGGTTGGCTTGTACACAGACACATTTTCGGATCGGGCGTATCGTGACGTCCATCTTGAGTCATATTGATTGGTCGTTCACAGTCCATGTATAATCGGATCTGTTCGATAGTCGGGTTTGTCTTCGAGGTACTACATATGTGATTTGTATACGGTTGACAATTTTATTCTCTCATGTATCTGTCCTCATTGATCCTTTATCGATCACGTTTGGAGTTACCGTATCGTTGGTAATGTTGTTTGTTATTGGTTCCCTACTGGTCTCGTTTGGAGTTACCATATCGTTGGTAATCTTGTTTGTTATTTGTTAGGCGTATGTTTATACGCTTATTTATCATTATTTATTATTATTTTGGCAAGTAAAATTGCATAAATGAGCTTTTATTGCCTTAATCTTGTATGTTTGTCAGGAGATTGGAGTCAGGAAGCTAAAACGAGGCGAAACGGGCGAAAACGGCGAATTTTGGCCATGGGCCGCGGCACAAGGCACGTGGGCCGCGACACAGGAAGGCAACCAGTAGGCACAGAGTAAACTGTACTCTGTGCTGCGGCACAGTCCAGGTGAGCCGCGACCCAGACGTAACACCCAGCGCCCAGGTTTTAAATTACACGCCGTGTGCCGCGGCACACTTAGCGGTTTTGGTGTGCTCCGCGCGGATTTGGGCCGTTTTGAAGCCAGTTTTCGACCTACTCACACGGACGCGATTTGGAGACTGTTGGGAGCTATAAATAAGGGTTTAAGACCCTAATTAATCATCTTGGAAATCTGAGAATCTTTAGATCTTTGGAGGCTTGGGAAAAGGAGGAACACAGAAGACTATTGCAGACGAGAGAAGCAGAAGAGATCAAGGGAAGAGGGCGGAAGCCAGAAGAACGGAGGAATCCGAGCTCTTCATCTGCGTTTGATTTTCATGCTTCTATTTATTAATTCTGTATTTTCATTAATTAGCATGTCAGGCTAAAACCCTAATCTAGGATTTTGATGAAACCTACGTTTTGACGGATTTTCTTGAGATTATCTATTTAATTCCCTTTTTCTTGAGTTTTCCCAATCGTGTTTAATGATTTCAATTATCTGGCCAATAGTTGTATTGTTTGAATCATTCAATTCGAATCGGGAGAGGAGAGTTGGTGAGGAACTATTGGTGAGGACCGCTTTATTCTGTGAGATAGGAATATACTCATAGGAACTACGTGGCCTTTTGGAGATTTTATGCTTTTTGCCTATTGACGAATCAATTCACCTAGGGATAGAGTGCGTTATTCGCCTTTAGAAAAATCTATTGACCTCTGGAGAGGCGGTAGAGTATATTAGCAATCTTCGCCTTCATAAATTGGGAAAATCATTAACTTCAGATAATCGAGAGTAAATTCGGATAAACCGAGGTGGATTCAGAATCCTAGACTTATTCATCATTTGATTCTTTTTCTTCAAGTGATCGTTGTCTAGTCTTTTATTAGTTCTTTTAGCAATTAATTGCAAAACCAAAGTTCGATTGTTCAAATAAAACTAGCATACATAAAAATCGGTAGTTAGTGATTTAGTCCTCGTGGGAACGATACTCACTCATCACTTTATTACTTGTATACGATAACGTACACTTGCGTTCAAGAAATATCGCAAAAAGTTTTTGGCGCCGTTGCCGGGGACTGAAATTTTTGCTAATATCGATTTCAGTATTTCTAGTCTTAGTTTGAACGTTTTATTTATTTATTTTTGTGTATTTAATTTTATTTATTTATTTGTTTTTCCTCTCAGGATCTTTCACGTAGTGCATGAGAAAACTCGATAACGAAGGCCTACTACCTTTGGATACCGAACTCGAGCGCACTCTTCGAAGAAACAAGAAGGAGAAACGAGAGTTACAGACGACAGTGACCATGGCCGAAAATATCGAAATTCAAGGAGGAAATAATATTGTGCAGCAAGCTCAACCGGAAATGGCTCTTCGAGATTATGCTATGCCGCAGATTAATGCTAATTTTTCGGGGATTCGGCGTCCCACCATTCAGGCAAACAACTTCGAAATCAAGCCTGCAATTATTCAGATGGTGCAGGCTAGCCAGTTTTGTGGATTGCCGAATGATGACCCCAACGCACATATTGCTTCTTTTCTCGAGATTTGTGACACGTTCAAGAACAATGGTGTCACCGACGATGCTATCCGATTACGGCTTTTCCCTTTCTCTTTGAGTGATAAAGCGAAATTTTGGCTGAATTCCTTACCACCGGGCTCGATCACGACATGGGCAGAGTTAGCGCAAGCCTTCCTTGCTAAATTCTTCCCACCTTCTAAGACGGCGAGACTTAGAAACGAGATCACCACTTTCGGTCAGTATGACATGGAATCTCTTCACGAGGCGTGGGAGCGATACAAAGATTTGTTACGGAGATGCCCACATCACGGCCTTTCGGACTGGCTTCAGATTCAGACGTTCTACAATGGTTTGAGTGCCTCTACATGCACTCTCGTGGATGCAGCCGCCGGTGGAGCTTTGATGGGAAAGACGATGGCTGAAGCACACTCGCTGTTGGAAGCTATGGCCGCTAATGCTTATCAATGGCCATCCGAACGAATAACGCCGAAGCGAGTTATGGAAATTTCGAGTAATGACCCTATATCCACATTGTCAGCTCAAGTCGCCGCCTTGACTCAGCAGCTTCAAGCATTTTCGCATGCTCCTTCCCCCGTTGAGTCTTGCAATTGGTGTAACGGATCGCATCCTAGCGCGGAGTTCCAAGTCGGGAACCCTTTCGAGCAACATCCGATGGAGCAAGCTCAATTCGTGGGAAACGGAAATCGACAAAATAACTCTTACCCCAGCACTTATAATCAAGGGTGGCGAAATCACCAAAAATTTTCGTGGAGGAACGGGCAAGCTTTAAAATCTCCACAAGCTCAATTCGCGCAGCACCCACAGCAGCCCCCTCAATCACCAAAGGTATCATTGGAAGATGCTCTTGCTCAATAGGCGGCTAACACGAGCCAATTCATGACCCGCACCGAAACGACCCTCCAAAATCATTCTACCTCCATCCGAAACCTAGAAACACAAATGGGGCAGATTGCTAATCTATTGTCTTCTCGGTCTCAAGGTGCATCGCCCAGCGCAGCCGAAATGAAACCTAAGGAAAACGTGCAAGCAATCGAATTACGAAGTGGAAAGGAGTTGAAAGGGCAGCCTATCAATAACAAAGAGCAGCCGATCGAGCAAAATGAGAAGGAAAAGGATGAGGCGCCCAAGCCAAAGGAAGTATCGACTACTCAGCCCACTCCTCAAATCCCATTCCCACAGCGTTTCCAAAAGCAAAAACTAGACAAGCAATTTTCAAAGTTCCTCGACGTCTTCAAGAAATTGCACATAAACATTCCATTTGCCGACGCGTTGGAACAAATGCCGAGTTATGTAAAATTCATGAAAGAAGTCTTGTCAAACAAAAGAAAGCTCGAGGAATATGAGACGGTCGCATTAACGGAAGAGTGTAGTGATATTTTACAAAAGAAGCTCCCACCTAAATTGAGAGATCCAAGAAGTTTTACTATCTCTTGCATCATTGGAAATTCGTCTTTTGAAAGAGCCCTATGCGATCTCGGAGCCAGCATAAACCTTATGCCCCTTTCTATTTTTAAAAAGCTGGATATTGGGGAAGCCAAGCCGACGACGGTCTCCTTACAATTGGCCGATAGGTCCATCAAATTTATCTTTCCAGCCAATTTTATTGTGCTCGACATGGAGGAAGATCAAGATATCCCAATTATCTTGGGAAGACCATTTTTGGCAATCGGCCGAACTTTGATCGATGTGGAAAAGGGGAAGCTGACTCTACGTGTTCAAGAGGAGCAAGTAACGTTCAATATCTTTCGATCCGTTATATATCCGAGTGATGCTGAAAATTGTTTCCAAGTTGACATCATTGACTCGTGCGTGAGTAGAACCTTTCGAGAGAATTATCCACCCGATCCTTTGGAGTCCGTTTTGATTGGGGCTGTTTCCGAACTAAATGCAGAGCATGCAGCCTACGTACGCCACATGGATGCTTCCCCGCCAATTTTCATTCGTCAACCATTCGAGGAGCTCGGAAGTTCACTAACTCGACCAGTCCCATCGATCGAAAAACCTCCAAAGTTGGAACTCAAGAAGCTGCCGCCTCATTTAAAATATGCATTTTTGGGGCCCGACGACTCCCTTCCAGTTATTCTTTCGGCCACTTTAGCGGGGGATCAAGAGGCGAAATTATTGAGAGTTTTGAGGGAGTACAAATCTGCTCTTGGATGGTCTATTGCGGATATTAAGGGGATCAGCCCGTCAATTTGCATGCACAAGATTTTGATGGAGGAAGACTACAAACCATCCGTGGAGCATCAACGCCGGTTGAATCCAAACATGAAGGAGGTGGTAAAAGTCGAGGTTTTAAAACTCCTCGACGCAGGTATGATCTTTCCGATTTCTGATAGCAAGTGGGTAAGTCCGGTCCAAGTTGTGTCGAAGAAGGGTGGGATAACGGTTGTTCAAAATGATAATAATGAATTAATTACCACTAGGATTGTCACGGGGTGGCGTATGTGCATAGATTATAGGAAATTAAATAAGGCCACTAGAAAAGATCATTTCCCCTTACCTTTTATTGATCAGATGTTAGATAGATTAGCCGAACACGATTTTTATTACTTTCTCGATGGTTACTTGGGGTATAATCATATTTATATAGCCCCCGAAGACCAAGAGAAAACGACGTTTACATGTCCTTACGGCATTTTCGCTTATAGGCGCATGCCTTTTGGATTATGTAATGCACCGGCTACTTTTCAACAGTGTATGATGGCTATTTGTTCTGACATGGTAGAGCAGTGTATTGAGATTTTTATGGATGATTTTTCTGTTTTTGGAGATTCGTTTGACATTTGTTTGAAAAATTTGCAGAAAGTCTTGAGAAGATGCGAAGAGACAAATTTGGTCTTGAACTGGGAGAAGTGTCATTTTATGGTGCAGGAGGGCATAGTGCTTGGCCATCGAATATCCTCACATGGAATTGAAGTCGACCGGGCGAAAATCGAAACAGTTGAGAAGATGCCTCCGCCTACTTCGGTCAAAGGGATTAGAAGTTTTTTGGGACATGCCGGTTTCTATCGCCGATTTATTAAGGATTTTTCAAACATCACGAAGCCGCTGTGCAATCTACTCATGAAGGATGTTCCATTTACTTTTGACGAGTCGTGTAAAGAAAGTTTCAATTTATTGAAGAAAGCTCTAAGCACGGCACCGGTGATAGTCGCTCCGGACTGGGACCTTCCGTTCGAGTTAATGTGTGATGCAAGCGACGTTGCCATTGGGGTTGTTTTGGGGCAGAGACGAGGGAAGGTGTTCCATGTCATATACTATGCGAGCCGAACACTCGATGACGCCCAAAGAAATTATGCCACAACGGAGAAGGAATTGTTGGCGGTGATCTTTGCATTTGATAAATTCCGGGCGTATCTACTGGGAACGAAAGTGATAGTGTGGACCGACCATTCAGCAATAAAATACCTTTTGGAGAAGAAGGATGCTAAACCAAGGTTGATTCGGTGGGTGCTTCTCCTTCAAGAATTCAACTTGGAGATTCGGGACAAGAAAGGGACTGAAAATGTTATAGCCGATCACCTTTCACGATTAGAGAGTTCCCTTGAGAAGGGAAAAAGTCAGCCACAAATCATGGAAACCTTCCCCGACGAGCAGCTCTACAAGTTGGGTTCAAAACACGCGCCTTGGTATGATGATATAGTGAACTACTTGGCAAGTAAAACAATTCCAAACGACCTCTCACGCCATCAAAAGAAGAAGCTAATATCGGACACTAAGTATTATTTGTGGGATGATCCTTTTCTTTTCAAGAGATGCCCCGATCAAATCATTCGTAGATGTATTCCGGATGAGGAAATCCACAGTGTGCTAAACCATTGCCATGCATCACCCTACGGTGGACATTTTAGTGGAAATAGAACAGCGGCGAAGGTCTTACAATCGGGGTTCTATTGGCCATCCTTATTCAAGGATGCTCACTTCTTTGTGTCCACATGTGATCGGTGTCAATGGACGGGAAACATCTCAAGACGACACGAAATGCCGCTGAACACCATACTTGAAGTTGAATTAGTCGATGTATGGGGGATCGACTTCATGGGTCCATTTCCTCCATCAAATAAGAATCTCTATATTTTGGTGGCCGTAGATTATGTCTCAAAATGGGTTGAAGCGGTGGCACTACCTACGAATGGGTCCAATGTCGTAATCAAGTTTATAAAACAATATATCTTGACACGTTTTGGGACTCCACGTGCTATTATCAGTGATGGTGGGTCACACTTCGACAACAAATTTCTTGATGCGGTTTTGAGAAAATATGGAGTCACTCATCGTGTTGCTACAGCATACCATCCTCAGACAAGCAGTCAAGTCGAGATATCAAATCGAGAGCTGAAGTGGATGCTAGAAAAGACGGTCAGCTTGTCTCGAAAAGATTGGTCGTTTAAACTCGATGATGCACTTTGGGCGTACCGGACTGCGTATAAAACACCTATCGGAATGTCACCCTACAGATTGGTTTATGGGAAAGGTTGCCATTTACCCGTAGAGATGGAACATCGTGCTTACTGGGTGATAAAGAAACTAAACTTTGATCTGAAATCTGCTGGTGAAAAGCGTTGTTTGCAGCTGAACGAGTTGGAGGAAATTCGCCACGACGCATACGAAAATGCGAAACTTTATAAGGAGCGGACAAAGACTTGGCATGATAAGCACATCACGCAGAGAGAGTTTGTCCCGGGACAAGAGGTGTTGCTATTTAATTCTCGCTTAAAGTTATTTCCCGGGAAATTGCATTCACGATGGTCGGGACCATTCACCGTAGTTCAAGTGTTCCCACATGGTGTGGTAGAAGTACAAAAAGATGACCGAAAATTCAAAGTTTATGGACAACGGTTGAAGGCATAATTGGGAAATCCAATAGACACGCAGAAAATGAGTGTCGTCTTATCCACCACCGGATGAATGCGAGAAAAGTCCGGTTGAAGACTATAAACTTAGCGCTTCTCGGGAGGCAACCCGAGTTTTAGTTGTAGAATCTTTATTGTTTTCTTGCATTTTTTAGAGTCTTCATTTGTCGTCATTTTTCTTTGATCCGTCTATCCCTCTCGTCTTGACGTTTTCGTTTAAAAATTCTGTGCAGGAATCACCCCAGGGGAGGAAATCAATGATGGGCCGTGGCACAATAAAACTGAGCCGCGGCACACCTAAGTTGATGAAACATGGCCAAACAAACTGTACTGTGTGCCGCGGCACGATTTTACTGAGCCGCGGCACACCAGGTCACTGAACCGCGGCACACCAAATGTTCAAGAAACGCCCAGGACACTGTAGTCTGTGCCGCGGCATGGGGCAAATGAGCCGCGGCACACTAACACGTTGAGCCGCGGCACGCCTAAACTGAGCCGCGGCACCCGGCGGTATTACAAATAAGTCCCAGGCCGACTGTACTCTGGGCCGCGGCTCACTTATGTTGTGCCGCGGCCCCCGTCGCAATATAAGAATGCCCAGGTATGCTTCATACAGTCGATCGGCCAGCACAAGGTCCCTTCCTTACTTCCTTCCTTCACACAATGAGGTCACTCGATACCCTTCTCTTAGTCTCCTTCTCAAATTCTTCAGGTAATTCTTGATTTCTTAATCATAAGTGATACTTGATTTGAAAAGAATTGAAGTTATATATTGCTAGTTGTTCTTCAATGTTTTCTCTAAAATGGAGTTGGAATATGGGGAATTTGGTATTTGATTGTGATGGAATTGGTAATTATGAATGAATTGGTGATGATAGTTGTCGTTATTCATGGCTATTATCTGTGTTATTATTTTTGGGAGTTGGAGTTAACCATCAAAATTCTTGTTCTTCATTTTAACTTGTGCATACCAAGTGTTTGATAAATTGCAGCAATGAAAAATTGGTAAGCCAAGAATTTTCAAATTATATGCAACAAATCATTTTATCGAATTACATTGTCCCCAACCCTTACATCATGTTAAACTTGAGAGCTTGTACTTAACTTCCTCTTTGATGATGCAAGCTCATGTATTCACACTCCGCATGATGTAGTCGAGAAGCGTGCAAGCTTGCCGGATGATGCCGGCACCAGCTCGTGAGCTGTTTGTAGGGGAGTACTTGACCTTCTTATTTTATTGCATATTATATTTTGTCCATTGAGGTCAATGTACGTCCTAAGTTTGGGGGGGTCTATTTCTGTTGCTACATTTACTGATGTACTTATTTCGATGCACTTTTCATTACTTTTTGTTATTTTTGTCGTTTGTTATTTTTGTCGATAGCCTTGCTTGTCTTGATTTTACTCTATTCATGAATTTTTCGTGCTTCTATTTGTGTAATACTGATGTTACGGCACTGTTTTTCTCTCTGAAGAAACGGTCGAGTTTTAGTCGAGTTGCAGTCAGTGATTTCTGTTTCTGCTTAGTCTTCATTTTGGTCCGAAATTTTTTTTCGTGATTGTAGAGGTCTTGGCAGATAAGAGAGGATACATACGTGTTTTAAAATCACCGTCGATACGTTTGGTTACACTTTTCGGTTAGCTAGTCGTCCAGTTACATAAGTTGTGTTGGCACTTGCTTTGAGTTTTAGAGTCGGTCAGTTTTTCCCAAAAGTCGAGTTATTTGTGTTCTATGATGGGAAGTCTAGTAACCGAGGGTATTCACGTGACCCGTTGTTTACTCTCGCGTAAAACGACGACCCTGATTAGACTAGTGATTTAGAAATTTCGCATATGCCAATGATAGGGAGCCTAGTAACCGGGGGTATTCACGTGACCCGTTGTTTACTCTCGCGTAAAACAGCGACCTTGATTCGGACATGCAGGAATTAGCTATTCGAGTTGTTTCTCCGCTGTGGAAGGGAACTTAGTAACTAGAAGCATCCATGTGCCCCATGAGTGTCTTTTACGTCAAACGGTTTCCCAACACATGAGAATGGAAGTTCCACCCTAGGATTATCCCGATGAAACATCCCGAGATCCGAACCTAGTGGTCAACTCGAATCAATTTCTTGAGCATATATATATAAGGGAATACTGTCCGAGGATTATTTTTATGAAACTCGTGAAAATTTTGCCATTAGACTGTGGAACGGGGCGAATTTAGCTCGTTTATTTTAACCTTTCATATTGACGGTCGATTTGATTCACGTTTGTTAATCTTTGAGCTGGATTTTCTTCATGAACGAGTAATTAGGACTGAACTTGGTTACTTTGTAGAATCAGTGTTCTGAGTGTAGCTCGCTATTACGATACTCGTATTTTTCAGAGAGAATTTCAGGATAGTATTGATTAGGTTGAGCATTATGAGTTGCACGATTATTCACGACATTCTTTTGTTGAATTTAATTCTTTTTGCTTGAGGACAAGCAAAGGCTTAAGTTTGGGGGTATTTGTTAGGCGTATCTTTATACGCTTATTTATCATTATTTAGTATTATTTTGGCAAGTAAAATTGCATATATGAGCTTTTAATGCCTTAATCTTGTATGTTTGTCAGGAGATTGGAGTCCGGAAGCTAAAA
The DNA here is from genome assembly GCA_033398695.1 of Orobanche coerulescens. Taxonomy (NCBI): domain Eukaryota; kingdom Viridiplantae; phylum Streptophyta; class Magnoliopsida; order Lamiales; family Orobanchaceae; genus Orobanche; species Orobanche coerulescens. The sequence goes on along the minus strand of CM065810.1, from coordinate 79,497,671 downwards.
CGAGGCGAAACGGGCGAAAACGGCAAATTTTGGCCGTGGGCCGCGGCACAAGGCACGTGGGCCGCGGAACAGGAAGGCAACCAGCAGGAACAGAGTAAACTGTACGCTGTGCCGCGGCACAGTCCAGGTGAGCCGCGGCCCAGACGTAACACCCAGCGCCCAGGTTTTAAATTACACGCAGTGTGCCGCGGCACAGATTAAGTGAGCCGCGGCACACTTAGCGGTTTTGGTGTGCTCCACGCGGATTTGGGCCGTTTTGAAGCCAGTTTTCGACCTACTCACACGGACGCGATTTGGAGACTGTTGAGAGCTATAAATAAGGGTTTAAGACCCTAATTAATCATCTTGGAAATCTGAGAATCTTGAGATCTTTAGAGGCTTGGGAAAAGGAGGAACACAGAAGACTATTGCAGACGAGAGAAGCAGAAGAGATCAAGGGCAGAGGGTGGAAGCCAGAAGAACGGAGGAATCCGAGCTCTTCACCTGCGTTTGATTTTCATGCTTCTATTTATTAATTCTGTATTTTCATTAATTAGCATGTCAGGCTAAAACCCTAATCTAGGATTTTGATGAAACCTACGTTTTGACGGATTTGCTTGAGATTATTTATTTAATTGCCTTTTTGTTGAGTTTTCCCAATCGTGTTTAATGCTTTCAATTATGTGGCCAATAGTTGTATTGTTTTAATCATTCAATTCGAATCGGGAGAGGAGAGTTGGTGAGGAACTATTGGTGAGGACCTCTTTATTCTGTGAGATAGGAATATACTCATAGGAACTACGTGGCCTTTTGGAGATTTTATGCTTTTTGCCTATTGACAAATCAATTCACCTAGGGATAGAGTGCGTTATTCGCCTTTAGAAAAATCTATTGACCTCGGGAGAGGCGGTAGAGTATATTAGCAATATTCGCCTTCAATAAATTGGGAAAATCATTAACTTCAGATAATCGAGAGTAAATTCGGATAAACCGAGGTGGATTCAGAATCCTAGATTTATTCATCATTTGATTCTTTTTCTTCAAGCGATCGTTTTTACTGTTTAGTCTTTTATTAATTCTTTTAGTAATTAATTGCAAAACCAAAGTTCGATTGTTCAAATAAAACTAGAATACATAAAAATCGGTAGTTAGTGATTCAGTCCTCATGGGAACGATACTCACTCATCACTTTATTACTTGTATACGATAACGTACACTTGCGTTCAAGAAATATCGCAACATTATTGGTTCCCTACTGATCTCGTTTGGAGTTACCATATCGATGGTCAACTCGTTTGTTATTGACCCTTTATTAATCTCGTTTGGAATTACCATATCGGTTGTCAACTCATTTGTTATTGACCCTTTATTAATCTCCTTTTGAGTTCACCCTATTGTTGGTCAACTCGTTTGTTATTGACCCTTTATTAATCTCATTGGGAGTTCACCCTATCGTTGGTAATCTCGTTCGTTATTGATCGTTATTGATTCCTTTTGGAGTTTACCTTACCGTTGTTATTCTCGGTCATTGTCGATCCTTTACTGATCTTGTTGGAGTTTACCGTATCGCTGGTATTCTCGATTGTTGATCCTTTATTGATCTTGTTGGAGGTTACCGTATCGTTGGTATTCTCGGTTGTTGATCCTTTATTGATCTTGTTGGAGTTTACCGTATCGTTGGTATTCTCAGTCGTTGATCCTTTATTGATATCGTTGAAGTTTACCACATCAATGGTATTCTCGTTCGTGGTTGATCATTTGTCGATCTTGTGTGGAGTTATCATGTTATTGATATTCTTGTTCTGATGCATTGGTTGTTTATTATTATTGATTGTGTGAGCATTCATACTTTGTATTGATATCCGGGACTTGCCGTTGTTTCGAGACAGTTGATCCACAGATGTATCATGTGATATCGGTTTTATCAGAATTGGGATCTGATCGCGCGATCCAGCGGACAGAATAAGACATGGCCAGATTATTCCATATTGGAGATATATTTATGTTAGAGAATCTTGGTATCATTTTGAATACAGTATGGATGGTTATTTTCAAATGGATTCGTCACTTGAGAATGCGAGGTGCGAATTGAGGTAAGGGTTGAATTGATTTGAGATTCCATAGATCGGTAAGGTTGCACTGGAAATATTCTTATCTTGTAATTACATTGATATGTAATTGTATATGTTGATGTGATCGTTATCATTATTGAGTAGTATGGCTGACCCCATCATGGGCTTTATCTTTTAGGCACTCAGAGATCGAGCTAGTAGCACTCGTGAAGGGATGAGCTTCCCGGTGATACTGGATATGGCATGGTTATTGGGATTCGAGTATTCTTTTTTGGTTGTTATGATTCCGCTGCAAATGTAATTTATCATGTCTCTATCCACTGCGTATGTAATTTTATAATGGCTTTTGGTATTTCACCAACTCCTGTATACTTTCTAAATGCCCTTTTGGCGTCTTCGCCTTGTGCTTTCAAATGGTATTTATGACGGTATTTGGGAACTATGTTTTGTAAAATATTTGAGTCTTTAAAATATTACCATCTTTGCCTCTTTGGCGTGTTTGAAACTTTTTCATTAATGATTTTAGCCTTGTGGGTTCCAATGTGGGGCCCACGGTGCTGTAATATCCCCGGTTCGCTTTGGGGCTGTTACAGAAGATGGTATCAGAGCTTGGGTTTCGTAAAATCCGGGCATGTGTGTTATGTGGCTCTACCGGTGCGGTAGTAGCGTGACTTTTGAAAATAATTTTTCTGACTTACGAGTCAAACTGATTTTTGGAGGTTCCAAATTTTTTGAGATATTTTCAAATTGCTATATTTGCAATGTCGGTGTGTTGTTATTGTGATTGAGGCCTTATATGGGAGTCGTATGCTAGTATCACGGGAGATCATCGACTTCACGGACCTGTAAGTATGTTCTTTCAGTTATTTGGTTTTGATGATTATTTGAGCATGGTGGCACGATTTTGAGATATTTCGACATTGAGATATTGATTATGACAGGATTTTAAGTTTCGAGGATGAAACTTATTTGAGTGGGAAGATATGTAGTATCCTAGAATTTCGCTACGAATTTTCGCATTATTTTATCCGAGTTGTACTGTACAGAGTGGGACCGATACATCATGGATGAACAATTTTGGGAACTGTGACAGTCGTGCCAGTATATCTATCGAGGTGATTTTTAATTCTAGGATATTACATGCTTGATATGTCTTTCGATGTCGGATATACTGTATGAGTATTTGTATAATTATCGTTCTTGGTCGACAATTGTATTTGAGGATATCGTGCATCAGATGTATCGTATGAGAATGTTATCGAAATGAGTATATGTATTCAGTATGTCGCGTGTACAGGTTCGGTATATTGAGACGACAGACAGGAGCAGAAATGGCTTAGTATGGAAGACACTACGTACGTTAAGCATAGGAGCTTACGTACGTAATGGTACAAGCGTAGCGTACGCTAAGCAGAGTAGATTACATACGTAGCGATGCGAGCTTAACGTACGTTAAGTTGTGTACATAACGTATGTTGTAAGGGGAATCGGACAGTTCTGAGCTGTGGTCCGCAGGTGGGCCTTGTGTCGGCAGCTTTCGGCGCGGATATGGACAGGCGAGTCAACCTCGAGCCTTAAGTACCTTAATTATATGCCATTGCGTACGTTAAGCGGGTATGTTACTGTAGCAAGTCAACTATTTATTACGTACGCTACGGATCGGGTATTACGTACGTAATACAAGGTGCGAAATGAGGTCGTGAGCTCTGGATTCCGATAACATATGCTATATAGGACATGTAGCGTATGTTAGGAGATCTTACGTACGTTAATGAGGGGCGTTACGTACGTAATGTGCTGGGCGGATTATATAGTAAAGGCCGGTCTTTCATTTCCTCACGAGAGGAAACATATCTTTTCCTCCCAAACTTCATTCCTCCTCACTCCTGATCCTATTTCCGACCCTTATACATTGGTTAAGACCTTGATGAGTTGATTAGAAGGTTGAATCTTGGAGTTCTTGATGTTTTTGGAAGTGTTTGATCTTTGTGGTTCTTCTCCAAGAGGTATGCTGAAAAACTCCTCTATTTGATTTAGATTTCGATATTGTTGTTGATGTTCTTCTTCGTATGATGATGGTTATGGTGTGTTCTTGTGATTCTTGAGGTTATAAGAATTGTATATTGAAGAACAAAATGATATATGCCTTGGGTTATGAATTAGATGATGGTTTGGATGTTAGAAGACATCAGATTATGTCGTTTTGTTGGCTACAAACATAATTATGGAATAATTCATGTTCTTGAGGAACTCTTGAGTTATATATGTCATGATTTTACAGAATTTGGAAGAATTACGGTTAATTTTGGTATATGATTGTTCGTGATAATAAATAGTAATTAGTTTTCTATGAATTTACGAATATGAACAAGAAAGAACCTTTTTAGAACCGTAATTAAGGTTGAAGTCGGATTCGAGAATGTTAAAATTGATTGGTTATTGAATTGCGTCTTGTATTCGTATATATAATGGTTTGTTTTCGTATGATCGAGATATCGTTGAACTGTTGAGTTTGATTGGTTGATTGTATCGGTTGTTGATTGTTATCGAACGTATCGTTAATTGGTTATTGCATTAGGTTGCATTAAGTGATCATTGATGATTAACCGTTGTGTTGCGGTTGAGATTGGAGAATGCATGGATCACCTTGGTCGGGGCTGAGGAGCTTGTACATAGAGACGATGGATTGGTAATGGTTTCATCATATCGGTATCGAGGCAAGTTATGCTTGCTCAATTCATAATGTTTAATAAATGGTTTTGATTTCGTTTCATTTAGGATTCATATAGCAATGATATTATGAATATGATTTGTCGGGATGATGGTTTGTATATTGTACTTTGGTTTGGATTATATAATAATGTATATGATTTAAAGATGTCTAGTGAAAACGGAGATGTGAAATTATCCTTGGTCTATTATATGAAATGTTGGATATTGAAGACAGTTTACTGTGCTGACATTGATCTCGAGGTGATGGATTGTTGACAGTGATGGACTGTACTTCATTATGGACTATTCGTATAACTGTGTATTCATTCAGGGGTGTTGTTCGTGGAAATATTAGTGTCTCCGGCTTTGAGGTAATCTAGTATTGCTAAATTATGATAATTATCCTGTTGCATTGTTGTAAATGTGTGTATTGATGCTTCATGTGATGAGTGTGCATCATTGTTGGTATATTTTGTGATAATGTTCGGAGTATTCCTATGTAGATGCTTCCGTGACCCTTGGTTGCGGCCTTGGGATTTTATGTGTTGATATACCTTATAGAACTGTGTTGCGGGATAAAAGCTGAATGGTACCCACATCTGGAGTATTTCTGAGTAGATGCTTACGTGACCCTTGGTTGCGACCTTGGGAGTTTATGTGCTAATATTATACGCATTGTTTAGCATGCTGTGAACTGTTGTCTGACGGAATTACGACATTATGGTCGTGTCGGTCTTTCATGATCGAGTTATCGTTGCTCACTTGGAAAGTCTTCTGATCCTTTGTTGGATATAGGTTTCTTCGAGATTCATTGTCATGTTGTATCGTGACATATCTGGAGTCAGATATGTTCTGATCGGTCATGTGTAGGATTTTCAAGGCGGGCACGTGTAATATGTATTGGTGTAGACCTCATATTGAACCGTGCATAAGAGACGTACATCATAAGGCTGATTAGGTGTGAGACCAGATGTGTATCTGATCAATACCCATGGTTGGCTTGTACACGGACACATTTTCGGATCGGGCATATCGTGACGTCCATCTTGAGTCATATTGATTGGTCGTTCACAGTCCATGTATAATCGGATCTGTTCGATAGTCGGGTTTGTCTTCGAGGTCCTACATATGTGATTTGTATATGACAATTTTATTCTCTCATGTATCTGTCCTCGTTGATCCTTTATCGATCTCGTTTGGAGTTACCATATCGTTGGTAATCTTATTTGTTATTGGTTCCCTACTTATCTCCTTTGGAGTTAACATATCGTTGGTAATCTTGTTTGTTATTGGTTCCCGACTGATCTCGTTTGGAGTTACCATATCGTTGGTAATCTTGTTTTTTATTGGTTCCCTACTGATCTCGTTTGGAGTTACCATATCGATGGTCAACTCATTTGTTATTGACCCTTTATTAATCTTGTTTGGAATTACCATATTGGTTGTCAACTCGTTTGTTATTGTCCCTTTATTAATCTCGTTTAGAGTTCACCCTATCGTTGGTCAACTCGTTTGTTATTGACCCTTTATTAATCTCATTGGGAGTTCACCCTATCGTTGGTAATCTCATTCGTTATTGACCGTTATTGATTCCACTTGGAATTTGCCTTACCGTATCGTTGGTATTATCTGTCATTGTCGATCCTTTACTGATATTGTTGGAGTTTACCGTATCGCTGGTATTCTCGATTGTTGATCCTTTATTGATCTTGTTGGAGGTTACAGCATCGTTGGTATTCTCGGTTGTTGATCCTTTATTAATCTTGTTGGAGTTTACCGTATCGTTGGTATTATCAGTCGTTGATCCTTTATTGATCTCGTTGAAGTTTACCACATCAATGGTATTCTTGTTCGTGGTTGATCATTTGTTGATCTTGTGTGGAGTTATCATGTCATTGATATTCTTGTTCTGATGCATTGGTTGTTTATTATTATTGATTGTGTGAGCATTCATACTTTGTATTGATATCCGGGACTTGCCGTTGTTTCGAGACAGTTGATCTACAGATGTATCGTGTGATATCGGTTTTATTTGGGATCCGATCGTGCGATCCAGCGGACAGAATCAGACATGGCCAGATTATTCCATATTGGAGATATATTTATGTTAGAGAATCTTGGTATCATTTTGAATACAGTATGGATGGTTATTTTCAAATGCATTTGTCACTTGAGAATGCGAGGTGCGAATCGAGGTAAGGGTTGAATTGATTTGAGATTCCACGGATCGGTAAGGTTGCACAGGAAATATTCTTATCTTGTAATTACATTGATATGTAATTGTATATGTTGATGTGATCGTTATCATTATTGAGTATTATGGCTGACCCCGTCGTGGGCTTTATCTTTTAGGTACTCGGAGATCGAGCTAGTAGCGGTCGTGAAGGGATGAGCTTCCCGATGATACTGGCTTTGGCATGGTTATTGGGATTCGAGTATTCTTTTCTGGTTGTTATGATTCCGCTGCAAATGTAATTTATCATGTCTCTATCCGCTGCGTGTGTAATTTTATAATGACTTTCGGTATCTCACCAACTCGTTTATACTTTCTAAATGCCCTTTTGGCGTCTTCGCCTTGTGCTTTCAAATGGTATTTTATGACGGTATTTGGGAACTATGTTTTGTAAAATATTTGAGTCTTTAAAATATTACCGTCTTTGCCTCTTTGGCGTGTCTGAAACGTTTGCATTAATGATTTTAGCCTTGTGGGTTCCAATGTGGGGCCCACGATGCTGTAATATCCCCGGTTCGCTTTGGGGGTGTTACAGAAAATGGTATCAGAGCTTGGGTTTCGTAAAACCCGGGCATGTGTGTTATGGGGCTCTACCGATGCGGTAGTAGCGTGACTTTTGAAAATAATTTTTCTGACTTACGAGTCAAACTGATTTTTGGAGGTTCCAAATTTTTTGAGATATTTTCAAATTGCTATATTTGCAATGCTGGTGTGTTGTTATTGTGATTGAGGCCTTATATGGGAGTCGTATGCTAGTATCACGGGAGATCATCGACTTCACGGACCTGTAAGTATGTTCCTTCAGTTGTTTGGTTTTGATGATTATTTGAGCATGGTGGCACGATTTTGAGATATTTCGACATTGAGATATTGATTATGACAGGATTTTAAGTTTCGAGGATGAAACTTATTTGAGTGGGAAGATATGTAGTATCCTAGAATTTCGCTACGAATTTTCGCATTATTTTATCCGACTTGTACTGTACAGAGTGGGACCGATACAGCATGGATGAATAATTTTGGGAACTGTGACAGTCGTGCCAGTATATCTATCGAGGTTATTTTTAATTCTAGGATATTACATGCTTGATATGTCTTTCGATGTCGGATATACTGTATGAGTATTTGTGTAATTGTCGTACTTGGTCGACAATTGTATTTGAGGATATCGTGCATCAGATGTATCGTATGAGAATGTTATCGGAATGAGTATATGTATTCAGTATGTCGCGTGTACGGGTTCGGTATATTGAGACGACAGACAGGAGCAGAAATGGCTTAGTATGGAAGCCACTACGTACGTTAAGCATAAGAGCTTACGTACGTAATGGTACAAGCGTAGCGTACACTAAGCAGATGAGCTTACATACGTAGCGATGCGAGCTTAATGTACGTTAAGTTGGGTACATAACGTACGTTATAAGGGGAATCGGACAGCTCCGAGCTGTGGTCCGCATGTGGGCCTTGTGTCGGCAGCTTTCGGCACGGATATGGACAGGCGAGTCAACCTCGAGCCTTAAGTACCTTAATTATATGCCATTGTGTACGTTAAGCGGGTATGTTATTGTAGCAAGTCAACTGTTTATTACGTACGCTACGGATCGGGTATTACGTACGTAATACAAGGTGCGAAATGAGGCAGTGAGCTCTGGATGCCGATAACATACGCTATATAGGACATGTAGCGTATGTTAGGAGATCTTACGTACGTTAATGAGGGGCGTTACATACGTAATGTGCTGGGCGGATTATATAGCAAAGGCTGGTCTTTCATTTCCTCACGAGAGGAAACATATCTTTTCCTCCCAAACTTCATTCCTCCTCACTCCTGATCCTATTTCCGACCCTTATACATTGGTTAAGATCTTGATGAGTTGATTAGAATCTTGAATCTTGGAGTTCTTGATGTTTTTGGAAGTGTTTGATCTTTGTGGTTCTTCTCCAAGAGGTATGCTGAAAAACTCCTCTATTTGATTCATATTTCGATATTGTTGTTGATGTTCTTCTTCGTATGATGATGGTTATGGTGTATTCTTGTGATTCTTGAGGTTATAAGAATTGTATATTGAAGAACAAAATGATATATGCCTTGGGTTATGAATTAGATGATGGTTTAGATGTTAGAAGACATCAGACTACGTCGTTTTGTTGGCTACAAACATAATTATAGAATAATTCATGTTCTTGAGGAACTCTTGAGTTATATATGTCATGATTTTACAGAATTTGGAAGAATTACGGTTAATTTTGGTATATGATTGTTCGTGATAATAAATAGTCATTAGTTTTCTATGAATTTACGAATATGAACAAGAAAGAACCTTGTTAAAACCGTAATTAAGGTTGAAGTCGGTTTCGAGAATGTTAAAATTGATTGGTTATCGAATTGCGGCTTGTATTCGTATTGTTTGAGATATAATGGTTTGTTTTCGTATGATCGAGATATCGTTGAACTGTTGAGTTTGATTGGTTGATTGTATCGGTTGTTGATTGTTATCGAATGTATCGTTAATTGATTATTGCATTAGGTTGCATTAAGTGATCATTGATGATTAACTGTTGTGCTGCGGTTTAGATTGGAGAATGCATGGATCAACTTGGTCGGGGCTGAGGATCTTGTTCATAGAGACGATGGGATTGGTAACGGCTTCATCATATCGGTATCGAGGCAAGTTATGCTTGCTCAATTCATAATGTTTAATAAATGGTTTTGATTTCGTTTCATTTAGGATTCATATAGCAATGATATTATGAATATGATTTGTCGGGATGATGGTTTGTATATTGTACTTTTGTTTGGATTATATCATAATGTATATGATTTAAAGATGTTTAGTGAAAACGGAGATGTGAAATTATCCTTGGTCTATTATATGAAATGTTGGATATTGAAGACAGTTTACTGTGCTGACATTGATCTCGAGGTGATGGATTGTTGACAGTGATAGACTGTACTTCATTATGGACTATTTGTATAACTGTGTATTCATTCAGGGGTGTTGTTCGTGGAAAGATTAGTGTCTCCGACTTTGAGGTAATCTAGTATTGCTAAATTATGATAATTATCCTGTTGCATTGTTGTACATGTGTGTATTGATGCTTCATGTGATGAGTGTGCATCATTGTTGGTATATTTTGTGATAATGTTCGGAGTATTCCTATGTAGATGCTTCCGTGACCCTTGGTTGCGGCCTTGGAATTTTATGTGTTGATATACCTTATGGAACTGTGTTGCGGGATAAAAGCTGAATGGTACCCACATCTGGAGTATTTCTGCGTAGATGCTTACGTGACCCTTGGTTGCTACCTTGGGAGTTTATGTGCTAATATTATATGCATTGTTTAGCATGCTGTGAACTGTTGTCTGACGGAATTACGACATTGTGGTCGTGTCGGTCTTTCATGATTGAGTTATCGTTGCTCACTTGGAAAGTCTTCTGATCCTTGTTGGATATACGTTTCTTCTAGATTCATTGTCATGTTGTATCGTGACATATCTGGAGTTAGATATGTTCTGATAGGTCATGTGTAGGATTTTCAAGGCGGGCACGTGTAACATGTATTGGTGTCGACCTTATATTGAACCGTGCACAAGAGACGTACATCGTAAGGCTGATTAGGTGCGAGACCAGATGTGTATCTGATCAATACCCGTGGTTGGCTTGTACGCGGACACATTTTCGGATCGGGCGTATCGTGACGTCCATCTTGAGTCATATTGATTGGTCGTTCACAGTCCATGTATAATCAGATCTGTTCAATAGTCGGGTTTGTCTTTGAGGTCCTACATATGTGATTTGTATACGGTTGACAATTTTATTCTCTCATGTATCAGTCCTCGTTGATCCTTTATCGATCTCGTTTGGAGTTACCATATCATTGGTAATCTTATTTGTTATTGGTTCCGTACTGATCTCGTTTGGAGTTACCATATCGTTGGTAATCTTGTTTGTTATTAGTTCCCGACTGATCTCATTTGGAGTTACCATATCGTTGGTAATCTTGTTTGTTATTGGTTCCCTACTGATCTCGTTTGGAGTTACAATATCGATGGTCAACTCATTTGTTATTGACCCTTTATTAATCTTGTTTGGAATTACCATATCGGTTGTTAACTCATTTGTTATTGACCCTTTATTAATCTCGTTTGGAGTTCACCCTATCGTTGGTCAACTCGTTTGTTATTGACCCTTTATTAATCTCATTGGGAGTTCACCCCATCGTTGGTAATCTCCTTCGTTATTGATCGTTATTGATTCCGTTTGGAGTTTTCCTTACCGTATCGTTGGTATTCTCGGTCATTGTCGATCCTTTACTGATATTGTTGGAGTTTAGCGTATCGCTGGTATTCTCGATTGTTGATCCTTTATTGATCTTGTTGGAGGTTACCGTATCGTTGGTATTCTCGGTTGTTGATCCTTTATTGATCTTGTTGGAGTTTACCGTATCGTTGGTATTCTCAGTCGTTGACCCTTTATTGATCTCGTTGAAGTTTACCACATCAATGGTATTCTCGTTCGTGGTTGATCATTTGTTGATCTTGTGTGGATTTATCATGTCATTGATATTCTTGTTCTGATGCATTGGTTTTTTATTATTATTGATTGTGTGAGCATTCATACTTTGTATTGATATCCTGGACTTGCCGTTGTTTCGATACAGTTGATCTACAGATGTATCGTGTGATATCGGTTTTATCAGAATTGGGATCCGATCGTGCGATCCAGCGGACAGAATCAGACATGGCCAGATTATTCCATATTGGAGATATATTTATGTTCGAGAATCTTGGTATCATTTTGAATACAGTACGGATGGTTATTTTCGAATGCATTCGTCACTTGAGAATGCGAGGTGCGAATCGAGGTAAGGGTTGAATTGATTTGAGATTCCACGGATCGGTAAGGTTGCACTGGAAATATTCTTATCTTGTAATTACATTGATATGTAATTGAATATGTTGATGTGATCGTTATCATTATTGAGTATTATGGCTGACCCCTTCGTGGGCTTTATCTTTTAGGTACTCGGAGATCGAGCTACTAGCGGTCGTGAAGGGATGAGTTTCCCGGTGATACTGGCTTTGGCATGGTTATTGGGATTCGAGTATTCTTTTTTGGTTGTTATGATTCCGCTGTAAATGTAATTTATCATGTCTCTATCCGCTGTGTGTGTAATTTTATAATGACTTTCGGTATCTCACCAACTCGTTTATACTTTATAAATGCCCTTTTGGCGTCTTCGCCTTGTGTTTTCAAATGGTATTTTATGACAGTATTTGGGAACTATGTTTTGTAAAATATTTGAGTCTTTAAAATATTACCGTCTTTGCCTCTTTGGCGTGTCTGAAATGTTTGCAAAAATGATTTTAGCCTTGTGGGTTCCAATGTGGGGCCCACGGTGCTGCAATATCCCCGGTTGGCTTTGGGGGTGTTACATATGTCCGAGTCGAAGAAATTGAAAACTGTTGGGAACTCATCAGGATATCAGGGTAGTGGGACACTTGGGGCTCGGAATTCATGTTGTCATCCTAAGAAGGTTCCTCGATCGCGTGAACATGGGGAGACCATTACCCCTGCAGTGAGCAATGTGAGCAGCATGAAGACGTGTTATAACTGTAGTCGAGCGGGCCATACCGCGAAGAATTATCGTTCACCATTAGTGAGCTGTTTCGATTGTGGTCAATTGGGACACCGAGCCGTACATTGCGAGACAGTAGCTGAGAGGTTTTGGGATAGAGTTTGCGTCTCTGCTCCGAAAGGACACCGAGATGCCTAGTGTGGTTTTCGAGAATTTCGACGTGGTCAGAGTTCTACGTGGTTACCCTCGCGTATCATTGTGTGTTTAATTTCTATTTTTGGATTGTGCGCGTTTACTTGTAATAGGTACCTTTTGTTTTGTGATTGTTCGGATAATTGACTTGATTGTGCTATCTATTTGGTGATACTTGACACTTGCTCGTTTTATTATGTCTTTGCTTATGACATTGTGATGGTTGTCGTCGAGCCTGATTTCACGCGGTATGTTTCTTGCATTGCTTGTAGCCTTTCATCGATGGGTATGAGTTATTCGGTTCTTGTGTATCTCGTTGAGATGTTCCTGGTGGGATATTGCTCCTCCCTACTTATTTTAAGTTTCAGAACGAAACTTCTTTAAGGAGGGTAGTATGTAATATCCGCAATTTCGATTTTTGGTAAATTTCTTTTTCTAGCATGATTCCATTTTAATGGCTTGCTTGTGACTGTTTCGTCATTCTGAGGATGATTAATTCTGTACTTTTTGTCATCTGAGTTCGTTTAGGCGTTGTTTTGTTGAGTTCCGGGCTTTTTGCGACTTTTCCGCACTTGAGTTCGATTCTTGTGAATCTCGTTCGAAACTGTCGCTTCGTGTATCCCATAAGTTTGTTTAACTTTGTTAGACATGTTATGAGCTTCGGTTCGGTAGTTTGATCTTCTATTGGATTTTTCGGACGTTTTGGGTTGTTTTGTAATTTCCCAAAGTTTTGGGGAACTTCTTTAATATTCCTCACTCCAAACTTTTTGGAGTGTCGTTTTGAGTTCGGTTAGAGATCAGACTCGTTTGATGATCATATTTTGGAGTGTTCCGTTCATACATTGAACTTGAAGTTTCGGTCGGAGAAGTCCGTCGTCGTACCCATCTTTGAGAGTACTGTTGCTGTCATTTTCGAGTGGTTTAGCGCATGCTAAGTTTATATTTAGCGCACATTATCAAGTGACAAATTCAGAAGTCAGTAGCTGGCACTGACCTCTGTTAGTGCACGCTAACAGTATTGGTTAGCGCACGCTACCTGAATAGGCTGAGACAGTTGCTGCATTTGACTGGTAGTTCGGTAGTGCACGCTATGCAGCTATATAGCGCATGCTATGCAGCTATATAGCGAATGCTATGCAGCTATATAGCACACGCTATGGGAGGGTGGCGCACGCTAACTGGTAGTTCTTGGGCAGTCCAGAAGCCACTAGACTGGTACTAGGACTCGTTAGCGCACGCTAATACTTAGCTATTAGCGCATGCTAACTGTACGTTTGGCAGAACACTTTGTATTGTGGCTTCGATAGCACACGCTAGAACATGTTGATTAGCGCACGCCAATCTATCTGGTATATAAACTGGACAACAGGATTATATTCTCATTTCCTCTTTATTTCTTCCTTCCTCCACGGATGTGAGTCAAGGGCGACTAGGGTTCATGGTCTTGGCCGATTTTGTTCCATTCCAAGGTGTTTTAGAGGGTTCTAGGTGATTGTAACATCATCTAATCTTTTGTTCTTCGTCGGATCGAGGTATTTTTCCCATTTCTCCCTAGAGTTGACTTTTTGGAGATTTGTTCTTGATTCCAAATCCCGTCCAATTTTGATGAATCGGTTGGTGTTGTGCGATGTTATTAATCGTGTTCTATGGATTGTATATCCATATTTTGAGTTGGTTTAACTCGATTGATGATTTCCTTCGATAGTTTGATGTAATTCCTGTTGTTATTGGTCTCGATCCTCAATGTGATCGTGTTTTTGTTGTTTCTTGCGGGAGATGTAGGTTTCGAGGCACTTCGGTCGAGCCGTGTTCGTCATAGGGATTCGTGTGCCGATTCCGAGGCAAGTACCTTGTTCATACACTTCTTGTTTTGTGGATATGATGATCGGTGATCGTCTAAGTTTGTTTGTTTGATTGTTTGAAATGAACTTTCAAAGGATTCGGTTTAGCCTTGTTAAAGGCTCTCTTTCAAAAGGTGTGTATTTTGTGAATGTTGTGTTTTGTGAATGATTAAGTGAATCCTATTGATATGTTTGATGTTGGTGTTGTGATTTGATAATATATTTATATATATATTATCTCCTTTCGGTGCATTATGATTTGACAATCGTGTCGTGCTATTTGTTTGTTGCCTTCCGGTGGATTATTGTTATATCCTTGGTGTATTGTGTTGTATGATTTGTGAATGTGTGGTCATAGTCCAACCATGATGTTCAGACGAGCTCTACGGTGACACGTGGCATTTGATCCTGGTGGTCAGGACGCGGCGAGTGATCGGTCCAACTGTGAGAGCCTAAGAAGACTTATGGTGATACGTGGCAAGCGATCACGGTATTATGGATATGATTACGGATGTGTTTTGTTGCTTGATATTGTGATGTGTACCATAGTGTTGTGTGATTTGTGAATTTTTGGTCACAGTCCAGTCGTGATGTTCGGACGAGGTCTACGGTGACACATGGCATGGGATTATGGTGGTCAGGACACGACGATTGATCGGTCCAACCGTGAGAGCCTAAGAAGACTTACGGTGATATGTGGCAAACAAACACGGTATCATCGATATGATTGTGGATGTGTTGCCAGGCTCGAGTACCTTGGATGTGTTACCAAGATTTCGTATCTTGGGTGGTTATGTTTTGTTGATTTTATGTCCATCGAGGACATGTGGTGTGGGTTGTGGACCCCTTGAATTGTTATTGGTTTTTATTTGAGAAAGAAAATCTTTGGGATGTGACCCTTTTTGGTTTTTGGAAAAAGAAGGATTCGACAATCCTAAATGGTTTTTTGTGAAAACTCCCGAGGGCATTTTAAAGCATTTAATAAATTGTTCTTTTGATTTTTGATCTTTCGAATTTAGAAATTTTACTCAAACTCTTTGCCTCGGGAAGTATTTTTTGTTAAGTTTGAATCTTTGAGGATTCCTGATTATTATTCTTGGAATATGATTTGTATGACTCGTATTTGCACTTTGTACTTGCACTAGCAAAATAGTGGAATTTTGCTAACCTCCGAGTAATCTGGGGGTTGATGTCTGTTTTGCGTCCAGGTACATTCAGGTTTTGGGGGAGCATAACACAGGGTTGGTACGAAGGATGATGAATGATGATCGATACTAATCACATGAGGACCCGTATGATGTTGTGTTGGTTTTGATGTAGTTATTTCCGCTGTAGCATTTTCCCCGTTGTACGGGAGCGTGTTGTATTTTGACCCCTGCGTGGGTATGTATTATGATTTGAGTTGTATGTATTAATGAAAAGACCTAATTAGTCTACTGGGTCGTCATTTAGCCTTAAAGGCGATATTTTGATGTTTGATTTTAGTTACCAGCCTGGTAGATCCTTGAGAAAAGGGTCTACGGCTTGTAATATCCCTGAGTGGATTGGAGATGTTACAAATGGCAAGAGTTCTTAGAAAAGTTCGACTACACAATGGAGTACAAGCCGGGGGTTTTAAACCGTGTATCCGACACCTTGAGCAGAAAGGCGGAGTTTTCAGCCATAATTCAAGTCGAGGGCATCATTAAGGATCAAGTACGAGAAGGACTAAAGCGTGATCCCGGTGAATGAAGTCCAGCCGAACTTGCTAGGAGAGGCAGAACCCGAAGATTTTGGGTTCGGGATGGGATACTCTTTAGCAAAGGCGACCGGATATATATGCCGAAGTGGGGAAGCTTGCGGTGAGAAAATTTTGAAGGAATGCATGATTCCTTGTGGGCTGGATAGCCATGTATGCACCGAACTATGGCCTTAATTGAAAATTCTTACTATTGGCCCAGAATGCAAGAGGACGTGG
Organism: Orobanche coerulescens; assembly: GCA_033398695.1. Taxonomy (NCBI): domain Eukaryota; kingdom Viridiplantae; phylum Streptophyta; class Magnoliopsida; order Lamiales; family Orobanchaceae; genus Orobanche; species Orobanche coerulescens. The sequence goes on along the minus strand of CM065810.1, from coordinate 79,481,105 downwards.
AGGCGTACGTCCGGACTTATCTTGTATGCTAGCAAGACAAGGTGGAACAACAGAAACCGGCAGGGCTACTTCAGCCCCTGCCCGCGCCAGAGCATCCTTTTGAGAGTATTTCCATGGATTATATTACCTCCCTACCCAAGTCTAATTGGTTTGGGTCGATCATTGTTGTGGTGGATAGGTTTTCGAAATATGCCACTTTCATACCAGCGCCACCAGACGTGACTACTGCAGATATAGCCAAGCTATTTTTGAAACGCGTGGTAAAACATTGAGGCATTCCAAAGACGATCCTAAGCGACCGAGACCCGCACTTCACGGGGAAATTATGGTCTGAGTTATTCAAGCTGTTGGGCTCGAATCTAGCCTTCTCAACCAGTTTCCATCCGCAAACTGATGGACAAACCAAGCGAATCAATGCTTTGCTTGAATTATATCTAATGCACTACGTGAGCGCTAGCCAGAGTGATTGGGCTAAGCTTCTGGACACAACCCAATTCTCTTATAATTTGCAGAAGAGTGAATCAACTGGGCAGAGTTCGTTCGAACTAGCAACTGAGAGGCAACTAGTGGCTCCGCACAGTCTGGCCACAGGCTACTCAGGACATAATCCCGCTGCTTACACTTTTGCTAAGTCCTTACAGGAGGAATCCGACCTGGCCCGGACATCTTTGGAGAAGGCCAGAAAGAAGATGAAGAAATGGGCAGACTTTAAGCGAGAAGCGGTCGAGTTCCAGGAAGGAGACCGAGTCATGGTAAAATTGTTGCCTCAGCAATTTAAGTCTTTTCGGTCCATGCACAAGGGACTTATAAGAAGATACGAAGGACCCTTCAAGATCGAGTGGCGAGTTGGGAACATATCTTATCGCTTGGAGTTGCCGCCGAAGCTTAAAATTCATCCGGTCTTCCATGTAAGCCAACTTAAACCATATCATGTGGACATAGAGGACCCCGAAAGGAGTCAATCCCAGCGAACACCGACTGTCGTAGTGACTTCCTTTGACACGGAAGTTGGAGAGATTATTTCGCACCAATAGATTCGACGCAGGGGTGTACCCCCATACACCGAGTACTTCATACGCTGGAAGGGACTTCCCGACGCTGAGAGCAGCTGGGAACATTAATATCATCTTTGGCAATTTGGGCATAAGATAAGCGAGTACTGGGACAAAATCGTGTCGAGGACGGCTACAACCTAGGTGGGGAGAATGTCGCCCCACAAGACTGGCCGATCAATTTGTTCGAGTTCTCCAAAGGAGGTTCCAAAATGTACTTTGAATTTCCTAGAAGATTTTAGAAGAATCTAGCATATAGAAAATCTTAGAGAAATCTTGTAAACAAATGATAGCTTGTATGTAGAAGAGTCTAAAACGAAATCTATAAACTTAATGTATTGTAGAGAGTAGAAGATAGGTCTAGAATGCTCCAATTGAGGAGGTGATAAGAAGAAGTTTCTAGACCCCCTTTAGAGTAGTATAAATAGCCCTCAAGGTACCTCATTTGTAAAAATCTGAGAAGTTTGTGTGAGTCAAGGCATTGAGTAATTTTTTCAAGCACTTTTCAGAGTACTTTTATTCTCACTTAGCAATAATTCGTTAGGCTTGCTACCTAGATTCGAGGCTGTTGGGAAGTAAAACGCAGCGGAAGCGAAGTTTGGGAAAGTTGATAATAGCGTTTTACGCATCTACGAGCATTAGATCTATTTAGGCATGCTAATTAATTAATTACTAAGATTAATAAGCAATTTAAATATTATTTATTATTTATTAATTAAATATGTTGATTAATTAAAATATCCTAATCTAGATCCAAGATCATAGGATATTACCTTTTGAAGCGCGTTGGTTACTTCCTTCTTGATCACCTTGTATTTCTACCTTCAGACCTTCTAGAGTATGATCCGCCTTGAACCGGACGTCGTGTGGGCAATGAACTACCGGATCTTGCTTGGACACCTTATGGATCGGCCGAAACAATATGCCTCACAATTCTCGATTTTCTTTTCTTCAAGTAATTCCGATGTGTAGCAAGAATTAAAGTGTTCTCTCAATTGTGGAATCAAAGACACAAGTCAAGAGCCACAATTAAACACTTAGAAGAAAAAATCGAAATTCCTTGTGTATGAAGAAGCATAAAATCGGCCATCAACCATAATGTCCTATTTATAGGCTCTTGGACTACTACTAGGGATCTAGAGGAGGATTATGGAAGGACTCCCAATTAATTCATCTTACCTTATTAGGACTCTTCCTAATATATGATGAATTAATTAATATCAACTTAGTCCACTAAAAAGTTTGATATTGCACTTCCTACCAAAATCCCAAATTACGAAATTGGGCTCCTTATTAAATATATTATTTCCCGTGTTAAGATATCGAATGTCCATTAATTAATTATGAGCTACTGACAGCTTTAATTAATTAATATCTTATCCAAGAGTAGTACCACTCGAACCTTATTATTATATCGGAATTAAATCCACCTGCAGGGTTTAATATAATAATCATTATCGAGCTCCTCAAGGGGACATCATCAACCCGCACGAGTCGGGACACGATTTCTAGTAATAATAATAATTGTCGTATAAACAATATTATTGCCCAAGATACGAGGCTTATTGAGTCGATCATTTTGACTCTCACCTATGATAAATCAAAGCAATAATTATTATAAATACACAATTAAATATTATATACTTAGAATTAAGAAATAATAATTATCCGAGATTTACGTTCTTCTTACAGTCGATGAGAAGACACTATCTCACCTCGATCCTGTTCAACGTATGCAAATACGCTAATATATGCTAATAGTCAAGACCAACTATTCTCAAGCATACACTACAACCTTTTATATAATTTGTCTAATAATTATATAGGTTGTGAACTATTATATTATTTTATAAGGCACCGATAATGTGATCTTCCGTGTGACACCAACACACCACATTATCTACAATATAAAATAATTAGACATTTCATTTGCATAACCATAACGTGAATTAATATGCAAAACATGTGATTAAATATAATTAATATAATTAATATCCTCATAGGTAGTAAATGGGAAATTAGGTAATACAAGGATAAAGTATGCTTTGCAGTATACAATCCTAACAATCTCCCACTTATACTCAAAGCATGCTTTTAAGTATACTACTCTATTACATAGTCTCTCATTTCTCCCACTTATACTCAAAGCAATGCTGCCATACACCGTAATCCCATTCCTTCCACATGCCTTTCAAAAACTTTTGAAGGTAGGCCTTTCGTGAAAGGGTCAGCAAGATTATCTTCCGATGCAACCCTGGCTACAACTACGTCTCCTTCCTTCACGAAGTGTCGTATGATGTGGTACTTGCGGTTGATATGTTTACTTGCCTGATGGGCTCGTGGTTCCCTTGAATTCGCGATTGCACCAGTATTATCACAATAAGGTGTAATACCCTCTAGCAAATCGGGAATCAAATCTAAGTCTGCGGGAAGTACTTGAGCCACACCGCCTCCTTGGTGCCTCGAAGGCGCCACGTACTCGGCTTCCATGGTAGAGTCCGAGATGCATTTACGCTTCACACTCCTCCAACTAATGGCTCCACCTCCCGTGCTAAACACATAACCCGAAGTAGACTTGGACTTTTCTTTGTCCGATGAAAAATCAGTCGGTGTAACCCACCTGAAACAGTCGTCTGATTGATATACAAGCATGTACTCCTAGTCCTTCTCGGTACTTGAGTATGTGCTTGACGGCAATCCAGTGTCACAGTCACGGGTTTGATTGATATCTAGCGGCCATGCCTTGCATGACAGATATCTGGTCTAGTGCAAAGCATACATGAGACTTCCCACAGCAGATGCATAAGGGACCATCTTCATGTCATCTATCTCCTTTTGTGTCTTAGGACACATGTTCTTAGATAGTTGAATTCCATGTCTGTAAGGTAGAAAACCTTTCTTGGAATTCTCCATGCTAAACCGCTTCAGCACTGTATCGATATAGGATGCCTGGGATAAGCACAACATCCTTTTCTTCCGATCACGAATGATCCTGATTCCAAGGATGTGTCCTGCTTCTCCTAGATCCTTCATATCGAACTGCTCAGATAGCCATACCCGTACGTCCGACAATTCCTTCACGTTGTTTCCAATCAGAAGGATATCGTCTACATATAGTACAAGAAACACCAACACGTTTCCATCGCATTTCTTATACACACAACTCTCACTCGGACATTGGACGAATCCATATGACTGGACAACTTCACAAAGCAGGTGTTCCAAGATCTAGATGCTTGCTTAAGTCCATAAATGGATTTCTTAAGTTTGCACACCAAGTGCTCTTCTCCTTTAGCAATGAATCCCTCTGCTTGGCGTATATAGATTTCCTTGTCTAGACTCCCATTCAAGAATGCAGTCTTGACATCCATCTGCCAAATCTCCAGATCCAAATGCGCAGCTATAGCTAAAAGAATCCGGATTGACTTAAGCATGGCTACCGGCGAAAAGGTTTCATCATAATCGATACCCTCTTTCTGAGTGTAACCTTTTGCAACAGGCCTCGCTTTGAAGGTTTCAACCTTCCCGTCACGTCCTTTCTTTCGCTTGTAGACCCATTTACTCCCAATGGCTTGTACACCATCAGGCAGCTCTACTAGCTCCCACACTTGATTGGAATCCATAGATCCCATTTCTGATTCCATTGCTTCTTGCCAGGAGTCAGCATCTTTATCTTGGATTGCCTCCTTATAGGTCCAGGGAACTGATTCATCTTCGTCTGGGATAGAGTTCGAAGACTTTCCCATGCCTATGAATCGTTCGAGCTGACGAACAACCCTCCCACTACGACGAGGCAAATCCTGAGTTGGTGTAAAAGTTTCAGAATCGATACGTGGTGCAGTGTTAGTTGGTGCTTGTACGATTGGTATAGACGGAGTCTCGCACCTTTGCTCTTCCAGAATTATCTCGCTCATGGGCTTGTGACTAATCATATAATCCTCTTCCAAAAATCGGGCATTGGTGCTAACAATGACCTTCTGATCCTGGGGACTATAGAACAAGCCACCCTTCGTTCCCTTAGGGTATCCCACAAATACTCGTACTTCTGTACGAGATGCCAACTTATCAGCTTCCTTATTCAGCACATATGTTGGAGTACCCCAAATCCGAACATGTCCTAGACTGGGCTTACGCCCACTCCACAGTTCTGTGGTTGTTTTTGGAACTGATTTCGAAGGCACCAGGATTAGAATGTACGCCGCTGTTTCTAAGGCGTATCCCCAAAACGAAATAGGTCAATCTGAATAACTCATCATTGATCTAACCATTTCTAAAAGAGTCCTATTCCTTCTTTCAGCCACACCATTTTGTTGTGGAGTTCCCGGCGCGGTGAGCTGGGATGAAATCCCCTCATTCGCCAAGAAATCCAAAAACTCTCCACTAAGGTATTCGACACCACGATCAGATCGTAGCGACTTGATACTCATCCCATGACGCTTCTCCGTTTCATCCTTGAAGTCTCTGAACTTGTCAAAGGCTTCAGACTTACGTCGCATCAAATAGATGTATCCATATCTCGAATAATCATCTATAAACGTGATGAAGTATTCAAAACCACCCCTAGCCTGGATATTCATTGGACCACATACATCCGTATGAACCAATTCTAACACATCCTGAGCACGGTTTCCCTTGGTTTTAAAAACGCTTTTGGTCATCTTACCTTCCAGACAGGATTCACAAATTGGAAATGACTCAACTTGGAGATCATCCAATGGGCCATCATCTACCAATCTTTGAATCCTCCCAAGGTTTACATGTCCCAACCGTAAATGCCACAGATATGTTTGGTTTATGCTTGAAGGTTCTTTTCTCTTTTTAGATTTAGACAAAGAGTTAAGTGATTTATGCATAGGAGTTTGTGCAGTATTAACGACATATTGCAAATATATTCACCGCTTCTTTTCTTAATAATGGCATCATCATCAAAAGAAACTGAATAACCATCGCATTTTAATTTAGAAACCAAAATTAAATTCATTCTAAAATCCGGTACTAATAATACATTATTGAGAACTAATAATTTATCATTAATCTTCAACTGCACGACTCCCACTGCAACAGCCATAAGCCTGGAATAATCGCCCCAGTTGATGGTAATCTCGCCCGCAGTAAGCTGCTTGGTTACCTGAAAACCATGCGATTCAAAACAAACATGATCAGTGGAGCCTGAATCAACTATTCACGAAGTGGAAGAACAAGCTGTCAAACATGTTTTGACTACTAGTGCACGAGACATACCTTTCTTAAGAGCAGGGCAGTCCGCTTTAAAATGTCCTTTCTAACCGCACTTGTAGCATTTTCCTTTTGGCTTTTTGTTCGCCTCGGGGTGAGGAGCCTTGCTTTTCACCTTGAGGGTTGCCACTTGGTTCTGGCCAACTTGCTTCTTCTTCTTTCCACATTTGGGTTTGGAAGAAGTAGCACCGGTTGCCGCAAGAATCTGATGATAACCCTGTTTGAAGATACCTTCAGCAGACTGAAGCTCTGTCAGAAGTTCCGCCAAACTATATGTCCTACGGTTCATATTGTAGTTAAGGCGGAACTACTCAAATCTTCTAGGTAAGCTGCCTAAGATAATATCGACATGCGTTTCCGCATCGATAGTAGCCCCCAGTATGCTCAGTTCATTCAAATGAGACATCATTTTTAGAACATGATCCCTCACTGGAGTCCCTTCAAACATTTGGGTTGTCATCAATACCCTCATAGCATTTTGTCTAGCCGCCCGGTTCTGATGACCAAACATCTCGGTGAGACTTTTCATCATTTCCGCGGCCGAAACCATCGTCTGATGCTGATGCTGCAATACATTTGTCAGTGAAGCGAAAATGTAACAGCGAGCCATCTCATCAGACTTTTTCCATTTCGGAATTCAGCCAACTCTTCGGGAGTGGCATCCGGTTCTGGTTCTAGAGGGCTCTCCTCGATTAAGACAAACTTATGCCCCTCAGCGGTCAGGACAATGTCAAGATTTCTTTTCCAATCGGCAAAGTTAGTGCCATCTAGTTTATTTTCTTTGAGAATAACAACTAGTGGATTGAAAGACATCTGAGAATAAAAATTAAAAACATCCATCACATAAAGCATAGCAAAATATATCGAAAAACCTCAAAACACAATATATATATGCTAGCAACCAACACCTCAAAAAATCCGCACATGCAAGCCACGATCGTGTGGACGTTTACACACACATTTTTCAAGTAGAGTTTTACGTCTTTAATTTTACTATCTAGTCAAATTACGTTATGACAAGTAAAATTAATAGTTGGTTCCTCTTGGCCATGTATTAATTAACATAGACTCCGATGGGGAGCTTATTAATTAATACACCTAAGTGAACACCATAATTTAACATCCTTAAAATATTATGTTTTAAATAATAGTCCTACAGATGGAGAGGTCCTATCATAAAAAGTAATATTTACCTTATGTTATCATTTTGAAATTTAAAACTAGTGAACCTATAATTAGCACATCCGATATGGAGGAAGACTCTTATGTCAACGCGCATGCTAATTACTTCAAAATTTAAATTAATTATGGAGGCCAATTTGATTTTAATTAAAAAAAATAAATCAATTTAATCACTTAGTTATTTTAGCCTTAAGGTTTTTAATTTTCTCGTCCTAACATGCAAGGAAACATATCACGCATACATCCATACATGCCATACATCAAAATAATAAAAACCAAAATAAAGCATGGATAATTAAATTTATCCAATTATCATGGTCTTCTTCCTTGAGTTGAATCCGAGAAAATCTTCGAATCGATCTCTCCCATGAATCAAGCATCTCGTCGCTTCTCCCGTAGACCGTGGATTTTCAAAATTAAAATTTTACTTTTATGCAAAATTAATTACATAAAAAATTTAATTTTAAATCCCGACTTCAATGGGACGGCCAGCGAAAACGGAACGGACCAAAGCGGACGACCGGCCCGAACAATGGCTGCCGGCCGGACAGTCGCTGCCGCGGCAGCCGGCTTCGGCCTGGCCGTGTCTTTCGGCGCCGTCTTCTTGTCGGCCGCGACTTGCCCAGCAGTCCCGGCAGTCTCGGTTCTGCTCTATTTCTTCGCGATCCTGTCTTTTCCGAATTCGATTACAATTTTATACAAAATAAAATACATCGAAATTACATCAAGATTTACACGAAAAAATAAAACCACCTAGAACTACTCGCGGATTTTCTCACGGGAAAAACCATTACATGCCTCAAAAACGGGCCAAAACAACAATTGCATAATTAATAAAAATAAATAAATACACCATTCATATAAACCATGATAATTGGATCATATCACCTGCAAGAACACATCTAGCAAAATATTCCAATATCAGAATATATGAATATTTAAATTGCTATCAATTAATCACTAAAATTAATTAAAATAGCAAAAGCCTAAAAATCCGGCTCCGATACCAATTGTTGGGAAGTAAAACGCAGCGGAAGCGAAGTTTGGGAAAGTTGATAATAGCTTTTTACGCATCTACGAGCATTAGATCTATTTAGGCATGCTAATTAATTAATTACTAAGATTAATAAGCAATTTAAATATTATTTATTATTTATGAATTAAATATGTTGATTAATTAAAATATCCTAATCTAGATCCAAGATCATAGGATATTACCTTTTGAAGCGCGTTGGTTACTTCCTTCTTGATCGCCTTATATTTCTACCTTCAGACCTTCTAGAGTATTATCCGCCTGGAACCGGACGTCGTGTGGGCAACGAACTACCGGATCTTGCTTGGACACCTTATGGATCGTCCGAAACAATATGCCTCACAATTCTCGATTTTCTTTTCTTCAAGTAATTCCGATGTGTAGCAAGAATTAAAGTGTTCTCTCAATTGTGGAATCAAAGACACAAGTCAAGATCCACAATTAAACACTTAGAAGAAAAAATCGAAATTCCTTGTGTATGAAGAAGCATAAAATTGGCCATCAACCATAATGTCCTATTTATAGGCTCTTGGACTACTACTAGGGATCTAGAGGAGGATTATGGAAGGACTCCCAATTAATTCATCTTACCTTATTAGGACTCTTCCTAATATATGATGAATTAATTAATATCAACTTAGTCCACTAAAAAGTTTGATATTGCACTTCCTACCAAAATCCCAAATTACGAAATTGGGTTCCTTATTAAATATATTATTTCCCGTGTTTAAGATATCGAATGTCCATTAATTAATTATAAGCTACTGACAGCTTTAATTAATTAATATCTTATCCAAGAGTAGTACCACTCGAACCTTATTATTATATCGGAATTAAATCCACCTGCAGGGTTTAATATAATAATCATTATCTAGCTCCTCAAGGGGACATCATCAACCCGTACGAGTCGGGACACGATTTCTAGTAATAATAATAACTGTCGTATAAGCAATATTATTGCCCAAGATACGAGGCTTATTGAGTCGATCATTTTGACTCTCACCTATGATAAATCAAAGCAATAATTATTATAAATACACAATTAAATATTATATACTTAGAATTAAGAAATAATAATTATCCGAGATTTACGTTCTTCTTACAGTCAGTACAGAAGACATTATCTCACCTCGATCCTGTTCAACGTATGCAAATACGCTAATATATGCTAATAGTCAAGACCAACTATTCTCAAGCATACACTACAACCCTTTATATAATTTGTCTAATAATTATATAGGTTGTGAACTATTATATTATTTTATAAGGCACCGATAATGTGATCTTCAGTGTGACACCAACACACCACATTATCTACAATATAAAATAATTAGACATTTCATTTGCATAACCATAACGTGAATTAATATGCAAAAGATGTGAATAAATATAATTAATATAATTAATATCCTCATAGGTAGTAAATGGGAAATTAGGTAATACAAGCATAAAGTATGCTTTGCAGTATAAAATCCTAACAGAGGCGATCTAGCTAGTGCCGCACGGGTTGCGGAATATTTGCATGGTGCAAGAATTATCCCGTGACATAAAGGATACTATATCTATAAGCTCGCAGAGAACAAAGTGTTTGTTGCTCGAAATGATGTCTTCTTAGAAAGGGAATTTATTTCCAAAAGAGACAGTGGGAGAAGAGTAATTCTCGAGGAAACTCGAAAACCAAAAGAAGACATTGCTTCACTTATGGAAACTGAACATGCTCAATAATCAGTTGAAGAGCCAGTTCAAAGTACACAAATACCTCGCAGATCTGATAGGGTGCGACATGAACCTGAAAGATATAGGTATCTCGTAATTGAGCATGATGACGCATCGCTCATAGATGATGAGCCTAGTACTTATACGAAAGCTGCTTCAGGACAAGAGTCCGATGAATGGCTAGAAGCCATGAAGTCAGACATGCAGTCCATGTATGACAGTCAAGTTTGGAACTTGATAGATCCAACTGAGGGTGTTAGAACCATTAGGTTCAAATGGGTCTTCAAAAAGAAGAAAGATATGGACGATAATCTGCAAGCCTATAAAGCTCGACTAGTGGCAAAAGGTTATAGACAGATTCATGATGTTGACTATGATGAGATATTTTTGCCAGTAGTCATGCTTAAATCAATTAGAATTTTATTTGCCATTGTTGCATACTATGATTATGAAATATCGCAAATGGATGTCAAAGCACCGTTTCTTAATGGAAACTTGACACAACTTGAGGGTTTTTTTCATCCAGAAAATTCTAAAAAGGTTTTCAAGCTTCAAAGATCCATTTATAGGTTGAAGCAGGCTTCTCGGAGCTGGAATCTTCATTTTGATGAAATTATCAAAGAGTTTGGGTTTATTCAAAATGAAGATGAATCATGTGTGTACAAGAAGGTTAGTGGGAGCGTAGTTATTTTGTTAGTCTTATATGTAGATGACATATTACTCATTTGAAATGACATACCCACCTTGCAGATAGTGACTTGGTTGGGAAGTTGTTTCTCAATGAAATACTTAGGAGAAGCTGCTTACATTCTTGGGATAAAAATCTATAGAGATAGATCAAAGAGAATGATTGGTCTGAGTCAAAGTATCTACATTAACAAAATATTGAATAGGTTCATTATGCAGGACTCCATGAGAGGACTCTTGTGAATGTCACATGGCATTGATCTGAGTACGACTCAGAGTCCTTCGACTCCTGATGAGCGAGCCTGCATGAGCAAGATTCCATATGCTTTGGCCATTGGATCGATCATGTATGCCATGATATGTACTCGACCAAATGTATCATTTGCCCTTAGTATGACAAGTCGATACCAATCAAATCTAGGTGAAAGTCAGTGGACAACAGTGAAACCATCCTAAAGTACTTAAGAAGAACTAAGGATGATTTCTTAATTTATGGAGGGGTGGGAAACGAGCTGGCTATAAATGGTTTCGCCGATGTAAGTCTCGAAACGACAGAGTCGATTTTAAATCGAAAAGTGGTTATGTGTTTATATTGAATGGAGGTGATGTAAGTTGGAAGAGTTCCAAGAAATGCACAGTTGCTGATTCTGTAACAGAAGATGAGTACCTGGTAGCATCGAATGCGGCTAAGGAAGCCGTTTGGATCAAGAAGTTCGTTACCAAACCAGGAGTGGTACCGACCATCCAGGGTCCAATGAGCCTTTATTGTGATAATAATGGTGCTATTGCACAAGCTAAAAAGCCTAGGTCCCATCATAATTACAAACATATACTCAGAAAATATCACCTAGTCAGAGAGATTGTCAGACGAGGAGATATTACAATATGCGAAGTAGCAACGAAAGAAAATATTGATGATCCACTTACTAAGCCTCTCTCACAAGAAAAGCATGTTAAGCATGCTAGATCGATAGGTCTAAAATTCATGAATGAATGGTCCTAGTGCATGTGGGAGATTGTTGGGAATAGTGCCCTAGGACATTCGATGTGCGTAGATTTATAATTGTTAAATTTAAATAAAGTTATTTGATATCATTTATTTCTCATTGATTATTATAATGTGTGCATGTTTTAATATTATATACTCGAATAATAGTTATTCATGAATAATAAGATTATTCAAATGTCCCTGGTCCAATCTCAAGTGATTAATATACTAGTATAAGTTTGATTGATAATCATCGGATGATTATGCGTATGGTACAGATCAATCTTACGGTTATTGGTTGGAGAATCAATACTGAACAAACCCGCACTGAGATCACTGCATGGAAATGTCATAAGTGAATGTCAATATAACAGTATACAAATAAATCCTTGAACCTGAAATTATCATAGAGTCCAACATGATAATTTCTATGCCTTGACGTAATCCAACGTCATCTGAAATACGGTGATCATAAAGGTTAGCGATCGGGATTAGTGGTAGTCAAGTAGAGGGTAATGAATAATCAAGATGGGGATTTGTCCCTCTCTTTAGTGAGAGAGATATTTGTTGGGCCCCTCGATAAGTAGGACTGAAGGAAATGCATGGCCATGCTCAAATGAAGAGTCATTTGATTCAATCAGTCTACTTAAGATCGAGAAAGCATTTGAACATAAGTATGACAATTTCCATGACTTGGTTCAAATATGATATCGCGTGATAAAAGGATTTGACACGTTAAATGGTTTAATGGACTACAAACTTATATTATTCGGGTAGTCATAATGTCTTGCTAGAGACCACTTATGACTTATTATTTGATAAGGTATTAAATAATTGCCAACATAATATGAGCTTTTTGGGTCACACATACGACAACTAAACACAAGCAAGAATAATTAATAGATATAATATTAGATATTATATTTATTTAGGAAATTAAATAATGAGTAGTATATAATATAGGATTATATATATTATATTATTTAATTATATTAACTGGGAAAGATAAATATAACATTAGATATTATATTTTCAATTAGAGGATTAAATAATAAGTTATATATAATATGAGATATTATATGTATTGGAACATTTAATAAGTTGAGGGAATACTAGAATTTGGCTCTATAGTTTACTTAGTATAAACAAAGGGCCTTGGACAAGGAGTTGTCATAAGAAAAATTACACAACCATAATTGTGTGAGACCCAAAAATCGGCCCTCTCCTTTACTATTCGGCTGAACTACTTTCAGTTCGGGAAATCCATTTCGGCCATCTCTGTCTTTCTCTAACCGTCTAGTTGTTAGCAATAACTATTTTAAGTTACTATAAAATATCATCTGACATATTTTTCTCATATATTTATTATCACGATCATACTCCAAAATAAATTTACCATAAACAAATATTGTTTATTTAGAAAAAAATTGGGATATTACATTCCACATCCCTTAAAAGAAGTTTCATCTTCAAAGCCTAAAATGCGAACGATTTGAATGTAACTTCCTCTTGTCACATCCCAAGACCGCGCTAGCATGATATTGTCCGCTCTGGGCACTCACAGCTTTCCTACTGGGAGCCCACGAGCGGCTTCACAGGAGGTCACCCATCCTGAGACTACTCTCGCTCGAGCATGCTTAACTTCGGAGTTCCATCTCCCTGAAGCCAGTCAGCTCTCAAAAGGCCTCATGCTATTTTGAGGTGGGCATGCACATATAAGTAGAGGTGTTCGGCGGTTCAAAACCGCCGGTTTTTTGAACTGTCGGTTCCAGTTTGCCAAAAATCGGAACCGAATCGAACAGACTTATAGCGGTTCACAGTTACGGTTTTGAACCGTGAACCACCGGTTCTGAACCGTAACCGAACCGGAAGTTCGGCGTTTCGCCGGTTCATTTTTTTTTAATTTTTTAAATTTTAATTAAAAAAATATGGGGTAAAAATTGGACTTGAGCTTAATTCAAGTATTAAAGTTTAGATTTTAATTTTGTAATTTTAAATCTTTGAATTAAGCGCCTACGTATTCGGTATCCGTAACTTTAGAGTTTATGAATCAAAATCAAAGTCCTCGTAGTTCATTTTAAATTGGTGTGGGAGAAGGGGAAAAAAATAAAAAAGTAGTTGAGCTTAATTCAAATATTCAATGTTAAAATTAAGAATTTCAACTTTAAATATTTGGATTAAGTTGCCTACGTATCCTCTTACCTTAGGAATTAAAGTCCTCATAGTTCACTTACCTTATACTTACATTAGGGAGCGGAGCTGAGGCGGAGAGAAGATGGTTCAATCACCTAAGTTGTCTGAATCATTGCTAGATCCGGTATTATATGTATCACTGTCTTCTTGTTCATTATAATTTGGTTCTTGTTGGCATAACTCGGCTTTCACCTAATTATTTAATAATATTTGGGCTTCAAGATTTGAGGCGTCAATCGAGATCGTCGTTCATCCAGAATGTATCCTCCTACACTCAAGGCTTGTTCAACAGAAACTGTTGAGGAGGGGATAGCTAGCCCTCACAATTTTCCTACTGGAGCCCGCGAGCAGCTTCACAGGAGGTCACCCATCCTGAGACTACTCTCGCTCGATCACGCTTAACTTCGGAGTTCCATCCCCCTGAAGCCAGTGAGCTCCCAAAAGGCCTCATGCTATTTCCAGGCGGGCATGCACATATAAGGCATTTCGCCCCCTCTCCGCTAGTCGATGTGGGATATGACAATCCACCCCTCCTCAAGGGCCCGACGTCCTCATCGGCACACTTGCACTACACGACAGACTGGCTCTGATACCAAATTGTCACATCCCAAGACCATTCCGCCGTAGCATGATATTGCCCGCTCTGGGCACTCTTCTCTGAGCTGGTCTTCATAGTTTTGTTTCTGGGAGCCCGCGAGCAGCTTCCTAGGAGGTCACCCATCCTGAGACTACTCTCGCCCGAGCACGCTTAACTTCGAAGTTCCCATCTCCCCAAAGTCAGTGAGCTCCCAAAAGGCCTCATGCTATTTCGAGGTGGGCATGCACATATAAGGCATTTCGCCCCCTCTCCGCTAGTCGGTGTTGGATATCACAAGTTTACCCCTAAATAAATTTGAATCTTTGACCCGTTTTGTGGATTATTTTGTTCTTTTGTTAAACTTACGCAATCTTTCATATTGTTCTGTTAGCCTTGTTGCTCCGTTTTATCACCACTTTACTATCAATACAGAATAGAATTTGCAATATCGTTATATGTTACTATTGTCACCGTATGTTGATAATGTTTCTGTATAATATTGTGACTGTGACCGAATCGTTTGATCAATCTCGAGATTTACAACTCTTATTTAGAGTATTACACCATAGGAACGTTCAAAGTATGGATGGAGTATCAAAAAGGGTGTTAATAGAAACACGAGTGGAGACTTCCGATAGTGCCGTGCGCAAGGACTAACTTTGATCAGTCACCACTAAAAAATCCGAAAATTCTAAAATTTTACAGTATTATGGATTATTGAGTTAGCTTCCCAATAGTTCAAATGGATAGTCGTATGAAGTCCGAACGAGCAAGTTATGGTCGAAACAAGACAAGAGTATCAATCTGCCGCGATGTAAATTACCGAAATGCCCTTAAAACCGACTTAAAGGCTATAAATAACCCTTGGCTGATTTCTTGTGCATTCCAGCACCTTATCTCGACCTTACTTCGTCCCTAACCATAAATCTTCAGCCTCAAACTCAAATTTTAGCCATGAGCATGTTTCTAACATCGTAAAATCAAGATATCAAGTCCGTTTTTGAAGAATTGGTCATTTCCTAGCTGAATCAAGGTATGTAACTTGAAGTTCATCAAGTGTTTTTGAATGATTCTTGCTAGTTCATGTTTCTTTATTAGATGAGGAGGATTTTTTATGTATTCTTGTGTGGTTTTCATTGATTCTAGTGGGTAGAAATCGAATCCATCAAATATATCACTTCATATACATAAAATGCCCGCTAGGTGTTCGATAAAGGTTCTCTTTGAGTATCGTTTTGAATTTCAATTTTTGTATTGATTAGAATCAGTAGATCTGGTATAAATCTTGCTATATTGATCATCTTAGGTTCGAAAATTGGTTTTGATAGCCTCCCGTTCGAGTTTTACCGAACTAGTTAAACCGTATGTTTATGTATTATCTTGCAATTTAAAGTGTATAAATGTATTTTTGGAATTGAGTTGTATTCTAAATTTGACTAATGTTTATTGATGTTTTGAAATAATATTGGGAATATTTCCCAAATAAATAAATGAGTTCTGAGGTTTGAAAAATAATAATTACGAACAATGTTTAAAAAGGATTTTCAAAAAGTTTTTCGAAAAGAAACTAGAAACGGTTCTTCAAAAACGTCAAGGGCTGATGTTTTTAAATTTATATCGAGATTATGACATTCCAGAAATATTTTGTTGGAAATGATTTGGAGATATTGTTTTCGATTGTGATTGAAAAGCATAGTTGTAGCGTTTGATGATTTGAGACGGGCGTCGTCAAAGTATGTGGCAACGGATTGTGAAATGTGAAATGACATGATTTCTGAAAAATTTGTGTGTGTGTTGTTGTTCTTCCACCTGGGGTCGGTTTGATGGAACCTCTGGGGGCCGATACTAATGGGTACGGCCTCGGAAGTGGATTCCCACCTGGGAACAGTTCGACGAGACCTCTGGAGGCCGATACTAATGGGTGCGACCGCGGGTTACCAACTGTGGTTTTTCGTGATGATGATATGTGATGACATGGTTTCTCGATGACGATGTTTTGATGATATACGTATTATTCCAGAATAATGACGTGGATTTTATGTCCGCTTTCACGATACTGTTGAGACGTTAGTAAATAATGGTTATTCTTTTCTTTGGTATTTTTATTGTACTCAGTCATATATTTATTGTTATTGCACATGATACATACTCGTGTATCAAATACTCTTACTGGTTGTTTGTTGACCCCTTCGAGGGTGAATACCTTTTTTGTGTACTTAGGTATAGGTCTTTACGACGAGAAGGCACACGAGGGGCGTATGGACGACGAGCAACAGTGATATTCACCAGAAGTATATTTCTTCATCGAAAACCTTTGGGGTCCTTGATCCAAATGAATTAATCTCATCTCAAAATTGCTAGGATCCTCGACCCAAAATAAAAATAAAATATATCAATAATTATCCGTGTTTTCACACCAAAGCCATGAAAATCCTCAGAGTTCGCCAGACCGTCCCTGGGTGGATAAATGTTGGTTCCTGATACCAATAGATTTTATACGTTCGGTATCAATATTCCAGTAATCACACAATCACACAAGTATCCTCCACTCTGAAGCATGCCAGGAGACGCACATTGACACACACTATGCATCGGCATTCACTATCTGTCGGGACCGCCCCTTGAAACCATGTCACTGCACCAGCGTCAATCCATGATGGTAGCCGCCCCTTGAATTCACGCATTAGGTGACACCATCTTTCACCACCACATAGAAGACGCTCATTACAGCTTACATGACCTGGCAACACTCTCCGCCCTCCGCGACTTTGGATACGACTCACCATATAGGCAAACAAACACATTGTTCATAATACAAGAACTCGATAATTAAATAAACAATTCTTTACCACATAATATCTATAAATACACAAAAGTCTCAAACAAGACTGACACATCGTCAATCAATAAGATTTTTAAAAACATCATTTATTGCAAACTCCCAATTATTCTCATAGTAATCTACAAACGCCAAGTAAGACCATTCCACAAGGTCAAGACAGCACAAGTATATATATTATGAACGAAACATATTTTCACCATTTATAGAGATCGACAAATATGAATAGAGAAATCCAAGTACACACACACACACACCTATATATGATACAAACACGGTTGTGCTACCAAGAGAGTTAGGAACGGTTGGAACCGTCATGGACCCTACTGGTCCTATCACACGTGCACGTGCTAGGAAGTTGAGAGAACAAACGAGTGAAATATTGAGAAGGAGTGACACTAGCACCAGCTCATGAAATAAACTTAATGCACATTCCTCACTTGTTACCTTATTATCTGTTATTAACTCTTATGAAGACAACTCGGTTCCTACTCAAAAGGTTTACTGTATGACCTCGATCAAATCCTCTCTTGAAGACCCTTACATTGAGGCTGCTTGGAGTACACTGAATAAAGACCCTGAACCTAGAAGAATTCACGTCCAAAGAAAAGAAGAAGACAAGCTCATCCTTAAGCTGCCCGAATTAGAAGTGGAAATCATGTCTAAGTTTAGTGACTGTGCAATGGTGGATCTACTTGAGATTCAAGAAGGCCAGACAGTTGTTCAAATCCTAAGCCCAGGTATAGCTTTGCTTGAGGGCAACCCAGATATAGCTAAAAACAGAAAGCTTGAGGGCGGACCCCAGATATTGCCTAAATAATGGCATGAGGGCGTCTTTGTCGTATTTCCTGAAAATGAGAGTTAAATCATAAAAACTCGAAGAGAGAAATACTCTATAAAAAAAGGATGAACAACCGAAGGTCAACTTGATGATTAAAGAAAATCCATCCTAGCTTGGAAATTAGACTCACGCATGAGGAAGCTTCAAGGAAGGTGTGATGTTGGTGTTGTCTTGGAAAAGGGAACTTCAGCATGTGGAAGTTTTAAAATGAACGTGAGGATTGTGAAGACCAAGACCTTTTCAAGACTTCTTTATTTACTTTATAGTTAAGTTGTTGTTACTTTATTCCCTTTTAATCCAGTCCCATGTGTAGCCGCCCTGCATTGTCTTAAAAAGTAGGGACACTTGATTTTATTCCTTAGTTTAATATGTCAGGGATAATATAGTTTGTTTTGTACTCTCCTATAAAAGGAGACCTTTAGGTAACAACAAGATCATCAACCTTTGAAATCAAAAAGATATTTGGGCCTTGTGCTAGAATCAAGAGCTGTTGCTCGAATTTTCCTAAGTATTATTATTATAATTCTCACTTCTACATTCTTACAATTTTAGTTCATAAAATTGTTAAGTCTTAACCACAGAAACTTGAGTTCTTAGAATAATTCCAAACGTTTCTTTAGAACCGGAGTCTAAGGGGATTATAGTAATTAATTCTAAGGGTTCGAAGTGCCCTCATCATTTCCGTATCCATTGTCGCTGTACCGAAGTCCAATCCATCGTTGCTGTACCAAAGTACTGTACTAAAGTATTGTCCAATTGCCGCTGTATCAAAAGTGCCGTACTGAAGTGTAGTCCATTGTTACTATAACAAAGTACTGTCCAAATATTGTTGTACTGACGTACGACCGACTCTCGCTGAATCGAAGTACTGCTGTACTGAAGAGCTGTATCAAAGTGGTGTCCGAATAGTGCTGTATCGAAGTACTGTATCGAAGTACTGTTCAAACATTGCTGTATCGAAGTACTGCTGTATTGAAGAGCTGTATCGAAGTGCTGCTGTATTGAAGTGCGGCTGTACCGAAGTGCTGTCCATTATTGTTATTTGCTGTTTGCTTCCGCTCGAGAACTTATACTTCCGCTTCACACAACCACGAATCACAACAATTCCTATATTGGTAACACTGTTGGGTATCGAACGGCATCATTTGGCATCGGAGCACGGTTTTGTCATTCCTTTCTTATCGTTATTCTCATATATCTATATATATATATAAATAATTTTGTGATTCGCATTAGAGTTAAGTTGTTGTGTTTTAAGTAAGCTACTCGATATTTGCTTACTATTTCGAATCACTTAGTACCATGATGACAGGATCAAGAAACTCGAAGGATGGAGAAACTCCAGCCCTTAGACGAGCTGGGAAGGATCCCGTAGATGAAGAAGAGGTCTTAAGCGACGACCCAGTTACTAATAAAATCCAAAGCTTCCGTGATGTGCAATTCCAACTCGAAGGTCTGACATCCTACATACGAAGGATGGAAAACATGATGTTGGAAATGAGGGAAGAGCTGAAATCCCATAGAACGTCACCAACTCCCAAACCTACTATTAGAAACAGGGAGGATCGAGAGAGAGAACCCACGATGGGAGGAAGGGATTCACGGTATTAAGGTAGGGAAAGGGGTAGAGTTAGGGCAGCCCCCCCACCTCCCGAATACTATCCGGAAGATGAATATGACGAGTACTTTGAGGATGGCAGACAGCCTAGGATCGACCAAGAACCTAGAGAACAACGAGTACGGGTAGATGATAACTTAAGTAGTGTTAGGTTCTCCATACCACCTTTTGAAGGCAAATCTGATCCCGAAACTTATTTTGAATGGGTTAGGAAGGTCGAGGGACAATTTGAGTGTCGAAATTTTTCTGATCTTATGAAGGTTAAGATAGCCACTGTAGAGTTCACCGGGTATGCTCTTATATGGTGGGATCATGTAGTTCAACTAAAGCATCGACGTGGGGAAAGATCCATAGATACATGGGAAGAACTAAAGCGAGTGATGAAGGAAAGGTTTGTTCCTAGCTATTACATGAGGGACCTTAGGTATAGTCTCCAAACTTTAAGGCAAGGGACTAAGTCAGTAGACGATTACTATAAGGAAATGGAAATAGGACTGATTAGATGTCGTATAGAGGAGGACCACGATAGTACCATGACTAGGTTCTTAGCCGGACTCAATGTTGAGATTAGAGACCAATTAGAGCTCATGACTATGCATGACTTAGAAGAAATGGTGCACACGGCTAGGAAGATAGAAACTCAAGTTCGGAGGCATCAAACTAGGAAGACCCCCACTCATAGTATCCGATGGAAATCGAGACAGCCCACTAACCATAAGGAAGACCCAAAACCGTCGGATACTATGGTCCAGACAGCCCCTAATCCGCCAACTAAGCCCCAACCTTCATCAAGTTCCAAACCTCAACCTAGGACACATGAGATACGATGTTATAGGTGCCAAGGTATAGGTCACATAGCCCCAAACTTCCCAAACAAGCGAGCTGTAGTCATTAAGTCAGAGGAAATAGTGACTGAAAGTGAGGGAGAAGAAGAGATTAAGGATGAGGATAGTGGAGAAGAGATAGAAGAATGTAATGAAGAAATCTTAGAAGGAAAGATTAATGTAGTGCTTAGAATGTCCTTGTCAGCTAAGGTAGTGGAAGATGAGGATAGCCAGAGGGAGAACTTGTTTCAGTGTAGGTGCTACATCAAGGAGAACCTCTGTAGTATGATCATAGACGGGGGTAGTTGTGTCAATGTCATTAGTACAGCCTTGGTGCAGAAACTCGAACTTAAAACCGAAAGACACCCTAAACCATATAAGTTGATGTGGATGAATAATGCTGGGGAACTGAAAGTAGTGAGTAGATGCACCGTACCCTTTCAAATAGGTTGATATGAGGACGAAGTAGTTTGCAATGTCGCCCCTATGCATGCCACCCAGATCTTTTTAGGAAGGCCATGGCAGTACGACCGCAAAGTTACTCATGATGGGTTTTCGAACAAGTATTCCTTCATTTTTGGAAAGAAGAAATTCAACCTATCACCTATGACCCCTAAGCAAATCCTTGAAGATCAGAGGATATTAGAACAAGATCTGAGAGAAAGCGAAAAAAAGGAGAAGGAAAAGAAAGCAGTCACGGCGATCCCTAAAGGGATAAAAACCGTCGCCCTTTGTAGGGCTACTGAAGTTAAACGGGCCTTGCTCGCAAGACGGCCTGTGGTTCTATTACTATTTCGTGACGTATTGCTTAATATTCCATCAATTCCTGATACTACTGACCCATTGATTGTCTCTTTATTGCAGGAGTTTGAAGACATGTTTCCTGAGGAGACCCCACCCGGATTGCCGCTCGTTCGAGGCATCGAGCACTGTATCGACTTTGTTCCCGGATCCTCAATACCAAACTGTCCTGCATACCGAAGTAACCCCAAAGAGACTAAAGAAATGCAAAGGCAAGTGGATGAACTACTAGCAAAGGGACATGTGAGAGAGAGTATGAGTCCTTGTGCAGTTCCGGTATTGCTAGTACCAAAGAAAGATAGCTCGTGGAGGATGTGCGTAGACTGTCGTGCAATAAAAAACATTACGGTGAAATATCGACATCCCATCCCTAGACTTGACGACATGTTAGATGAATTATATGGTTCCACAATGTTTTCAAAAATTTATTTAAGAAGTGGGTACCATCAGATTCGAATGAAAGAGGGAGACGAGTGGAAAACGGCGTTTAAAACTAAACCTGGTTTGTATCAGTGGTTAGTTATGCCATTTGGGCTCACTAAAGCACCAAGTACATTTATGAGGGTAATGAATCATGTTCTACGTGCTTTTATTGGGAAGTTTGTTGTTGTATACTTTGATGATATCCTAATATATAGCAAGGGTTTGAATGAACATATCAAGCATTTGAAGAAGGTGTTGCTTGTGCTTAGAAAGGAACACTTGTTTGCTAACATTCAAAAATGCAACTTTGGCACTGAGAAATTAGCTTTCCTTGGTTTCGTTGTTAGTTCCTAGGGGATACAGGTCGAGGAAGAGAAAGTGAGGGCAATTAGAGAATGGGACAGCCCCAAAAATGTGAGCGAAGTCCGAAGCTTCCACGGCTTGGCAAACTTCTATCGCCGGTTTGTGCCCAACTTTAGTACTGTAGCCGCCCCTTTGACAGAGGTAATCAAGAAGAATGTTGGATTCAAGTGGGAACACGAACAAGAGACGTCCTTCAAGGCCTTGAAAGAAAAACTGACAATCGCCCCCCTGCTAGCCCTGCCGAATTTTGCTAAGTCTTTTGAGATCGAGTGTGATGCATCCGGTACAGGTATAGGAGCTGTTTTGATGCAAGAAGGTAGGCCGATTGCCTACTTCAGTGAGAAGTTGGGAGGAGCTTCACTGAACTATCCAACTTACGACAAGGAACTATATGCCTTGGTGCGAGCACTCGAGACTTGGCAACATTACTTATGGCCCAAAGAGTTCGTGATACACACAGATCACGAGTCCTTAAAACATAGAGATGTATGTTTAGAGAGGATGAGTTTCTTTATAATGTTATGTACATCTTGTGAAGAAATGAGAATGAAAATGGGTGTATTTATAGACCACAATAAAGGTCCTCAGTCAACGAAATTGATGTGGCGCACGTCCATACATCGGCGTCCTGACGTAAGGTCGCACGTCATGCCCGGTGACTTTTGGCGCACTTGACCGAGTCACTCGCGATGACCCACGCCTCATGCGCACGGGATTCCCGGACCCCTGTCGAGCGCTGACGTACGCAGTGACAGACGGTGCTCTGCAGCTGGCAGTCTCCACTTATTCGACCATAACTTTTTTGTCTAAACTCTGATTGGCACACTGTTTATACCGTTGGAAAGCTAACTCAATTATATATAATATTATTAATTTTAAGAATTTTTAAAATTTTCAAGGATCTTTGGTGATTTTTCAAATTCGATCCCTGTCCACGACACCTCTAGAAAATGTTCAATCATATATCCACTAACCCTTTTGACATCTATTGTAATATTTGTACCTTTCTATTTTTAGCACTTTCTATTTTTGGTGCATGTCTATTTTTATCGACTCGCTTGTAACTATTTCGATGTTTTGAATCTATTTTGTTCTTTGTGTTTTTTCATTTCGACGAGTTTCAAAAGTGTTTTTACGTAATTTCGCTTTATGTCATGTTTCATCGCATGTATGTTCGATTCTCCTAAAACTCATTCGATTTTGTTGTTTATTTATTTCCATGAGTCCGTATGGTTGAGTTATTTATGTTGTGAGTTTCGGTTTGATAATCCGACGTTGTATCATGATTTTCGGACGTTTGGGCCGTTTGTAATTTCCTATAAGTTTAGAGAATTTTATATCCTTTGTCGTATTTCAAATCTCCCGATAGTCGGAATCGTACTTTCTTTCAGCACTTAGCTTCGTCGTCGTGAATACTTCGTATTTATGTTATGGATCCTATCTTTGGTTGCGTTTCAACTTCGTATTTCCGTGAGCAACGAACTGCATTCAGCAGTGTTGAACTGCTGCATGAATAACGTACGTTATTCATGCTTTCTTGCGTGCGCTATCGGTACACGTATAATGTACGTTAAACCTTAGTGTTAACGTACGTTATGATCCTCAGCGTTTTGGACAATAGGTTCTGCCAAGTTTCTGCCGAGTCCTTACGTACGTTAACTCAAGGGTGTTACGTACGTAAGCTTCCATATAGCATACGCTAACTGTCTGATGTAGTGTACGCTATCGGCCTCAGCAAATTGGGCAGTGTGTTTTGCCGAACTCTTACGTATGCTAACTATATGAGTGTTACGTACGTAAGAGGCTTAACGTACGTTAACCTCCCTATGTTAACGTACGTAACTAATAGTCAAGTATTTAATATCTGAACAGATCCACTCGCGTCATTTTTCTCCTTTCTTCCTTCCTTGCCGCAGTTGGAGTTCTTCCAGGAGATTTCGAGTGATTCTTCAAGATAAAGCAGTAGCATCCATAATAAATTGCTTGTGGTTCTACCAGTGAAGTTTATCATTATCGTAATCATCTTCCTCCATCCGAAATCCAAGGTATTTCAACTAGAACCCTAACTTTGTCCATTTTGGATGTTTTCCGGGTTTTGTCTTCCTAAACTCATATCATTCATTTGTGTTGCAATATTTCCTATCGATTGATGTTATCGGATTATTTCCAATCTGTTTCTGTCGAGTTTAATCCGTGGATTGTTGATTCGGGGAGCTTTTGTGAAAACCCTCGCCCGTATTGAATGTACAATTATTGTTATGGTTGTAATCAGTGTAACACCCCCAGAGCCATCCAGGAGTATTACAGCGCCGTGGGCCCCGATATGGAACCCACAAGGCTAAAGAAAATTTTCTCAAACGCCCAAGAGGCTAACAACGGTACTATCTCTTAAAAACATTCGAAAACTTTACAAAGCCCGTTTAACAAAACCGTCGTAAAAACTCGTTTGAATGAACAAGGCCTGAAATGCCAGAACTCAACAGTTTAAAAATATACGTTAAGCTATCGCTTACACGTACCGACAAAATAGTTTAGAAAATGATTGCCAAAGTACCCAAGTTACCAGATACCAAAAGGCCATTTAAAAATACTCACGCATCGGAAAAAGACGAACAATTAAAATACTCTAGCAGCGGAATACAAGAACTGATCAAGAAACTCAATACACAAATACATGCCCTAGCCAGTATCCTCCGGGAAGCTCATCTATCCACGACCGCTACAAGCTTG
The DNA here is from genome assembly GCA_033398695.1 of Orobanche coerulescens. Classification (NCBI taxonomy): domain Eukaryota; kingdom Viridiplantae; phylum Streptophyta; class Magnoliopsida; order Lamiales; family Orobanchaceae; genus Orobanche; species Orobanche coerulescens. Next base: position 79,456,003 of record CM065810.1, on the reverse strand, counting down.
ATAATCCAAGAACCTAAAAAGAAAGCCCACGACGGGGTCAGCCATAATGTCCAATAATGATAACCATCACATCACATCAATAATTACATACTAATGAAAATACTAAGTAAGAATACGACCAATGTAATATTACCGCCATAACTTTACCAACTCGTGATAATAGTTACCAAAGTTCACATCTCGTATCCTCAACAACACGGTAAGCTCATATCTAATCATCGGTACTGTATCTCAAACGGAACCCAAGGTTCTTAAAACATCATCATAACTCACTGTTACGAATTCTACTAACTCGGTCCAATCCCAATCCATCGGGTGACATCATCACATCTCAACACAATAATCGAATCAAAAGACAACAACCAATAGAAATACGGAACATACCTCGAGATGCACAATACCACGACAATCATGTCAGTCTAATCCGAGATCAGATCAATGCAATACGGGCACGGTCCTAACACAAGACCTACATATGCATACTCATATGACCACGTCAATATGCACAAAACAATAACAACAGTGTATACTCAATGGAAATCCCATGATCCAGTGCCCTCAGCATAGATCCCCTGATGATCCTACTAGATCAACATGAGATAGATAACCAACAATATACATATGCACAAAAACACATATAAAACCAACGATGCGAATCCACATGATTCCATCTGTAACACCCCAAACTAGGCGGATATTACAGTGCCGTGGACCCCCGACTGGGACCCACCAGGCGAATGAAAAAGGATGAATTACACAGGGTAAATGTAGTACCGAACCACATTACAACATCAGTTACTCCGATTAGGAGTTTCATACAACACACCCAGGATAAAATAGAATACATGTGTATCTTATGTGACGATAAAATACACAACACTGAATGAAACGAGTATTCAAACGGAATGTCTGCAGCGGAATAAATAAAGGAAACATAAATGACTGAACAGACTGGGGCCCCCTGCTAGTATCACTGGGACTCCTCGACGTCAGCGTGTTCTCCCCGTGCCTTTGCCTTGCCAAGACCTGAAAAACAAAATCCCCAAACGGGTCGCCATACGTAACAACAATCCTCAAGGGTTGAAAATACACAATCATGATATATCAAGTTATGAATTATCCTTAGTTATGAATTACGAAGAGGGGTATCATAGTACGCCCGTAGTGTTACGTGCAAGTGTACAAGACGAATGACCGGACACACCCGTCCTTGTACCTAATTAGTCTCACGGAGGTAATGCTACCGTGTGCACACCCAATGTATCACTCCCTATACATGGCCATAATGTGCCCGACTAAAAATTCCACACATCCGCACCCGGCCACGCAATATGAACCCAGAAGGTCATATGAACAAGAATGACCGTAATGAATATCAATGAATAAATGATAATCTGACAAAGTCAAGAATGACTCACCGAGATGAGAGTAATAATGAAGTGATTGATAGTTTCAATGGAAAGATTGGAACCGTCGTTCCTTATGACTGAAGTGATTAATTGACAATAACAAGTTTTAATATGATTAATACAATGATGAATGAGTTATGATTATGAATGATCAACAACAAAAGGTATGAATATCCTTTTAACCGAGTAAGAATTAACTTACTCAATACCGGTGACAATAATCCTTCCACGAACGACGTCCTAATTGAGATATCGATCGCTCGAACAACCTTGAATTATACAATATTCAACAATCCGTTCAAAATACGAATCAAACACGAATATAACGAACTCAAAACGTCGATACGAATAAACCAAGTTCATTGAGGTATTAAATCAAACACGTTGCGTCCAAACTCCGATTGTTTACAATCAAACTTCAAAACACAATATCAACTCCCCGAAGAAGTGTTTCAAACCAACAAAACATCTTCGAAATGATCAATAATCCGAAATGAATATCCGAAAACGTGATTATAACGACAATTAATCGAAAACCCCCAATTTCAACTCGATATTCAAAGTGTTCTTGAATAATCCCTCAATAATCCAATGAATCCTTATACAAACTCATAATCATATACATATCCCTTCATATAACATGATTATAACGTCCAAAACATCATATCTCAACACAAAATCGAAGTCCAAGGTGTCGAAGAAATTACCTCTTGAATATCCAACCAATTCGATCCGATGAAAACGTGTAAAAACGACTATCCAAGCTTCCCAAATGATTGAAGGTGATGAAAAATACACACTCAAATGATAATTGATGAAGAAATCTCTCCCTCAAGTTATTCTCTCTCGGTTGCAGGTGAAGAAGATGGAAAAAATGAGCTGAAATGCTCAAAAAACCAATTTATAGGGGTTGACTCGGCTGACAGGCTCGACCGTGCCCGCCTGACACGGTCGTGGCGCGCAGCTGGCCGGCAGGGACTCGACCGTGTCCTGCTTGACACGGTCGCGGCGCGAAGGGGCCTACCGACAGTGACCCGTCCGCGGCGCTCGGCATTGACTCGACCGTGTCCTGGAACACGGTCGGGCCTCTAGCGACAGTTACGGTCTATCCTAAGGAGGTTCGACTGCCGCGCTGCATTTACACGGTCGGGTCCTGAGGCAGAAACTTCGGCATTTCCGGACGAGTACGGCACGGGCCGTGTCGGACGACACGGCCGAGTTCGGTCGGCAGTGATCGGCCACTAACTGAAAAATGAGCGGTTGTGCTAAAACGACCATAACTCTCTCGTCCGGACTCCGATTGACTCACCGTTTGAACCATTGGAAAGCTAACTCGATGCTCTATAATATTGCAAAGATTTAGAATTTTTGGTGATCTAACAAAGTCGAACTCATATGAGGAAAGTTAAAACAATGAACAATAATGATACACAACTCGAAGTTTTTCCGAACGGTGAACACGGTGAACGAACACGATTGATGAATGATTATAATTGAGTGAAAATACACTGAGTGACAATTACAGACTGATAATTACTGAATGAAAATGAATGAATTACAACCGGGTATTACATACTCCCCCCTTAAAAAGAGTTTCGTCCCCGAAACTAAGGGTCAAACAACTCGGGATAACTCTCCCGCATATTATCCTCGGTTTCCCAAGTGGCCTCTTCGACTCCATGTCTGGACCACTGAATCTTGACCAAAGGAATCGACTTATTTCTCAACTGTTTGATTCGCCGCTCTAAGACTCGTATAGGACGCTCCTCATATGAATGGTCGTCGGCGATCTCGATTTCGTCGAAGTGCAGTATGTGACTCGGGTCGGCAACATACTTTCGCAACTGAGAGACATGAAACACATAATGAATTCGGCTCAAAGCCGGAGGTAAAGCCAATCGATAAGCTAACTCGCCTACTCGATCCAAAATTTCAAACGGTCCAATGAATCTCGGACTCAACTTCCCCCGTTTTCCGAAATGGAAAATACCTCGACTCGGGGATACCTTGACCAAAACGTGGTCACCCGTCTCGAACTCTAGTGGTCGACGACGATTATCTGCATATGATTTCTGTCGACTCTGAGCTGTCAACATACGACTCTTGATCAAAGCTACCTTCTCTCGGGCGGCTATAAGCATATCGGGTTCGGTGCCGATTGATTCTGACAAGTCATCCCAACACAAGGGAGATCGACAACGACGACCGTACAAGGCCTCGTAAGGTGCCATCTTAATGGAAGCATGCCAACTATTATTATACGTGAACTCGATCAATGGTAGTTGGGCTTCCCAATCGTCCTTCCAATCGAGGACGCATGCCCTCAACATGTCCTCTAATGTCTCAGATAGTCCTCTCTCGATTGTCCGTCTGACCGAGGATGAAAGGCGATCGAGATTGAGCCGAGTTCCCATAGTACGATGAATGATTTCCAAAAATGAGATACAAAACGTCCGTCACGATCGGAAACGATACTCTTAGAGTACTGCGGTCTTACTATCTCCTTGATGAATAATCGGGCACTCTCGGGACCCCACGTATCCTTGATCTCAAGAAAATGAGCTGATTTAGTTAAGCGGTCCACAATCACCCAGATCGTATTCATGCCACGACGACTCGTCGGCAAACTCGTGATGAAATCCATAGAAATGTCTTCCCACTTCCACTCTGGAATAGGAAGAGGTTTTAACATACCTGCCGGTCGCTGATGTTCAATCTTGACTTGTTGGCAAGTTAAGCATCTCGAAACAAATTCCGTGACTTCTCGCTTCATATTACTCCACCAGTAATTTTGTTTCAAGTCCTTATACATCTTGCTAGACCCCGGATGAACACAATAAGGGGTAGCATGAGCTTCTCTCAAAATCGAGTTTTTCAACTCATCATTCGCCGGTACGCACAACCGGTTCTTAAACCTCAAAAGTCCATCCTCGTGGATCACGAATCCAGGGGCTTTCCCCTGAGCCACATCCTCACGAATGCGCAACAATGCTGGGTCTGAACCCTGATTCTCCCTGATTGCATCCTCAAGAGATGATGAAATCTCTAACATACAAAGCTGTCCCTGAACTCGCTGAAGCCAGACCTCGATCTCGGGTCTAAGGAATTCCTGTTGGAGCTCCTTCTGAATTGTTAAACGAGCAAGCATCTGCTCCTGAACGGACTTACGACTCAAGGCGTCGGCGACAACGTTCGCCTTCCCCGGGTGGTAAAGGATCTCGATATCATAATCTTTGATTAGTTCTAACCACCGCCTCTGTCGCATATTTAACTCCTTCTGAGTAAATATATACTTTAAACTCTTATGATCGGTGAATATCTGGCAGGTAACGCCATAAAGATAATGACGCCAAATTTTCAAAGCGAACACCACGGCTGCTAGCTCCAGATCGTGAGTCGGATAATTAACCTCATAAGGTCTCAATTGCCGTGAAGCATAAGCAATAACCTTCCCATTCTGCATGAGTACACATCCGAGACCCTGTCCGGACGCATCACTATAAACCACAAATCCCTCCGTCCCCTGCGGCAAGGAAAGTACAGGTGCTGACATTAACCGGCTCTTGAGTTCCTCAAAACTCCGTTGACACGCGTTAGACCACGTGTATTTCTTATCCTTCCGCAAAAGGTTCGTCAAAGGTTGAGCAATTTTGGAAAATCCTTCCACAAACCTCCGATAATAACCGGCTAATCCGAGAAAGCTTCGGATTTCCTTAACATTCTTCGGAGGTAACCAATTCTGGATAGCCTCCGTCTTCTGAGGATCAACACGCACTCCATCTGATGAAATTACATGTCCGAGAAACGTCACTTCGGACATCCAGAACTCACATTTGGAAAACTTTCCATAAAGTTGCTCTCGTCTCAACACGTCGAGAACCTGATGAAGATGAACCTCGTGTTCCTCTCGGTTATGAGAATAAATCAAAATGTCATCGATGAAGACAACAACAAACCGATCCAAAAAGTCGATGAAGACCCGATTCATTAGCTCCATGAATACCGCAGGTGCATTAGTTAGCCCGAACGGCATAACTACGAACTCATAATGACCATAGCGTGTTCGAAACGCCGTCCTCGCGATATCCGACTCTCGAATCCGCAGCTGATGATATCCAGATCTTAAGTCGATCTTGGAAAATACTGAAGCTCCCTAAAGTTGATCCAAAAGGTCATCGATACGGGGTAAAGGATACATATTCTTGATTGTCACCCTATTCAACTCCCGATAATCGATACACAAGCGAAAAGAACCATCCTTCTTTTTGACGAACAGCATTAGTGCTCCCCACGGGGACGCACTCGGTCGGATATAACCTTTCTCGAACAATTCCTCCAGTTGATTCTTCAACTCTCGCATTTCGGTCGGGGCCATTCGGTACGGTGCCTTCGATATCGGGGACGTACCAGGCTCCAACTCAATCGTGAATTCCACATCCCTCTGTGGAGGCAAACCAGGCAACTCGTCTGGAAATACATCGGCATATTCCCTTACTACCGGAATATCCGACAACATTACTGATGATTCCTCGGTTTTGGTCATATAGCACCAATAACCGACACATCCCTGACTGAGTAATCGCACTGCTTTCATCAAATTAATGACCTTACCAGAACAGCCGGGATTACCTCCCTGAAACACACATTCAACCCCATCGTCTGAAATGATAGTAATCATACGCTTACGGACACTAATGATGGCATCATGACGATCCATCCAATCAATACCCAAGATGACGTCGTCTCTCGGCAAATCTACCACGATAAGGTCCGCTGGCCATACACGACCATGAAACTGAATAGGACAATCCTGAATCTCACGATTACCGACGATTCGTCTACCATCAGGTAGACCAATGACATAAGGCTCACAACTAGTAGCACTACCCAGACGTAGTCTACTCAAACATGATTCGGAAATGAATGAATGCGATGCACCAGTATCAAAAAGGGTACACACAGGTTGAGATAGAATATCGAGTGTACCTGCGATCATTTGGGCCTCGGGATCATCGGTCTTCTTCATCTCATAAATCCGGGGTTTGCTAGTCCTGCAGACCGGACGCTCCTGTCTCCGACTATAGGCTCCACCTTTAGTCGCCTCGCTGCTTTAAACGATGCCGATTGAGTGGCCTGATTACGAGCGGCCGATCGCCGGGGCTGAGATGACGCTGAGTAGGTTTGGAGTCCCTACGGCAAAACGGGCCTTATGCCCAACAATTCCACGCTTATGACACGTGATGATCGCCTCGGACACTTGGTGCCGACATGACCAAGATCCCCACAGTTATAACAGGTGATGGCCGAACGGCCGCTCGTGATCGAGATTCCGCGGGTTTAGACGTCACAGAGGTCGCTCGTAAAAGCAGAGCCCGCACGAGGTTTCTTGAAGGTTGTCTGACCGCCTTCAGACTGATTACGATTCTTCGATTTCTTGCTAGCAGACGAAGGTTGCTGCTTAGCAATTTCCTTAGCAGTAAGTTCATAAGTGAGAGCTTTCTCGATGAATTCGGCCAACGTGGTGCAATTATGATTAAGCAACTGTAATCTCATACGTGGTTTCAGCCTCTTGCTGAAATACTTAATCTTATCCGCCTCGGAATGAATGATAGATGAGGCGAACGGAAGAATTTCCTGAAATTTCTCGGCAATGGCGAGAACATCCTCGTCTGTTGAGGGGTCGGGAGTGAGTAACTCTGACAGCTTGGCCTCTCTGAGTGGGGCCGGGTAATATCTCTCCATCATGAGAGTCTTGAATTGATCCCAAGTACACGATCCTTCGGTGGGCTTCAACGATAACCACCAAGAATGAGCGCTCTTACCCAGATAGTAAGCCGCAACTGAAACTTTGTGTCCTTCGGGACACTCTACCATCGCAAATAGCTTCTCGAAGTGTTCGAGCCAATGAACAATATCCGCCGGCTCAGATGAGACTTCAAAAGTAGGTGGCCTCTGGCGAGAGATGTCGCCGATGATACTGCTCACATTCCTCTCTTGCCTCTGAGGTGGCGGCGGAGGAGCCTGTTGATTTTGATTAGCTGAATTTTGCAACGTCTCCATTAGTTGTGTCATCTGAGTCATCTGGGCCATCATGCCCTGCATAAAGGCGAGTGGATCGATCCGAACACCTTCTGACTGAGCGGTGTCCCGAGTACGACTCCCCGAAAGTGAATGATCACGCCCTGGTGAATGAGTGGCAGCGTCACTGTTAGATGAGTTAACATTATTCCTCGCGTTCGCACGTGTGTTCGCACGAGTTCTCGGGATTCGGCCCACACCACGGCCTCGTCCTCCGCTTCCTCTTCTTGCTCTCTCCATACTGAAGTAGGAAAGTCACATGATGATTATAATCCCCGCATGAATATCACGTTATGATTATGTCATGAGATGATGAAAATGAGTATACATGTTCTAACTTAGTGATTATATGAATGATTTACTGAAGTGACATGATTATCTGATAAAATCCTTGAAGTGATTATCTTGAATAACTTAATAAGATTGATAATATGACCATCCAGATCGACAACTGAGTAATAAAAGGAATTAAGTGATTAATGAGTTAATATGATCGTCCTGATCATTAACTGAGTATTGAAATGAATTAAATGATTAATGAGTTAATATGATCGTCCTGATCACAATGAATGATGATGTTTGAGGATTGTTAATTGATGAATGATGAATGAATGATTATTGCCAGAAATTATACCATGGCGTTAGAAATCTTACAGCTTCTTTCGGTCGATTGGCTCGGCATTTGCACAGTCACACGTGACACGAAAGTCCAATGATACTAGTCTCGATGACGATGACTTCAAATGAAACATGACTCAAGGTAGTATTCAAAACCACGCTCCGATACCAACTCGTAACACCCCAAACTAGGCGGATATTACGGCCGTGGACCCCGATCGGGACCCACCAGCGAATGAAAAGGATGAATTACACAGGGGTAAATGTAGTACCGAACCACATTACAACATCGATTACTCCGATTAGGAGTTTCATACAACACACCTGTGATAAAATAGAATACATGTGTATCTTATGTGACGATAAAATACCCAACACCGAATGAAACGAGTATTCAAACGGATTGTCTGCAGCTGAATTAATAAAGGAAACATAAATGATCGAATAAGTGATCGAATGCATCGGGGCCCTCGCTGTATCACTGACTCGACGCCGCCGTGTTCTCCCGTGCCTTTGCCTTGCCTGCACTAAAAACAAAATCCCCAAACGGGCCGCCATACGTAACAACAATCCTCAAGGGTTGAAAATACACAATCATGATATATCTGAAGTTATGAATTATCCTTAGTTATGAATTACGCTGAAGAGGGGTATCATAGTACGCCCGTAGTGTTCTGTGCAAGTGTACAAGACGAATGACCGGACACACCCGTCCTTGTACCTAATTAGTCTCACGGAGGTAATCTGTTACCGTGTGCACAGTCCAATGTATCACTCCCTATACATGGCCATAATGTGCCCGACTAAAAATTCCACACATCCGCACCCGGCGACGCAATATGAACCCAGAAGGTCATATGAACAAGAATGACCGTATTGAATATCAATGAATAAATGATAATCTGACAAAGTCAAGAATGACTCACCGAGATGAGAGTAATAATGAAGTGATTGATAGTTTCAATGGAAAGATTGGAACCGTCGTTCCTTATGACTGAAGTGATTAATTGACAATAACAAGTTTTAATATGATTAATACAATGATGAATGAGTTATGATTATGAATGATCAACAACAAAAGGTATGAATATCCTTTTAACCGAGTAAGAATTAACTTACTCAATACCGGTGACAATAATCCTTCCACGAACGACGTCCTAATTGAGATATCGATCGCTCGAACAACCTTGAATTATACAATATTCAACAATCCGTTCAAAATACGAATCAAACACGAATATAACGAACTCAAAACGTCGATACGAATAAACCAAGTTCATTGAGGTATTAAATCAAACACGTTGCGTCCAAACTCCGATTGTTTACAATCAAACTTCAAAAACCAATATCAACTCCCCGAAGAAGTGTTTCAAACCAACAAAACATCTTCCAAATGATCAATAATCCGAAATGAATATCCGAAAACGTGATTATAACGACAATTAATCGAAAACCCCCAATTTCAACTCGATATTCAAAGTGTTCTTGAATAATCCCTCAATAATCCAATGAATCCTTATACAAACTCATAATCATATACATATCCCTTCATATAACATGATTATAACGTCCAAAACATCATATCTCAACACAAAATCGAAGTCCAAGGTGTCGAAGAAATTACCTCTTGAATATCCAACCAATTCGATCCGATGAAAACGTGTAAAAACGACTATCCAAGCTTCCCAAATGATTGAAGGTGATGAAAAATACACACTCAAATGATAATTGATGAAGAAATCTCTCCCTCAAGTTATTCTCTCTCGGTTGCAGGTGAAGAAGATGGAAAAAAATGAGCTGAAATGCTCAAAAAACCAATTTATAGGGGTTGACTCGGCTGACAGGCTCGACCGTGCCCGCCTGACACGGTCGTGGCGCGCAGCTGGCCGGCAGGGACTCGACCGTGTCCTGCTTGACACGGTCGCGGCGCGAAGGGGCCTACCGACAGTGACCCGTCCGCGGCGCTCGGCATTGACTCGACCGTGTCCTGGAACACGGTCGGGCCTCTGGGCAGACGGTTCTGGTCTATCCGGAAGGGTTCGACTCGGCCGTGCCAGACGACACGGTCGGGTCCTGAGGCAGAAACTTCGGCATTTCCGGACGAGTACGGCACGGGCCGTGTCGGACGACACGGCCGAGTTCGGTCGGCAGTGATCGGCCACTAACTGAAAAATGAGCGGTTGTGCTAAAACGACCATAACTCTCTCGTTCGGACTCTGATTGACTCACCGTTTGAACCATTGGAAAGCTAACTCGATGCTCTATAATATTGCAAAGATTTAGAATTTTTGGAGTTACCAAAAATTAATGGTGATCTAACAAATTCTAACTCATATGAGGAAAGTTAAAACAATGAACAATAATGATACACAACTCGAAGTTTTTCCGAACGGTGAACAGGGTGAACGAACACGATTGATGAATGATTATAATTGAGTGAAAATACACTGAGTGACAATTACAGACTGATAATTACTGAATGAAAATGAATGAATTACAACCGGGTATTACACCATCAACACAATACTGGGTGATCCAACGATCCAGCGCCCTTAGCATAGATCCCCATGATGATCCCGTCGGACCAATGCATGGTGGAAAACATGTCCAGCGATCCAGCGCCCTCAACATAGATCCCCATGATGATCCCGTCGAACCAATGCATGGTGGACATCCGATCTAGCGCCCTCCGCATAGATCCTCATGATCCCATCGGATCATTTACAACATAAACAATACAATTATGCATACACGTATGCAACTCAATATGTTCATCAACATGAACAACATATGAATCAAAACATGAAGGACATTATGATGAAACAACTAGGATGACTTCATGTTCAACAACATGAATGACAACCTGCATGATCAACATCATTAACACTAAACCGAATCAAACTAAGATTCTTGTCCTGAGTCCTTCAGGAGCAATCTCGATGTCAAATCATCACCGGCAATTATCCTCAATGCTCGGCGATCCAAATGTAGAATGAACTATAGATACTCATATCCTCGTCTTTACCATAATGTAACCTCGATACCCGAATATGCCAATAACAAAAATAAATCATATATAGTACGATTTAACTTCCAGAATCGGAAAGACAACATATAATCATTGCTATATGCGTTATAAATGAAATGAAACTGAAACCATTCATTAAACATTATAACTGAGCAAGTAGTAACTTGCCTCGATACCGATGAACTCGTTACCAAATCCATTGCCGTCATCTTCAAGTCCCTCGGTCCTGATCAATGCAATCTACGAACATTCTCGAATACGACCGCAAAGCATGGTTCTAATCACCGATCACTTACCATAACCTATGGCAATAATCAATAAACAACAATCCGATAACAATCAATAACCGACATAACCAATCGACAAACCCAACGGTTCTACGACATCTCGGTTAAACATAAGTATGAACAATCTAACTCAAACCATTACAAATTCACAACCACAACATGAAAATGCTGCACTGTCTCCCTACTTAGCGCACGTTAAACGTATAACATAGCATGCACTAAGTAGCTCCTTTTAGCGTGCGCTAGCCCATAAGCTTAGCGTGCGCTAATGCTGTACAGATGTATGTTTTTCAGATTCCGATCAACATAGGGTGATTATCAAGAACACTTAGTGATTTGAAACCATATTCATAGCTATCAAAACAGCGAAATCCGATATCCTTTAACATATAGGTAATCATCCAACTCTTAATCCAATTCATATATTCACATATCATCTTTTTCCTCGAATATCAACATCATAAACACCAAGAATCATAACAACACTTCCCTAACCTCGAATTATAGAGATTAATCATCATCAATGACATCAACATCTGCAATGGAGAAGGAGGATTAACCAACTTATCTCAAGAAAATGAACTACACAATTCAAATCACCCAAATCATATTAATATCATCATACTCCCGTAATCTATCTCATCATCATGCTTGTCAACTTGTTTATATAATAATCGTCAACCCAAGAATATCAACATTCAATCCAAAATGAAATCCAAAGATGAAGAGTGATTACCTTTTTGAAGGAATTGATTGAATCCCAAGTTTGAATCCATTTCCAATCGATTCTAAGCTTAATATTGTTATGGATGATTAACTCCACCATAATCCAATGTTTGGAACTTCAAACATCTCTCTAAGAACCCTCTCTATCGTTTGCAAGGATAGAATGGACGAAATGAAGAATAATGACCAACTGCACATATATATACTCACTATTATTAGCGTGCGCTAACTGTCTTTGTTAGCGCGCGCTATCGCAGTCCAGAGGCTACTACCTTACTGCATATAATGAGTTACGTACGCAACGCCCATGCAATAGCGTACGTAATCTTCTATTTTTAGCATACGCTAGTGTCTGATCATAGCGTGCGCTACTCATAGTTGACTCGTTTGTCTGTATGCTCTGAAGACGGGTCCACACGCCGACAGCTTCAATAAGGATAAGATTCCCTTTGGACCGATCTGATGTTAGCGTGCACTAACAATATGCATTAGCGTACGCTAACCCTTCACAACAAATATCCGTTGACCTCGTCGGCACATGCGCCGAAAGTGATCGGGTCTACACATAGATTCCCTCTGATCTAGTTTGTACTAGCGTGCGCTATCCTTTTCCATTAGCGTGAGCTATGCCTGCACGATAGCGTGCGCTAGGCCTGTATATTAGAGTATGCTAATAATGCTACACTTAGCCATTTTTAGCTATCCTTGTCCAACGTCTCGACATACTGGATACGTATACATGACGCACTGTATTCTCAAATGCTATTGTCGACTAAGTACGACAATTATACCAATAGAGATCTCTCAATCCTTCATTTATTTTATCCATATTGTACAGATTCCACGCTATACAATATGACTCGGATAAAATAATATTAAATAACAGTTGTAGAAATTTGGGATATTACAATCAGGGTTGTGGGCATATTCCATTTGGTTATTGTTATCATTTAGGACTGAGTTGTGTTAACCTTGCGTTTAGGATTGGTCGTGGTCACTCCGTGGCATTCCTAGCCGTCGTATACTTTCCGTCTCGTCAAAGATGTCTCAAAGGCAAGTACTTTACATTTGTTTGCATAGTATTTGAATTATAGCTTCCTATGTATGTTGTGGATGTGAATGTGTATGTTCACCCAGGGTGTTGGGTTTTCAATGCATCGAATACAAAATAATCGGAGTAAAAACTCAGCGGAATAATAAATATGAAAACCCAATTTAGGATCTCATACAGTAATTTAATTGTTTAATTAAAGAGTTAATCGAATTACCTTAATTCGATTGAACAATTCTAGTTCCGGACTAGAAGCAGATTAATATCTCCTTCCTCTTTTGGTGATCCACACATGAACAATTCCACAAGACGGATTGCTAGATCCTTACGAATAATATTGATAAATAGTACAACATAAGTTCCTTACTAGAAGGATTGCACTATTGATCAAGATCATCTAAGGAAAGAGGATTAGACGACCGACGTCGTTCTTCTACTGTAAGAGGAAGTGGGCGATTTTTCTTCTTCTTGGAAGGGAGCGATTTTTTTTTGAGTTCTTATAACAACTCCTTGTCATGGATCTCTTATTTATACTAAGTAATCCCTAGATTCAATCATCTAGAATTTGCTTAGTTGCCCCTCAACTTATTCAATAATACAATATATATAATATCCAATATTATATATATTACTTATTATTTAATCTCCTTATAAATATAATATCCAATATTATATTTATTATTCCCAGTTGATATTTATTCCTACTTGTCTATAATTGTCGTACGTGCGACCCAAAAGGCTTATATTATGTTGACAATTATTTAATACCTTATTAAATAATAAATCATAAGCGGCCTCTAGCAAGACATTATGATTACCCAAATAATATAAGTTAATAGTCCATTAAACCTTTTAACGTGTCAAATCCCTTTGTCACGCGATATCATATTTGGACTAAGTCATGGAGTCTGTCATACTTATTTATGTTTAAATGCTTTCTAGATCTTAAATAGACTGATTGAATCAAATGACTCCTCATTTGAGCATGGCCATGCATTTCCTTCAGTCCTACTTATCGAGGGGCCCATTATATATCTCTCTCACTTGAGAGAGGGACAAATCCCCATCTTGATTTTTCATTGCCCTCTACATGACTCCCACTAATCCCGATCGCTAACTTTTACGATCACCATGTTCAAGGATTTATTGACACACTGTTATATTGAGATTCACTTATGAAATTTCCAAGCAGTGATCTCAATGCCGGTCGGTCGAGTATTAGTTCTCCAACCAATACCCATAAGATTGATCCGTACCATACGCATAATCATCCGATGATTATCAATCAAACATATACTAGTATATTAATCATTTGAGTCTCTACTCAACGCGATTTTACCAGGGACATTTGAATAATCTTATTATTCGTGAATAACTATTATTAGATTATTATAATATTAAAACATGCACACGTTATAATAATCAACGAGAAATAAATGATATCAAATAACTTTATTTAAATGTGACAATTACAAATCTAGGCACACCGAATGTCCTAGGGCACTATTCCCAACAATCTCCCACTTGCACTAGGACAATTCATTCATGACTTTTAGTCCTATCACTCTAGCATGCTCAACATGCTTTCCTTGTGAGAGAGGCTTGGTAAGTGGATCTGCAACATTCTCTTCCATTGCTACTTTGCATATTGTAATATCTCCTCGTCTAACGATCTCTCTGACTAGCTGATATTTTCTGAGTATATGTTTGGAATTATGATGGGACCTAAGCTCTTTAGCTTGTGCAATAGCACCATTATTGTCATAATAAAGGCTTATGGGACCCTGGATGGTCGGCACCACTCCTAGTTCGGTAACGGACTTCTTGATCCATACAGCTTCCTTAGCTGCATCCGATGTTGCCAGGTACTCAGCTTCTGTAATAGAATCATCAACCATGCTTTGCTTGGAACTCTTCCAACTCACAACACCTCTATTCAATACAAACACATAACCAGTTTGCGATTTGAAATCGTCTTTGTCGATTTCGAAACTTGCATCGGCGTAACCTCTTACAGCCAGCTCGTTTCCTACCCCTCCATAAACTAGGAAATCATCCTTAGTTTTCTCAAGTACTTTAGGATGGTTTTCAGTGTTGTCCAGTGACTTTCACCTGGATTCGATTGGTATCGACTTGTCATACTAAGGGCAAACGATACATCTGGTCGAGTACAAATCATGGCATACATGATCGATCCAATAGCCGAAGCATATGGTATCTTGCTCATACGGGCTCGCTCATCAGGAGTCTTAGGACTCTGAGCCTCACTCAGATGAATGCCATGTGACATTGGCAAGAGTCTTCTCTTGGAGTCTTGCATATTGAACCTCTTCAATATTTTATTAATGCATGTACTTTGACTCAGACCAATCAATCTCTTTGATCTATCTCTATAGATCTTTATCCCAAGAATGTAACCATCTTCTCCCAAGTCTTTCATTGAGAAACAACTTCCCAACCAAGTCTTGACTGTCTACAAGGTGGGAATGTCATTTCCAATGAGTAATATGTCATCTACATATAAGATTAAGAAAACAACTATTCTCCCACTAACCTTGTTGTACACACAAGGTTCATCTTCATTTTGAATGAACCCAAACTCTTTGACAGTTTCATCAAAATGAAGATTCCAGCTCCGAGAAGCCTGCTTCAACCCATAAATGTATCTTTGAAGCTTGCAAACCTTTTTACAATTTTCTATATGAACAAAACCTTCAGGTTGTGTCATGTACACATCCTCGAGTAAGTTTCCATTAAGGAATGCTGTTTTGACATCCATTTGCCATATTTCATAATCATAGTATGCGACAATGGCAAATAAAATTCTAATTGATTTAAGCATGACTACTGGCGAAAAGGTCTCATCATAGTCAACACCATGAATCTGTCTATAACCTTTTGCCACTAGTCTAGCTTTAGAGGCTTGCATAATATCATCCATGTCTTTCTACTTTTTATAGACCCATTTGCACCCAATGGTTTTAACACCCTCAGGTGGATCTATCAAGTTCCAAACTTGATTGTCATACATGGATTGCATCCCAGACTTCATGGCTTCTAGCCATTCCTCGGACTACGTCCCGAATCACCAGATAGGTACTAGGCTCATCATCTATGAGCGATGCATCATCATCCTCTGTTACGAGATAACCATATCTCTCAGGTTCATGTCGCATCCTATCAGATCTGCGTGGGACTTATGTACTTTGAACGGGATCTTCAACTGATTGTTGAGCTTGTTCGGTTTCCATCGGTGAAGCGATGTCTTCTTGTGGTTCTCGAGTTTCCATGAGAATTACTCTTCTCCCACTGTTTGTTTTGGAAATAAATTCCCTTTCTATGAATACAGCATTTCGAGCAACAAACACGTTGTTCTCTGCGCGCTTATAAAAGTAATATCCTTTAGTTTCCCTAGCATATTCCACAAATAAACATATTTCAGATTTGACTTCCAGTTTGTCAAACACTTGGCGCCTTACGAACGCTTCGCAACCCCAGATCTTTAGAAAAGACAAGTTTGGTCTTTTACCAGTCCATTTCTAAAATGGTGTCTTTTCAACTGCTTTAGATGGAACACGGTTAAGGGTGAATGCTGTTGTTTCTAAGGCGTGGCCCCAAAATGATAATGAAAGCTCTATTCGACTCATCATGGATCGAACCATATCTAATAAAGTTTGATTCCTCCTCTCGGACACTCCGTTATGCTAAGGTGTGCCAGGAGGAGTAAGTTGCGAAACAATTCCACAACTCCTAAGATGATCATCGAATTCTTGGCTCAAGTATTCCCCACCTCGATCTGATCGAAGGGCTTTAATTGTCTTGCCATGTTGATTCTGTACTTCATTCTAGAATATTTTGAACATTTCAAAATATTCATATTTATACTTCATAAGATAAACATATCCATATCGGCTAAAATCATCGGTGAATGTAATGAAGTATTAGTATCCGCCTCTGGCATGAGTGCTAAGAGGTCCGCATACATCAGTATGTATTATGCCTAATAGATCACTAGCCCTTTCTCCATGACCGGTGAAAGGATTCTTCATCATCTTGGACAATAAACAAGATTTGCATGTCCCATATGATTCATAGTCAAAAGAGTCTAAAAGTCCATCATTATGGAGTTTAGAAATGCGTTTCTCGTTTATGTGACCAAGTCGACAATGCCATAAGTAAGTCGGATTAGAATCATTGAGCTTAGGTTTCTTGGATGCAATGTTATAGACTTCCAAAGTGTCGGACTCATCTAGATCAATATTGTAAAGGCCAGTATATAACTTTGCAGTACCATAAAGCAAGTCATCAAAGAAAATACGAATGATCTTATTTTAATAAGAAAACTGTAACCTTCACAATCTAATATAGAAACTGAAATAATATTCCTATTCATAGCAGGAACATAATAGCAATTGTTCAAAACTAACAAAAGCCCATTGGGTAAAACTAGATCATAAGTTCCTACGGCTAGTGCAGCAACTCTTGCTCCATTGCCGACTCTTAGATCCACTTCTCCTTTCTTCAGTTCTCTACTGCTTCTCAACCCCTGCACATTTTTACAAATGTGAGATCCACATCCAGTATCTAATACCCAGGAGTTAGAGGTAGATAAGTTAACTTCTATAACAAATATACATGTGGCAGTCTCACTACCCTTGGTATGCTTTAGCTCTTCCAAGTAAATCTTGCAATTTCTTTTCCAGTGTCCTGGTTTATTGCAATGATGGCAATTTCCATCTTTGTGAGCTTTAACCTTGAAACCCGGTCTAGTAGGGTCTTTAGATTTGGCAACTTTTGCATTACCCTTGCCCTTGCCTTTGTTCTTAAAGGATTTCCCTTTGCTGACCATCAACACATGGCTTGGTTTCTTCTTAATATTCTGCTCAGCCGTTTTAAGCATCCCATGGAGCTCAGCAACGGACTTCTCCATTTCATTCATATTATAGTTCATAATGAACCGATCGAAAATTTCGGGCAATGAGTTTAGGATCACATCCGTGGAGTGCTCCTTAGAAAGTGGAAAACCAAGCCTTCCAAGATGATCAATATATCCTTTCATTTTGAGCACGTGAGCGCTGACAGATGTCCCCTCAACCATCTTGCAAGCATACAAGGCTTGAAAGGTCTCATAGCTATCTTGCCTAGCATGCTTCGAGAAAGTTTCCTTGAGGTGGGCATTTGGATCATAAGCTTCCATTTCCTCCAGATTCTTCTGAAGTTCTGGACAAATGGTGGCCAACATAAGACAACCGACATCAATGGAATCATCACAATGTTTCTTCCATTTGTCTTTTGTTGCTTTGTTTGCATTGTCAGCTGGATCATCAGGAATTTCTTCCTCAAGAACATACAGCTTTCTTTCTTGCTTAAGAACTATTCTCAGGCTCCGGATCCAATCCAGATAGTTGTTTCCGTTTTCTTTGAGCTTGTCCTTCTCAAGGACATATCGTAGTGAAATGGTGGATGTGTTATTTGATGCCATTCTACAAATTTCAATATGCAAAATATTTAGTCACATTATTTTATTTCTTGAAAAATACACCCACTAAAACAATGTACCCTCAATTTACAACATTTGTAATTTTAGTGGGCTAAGATCTCATTTTGCACAATCCTAAACTCAGCTTTGGCATGACGCCTAGAATTGAGCTACTTTAGGTGGATAACTTTTTATCGATTACATCATATGTAACTCTTAGATTATATCATGGGATTTGGCATCGTATGCCCAAGCATGTTATAATCCCATCTTATGCCTTAAGGTTCAAGACTATTTTGATTTCCAAATTCATTAAACGTATAGGTATCACCATTACCTATCCTACCTTACTAAGATAATCCGAGTGCCCAGCTTTGGCATGACCCACTCATGATGATCGAAGTCTTGATAGGTGTTTTTCAAATGAACGGCATTTTAAAATTTTAACGAGGGATTTTTATCCTATGTTAATGTCTATGTTTGCTAACATACATCTAAACATACATAGCATCACATACATGCATAAATTTAAACATGCATCGCATCACATGACAATGAAAGCATAGGACCGTGTATAGCATGATCATAATCCTAACGTGATCAATCTAAAGGGTTAAATATGGTCTTCATTGATCTTCTCAACTCCTTGGAATGTCATACGCGATCAATTTTCTCCTCGAGTCCGTCTTTCTCGTCCTTCTTGTCTTCATTACATTAATGAAATTTAATACTACACTAGTAAATTAAATTACAAGAAGTGCAAACGACACGCAGGCCGTAAAATAATAAACAATTTAAATAGACGACTCGCAGGCCGTAAAACCAACCCACAAGAAATTAAATTATCCAATCGCATTGGTCAATTTATGGTCATGCCATACACCATACGCATACCATAAATAATTATCAAATAATTAATAAAGCATGTAATATATTAAATAATCAATCTACCTGACAATCACACAATAAATTAAAATTGTGTCAAAAATGAACAAATCTGGACTATGGCCGATATGAGTGTTTGCACGCTCTGGACACGGGTTCGTCCGGTTTCGAAACCCGGCGGTTGCTGTTGCAACATTTTGCAACTATTATTACCAAATTTACTTTAATTTTAAAACAGGCTTATAAGAAAAGAAACTACTGTGAAAGTTACCAAAAACATGACCCAGACGAGATGGTAAGTGGTGCGGAAGCAAAGCCTGAAGGCGCGGGATCGAATCCCAGTTTTTGCGGAATTATTTTTGCAATATTTAAAACAGATTTATTTGCCTTTAATAGAACCTTCCGTGTATTGTTTCCAAAACAAAGCTGCAGCCCACATGGTAAGTCGGCGCAAGGCAGGCAGATTGACCAGGGTTCGAAACCCTGGTATTGAAAAAACATTTTTGCTAATAAAATTAGCCCGCAGGTCCAGCTCTGACCCGACCCGTCTCAGAACAGATCTGTTTCTGCAATGCCTGGAGCGTAAATTCGCAAAACAAACCCGTAAAATTAATTTTTGACGATCCGATTTAATCAAATTGAACCAGAAAAATTATTTTATAAAATCCATATTTTATAAACATAATCAAGAACATAATTTACACATAAATATGTTCTACACAAACAATTAAATTACATGCAAATTGTCTCCGATACCACTGTTGGGTTTTCTATGCATCGAATACAAAATAATCGGAGTAAAAACACAGCGGAATAATAAATATGAAAACCCAATTTAGGATCTCATGTAGTAATTTAATTGTTTAATTAAAGAGTTAATCGAATTACCTTAATTCAATTGAACAATTCTAGATCCGGACTAGAAGCAGATGAATATCTCCTTCCTCTTTTGATGATCCACACACGAACAATTCCACAAGCCGGATTTCTAGATCCTTACGAATAATATTGATAAATAGTACAACACAAGTTCCTTACTAGAAGGATTGTACTATTGATCAAGATCAACTAAGGGAAGAGGATTAGACGACCGACGTCGTACTTCTACTGTAAGAGGAAGTGGGCGATTTTTCTTCTTCTAGGAAGGGGGCGATTTTTCTTTTTGAGTTCTTATAATAACTCCTTGTCATGGGTCTCTTATTTATACTAAGTAATCCCTAGATTCAATAATCTAGTATTTGCTTAGTTGCCCCTCATCTTATTAAATAATACAATATATATAATATCCAATATTATATATATTACTTATTATTTAATCTCCTTATAAATATAATATCCAATATTATATTTATTATTCCCAGTTGATATTTATTCCTACTTGTCTATAATTGTCGTACGTGCGACCCAAAAGGCTTATATTATGTTGGCAATTATTTAATACCTTATTAAATAATAAATCATAAGTGGCCTCTAGCAAGACATTATGATTACCCAAATAATATAATTTAATAGTCCATTAAACCTTTTAAGGTGTCAAATCCCTTTGTCACGCGATATCATATTTGAACTAAGTTATGGAGTCTGTCATACTTAAATATGTTCAAATGCTTTCTCGATCTTAAGTAGGCTGATTGAATCAAATGATTCTTCATTTGAGCATGGCCATGCATTTCCTTCAGTCCTACTTATCGAGGGACCCAGCAGATATCTCTCTCACTTAAGAGAGGGATAAATCCCCACCTTGATTATTCATTGCGCTCTACATGACTCCCACTAATCTCGATCACTAACCTTTATGATCACCATGTTTCAGATGACGTTGGATTACGTCAAGGCATAGCAGTTATCATGTTGGACTCTATGATAATCTCAGGTTCAAGGATTTATTGACATACTGTTATATTGCGATTCACTTATGACATTTCCATGCTGTGATCTCAATGTTGGTCGGTCCAGTGTTAGTTCTCCAACCAATACCTATAAGATTGATCTGTACCATAGGCATAATCATCCGATGATTATAAATTAAACTTATACTAGTATATTAATAATTTATGTCTCTACTCAACGCGATTTTACCAGGGACATTTGAATAATCTTATTATTCGTGAATAACTATTATTCGATTATTATAATATTAAAACATGCACACATTATAATAATTAACGAGAAATAAATGATATCAAATAATTTTATTTAAATGTGACAATTACAAATCTAGGCACATCGAATGTCCTAGGGCACTATTCCCAACACAGGGATGGTCCGATGGGGCCTCTAGGGATACGTAATATACCTCGAGCATCTTAAGTGATGCCGATTTGCGGCTCAAAGCGTCCGCGACGACATTGGCCTTTCCCGGATGGTAAAGACTTTCCAAATTGTAATCCTTGATCAATTCCAACCAACGTCTCTGCCTCATATTCAGCTCTTTCTGGCTGAAAATATACTTCAAACTCTTGTGATCGGTATAAATCCGACACGGAGAGCCATACAAATAATGCCACAAAATCTTAAGTGCGAAGACAATTGCGGCCAACTCCAAATCGTGAGTAGGATAGTTCATCTCATACGGCTGTTAGGAGTATGCCTTCGAATGCCACTCAGAGGATGTTGAGTGAGGGCATTGCACTTGTAATTATGTAAATCAATTATATAAGGCAATGACTGTTTCTTTATTTACTGGTAGTTACTGGCATTCCTAACTCGTAAATATACATATAGCAACTAGTCCGTGTATTTGAGAGCAAAACGTTCAACTCCTTATTCGATAAGGGGGTCGGCACTGGAAAGGTTTATAGCTCAAATACTTAATCGTTCGCAAGTCAATGAAACTTGACTGGGCGTTAAGTTTATGTGAAGACTTGTATGACGTGTTCTTTGACATGGAGAGTGCCTGTCGAACGCTAATGGTTAGTGGGAGCACATGTTATAGGTATGCTAACTGGATTAGTATACTCGAACCGACTCACCCTCGATTCGTCACACGGATTTCACTCCGGGACAGTCCATGATGGAATCGAAAGGTTGTGATAGGTATTCGTGAACCTTCGACTTGAGGATTTAGTAGGGATGTGCTTGTGACGTCAAGATTTTCATTAGAGTAGTTCGACCCTATAAACCAGGAGGCGGGGGTCAACCTCGACGTGCATCTTGATGGGCAAGTAGCAGGTCCTACTGAATACCAAGATAGAATTCTTTCTCCTGTTAGTGAACGGGTTATATGTCTTATGTGGTTATTGGAAGATGAGATCATAAGTCTTTGGCCAAAGCATTGGAGCTAGCTGTATTCGATACATGAGAGCTCGATGATCTCGGTTTGCATTAACGCATGCATAGCATCAAGTACAGATGGGGTTTGACTGACCGTGACCCTATAACTTGATCGGGACATTTGAAAAAAGGGTTTATACGTATACTGGTATTCACGACAGAATGGTTCTTGAATGATCCCAATCATTCGTTCTCAGTTGGGGTACAGTGTAGGCCACCAGGCTGGCTAGGTGGTGCTACTACTCTTTGGTTCCTCCCATTGCTGACTGAGACGGACCTACCGAGTCGCGCAATAGGATTAACGACGGAATGAATCAAGCTAATTCTCTCATTATGAATATTATATATTGAATATCTAATTTGGGACATTGGATGTCTAAATCGATTTATTGGATAAATTGATTTACGGCCTAATGAATTAAATATTTCACTGGGTGATTAATTTAATTCATGAATATAATTATTTCTTGGAGAAATTAATTATGTTATTATGTGTTTGATATGATTAATTAATTGGATTAATTAATTGGTATAAATACATTGGAACGGTATCAGAGTTTATCTGTTTGGACTCGCGGGAGTCCGAAACGAACCGAACTTGTCCGATTTCTACATGGGCCACCCACCACATTTCCACCCACTTTCATATGGACCCTTGTTCCATTCTTTAATGGTTGATCATTGAGGTGGTGGGGCTTTGATTCTCATAATAATGAGATGTGCATGTGGAGAGTTGAATAAAGGGAAGAAGACATCTCACTTCTCATAAGCATTCCATTTTCAATGTGAGGTTGAAAGAGGATAGAGAGATAGAAGTCTTCTTCATCATCTTCTTTATTCATCTTCTTCATTCATCTTCTTCATAACTTCTTAGAGAAATTTTGTGAGGAAATATTGAGAGAGATAGATATTCATACACTTAGAGTGATATTAATATCTATAACAAGCTTCATCACCTAGCTCTAGCCGTATCCTCGGAGGATAGCAAGGTGTTGTCATTCCGTTCGTTTTTCCGGCGCGTGGCAAAGTAGAGAAGCGGTGCTTTCGGCGTTGGATTGTTCAAGGGCTTGAAGCGGAATAGATTCGTAGAGATCAAAAAAGATTGGGGAATAGCTCAAGAGAAGGTCATCCATATAATCAATGGACTACAAGGGTGAGTTTCTATATCTCTTGTGAATTCGGTTTTTGATATTCGTATATACGTAGCTCGATTGATCCTTGTACGGATTCAGATCGAATTAATTTTCGTTTTACCACTTCTGCTGGGCGTTCGATTTAGGCACCGAATCCCAACAGTGGTATGGGAGCGTAGGTCTTGCGATCGTATATATGATATTGGCATTTGGAATGCTTGATTAGATGGTGAATGATTTGGAATCATTTTAGTCATAATCGTGGTATATGTTTTTACGTTCGTTGTAGTTATATTTTTCGTAAGTTTATGTCTAAATATAAATCTTAATTTCTTGGAAATATGATTTATATTGAAGATATGAATTTTGGAGAATATAGATATTGGATATCCGGTCGAAAAACTAGCCCCGAAATGTCGTTGGACGGTCCGAGAGGGGTCCGGGAGCAGGGGGCCGCGGCCCAGGGCTCGAGGGCAGCGGCCCAGGGCTGTTGCAGCCGGCCTGGGCTGGCACTGTACTGGGGGCCGCGGCCCAGGCTCAAGTGGACGCGGCCCAGGGCCGCTGGGCAGCCCTGCAAGCTGCCTGGTGGCGTTTTCAGCCGCGGTTCGGCCTATTTCGGACCCGTTTCGGGCTTGTTTGCTTCTTGTATTCCTAAAAATAATTTCCCTCATTTTAAATTGGATTTGAAATGATTAAAATGATTTATGGTATTTCATTTTATAAAGAAAAATTGATTTATTGGAATACTTGTGATCGACCGAATTATTTTGAACATTTTCATATTACCGATTGTGTGAATCGATTTAATCGGTTCGTATTATTGATTGGATCAATGTATCTCTACGCTTTTCATTTATTTAGTATTTATTGGAAGAATGCTTTTGAATGGGGATGTGGTTCGTGGACTTAGTTTTTGAATCGTTCGTTTTATTCGATTGGGTTGTAAAGGCCGTTTTGAGCCTATTTATTTTACTAGAAAAATTTGTATCTCGGATGCAATTTTCAATGTAAAATTTATATGTAATGCCGAAGACCGGAGGAAGATCCATTTCGAGAAGACGAAGACTTGTAATTAGATTACGGAGTTTTTGTTTTCTAGGAACGGTCCATGAACCACATGTTGGTAGCAACTAGGTTGTGAATGGTTGTTTCATATTGTATGAATGCCACAAACGCGCTTAACTGATTAATGTGCAAAGTGTAACGTTAATCGCGAAAATTCTCCCACGACAAATTATTAAGTTTATAAGGTTTCAAGGTTTTCCTTCCCTCCATCGAGTTTTCGGGAAATTGAAATCCAAACTGGATGTGCTATGCTTCCGAGTTATCGGGGTAGTCGTTCGGGGAGGATGGATAAATTACCGGGAGCGCATTGGATGCCTTCGGTTGGAGCAAATTTTATCCCGACAAACCTGATAGGTTGCCGGATAAGATTCAATTGTGAAACTAATTTGCGTTGATGGTATAAACTTAACTTGTTCACGAACCATAGAAACCGTATAGGTTGAGGGGAGTGAACAAGGGGAAAAAGAAGATCGAATCATCCATTAGATGGGTTGGTGTTGGACACCACTTTATGAAAATTAATAGACTAGAAACCTGTTCGGTTGCCCTCTATTAAGATTTATAAAGAACTCGATCACCACTATGAAGTAGAGCGACGATACTTTCGGATTTCACATGGGAGTGTGTTATTCCGATAAAAATAGTGGGAGCTCGGTAACAAGAATAGAAAAGACCTTAATTCTATACTCAGATCATAATATAACAAGTCACTAATTAATCTGTTATACTTAATGCAGACAAATCTCAATATGACAATGAATCCATTCGCAATTCTACTAAAAAAGAACACCTTAATGGGACCTAACTTTGTGGATTGGCTCCGCAATCTGATGATTGTCCTCAGTATAGAGGCACTGGGATACGTCTTGGAGACGGACATTCCGGCGCCTACTGTGCGGACCCGAGCCAATCAGGAAGAGATTGAAAACCACGAAAAGTGGGTTAAGGATGACGTGAAAGTCCGTGCTTATATGATGGCTTCCATGTCTAATGAGCTTCAGAGAGCTCATGAGAAAATGACTTCGCTGTGCATTCTATCTCACTTAACCGAGCTTTATGGTGAGCACAGCAGAACTGCTAGATATGAGATATCCAAGCAACTATTCGGTGCAAGGATGAAGGAAGGTGAGAAGGTTGGGGAACACGTCCTCAAAATGATATCCATGATCGAGAGATTGGAGGCTCTTGATTTTAAAATGGATACTTCTCTCCAAACCGACCTTATCCTACAGTCTCTCCCTGATTCCTTCTCACAGTTTGTTATGAACTTCAACTGCAATGAGATTGCATGTAATTTAGCTGGCCTAATGAACAAACTTGTGACCGCTCAGTCTCATATGAAGACTCCACGGATGAAGGAGTCTGCTCTTGTGATTTCTTCTGGACCTCGGAGGTCTAAGAACAAGAAGAAAAAGACCAAGAAGCAAACTGGACCACAAGTTAAGGACCTTAAGATTAAGGGCAAGGCCCCGATGGTTCCAAAGAAAAAGAAGAAGAAGGATGCTTGTCTCAAGTGCGGTGAGCTGGGCCACTGGGCTAGAGACTGTCCGATTCTTCATGGCACTTCAGGTACAGAACTTTTAGTTTTGGAAACAAATTATTTTGCTACTGTATTTTCTACTTCCTGGATACTGGATTCTGGTGCTAGTTCTCATATTTATACCGTGAATCAGGATCTCGAACAAAGTAGGAAGCTTGGAGCTGGAGAAGTTATGATCACAGTCGGAAGCGGGCATAGTGTCGAGGCGACCGACATAGGATCACTTCTTTTGGGTTTAGAATCCGGCTTTGTTTTGACTTTAGAAGATGTACTTGTTTTGCCCAAGGGGCACAAAAACATTGTATCCATTCCAGTCATGGACCGAAAGGGATTTTCATTTTTCATTGGTGATGGTTCCTGCAAAATTTATTTTAGTAATAAACTAGTGGGTACTGCTACATTGTTGAATGGATTGTATCATATAAATCTCAGCAACAAAGTAGTTGTGAATACTATGACTAGAAAATGTGGTAGGGATGAAACCAATCAAGTTTTGAAATGGCATCTAAGACTTGGTCATGTTGGTCAGACCAAGGTTTACAAGATGGAGAAAGATGGACTTATGGGTCCATTGGGATCGGATCCCTTTCCTACTTGTGAATCTTGCTTTAAAGGCAAAATGACTAAGTCCCCCTTCACAGGGACTTTTGAAAGAGCCGCTGATAAACTGGGATTAATCCATACTGACGTATGTGGTGCTTTGGAAGCAGCACTTGACGGATATCAATATTTCATTACGTTTACAGATGACCATACTAGGTATGGTTATGTATACTTAATGAAACATAAATCCGAGGCCTTTGAGAAATTCTAGGAATTCAAGGCCATAGTCGAGAAACAAACTGGTAATCATATCAAAGCACTTCGGTCAGACCGAGGTGGTGAGTATATGAGTACGGAGTTTGACGAGTTCTTTAATGAACATGGAATAGTTTCACAACTAACACCTCTAGGTACCCCTCAGTTAAATGGTGTGTCAGAAAGAAGGAACCGGACCTTGTTAAACATGGTCCGTTCCATGCTGGGCTATACTGACTTACCAATTTACCTGTGGGGGTATGCACTCCTGACTGCCGCTTATATCTTAAATAGATGTCCTTCTAAATCCGTTCCTAAAACTCCACATGAGATGTGGGGGGGAAGGAAACCAAGTCTTAATCATATTAGGATTTGGGGATGTCCCGCCTATGTCAAGAAGACTAAGGTGGAAAAGTTGGAAGCTAGGTCTGCGAAGGGACGTTTCATTGGATTCCCATCTGGGATGATGGGATATCTATTCTACATGCTCGAAGATCGAAAGATCTTTGTTGCTTTACAAGCACACTTCCTGGAAGATGAGTTCATTCAGGAAGGCGGAGCAGGTAGAAGTATTTCTTTAGAAGAATACAATGAAACTCCTCGGGAGACACCTGTGCAAGATACTAGAACCGAACTTTCTGAAACACAAGTACAACCACCTCGTAGGTCTAGTAGGGTGTCTCATTTACCTGAGAGGTATGGGCTTGTGCATTTGGAGGAGCTGGGTCTCCATGAGGTTCCAAGTGATAGCCAAGAGACCGACCCGACGACCTATGACCAAGCGATGGTGGATGTAGACTCCGCAAAATGGCATGAAGCTATGGAAGCTGAGATAGACTCGATGCATGTCAATCAGGTATGGACTCTAGTAGACCGCCCCAAGGGCATAGTGCCTATTGGAAACAAGTGGATCTACAAGAGAAAGACTGATGGTGATGGCAAGGTTGATGCCTATAAGGCCAGGCTTGTGGCAAAGGGTTATACCCAAAAGGAAGGGATCAATTACCACGATACCTTCTCGCCCGTAGCCATGATCAAGTCTATTCGCATGATGCTTGCTATAGCTGCCTACCATGATTATGAGATATGGAAAATGGATCTAAAGACGGCTTTCCTTAATGGATTCCTCGAGGAGAAAATCTATATGGAGTAGCCTAAAGGATTTGTGTCCGAAGTCGATATTCAGAAAGTGTGCAAGCTTCAGCATTCCATTTATGGACCGAAGCAAGCATCGCATAGTTGGAACCTTCGTTTTGACGAGGCGGTCAAAGAGTTTGACTTCGTGTAAAATGAAGAGGAACCTTGTGTATACAAGAGGGTTAGTGGGAGAAAGATCGCATTCTTAGTACTATATGTAGATGTATACTAATAGGAAATGATGTGGGAATGCTCAGTTCTGTGAAAGCTTGGCTTTCGAGTAATTTCTCCATGAAAGACTTGGGAGAAGCTACCTATATTCTTGGTATTCGACTCTACCGGGATAGAGCGAAGAGAACAATAGGCCTTTCCCAAGCCCTCTATATAGATAAGATCTTAAAGCGATTTAAGATGGATGATTCTAAAAGAGGGTTCCTACCGATGCGACATGGAATAAAACTCATCTTGATGATGTGTCCTCAAAGTGAGGAACAACGAAAGGAAATGAGTAATATACCATATGCTTCGGCCGTGGGTAGCCTTATGTATGATATGTTGTGTACAAGACCTGACATTGCGCATGCTGTAAGCGTGGTGAGTAGGTTTCAGGCAAACCTAGGTAGGGAACATTGGACTACCGTAAAGAACGTTCTCAAGTACTTAATAAGGACTAGAGATATGGTTCTGATGTATGGCAGTGGAGAATTGGATGTGGTGGGATTCACTGATTCGGACTTCCAAGGACTGAAGGACGACTCGATGTCCACTACTGGCTACATATTTACTCTTAATCGAGGAGCAGTATCTTGGCGTAGTGCCAAGCAAAGCACGACTGCTGATTCCACCTGTCAGACTGAGTATCAAGCAGCCTCGGAGGCTTCCAAGGAAGGGTTCTGGATTAAGAAGTTCCCGGGAGAACTTCAACTGATACCATGTACTGAGCTGCCTGTTCCGCTGTACTGCGACAACGACGGAGCTGTAGCGCAGGTCAAGGAGCCAAGGTTTCACAACAGCACCAAACACATTGAAAGGAAGTATCATCTCGTAAAAGAATTTGTTCGCAAGGGATACATTGTGCTGCACAGAGTAGACTCGGCTGACAACGTAGCCGATCCACTGACCAAGCCAGTTTCTCAGACTAGCTTGGAGCATCATCTGGAGAACATGTGTATCAGATACCATAGTATGTGGCATTGAGTGCAAGTGGGAGATTGTTAGGAGTATGCCCTCAAATGCCACTCAGAGGATGTTGAGTGAGGGCATTGCAGTTGTAATTATGTAAATCAATTATATAAGGCAATGAATGTTTCTTTATTTACTGGTAGTTACTGGCATTCCTAACTCGTAAATATACATATAGAAACTAGTCCGTGTATTTGAGAGCAAAACGTTCCACTCCTTATTGGATAAGGGGGTCGGCACCGGAAAGGTTTATAGCTCAAATACTTAATCATTCGCAAGTCAATGAAACTTCACTGGGCGTCAAGTTTATGTGAAGACTTGTATGACGTGTTCTTTGACATGGAGAGTGCCTATCGAACGGTAATGGTTAGTGGGAGCACACATTATAGGTATGCTGATTGGATTAGTATACTCGAACCGACTCATCCTCGATTCGTCACACGGATTTCACTCTGGGACAGTCAATGATGGAATCGAAAGGTTGTGATAGGTATTCGTGAACCTTCGACTTGAGGATTTAGTAGGGATGTGTTTGTGACGTCAAGATTTTCATTAGAGTAGTTCGACCTTATAAACCGGAAGGAGGGGGTCAACCTCGACGTGCATCTTGATGGGCATGTAGCAGGTCCTACTGAATACCAAGATAGAATTCTTTCTCCTGTTAGTAAACGGGTTATATGTCCTATGCGGTTATTGGCAGATGAGATCATAAGTCTTTGGACAAAGCATTGGAGCTAGCTGTATTAGATACACGAGAGCTCGATGATCTCGGTTTACATTAACGCATGCATAGCGTCAAGTACAGATGGGGTTTGACTGACTGTGACCCTATAACTTGATCGGGACATTTGAAAGAAGGGTTTATACGTATACTGGTATCCACGACAGAATGGTTCTTGAATGATCCCAATCATTCGTTCTCAGTTGGGGTACAGTGTAGGCCACCAGGCTGGCTAGGTGGTGCTACTACTCTTTGGTTCCACCCATTGCTGACTGAGACGGACCTACCAAGTCGCGCAATAGGATTGACGACGGAATGAATCAAGCTAATTCTCTCATTATGAATATTAGATATTGGATATCTAATTTGGGACATTGGATGTCCAAATCGATTTATTGGATAAATTGATTTACGGCCTAATGAATTAAATATTTCACTGGGTGATTAATTTAATTCATGAATATAATTATTTCCTGGAGAAATTAATTATGTTATTATGTGTTTGATATGATTAATTAATTGGATTAATTAATTGGTATAAATACATTGGAACGGTATCGGAGTTTATCTGTTTGGACTCGCGGGAGTCCGAAACGAACCGAACTTGTCCGATTTCTACATGGGCCACCCACCACATTTCCACCCACTTTCATATGGACCCTTGTTCCATTCTTTAATGGTTGATCATTGAGGTGGTGGGGCTTTGATTCTCATAATAATGAGATGTGCATGTGGAGAGTTGAATAAAGGGAAGAAGACATCTCACTTCTCATAAGCATTCCATTTCCAACGTGAGGTTGAAAGAGGAGAGAGAGATAGAAGTCTTCTTCATCATCTTCTTTATTCATCTTCTTCATTCATCTTCTTCATAACTTCTTAGAGAAATTTTGTGAGGAAATATTTAGAGAGATAGATATTCATACACTTAGAGTGATATTAATATCTATACAAGCTTCATCACCTAGCTCTAGCCGTATCCTCAGAGGATAGCAAGGTGTTGTCATTCCATTCATTTTTCCGGCGCGTGGCAAAGTAGAGACGCGGTGCTTTCGGCGTTGGATCGTTCAACGGCTTGAAGCGGAATAGATTCGTAGAGATCAAGCAAAGCTTGGGGAATAGCTCAAGATAAGGTTATCCATCTAATCAACGAACTACAAGGGTGAGTTTCTATATCTCTTGTGAATTCGGTTTTTGATATTCGTATATACGTAGCTCGATCGATCCTCGTAGGGATTCGGATCGAATTATTTTTCGTTTTACCGCTTCCGCTGGGCCTTCGCTTTAGGCACCAAATCCCAACAATGGCTTCAACTGCCGTGATGCAAAAGCTATCGTCTCATCATGCTGCATAAGCACACATCCAAGCCCTTGTCCCGAAGCGTCACTATAAACTGCAAATCTTCACTACCCTGTGGTAAAGCTAAAACTGGCGCTGAGGTCATACGTGTCTTCAGCTCATTAAAGCTATGTTGTCTCTCAATTGTCCAAACAAACTTTTCTGTCTTCTGGAGTAATTTCGTAAGCGGCCGAGCGAGTTTTGAGAACCCCTCGACGAACCGATGGTAATACCCATCAAGACCAAAAAAGCTACGAACTTATTTTACATTTTTAGGCGGTGCCCAATCTAGCACTGCCTCAATCTTCTGTGGGTATACACGAACCCCTTCGACCAAAATCACATGGCCGAGAAACATAACTTCTTCCAACCAGAACTCACATTTTGAAAATTTTGCAT
Organism: Orobanche coerulescens; assembly: GCA_033398695.1. Lineage (NCBI taxonomy): Eukaryota > Viridiplantae > Streptophyta > Magnoliopsida > Lamiales > Orobanchaceae > Orobanche > Orobanche coerulescens. The sequence continues at coordinate 79,423,858 of CM065810.1, read as the reverse complement.
AGAGTTGCTCGTCTATAAAAACATCTAGTATCAAACGCAAGTGTCGGGCATGTTCCTCCTTATCTCGAGAACAAATCAAGATGTCGTCGATAAAGATGTCCACACATATGTCCAAGTATTCGATGAATATTGTTCATTAGTTGCATGAACATTGTCGGTGCATTAGTCAATCCAAAAGGCATGACCACAAATTCATAATGTCAGTACCTCATCCGAAACGCAGTCTTCGGAACATCGGACTCTTTCACCTAGAGCTGATAGTACCCTGATCTCAAATCAATTTTTGAGAATATTTCCGCTCCCTGCAACTGATCAAATAAATCATCTATACGAGGTAAAGGATACTTGTTCTTGATGGTCACTTTGTTCAGTTTATGGTAATCAATGCATAAATGTAATGAACCATCCTTCTTCCTCACAAAAAGAGCATTCACGCCCCAAGGCGAAGCGCTCGGTCTGATGTACCCTTTCTCCAATAATTCTTCCAGTTGACTCTTTAATTCTAGCATCTCGGAATGTGCCATCCGATAAGATGACTTAGAAATCGGAGCCACATCAGGCTCTAAGTCCACAGAAAATTCTATCTCTCGATCCGGCGGTAATCCCGGGAGGTCATCCGGAAAAATATCAGCATACTGATTAATAACTGGAATCAAAGAGAAATCAACTTTGTTCCCTTCCGTCTTCAAATCATAATACCAATCGCCCGTGCAACCTTTATTCAAAAGTTTTACGGCCTTCATGGCACTGATAAGCAACTTAGATTGGCCCGACTTACGTCCCATAAATGAGTACTCAGAACCGTCTTTAGTCATCATGGTGATAACCTTAGTATGATAATTCATAATCACTTGGTGACCGTCAAGCCAGTCCTCGCTGAGGATCACATCCCCGCCTTACATATCAACCACAATCAAATTCGATAACCAATCCATACCGGCTATATTCACCGTAAAATCTCTAATCTCCCGGTTCTCCAGAATTCTATCCCCGATAGGTAGTTTCACAATGAAAGGATCGCAAGTAGTCATACAAGTTATATTCAAACGGAGTACACACTCCAAGGATATGAAAGAATGAATAGCACCCGAATCAAAAAGTACACGAACTGTATGAGATAGGATATGAATGGTACCTGAGGCCACTGCCGCATCCAGTTCGTCTGCTCGAAACATCTCATAGACTTGTGGGTGTGCCGAACCGACACTAGAATATCCCCCTCTAGCGTTCTGACTCCGTCCACGGCCTCTGCCGTAACTCTGTTTTGGTTTTCCAACTAGTTGCCTCTTATTCATACTATGATATAAAGGCGCTTGGGCAGAAGCCCGAGTGTACACAGTCTGATCTTGTTCAGGGCAATAAGATGCCCTATGTCCCATACGTCCACAAGTGTGACACTTCAGGGGTAGGAAATTGCACTCCAGGTTAACGTGGCCTGGACGACCACAATTAAAACAAGTTATCGGGCGAGTTGAGGTGCCCGGAGTAGAAAAAAACTCCTCTTCACTCTAGCAGAACGTGACGAATGCCCGACAGAATGGTTATTCGTCTGAGGTCTCTGGAAGTTGCCACTCTTAGAACCAGACCAGCGATCTTCTGTTTCTTTGGTTCTTCTGCGGTATCATTGTTGGGACTCAACATGTCATATGCCAAGGCCCTGTCTTGGTATTCCTTCAAGGTAGTACAACCAAATCTGGCCATATAACACCGTAAATCTATATTCATCCACATATCAAAGTAACAGATCTTGTCATGCTCATCTCGCACTTGATTCTTCACGTGGATCAGTTGTTGATTTTATTCCACTATCTCCTGCGAGACTGGAATATTCTGCGGCTTTGCCTCGACAAGGGCTCGGATTCTGCCTTCTTGCACTGGACAAGGGAAAAACTTGGCCTCCTGTAGCTCTTTAAATTCTCCCCACGTAGCAGCACGATCATGTGGCTTGATAACTTTCCACCAAATCGCGGCCTCCTTGGTAAGGAAGAACTGAGCAATCGGTACCTTCCTCACTTCCGGACAATCAACTGCTTTAAACACTTTCTCTAACGCTGCCAACTAATTCTCCCAACCCATCAGGTCTGTAGCACCGCTGAACTGTGGAGGGTGCATACGGATCACATTCTGAAGCAAGGCGTCCGATGTCAGGTTCGGACTGTTCAGTTGAACGGCTTGGGCCAGGATAGTCATCTGGTTAGCCAATTGCTGAAGGACATTTGTAACTCCAAAATCTGCGTTATTCCCATGGCCGATTGACTGGTCATGACGACCCTTGGTATCAGGATGTACTGAGTTAGATAAACTAGGGGTGGTCGACCCCACAACGGAACTGAGGAAAGCGGCCGCTCCATGTCCTCATCCGTGTCCACGACCACGGCCTCACCTCTGTCCCCTATGAGCAGACATTCTGAAGGATACACAAAGCACGTAAGTACAATTCAAATTGCACGTCATCAAAGTGACCGATTCCGAAAATACCAATTCAAAAGTAAAACGATTACGGAAACATTAGAAGAGTAAGAGGTCTTACAAGTACCCATCACACTGTGATGATGGCAAAGTAGTGATATTGTAGACAAACGACGACTCAATCGACCCAAAAGACCGACAACCTAGGTATCCATAAACCTAAGCTCTGATACCATATTCTGTAACACCCCCAAGTTATTCAGGGTATATTACAGCGTTGTGAGCCCCGCCTTGGGACCCACAAGGCTATTTATATGGGGAACACTTGAACTCTGACCGAGGAGGTCCAATACAATGAAATGAAGGACAATAAAAATGGTATTCAAACCATATCCAATATATATCCAAATACAACACATCTCAATTCAATACCACGGCAACACAGGCCGGAACATCAAGGAAACCGAAAACAGTACTCGAGTATTCAAAAACCATTCAAGTACAGCAATACTGAATGGAGGAAATACAAAACATAACCAGCACAGCATCACACTTTCCCATCATCTTCATGTCGACCCGGTACATACCTATCCTCTCTCCTGGATCCTGAAATACATGAAAGGTATTTCCCCATAAATGGATACGCCGTCGAATAGTAGTGCATGTATATCGAATATGAAACACAATACTCCTCGGTAATAAAGTAAATGTAATAATCATCTCATCACTTCAAGACTATTATTCCGGAATAACTAAATCTCATAGCATCACATTCAATACATACATGATTAACCGCAGAACCGCACCAGAGGCTACGGAACCCTCAGAGGACCCGTCGGTCCATCCAGAGTGGTTAACCCAAAATATCCGCGAAACCACACCAGAGGATACGGAACGTTCAGAGGACCCGTCGGTCAGTCCCAGATTGGATATAAACCATTATACAATTCATATATCTTACATTCAAAGTCGAGAACGCACAACATAAACATATACCTGCCTTTGAGACATTGAGAATTCGGAAGGAAAAGAGTATAAGTTCGGTAGGTCCAACAACGCACTCCCGGCACCTAAACGATTCGTAAGGAATATGATAATCAATAATCAATACTCAAATCACACGAAGAAACTCCCAAAACCCGTCTACGATTCACGAAACTACAAGGATAATCATCTAGAGGTTTGAAAATCACTCAAACTGTAATATCCTAGAATTTCGCTACGATTTTCCGCATTATCTCATCTGAGTTGTATTGTACAGAGTGGGACCGATACAGTATGGATAAATAATTTTGGTAACTGTGACATCTGTACCAATATATCTATCAGGTTATATTTAATTCTAGGATATTACATGCTTGATATGTTTTCGATGTCGGATATACTGTATGAGTATTTGTACAATTGTCGTACTTGGTCGACAGTTGTATTTGAGGATATCGTGCATCATATGTATAGCATGAGAATGTTATCAGAATGAGTATATGTATTCAGTATGTTGCGTGTACGTGGTCGGTATATTGAAGACAACGGACACGAGCAGAAATGGTTAAGTATGAAAGCCACTACGTACGTTAAGCATAGGAGCTTACGTACATAATGGTATGAGCGTAGCGTACGCTAAGAAGAGTGTTTTACATATGTAAGGAAGGGATTTTAGTGTACGTTAGGTTGGGTACATAACGTATGTTAAGAAGGGAATCGGACAAGATCGAGCTGTGGTCGGCAGGTGGGCCCAGTGTCGGTAGATTTCGGCGCGGATGTGGACAGACGAGTCAACCTCGCGCCTCACGTACATTCAGGATGGAGCATTATCTACGTAAACAAGTAAAATACTGTCAAGTCAACCGCTACATTACGTACGCTATGGCAAGAAAGCTACGTACGTAATGCATGCCACAAAATAAGACAGTGAGCTCTGGATGCCAATAATGTATGCTATATAGGACATGTAGCATATGTTAGGAGGTCTTACGTACGTTAATAATGGGCATTAACGTACGTAAAATGCTGGATGGATTATATAACTAAGGTTGGTCTTTCATTTCCTCACGAGAGGAAACACATCTTTTCCTCCCAAACTTCATTCCTCCTCACTCCTGATCCTATTTTCGACCCTCATACATTGATTAAGACATTAATGAGTCGATTAGAAGCTTGAAACTTGGAGTTCTTGATGTTTTTGGAAGTGCTTGATCATTGTGGTTCTTCTTCAAGAGGTATGTTGGATAACTCCTCTCTTTGATTCGGATTTTGATATTGTAGTTGACGTTCTTCTTCGTATAATGATGGTTACGGTGTTGTTGTTGTGATTCTTGGGGTTTTATGAATTGTATATTGAGGAACAAAATGATATATGCCTTAGATTATGAATTAGATGATGGTTTATATATTAGAACACATCGAATTATGTTGTTTTATTGGCTACAAATATGATTATGGATTAATTCATGTTCTTGAAGAACTCTTGAGGGATATATGGCATGATTTTATGGAAATTGGAAGGATCATGGTTAATTTTGATATGTGGTTATTTGTGCTGATAACCGATAATTGTATTTCTATGAATTTACAAAGATGAGCCATGCTAATCTGTAATTAAGATTGAAGTCGGAATCAAGAATGTTGAGACACTTGTTAGAATTGATTTATTATCGAATTCCGGCTTGTAATCGTATTGTTTGAATTGTAATGGTTTGGTTTCGTATGATCGAGATATCATTGAACCGTTGATTTTGATTGGTCGATTATATCGGTTGTCGGTTCTTATTGAACATATCGTTAATTGATTATTGCATTAGGTTGCGTTAAGAGATCATTGATGATTAACCGTTGTGCTGCGGTTGAGATTGGAGAATGCATGGATCACCTTGTTCGGGGCTGAGGAGCTTGTAGATGAAGACGGAGGGATTGGTAATGGCTTCGTCGTATCGGTATCGAGGCAAGTTATGCTTGCTTAGTTCATAATGTAATACCCGTAATTTCGATTTCCGGTAATTTATTTTTTCGGCGAAAGTCCGTTTTGATGACTCTCTCATGACCGTTCCGTCATTCCGAGAATGATTAATTCTGCACTTTTTGTCATCCGAGTTCGTTTCGGTGTCGTTTTGTTGAGTTCCATGCTTTTTAGCGGCTTTTCCGCACTTGAGTTCGATTCTTGCGAATCTCGCCGAAACCGTTGTTTTGAGTTTCTCGTAAGTTCATTGAATGTTATTATTCATGTTGCGAGCTTTGGCTTGGTGTTTCAATTGTGTATCGTTTATTTCGGACGTTTTGGGCCATTTTCGTAATTTCCCAAAGTTTGGGGTAATTACTTTCCGTTGTCAAATTTCGAGCCTTCGGGTGGTCGGAATCGTGTGCTTAGCGCTTTGTTTCATATTTGCGAGTACTTCGTAATCGTACCTTCGATTCATATTTAGGTTTGGGTTTCGGGGCCGTGTCGGGCTCGATATTGGTCTCCTATTGTAACACACGAGCAGGCCACACGAGCACATGGTCGTGCGTGGATCTCGTGCGCTATCCAGCGCTCGACAGTGAGCTCCAGGGACGCACGAGCAGGACACACGAGCAACTACTCGTGCGCATTGCTCGTGTGTGGTGTCAGTGGTTGGGCAGTGCCTAGCGCACGACCAAACACACGAGCACTTGGTCGTGCATTATGGTCGTGCGTCGCTGGTGTATATAAGGGGACAAACGGGTTTCTCACCCCATTTCCTCCCCTTCTTCTCTTCTCTTCACGGATTTCAGATAGGTGAGGCTAGGGTTCGAGTTCTTGGCCGATTTTAATCAATTCCAAGACATTTTGGAAGATTCTTGTTGATTATATCATCATCCAATCCGTGTTCTTCGTCGAATCAAGGTATATTTCTTGATTTTCCTTCAAGTTGACTTTTTGGAGAATTTGTTCTTGATTTCGATTCTAGTCCGATTTTTGATACATCGGTTGGTGTAGTATGATGTTACTAATCGTGTTCTATGGGTTGTATATCCATATTTCGAGTTTGTTCAACTCGATTAGTGATTCGAGTGTTCTTGGGAGTGATCGAACATTGAGTGTTCGATTAAATGTCCCAATGAGTTTCCCTTCGATAGTTTGGTGGGATTTCCGTTGTTTTTGACCTTGATTCTCATTGTGATCGTATCATTGTGTTCTTGGCCATTTTGAGGGAAACCCTTGAAATTGCGTCATTCGTCCCTTCAATTCAACGACTTTAGGTCGTGCTATGGAATTTGTTTTCATTGTTGTTATTGTTGTTCGTAGTTTATTGTCGCGGGTTAACGTTCAGTGGAGTTGGCGGGTTCGTAGTCGGTTCTTGCCAACCTACTTCAGTCGATTCTCAGCGTTGTTCTTATTCGAGGCAAGTACCTTGTCCATACATTTCTTGTTTTGTGGATATGATGATTGGTGATCGTCTTGGTATGTTTGTTTGTTTGTTTGAAATGAGTTTTCAAAAGATTCGGCTAGCCTTGTTAAATGCTCACTTTCAAAACGCGTGTGTATTGTAAATTGTATGGGTTGTAAGTGACTACGTGAATCCTTTGGATATGTTTGGTGTTAATGTTGCGCTTGGTAATGCGTGTGTACGTATATGGTTTCATTTCGGTGCATTGTGGTTTGGCGTGGTGTTTTGCTAAGTGTTTGATGCCTCTGGGTGAATTGTTTGGATATCCTTGGTGTGATATGTTATTTGTGCATGATTGTTTTGCTAGCCAGCTCGGGAGGGTCCTTAGAGGCCTCGGGTGGGATTCATGGTGGCGTCCTGGTCCTAGGCGATGCCTGTGCTTGATTGTTTCGCTAGCCAGCTCGGGAGGGTCCTTAGAGGCCTCGGGTGGGATTCATGGGGGCATCCTGGTCCTAGGCGATGCCTGTGCGTGTATGTTTTGTGAATATGTTTGCTCACCTCGGGAGGGTTCGACGGGGCCACGGAGGGAGTCCAATGGTTTCGCCCTAGATTCACGAGTGAAACTTCACCGCTGCGTGTGTATGTTTAGTGAATGTATTTTACTCACCTCGGTAGGGTCCGACGGGGCCTCGGGGGAATCTATGACTTCACTCTGGGTCCACGAGTAAAAAACTACACGAGTGCGTGTGTATGTTTTGTGAATGTGTTTGCTCACCTCGGGAGGGTTCGACGGGGCCACGAAGGGAGTCCAATGGTTTCGTCCTGGATTCACGAGTGAAACATCACGGGTGCGTGTGTATTTTATGTCCGTCGAGGATGCGTGACGTGGGTTTTAACCTTGTGTATTGTTGTTGGTTTCATTTGTGATAAACAAAACCTTTGGGCTGTGACCCCTGTTGATTTTGGAAAGATAAGGATTCTGAAATCCTAGATTGTTTTCTATTAAAACTCTCGATGGCATTTTAAACTGTTTTATAAATTGTTTCCCTTGATTTATGATCTTTCGGTTTTGGAATGTTTTACCCAAACTCTTGCCCCGGGAAGTACTTTTTTTTACGTTTGGATCTTTGAGGATTCCTGGTTATTGTTATTTGGGGAATGTGAATTGTATGGCTCGTATTTGCACTTTGTTCTTGCACTAGCAAAACAGTGGAGTTTTGCTAACCCCTGAGTATTCGGGGGGTGGATGTCTGTTTTTGCATTCAGGGTTGGGAGCATAACACAGGGTCGGCACGAAGGATGATGAAAGATGAACGATACTAATCACACGAGGATCCGTATGATGTCATTGGTTTAGATGTATTTTATTCCCGCTGTAGTTTTCTTTCTAGTTGTACGGGAGTGTGTTGTATTCGACCCCTGCGTGGGCATGTAATGTGATTGAGTTGTATATTTTTATTGAAAGACCAAATCGGTCTACTGAGTCATTTTAGCCTTAAAGGCGTTGTTGAGTTGTTCGATTTTGTTACCAGCCTGGTAGAACCTTGAGGAAAGGTTCTACGGCATGTAATATCCCCGAGCGGATTGGGGGTGTTACATAAATGGTATCGGAGCTTAGGTTGTGGAAACCTACGCTGTCGGGTCAAGTCGTGTTGTTTGAGTCTTGTTTCGTTGGATTTTATCTGACTGAGTCGTGTCGCGACGCGTCGTCTGAGTTTGTTGGTCATGATTAGTATCATGGGGCGATCATCATCTTCGTGCGACCTGTGGATGTAAGTCTCCCTTCTTTGTGTTTGTGCCTCGTCTGGATTGTGCATGTTTAACTGTATTTCTTTTATCCGCTGCGTGAGTTCTTTTGTAATGGCTTTCGGTATTTTACCGACTGAGTTTTATTTCGAAAACCGATTCCCTTAACCGAGTTTTTAGCATTATGGCCTTGATCATTTTGGCGAAATTCTTATGACGGTATTTAGTATTTTGTAAATGGCTTTTGTGAGTTTTTGAAATATTACCGTCATCGGCCTTTTTGGCGTTTTTGTAAATGATTTTTGGCCTGGTGGGTTCCGGCGTGGGGCCCATGGCATTATAATATTCCGTGTAATTACCTGAAATTTTTGGGCATTCTAGCCCATTAAATTATCTTTGAAAACCTTGAGTATCTTAGAATTGTAAAATGATATTCAAGATCAACTGGTGTTTCCAAATTGTTTTCAAAAGGTGGTTTTCGTTTTTAAAACCCATCATTTCCTGTTTGTGGTTGGAGAAGGTGTGTATGATGTTGGTATTGTTGTTAGGGTGTTAGCCCTCCGAATTGTGATTGAATTGGTGGTGTGAACGTTGAGTCGTTCGCCACGCATATGTTTTGTCAGCCCTTTGTGGGAGGTGTGATGACGATCTTTAATGTTGTCATTTCGTGGTGGCTTGCGTGTTATCGCACCTGTGTGAGCTGTTAAAGCTTGGGTTTGTACGTTTGTGTACATGTGTGATTGTTTCATGATGTTTGTAATTATGTGCTGGTTATTCTTCGGGGCGTTAAGGTCGCCGAACGATACCGTCGTTGTTGTAGTGTTTGTGTGTGTATTACTTTACGATGGTAATCGTTGTATATGATATGTGTTATGATTCTTTGTTGTGCTGAGTTGGCATCTCCGCTATGTTATTTTGCGACGTTATGCCCCATTGTATCTAGCATTTGTATTTTCGGTATGCCGAGCCGAGGCGTTTCAACCGTGATGTGCCGGGGCATGCACGTGTAAATTGTCCTTCTCATCGGTAACACATTTCAAGTGTGGACTCGAGGGACACCGAATTTAGTTTTGCAAATTGGCTACTGAGACTTTCGGAGTTCGCGCTTCAGCACAGTTATCAGAATCGGCTCTGAGAGGCCTTCGAAGGATGTTTCTGGCGGTTGCTTGTTGTGTCGTCACCTTGATTTCGTTATTGTGAGTTTCGGGAACGACACTTGTTTTAGAAGAGGTCGAATATAATACCCGTATTATTTTTGGCTTCTGCATTTTCTCTTTCTCAATTCTATCAACTCGCTCGTGTTCGTTGACACTTTCTGAACTTGTTCTGTATTTCGGTTTCATCGTTCGGACGAGTTGTGATCTTGTTTTGAGTCGATCTGGTTATCGCTGTGACTTTTCCGAGTTCGGTTTGATTCTTGTGAACCTTGGAGTTGTTTGAATTTTATTGTTCTTCGTGATTCAAGCATGATTGTTCGATTTTTGTTGTCTTGACCGTTGTGGTTCGATCGTTTGATTGTTCGGTTTTGTTGATATCGTCTCGTGATTGTTGAACGTTCAGATTCCTTCGTAATGTAACACCCCAAAAGGCGGCTATTACAGTGCCGTGGACCCCACACTGGGACCCACCAGGCGATATCCAACACAGATTAAATAAATATTATTTGTGATACCGAACCACAATGAATAGTCATTACTCCGATTAAGAGTTTATCAAAAATATGGCCAACGGCCTTATAATACACAGGATCCGAAAAACAAGTATAAACCATATGGAGATGGAAAATACTTCAAATGTCAATACAACCAGATAGTAATTTAAATGAAGCAGAAAATAAAATAACATAACCGGACAACAATTGAGGTGGGGCCCCCGAACCAATTATGATGTTAAGATCATCTTATGATGATTAAACATTCCAAAACATTAAAATGTTGAAAGAACAAAATTTGCACATTTATGATCATTCTCCTCTCATCTAAATTGAATATTAAGCTTACAACAAGGTTATTAGTTATGAGATTACACCATATCCATGAAGGTTATCAAAATCTTTCTTTACAAGGCTGGAAGATCCATTAACATCATGATGAATTCACCATCTATCTAGTATGATGATCAAAACAAACTAAGTTCTCAACACATTAGATTAATGAAAAGTTGTTGTGTTGGTTTCACAAATATCCTTAACCATTCAAAATCTTGCTGAGCTAAACATAAGGAGAATATGATTCTTAAGAAATCTGAGTAAGAAGATATCCTTCTACTTCTAACATGGCCAAGTTCTTCCCAAGGTAAGTGAAAACTTAAAATGGTGTTTAATCACTTTATGATAACAACTCTATTAGTTAAATCCAACTACGGTGAAGTTAACTAATTCAAGGGTATTCTACTGAGCTAAATTCGTCCAACAAGATGAGCATGATAGTTACAACGTGGTTAGAATCACTATATCATCAAGAACACATCCATCTCAAACCCTCATTTATTATATTCATCAAAAGTGTTAAAAAGGTTGGATTAAAACTATGTTTTACTTGATTAATCTACTCTAGGTGAAGTATAATTCGTTATTAACGTCAACATATGAAAATAATACAGAGAGGAAAGTACACCTACCTCTAGAAATGAAGAACAACCTCAAAGCTATGAGAAAATATACTCCAAGCTCAAGAACACCTCCTAGTCTCCAAGGAAATGAGCTCCACTCCAATATTTAAGGCTTAGAAGCAAGTTGGGGGAGGTTGATATCGGTTTGGAAGTGCATAGGGACGATATATGGAGAGAGAATTGGTTTGGAGTTGTGAAGAAATGAAAAACAGGCCGGTCCTATAAATAGACTGTACAGACTTAGCGCACGCTAACGGGAAGCTTTAGCGTATGCTAACACACTTACGTGCACTAACGGGTTAATATTACGTACGTAAGCGGCTTATAGTGGCTACTGTCTTGAATTCGCAGGTCGTTAGCGCACGCTAATGAAAAAGGGGTTACGCACGCTAATAAAAGTTGACTCTGGCCGACATGATAGCTCAGACCTTACTCACATGCATGCCAACGGCTAAGGAGTTCACGTGCTCAAGTCAACTAATGCCAGATTCCCTCTTAGCGTACGCAACAGAGGAAACATTACGCACGCTAAGGCACAGGATTAGCGTACGTTTATCATACTATGTAGCGTATGCTACATCAACAGAAAAATTCGAAAATGCAACTCTCTAATTAACATCGAATCATCACATATGAAATGAAATAACAACGATATGAAATTCAAATCTATAATACCTCAACATAATACTAAATTCAACGATTCATGATAATCAGATTGTCCGAATAATACAATGACAGGTAAAAACGAAAAATTACAGTCGGATATTACATACTCTCCCCTTTAAAAAGAGTTTCGTCCTCGAAACTAAGGGGTTAATAACTCGGGGTATCTCGCTCGTATACTATCCTCGGTTTCCCACGTAGCCTCCTCGACTCCGTGTGGTGACCACTGAACTTTCAGTAGGGGAATCGTCTTGTTCCTCAACTGCTTGACCCTCCTCTCGAGTATCCGCACAGGACGCTCCTCGTACGAATGATCCTCTGCTAATTCAATCTCTTCGAACTGAAGTACATGGCTCGGATCAGCAATATATTTCCTCAATTGGGAGACATGAAACACGTTGTGAATCTTACTCAAAGTCGGTGGCAAAGCTAGTCGATAGGCCAGATCACCTACACGATCCAAAACCTCAAACGGCCCAATGTATCTCGGTCTCAGCTTGCCCCTCTTCCCGAAACGAAAAACACCTCGGGTAGGAGACACCTTCATTAACACATGGTCACCAACCTCGAACTCAAGCGGTCGTCGATGGTGGTCAGCATAAGACTTCTGTCGACTTTGAGCCGTTAACAACCGACTCCTAATCAAAGTGATCTTCTCCTGGGCTGCTAATAACATATCGGGTTCCGTACCCAGAGATTCTGATAGTTCGTCCCAACACAAAGGGGACCTACAGCGACAGCCATATAATGCCTCATACGGTGCCATCTGAATCGAAGCGTGCCATCTATTATTATAAGTGAATTCCACCAAAGGCAGATGGGCTTCCCAATCGTCCTTCTAATCAAGAGCACATGCTCTGAACATATCCTCTAAAGTCTGGATGGTTCTCTCAGACTGAAAATCGGTCTGTGGATGAAAAGCCGTACTGAAATTCGACTGCGTGCCCATCGCACGATGAACTGCCTTCCAGAAGTGCGACACGAATTACCCATCACGGTCTGATACAATACTCTTGGGGGTACCATGTAATCTCACGATTTCCTTAATAAACAGCTGGGCCAATCTCTCGGGACCCCACGTGTCCTTAATCTCCAAGAAGTGGGCTGATTTGGTCAGACGGTCCACAATCACCCAAATCTTATTCATTCCTCGACGACTCGTCGGCAAGCTAGTGATAAAATCCATAGATATGTCCTCCCATTTCCACTCGGGAATCGGCAGCGGTTTCAGCATTCCTGCGGGTCGCTGGTGCTCAATCTTAACCTACTGACAGGTTAAACATCTCAAAACGAATTCGGCAACCTCACGTTTCATATTCCCCCACCAATAATTCTGCTTCAAATCCTTATACATCTTGCTAGATCCCGGGTGAATAGAGTACGGGGTAGCATGGGCTTCTCTCATGATAGATTTCCTCAACTCTTCGTCAGCGGGTACACAAACTCGATTTCTAAAACGTATCAATCCATCCTCGTGGATCACGAATCCAGGGGATTTCCCTTGGGTTACCTCATCCCGAACTCGAGATAAGAATGGGTCCGTAATTTGCTTCGATTTGATCATATCATCAAGAGACGAAGAAATCTCAAGGGTGCAAAGTTGTCCCTGAATATGCTGTAACCAAACTTCAATTTCTGGCCTCATAAGGTCCAACTGCAACTCTCTCTGTGCTGCGGCTCAGCATCTGCTCCTGCACTGTCTTACGGCTCAATGCGTCGGCAACCACATTTGCTTTACCCGAATGATAAAGGATCTCGATATCATAGTCCTTGATTAATTCTAGCCACCTTCTCTGTCTCATGTTCAACTCCTTCTGAGTAAAAATGTACTTTAGGCTCTTGTGGTCTGTAAAGATCTGGCAGGTAACTCCTTAAAGATAGTGACGCCAGATTTTCAAAGCAAACACCACGGCTGCTAACTCCAAGTCATGGGTCGGATAGTTAACTTCATAGGGTCGCAATTGTCTCGACGCATAGGCAATCACTTTCCCTTCCTGCATTAGTACACATCCTGCACTCTGCCTCGAGGCGTCACTATACACCACAATCCTTCCGTTCCTTTTGGTAAGACCAAAACAGGTGCCGAAATCAATCGACTCTTGAGCTCATCAAAACTTTGCTGACATGTTTCTGACCACAAATACTTCTTGTCCTTTCGCAGTAAGTTAGTCATCGGTTGCGCAATTTTAGAAAATCCTTCTACGAACCGTCGGTAGTAACTCACAGCCGAGGAAACTACGAACTTCCTTCACGTTCTTCGGTGGTAGCCAATCTCGAATGGCTTCCATCTTTTGTGGGTCCACTCTCACCCCTTCGGCTGATATCACATGCCCGAGAAAGACAACCTCAGGCATCCAGAATTCACACTTAGAAAATTTCCCATAAAGCTGTTCCCGCCTCAATATATCGAGAACTTGGTGGAGGTGATGCTCGTGCTCTTCGTGGTCACGAGAGTAAATAAGAATGTCGTCAATAAAAACAACTACAAAGCGATCGAGATAGTTAAGAAAAACTCAATTCATCAACTCCATGAATACCGCCGGTGCATTAGTTAGTCCAAATGGCATCACCACAAACTCATAATGCCCATAGCGAGTACGGAATGCTGTCTTCGAAATGTCAGACTCTCGAATCCTCAACTGATGATAACCAGATCTCATGTCAACCTTAGAAAACACGGCAGCTCCCTGAAGTTGGTCCAATAAATCATCAATACGAGGCAAAGGATACTTGTTCTTGATGGTTACCCTGTTCAGCTCACGGTAATCAATACATAAGCGCAGAGATCCATCTTTCTTCCGTATAAATAACACTAGTGCTCCCCAAGGGGATGCACTAGGTCGAATATAGCCCTTTTCAGTCAACTCCTCAAGCTGGTTCTTCAATTCTTGCATCTCAGTCGGAGCCATATGATACGGTGCTTTTGAAAGCGGGGATGTCCCTATTTCTAACTCAATAATAAACTCCACGTCACGATGAGCCTGGCAACTCGTCTGGAAATACATCTCGGTAGAGTCGGACTACCGGAATGTCGGCCAATTCAACTGGTCGATCTACTGTTTTGGCCATGTAGCACCAATAACCAATACACCCTTGATTAAGCAGTTTCACTGCTTTCATAGCACTGGTGACTCTCCCAGAACGACTGGGATTATCCCCTCGAAAGATACACTCGAAACCATCATCAGAAGTGACAGTTACCATCCGCTTGCAGACACTGAGTATTGCATCATGACGATCCATCCAATCGATACCCAAGATTATATCATCCTTAGGTAAATCGACTACAATCATATTTGACAACCACTCACGGTCATTCAAACGAATAGGACACTCATGGACTTCACGATTTCCAATAATTCTTCTACCATCAGGTAGACCAATCACGTAGGGCTCACAATTGATAACATGGTCTAGAGGCAAACGACTTAAACAAGAAGAATATATAAAGGAGTGTGAAGCACCGGTATCAAAAAGAACACACATAGGCTGGGAGTGGATCTCGAGTATACCTGAAATCATGTTGGCCTCGGGATCGTCAGCTTTGTTCATCTCGTAAATCCTGGGATTTGCAGTTCCGGCACCAGGTGTACCACTTTGATTCCCACGGCCCATTCCCCTATTCGCCCCGGTGGTTCATGTCCGGGCCCACTCCTGCAAAAACGAGCACGGTGACCATTCTTACCACAAGTATGGCATGTGATGGCAGGCTTTGGCCATTTGAAGTTGATATGCCCCTGGCCCCCACAGTTATGACACACCACAGATGAGGGAACCATTCGAGAGTGCAATCCGGCGGGCTTTGACGCCATGGGTGGTTGATCATAAGGGTTTGGCAATGACTGGGGCTTCCTGAATGTCCCCCGATTACTCTCAGTCTGGTTCTGGTTCCTGGATCTTTTGTTGTTGGACTGTGGTTGTTTCTTGGAAATCTCCTTCGCGGTGAGTTCGTACTCCAGAGCTTTCTCGATGAACTCTTGTAAGGTAGTACAGTGGTGATTCAACAGTTGCATTCTCATCAAACAGAGCTAACGGCTAGTTGGAGGAACCCAACTATCGAATAGATCCGATTACACATGGACTGTGAACGACCAATCAATAAGACTCAAGATAGACGTCACAATATGCCCGATCCGGACATGTGTCCGTGTACAAGCCAACCACGGGTATTGATCAGATACACGTCTCGTGTGCACGGCCCGCCATGAAAATCCTACACATGACTGATCAGAACGTATGTGACTCCAGATATGCCACGATACAACATGACAATAAATCTCGAAGAAATGCATATCCAACAAGGATCAGAAGACTTTCCAAGTGAGCAACGATAACTCGATCATGAAAGACCGAAACGACCACAATGTCTTATTTCCATAAAACAACAGTTCACAGCATGCTCAACAATGCATATAATATTAGCACATAAACTCCCAAGGCCGCAACCAAGGGTCATGGAAGCATCTACTCAGGAATACTCCGGACATGGGTACCATTCAGGTTTTATCCCGCAACACAGTTCATGGAATCACAAAATACCCCAAGGTCGCAACCAAGGGTCACGAAAGTTTCCACACAGGAATACCCCGGAACATGGGTGCCATTTAGGTCTTATCCCCCAACACATCGGCCCAACAGATTACAACTCAAAGAAGGAGCACATCATGAAATGTAACAAACAATGATGCACATTCACCACATGAAGCATAAACATACACATGCAATAATGCAACAGGATGATCGACCAATCAAACTCAACGGTTCAATGATATCTCGATCATACGAAACCAAACCATTACAATTCAAACAACATGATTACAAGCCGCATTCGATAATAAATCAATTCTAACAAGTGTCTCAACATTCTTGATTCCGACTTCAATCTTAATTACGGATTAACACGGCTCATATTTGTAAATTCATAGAAATACAATTATCGGTTATCAGCACAAATAACCACATACCAAAATTAACCATAATCCTTCCAATTTACATAAAATCACGCCATATATCCCTCAAGAGTTCTTCAAGAACATGAATTAATCCATAATCATGTTTGTATCCAATAAAACAACATAATTCGACGTGTTCTAGTACATAAACCATCATCTAATTCATACTCTAAGGCATATATCATATTGTTCCTCAATATACAATTCATACAACCCCAAGAATCACAACAACATCGTAACCATCATTATACGAAGAAGAATGTCAACTACAATATCAAAATCCGAATCAAAGAGAGGAGTTATCCAACATACCTCTTGAAGAAGAACCACAATGATCAAGCACTTCCAAAAACATCAAGAACTCCAAGTTTCAAGCTTCTAATCGACTCATCAAGGTCTTAATCAATGTATGAGGGTCGGAAATAGGATCAGGAGTGAGGAGGAATGAAGTTTGGGAGGAAAAGATGTGTTTCCTCTCGTGAGGAAATGAAAGACCAACCTTAGTTTTATAATTCGTCCAGCATTTTACGTACATTAACACCTATTATTAACGTACGCAAACCCTCCCAACATACGCTACATGTCCTATATAGCGTACGTTTTCGGCATCCAGAGCTCACTGTCTTATTTTGTGGCATGCATTACCTACGTAGCATTCTTGCCGTAGCGTACGTAATGTAGCGGTTGACTTGACAGTATTTTACTTGTTTACGTACACAATGCTCCATCCTTAATGTACGTAAGATGCGAGGTTGACACGTCTGTCCACATCCGAACCGAAATCTGCCGACACCGGGCCCACCTGCCGACCACAGCTCGATCCTGTCCGATTCCCTTCTTAACGTACGTTATGTACCCAACCTAACATATACTAAACTCCTTTCCTTACGTACATAAAACACTCTTCTTAGCGTATGCTACGCTCGCACTATTACCTACGTAAGCGCCTATGCTTAACGTATGTAGTGGCTTTCATACTTAACCATTTCTGCTTCTGTCCGCTGTCTTCAATATACCGACCACGTACATGCGACATACTGAATACATATACTCGTTCCGATAACATTCTCATGCTATACATCTGATGCACGATATCCTCAAATACAACTGTCGACCAAGTACGACAATTGTACAAATACTCATACAGTATATCCGACATCGAAAACATATCAAGCATGTAATATCCTTGAATTAAATAAAACCTCGATAGATATATTGGTACAGCTGTCACAGTTCCCAAAATTATTTATCCATACTGTATCGGTCCCACTCTGTACAGCACAACTCAGATGAGATAATGCGGAAAATCGTAGCGAAATTCTAGGATATTACATATCTTCCCACTTAAATAAGTTTCATCCTCGAAACTTAAAATCCTGTCATAATCAATATCTCAATCCCGAAATATCTCAAATTCGTGCCATCATCCTCAAACAATCATCAAAACCAAAGAAATGAAAGAACATACTTACAAGACGGTGAAGTCGATGATCTCCCGTGATACTAGCATACGACGCATCGCAGATATAGCAATTTGAAAATATTTCAAAAATTTTGGGACCTCCAAAAATCAGTTTGACTCGAAAGTCAGAAAAATAATTTTCAAAAGTCATGCTACTACTGCACCGGTAGAGCCACATAACACACATGCCCGGGTTTTACGAAACCCAAGCTCTAATACCATCTTCTGTAACACCCCCTAATCCAACCGGGATTATTACAGCACCGTGGGCCCCACATTGGAACCTACAAAGCTAAAATCATTTTCGCAAATGTTTCAAACACGCCAACGAGGCAAAGATGGTAATGTTTTAAATACCCAAATGTTTAACAAAAATAGTTCCCAAATACCGTCATAAAATACCATTTGAAAGCACAAGGCGAAGATGCTGAAAGGGCATTTAGAAAGTATACACGAGTTGGAAAAATACTGAAAGCGTTTATAAAATTACACACGCAGCGGATAGAGACATGATTAAATAGTGGAATCATAACAACCAGAAAAGAATAATCAAGTCCCAATAACCATGCGATAGCCAGTATCACCAGAAAGCTCATCCCTTCACGACCGCTACTAGATCGATCTCCGAGTACCTAAAAGATAAAGCCCACGACTGGGTCAGCCATAATACTCAACAATGATAACGATAACATCATCATATACAATTACATATCAATTTAAGTACAAGGTAAGAATATTTACAGTGTAACCTTACCGTAGTAACCTTACCAATATGTGGAATCCCAAATCAATTCAACCCTTACTTCAATTCGTACCTCGCATTCTCAAGAGACGAATGAATTCGAAATTAACCATTTGTAGTGTATACGAAACGATACCAAGATTCTCAAACATAAACATATCTCTAATATGGAAAAACTTGGCCATGTTCGATCCTGTCTGCTGAATCGCACAATCGGATCCCAATTCTGATAAAACCGATATCACACAATACATCTGGAGATCAACTGTCCCGAAACAATGGCAAGTCCCGGATATCAATACAAAGTATGGATGCTCACACAATCAATAGTAATAACCAACCAATGCATCAGAACGGGAATATCAATGACATGATAACTTCACACAAGATCTACAAAGGATCAACCATGAACGAGAATACCATGATTTGGTAACTCCAACAAGATCAGTAAGGGATCAGCGACCGAGAATACCAACGATATGGTAAACTCCAACAAGATCAATAAAGGATCAACAACCGAGAATACCAACGATACGGTAAACTCCAATAGAATCAATAAAGGATCAACAACCGGGAATACCAATGATACAGTAAACTCCAACAATATCAATAAAGGATCAACAACCAAGAATACCAACAACGGTAAATCCCAACAAGATCAATAAAGGATCAACAACCGAGAATACCAACGATACGGTAAACTCCAACGGGATCAATAAGGATCAA
Source organism: Orobanche coerulescens (assembly GCA_033398695.1). Classification (NCBI taxonomy): domain Eukaryota; kingdom Viridiplantae; phylum Streptophyta; class Magnoliopsida; order Lamiales; family Orobanchaceae; genus Orobanche; species Orobanche coerulescens. The sequence goes on along the minus strand of CM065810.1, from coordinate 79,404,205 downwards.
TAACGAACGAGATTACCAATGATAGGGTAAACTCCAAACGAGATTAATAAAGGGTTAATAACAAACGAGTTGACCGTCGATGTGGTAACTCCAAACGAGATCAGTAGGGAACTAATAACAAACGAGATTGGCAATGATATGGTAACTCCGAACGAGATCAATAAAGTGTCAACGGGGATAGATACACGAGAGAATAAAATCATCAACCATATACAAATCACATATATGGGATCTCGAAGACAAACCCGACTATCGAATAGATTCGATTATACATGGACTGTGAACGACCAATCAATAAGACTCAAGATAGACGTCACAATACGCCCGATCCGGACATGTGTCTGTATACAAGCCAACCACAGGTACTGATCAGATACATGTCTGGTCTCGTACCTAATCAGCCTCATGAAGTACGTCTCGTGTGCACGGTTCAATATGAGGTCGAAACCAACACATGCTACACGTGCCCGCCATGAAAATCCTACACATGACCGATCAGAACGTATCTGACTCCAGATATGCCACGATACAACATGACAACAAATCTCGAAGAAACGCATATCCAAAAAGGATCAGAAGACTTTCCAAGTGAGCAACGATAACTCGATCATGAAAGACCGACATGACCACAATGTCGTATTTCTATCAGACAACAGTTCACAGCATGCTAAACAATGCATATAATATTAGCAGATAAACTCCCAAGGCCGCAGCCAAGGGTCACGGAAGCATCTACTTAGGAATACTTTGGACATGGGTACCATTCAGGTTTTATCCCGCAGCACAGTTCATGGAATCACAAAATACCCCAATGTCGCAACCAAGGGTCACGAAAGTATCCACACAGGAATACCCCGGAACATGGGTGCCATTTAGGTCTTATCCCCCAACACATTGGCCCAACATATTACAACTCAAAGAAGGATCACATCATGAAATGTAACAAACAATGATGCACATTCACCACATGAAGCATCAACACACACATGCAATAATGCAATAGGATGATTGTCATAATTTAGCAATATTAATTACTTCAAGCTGGGGACGCTAACCTTTCCACGACCAACATCCCTGAACGAATACACAGTTATCCGAATAATCCATAGTGAAGTACAGTTCATTACTAATACCAAACCACCCTCTCAAGTTCAATTTCGGCACAATATCTAGCCTTGATATCTAACCTCTCATACAATAGACCAAATATAATTCACGTCTTCGTTTCCACTAGACATCTTTAAAATCATATACATTATGATTTATCTCAGTCCAAGCATAATATACATACCATCATCCTGATAATTAATATTCCATAATACCATTGCTATATGAATCATAGATAAAATGAAATCAAAACCATTTATTAAACATTATGAACTGAGCAAGCATAACTTGCCTCGATACCGATACGACGAAGCCGTTACCAATCCCTCCGTCTTCATCTACAAGCTCCTCAGCCCCGACCAAGGCGATCCATGCATTCTCTAATCTCAACCGCATCACAACGGTTAATCATCAATGATCTCTTAACGCAACCTAATGCAATAATCAATTAACGATACGTTCAATAACAATCGACAACTGATATAATCGACCAATCAAACTCAACGGTTCAATGATATCTCGATCATATGAAACCAAACCATTACAATTCAAACAATACGATTACAAGCCGCAATTCGATAATAAATCAATTCTAACAAGTGTCTCAACATTCTTGATTCCGACTTCAATCTTAATTATGGATTAACACGGCTCATATTTGTAAATTCATAGAAATACAATTATCGGTTATCAGCACAAATAACCACATACCAAAATTAACCATAATTCTTCCAATTTCCATAAAATCACGCCATATATCCCTCAAGAGTTCTTCAAGAACATGAATTAATCCATAATCATGTTTGTAGCCAATAAAACAACATAATTCGACGTGTTCTAGTACATAAACCATCATCTAATTCATAATCTAAGGCATATATCGTTTTATTCCTCAATATACAATTCATACAACCCCAAGAATCACAACAACAACACCGTAACCATCATTATACGAAGAAGAATGTCAACTACAATATCAAAATCCGAATCAAAGAGAGGAGTTATCCAACATACCTCTTGAAGAAGAACCATAATGATCAAGCACTTCCAAAAACATCAAGAACTCCAAGTTTCAAGCTTCTAATCGACTCATCAAGGTCTTAATCAATGTACGAGGGTCGGAAATAGGATCAGGAGTGAGGAGGAATGAAGTTTGGGAGGAAAAGATGTGTTTCCTCTCGTGAGGAAATGAAAGACCAACCATAGTTTTATAATTCGTTCAGCATTTTACGTACATTAACGCCCATTATTAACGTACGTAAACCCTCCTAACATACGCTACATGTCCTATATAGCGTACGTTATCGGCATCCAGAGCTCACTGTCTTATTTTGTGGCATGCATTGCGTACGTAGCATTCTTGCCATAGCGTACGTAATATAGCGGTTGAATTGCCAGTATTTTACTTGTTTACGTACACAATGCTCCATCCTTAATGTACGTAAAGTGCGAGGTTGACACGTCTATCCACATCCGCACCGAAATCTGCCCACATCGGGCCCACCTGCCGACCACAGCTCGATCCTGTCCGATTCCCTTCTTAACGTACGTTATGCACCCAACCTAACATACACTAAACCCCCTTCCTTACGTACGTAAAACACTCTTATTAGTGTATGCTATGCTGGCATTATTTCGTACGTAAGCTCCTATGCTTAACGTACGTAGTGGCTTTCATACTTAACCATTTCTTCTTCTGTTCACTGTCTTCAATATACCGACCACGTACACGCGACATACTGAATACATATACTCTTTCCGATAACATTCTCATGCTATACATCCGATGCACGATATCCTCAAATACAAATGTCGACCAAATACGACAATTATACAAATACTCATACAGTATATCCGACATCGAAAACATATCAAGCATGTAATATCCTAGAATTAAATATAACCTCGATAGATATATTGGTACAGCTGTCACAGTTCCCAAAATTATTTATCCATACTGTACCGGTCCCACTCTGTACAGTACAACTCAGATGAGATAATGCGGAAAATCGTAGCGAAATTCTAGGATATTACATATCTTCCCACTTAAATAAGTTTCGTCCTCGAAACTTAAAATCCTATCATAATCAATATCTCAATCCTGAAATATATCAAAATCATGCCATCATCCTCAAATAATCATCAAAACCAAAGAACTGAAAGAACATACTTACAGGACCGTGAAGTCGATGATTTCCCGTGATACTAACATACGACTCCCATACGAAGCCTCAAACAATAACAACACACCGGCATCGCAAATATAGCAATTTTGAAAATATTTCAAAAATTTTGGGACCTCCAAAAATCAGTTTGACTCGAAAGTCAGAAAAATAATTTTCAAAAGTCATGCTACTACTGCACCGGTAGAGCCACATAACACACATGCCCGGGTTTTACGAAACCCAAGCTCTAATACCATCTTCTGTAACACCCCCTAATCCAACCGGGATTATTACAGCACCGTGGGCCCCACCTTGGAACCTACAAAGCTAAAATCATTTTCGCAAATGTTTCAAACACGCCAACGAGGCAAAGATGGTAATGTTTTAAATACCCAAATGTTTAAAAAAACATAGTTCCCAAATACCGTCATAAAATACCATTTGAAAGCACAAGGCGAAGATGCTGAAAGGGCATTTAGAAAGTATACACGAGTTGGAAAAATACTGAAAGTGTTTATAAAATTACACACGCGGCGGATAGGGACATGATTAAATAGTGGAATCATAACAACCAGAAAAGAATACTCAAGTCCCAATAACCATGCCATAGCCAATATCACCGGAAAGCTCATCCCTTCACGACCTCGATCTCCGAGTACCTAAAAGATAAAGCCCACGACGGGGTCAGCCATAATACTCAACAATGATAACGATAACATCATCATATACAATTACATATCAATGTAAGTACAAGGTAAGAATATTTACAATGTAACCTTACCGTAATAACCTTACCAATCCGTGGAATCCCAAATCAATTCAACCCTTACTTCAATTCATACCTCGCATTCTCAAGTGACGAATGAATTCGAAAGTAACCATTTGTACTGTATACGAAACGATACCAAGATTCTCAAACATAAACATATCTCCAATATGGAATAATCTGGCCATGTACGATTCTGTCCGCCGAATCGCACAATGGGATCCTAATTCTGATAAAACTGATATCACACAATACATCTGGCGATCAACTATCCCGAAATAATGGCAAGTCCCAGATATCAACACAAAGTATGAATGCTCACACAATCAATAATAATAACCAACCAATGCATCAGAACGGGAATATCAATGACATGATAACTTCACACAAGATCTACAAAGGTGTAATATCGTAGAATTTCACTATGAATTTTTCGCATTATTTTATCTAGGATGTACTGTACAGAGTGGGACCGACACGATATGAGTGGATAATTTTGAAAATCGTGACAGTCATGCCAGTATGTCTATCGAGGTTATTTTGATTCTAAGATATTACATGCTTGGTGTGTTTTTCGATGTTGGATATACCGTATGAGTATTTATATGATTTCCGTACTTGGTCGACAGTTGTAATTGAGGATATCGTGCATCAAACGTACCGTATGAGAATATTTTGGGGATTTTCGTATATGTGTTCAGTATGTCGTATGTTCATATTTGTTATGTCGAGATGTTGGACAGGAATTGCTGGAAATGGCTAAGTATGGATCTATTAACGTACGTTAAGACTTTGAAATAACGTACGCCAAGTGGTACGTGTTACGTACATTATGCGTAAGGTATTACGTACGTAACAAGAGGAATCGTATAGTGGGGCCCGGTGTCGGCAGCTTTCGGCGCGGGTGTGGACAGGTGAGTCAACGGATGGAGTTACATACATTATACAAGGTGTATTACATACGTAATACGAGTATAATACTGTAGCAAGTCAACGTACGTATTACGTACGCAACAGAATAAGTGTTACGTACGTTACGGGGCGGCTGGACGAGTCGTGGCCGAGAGGACCTGTAGTGGCCGACCATGGTCGGTAGTGACTCGCAGGGATGGCCGAGCATGGTCGGCAGTCACTCACATGGATGGCCGATCACGGTCGGCCGTGACTCGCAGGGATGGCTAGGACTGGCCGATTACGTACGTAAGGCAGTGGCCGGTTACGGCCGTAAGGGCCAGTTACGTACATAAGCCAGCTGCCGATTACGTACGTAAGGGTGTCGACCAGACTAGGCAGTAGGGTAGGCCACATCCGGATACGTACGTAAGGTCCCGCCGGTTACGTACGTAAGGTGCCGGCAGGTCTCGGCCTATATAAGGCCTGGACCGAGTCATCCTTGCCATTTTTCATTTTTCTTCGTTCCTTCCGCGATTTCTTCAGCAAAGATGATGGTTTTGAGTAGAATCAACTTATAACAACATGTTTTGGAAATTGGAATCATGGATTAACATCATCTTCCACCCGGATCGAAGGTAAGAACACCTAAACTTTTGGTTTTGGGATGTTCTTGAGGTTTCTTGGTGTTTTGGCCGATTTGCTTCGTTTTGATTCAGATTATTGATAGAACTTGATTGTATACTCGTAATCATTCAATACTCTTGAAGTTTTGTAGAATAAATTCGAGTATTTCTTTGAATAATCGATTGAATTGGACTATGCATTCAAAGTGTTCGATGAAATGTCTCAATGAGTAGAACTTGGAAAATTCTACACGTTTTCATATGAATGATGGCTGAATTGATATTGTTGTGATGATTCTTGGTATTTACGAGAATTTTGTTAAGAGAAGATAATGAATTGGTGATCAAATGATTCGATTCTGTTGTTATGAGTATGGAATCGTAGTATTCTCTATGTCCTTGGTAGTTTGTTGCGATTCATGATGTTATGAGAAGTATATATGTTGAAGACATTGTTAAGACCATTGAATATCGAATTTCGGCTTGTATTCGTATTGATAAGAGTTGATACGGTTTGGTTTCGTACGATCGAGATATCGTTGAACCATCGAGTTTGATTAGTTGGTCATTTTGGTTGTTGATCGTTATTGAACGTATCGTTAGCATTAGGTTGCGTTAGTGATCGTTGATGTTAACCATTGTGATGCGGTTGAGGTTGGAGAATGCATGAATCATCTTGGTCGGGGCTGAGGAGCTTGTAGATGAAGACGGCGGGATTGATAGCGGCTTCGTCGAATTGGTATCAAGGCAAGTTATGCTTGCTCGGTCATAATGTTAATAAATGATTTCGTTTTCATTCATTTATGATTTATATAGCAATGGTATCGTGGAATATGGATTGTCGGAATGATTGTATGTATATTATGATTGGACTGAGATAAATCATAATGTATATGATTTTAAGGATATCTAGTGGAAATGGGAACGTGAATTATAATTGGTCTATTATATGAGAAGTTAGATATTAAGGCTAGCTATCCTGCCGATGTTGAACTTGGGATGGTGGTTTGGTATTAGTTATGGGTTGTACTTCATTTTGGATTTTTCGGATAAACCATGTATTCGTTCAGGGCGATTGGTCGTGGAAAGGTTAGCGTCTCCAGCTTGAGGTAAATTAATATTATTAGATTATGATAATCATCATGTTTCATTATTGCATGTGTGTGTTGATATTTCATGCGGTGAATGTGCACCATTGTTTGTTACATTTGTGATGTGCTCTTTCTTTGAGCCGTAATCTGTGGGGCCGATGTGTTGGGGATAAAACCTGTATGGTACCCGAATGGAAATGTGTTAGGGGATAAGACCTAAATGGCACCTACGTTCCGTAGTATTCCTGTGAGATGCTTCCGTGACCCTTAGCTGCTGCCTTGGGGTTTATGTGTTAATATTATATGCATTGTTGAGCATGATGTGGATTGTTGTCTGATGGAAATACGACATTGTGGTCGTGTCGGTCTTTCATGATCGAGTTATTGTTGCCCTCTTGGAAAGTCTTCTGATCCTTGTTGGATATGTGTTTCTTCGAGATTGGTTGTCATGTTGTATCGTGGCATATCTGGAGTCAGATACATTCTGATCGTTCATGTGTAGGATTTTCGGGACGAGCACATGTAGCATATGTTGGTTTTGACCTCATATTGAACCGTGCACACGAGACGTACTTCGTGAGGCTGATTAGGTACGAGACCAGACGTGTATCGATCAATACCCGTGGTTGGAATGTACACGGACACATGTCCGGATCGAGCGTATCGTGACGTCCATCTTGAGTCTTATTGATTGGTCGTTCATAGTCCATGTATAATTGGATCTGTTTGATATTCGGATTGTCTTTGAAATCCTGTATATATGATTTGTATATGGTTGACGATTTTATTCTCTCGTGTATCTATCGCCGTTGAACCTTTACTAATCTCGTTCGGAGTTACCATATCGATGGTCAACTCATTTTTATCGATCCTTTATAAATCTCATTTGGAGTTCACCCTGTCATTGGTAATCTCGTTCGTTATTGATCCTTATTGATTCCGTTTGGGAGTTGTCTCACCATTGGTATTCTTGGTTATTAGTCATTGATTGATGTTATTGGAGTTTACTGTGTCATTAGTATTCTCGGTTGTTGACCCTTTATTGATCTTAATGGAGTTTATCGTACCATTGGTATCTCTAGTTGTTGACTCTTATTGATCTTGTTGAAGTTTACCGTATCGTCGGTATTCTCGGTTATTGATTCTTCATTGATCCTTACCGTGTCGTCGGTATTCTCGGTTATTGATTCTTCATTGATCCTTACCGTGTCGTCGGTATTCTTGATTATTGATTCTTCATTGATCTTGTTGGAGTTACCACTGTTAGGAATATGCCCTCGAATGCCACTCAGAGGATGAGAGAGTGAGAGCAATTGTATTGTAATTATGAATATTATATTTAATAAGGCAATTATTATTTCTATATTATTGTATATCACTGGCATTGTGATTTGGTATATAGAATAATAGTCCTTGCATTTGAGAGTGAACATTCTACTCCTTATTGAGATAAGGAGATAGGCACTAGAAGTGTTTAGAGCTCGAATGCTTAACTAGTTCGCAAGTCGATAAAACTTAATAGGACATTAAGTTTTAATAAGACTTGTATAACTGATGCTAGGACGTGTGCACGTTTTGATAGCATAGTTATAAGTATATTGGTGGGACCAATATACTCGAACACGACTCATACTCGATTCAGTCACACGCTATTCACTCTCAGAGAGTCGATGACGAATCGAAAGGTTGTGATAGTATACGTGGACCTTTGACTTGAGAGTTCAGTAGAAGATGTGTCTGTGACATATAGTTTGTCATTAGAGTAGTTAGACTCATTTGCTTAATTGCTGAGTCGACGTCGAAGTGCAGACTATACGGGCAGGTAGCAGTCTTTACTGTATGCCAAGAAAGGATTCTATCTCCTGTTAGTGAGCAGGCGAATGTCCTATACGGTTAATGGCAAATAAAATCATAAGTCTTTGGCCGAAGCATTCTGATATAGTCGTATTAGATACATTATTAATCAGTCGGTCTTGATTTGCATTAACACATGTATAGAGTCTAGTCAACAGTAGGGTTTGACTTTACCGTGACCCGAAGACTTGACCGGGACATCTGATGAAGGGTTTATACGTATATGGTATTCATGACATAATGGTTCTGGAATGATTCGTTCATTCGTTCTCAGTCGGGGTTTACAGTGCTGCCCGCACTCATTGGTTCCTCCCAATGCCGGCTGAGACGAACCTACGGAGTCGCGCAATAGGATTATTGATGGATAAATGTGAATTAATTATCTCTCTTATAATATTAGATATTAGATATCTAATTTTGATTTATTGGATAAATCAAATAGCGGTCTTATGAATTGTAAGTAGGTTACTGGGTTATTACTTTAATTTATAAATTATATTTCTTAGAGAAATATATATTTGTGTTTGATATAATTAATTAATTGGATTAATTAATTAGTCCAAACACATTGGAAATAAAACGGATTCGTTTGACGAACATCCGGTACACGAGGGATTCGTTTTGACGAACATCCAATACACGAGCCAAGTAAATTCGACCCGTCTTCTTGGAAATTTCCCTTAAGGCCGACCCCTCCATCTCTTGTCTTTTTTATACTTATTTTATGTCACTAGGTGACATATGTGAGGTGTATTTGATACCCTCAATCATGTGTTAAAGGTAGACTTTCATTTTTTTATAAATAAATGTCTTTAAAATAGAGAGAGGACTCCTTCTTATTCCTTGAACTCAAAATCACGAATTTGAGAGAGAGTAAGGTTGATAACTTCATCTTGATCTTAGAGACAAGATATAAGAAGAATACATTGAGAGAGAAAATTCCTACAAGCTTCCCTAGCCGCATTCTTGAAGAAAGGAAGCTTGTCGATTTTTACATCAAGTTCCGGCGTGTGAAGTAGAGGCACCTTGCTTTAGGTGCTTGGAACGAAGGGCTCTTCATCATCATCATCATTATACGAAGGTTTTTCAGAGACATCATAGGTATGAGACTTTGATTCCTTGATCTTCGTATTTTTCTTTTCGTATATACGTTACTTGATCGATCCTCTTAGAGATTCCGTTTATTCTTCCGCTGCATTTATTTTCTGTGGAATCCCATCAGTGGTATCGGAGCAAGGTCAAATATATCGTATATACGAACATCTTTGCATTTGGAATGTTATTTGATGATGTTTATGATTTAGAATCATAATAGATATAATCGAAGAAATTTAATCATTCGTAGTAAGTCAAGTTTCGACTATTTTATGTGAATTATAAATCTGAAAATTTTGATTTTTGTTGATTTATAAGTTCTTCATGAAGTTAAGAAACTTTCTCGTTTTGGAAGCGAGTTGAAAAAATGAGAAAAACGGGGGTTAAACACGAATATCAAGATTTAAGACGCATCACGGCAGCTTTGCCGGATTGCCGCTGGCCGCCGAGAGTGACTCGGTAGGCTACTGTAGCAGCTCGGCCAGCCTGCCGGGCAGTGGCCGATAGTGACTCGGTCCGGGCGGTTCTCGGGTTTTCGGCCCTGTTTTGAATCGGGCCGTGGGCTGGGCCTGATACCGGATTTTCCGGGACTCTATTTTTGTGTTTATATTTCGTTGTAATAATTTCCAAAATTTAAATTGGATTTAATTGGATTTAATAAAATATTTGGAATATTTTTTATTAAGGGAAATTATTAGACGAGAATATTGTTTTGGCCGGATTACTTTGAACGGATTAAAATGACGATTATATATATTAATTTGATTAATATTATAGAAATTAAATAGATTAATTTTTATATTAATTGGATTAATATATTAATTGATTTTTTAATTTCATTTACCGTTACATGTTGTATGGAATGCCTTATGTGGTGGTGATATAGCTCGTGGACTTAGTTGTTGATTTGTTCGATTCGATATGGTTGTAAAGGCCGTTTTGAGCCTATTTATTTTTACTAGAAAATATGTATAATAGGACGTATTGTTCAATGATGTAATTATTCATATGGCTATGACGAAGACCGAAGACGACCGACTAGAAGACGAAGAATCAATACTGTATTTTTCCTTTCTTTATTTGGCTTGGCCCAATACTTAGGAAAAAGTCCATGAGCTATATGTTGGTAGTAACTAGGTTGCTATTTATTGTTTTTCATTTTGAATGATTGACAAACCACAAACCGCGCTTATAAACGGATTAATGTGCAAAGTGTAACATAAAATCGCGTTAATACTCTCACTTACAAACACTAAAAAGGTTACGAGGTTTCCTACACTCCGTCAAACTCATGGAAAATTGAAATCTAAACCGGAATATTATTCTTCCGAGTATGTCGGGGTAATATTTTTGGGGTAAGTTGATAAATTCCTAGAGTGCATTAGATGCCTTTGGTTGTGACAAATCAAACCCCTATAAACCGTATGGGTTGCCGGGTAAGATTCAATTGTCAGACTAATAGGAGTTGATGGTTTAAACTTAGATAGTTCAGCGAGCCACAGAAACCGAATGGGTTGAGGGCAAGTGAACTAGGGGTAAAAGAAAATCGAATCATCCATTAGATGGGTTGGTGTTAGACACCACTTTATAAAGAATAATAGAATAGAAACCGTATGGGTTGCCCTCTATTAAACTTTGTAAAGAAATCGATCACCACTATGAAGTCACCCAAGACTTCCGGATTTAACATGGGAGTGTGTAAATGCCGATAAAATAGTGGGAGCCGAGTTATGAATAAAGAAAGTCCTTAAATTCTTTACTAGGATCATAATTAAACAATCACTAACGAATCTTAAATTATTCTCTACAGTTAACAAAACTCTCAATATGACAATGAACCCACTCGCTATACTACTTGAAAAGAACGTCCTGACTGGTCCGAACTATGTGGACTGGCTTCGAAACTTGAGGATTTTCCTAACTATGGAAATGCTGGGATACGTCTTGGAGGCGGACATCCCAGCAGCTCCTACAAGAACCCGAGCCAATCAGGAAGATGTCGATGCCCATGAGAAATGGGTAAAAGATGACATAAGAGTGCGAGGGTACATGTTAGGCTCAATGACCAATGAGCTTCAACGTGCCCATGAAAAGATGACGTCTTCGCGATCCATCTTAGCGCACCTGGCTGAGCTCTATGGTGAGCATAGCCGGACTGCTAGGTATGAGATATCGAAGCAATTATTCGGCGCCAGGATGAAGGAAGGAGAGAGGGTTGGGGACCATGTCCTCAAGATGATCTCGATGATTGAGAGATTGGAAGCTCTTAATTTTCAGATGCATGCATCTCTCCAAACTGACCTTATCCTGCAGTCACTTCCTGACTCCTTTTCCCAATTTGTCATGAACTTCAACTGCAATGAGATTGCATGTAACTTAGCTGGGCTAATGAACAAACTGATGACTACCCAGTCTCAGATGAAGACAAAGGGAAAGGAAGCTGCACTTGTGATTTCTTCTAGGACTTGGAAGTCCAAGAATAAGAAGATAAAGAACAAGAAGCAGTTAGGTCCGATAGCCAAGATCGACAAGGGAAGGGGCAAGGCCCCAATAGTTCAAAAGAGCAAAGGGGCCAAGAAAACGGATGTATGCCTCAACTGCGGTGAGCTAGTGTTGCGATATTTCTTACACGCAAGTGCACGTCATCGTTTACAAGTAATAAAGTGATAAGTAGAGTATCGTTCCCACGAGGACTGAATCCCTAACTACCGATTTTTGTGTATTCCAATTTTATTTGAACAATCGAATTTGGGATGTTGCAATTAATAACTAAAAGAATTACTAAAAGACTAGTAGAAAACGATGGCTTGAATAAAATAAATCAAATGATGAATAAGTCTATGGTTCTGAATCCACCTCAGTTCATCCGAATTTACTCTCGATTATCCGTAATAAATAATTTTCCCAATTTATTGAAGGCGGAGATTGCTAAAATATTCTACCACCTCTCCCGAGGTCAATAGATTTTTCTAAAGGCGAATAACGCACTCTATCCCTAGGTGAATTAATTCGTCAATAGGCGAAAAGCATGAAATCTCCCAAAGGCCACGTAGTTCCTATGAGTATATTCCTATCTCACAGAATAAAACAGTCCTCACCAATAGTTCCTCACCAAATCTCCTCTCCCGATTCGAAGTGAATGATTATATCAATACAACTATTGGCCAGATAATTGCAAGCATTAAACACAATTGGGGAAAACTCAACAAAAAGGTAATTAATTGGATAATCTCAAGAAATTCGTCAAAACATAGGTTTCATCAAAACCCTAGATTAGGGCTTTAGCCTGAAATACTAATAATTGAAAATACAGAATAGGTAAATGAAAGCATGAAAATCAAACACATATGAAGCTCAGATTCCTCCGTTCTTCAGCTTCCGCCCTCTGGCCTTGAAGTCTTCTGCTTCCCTCTTCTTCTGCCGTCTCCAAGCTTAAGCTCCAAAAGATTAAAGATCCAAAGATAAATTAATTAGGGTCTTAAACCCTATTTATATCTCAGCATATCCTCCAAATCGCGTCCATATCTGTGGGTCGAAAACTGGCTTCGAAACGGCCCTAATTCGCGCGGACAACCAAAAACCGCCAAGTGTGCCGCGGCGCACTAAACCTGTGCCGCGGCACAGAGCCTTCAGATGGATGCCTGGGCGTCTTCAATTTCTTCTGTGCCGCGGCTCACCTGGACTGTGCCGCGGCACAGAGTACAGATTACTCTGCCTTCGGCTGGGTGTCTTCCTGTGCCGCGGCCCTGCTTCCTTGTGCCGCGGCTCATAGTCCAGATTTGCCGTTTTCGCCCGTTTTGCTTCGTTTTAGCTCCCGGACTTCAATTTCCTGTCAATCATACAAAATTAAGGCATTAAAGGCTCATTTAGACAATTTCACTCTCCAAAATACTACAAAATAATGATAAATAAGCGTATAAAAATACGCCTAACAAATACCCCCAAACTTAAGCCTTTGCTTGTCCTCAAGCAAAAAGAATTAAATTCAATAAAAGAATGTCGTGAATCATCGTGCAACTCATAGTGCTCAACCTAATCAATACTATCCTGTAATTCTCTCTAAATAATACAAGTGTCATAATAGCAAGCTGCACTCAGAATAATGATTCCGCAAAGTAATCAAGTTCAGTCCTAATCACTCGTTCATGAAGAAAACCTACCAAAGATTAACAAAACGTGAGTCAAATCGGCCGTCAATATGAAAGGCTAAAATAAACAAGCTAGTTCGTCCTGCCTACGCCTAGTGGCACAATTTTCACGAGTTTCATAACAAATAAACCTCTGACAAGATCCCCTTATATATATGTTCAAGAATTTGATTCGAGTTGACCACTAGGTTAGGATCTCGGATGTTTCATCGGATAATCCTAGGTGGAACTTCCATTCTCATGTATTGGAAAACCGCTTGACGTAAAAGACACTCATGGGGCACATGGATGCTTCTAGTTACTAAGTTCCGTCTACAATGAGAAACAACTCGAATATATAATTTCCGCATGTCCGAATCAAGGTTGCCGTTTTATGCGAGAGTAAACAGCTGGTCACGCGAATACCCCCGATTACTAGGCTCCCTATCATTGGCACATGTGAAATATCTAAATCACTAGTCTAATCAGTGGTCGCTGCTTTACGCGAGAGTAAACAACGGGTCACGCGAATGCCCCTGCTACTAGACTTCCCTTCATAGAACAACATTATCTCGACTTTTGGGAAAACTCGACCGACTCTAAACTCAATCTAAGTGCCAACACGACTAATATAATCGACGACTAACTAACCGAAAATGTAACCAAACGTATTGACGGTGATTTTAAAACAAGTATGTATCGTCTCTTATCTCAAGACCTCTACAATCACGAAAAATTTTGGACCTAAATGAATACTAAGGTAATGTAAATAATTGACTATAACTCGACTAAAACTCGACCGCTTCTTCGAGAGAAAACAAAGGTCGTAACATCGAGATCACACAAATAGAAGCACGAAAAATTCACGAATAAAGAACAACTAAGACAAGCAAGGCTATCTAAAAAAATTTTTACGCCAAGTAATGAAAAGTGCAACGAAATAAAGTACAGCAATAAAATAAAGTACAACAATGAATGTAGCAACTGAAAGTAAATCCCCCCCCAAACTTAGGACGTACATTGACCTCAATGGACAAAAAATGATATGCAATAAAAGTAAAAGGTAAAGTACTCCCCTCCGCTCAGAGCCGGTGCCGCATCATCCGGGGAGGATGGTGTTGTGGCTGGCCGGGCGGGTGCTATACATGGCCCGTCGGGATGCATGATCTGGGCCGCCCATGCGGCGAGCCGCTCCCGATGATAAGCATCCTCGCAGCCTGCACGCCGCTCTCGCCGGCCGCCCGGCGGGCTCGCTCGCATCTCGGCCTGACGGCAAGAATAACGCTCTCCCGCTCCGTCCGCTGCTCCTCTCGCATGGCGGCCATCAATCTCTCCCTCTCTCTGCTCATCTCATCTCTCTCTCTCCTCGTCTCCTCTCTCGGCTCCTCTCTCTCTCTCCTCGATCCTCTCTCTGCTCCCCTCTCTGTCTCCTCGATCCTCCTCGCCCCATCAAACAACTCCCGCAACCTCGCTCCGTCGGTGGCGGGCCGCATCTCCATGTGTCAACAAAGCGGCTCTGGGACCCTCGTGGGCCTCCTCTAGCAAAATCCTCTCCCGAGCGTGTGCCGGCGCTCCTCCCCACCGGTCAAAGTGTGATATGATGCGGTGGTCGATCGGGGCCTCGGGGCAAGCATCGCTCGCTGCCCGACCACGTCGCCCCGATCACGGCATAAAGCGCAGATGAGATAGGGGTGCTTCAACCCCGTCTTAGCCCCACCTGGATACACTGGAATATAGATCGGACCAGGATGGGGGCCACATCGAAACGCAGCTCGGAAGTGATAGCATAAAGTGTCCGGGCGCGGGAGAGAAAGACAGTACGGATCTGGGAGGTGGGGTCAATGCGTGCGCAGATAAAATAAAGCCAGGCACGCCCGAGCCGGCTGAGGCGCGAGCTCCTGAAGTGGAAAGTGGAAGAACCCTGTGCTCGCTGCTCCCAGTCGGTATCGGGCTGTGCAATGGTCTCGAGCAGGGCCTCCTTCGTGAGGCTGGTCATCACTCGGTCATATTCCGACTCATCAACCATCGGAAGCCCAAACAGCCTCCGAATAGCAGCCGTGGAGAAATCAACTGTAACCCCTCGGACATAGACCTGAGTCCGAGACTCTAATGACGGCAACGTATGCCCTGCCCGAATGTGCTTCAGCAGTGCGCTGGCGTAGAACTCCTGCACAATCGAGATAACCGCTAGCTCGGGGGGTGCAGCAAATCTGGCCCACCCCATCTCATCAATCATAGCGAGCAATTCCCCGTCCTGAGGAGCTGGAGTGAATCCCCTCTTTGGAATAAGCGGTCGTGGCCGGATCTTTTCATTGAATATCTTGTGAATTTCAGGGTCCGAAAACTGGTGCCCCTCCGCCTCGGCCCGACCATGAGAGGTCTCCCCTCGAGTAGGGGATGACTGGGTCCTAGCTCTCTTGCTCAGTTTCTTTGTTCTCGCCATAATCAGTCCTGAAAAGTACAACATGAGGGTTTATTCACGCAAACAATAATAACAATGATCTACACTCGGCTAAGGATGTCCAGCCAGAAATCCCGAATTTAACAATATAGCGCATTCGTGAGAGAAGGATGAAATTGGACTTAAGCGTTTAACCTGGATGTAAGGGTTGGACTTGCTGTAAATTCAGAACGTATACGTTGCACGAAAATTCAAAAGATTGCTTTTCCAAAGAAAATTTTTTCACTTAGGCAATTTGTCAAACACCTTGAGGGCACAAGTTTACTTGAAGAATAAACATGGCTATAGCTCGATTCAACCCCCAAGAACAGAAACACAATTCAATCATTATCAACACAACACACTCAACTCATTGATATTCCGATTTGACCATGAAAATTCGATTAAAACTACCATGTTATTCCCTAAACCATCCTAGAAATATTGAAGGAGAATAAACATGTTCAATCCATCCAAAGCATAAACAACTTTCAAATTTAAACCATAAGCAAGTGGAGATTAAAGATTTGAACATACCTTTTGGTTTTGTGAAGAATGCAAGATGAAATCGCAAGAAAAATTGGAAGACAACTTCGGCCGAATCGTGCGCTGGGGAGGGAAAGAGAAGGGAAGAAGAAATACCTGGGTGTTCGGCCGATTGAGAATTATAAGCTACCAGGGCCTTTCAGATTCCGCATAGTGTGCCGCGGCACAGCTAAAGTGAGCCGCGGCACAGTGGTACACCCTTTTACTCGCTTGCTCGTTTTATCATGTGCCGCGCACAGACATGTGTGCCGCGGCCTGCTCAAGTGTGCCGCGGCTCATTTATGCCGTGCCGCGGCACAAGGTACAGTTGGTTTAGCCTCCCCTTATGATTTATGTGTGCCGCGGCTCACAATACCTGTGCCGCGGCTCAGACTTCAATTTCTTCCCTGGGACTTTTCTGCACGGAATTTTGAGCAGAACTCGTTAAAAGCGAGAGGCAGAAGCAAATTGAAGCACAAAAATGAAGAAAAAATAGAAATCAAAGATGCAAGAAAAATAAAGGAACGCAAAAATCTACAACTCTGAACTCGGGTTGCCTCCCGAGAAGCGCTAAGTTTATAGTCTTTAGCTGGACCTATTGGAAAACATTAGTTCGCTTTTCGCAAACTCCATTTGGTTTCCGCCCCGTTCATCGAACCGTTCATATATTTGTTAAAATTATGACCATTGGTCGTCAGCGATTCGACTTTCGGTTCGGTCATCAAATGTTGTTTGCGGAAAGGTTTCGATGTGAACAACTTCCTGAAACACCCGGTTTTTCCATGACTAATTGTCCGCTGGGCTTTCGGCTTACTCTCCTCCTTCACAAACGCACTCAAGACTGCAGCAGATTTGTCCTCATGCTCGAGGAACGCCACTCGTTCTACATCCTTCTTAAGACTTGGACCATTTAACACAAAATCTGAATTTTCCCACCGACGATGTTTTCGGTGCTTTCCTCTTTCAACGGCATTTACACTTTCAATTTGTGACCTTTTATCAACACTTCCGGGACATGGAAACGATTGGAATACTTGAAAAGTAACTTGCCTGCCTTGGACCTCGAGTTAACTCCCCTTTTTCCACGTCTATAAGGGTTCGGCCAGTCGCTAAAAATGGTCGTCCCAAGATGATTGGAATATCTTCATCTTCCTCCATGTCGAGTACGATGAAATCGGCTGGAAAGATGAACTTGTCAACTTTGACTAAAACGTCCTCAATCACTCCCCTTGGGTATTTGATGGATCGATCCGCCAATTGTAAGGAGACTGTTGTTGGCTTGGATTCCCCAATATCCATCTTTTTGAAAATCGACAGAGGCATGAGGTTGATACTAGCACCAAGATCGCATAGTGCCTTATTAAAAGAAAGATTCCCCATGGTGCACGGTATGTTGAAGCTTCCCGGATCTTTCAATTTAGGTGGGAGCTTCTTTTGAAGAATTGCACTGCACTCCTCTGTCAAGGCGACCGTTTCAAACTCCTCAATCTTTCTTTTCTTCGATAATATCTCTTTCATGAACTTAACGTAACTCGGCATCTGTTCCAACGCGTCGGCGAAAGAAATGTTTATGTGAAGCTTTTTAAACACATCAAGGAACTTGGAAAATTGTTTGTCCGCCCTTCTTTGCTGTAATCTCTACGGAAACGGGACGGGGGACACACATGTCTTCGAGTTATCCGGCAACTTTATTGAAGGTTTCAAATCCTTCGACTCCTCTGGCTTTAAATCCTTCTCTTCCTCAATTTCCTTCTTCTTTTACCCCGCTCGGGATGATCCAGCACCTCTTTCCCAGTTCTTAAGCTGATTGCGTTTAGACTCTCTCTAGGATTTGTCTCTGTTGTACTCGGCAATGCTCCCTCCGGGCGAGCTGTCAACACATTAGCAATTTGGCCCAGCTGGACCTCCAAGTTCCGAATGGAAGCGGAATGATTTTGCAATGTAGCTTCAGTACGGGTCATAAATTGACTCGTATTTGCCGCCAATTTTGCAAGTGCTTCCTCGAGAGACACTTTGGGAGCGGGAGGGGCCGGTTGATTCTGAGCGAACGGGGGCTGGTGTGAGTTCTGTCCGTTTCTCCATGAAAAGTTGGGATGATTGCGCCACCACGGATTATAAGTGTTGGAGTACGGGTTATTCTGCCGATTTCCATTTCCCACGAATTGAGCCTGCTCCATCTGATGTTGCTCGAACGGGTTTCCAACTTGACACTCCGCGCTCGGGTGTGATCCGTTACACCAATTGCATGTCACAATGGTAACGGGGGAAGGTGCGTGCGAAAATGCCTGGAGCTGTTGGGTCAAAGCGGCGACTTGAGCTGACAAAGTGGAAATCGGGTCATTACTTGAAACTTCCATAACTCTCTTCGGTGTCAATCTTTCCGATGGCCATTGGTACGCATTTGCGGCCATATCTTCCAAAAGCGAGTGTGCCTCTGCCATAGACTTTCCCATCAAGGCCCCACCAGCGGCTGTGTCCACGAGAGTGCGTGTAGAAGCACTCAAACCAGTATAGAACGTATGAATCTGGAGCCAATCAGGAAGGCCGTGATGAGGGCATCTTCGTAGCAAATCTTTATATCGCTCCCACGCCTCGTGGAGCGATTCCATATCGTACTGACCAAAGGTGGTTATTTCGTTTCTCAACCTCGCCGTCTTAGCAGGTGGGAAGAATTTGGCAAGGAAGGCTTGCGCTAACCCCCCATGTTGTAATCGACTTGCAGAATTTAATTTAACCAAAATTTCGCTTTATCCCTCAAAGAGAAAGGGAAAAGCCTCAATCGGATGGCATCGTCGGTGACTCCTTTAGTCTTGAAGGTGTCGCATATCTCATGGAAAGAAGCAATATGGGCATTCGGTCGTCATTCGGCATTACGTAATTGGCTCGCCCGCACCATCCGAATAATAGCGGGCTTGATCTCAAAATTATTGGCTTGGATAGTGGGACGCCGAATTCCCAAAAATTAGCATTGATCTCGGCATGGCATAATCTCGAAGAGCTAGTTCCGTTGAACTTGCCGCACTTGGTTATCTCCTCCTTGGACTTCGATATTCTCACCATGTTGACCGTAAATCGCAACTCTATTTTCTCCTTTTTGTTCCTTCTTAGAGTGCGCTCGATCTCGGTATCCAAAGGTAGTAGGCCTTCGTTACCGAGTTTTCTCATGCACTACACGAAAGGTCCTGAAAGGAAAAACAAATAAACGAAATTAAATACACAAGAATAAAAATGAAACGTTCAAATTAAGACTGGAAATACTTAAATCGATATTAGAAAATTTCAATCCCCGGCAACGGCGCCAAAAACTTGTTGCGATATTTCTTACACGCAAGTGCACGTCATCGTTTACAAGTAATAAAGTGATAAGTAGAGTATCGTTCCCACGAGGACTGAATCCCTAACTACCGATTTTTGTGTATTCCAATTTTATTTGAACAATCGAATTTGGGATGTTGCAATTAATAACTAAAAGAATTACTAAAAGACTAGTAGAAAACGATGGCTTGAATAAAATAAATCAAATGATGAATAAGTCTAGGGTTCTGAATCCACCTCAGTTCATCCGAATTTACTCTCGATTATCCGTAATAAATAATTTTCCCAATTTATTGAAGGCGGAGATTGCTAAAATATTCTACCGCCTCTCCCGAGGTCAATAGATTTATCTAAAGGCAAATAACGCACTCTATCCCTAGGTGAATTAATTCGTCAATAGGCGAAAAGCATGAAATCTCCCAAAGGCCACGTAGTTCCTATGAGTATATTCCTATCTCACAGAATAAAACGGTCCTCACCAATAGTTCCTCACCAAATCTCCTCTCCCGATTCGAAGTGAATGATTATATCAATACAACTATTGGCCAGATAATTGCAAGCATTAAACACAATTGGGGAAAACTCAACAAAAAGGTAATTAATTGGATAATCTCAAGAAATTCGTCAAAACATAGGTTTCATCAAAACCCTAGATTAGGGCTTTAGCCTGACATACTAATAATTGAAAATACAGAATAGGTAAATGAAAGCATGAAAATCAAACACAGATGAAGCTCAGATTCCTCCGTTCTTCAGCTTCCGCCCTCTGCCCTTGAAGTCTTCTGCTTCCCTCTTCTTCTGCCGTCTCCAATCTTAAGCTCCAAAAGATTAAAGATCCAAAGATAAATTAATTAGGGTCTTAAACCCTATTTATATCTCAGCATATCCTCCAAATCGCGTCCATATCTGTGGGTCGAAATCAAGCCAAACGGCCCTAATTGCGCAGACAACCAAAACCGCCAAGTAAAGTGGCGCACTAAACTCGTGCCGCGCACGAGCCTTCGAATGGATGCCCAGGCGTCTTCAATTTCTTCGTGCCGCGGCTCACTGGATCAGGCCGCGGCACAGTACAAATTACTCGCCTTGGCCGGGTGTCTTCTTGCCGCGCCCCGCTTCCTTGTGCCGCGGCTCATAGTCCAGATTTGCTGCCGCTTTGCTTCGCTTTTAGCTCCTGACTTCAATTTCCTGTCAATCATACAAAATTAAGGCATTAAAGGCTCATTTAGGCAATTTCACTCTCCAAAATACTACAAAATAATGATAAATAAGCGTATAAAAATACGCCTAACAACTAGGCCACTGGAAGAGGTACTGTCCAAAGCTTGACCGTAATGCGCCTTCAGGTACGGAACTACTGGTTTTAGAAACAAATTGTTCTGTAATTGTATATTCTACTTCTTGGATACTTGATTCCGGTGCGAGTTCTCACATTTGTACAATGAATCAGGATCTGGAACGAAGTAGGAAGCTGGATTCTGGGGAGGTGATGGTCACCGTTGGAAGTGGGCATAGTGTTGAGGCTTCTGATATCGGATCCCTTATGTTGGATTTAGAATCTGGTTTTATTCTTACTTTAGATGATGTACTTGTTTTGCCCAAGGGTCACAAGAATATTGTATCAATTCCGGTCATGGACCGAAAGGGATTTCACTTCTTTATTGGAGATGGGTCCTGTCGTATTTATTTCAGAAATAAATTGGTTGGTACTGCTACATTATTAAATGGTTTATACCATTTAAATTTAAAGAATAAAACAACTGTGAACACTATAACTAGGAAGCGTGGTAGGGATGAAACGAACCAAGCACTTAAGTGGCATCGTAGACTTGGTCATATCGGTCAGACCAAGGTTCATAAAATGGAGAAAGATGGGCTTACGGGTCTGTTGGGATCAGATCCCTATCCAACTTGTGAATCTTGCCTTCAAGGCAAAATGACTAAGTTACCCTTCGCAGGGACTTTTGAAAGAGCTGCTGAAAAACTTGGATTGATCCATACCGACATTTGTGGCCCTTTTAAAGTGGCACGAGACGGCTTTCAGTATTTCATTACATTCACTGATGACCATACCAGGTATGGATTTGTGTACTTAATGAAACATAAGTCTGAATCTTATGATAAATTCAAGGAATTTAAAGCCCTAGTTGAAAATCAAACAGGTAACCGTGTTAAGACTCTTTGGTTAGACCGGGGTGGTGAGTACACGAGTACCGAATTTGATGAGTTCTTAAAAGAACTAGGAATAGTGTCACAATTCACTCCTCCAGCTACTCCACAATTAAATGGTGTATCAGAAAGAAGGAACCGAACCTTGTTGGACATGGTTCGCTCCATGCTTAACTATACTGATCTACCGATTTATCTGTGGGGTTACGTGCTCCTTAGTGCTGTGCATATCTTGAACAGATGTCCTTCCAAATCCGTTCTTAAGACTCCCCATGAGATGTGGAGAGGTAGGAAACTAAGTCTTAATCACATTAGGATTTGGGGATGCCCTACTTATGTCAAGAAGACTAAAGTAGAGAAATTAGAAACTAGGTCTGTGAAAGGTCGTTTCATAGGATATCCAGGGGATTCCATGGGATAACTATTCTACATGCAAGAAGAACATAGGATCATCGTTGCTATACAAGCACACTTCCTGGAAGATCAGTTTATTCAGAAAGGAGGGGCAGGTAGAAATATTTCTTTGGAAGAAATAAAAGAAACACCAAACGAGACACCTATGCAAGATATTAGAACCCAACCTTCTGAAATACAAACACAACCTCGCAAGTCTAGTAGAATTTCTCAAATACCTGAGAGGTATGGCTATCTGCATCAAGAGGAACTGGGTGTCCATGAGATGACAGAAAGTAGTCAAAAGAATGATCCTTCTACATACGACCAAGCGATGGTAGACGTTGACTCCACCAAGTAGCAAGAAGCTATGGAAACTGAGACAGACTCAATGCATGCTAATCAGGTCTGGACTTTAGTAGATCGTCCTAAAGGCATAGTGCCTATTGGAAACAAATAGATCTATAAGAGAAAGACTGATGGAGATGGCAAGGTTGATACCTATAAGGCCAGGCTTGTGGCAAAGGGTTATTCCCAAAGAGAAGGAATCGATTACTTCGAGACCTTCTCGCCTGTAGCTATGGTTAAGTCTATTCGCATGATGCTTGCTATAGCAGCCCACTTAGATTATGAAATATGGCAAATGGATGTGAAAACGGCATTCATAAATGGATTCCTCGAGGAGGAGATTTACATGGAACAGCCTAAGGGATTCATATCTCAAACCAATATTCATAAAGTATGCAAATTTCAGCGTGCCATTTATGGACTGAAGCAAGCTTCACGGAGTTGGAATCTTCGTTTTAACAAGACAGTCAAAGAGTTTGATTTTGTCTAAAACGAAGAAGAGCCCTGTATTTACAAGAAGGTTAGTGGGAGCAAAATTGCGTTCTTAATACTATATGTAGATGACATTCTACTTATAGGAAACGACATAGGAATGCTCAGTTCTGTGAAAGCTTGGATTTCTAAAGAGTTCTTAAAGAAAGACTTGGGAGAAGCTACCTATATTCTAGGTATTCGTCTCTGCCGGGATAGAGCGAAAATAATGTTAGGTCTTTCCCAAGCCCTCTATATACAAAAAATCCTGAAGCGATTTAGGGTGGAAGATTCTAAAAGAGGGTTCCTTCATATGCAACATGGTGCAAAACTTTCCCTAGAGATGTGTCCTCAAAGTGAGGAAGACAGAAAGGAAATAAGTAAGGTGCCCTATGCTTCGACGGTAGGTAGCCTCATGTATGCTATGATTTGCACTAGACCGGACATTGCCTATGTAGTGAGCTTAGTAAGTCATTTTCAGTCAAATCCAGGGCAGGAACATTGGACTACTGTAAAGAACATTCATAAGTACCTAAGGAGGACTAAAGACTTGGTTCTTACATACGGCGGTGGAGAACTAAGAGTGATAGGTTACACAGACTCAGATTTTTCGGGGGACATGGATGCTCAGATGTCCACATCAGGGTATATATTTACGCTGAATGGTGGGGCAGTTTCTTAGAGAAGTGTCAAGCAAAGTTCGACTGCTATCTCGACATGTCAAGCCGAATATCAGGCAGCCACGGAGGCTGCTAAAGAAGCTTTTTTGATAAAGAAGTTCACTGAGGAACTTCAAGTGGTTCCTAACGCAGAGAAGCCCGTGACACTGTTTTGTGAGAACGACGGAGCTGTTGCACAGGCTAAGGAGCCTAGGGCTCACCACAACACCAAACATATTGCGAGAAAATATCATTTTGTTAGAGAAATGGTTCGGGATAGGAATGTTTCACTGCAGAGAGTAGACACAGCAAATAACGTTGCTGATCCACTTACCAAACCACTATCTCAGAAGGTCTTAGAGAGACATCTGGAGAGTATGGGTATTAGATACCATAGTTTGTGGCATTGAGTGCAAGTGGGAGATTGTTAGGAATATGCCCTCGAATGCCACTCAGAGGATGAGAGAGTGAGAGCAATTGTATTGTAATTATGAATATTATATTTAATAAGGTAATTATTATTTCTATATTATTGTATATTACTGGCATTGTGATTTGGTATATAGAATAATAGTCCTTGCATTTGAGAGTGAACATTCTACTCCTTATGGAGATAAGGAGATAGACACTAGAAGTGTTTAGAGCTCGAATGCTTAACTAGTTCGCAAGTCGATAAAACTTAACAGGACATTAAGTTTTAAGAAGACTTGTATAACTGATGCTAGGACGTGTGCACGTCTTGATAGCATACTTATAAGTATATTGGTGGGACCAGTATACTCGAACACGACTCATACTCGATTCAGTCACATGGTATTCACTATCAAAGAGTCGATGACGAATCGAAAGGTTGTGATAGTATACGTGGACCTTTGACTTGAGGGTTCAGTAGAAGATGTGCATGTGACGTTTAGTTTGTCATTAGAGTAGTTAGACTCATTTGCTTAATTGCTGAGTCGACCTCGAAGTGCAGACTATACGGGCAGGTAGCAGTCTTTACTGTACGCTAAGAAAAGATTCTATCTCATGTTAGTGAGTAGGCGAATGTCCTATACGGTTATTGGCAAATAAGATCATAAGTATTTGGCCAAAGCATTCTGATATAGTCGTATTAGATACACTATTAATCAGTCGGTCTTGATTTGCATTAACACATGTATAGAGTCTAGTCAACATTAGGGTTTGACTTTACCGTGACCCGAAGACTTGACCGGAACATCTGATGAAGGGTTTATACGTATATGGTATTCATGACATAATGATTATGGAATGATTCGTTCATTCGTTCTCAGTCGGGGTTTACAGTGCGGCCCGCTATGCTGGCTAAGTGCTGCCCGCACTCATTGGTTCCTCCCAATGCCGGCTGAGACGAACCTACAGAGTCGCGCAATAGGATCATTGATGGATAAATGTGAATTAATTATCTCTCTTATAATATTAAATATTAGATATCTAATTTTGATTTATCAGATAAATCAAATAGCGGTCTTATTAATTGTAAGTAGGTTACTGGGTGATTACTTTAAATCATAAATTATATTTCTTAGAGAAATATATATTTGTGTTTGATATAATTAATTAATTGGATTAATTAATTAGTCCAAACACATTGGAAATAAAACGGATTCGTTTGACGAACATCCGGTACATGAGGGTTTCGTTTTGACGAACATCCAATACACGAGCCGAGTAAATTCGACCCCTCTTCTTGGAAATTTCCCTTAAGGCCGCCCCCCTCCCTCTCTTGTCTCCTTTATACTTATTTTATGTCACTAGGTGACATATGTGAGGTGTATTTAATACCCTCAATCATGTGTTAAAGGTAGACTTTCATTTTCTTATAAATAAATGTCTTTAAAATAGAGAGAGGACTCCTTCTTCCTTGAACTCAAAATCACGAATTTGAGAGAGAGAGTAAGGTTGATAACTTCATCTTGATCTTAGAGACAAGATATAAGAAGAATACATTGAGAGAGAAAATTCCCACAAGCTTTCCTAGCCGCATTCTTGAAGAAAGTAAGCTTGTCGATTTTTCCATCAAGTTCCGGCGTGTGAAGTAGAGGCACCTTGCTTTAGGTGCTTGGAACGAAGGGCTCTTCATCATCATCATCATCATCATCATCATCATCATATGAAGGTTTTTAAGAGACATCATAGGTATGGGACTTTGATTCCTTGATCTTCGTATTTTCTTTTCGTATATACGTTACTTGATCGATCCCCTTAGGGATTCCGTTTATTCTTCTGCTGCGTTTATTTTCTGGGGAATCCCATCAACCACATCATGGTATTCTCGTTCGTGGTTGATCCTTTGTTGACCTTGTGTGGAAATATCATGTCATTGATATTTCCGTTGTGATGCATTAATTGTTTATCATTATTGATTGTGTAAACGTTCATGCTTTGCATTGATATTCGGGACTTGCTATTGTCTCGGAACAGTTGGATTATAGGTGTGCCATGTGATATCGATTTTATCAGGATTGGGATCCGATTGTGCGACCTAGCCGACAGAGTTAGTCTTGGCCAGATCATTCTATAATTGAGATATGATAAGTTTGGGAATTTTGGTATCGTTTCGGATACAGTACAGGTGATTACATTTGAATTCGTTCATTACTTAAGGACACGAGGCGTGGGATATGGTAAGAATTGATTGTTATGGTTGTGACAGGTTGGTAAGGTTACTTCGGTAAAATACATGGAGAATGTTCTTACTCTGTAGATTACATTGATATGTAATTGTTTTTGTGATGTGATCATTTTCATTGTTGAGTATTATGGCTGACCCCGTCGTGGGCTTTATCTTTTAGGTACTCGTAGTTCAAGCTAGTAGCGGTCGTGAAGGGATGAGCTTTCCGGTGATACTGGCGTGATTTTTGGGATTGTGTATTCTTTTCTGGTTTTCTAATTCCGCTGCAAATGTAATTAATTGTGTTTTTATCCGCTGCGTGTGCATATTTAAAATGGCTTTCAGTATTCTTTGAACTGTGTTTTTATCCGCTGCGTGTGTGTGTGTGTAGTTTCAAAGGGCTTTTTGACATTTTTAAACGTTTTCAAAAATGATTTTAGCCTTGTGGGTTCCAATGTGGGGCCCACGATGCTGTTACAGAAGATGGTATCGGAACTTGGGTTTCGTAAAACCCGGACGTGTGTGTTATGTGGCTCTACCGGTGCGGTAGTAGAGTGACTTTTGAAAAAGGGAAGATATGTAATATCCTAGAATTTCGCGAAGATTTTCCGCATTATCTCATCTGAGTTGTACTGTACACAGTGGGACCGATACAGTATGGATAAATAATTTTGGGAACTGTGACAGCTATACCAATATATCTATCGAGGTTATATTTAATTCTAGGATATTACATGCTTGATATGTTTTCGATGTCGGATATACGGTATGAGTATTTGTACAATTGTCGTACTTGGTCGACAGTTGTATTTTAGGATATTGTGCATCAGATGTATCGTATGAGAATGTTATCGGAACGAGTATATGTATTCAGTATGTCGCGTGTACGTGGTCGGTATATTGAAGACAACGGACACGAGAAGAAATGGTTATGTATGAAAGCTACTACGTACGTTAAGCATAGGAGCTTCGTAAGTAATGGTGCGAGTGTAGCGTACTCTAAGAAGAGTGTTTTACGTACGTAAGGAATGGAGTTTATCATACGTTAGGTTGGGTACATAACGTACATTAAGAAGGAAATCAGACAGTATCGAGCTATGGTCGGCAGGTGGGCCCGGTTGGTCTTTCATATAACTAAGGCAGGTGGGCCCAGAGCTGGACGGATTATATAACTAAGGTTGGTCTTTCATTTCCTCACGAGAGAAAACACATCTTTTCCTCCCAAACTTCATTCCTCCTCACTCCTGATCCTATTTCCGACCCTCATACATTGGTTAAGACCTTGATGAGTCACTTAGAAGCTTGAAACTTGGAGTTCTTGATGTTTTTGGAAGTGCTTGATCATTGTGGTTCTTCTTCAAGAGGTATGTTGGATAACTCCTCTCTTTGATTCGGATTTTGATATTGTAGTTGATGTTCTTCTTCGTATAATGATGGTTACGGTGTTGTTATTTTGATTCTTGGGGTTATATGAATTGTATATTGAGGAACAAAATGATATATGCCTTAGATTATGAATTAGATGATGGTTTATATGTTAAAACACATCGAATT
Source organism: Orobanche coerulescens (assembly GCA_033398695.1). Lineage (NCBI taxonomy): Eukaryota > Viridiplantae > Streptophyta > Magnoliopsida > Lamiales > Orobanchaceae > Orobanche > Orobanche coerulescens. Next base: position 79,375,980 of record CM065810.1, on the reverse strand, counting down.
ATGTCATTTTATTGTCTACAAACATGATTATGGATTAATTCATGTTCTTGAAGAACTCTTGAGGGATATATGGCATGATGTTATGGAAATTAGAAGGATTACGGTTAATTTTGGTATGTGGTTATTCGTGATGATAACCGATAGTTGTATTTCTATGAATTTACAAATATGAGCCGTGTTAATCCGTAATTAAGATTGAAGTCGGAATCAAGAATATTGAGACACTTGTTAGAATTGATTTATTATCGAATTGCGGCTTGTATTCGTATTGTTTGAATTATAATGGTTTGGTTTCGTATCATCGAGATATCATTAAACCATTGAGTTTGATTGGTCGATTGTTATCGAACATATCGTTAATTGATTATTGCATTAGGTTGCGTTAAGAGATCATTGATGATTAACCGTTGTGCTGTGGTTGAGATTGGAGAATGCATGGATCGCCTTGGTCGGGGCTGAGGAGCTTGTAGATGAAGACGGCGGGATTGGTAATGGCTTCGTCATATCGGTATCGAGGCAACTTATGCTTGCTCAGTTCATGATGTTTAATAAATGGTTTCGATTTCATTTTATCTATGATTCATATAGCAATGGTATTATGGAATATGAATTGTCGGGATGATGGTATGTATATTATGCTTGGACAGAGATAAATCATAATGTATATGATTTTAAAGATGTCTAGTGGAAACATAAACGTGAATTATATTTGGTCTATTGTATGAGAGGTTAGATATCATGGCTAGCTATCGTGCCGACATTGAACTCGAGATAGTGGTTTGGTATTAGTAATGGATTGTACTTTATTTTGGATTATTCGGATAACTGTGTATTCGACCAAGGATGTTGGTCGTGGAAAGGTTAGCATCACCAGCTTGAGGTAATTAATATTTCTAAATTATGACAATCATCTTGTTGCATTACCTAAATGGCACCCATGTTCCGAGGTATTCCTGTGTGGATACTTTCGTGACCCTTGGTTGCGACCTTGGGGTATTTTGTGATTGCATGAATTGTGTTGCGGGATAAAACCTGAATTGTACACACGTTCCGAGTATTCCTGAGTAGATGCTTCCGTGACCCTTGGCTGCGGCCTTGGGAGTTTATGTGCTAATATAATATGCATTGTTGAGCATGCTGTGAACTGTTGTCTGGCGGAAATACGACATTATGGTCGTGTCAGTCTTTCATGATCGAGTTATCGTTTCTCACTTGGAAAGTCTTCTGATCCTTTTTGGATATGCATTTCTTTGAGATTCGTTGTCATGTTGTATCGTGGCATTTCTGGAGTCAGATACGTTCTGATCGGTCATGTGTAGGATTTTCAGGGCGGGCACGTGTAGCATGTGTTGGTTTCGACCTCATATTGAACCATGCACACGAGACGTACTTCGTGAGGCTGATTAGGTACGAGACCAGTCGTGTATCTGATCAATACCCGTGGTTGGCTTGTACACGGACACATGTCCGGATCGGGCGTATCGTGTCGTCCATCTTTAGTCTTATTGATTGGTCGTTCACAGTCCATGTATAATCGGATCTGTTCGATAGTCGGGTTTGTCTTCGAGATCCCGTATATGTGATTTGTATATGGTTAACGATTTTATTCTCTCGTGAATCTGTCCCCGTTGACCCTTTATTGATCTCGTTCGGAGTTACCATATCATTGGCAATCTCGTTTGTTATTGGTGCCCTACTGATCTCGTTTGGAGTTACCACATCGATGGTCAACTCATTTGTTATTGACCCTTTATTAATCTCGTTTGGAGTTCACCCTATCATTGGTAATCTTGTTCGTTATTGATCCTTATTGATCCTGTTGGAGTTTACCGTATCGTTGGTATTCTCGGTTGTTGATCCTTTATTGATCTTGTTGGGATTTACCATCGTTGGTATTCTCAGTTGTTGATCCTTTATTAATCTTGTTGGAGTTTACCGTATCATTGGTATTCTCGGTTGTTGATCCTTTATTGATCCTGTTGGAGTTTACCGTATCGTTGGTATTCTCGATTGTTGATCCTTTATTGATCCTGTTTGAGTTTACCGTATCATTGGTATTATCGGTTGTTGATCCTTTATTGATACTGTTGGAGTTTACCGTATCGATGGTATTCTCGGTCGCTGATCCCTTATTGATGTTGTTGGAGTTACCAAATCATGGTATTCTCGTTCGTGGTTGACCCTTTGTAGATCTTGTGTTAAGTTATTATGTCATTGATATTCCCGTTCTGATGCATTGGTTCGTTATTATTATTGATTGTGTGAGCATTCATACTTTGTATTGATATCCGGGACTTGCCATTGTTTCGGGATAGTTGATCTCCAGATGTATTGTGCGATATCGGTTTTATCATAATTGGGATCCGATTGTGTGATTCAGCGGACAGAATCGGACATGGCCAGATTATTCTATATTGGAGATATGTTTATGTTTGAGAATCTTGGTATCGTTTCGGATACAGTACAGATGGTTACATTCGAATTCATTCGTCACTTGAGAATGCGAGGTTTGTTGTGTGCTGTCAGCAGCAGATAATGGGTGTTATCTAGAGTTTCCCTGCCTGATTGTTCCATGTTTTAAGTTTCGGGACGAAACTTATTTTTAGTGGGGTAGTTACCTAGGATTTTGGCGTCCAGACATCTTGAATTATTTACCGATTAAAGCGTATATGTGGTGCATGTGTTTATGTGATCGTATGTCGTACTTTGTTATTTGTTGGTTTTTGATTTGGATCATTGGTGTTGTCCGTTAGTGTTTCGTTGCATGTTGAATGATCGATGATTTGTCGAGGAGTATCATTGTGGTGCGTTTGGATAGATTTTGTAAGATCACCACCGGCACTTATATAGTTTAAAAAATATGAAACTTTACAGTACTATATAGAATCAAGTTATCTTTCTAATAGTTTAGACGGTGAGTCAATCGGAGTCCGGACGAAGGAGTTATGGTCGAAATAGTAAAGACTACATAGTGAGCATATAGTGTATAATTAACGCACGCTAACGTTGCGATTAGCGCGCACTAACTGCAAGGGATAGAGCGATCTATCCTTTACTGGACAGCCTTATTTACGCACGCTAATGCATCGATTAGCGCTTGCTAATGTAGACTGGCCGAAGGTTCTGGACTGCATTGTTCAGCCGATAGCGCACGCTACACATGCCCGTAGCGCGTGCTAATTGTTGACAGTATATATAAGATTGCAGAGGTTAACTTTCGTCATCTCTTCCTCTCATTTCTTCCTTCCGGTTTTTTAGGTGATCTTGAGGGTGTGTAAGCATGGATTTTGGCCTGATATCATCATCCATCAACATCTTTGAGTTCCTAATACGGATTTAACAACATCCCAACATCTTTCACCATTTTAATTAAGGTAAAATTCTTAGAACTCTAATTTTGTGTATTTTGGAGGTTTTGTTCTTGATTTTGATTTCAATCCATTTTTGATGAATCGGGTAGTGTTAAAAGATGTTGTTAAACATGTTCTATAGATTGTATATCCATATCCTTGATTCTTTGAACCCGATTGATGATTTTTCTGTTCTTGAGGAACCGTGAATATTTAATGTTCGATTAAATGTCTCAATGAGTTTCCTTCGGTTGTTGGTTGTGTTCTCCGTCGCATTTTGTTGTGATTTACATGGTAATTATGTTGTCATTATTTTCTCGTGGAGGGCGTAAGTTTTCAAAGGCTTTTTGGTTGAGTCTTGTTTCCCAAGGATCCGTGTGTTAATTACCGAGGCAAGTATCTTGCCCATACAGTTTGTGTTTCATAGTTGTAATGGTTGGTAATTGACTATGTGTGCAATTTAAATGTTTTTAATGAACTTTCAAAAGAATCGGTATATTCTCGATAAAGGTTTTCTTCAAAATAGCTCGTAGGTTTGTAAACAAATGTGTCATTTTGGGAATGTATATTAGTGTTGTATATTGGAATGCCTTGTTTTCATGTAGCACCGTTGTGTGTGGATATGTATGCTTATTTATGAGTATGTGATGTTGTGTGATATTGGTTGTGACTCCTTTGTAAGGAGGTTGTGCCGTTTGGTGCCTTTGGGAAAGTGTACTTCCTTGTTGATGTGTGATTGTTGTAAAGTGATGTTCCACTGAGTAATGTTTGTTGAACTTCCGGGATATGTCCTTACTAGTACGGGTCGGGTGTGACCATAGGGTTATCCAAACCGGATATGTCTCAAAGAGGCTCCGAAGTTCGTGGCTTGCTAGGCCAATGCCAGAATAACTTATGGTTGAGATTTGGTTGGGTGACGTACGTGTCATGGGTTATCCAAATCGGGTGTGTCTCGAGGAGGCTGCGAGGGTCGTGGCTTGCTAGCACGATGCCAGGATAACTATGAACGTATGTTATGGTTATGGTTATATGACTGTTATCATGGTGATGTGTGATATTGTGTGGTTTTCCATTGGGTTATTCACTCGGGTATGTCTCGAGTGTAATATCCGGATTTATTATTATGTATTTCATTTGTATTCGAACCCTGTATTATTTGGATTTATGATCTTGATAATTGGAATATGTTATTTCGCACATTGGTCTCTTTGTACATAAGTATATCATCATGCAAATTTTCTCATGCAAACTCGTGATAGCGTACGCTAAGAATGTAGCTTAACGCACGCTATCGGCTACTACTAGCGCACGCTACGAATGTAGGACTTGCATGCGCTAGGTAATCAATTATTGAGCTAGGCGTCTAACACATGCGCCAGCCGGACGTAGGACCAGATAAGATTCACGCGGATGAACCTGGACAGTTTTGGAGTCAACTCTTATTAGCGCGCGCTAAGGATGTATGGTAGCGTGCGCTAATCTGCTTATGTACAGAAAGTTTATATATGGGCCAGCACTCCATTTTATTCTCATTTCCTTCGTTTATCTTTCGTTTTTGAGAGACCAGAGGGCATATCATCTTCCTTAGATACACTTATAACACATCCACTTCATCATTGGACATTGGATACTTCTTGTGATTGATCATTGAAGAGAAGTAGCACCTTGGAGTGGCATATAACCAACCGGAGTCAGATTCTACCTTTGGGGTTCAGTGATTTTGTCATATTAAGGTATGCTGATTCTATCTCCAACTCTAGATTCGTGTTATGGAGAATAAGATGATCATGCTTGCAAAATATTGAGTTTCTTGGGTGAATTATCCAAACCACATCATGTTTGGAATATTGAGATGATTATGCCTTAAGTATCTTGATTATGAACATCATGATTCGAATCTTATTTCAATGAACAAGTACAGGAAGCTTCTATCATTGGTAACCCGAATCTAGTAGGTTTCTTCATAGCAATCATGGACTTGACTTTAACATCATTATTGTTAGACGAACCTAAGGGATTGATCATGGAAGGATTTATCTTGTAAAGATGGAATGTTAATCAAACTACAGAATGATAGTTTTGATTGATATAAAGGTGTTGATATCGACCGTTAAGCCTTCCGAATTATCGCATGAAGAATTGTAATCGAAATGGAATATGGTTTTATAATAGTATACATATTCTTGAATCCGAAGTTGTTGTTATCTCTAAGATCATTCATAACCGTATGAACATGATATTCATGGAAGTAACCTGAATTGACACTGAAGATTTCATTGGTTTGATCGTGATGAGATCAGTCTACTGCCCAGTAGTGAACTTCCATGCACAGTTAGCGCATGCTAAGCTATGTAGATTAACGTGCGCTATAGAGCATGAGTTAACGTACGCTACGTTTGGTACGTAACGTACGTTAGGCCATCCGACGAGTCAGTCGGCTGATTAGTGAGGTACTGACCATGCATAGTTAGCGTACGCTAGGCTTTGTTGATTGCGTGCGCTATCGAGCAGACTTAACGCACGCTACATAGAATACTTAGCATACGCTAAGAAGTTCAGGCAGATTGTGTTTTATGAACTTTCGGACCTAAATTGAATTGGTAGACATTCGTACGATGTGAGATAAATTCCATATTATTTCTTTTGTTAAGGTTCGAGCTTGTTACGTGATTGATTGAAGGGGAGACCTTCGAGTGTTTCATTTCGTGGAAGTATTGTTCTTGTCTTCAAATCGAGGCAAGTACCTTATTTGTTTTATGTATTGATGTTATACATATTGTCGTGCATGTATTTCGTTGTTGTATGTCCACCTCGTGTTGGTCCGACGGGATAATCGGGGGATGTATGCTAGCGTGCGCTGGATCATCGGACGGGTTTTTCCACCACGGGTTGGTCTGACGGGATCATCGTGGGTTCTAGGCAGTGAACGCTGGATCGTCGGAATTACGGTGTGTATGTTATGATAACATGTTGTGATTTTCAGTTGTGTATGTTATTTATGAGTTTCTCATAGGAGAAGACTCGTTGGTATTTTTGTCATTTACGTTATTATTCTTCGTGAGATATGAATAATATGTTGTGGTACTTGTACTAGCATCGTTGTGCTAACCCCTTTGGGGGTGAACATTTTGTTTATGTTCAGGATCCAGGAGAGCGGGGAAACAACCATTGGAGCTGCATGACGACGAGGGTGCAGAGTGATGTTCCGGCCGGGTTTATTTGTCTGTTGTTTGTTGGTTATTTCAATAAGTACTCGAGTACGTAGTCGTTTATGATAAATTTGAATTTGGTGATGTATTAATAAGTTTCTATTGAACATTTATATTTTCAGTATTTGGTCAGAATCTGTTGTATCTTAATTCCGTTATTTCCATTCGTTAGTACCTGTTAATGTCTGTTCAATTCTTCAGCCTTGTAAATCCTTATGTAAAAAATTTACAGCGCTGTAATATTCCTGAATATATCGGGGGTTTTACAGAATATGGTATCGGAGCCAAGATTATGGATATCTTGGCCATTGGGTTATAATAGGGGTCATATATGTCTTTTGAGGTAACCGGCCGCGAATAAAATCACTGTACTGCCTACGTTTTCGTGCGGGCAGTGGTTGTAAGTTCCTAAACTCTATCTCGTCCTTTGCATGTTATATTTCCTTGTACTTGAGCATTTGAACAATATTGTTTCCTGTATATTGAGTATTTATGCTTACAGTATGTTGAGAGGCGGACGTGGAAGTGGTCGCGGTCGCGGACGCGGACGAAGGAATGCTAAAAGGGAAGCATCGTCTTCTAATCAGGCCAGTCATAGCTCAGGCGAGCCACAAAGATCAATCAATAACGAAACGGAACCTGCTGTACCAGAAATCCTTCGTCAGGTGGTGAACCAGATGACTCAGTTCGCTCAGGTCGTGGACCGAATGCAGGTGGCAGTGGGATTACAGCAGGGAGATAGGCAGCAAGGGATCCTAGATATGGGAAATCGAGGTGACCGATGTCTGCAAGAGGTGGCGAAGATGCAACCACATAATTCGACGGTATTTCTGAGATACCTAGGACCATTGGTTGAAGGAGCTGGAGAAAATCTTTGCCGGAATTAACTGCCCAGACGACCGGAGAGCCTCTATTGCTCAATACTTTCTAATAGGGGAAGCGTCCGAATGGTGGGAAGCCATACGGCCTGTATACCATGATGCTAATTGGACAGAGTTTAAATTGATGATGGAAGCTCAGTACTGCCCTCGTCCTATGAGAGAAGCCAAGGTTCGGGAGTTTTTCTCCACTCAGCCTTCAGATGTGCCAGTATCTCAGGCAATTAAGACGTTTAACCAGCAGCTGGCATTTGTTCGACATCTGGTTAGAACAAATGCAAAAATGATGATCCATTTTGATATGAGGATGAAACCAGAAATCCAGAGGTACATGTTCAGTTTTGAATGTACCACACTCCGTCAATACCAGGATAAGGCGTTGGCATATGATATCAAGGAAGCAGCTATGGAGAAATTTACGAAATCCAAGAAGCAGAAAGTCTCTGGTACTTTTATAGAGCATAAGAGCAGCGGGACCCGCAAGGCCCAATCATATTTTCATTCTTTCAAGAAACCTCCGCACCTAGTTAAGAGCGGAAAGAACTTCGGAGCAGCATCCACCATGACTGATGTTACTAGGAAATGCTTTAACTGTGCCCAGACGGGGCACTATCGACGGAATTGCCCCCTACCTGCTGTGACTTGTTTTGATTGTGGTCGAGAGGGACATCGTGGGGTGTTCTGTGAAGAGGATGCAAAGTCTTTTAGAGCCCGTACACCACACCCAGTCCATAAGGAAGCCAGTATCCAACAAACGCAGCAAAGTGTTCAGATGCCTCAGAATTTTGGCCGCGGCCGAGGCAGAGGACAGTGGGACCGAAAGGGTACATCGAGTGCCGGATCTGTTCCCCCACATCTGTACGAGATGAGGAAAACAGACGATCAGGATGCTGCTGTCGCATTAGGTACTGTCCATATCCTTTCCCAGTCAGTTAGCATTTTATTCGATACAGGAGCTACGCATTCTTTTATATCCTTGTATTGTGTAAATCATTTGAATGTTTCTGGTTTTCATAATTGTGAACCTTGTGTTGTTGGTTTACCGAGTGGAGAGAGGATTGTTGGAAACTTAGAAACTAGAGATTTCCCTGTATCATTTGGAGGCAGAGAGTGGCTCTCAAATCTGATTGTAATAGAAATGCAAGGAGACGATCTGATACTTGGAAACGATTGGCTTAATCGATATGGAGATATTGTAAACTACCGAAGGAGGAATATCTCGCTGATCGATGATGATGGTTCCGAAATACTATTTGAGGGATAGAAACCGGGAAGCTCAGGAAAGTTGATCAAAGCGATGAAAGCTGTCAAATTGTTGAAATAGGGCTGTACCGGATACTAGTGTTATGCAATGAAGAAAGAAGATGAAATTGTGGAACTTTCATCCATTCTTGTTGTGAACGAATTTCCATATGTATTTCCTGACGAGTTACCTGGACTACCTCCACGAAGGGATGTAGAATTTACCATTGAGGTGGAACCCGGAGCTACACCAATTTCTAAGGCACCGTATCGTATGGCACCTACTGAGATGTATGAACTGAAAAAGCAGCTGGAAGATTACTGGACAAAGGCTATATTCAGCCAAGCATTTCGCCCTGGGGAGCGCTGGTTCTTTTTGTCCGAAAGAAGGATGGATCGCTTCGACTGTGTATTAACTATCGAGAGCTGAACAAGATGATGATTAAGAACAAGTATCTGTTGCCGCGGATTGATGATCTGTTTGATCAGTTGCAAGGAGCAACAATATTTTATAAAATCGATCTGAGATCAGGGAATCATCAGCTAAGGATTAAAGAATCTGATGTTCCGAAATCAGCGTTCAGAACTCGCTACGGACACTATGAGTTTGTAGTGATGCCGTTTGGTCTCACTAATGCACCTGCTGTATTCATGCAGTTGATGAACCGAGTGTTCATCGAATATTTGGATAAATTTGTGGCTGTGTTCATTGATGACATTATGGTGTATTCTAAGAGCCCGGAAGAGCATGCACAACATTTGCGGATTGTATTAGAACTTTTGAGAAGCAAGCAACTGTACGCCAAACTCTCTAAGTGTGAATTCTGGCCAAAGGAAGTAATGTTCCTCGGTCATGTAGTATCAGCTGAAGGAGTCCGAGTAGATCCTCAGAAGATTGAAGCGGTTTTGGATTGGAAGCCTCCTAAGAAGGTGAAAGAAGTCCGATGTTTCTTAGGACTTGCTCGGTATTATCGGCGGTTCATGGAAGGGTTTTCCAAAATTTCCCGCCCACTTACTCGATTCCTGCAGAAAACTCAAAAGTTTGAGTGGAATGAATTGTGTCAGGTTAGCTTTGATGAATTGAAGAAGAGATTGACGACGGCACCGATTCTATCACTTCCACATGGAACTGGGGGATTTATAGTTTACAGTGATGCTTCGAACAAGGACTCGGATGCGTATTGATGCATAATGACAAGGTGATCACTTATGCGTCGCGACAGCTGAAACCTTATGAAGTGAATTATCCAACACATGATTTGGAGCTAGCGGCAGTAGTATTTGCTTTGAAGATCTGGAGGCATTATCTGTACGGGACTCACTGTCAGATCTTTACGGATCAAAAAATTCTCAAATACATCTTCAGTCAGAAAGAGTTGAACATGCGGCAAAGAAGATGGTTAGAACTGATTAAGGACTACGACTTGGAAATTTTGTATCATCCAGGCAAAGCGAATGTAGTGGCCGATGCACTCAGCCGCAAGCCTGTTTCTATTCAGTTGCTGGAGACTCTGACCTCCCAACTTAGCCTTCAACAAGAGATGATTCGAGAAGGAATTGAAGTATGGTTACAAAGAGTCCAAGGACAACTGTGCGTGATGGAAATAACTTCATCGTTAACCGAAGAAATCAAATCTAGACAGGCAGATGATCCTCTGATGATTCGGTTACGTGATGAAGTGATCAAGGGGAAAGCCCCCGGATTTGTAATTCATGATGATGGAGTTTTGAGATTTCAGAACTGACTCTGCATTCCCGATGCCAATGTTCTGAAATAGACGATTCTGAAGGAAGCTCACAGTTCTCCCTATTCTATCCACCCGGGCACCAGTAAGATGTATAAGGACTTGAAGCAGAATTTCTGGTGGGGCAACATGAAGAAAGATGTAGCGGACTATGTTTCAAAATGCTTGACTTGTCAACAGGTTAAGATCGAGCATCAACATCCCGGCAGGATGTTGAAGTTGCTCCCGATTCCTGAATGGAAGTGGGAGGACGTATCGATGGACTTTATTATTAGTATGTCGAGAACCAAGATAGGAATGAACATGATTTGGGTGATAGTTGATCGTTTAACCAAATCAGCTCATTTTCTAGGCATTAAGGATACGTGGGGACCAGAGAGGTTGGCACGAGTATTTATTTCGGAGATAGTTCGATTGCATGGTACACCGAAGACCATTATTTCTGATGGAGACGGCCGTTTTGTGTCTCACTTTTGGAAAGTAGTTCATAAGGCCTTGGGGACCGAATTGAACTTTAGCACAGCTTATCACCCGCGGACTGATGGAAAATCCGAGAGGACTATTCAAACAGTGGAAGATATGCTGAGGGCTTGTGCCTTAGATTGGTCAACTGATTGGGAAGTTCATCTACCGTTGATTGAATTTACCTACAACAATAGTTGGCATGCTTCCATTAATATGGCACCGTTTGAGGCATTATACGGGAGGAGATGTAGATCGCCCTATGTTGGGACGATTCATCAGACTTAATCGGGACAGAACCAGAGTCGATCGTACAGACTCGAGAGAAGATAGCCTTGATTCGTGAAAGGCTGTTCACCGCCCAGGGTCACCAGAAATCTTACGCGGACGTACGCCGTCGCCCTTTGGAGTTCAGTACTGGAGACCACGTACTTTTAAAGGTTTCTCCTACTCGGGGAATCTTCTGTTTTGGAAGAAAAGGAAAGCTGAGTCCAAGATATATCGGACCGTTCGAGATCCTTGAGAGAGTTGGAGAGTTGGCATACAGATTGGCATTGCCGTCGTCGTTGAGCCATGTTCATAACGTGTTCCACGTATCCCAGTTACGGAGATATATACCAGACCCTAGTCATGTCATTGATTTCGGGGAGATGGAAGTCGCTCAGGATGGGACGTTTGAAAAAAGACCGGTCAAGATACTCGAGAGTCGAGTTAAGCAGTTGAGGAACAAACCAATCGCTTTGGTCAAAGTTCAGTGGTCACGTCATGGGGTGGAAGAAGCCACATGGGAAACAGAATATAGTATGAAGTCTAGATATCCAAAGTTATTTTCGTCTTGAGTTTCGGGACGAAACTCCTTTTTAGTAGGACAGTATGTAATATCTGGATTTATTATTGTGTATTTCATATATATTCGAACCCTGTATTATTCGGATTTATAATCTCGATAATTGGAATATGTTATTTCTCACATTGGTATCTTTGTACATAAGTATATCATCATGCAAATTTTCTCATGCAAACTCGTGATAGCGTACGCTAAGAATGTAGCTTAACGCACGCTATCGGCTACTACTAGCGCACGCTACAAATGTAGGACTTGCGTGCGCTAGGTAATCAATTATTGAGCTAGGCGGCTAACACATGCGCCAGCCGGACGTAGGACCAGATAAGATTCCCACGGATGAACCTGGATAGTTTTGGAATCAACTCTTATTAGCGCGCCCTAAGGTTGTATGGTAGCGTGCGCTAATCCGCTTATATACAGAAAGTTTATATATGGGCCAGCACTCCATTTTATTCTAATTTCCTTCGTTTATCTTTCGTTTTTGAGAGACCAGAGGGCATATCATCTTTCTTAGATACACTTATAACACATCCACTTGATCATTGGACATTGGGTACTTCTTGTGATTGATCATTGAAGAGAAGTAGCAACTTGGAGTGGCATATAACCAACCGGAGTCAGATTCTACCTTTGGGGTTCAGTGATTTCATCATATTAAGGTATGTTGATTCTATCTCCAACTCTAGATTCGTGTTATGGAGAATGAGATGATCATGCTAGCAAAATAATGAGTTTCTTGGGTGAATTATCCAAACCACATCATGTTTGGAATATTGAGATGATTATGCCTTAAGTACCTTGATTATGAACATCATGATTCGAATCTTATTTCAATGAACAAGTAGAGGAAGCTTCTATCATTGGTAATCCGAATCTAGTAGGTGTCTTCATAGCAATCATGGACTTGACTTTAACATCATTATTGTTAGACGAACCTAAGGGATTGATCATGGAAGGATTTATCTTGTAAAGATGGAATGTTAATCAAACTACAGAATGATAGTTTTGATTGATATAAAGGTGTTGATATCGACCGTTAAGCCTTCTGAATTACCGCATGAAGAATTGTAATCGAAATGGAATATGGTTTTATAATAGTATACATATTCTTGAATCCGAAGTTGTTGTTATCCGTAATATCATTCATAACCGTATGAACATGATATTCATGGAAGTAATCTGAATTGACAATGAAGATTTCATTGGTTTGATCATGATGAGATCAGTCTACTGCCCAGTAGTGAACTGCCATGCACAGTTAGTGCACGCTAAGCTATGTAGATTAACGTGCGCTATCGAGCATGAGTTAACGTATGCTACGTTTGGTACGTAACGTACATTAGGCCATCAGACGAGTCAGTCGGATGATCAGTGAGGTACTGACCATGCATAGTTAGCGTACGCTAGGCTTTGTTGATTGCGTGCGCTATCAAGAAGACTTAACGCATGCTACACAGAATACTTAGCGTAGCTAAGAAGTTCAGGCAGATTGCATTTTATGAACTTTCGGCTGTAAATTGAATTGGTAGAGATTCGTACGACGTGAGATAAATTCCATATTATTTCTTTTGTTAAGGTTCGAGCTTGTTACGTGATTAGTTGAAGGGGCGACCTTCGAGTGTTTCGTTTAGTGGAAGTATTGTTCTTGTCTTTGAATCGAGGAAAGTACCTTATTTGTTTTATGTATTGATATTATACATATTGTCGTGCATGTATGTCGTTGTTGTATGTCCACCTCGTGTTGGTCCGACGGGATCATCGGGGGATCTATGCTAGCGTGCGCTGGATCATCGGACGGGTTTTTTCACCACGGGTTGGTCTGACGGGATCATCGTGGGTTCTAGGCAGTGAACGCTGGATCGTCGGAATTACCATGTGTATGTTATGATATCATGCTGTGATTTTCAGTTGTGTATGTTATTTATGAGTTTCTCGTAGGAGAAGACTCGTTGGTATTTTTGTAATTTACGTTATTATTCTTCGTTAGATATGAATAATATGTTGGGGTACTTGTACTAGCATCGTTGTGCTAACCCCTTCGGGGGTGAACATTTTGTTTATGTTCAGGATCCAGGAGAGCGGGGAAACAACCACTGGAGCTGCATGACGACGAGGGTGCAGAGTGATGTTCCGGCCGGGTTTATTTGTCTGTTGTTTGTTGGTTATTTCAATAAGTACTCGAGTACGTAGTCGTTTATGATAAATTTGAATTTGGTGATGTATTAATAAGTTTCTGTTGAACATTTATATTTTCAGTATTTGGTCAGAATATGTTGTATCTTAATTCTGTTATTTCCATTCGTTAGTACCTGTTAATGTCTGTTCAATTCTTCAGCCTTGTAAATCCTTATGTAAAGAATTTACGGTGCTGTAATATTCCTGAATATATCGGGGGTGTTACAGAATATGGTATCGGAGCCAAGATTATGGATATCTTGGCCATTGGGTTATAATAGGGGTCATATATGTCTTTTGAGGTAACCGTCCGCGAATAAAATCACTGTACTGCCTACGTCTTCGTGCGGGCGGTGGTTGTAAGTTCCTAAACTCTATCTCGTCCTTTGCATGTTTTATTTCCTTGTACTTGAGCATTTGAACGATATTGTTTCCTGTATATTAGGTATTTATGCTTACAGTATGTTGAGAGGCGGACGTGGACGTGGTCGCGGTCGCAGACGCGGACGAAGGAATGCTGAAAGGGAAGCATCGTCTTCTAATCAGGCCAATCATAGCTCAGGCGAGCCACAAAGATCAATCAATAATGAACCGGAACCTGCTGTACCAGAAATCCTTCGTCAAGTGGTGAACCAGATGACTCAGTTCGCTCAGGTCGTGGACCGAATGCAGGTGGCAGTGGGATTACAGCAGGGAGATAGGCAGCAAGGGATCCTAGATATGGGAAATCGAGGTGACCGATGTCTGCAAGAGGTGGCGAAGATGCAACCACATAAATTCGACGGTATTTCTGAGACTCCTACCTAGGACCATTGGTTGAAGGAACTGGAGAAAATCTTTGCCGGAATTAACTGCCCAGACGACCGGAGAGCCTGTATTGCTCAATACTTTCTGATAGGGGAAGCGTCCGAATGGTGGGAAGTCATCCGGCCTGTAGACCATGATGCTAATTGGACAGAGTTTAAATTGATGATGGAAGCTCAGTACTGCCCTCGTCCTGTGAGAGAAGCCAAGGTTCGGGAGTTTTTCTCCGCTCAGCCTTCAGATGTGCCAGTATCTCAGGCAATTAAGACGTTTAACCAGCAGCTGGCATTTGTTCGACATCTGGTCAGAACAGATGCAGAAATGATGATCCATTTTGATATGAGGATGAAACCAGAAATCCAGAGGTACATGTCCAGTTTTGAATGTACCACACTCCGTCAATACCAGGATAAGGGGTTGACATATGAGAGCAAGGAAGCAGCTATGGAGAAATTTACGAAATCCAAGATGCAGAAAGTCTCTGGTACTTTTATAGAGCACAAGAGCAGTGGGACCCGCAAGGCCCAATCATATTTTCATTCTTTCAAGAAACCTCCGCACCCAGTTAGGAGCGGACAGAACTTTGGAGCAGCATCCACCATGACTGATGTTACTAGGAAATGCTTTAACTGTGCCCAGATGGGGCACTATCGACGGAATTGCCCCTACCTGCCGTGACTTGTTTTGATTGTGGTCGAGAGGGACATCATGCGGTGTTCTGTGAAGATGCTGCAAAGTCTTTTAGAGCCCGTACACCACACCCAGTCCAGAAGGAAGCCAGTATCCAAAAGATGCACCAAACTGTTCAGATGCCTCAGAATTTTGGCCGCGGCCGAGGCAGAGGACAGTGGGACTGAAAGGGTACATCGAGTGCCAGATCTATTCCCCCACATCTGTACAAAATGAGGAAAACAGACGGTCAGGATGCTGCTGTCGCATCAGGTACTGTCCAGATCCTTTCCCAGTCAGTTAGCGTTTTATTCGATACAGGAGCTACGCATTCTTTTATATCCTTGTCTTGTGTAAATCATTTGAATGTTTCTGGTTTTCATAATTGTGAACCTTATGTTGTTGGTTTACCGAGTGGAGAGAGGATTGTTGGAAACTTAGAAACTAGAGATTTCCCTGTATCATTTGGAAGCAGAGAGTGGCTCTCAAATCTGATTGTAATAGAAATGCAAGGAGATGATCTGATACTCGGAGACGATTGGCTTAATCGATATGGAGCTATTGTAAACTACCGAAGGAGGAATATCTTGCTGATCGCTGATGATGGTTCTGAAATACTGTTTGAGGGATAGAAACCGGGAAGCTCAAGAAAGTTGATCAAAGCGATGAAAGCTGTCAAATTGTTGAAACAAGGCTGTACTAGATACTGGTGTTATGCAATGAAGAAAGAAGACGAAATTGTGGAACTTTCATCCATTCCTGTTGTGAACGAATTTCCATATGTATTTCCTGACGAGTTACCTGGACTACCTCCACGAAGGGATGTAGAATTTACCATTGAGCTGGAACCCGGAGCTACACCAATTTCTAAGGCACCGTATCGTATGTCACCTACTGAGATGTATGAACTGAAAAAGCAGCTGGAAGAGTTACTGGACAAAGGCTATATTCAGCCAAGCATTTCGCCCTGGGGAGCGCTGGTTCTTTTTGTCCGAAAGAAGGATGGATCGCTTCGACTGTGTATTGACAATCGAGAGCTGAACAAGATGATGATTAAGAACAAGTATCCATTGCCACAGATTGATGATCTGTTTAATCAGTTGCAAGGAGCAACAATATTTTCTAAAATCGATCTGAGATCAGGGAATCATCAGCTAAGGATTAAAGAATATGATGTTCCGAAATCAGCGTTCAAAACTCGCTACGGACACTATGAGTTTATAGTGATGCCGTATTGATGCAGAATGACAAGGTGATCGCTTATGCGTCGCGACAGCTGAAACCTTATGAAGTGAATTACCCAACACATGATTTGGAGCTAGCGGCAGTAGTATTTGCTTTGAAGATCTGGAGGCATTATCTGTATGGGACTCACTGTCAGATCTTTACGGATCAAAAAAGTCTCAAATACATCTTCAGTTAGAAAGAGATGAACATGCGGCAAAAAAGATGGTTAGAACTGATTAAGGACTACGACTTGGAAATTTTGTATCATCCAGGCAAAGCGAATGTAGTGGCCAATGCACTCAGCCGCAAGACTGTTTCTATTCAGATGCTGGAGACTCCGACCCCCTAACTTAACCTTCAACGAGAGATGATTCGAGAAGGAATTGAAGTATGGTTACAAAGAGTCCAAGGACAACTGTGCGTGATGGAAATAACTTCATCGTTAACCGAAGAAATCAAATCTAGACAGGCAGATGATCCTCTGATGATTTGGTTACGTGATGAAGTGATCAAGGGGAAAGCCCCCGGATTTGTAATTCATGATGATGGAGTTTTGAGATTTCAGAACTGACTCTTCATTCCCGATGCCGATGTTCTGAAATAGAAGATTCTGAAGGAAGCTCACAGTTCGCCCTATTCTATCCACCCAGGCACCAGTAAGATGTATAAGGACTTGAAGCAGAATTTCTGGTGGGGCAACATGAAGAAAGATGTAGCGGACTATGTTTCGAAATGCTTGACTTGTCAAAGCTTAAGATCGAGCATCAATGTCCTGCCGGGATGTTGAAGCCGCTCCCAATTCCTTAATGAAAGTGGGAGGGCGTATCGATGGACTTTATTACTAGTATGCCGAGAACCAAGATAGGAATGAACATGATTTGGGTGATAGTTGATCGTTTAACCAAATACGCTCATTTTCTAGGCATTAAGGATACGTGGGGACCAGAGAGGTTGGCACGAGTATTTATTTCGGAGATAGTTCGATTGCATGGTACACTGAAGACCGTTATTTCTGATGGAGACGGCCGTTTTGTGTCTCACTTTTGGAAAGTAGTTCATAAGGCCTTGGGGACCGAATTGAACTTCAGCACAGCTTATCACCCGCGGATTGATGGACAATCTGAGAGGACTATTCAAACAGTGGAAGATATGCTGAGGGCTTGTGCCTTAGATTGGTCAACTGATTGGGAAGTTCATCTACCGTTGATTGAATTTACCTACAACAATAGTTGGCATGCTTCCATTAAGATGGCACCATTTGAGGCATTATACGGGAGGAGATGTAGATCGCCCCTATGTTGGGACGATTCATCAGACTTAATCGGGACAGAACCGGAGTCGATCGTACAGACTCGAGAGAAGATAGCCTTGATCCGTGAAAGGATGTTGACCGCCCAGAGTCACCAGAAATCTTACGCGGACGTACGTCGTCGCCATTTGGAGTTCAGTACTGGAGACCACGTACTTTTTAAAGGTTTCTCCTACTCGGGGAATCTTCCGTTTTGGAAGAAAAGGAAAGCTGAGTATCCAAAAGATGCACCAAACTGTTCAGATGCCTCAGAATTTTGGCCGCGGCCGAGGCAGAGGACAGTGGGACTGAAAGGGTACATCGAGTGCCGGATCTATTCCCCCACATCTGTACAAAATGAGGAAAACAGACGGCGATGTCTTTGCCGCATCGCATCGTCCCGCATCCTTTCCCGATCGCTTAGCGTTTTATTCGATACAGGAGCTACGCATTCTTTTATATCCTTTTCTTGTGTAAATCATTTGAATGTTTCTGGTTTTCATAATTGTGAACCTTATGTTGTTGGTTTACCGAGTGGAGAGAGGATTGTTGGAAACTTAGAAACTAGAGATTTCCCTGTATCATTTGGAAGCAGAGAGTGGCTCTCAAATCTGATTGTAATAGAAATGCAAGGAGATGATCTGATACTCGGAGACGATTGGCTTAATCGATATGGAGCTATTGTAAACTACCGAAGGAGGAATATCTTGCTGATCGCTGATGATGGTTCCGAAATACTGTTTGAGGGATAGAAACCGGGAAGCTCAAGAAAGTTGATCAAAGCGATGAAATCTGTCAAATTGTTGAAACAAGGCTGTACTAGATACTGGTGTTATGCAATGAAGAAAGAAGACGAAATTGTGGAACTTTCATCCATTCCTGTTGTGAACGAATTTCCATATGTATTTCCTGACGAGTTACCTGGACTACCTCCACGAAGGGATGTAGAATTTACCATTGAGCTGGAACCTGGAGCTACACCAATTTCTAAGGCACCGTATCGTATGTCACCTACTGAGATGTATGAACTGAAAAAGCAGCTGGAAGAGTTACTGGACAAAGGCTATATTCAGCCAAGCATTTCGCCCTGGGGAGCGCTGGTTCTTTTTGTCCGAAAGAAGGATGGATCGTTTCGACTGTGTATTGACAATCGAGAGCTGAACAAGATGATGATTAAGAACAAGTATCCATTGCCACGGATTGATGATCTGTTTAATCAGTTGCAAGGAGCAACAATATTTTCTAAAATCGATCTGAGATCAGGGAATCATCAGCTAAGGATTAAAGAATATGATGTTCCGAAATCAGCGTTCAAAACTCGCTACGGACACTATGAGTTTATAGTGATGCCGTATTGATGCAGAATGACAAGGTGATCGCTTATGCGTCGCGACAGCTGAAACCTTATGAAGTGAATTACCCAACACATGATTTGGAGCTAGCGGCAGTAGTATTTGCTTTGAAGATCTGGAGGCATTATCTGTATGGGACTCACTGTCAGATCTTTACGGATCAAAAAAGTCTCAAATACATCTTCAGTTAGAAAGAGATGAACATGCGGCAAAAAAGATGGTTAGAACTGATTAAGGACTACGACTTGGAAATTTTGTATCATCCAGGCAAAGCGAATGTAGTGGCCAATGCACTCAGCCGCAAGACTGTTTCTATTCGAATCTTTGGAGACTTCGACCCCCCAACTTAACCTTCAACGAGAGATGATTCGAGAAGGAATTGAAGTATGGTTACAAAGAGTCCAAGGACAACTGTGCGTGATGGAAATAACTTCATCGTTAACCGAAGAAATCAAATCTAGACAGGCAGATGATCCTCTGATGATTTGGTTACGTGATGAAGTGATCAAGGGGAAAGCCCCCGGATTTGTAATTCATGATGATGGAGTTTTGAGATTTCAGAACTGACTCTTCATTCCCGATGCCGATGTTCTGAAATAGAAGATTCTGAAGGAAGCTCACAGTTCGCCCTATTCTATCCACCCAGGCACCAGTAAGATGTATAAGGACTTGAAGCAGAATTTCTGGTGGGGCAACATGAAGAAAGATGTAGCGGACTATGTTTCGAAATGCTTGACTTGTCAACAGGTTAAGATCGAGCATCAATGTCCTGCCGGGATGTTGAAGCCGCTCCCGATTCCTTAATGAAAGTGGGAGGGCGTATCGATGGACTTTATTACTAGTATGCCGAGAACCAAGATAGGAATGAACATGATTTGGGTGATAGTTGATCGTTTAACCAAATACGCTCATTTTCTAGGCATTAAGGATACGTGGGGACCAGAGAGGTTGGCACGAGTATTTATTTCGGAGATAGTTCGATTGCATGGTACACTGAAGACCGTTATTTCTGATGGAGACGGCCGTTTTGTGTCTCACTTTTGGAAAGTAGTTCATAAGGCCTTGGGGACCGAATTGAACTTCAGCACAGCTTATCACCCGCGGATTGATGGACAATCTGAGAGGACTATTCAAACAGTGGAAGATATGCTGAGGGCTTGTGCCTTAGATTGGTCAACTGATTGGGAAGTTCATCTACCGTTGATTGAATTTACCTACAACAATAGTTGGCATGCTTCCATTAAGATGGCACCGTTTGAGGCATTATACGGGAGGAGATGTAGATCGCCCCTATGTTGGGACGATTCATCAGACTTAATCGAAACAGAACCGGAGTCGATCGTACAGACTCGAGAGAAGATAGCCTTGATCCGTGAAAGGCTGTTGACCGCCCAGAGTCACCAGAAATCTTACGCGGACGTACGTCGTCGCCATTTGGAGTTCAGTACTGGAGACCACGTACTTTTTAAAGGTTTCTCCTACTCGGGGAATCTTCCGTTTTGGAAGAAAAGGAAAGCTGAGTCCGAGATATATCGGACCGTTCGAGATCCTTGAGAGAGTTGGAGAGTTGGCATACAGATTGGCATTGCCGCCGTCGTTGAGCCATGTTCATAACATGTTCCACGTATCCCAGTTACGGAGATATATATACCGGACCCTAGACATGTCATTGATTTCGGGGAGATCGAAGTCGCTCAGGATGGGACGTTTGAAGAAAGACCGGTCAAGATACTCGAGAGTCGGGTTAAGCAGTTGAGGAACAAACCAATCGCTTTAGTGAAAGTTCAGTGGTCACGTCATGGGGTGGAAGAAGCCACATGGGAAACGGAATATAGTATGAAGTCCAGATATCCAAAGTTATTTTCATCTTGAGTTTCGGGACAAAACTCTTTTTTAGTAGGACAATATGTAATATCCGGATTTATTATTGTGTATTTCATCTATATTCGAACCCTGTATTATTCGGATTTATGATCTCGATAATTGGAATATGTTATTTCTCAGATTGGTATCTTTGTACATAAGTATATCATCATGCAAATTTTCTCATGCAAACTCGTGATAGCGTACGCTAAGAATGTTGCTTAACGCACGCTATCGGCTACTACTAGCGCACGTTACGAATGTAGTGTTGGGATTCGGTGCCTTAAAACGAAGGCCCAGCGGAAGCGGTAAAACAAAAATTAATTCGATCTGAATCCCTACGAGGATCGATCGAGCTACGTATATACGAATATCAAAAACGAATTCACAAGAGATATAGAAACTCACCCTTGTAGTCCGTTGATTAGATGGATAACCTTCTCTTGAGCTATTCCCCAATCTCTTGAACGATCCAACGCCGAAAGCACCGCGTCTCTACTTGCCACGCGCCGGAGAAACGACCGGAACAACAATCACCTTGCTATCCTCCGAGGATACGGCTAGAGCTAAGTGATGAAGCTTCCAATATGAAATTATAACACTCTAAGTGTATAACTCACAATCTCTCTTTTATTTCTCAATTTTCTTCCAATAAAAATCAAGAACTTGATGAATAAAGAGGAAGATGATGAAGAAGACTTGGAGAAGTCTTTTCTCTCTCTCTCTCTCTCTCTCTTCTCTTATTCACGTAGGAATCAAAGTATCTTAGAGATATGAAAGTCTTCCTCCTTTTATTCTTATTCCACCCTCATGTGTACAACTCATGTCACATGAGATCAAACCCCACAAAGTCATCTTTTTCATATAAAATGAAAACAATAAGACAAGAGGAAAGTGGGTGGAACTTAGGGGGCGGCTACCATGCAGAAACGGATGAGTTCGGTTCGTTTCGGACTCCCGTGAGTCCAAACAGATAAACTACGATTCCGTTCCGATGTATTTGTATCGATTAATTAATACAATTAATTAAACATATCAAATACAAAATAACATAATTAATTTCTCCAAGAAATAATTATATTCATGAATTAAATTAATCACCCAGTGATATATTTAATTCATTAAGCCGTAAATCAATTTATCTGATAAGTCGATTTAAACATCCAATGTCCCCAATTTAGATATCCAATATCTAATATTCATAATGAGAGAATTAGCTTGATTCGTTCCGTCGTCAATCCTATTGCGCGACTCGGTAGGTCCGTCTCAGTCAGCAATGGGAGGAACCAAAGAGTAGTAGCACCACCTAGCCAGCCTGGTGGCCTACACTGTACCCCAACTGAGAACGAATGATTTGGATCATTCAAGAACCATTCTGTCGTGAATACCAGTATACGTATAAACCCTTCTTTCAAATGTCCCGATCAAGTTATAGGGTCACGGTCAGTCAAACCCTATATGTACTTGCTCTATGCATGAGTTAATGCAAATCGAGATCATAGAGCTCTCGTGTATCCAATACAACTAGCTCCAATGCTTTGGCCAAAGACTTATGATCTCATCTGCCAGTAACCGCATAGGACATATAACACGATCACTAACAGGAGAAAGAATTCTATCTTGGTATTAAGTAGGACCTGCTACTTGCCCATCAAGATGCACGTCGAGGTTGACCCCCGCCTTCTGGTTTATAGGGTCGAACTACTCTAATGAAAATCTTGACATCACAAGCACATCCCTACTAAATCCTCAAGTCGAAGGTTCACGAATACGTATCACAACCTTTCGATTCCATCATTGACTGTCCCGGAGTGAAATCCGTGTGACGAATCGAGAGTGAGTCGGTATACTAATCCAATTAGCATACCTATAACATGTGATCCCACTAACCATTAGTGTTCGACAGGCACTCTCCATGTCAAAGAACACGTCATACAAGTCTTCACATAAACTTAACGCCCAGTCAAGTTTCATCGACTTGCGAACGATTAAGTATTTGAGCTGTAACCTTTCCAGTGCCGACCCCCTTATCCAATAAGGGGTGGAACGTTTTGCTCTCAAATACACGGACTAGTTTCTATATGTTTATTTACGAGTTAGGAATTCCAGTAACTACCAGTAAATAAAGAAACATTCATTTGCCTTATATAAATGGTTTACATAATAACAAGTACAATGCCCTCACTCAACAACCTCTGAGTGGCATTCGAGGGCATACTCCTAACAATCTCCCACTTGCACTCAATGCCACACACTATGGTATCTAATACCCATGTTCTCCAGATGACACTCCAAGCTAGTCTGAGAAAGTGGCTTGGTCAGTGGATCGGCGACGTTGTCGGCCGAGTCTACTCTGTGCAGCACAATGTATCCCTTGCGAACAAATTCTCTTACAAGATGATACTTCCTCTCAATATGTTTGGTGCTATTGTGAAACCTCGGCTCCTTGGCCTGCGCTACAGCTCCGTCGTTGTCGCAGTGCAATGAACAGCACTCGGACATGGTATTATTTGAAGTTCTCCCAGAAACTTCTTAATCCAGAACCCTTCCTTGGAAGCCTCCGAGGCTGCTTGATACTCAGCCAGAAAGGTGGAATCAGCAGTCGCGCTTTGCTTGGCACTACGCCGAGATACTGCTCCTCCATTAAGAGTAAATATGTAGCCAGAAGTGGACATTGAGTCGTCCTTCAGTCCTTGGAAGTCCGAATCAGTGAATCCCACCACATCCAATTCTCCACCGCCATACATAAGAACCATATCTCTAGTTCTTCTCAAGTACTTGAGAACGTTCTTTACAGCAGTCCAATGTTCCCTACCTGGGTTTGCCTGAAACCTACTCACCACGCTTACAACATGCGTGATGTCAGGTCTTGTACACAACATAGCATACATAAGGCTACCCACGGCCGAAGCATATGGTATATTACTCATTTTCTTGCATTGTTCCTCACTTTGAGGACACATCTTCAAGGTGAGTTTTATTCCATGTTGCATCGGTAGGAACCCTCTTTTAGAATCATCCATCTTAAATCGCTTTAAGATCTTATCTATATAGAGGGCTTGGGAAAGGCCTATTGTTCTCTTCGCTCTATCCCGTTAGAGCCGAATATCAAGAATATAGGTTGCTTCTCCCAAGTCTTTCATGGAGAAATTACTCGAAAGCCAAGCTTTCACAGAACTGAGCATTCCCACATCATTTCCTATTAGTAGAATGTCATCTACATATAGTACTAAGAATGCGATCTTGCTCCCACTAACCCTCTTGTATACACAAGGTTCCTCTTCATTTTACACGAAATCAAACTCTTTGATTGCCTCGTTAAAACGAAGGTTCCAACTACGCGATGCTTGCTTCAGTCCATAAATGGAACGCTGAAGCTTTCACACTTTCTGAATATCGACTTCAGACACAAAGCCTTTAGGCTGCTCCATATAGATTTCCTCCTCGAGGAATCCATTAAGGAAAGTCGTCTTTACGTCCATTTGCCATATCTCATAATCGTGGTAGGCAGCTATAGCAAGCATCATGCGAATAGACTTGATCATGGCTACGGGCGAGAAGGTATCGTGGTAATCGATCCCTTCCTTCTGGGTATAACCCTTTGCCACAAGCCTGGCCTTATAGGCGTCAACCTTGCCATCACCATCAGTCTTTCTCTTGTAGATCCACTTGTTCCCAATAGGCACTATGCCCTTGGGGCGGTCTACTAGAGTCCAGACCTGATTCACATGCATCGAGTCTATCTCAGCTTCCATAGCTTCACGCCATTTCGCGGAGTCTACATCCACCATCGCTTGGTCATAGGTCGTCGGGTCAGTCTCTTGGCTATCACTTGGAACCTCATGGAGACCCAGCTCCTCCAAGTGCCCAAGCCCATACCTCTCAGGTAAATGAGACACCCTACTAGACCTACGACGTGGTTGTACTTGTGTTTCAGAAGGTTCGGTTCCAGTTTCTTGCACAGGTGTCTCTTCAGGAGTTTCATTATATTCTTCTAAAGAAATACTTCTACCTGCTCCGCCTTCCTGAATGAACTCATCTTCCAGGAAGTATGCTTGTAAAGCAACAATGATCCTTCGATCTTCAGGCATGTAGAATAGATATCTGATCATCCCAGACGGGAATCCAATGAAACGTCCCTTCACAGACCTAGCTTCCAACTTTTCCACCTTAGTCTTCTTGACATAGGCGGGACATCCCCAAATCCTAATATGATTAAGACTTGGTTTCCTTCCCTCCCATATCTCATGTGGAGTTTTAGGAACGGATTTGGAAGGACATATGTTCAAGATATATGCGGCAGTCAGGAGTGCATACCCCCACAGGTAAATTGGCAAGTTAGTATAGCCCAGCATGGAACGGACCATGTTCAACAGGGTCCGGTTCCTTCTTTCTGACACACCATTTAACTGAGGAGTACCTGGAGGTGTTAGTTGTGAAACTATTCCATGTTCCTTAAGGAACTCGTCAAACTCTATACTCATATACTCGCCACCTCGGTCCGACCGAAGTGCTTTTATATGATTACCAGTTTGTTTCTCGATTAGCGCCTTGAATTCCTGGAATTTCTCAAATGCCTCGGATTTATGTTTCATTAAGTATACATAACCATACCTAGTATGATCATCTGTAAACGTAATGAAATATTGATACCCGTCACGTGCTGCTTCCAAAGCACCACAAACGTCAGTATGGATTAATCCCAGTTTATCAGCGGCTCTTTCAAAAGTCCCTGTGAAGGGGGACTTGGTCATTTTGCCTTTAAGGCAAGATTCACAAGTAGGAAATGGATCCGATCCCAATGGACCCATAAGTCCATCTTTTTCCATCTTGTAAACCTTGGTCTGACCAACATGACTAAGTCTTAGATGCCATTTCAAAACTTGATTGGTTTCATCCCTACCACGTTTTCTAGTCATAGTATTCACAACTACTTTGTTGCTGAGATTTAGATGATACAATCCATTCAACAATGTAGCAGTACCCACTAGTTTATTTCTAAAATAAATTTTGCAGGAACCATCACCAATGAAAAATGAAAAGCCTTTTCGGTCCATGACCGGAATGGATACAATGTTTTTGTACCCCTTGGGCAAAACAAGTACATCTTCTAAAGTCAAAACAAAGCCGGATTCTAAGCCCAAAAGAAGTGATCCTATGTCGGTCGCCTCGACACTATGCCCGCTTCCGACTGTGATCATAACTTCTCCAGCTCCAAGCTTCCTACTTTGTTCCAGATCCTGATTCACGGTACAAATATGAGAACTAGCACCAGAATCCAGTATCCAGGAAGTAGAAAATACAAAGAGAACAATTTGTTTCCAAAACTAAAAGTTACAGACGAAGTGCCATGAAGAATCGGACAGTCTCTAGCCCAGTGGCCCAGCTCACCGCACTTGAGACAAGCATCCTTCTTCTTCTTGTTCTTTGGAACCATCGGGGCCTTGCCCTTTCCCTTAAGGTCCTTAGATTGTGGTCCAGTCCGCTTCTTGGTCTTTTTCTTCTTATTCTTAGACTTCCGAAGTCCAGAAGAAATCACAAGTGCAGACTCCTTCATCCGCGGGGTCTTCATCCGAGGCGAGCGGTCACCGCTTGTTCATTAGCCCGGCTAAGTTACATGCAATCTCATTGCGGTTGAAGTTCATAACAAAGCGTGAGAAGGAATCAGGGAGAGACTGTAGGATAAGGTCGGTTTGGAGAGAAGTATCCATTTTAAAATCAAGAGCCTCCAATCTCTCGATCATGGATATCATTTTGAGGACGTGTTCCCCAACTTTCTCACCTTCCTTCATCCTTGCACCGAACAGTTGCTTGGATATCTCATATCTAGCTTCACTGTGCTCACCATAAAGCTCGGTTAAGTGAGATAGAATCTGCCTAGCAGAAGTCATTTTCTCATGAGCTCTCTGAAGCTCATTAGACATGGAAGCCATCATATAAGCACGGACTTTCACATCATCCTTAACCCACTTTTCGTGGTTTCCAATCTCTTCCTGATTGGCTCGGGTCCGCACAGGAGGCACCGGAATGTCCGTCTCCAAGACATATCCCAGTGCCTCTATACTGAGGACAATCATCAGATTGCGGAGCCAATCCACAAAGTTAGGTCTTTTCGAGTAGAATTGCGAGTGGATTCATTGTCATATTGAGATTTGTCTGCATTAAGTATAACAGATTAATTAGTGACTCATTCAATTATGTTATGAGTATAGAATTTAAGGTCTTTTCTATTCTTGTTACACAACTCCCACTATTTTTATCGGAATAACACACTCCCATGTGAAATCCGGAAGTATCGTCGCTCTACTTCATAGTGGTGATCGAGTTCTTTATAAATCTTAATAGAGGGCAACCGAACAGGTTTCTAGTCTATTAATTTTCATAAAGTGGTGTCCAACACCAACCCATCTAATGGATGATTCGATCTTCTTTTTCCCCTTATTCACTCCCCTCAACCTATACGGTTTCTATGGTTCGTGAACAAGTTAAGTTTATACCATCGACGCAAATCAGTTTCACAATTGAATCTTATCCGGCAACCTATCAGGTTTCTAGCGATAAAATTTGCTCCAACCGAAGGCATCCAATGCGCTCCCGGTAATTTATCCGTCCTCCCCGAACGACTACCCCGATAACTCGGAAGCATAGCACATCCGGTTTGGATTTCAATTTCCCGAAAACTCGATGGAGGGATGGAAAACCTTGAAACCTTATAAACTTAATTATTCGTTGTGGGAGAATTATCGCGATTAAAGTTACACTTTGCACATTAATCATTTAAGCGCGTTTGTGACATTCATACAACATGAAACAACCATTCACAACCTAGTTGCTACCAACATGTGGTTCATGTACCGTTCATAGAAAACAAAAACTTCGTAATCTAATTACAAGTCTTCGTCTTGAATCTTCGTCTTCGAAATGGATCTTCCTCCGATCTTCGTCATTACATATAAATTTTACATTGAAAATTGCATCCTAGATACAAACATTTCTAGTAAAATAAATAGGCTCAAAACGGCCTTTACAACCCAATCGAATAAAACGAACGATTCAAAACTAAGTCCACGAACCACATCCCCATTCAAAAAGCATTCATCCAATAAATACTATATAAATGGAAAGCGTAGAGATATATTGATCGAATCAACAATACGAACCGATCCAATCGATTCACACAATCGGTAATATGATAACGTTCAAAATAATTCGGTCGACCATAAATATTCCAATTAATCAAATTTCCCTTATAAAATGAAATACCATAAATCATTTTAATCATATTAAATCCAATTTAACATGCGGGAGATTAATTTTTAAGAATACACGGAAAAATCGAGTCGGGGTGAAAACTGGTCTGCATGACCGAGTCACCCTCGGCAGACAAAGCCGAGCACGGCCGAGTCACGCTCGGAAGATGCCGCCAGACACGACCGAGTCACCCAGACACGGTCGGTCACGCTGGCATGACTTGCCAGATCGCCGGACACGACCGAGTCACCCAGACACGGCCGAGCTGCTGGCGATGACTTGGCCACATCAGCGACACGACCGTGTCACCCAGGACACGGTCGAGTCACTCTCGGCCAGATTACCCTTTTTGTCCAAAAAATCGTCCGACGACGATTCAGGGCTACATTTTCGACCGGATATCCAATATGAATATTTTCCGACTTTCATATCTTCAATATAAATCATATTTCCCAGAAATTTAAAATTTATATTTAGACATAAACTTACGAAAAATACAATTATTACAAACGAAAAACATATACCACGATTATGACTAAAATGATTCCAAATCATTCACCATCTAATCGAGCATTTCAAATGCCAATATCGTATATACGATCGCAAGACCTACGCTCTGATACCACTGTTGGGATTCGGTGCCTTAAAACGAAGGCCCAGCGGAAGCGATAAAACGAAAATTATTTCGATCCGAATCCCTACGAGGATCGATCGAGATACGTATATACGAATATCAAAAATGAATTCACAAGAGATATAGAAACTCACCCTTGTAGTCCGTTGATTAGATGGATAACCTTCTCTTGAGCTATTCCCCAAGCTCTTGAACGATCCAACGCCGAAAGCACCGCGTCTCTACTTGCCACGCGCCGGAGAAATGACCGGAACAACAATCACCTTGCTATCCTCCGAGGATACGGCTAGAGCTAAGTGATGAAGCTTCCAATATGAAATTATAACACTCTAAGTGTATAACTCACAATCTCTCTTTTATTTCTCAATTTTCTTCCAAGAAAAATCAAGAACTTGATGAATAAAGAGGAAGATGATGAAGAAGACTTGGAGAAGTCTTTTCTCTCTCTCTCTCTCTCTCTTCTCTTATTCACGTAGGAATCAAAGTATCTTAGAGATATGAAAGTCTTCCTCCTTTTATTCTTATTCCACCCTCATGTGTACAACTCATGTCACATGAGATCAAACCCCACAAAGTCATCTTTTTCATATAAAATGAAAAACAATAAGACAAGAGGAAAGTGGGTGGAACTTAGGGGGTGGCTACCATGCAGAAACGGATGAGTTCGGTTCGTTTCGGACTCCCGTGAGTCCAAACAGATAAACTACGATTCCGTTCCGATGTATTTGTATCGATTAATTAATACAATTAATTAAACATATCAAATACAAAATAACATAATTAATTTCTCCAAGAAATAATTATATTCATGAATCAAATTAATCACCCAGTGATATATTTAATTCATTAAGCCGTAAATCAATTTATCTGATAAGTCGATTTAAACATCCAATGTCCCAAATTTAGATATCCAATATCTAATATTCATAATGAGAGAATTAGCTTGATTCATTCCGTCGTCAATACTATTGCGCGACTCGGTAGGTCCATCTTAGTCAGCAATGGGAGGAACCAAAGAGTAGTAGCACCACCTAGCCAGCCTGGCGGCCTACACTGTACCCCAACTGAGAACGAATGATTTGGATCATTCAAGAACCATTCTGTCGTGAATACCAGTATACGTATAAACCCTTCTTTCAAATGTCCCGATCAAGTTATAGGGTCACGGTCAGTCAAACCCTATATGTACTTGACTCTATGCATGAGTTAATGCAAATCGAGATCATAGAGCTCTCGTGTATCCAATACAACTAGCTCCAATGCTTTGGCCAAAGACTTATGATCTCATCTGCCAGTAACCGCATAGGACATATAACCCGATCACTAACGGGAGAAAGAATTCTATCTTGGTATTCAGTAGGACCTGCTACTTGCCCATCAAGATGCACGTTGAGGTTGACCCCCGCCTTCCGGTTTATAGGGTCGAACTACTCTAATGAAAATCTTGACATCACAAGCACATCCCTACTAAATCCTCAAGTCGAAGGTTCACGAATACCTATCACAACCTTTCGATTCCATCATTGACTGTCCCGGAGTGAAATCCGTGTGACGAATCGAGAGTGAGTCGGTTCGAGTATACTAATCCAATTAGCATACCTATAACATGTGCTCCCACTAACCATTAGTGTTCGACAGGCACTCTCCATGTCAAAGAACACGTCATACAAGTCTTCACATAAACTTAATGCCCAGTCAAGTTTCATCGACTTGCGAACGATTAAGTATTTGAGTCAGAACCTTTCAGTACGACCCCCTTATCCAATAAGGGCTGGAACGTTTTGCTCTCAAATACACGGACTAGTTTCTATATGTTTATTTACGAGTTAGGAATGCCAGTAACTACCAGTAAATAAAGAAACATTCATTTGCCTTATATAAATGGTTTACATAATAACAAGTACAATACCCTCACTCAACAACCTCTGAGTGGCATTCGAGGGCATACTCCTAACATGTAGGACTTGCGTGCGCTAGGTAATCAATTATTGAGCTAGGCGGCTAACACATGCGCCAGCCGGACGTAGGACCAGATAAGATTCCCGCGGATGAACCTGGACAGTTTTGGAATCAACTCTTATTAGCGCGCGCTAAGGATGTATGGTAGCATGTGCTAATCCGCTTATGTATAGAAAGTTTATATATGGGCCAACACTCCATTTTATTCTCATTTCCTTCGTTTATCTTTCGTTTTTGAGAGACCAGAGGGCATATCATCTTTCTTAGATACACTTACTTCTTGTGATTGATCATTGAAGAGAAGTAGCACCTTGGAGTGGCATATAACCAACCGGAGTCAGATTCTACCTTTGGGGTTCAGTGATTTCGTCATATTAAGGTATGTTGATTCTATCTCCAACTCTAGATTCGTGTTATGGAGAATGAGATGATCATGCTAGCAAAATATTGAGTTTCTTGGGTGAATTATCCAAACCACATCATGTTTGGAATATTGAGATGATTATGCCTTAAGTACCTTGATTATGAACATCATGATTCGAATCTTATTTCAATGAACAAGTAGAGGAAGCTTCTATCATTGGTAATCCGAATCTAGTAGGTGTCTTCATAGCAATCATGGACTTGACTTTAACATCATTATTGTTAGACGAACCTAAGGGATTGATCATGGAAGGATTTATCTTGTAAATATGGAATGTTAATCAAACTACAGAATGATAGTTTTGATTGATATAAAGGTGTTGATATCGACCGTTAAGCCTTCCGAATTACCGCATGAAGAATTGTAATCGAAATGGAATATGGTTTTATAATAGTATACATATTCTTGAATCCGAAGTTGTTGTTATCCGTAAGATCATTCATAACCGTATGAACATGATATTCATGGAAGTAATCTGAATTGACAATGAAGATTTCATTGGTTTGATCATGATGAGATCAGTCTACTGCCCAGTAGTGAACTGCTATGCACAGTTAGCGCACGCTAAGCTATGTAGATTAACGTGCGCTATCGAGCATGAGTTAACGTACGCTACGTTTGGTACGTAACGTGCATTAGGCCATCAGACGAGTCAGTCGGATGATCAGTGAGGTACTGACCATGCATAGTTAGCGTACGCTAGGCTTTGTTGATTGCGTGCGCTATCAAGCAGACTTAACGCACGCTACACAGAATACTTAGCATACGCTAAGAGGTTCAGGCAGATTGCGTTTTATGAACTTTCGGCCATAAATTGAATTGGTAGACATTCGTACGACGTGAGATAAATTCCATATTATTTCTTTTGTTAAGGTTCGAGCTTGTTACGTGATTGGTTGAAGGGGCGACCTTCGAATGTTTCGTTTAGTGGAAGTATTGTTCTTGTCTTTGAATCGAGGCAAGAACCTTATTTGTTTCATGTATTGATATTATACATATTTTCGTGCATGTATGTCGTTGTTGTATGTCCACCTCGTGTTGGTCCGACGGGATCATCGGGGGATCTATGTTAGCGTGCCCTGGATCATCGGATGGGTTTTTCCACCAAGGGTTGGTCTGACGGGATCATCGTGGGTTCTAGGCAGTGAATGCTGGATCGTCGGAATTACCATGTGTATGTTATGATATCATGTTGTGATTTTCAGTTGTGTATGTTATTTATGAGTTTCTCGTAGGAGAAGACTCGTTGGTATTTTTGTCATTTATGTTATTATTCTTCGTGAGATATGAATAATATGTTGTGGTACTTGCACTAGCATCGTTTTGCTAACCCCTTTGGGGGTGAACATTTTGTTTATGTTCAGGATCTAGGAGAGCGGGGAAACAACCACTGGAGCTGCATGACGACGAGGGTGCAGAGTGATGTTCCGACCGGGTTTATTTGTCTGTTGTTTGTTGGTTATTTCAATAAGTACTCGAGTACGTAGTCGTTTATGATAAATTTGAATTTGGTGATGTATTAATAAGTTTCTGTTGAACATTTGTATTTTCAGTATTTGGTCAGAACTGTTGTATCTTAATTCCGTTATTTCCATTCGTTAGTACCTGTTAATGTCTGTTCAATTCTTCAGCCTTGTAAATCCTTATGTAAAGGATTTACGGCGTTGTACTATTCCTGAATATATCGGGGGTGTTACATCAAGGAGGCTCCAAGGTTCGTGACTTGCTAGCACAGGACGCGAATAGTCCTTATGAGGATGTTGATGTGGATGATTGGTTCGTGGACCCCGTGTTTTGTGATCGGATCTGTATTTTGGAAAATAATATTTAGGCGGTGTACCTAAGTGGTTTTTTAAATGTTGAGAATTCTTTAATCCCAAATGTTTTTCAAAACTCCGGAGATCTTAAAATGTTTTGCAAGATGTATATTGGTCCCATTCCTACCTTTGAGTTCGAAATGTTTTATTCAAGTGAATTATCTCGGGAAGTCTTTTATTACGTTTAACCGGTTGATTGTTCATGATTATTATGTTCTCGGAGTATGTTGTGTATGGTTCGTATTTGCACTTTATATTTGCACTAGCAAAATAGTGGAATTTTGCTAACTCCCGAGAAATCGGGGGTGGATGTCTGTATTGCATCCAAGTACATGCAGGTTCTTGGGGAGCTAATCAAAGGATCAGTACGAAGGATGATGGAAGAAAAATGATACTAATCACATGAAGACTAGTACTTGGTACTGGTGGTCGTAATGTATTTTCTTTTCCGCTGTATTGATTGCTCGTTGTATGGTAGTGTTGTTATATTTTGACCCATGTGCGGGTATGAATTTCGAAACAGAGATGCATATGAATTTTAAGTGGTATGTTTGTGGTGAAAGACCAAATCGGTCTAATGGTTCGTTATTTAGCCATCTCAGCATGTAATGTGATGTCTTGTTTCTGTAATTAGCCTGGTAGATCCTCAAGGAGAGGGTCTGCGGTGCTGTAATGTTCCTGAGTAGATTGGGGGTGTTACAGTACCCGAACCGTCCCCAGGTGGGAAACCACTTCCGCGGCCGTACTCATTAGTATCGACCCCATAGGTTTCGTCGGACCGTCCCCAAGTGGGAAACAACTTCCGCGGCAGTACCCACTAGTATCGGCCCCCAGAGGTCCCGTCGAACCGCTCCCATGTGGAAGAACAACAACATACACACACATTTTTACAAAAATGCATGTCTCAATAGTTAATCACAATATATATAGTCAAGGCACTTGCTCAAAATGACCACGTTATTCGATACATATTCCTCGCCAAAGAATAGTGCATTAATGATCAACCCAACCACTTCAACTATCCAACGATACCATTCCTCAATTCTATAAAATCATCATAATTTTATTTACTCAGTTTCACAATGAACATGAATCGTCGATTCAAGAAATAATCACAAGTTCATAATTATGGATTAATACTAACACATATTTACTGAACAATACCTTTATACCATATTTTTCAAACAAATACAAATTCTACACAATCAAGCCACATAGTCACCAATTAACACAATCATGTAAACATGATAACACATATAGTGACAAGCATATTTATATTCAAAGAAATATGAAAAGTATAAGGATTATACTTGCCTCCACCAAGGGTCCAATTTATTATCTTATAAATATAAGGTAATTAATCGGATGATATAATACCTCAATTATGCCCCTTAATTTATCGATCAGATCAAACGACTAACGATACTCAATCAATATCCATATCTCAATTTAACTAGTATTGGAAATTATAATCCATTTTCTTGAATGACTGTCCTGAGCACAAGTTCGAGATACGAACTCATTCCATAGGTCTAAATATACAGATCCTCTTGTAGACCAAATCATCAAAATCTTTCTACGTCTAGGTCATCTTTCTCGTCCATAATTTTAATACAAATACATCCATACTACCTTAATTACATTTATATATATATATATATATGGGTGGGTTCAGGTGATAATGCAATTTTAGTTAAGAAATAAGAATGAATTTCATCCATAGCTCTTGATAAATGGATGGCCTAGATTTATTCTCACAAAAATTTGATGCATATAATGCAATATTTTAATGCATTGATATTTTGATGCATATAATACATATTTTAATGCATTGCAATTTTGATGCACGAAATGCGCATATTTCATGCATAATTAGTACAAAACTCATGCATATTCGCAATTCGCAGGATAACAAGCATTCTCATTTGATCCTCTCTCTCTCTCTCTCTATATATATATATATATATATATATATATATATATAGGAAATAGATCATATGAAAACTAATTACCTTGTGAAATCTAGAAACTTTTGTAGGCCATTGATATTAGTGATCTAACGGCTGTAGATGAGTAGAATACATGCATTTATGTATTTTTTTTATTGCATTATTTGTTGCATATACTAGCGACCACCTTGATGCAACAAATAATAATAAATATGCAATGAAATTACTTAATAATGCAATTGGTTTCTAGATTTCACCATTAGGAGTGTTTCTACCATAGTCAACCCCTATATATATATATATATAGGATCAATATATATGGGTGAGTTTAGGTGATAATGCAATTTATGTTAAGAAATAAGAATGAATTTCATCCATAGATCTTGATAAATGGACGTCCTAGATTTATTATCACAAAAATTTGATGCATATAATCCAATATTTGAATGCATCGATATTTTGATGCATATAATGCATATTTTAATTCATTACAATTTTGATGCACGAAATTGCATATATTTCATGCATAATTAGTGCAAAACTCATGCATATTCGCATTTCGCATGATAAGAACCATTGTCATTTGATCATATATATATATATATATATACACAACACACACGTACACATACAGCACACACAACATACACACAACCAGCACACAAATATACATAATATATAATGTGTGTGTGTGTGTATATATATATATATTGGCGCGTTCTATGCAGTACCAATATTAGATGTAGTACTTTACAGTACTAATTTATGCATGAGTTTTGTACTAATCATGCATGAAATATATGAATTTCGTGCATCAAAATTTCAATGCATTAATTCTCACAAAAATTTGATGCATATAATATAATATTTTAATGCATCGATATTTTGATGCATATATTGCATATTTTATATGCATTGAAATTTTGATGCATGAAATGCATATATTTCATGCATAATTAGTTCAAAACTCATGCATAAATTAGTATTGTAAAGTACTGCATCTAATATTGGTGCTGCATAGAACGCGCCCCTATATATATATATATATATATATATATATATATATATATATACACGCACACACAACAAAAACTACACATATACACAAATACACACACAGAGTTACAAACACACACACACACACACACAAATATACCCTCACACATACCCACACACACCATAAATTTCACTGTTGGAGTCGACTTCTGGCCACTGACTCGGGCAACTCACGATCGGACCTCAATTATCTCTACTTCCGGCCGCTCAGCCCCCTGTCGTCAAAACTCCAACCTTAAACCATCCCCCATCGGTCAACCCTCACCTTGAACCACCGTATCACTCACTGGACCCAAAAGCAAAGGTCGCCAAAAAATGTAACCAAACTTCTGGAAATCCAGCCGTCGAGCTCCGAGCACCTTACACCGGAAAACCCATCACCAAAAAACTCCATCCTTACAACGATCTGCCCCAAAACCAATTATCAGTCATACGCACATCAGAAACCCAATGAAAACCGCCTCCGTTCAGCCCATCCATTCGGATTCGAAGACAACGTCTGTCAGGAAAAAGTCGAACCAAGTCGTTGACTTTTGTCGGAAGCTCTCTCTCTAGTCGTCGGACCTCTAGCTCGTCAGAACACCACCAATCGGCCCAAATCTAATACCATCATGTCCATTGCCGGCATGGAGAATAGCCCGTCGCCTGAGCTCCACATCGCTGGAACCTCATGGCCCGAACATCCCGACTGGACTTCCACAGCTCCGACCCGCCTGAAGTTCCCACCAGTTCTATGCTTCACAATACTCTAGTCGCCACACCGTCGTCCAGTTCCAATTGCCATCGTCGGAGACACCAGCACACCGCTGTTGACCTCAGCGACTTTTGAAACCCATATCCTCCGGTCGCGTCCACTATCACTGGTTGTATGTTTGATATAGCTAAGAATGAGAGAGATACTGGTGCTATGTCGATGAGAGAAAGAGAGAGAGAGAGAGAGAGAGAGAGAGAGAGAAATGTGATGATTTTCATTGTTGGGGAGAGAGAGAGAGCAAGGGACGAGATTGGTGAATGAGGAATGGGTAAAATGGGTTTATTGATATATCATCTAACATGATTGATATATTAATAGGTTAGTAGTGCATAGCCCATCGAAACTCGACGGGTAATCACTTTACATTGTAATTTACAAGTAAAAAACTAAAATAATTTAATATTTTGTTAGAGTTCAGCCACTTGCAATCGCACCGCGGCATAACACACCAATAAATAGAAATAATGAGGATGGAAATGATCCACCCGAACTCATTTATAATTTATGTACTTGTACTCATCATAAACCAGATTGAAAGATAATTTTACTACTTATTCCGGTTCAAAACTCATATAGTAACACATGAAACAATGAAAGTATGGTACAAATATTCAGACCTATTTAAAATCTTTATACCCATATTCATCAGAAACTCGATTAAAAGACGATTTTATTACCTGTTATATCCCAGACCCCTATATTGTAATATCCGCATTTTTTTCCCTTGTATTTTTCTTTTTCGGCCTATTTCTCGGTTGTGGTGACCCTCATGTACCTTACAGTATATCTTTCCCGTCATCTATTGATTTGAGACTCGTTATTGTTATGCGGAACCGCTGTTTCGGGGTTGCCATGGATCCATTCTATGTTTTGATACGATTTGAGATGTTCCGTTTGATGTCTCGTTCATATTCCGGTGTTGTGAACCGTTTATATTTCATAACCTAGCGCACGCTATCTGTTCTGCGTAGCACGCGCTAGGGGCCCCTTAGTAGCGCACGCTACGACTGATTCGTAGCGCGCGCTAGGGAGCATGCCCTGGGAGTGGCAGTGCTATTTTCCAGCCTTCTGGATTGGCGTATTAGCGTACGCTACGCAGACTAGCGCACGCTAAGCTCGGGAGGCTAGCGCACGGTTATGATACCCGGTAGCGTGCGCTAGCGTGAGTGTCCAGTACTGGAAAGTTTACTACTGAACTCGGGCAGGTGCCAGTTAGCGCACGCTACGCTCGTATGGTAGCGCACCCTAACGGGTCAGGTGAGTTTTGGGCAGTTAGCTTCTGGACTCGGCTGATGTCCAGGTAGCGCACGCTATTGGTCGATAGCACACGCTACCGTGTGGTAATTAGCGCACGCTACGTTTCGAGTAGCGCACGCTAACGGCCAGAAATCTGGCTACTGGACTGG
Source organism: Orobanche coerulescens (assembly GCA_033398695.1). NCBI lineage: Eukaryota > Viridiplantae > Streptophyta > Magnoliopsida > Lamiales > Orobanchaceae > Orobanche > Orobanche coerulescens. The sequence goes on along the minus strand of CM065810.1, from coordinate 79,337,619 downwards.
ACGCTAACTATTTTGGCCTGTAATTTTACCCCGTTAGCGCACGCTAACCTTGAGGATTAGCGCGCGCTAACACTCCCTGGCTATATAAACCAGGGAGTTGACCCAGATGAACACATCATTTTTCATTTCTTCTCTCCCCGCGACACAGAACCCCTCCAGGAGAATTCCGAGTGATTCTTCCCTTCGATTATTTCAGGCATCCTCTACCTTGAGTTTTTGAAGTAGATTAACAACACCTACTTGTGTTCTTCATCATCAATCCAAGGTAAATCTCTTAGAACCCTACTTTTCGATAAATTGGGGGTTTTGGGATTTTCTTCCGATCCGTTCCGTTTTGTTGATGGATTCATGATGAATATGATTAATCTTGTTGGTATTCTTAGTTTCCATACGGATTCATGGTATATTTTCATAGTTTTGCGAAATCGAGAGGGTTTGGTTGTGGTCCGCCCTCGTTGTCATTTTTGTGCGAATATACCTGAATCGTAGGCGGTTTTTCGGGTGTATTCCATTTCCGTATTCGTCTAGAGTTGGTTGTAATTATGTTCTTCGAATCGTTAGGTTCGGTTCCGTTGATTCCTAGTGTTCGTCGGTGATTATCCTTTCCGTTCGTTGCGTCGTCAATTATTCAAGGCAAGTATTTTTGGAAACCTTTATGCTTAACGTGAAATGGTAATGTATATTGTGTGTGATTGCTCACCTCGGGAGGGTCCGACGGGATCACGGAGGGAATCCAATGGTATTGCCCTGGATTCACGAGTTTGTTTCGCTAGCCAGCTCGGGAGGGTCCTTAGGGATCACGGAGCGGGATTAATGGTATAGCCCTGTTCCCAAGGCGATGCGTGTGCGTGATTTGTTTTATAATATAGCCAGCTCGGGAGGGTCCTTAGGGATCACGGAGCGGGATCAATGGTATAGCCCTGTTCCCATGGCAAATTGTTTGACTGTTTATTTACGGAAAAGACATGTCTGGTTTTGGTTTTCGAAATGATATTGGTGCATGTACTATGAAATGTGTAAGCGATTGGTTTGCCTTGATTACTTGTACTAGCGTAAATGCTAACCCCTTTGGGGGACCCGTTTTGGGGAAATTCTTGTTATGAATTTCAGGTTATGATCATCCGGACGAGCGAGCGCTGGGACAGTACGAGGATGCTGGCCAGGGTCGTTGACATGTGCACTTGGGTTTACTTATTTCTTTTGTCCACTTCGATTTGGTTGTTTTCTATATTTATAAACTGATAGACCGTACTCGCGAGTACTTAGGCTTTTCAATTCAAACCCCGTGTTGTATTATTTTAAATTGCTACATTGTCGATGGTTGCTCATTTCGTCGGTTGCTTCGGGTGTATTTTTCACATGATGTATTATTTGATTGTGTATCCTCGCTAACCGAGATGGTTAGTCGAGGGGTACCCGCTTGTTGTAGCCTGGTGGGTCCCATGTAGGGGTCCACGGCGCTGTATCATACTCCGAATATCTTGGGGTGTTAAAGAAAATGGTATCGGAGCACTAGGTTTATGGATACCTAGGCTTGTCGGTTATTTGGGTCTAGTCGTGTTTTGTTTTGCACATTGTCACACCGCTGCCAGCATCTCAGTACTTCCAGTGTTCGTAAGTTTCCTTACCCGATGGTTTACTTTCTCATACTGTATTCCGTTTCTTGAACTGTGGTTATTCTCCCTCTTTTGCTTATCATCGTAGATGCTTTTTCCTTCCTTACTCATCCTCGATATGCTCCTGTTATCTTTTAACACCAGTATGGATTCCGGAGGAAACCGTGGTCGTGGCCGTGGTTGTGGTCGTGGGCGCGGCCGAGGACATGGGGCAGCCGGTGGGGCAGCCACGTCGCATTCTTCAGGAGCCGGCAGTACCGGCGACCGTCACAGTCACGCTTCTTCTCAGGAGCGCGCCGATCTTGGAATTGCGGCTGTTATGCAGCAAATGGTTAACCAAATGGCGGCTATAGCTCAGGTGGTCCAGAACCCCGATCAGGCCCATGCTAATCGGGGCGGAGCAGATTGCTGGCTTCAGGATGTCATCAAGATGCATCCTCCTCAGTTTTCGGGAGCTTCGGACCCGATCGGCTGGGAAGGGTGGATCAAGGAGATATCTAAAGTCTACACTGCTACCAACTGCCCCGAGGACCGTAAGGTCCCTATTGCTCTATACTTTCTCACGGGAGACGCCACGGATTGGTGGGAGGCCGTTGGTCCCAAAGATCATGTTGCTTCGTGGGCCGAGTTTCAGGAGTTGATGGAGACCGAGTATTGTCCGTGGGCGGTCAGACAGGCTCGAGTGCATGCTTTCTATGATGCTCAACCACGGGATATTCTCGTATCCCAAGCTATTGCCGATTTTAACAAGGAGTTGGGTTATGTGAAGACCCAAGTTGTCGCTGAGAGCGACAAAATTTTCCATTTTTCCAGGAGGATGAAGTTGCCCATTCGGGACTATATCTCTGGGCTCGTCTGCACTACCTTGAAGGATTATCAGAGTAGGGCCCTCGCTTATGATATGTCAGTGACGGCGAGTGATTTGGCTCGTGAGAGCAAGAAGCAGAAGTCGGTCGGAAACTTTTCTGGTCCCAAGAGTGGAGGCCAGCAGAAATCTCGAGCTGCGAATATTTCTACGGGCGGTTCGGCTCGTTTCTCTGGGAGCTTTCGGGGTGCCGCCGGAACCCCCGCTCGTGAGCCCACATGCTTTAACTGCGGCTTTTCGGGTCATAAGAACCGGGACTGTCCTCGTCCGCCTTTAACTTGTCATACTTGTGGTCAGTCGGGCCACAAGGCTTCTTTTTGTGATCAGCTCAGACAGCTTCGCGGTGCCCGTTCTTCTCACCCAGCACCTATGGAGCCGAGTGTGAACCAGGGCTCGTTTGCTCCGCCGCCTCCACCGAGTGCCGACCGAGGTAGGGGTCGGGGTCAGCCCGCTAGGGGTGGAGCTTCTAGTGTCGGATGATCACGATACTTCCCGAAATAAATTCTTGATTACTGGAGGAAGACCCTTTTTGTTCAATATGATACCAAAGTGGATGCTTGACTCATTCCATACTAGAAATAATCGCAGGAAATCCTTTAATAACATGGATTATTATTTCTCAATGATATTCTACAATCAAGACAATTGGCTGAATCCCGTGAAACCATTTCATAGAAGTTCATTGATATCTGCTTTTTATAAAGCAAATCGACTTTCGTCGATTCGAGTCGTTAATGAGTTTCCTGATGTATTTCCTGACGAGTTACCGGGATTGCCACCGGATCGTGAGGTTGAGTTTGCTATAGAGTTAGAGCCGGGTGCGGCTCCGATTTCGAAGGCGCCGTATCGCATGGCACCTTCAGAGATGGCAGAGTTGAAGAAGCAGTTGAGTGAGCTTCTTGAGTCGGGGTATGTTCGACCGAGTGCCTCGCCTTGGGGCGCACCGGTCCTGTTTGTGCGGAAGAAGGATGGTTCACTACGTTTGTGTATCGACAATCGTGAACTAAACAAGGTGACCATCAAGAACAAATATCCTTTGCGGAGAATTGATGACTTGTTCGATCAGTTTCAGGGAGCTGCGGTATTCTCGAAGATTGATTTGAAGTCGGGGTACTATCAGCTTCGGATGAAGGAGTCCGACGTATCGAAAACAGCTTTTCGGACGAGATACGGACACTATGAGTTCGTAGTTATGCCTTTCGGGCTAACTAATGCGCCGGCGGTGTTCATGCAATTGATGAACAAAGTCTTTATCGAGTATTTGGATAAGTGTGTCGTCGTCTTCATTGACGATATTCTTATCTATTCGAGGAATGAGGAAGAGCATGCCCATCATTTGCGGATAATGTTAGACATTTTGAGGACCGAGCAACTCTATGCGAAGTTCTCGAAATGCGAGTTCTGGCTGAAGGAAGTGATGTTTTTGGGTCACGTGATTTCAGCCGAGGGAGTTCGTGTGGATCCGCAGAAAATTGAGGCAGTGTTGGATTGGGCACCGCCCACAAATGTGAAGGAGGTCCGTAGTTTCTTGGGTTTGGCTGGCTACTATCGTAGGTTCGTCGAGGGTTTCTCAAAACTAGCTCGGCCACTTACACAGTTGCTCCGAAATCCGAGAAGTTAAATGCAGGATGACGAAAGCGATCGAGTTTTGAGTAATCAAGAAGCGTTTGACTTCAGCTCCGGTTTTGGCGTTGCCATGTGGCAACGAGGGATTCGCCGTTTATAGCGATGCTTCGGGTCAGGGTCTTGGGTGCGTATTGATGCAGCACGGCAAGACCATTGCTTATGCATCGAGACAGTTGAGGCCGTATGAGCTAAACTACCCTACTCATGATTTGGAGTTAGCGGCAGTTGTGTTCGCACTCAAGATCTGGCGTCACTATCTTTTCGGCTCTACATGTCAGATTTTTACCGATCATAAGAGCCTGAAATACATATTTACTCAGCGGGAGTTGAATATGAGGCAGAGGAGGCGGTTAGAACTGATTAAGGATTATAACCTCGAAATCTTTTATCATCCGGGTAAGGCGAACGTCATGGCCGACGCCTTGAGTCGGAGACCGATTGCGTTGCGAACGCTTGAGGTCCTTACGCCTCAGTCTGAGCTTCGGCGGGCTTTGATCGGGTTAGATGTTGAGGTTTTGTTGCCTGGAGCTGTCGGGCAACTTTGTGCTTTAGAGATTTCGTCGTCTTTGATCGATGAAATTAAGCTGAAGCAATTAGAGGATCCGATGATTACTCAAATCCGAGAGAACGTTCTTAAGGGAAAGTCTCCTGGGTTTGTGATTCACAAGGATGGTGTTTTGAGATTCCAGAGTCGGCTTTGTATGCCGAACGATCCAGAGTTGCGACAGAGTATTTTGCGTGAGGCCCATGCTACACCTTATTCCGTTCATCCTGGTTCGAGTAAGATGTACAAGGACCTGAGGAGGAATTTCTGGTGGAATGATATGAAGGAGGAGGTCGCACAGTTTGTAGCGAGATGTTTGACTTGTCAGCAGGTCAAAATCGAGCATCAGCGACCGGCTGGGTTATTGCAGTCACTTCCCGTTCCGGAATGGAAATGGAAAGATATATCGATGGATTTCGTTACGAGTTTGCCGAGATCGGGGTCGTGCATGAATATGGTATGGGTGGTTGTTGATCGTCTGACCAAGTCGGCACATTTTCTGGGCATCAAGGACACTTGGGGCCCGGAGAAGTTGGCTCGTGTGTTTATCGCGCAGATTGTGAGACTTCACGGTACTCCGAAGTCTATTGTTTCGGATCGTGATGGCCGTTTTGTATCGCACTTTTGGCAGGCGGTGCATAGGGCGTTGGGTACCCGTTTGCATTTGAGTACCTCTTTTCATCCCGATCGGATGGATACGGAACGCACTATCCAGACATTCGAGGACATGTTGCGTGCTTGTGCCCTCGATTGGAGTAGCGACTGGGAGGAGCATTTGCCATTGATCGAATTCACGTACAACAATAGTTGGCACGCGTCGATTCGGATGGCACCGTATGAGGCACTTTATGGGCGGTGATGTCGATCGCCGATTTGTTGGAATGAGGCGTCCGATTTGGTCGGGACCGAACCGGATGTCGTTTTAGAGACGAGGCGGAAGATAGAATTAATTCGAGAACGGATGTTGACTGCCCAGAGTCGACAGAAGTCATATGCCGATGTCCGTCGTCGACCTTTAGAATTCGAGGTGGGAGACCACGTTTTGCTGAAGGTGTCGCCGACGAGAGGAGTTTTCCGTTTCGGGAAGAAGGGGAAGTTGAGTCCGAGATTTATTGGACCCTTCGAGATTCTCGAGCGAGTCGGTGGGTTAGCATACCGTTTGGTGTTACCCCCGGCCCTGAGTCATGTTCATAGCGTTTTTCATGTTTCCCAGCTGAGGAAATATGTCCCGGATCCTAGTCACATCATCGACTATGGGGAGATTGACGTTGCCGAGGATATTACTTTTGAGGAGCGTCCTTTGAAGATTTTAGAGCATCGGGAGAAACGACTGAGGCATAAGACCATCCCTTTGGTCAAGGTGCAGTGGTCGAGACACGGTGTCGAGGAGGCAACTTGGGAAACCTAGGATAGCATGCGTGCTAGGTACCCGGAGTTGTTTGTTTCTTAAGTTTCGGGACGAAACTTGTTTTTAGAGGGGTAGAATGTAATATCCGCATTTTTTTCCCTTGTATTTTTCTTTTTCGGCGTATTTCTCGGTCGTGGTGACCCTCATGTACCTTACAGTATATCTTTCTCGTCATCTATTGATTTGAGACTCGTTATTGTTATGCGGAACCGTTGTTTCGGGGTTGCCATGGATCCATTCTATGTTTTGATACGATTTGAGATGTTCCGTTTGATGTCTCGTTCATATTCCGGTGTTGTGAACCGTTTATATTTCATAACCTAGCGCACGCTATCTATTCTGCGTAGCGCGCGCTAGGGGACCCTTAGTAGCGCACGCTACGACTGATTCGTAGCGCGCGCTAGGGAGCAAGCCCTGGGAGTGGCAGTGCTATTTTCCAGCCTTCTGGATTGGCGTATTAGCGTACGCAACGCAGACTAGCGCACGCTAAGGTCGGGAGGCTAGCGCACGCTGATGATACCCGGTAGCGTGCGCTAGCGTGAGTGTCCAGTACTGGACAGTTTACTACTGAACTCGGGCAGGTGCCAGTTAGCGCACGCTACGCTCGTATGGTAGCGCACGCTAACGGGTCAGGTGAGTTTTGGGCAGTTAGCTTCTGGACTCGGCTGATGTCCAGGTAGCGCATGCTATTGGTCGATAGCGCGCGCTACGGTGTGGTTATTAGCGCACGCTACGTTTCGAGTAGCGCATGCTAACGGCCAGAAATCTGGCTACTGGACTGGACGCTAACTATTTTGGCCTGTAATTTTACCCCGTTAGCGCACGCTAACCTTGAGGATTAGCGCGCGCTAACACTCCCTGGCTATATAAACCAGGGAGTTGACCCAGATGAACACATCATTCTTCATTTCTTCTCTCCCCGCGACGCAGAACCCCTCCAGGCGAATTCCGAGCGATTCTTCCCTTCGTTTATTTCAGGCATCCTCTACCTTGAGTTTTTGAAGTAAATTAACAACACCTACTTGTGTTCTTCATCATCAATCTAAGGTAAATCTCTTAGAACCCTACTTTTCGATAAATTGGGGGTTTTGGGATTTTCTTCCGATCCGTTCCGTTTTGTTGATGGATTCATGATGAATATGATTAATCTTGTTGGTATTCTTAGTTTCCCTACGGATTCATGGTATATTTTCATAATTTTGCGAAATCGAGAGGGTATGGTTGTGGTCCGCCCTCGTTGTCATTTTTGTGCGAATATACCTGAATCGTAGGCGGGTTTCGGGTGTATTCCTTTTCCGTATTCGTCAAGAGTTGGTTATAATTATGTTCTTCGAATCGTTAGGTTCGGTTCCGTTGATTCCTAGTGTTCGTCGGTGATTATCCTTTCCGTTCGTTGCGTCGTCAATTATTCAAGGCAAGTATTTTTGGAAACCTTTATGCTTAACGTGAAATGGTAATGTATATTGTGTGTGATTGCTCACCTCGGGAGGGTCTGACGGGATCACGGAGGGAATCCAATGGTATAGCCCTGGATTCACGAGTTTGTTTCGCTAGCCAGCTCGAGAGGGTCCTAAGGGATCACGGAGCGGGATCAATGGTATAGCCCTGTTCCCAAGGCGATGCGTGTGCGTGATTTGTTTTATAAAATGGCCAGCTCGGGAGGGTCCTTAGGGATCACGGAGCGGGATCAATGGTATAGCCCTGTTCCCATGGCAAATTGTTTGACTGTTTATTTCCGGAAAAGACATGTCTGGTTTTGGTTTTCGAAATGATATTGGTGCATGTACTATGAAATGTGTAAGCGATTGATTTGCCTTGATTACTTGTACTAGCGTAAATGCTAACCCCTTTTGGGGACCCGTTTTGGGGAAATTCTTGTTATGAATTTCAGGTTATGATTGTTGACGACTGATTTGGTCAACGTCACGTGTGCTGATCTGGACGAATGGATCGAAGACACGTAGAAAACAATAAATAAAGAGATGATATTTGATCACTAGGTTTTATTAATGACCTCTCGAGGGTATAGAGCGTAAAATTGTATGCGGTCTATTCGGTTTGCTTGTTAATTACAAGTCTTTTTTTTTGTTCTTTTCCAGTGTATCTCCAATCTCTCTTTTTTCTCTCTTTCTATCTCTCCTTTTTAATGCCCTTCTTTCCCCCCCCCCCCCCCCTCTTTTTGTGCCTTCTCCTGGCATATATATAGGTGTTTTCAGCCATTCATGAGAGGACAATAGGAAGATTAGCATGAATATGCTGATGCCATGTGTCGCGATGGAGGTGACTCCTTTGACACGTATCGTCTTCTTAAGTGTGCTTTGTGTAGGGATATGACAACTCTCACTTACTGTCCTGTCTGCCTGTTCTTCGGGATTTCGATATTTATCTGTTATGACCGACAATGAGGTCGGCCCTTCAGCCTCCTGCTACCCTGGTCGGCCTTATTCGTGATTATGGAGCGTTTTCATATAGGGTCTGCTCGGCCTTTCTGGTCCGGATTCCGGGTCGGCTCTAAGGTCTCTGCCCGGTCCGGTCCTTTGTGCGAACCCGAGAAACGATCAAGTTTATGACCGGTCTGGCTCTGGGATCGGCTCGGCCGTTCGGATGCCCAAGGCGCTTAGGTGGACGCCAAGGCGGATCGACTACCAACAAGGGCCCCCGAGTCCAGGGTCGTGCCGGGTTGGCCGGTGCTGGAATCGTCTCAGATTGGGGTCGGTCCGATTTGGAGGTGGATAAGATCCTTTGAAGGGTCATATCTTTGAGAGCCGCATCGACTTGACTTCGGGATCTCCAAGAGTCACAGCGAGGGGGACGCGTGGCGGGATGTAATTCGTCGCGGTGTCTCACGCGTTCTTAATTTTCGCGATGATTATGAATCGCCGCTTTAGTAATTAATGCCCCTGTCTCCTCCTATAAATATAGAGTGTCTTCTTCTTCATTGCTTCCTTCGCCATTTTTACTGCAGAGAGAGATCTTCTTCCGGCAATTTTTCTTCTTTTCGGGTTTCGCAGACTTTCCTGGTAAGCTTGCTCTTCCTCTTCTTTTTTCTTATTTTACGATGTCGGAGCGGAGGAATACGGCGGAGGAGGCGGTTGTGTCCCCAGACCGTACGGGAGTGGCAGATTTGTCGATAGGTGGTGCTCCCGTTGATTGGAGCGACGAGAATGGAGGCGAGGTCGCAAGGTCGCCGGATTCTGGAGATGCAGTTTCTGGAGACGTGGAGGTGGCGACGTTGTTGACGGCGGGTGGCGAGATCGGGGGCTGGGTTCGGCCTCGGCCGTCTCCTTTTGTCGAGGCGGAATGGGATTCGGCCTCGATATGCAGCACGGTCACCGATGGGCAGTTGGAGGCTTGGCGGGGGCGATTTAAGATACCCGCGGTGGTGCGGATGTTTGTTCCGAACCCAGAGGAGAGACCCCACACCCCTCCTGTTGGATGCACGGCGGTGTACTACCGCTCTCTGTTGTCTGGGCTAAGGTTCCCTCTGCCGTTGGTTCTTTCCCGGTGGTTGAGGCAGTGGGGCCTTTGCATTGCCCAAATTCATCCGAATTCTTGGGCCCGGATGGTGGGTCTTTTAATTCTTTTTAGTCAGCATGGGTGGTCCGAGCCCAGTTTTGAAGAGACTAACAGTCTCTTTTTATGGAGGTCGGTCGGCCGATCTGGTTCCGGCTGGTTTTATTTGACAGCCTGGCACGCGATGTATAAGGAATTGGTGGATGTGCCTGAGACCATACATAGCTGGAAAGATCAGTGGTTCTATGTGGGGGGGCCGTGGATGATCTCGGTTGATGAGTGGGAACCTGGCGTGATGGATGCCGAGCTTCGGGTCCCCGAAGACTTTGTTGCCAAAATGAGTAAGTGTTGTGTTCTTTACTGCTGTGCCTTTTTTGTCTGACGCTCATAATTTGTTGTTTGTGCAGAACGTATTCCGGCTTCAGAGACCTCTTCCTTGTTCGACGACCGGGTTGAACAGCTCTTGGATCTTCCAGTCGATCGGAGGAAGTCATACCTTCTGATTACTGAGGACAATCTTTGGGCTGCGGGGCTTCGATCCACTAATCCGAACAGAATGTCTTCATCAGGTAGCCTTTTTTTTTTTTTTTTTTTTTTGATATTTCTTCTTCATCCAGGCCCCAAGGGTAGGAGCTCGACCGACGGAAGAGACGCTGCGCGTGGTGGCGAGGCTGGCTGCAGAGGCCGCCGAGCGTAGGGAGCGCGCGGGCAAACGGAAGAGAGTAGAGGCCGGGCCTGAGGATAACATGACCAGGACCGAGGGTTTCCCCCTTCCCGAGATCGTAGTGCCCGCCTTGAGCCCTGCCCGGACAGGCCTAGCAAAGGGTAAGGAGCCCCTAATTGATTTGGAGGGCCACTATCTCCCGATGAATAAGGATCGGGAAGAACCTTGTGCCCGGATGAAAGGGCGGAGACCGCGCTGGTTCCTTGACTACGTCCAGGCAGCCACTCCCACCGCCGAATTGCTCGATCGTGTCCCCCCCTCGGTGGTTGAGTCCAGCCATGTCCCCCTTTTGGGCTGGACGCCAAAGATGGAGATGGTGACCAACGATATGGATCCGGCCGAGCAGATCCATTTTGGAAACGCTATTCTGGGCCGGGCGTTGTGCACCTATGTGAAGGCCGCTGGGGAGCTGACTGCCTCAGCTGGGAAACATAAAAAGGCAGAGGCCGATCTGAAGGCCTTACAGGAGGAACACCATCTCTGCCCTTCGCTTATCAAATCTTTGGAGGAGGAGATGGCTTCTCTGAAGGGTAAGATGGAGCTTCTGGAGAGCCGGGCCTTTGAGGCCGATATATGGAAAGGGAAGGCTGACGAGATGGCCACGGCGGCTGGGAAGGCGCAAAAACAGTGCCTGGACATCAGGGCCGAGTACGAGGCTCACTTGCAAAGCGTTAAGGCGCAGCTTGAGCAACTGACCGAGCGGGTTCGGACTTGCGAATCTGCGGGTTACGACAGGGGCCTTGCTGACGGAGCGGCTGCTTTTCAAAAGACGCCCGAGTACGAGGAGTTGATCAATCTTAACTACGTCTCCACTTGTTATGAGATGTTGGATCTTATGAAGGAAGGGAAGACCGTTGAGGAAGTCCAGGCCTATATAAAGTCCCAGGCGGCCGACCTGAAGGTTGAAGCTCTCGGGGATGATGAGTCGAAGGCCGCCGAAGCTGTCGAAGATCCGGAGGAGACCTTGTCTGGCGAAGGTGGGGGGCAGTCTTCTCAGGCGGCCGATCAGGAGGACAAGGCCGAGTAGACTTTTTATTTTATTCCATGTATGGCCTGCGTGCCACTTTTCCTTGATTTTTGTATAGAGCTTATTTTGAGTGAATACGATCTTTTTATGGCCTTTGTTGCTTCTTTGTGTTTGGGCCCTATTGGTCAGACCGCCGTTTTTTCTGCCAGATGGGCCGGTCTTATAAGGTGCCGAGGCGAGCTCGGACTTTTAGTGCCGGAGGAGCCGGTCTTATAAGGTGCCCAGGCGAGCTCGGACTTTCAGTGCCGGGTGGACCGGTCTTATAAGGTGCCGAGGCGAGCTCGGACTTTCAGTGCCGGGTGGACCGGTCTTATAAGGTGCCGAGGCGAGCTCGGACTTTCAAAGGTGGACCGGTCTTATAAGGTGCCGAGGCGAGCTCGGACTTTCATGCAGGTGGACCGGTCTTATAAGGTGCCGAGGCGAGCTCGGACTTCGGTGCAAGGTGGACCGGTCTTATAAGGTGCCGAGGCGAGCTCGGACTTTCGAGTCGGGTGGACCGGTCTTATAAGGTGCCGAGGCGAGCTCGGACTTTCGATGCAGGTGGACCGGTCTTATAAGGTGCCGAGGCGAGCTCGGACTTTGATGCAGGTGGACCGGTCTTATAAGGTGCCGAGGCGAGCTCGGACTTTCAGCCGGGCGGACCGGTCTTATAAGGTGCCGAGGCGAGATCGGACTTTCAGGTGCCAGTGGACCGGTCTTATAAGGTGCCGAGGCGAGCTCGGACTTTCATGCCGGTGGACCGGTCTTATAAGGTGCCGAGGCGAGCTCGGACTTTCAAGCCGGAGTGGACCGGTCTTATAAGGTGCCGAGGCGAGCTCGGACTTTCAGTGCCGGGTGGACCGGTCTTATAAGGTGCCGAGGCGAGCTCGGACTTTCAGTGCCGGGTGGACCGGTCTTATAAGGTGCCGAGGCGAGCTCGGACTTTCAGTGCCGGGTGGACCGGTCTTATAAGGTGCCGAGGCGAGCTCGGACTTTCATTGCCGGGTGGACCGGTCTTATAAGGTGCCGAGGCGAGCTCGGAATTTCAGTGCCGGGTGGACCGGTTTTATAAGGTGCCGAGGCGAGCCCGGACTTTCAGTGCCGGAGGAGCCGGTCATTCGAGGTGCCGAGGCGAACTCGGTCTTATAGTGCCGGAGGAGCCGGTCATTCGAGGTGCCGAGACGAACTCGGTCTTATAGTGCCGGAGGAGCCGGTCATTCGAGGTGCCGAGACGAACTCGGTCTTATAGTGCCGGAGGAGCCGGTCATTCGAGGTGCCGAGACGAACTCGGTCTTATAGTGCCGGAGGAGCCGGTCATTCGAGGTGCCGAGACGAACTCGGTCTTATAGTACATTTGTTTCCGAGGCGAACATAAAATCAAATTCTATTGACTGTACCTTCACGGCATTCAACAAATGAATTGATCCTTGGTCATTTACATATTCTAGCTAGCAACCTCCGTTCTGACGGGCTTCGTTACTTGGATTCAGGAGGTCCCGTGTCAGGCCCCAGTGCTCATTTAACAATGAGATCATTGGCCTGGAAACTCTGATAATCCTCGGATGTTTTGTAGAATACATTTCGCCTTTTTGGGCGACGAGGTCCAGGTTCTCGGGGTCATATTGACCTTGTTTTTTGAAACGAATTCTCCTATGGGTGTATCCCAATTTCGACCGGGGTCATCATAGAACGCCTGAGATTCTTCTTGGGTCGGCCGTTGCAGTACTGTCAGTGACTCGGTCGGCCGGGCCCCTCTTTTCTTACAGATTACTCCTCGGCTCATTTTAGTTTCACTGGTATTTTCCACTCTTCGCGGCTTTTTCATCACTTGGAGTTTTGAGTTTCGCCGGTGGCCTCCTAACGGCCGCTGGTCGGGTGGTTATGGGGAAAACTCCTTTATGGATTACTTTTGCTTTGACTTCCAATTCCCTGGTAGGGGCCGCCGCTGCTTTTCTAACACATGGCTCAATACTTGGAGATGTTTTCGGTAGCTGGCCCATTACCGTCCGGATTACCAGGACCCTCGCGGGTGGATGGGAATTCCGAAGGAGTTTTCAGATGTTGCAGTGTATGTTGACTGCAACTTTAATTTGAAGGACACGAGGACTCTTTGAGACCTTCCCTGGAATTTTGAGCGACGCTCAATATCCTCCAAATTATGACCTCTAAGGGGTCAGCCGAGTCGAGCAGGAGCCCGTGATCACGAGTGCTCCTGTGCTTTCAACTTCATATTACGATGATTCCTATGCTTTCGACTTACCATCCCTTAGAGGGTATGGTTATTTCCGGATGAACGCAAGGTGTGTCAAAGTGCCCCGCCAGCAGACTGCCTTTCAAAACATCTGCGGGCTGATTAGTAGTTTGGCGCAAAGTCGTGCCCGTCCTGTGGTGTACACCTCATAATGGTGTCCTCTATTGCATAACGGGCCCTTTGGACGGGCCTGATGGTAATTCGTCTCTTGTGGTTAGGGATGGAGAATCCTATGCTTAACAAGGAATATTTTAAAGAAAAGCATAGGATTGGCTTGCAATATGAACGAGAAAAGCGTAGGTTGTGGCGGTTAACCACAAGGTCGCTTGCAATATGAACGAGAAAAGCATAGGTTGTGGCTGTTAACCACAAGGTCGGAGGTTCAAGCCCTCCTTCTAGCGCCAATCTGTTGACGACTGATTTGGTCAACGTCACGTGTGCTGATCTGGACGAATGGATCGAAGACACGTAGAAAACAATAAATAAAGAGATGATATTTGATCACTAGGTTTTATTAATGACCTCTCGAGGGTATAGAGCCGGGCAGAAAATTGTATGCCGGTCTATTCGGTTTGCTTGTTAATTACAAGTCTTTTTTTTTGTTCTTTTCCAGTGTATCTCCAATCTCTCTTTTTTCTCTCTTTCTATCTCTCCTTTTTAATGCCCTTCTTTTTTCCCCCCCCCTCTTTTTGTGCCTTCTCCTGGCATATATATAGGTGTTTTCAGCCATTCATGAGAGGACAATAGGAAGATTGGGATGAATATGCTGATGCCATGTGTCGCGATGGAGGTGACTCCTTTGACACGTGTCGTCTTCTTAAGTGTGCTTTGTGTAGGGATATGACAACTCTCACTTACTGTCGTGTCTGCCTGTTCTTCGGGCTTTCGATATTTATCTGTTATGACCGACAATGAGGTCGGCCCTTCAGCCTCCTGCTACCCTGGTCGGCCTTATTCGTGATTATGGAGCGTTTTCATATAGGGTCTGCTCGGCCTTTCTGGTCCGGATTCCGGGTCGGCTCTAAGGTCTCTGCCCGGTCCGGTCCTTTGTGCGAACCCGAGAAACGATCAAGTTTATGACCGGTCTGGCTCCGGGATCGGCTCGGCCGTTCGGATGCCCAAGGCGCTTAGGTGGACGCCAAGGCGGATCGACTACCAACAATGATCATCCGGACGAGCGAGCGCTGGGACAGTACGAGGATGCTGGCCAGGGTCGTTGACATGTGCACTTGGGTTTACTTATTTCTTTTGTCCACTTCGATTTGGTTGTTTTCTATATTTATAAACTGATAGACCGTATTCGCGAGTACATAGGCTTTTCAATTCAAACCCCGTGTTGTATTATTTTAAATTGCTACATTGTCGATGGTTGCTCATTTCGTCGGTTGCTTCGGGTGTATTTTTCACATGATGTATTATTTGATTGTGTATCCTCGCTAACCGAGATGGTTAGTCGAGGGGTACCCGCTTGTTGTAGCCTAGTGGGTCCCATGTAGGGGTCCACGGCGCTGTAACTGTAATATCCGCAATTTTCGATTTTCGGTAAATTTCATTTTCGGCCGGAGTCCGTTTTGACGACTCGCTCATGACCGTTTCGTCATTTCGAGAATGATTAATTCTGCACTTTTTGTCATCCGAGTTCGTTTCGGTATCGTTTTGTTGAGTTCCGAGCTTTTTAGCGACTTTTCCGCACTTGAGTTCGATTCTTGCGAATCTCGTCCGAAACTGTTGTTTCCAGTTTCTCGTAAGTTCATTTAATGTTATTATTCATGTTGCGAGCTTTGGTTTGGTGTTTCGATTGCGTATCGTGAGTTTCGGACGTTTTGGGCCATTTTCGTAATTTCCCAAAGTTTTGGGTAATTACTTCCGTTGTCGAATTCGAGCCTTCGGGTGGTCGGAATCGTGTGTTCTATTAGCTCTTAGATTCGTCTTTGCGAGTACTTCAGAACCGTAACCCGATTCGTATTCGAGTTCGGGTTTCGGGGTCGTTCGGACGTAATTTTCGGCCGTCGGGAGGGGCTGCCAGTGCCTGTGCAACACGGCCTCAAACGGCTCTGGCAGGCGCCGTGTCTTGCGCCGGGTCGGCCAGATCGCAACTGCCGAGACACGGCCGAGACACACGGCGCCTGCGCCGGCTTTGCGCCGTGTCCGGCAGGCCTATAAATATGGCAGAACAGACGGGTTTTTCACCCATTTTATCACTCGTTTTCTTCCCTTCCGCGGCTGGAACTTGCTCAATCATGGAGGCATGTTGTTATACAATGAATCCATGAAGTTTTTAGGTTCATAACATCAATTCATCATCACGTATCATCCTTCAATCCAGCGAATCAAGGCAAGTTTTCTTAAAATCTAGTTTTGGGGATTTTGTTCGATTTGTCCGTTTAATCCGTTTTAACTCAGAATAGTGATGTATTTATGATTGTTAAACATTATTATGTCGAATTCCTTGCTGTTCCTCGGTTGAATCGCCGAGGATTTTTCGTTTTATTGAGTTTTTTATCGACGCCTTGAAGGTGTCCGATAAAATGTCACAAAGAGGATTCGAGCGTTCTACGATTATTATTCCTCGTCCGTTCGTTAATTTATTGATGGTATGATGTTAGGGTCAGATTTCTCGCAAAGAATTCGAGTCGGAACCCTTCCGTTCGTCGTTTTCTTCAAGCTTTTCGATCGTGGGTGTATTCATTGTCTTCGCCGGAGAATCGTAGGTGTTCGAGGTGTCCCGACTGATCCGTGATTGTGGGAGTGTCCGGTATCGATTATCGAGGCAAGTATCTTGCCCATACATTACGTGTTTTGTGGATATTATGATTGTTAATCGTCGATATGTGCTAAATAAATATTAATAACCATTTTCCAAAGAAATCGGAATATTTACCATCATGCTTTTTGTAAAGTAACCCGTGTGTGTCGGGAAGTAATGTGCTTAGTTGAATATGCGAGCTAGTGTCGAGTATAGAATCACCTTACTTTCTTGTGATGTCATTGCGTATGATTATGTCGTTGGTAAATGTAAAGTGTAATTCTTTTGTCAAATTATGTGCTTGGAGTCACGTTTTTGTGTATGAATATGTGAGTTTGTGTGATATTAGTTGTGTCGTTCGGTGCTGTTGAAATCTTGTGCTTCCTTGTGAATCGTATCACTACTTGGTCGTGAGTATATGTTGGATGAACTGGCCATTCTAGTAAGGTACCTCGACTATATATACTCTGATTGACCTTCGAGGCTTGTGGTTTGCAACTGTGATTTTCAAACGTGTGTGTGTGTTGTTCCTTCCACCCGGAGTGTCCGACGGGATGTCTGGGGGTCGATACTAAGGGGTACGGCCACGGAAGTGGACTTGGGTGCGTGTGTGGATGAACTTCCACCCGGAGTGTCCGACGGGATGTCTGGGGGTCGATACTAAGGGGTACGGCCGCGGAAGTGGTTTCCCACCCGGAGTGTCCGACGGGATGTCTGGGGGTCGATACTAAGGGGTACGGCCGCGGGTTACCAGTTGTGGTTTTCATCTTGAGGATGACGTTGATGTTTTCGTTAATTGTGATATTGTCCGGAGTATCACAATGCTTTGTGCTCGGGGTCGAGAGACATTATATTTCGAGTCTTGGTGCTTGGCTAGAATGGCATATGATTAATGTGTTATGTGTAATGTGTCCTTGTAAGTGAATTGAAGTGGATGATCGGGTCGTGGACCCTGTGTTTTGTGACCGGAATGGTTGGGTCGTGGACCCTGTGTTTTGTGACCGGAATGGTTGGGTCGTGGACCCCGTGTTTTGTTAAACGGATTTGTATTTTGAAAAAATGAACTTTGGGGCTGTGACCCTAAATGGCTTTCGAGGAATTAAGAACATTTTCAATTTCTGATGTTTTCAAAACTCCCGAGATTTGGAAATGTTTTCACAATGCTTACTTGCTTCGTTTCTGCTTTCAAGACTTGAACTATTTTTAACTAAATATATCTCGGGAAGTCTTTCGTTATATTCTCGGAATGTGTTGTGTATGGCTCGTATTTGCACTTTATACTTGCACTAGCGAAACAGTGGAGTTTTGCTAACCCCCGAGTAATCGGGGGGTGGATATCTGTATTGTGTCCAGGTACATGCAGGTTTTCGGGAGCAAGACACAGGATCGGTACGAGGGATGATGAAAGACGAATGATAGTAATCACACGAAGGCCAGTTTTGGGTTCAGTTAGTCGGAGTCCATTGTATTGTCTATTCCGCTGTCTTATTGTTCGTTGTTGCAAGTATTTTACCCTTCCTTGGGTATGAGTCTGGATGAGTTTATGTATTTTGATTTGTAAGTCAGTGACGAAAGACCAAATCGGTCTGTTGGTCCGTTATTTTAATTCGTCGGTATGTAATGTAATGTGTTGTTTTGATGTCTAGCCTGGTGGATCCTCACGGAGAGGGTCTGCGGCATGTAATATTCCCGGTTTGATCTGGGGGTGTTACATTTATGGTATCAGAGAAAGGTTGAGGAAACCTAGGCTGTCGGGTCGAGTTATGTATTGTTGAGTCTTGTATTGTCAGATTTTGTCTGACTGAGTCGTGTCGCGACGCGTCGTCTGGGATGTCGGCCGTGATTAGTATCAAGGTGCAGCCATCATCTTCGTGCGATCTGTGGATGTAAGTCTCCCTACTACATGTTGTACCACGAGCTATACGAGCCTGTATGATTCTGTGTTATGTAGTAGTATTTGAAGGCGCATCGTGAGTAAGTGACATATATTTGTTAATTCCCGTATTGTGCTAGAATGAAGAATGATATGGCCAAATGTATCCTTGTATGAACTGTTTTTCTTGCAAGAGCAACAACCTTGGAATTTTTAGTTTCGAGGGCTTCCGGGGAGCCACGTAAATTTTTAAAATGTTCTCCAAGGGAGGAAAAATTTCGATTTTTGTATGATGACCTCAAGGTCGAAAATTTTTAGACTTCAAACTACCGATATTTCATTCTCATCTCATACTATAAGTTTTCAAAACTCGAGTTTTTAACTCAAATAAGGTCTTCAAAATATACTCAAGACGTGACTCTCGTTTGTAACTTTTCGGTTTCATGAATGTTGGTCAGAAGATGCGTATTGATGATGCTCTCGTTGTTGAGCAGTGGTGCCAGTTTTATGATTAAAATAGTAACGTGAATGTTGAGTCCATCGGTATGTATGTGTTGAGATAGTCCTCCTTATTGAGAAGTAAAATTTTCGTTTTTGTAGGATGATTTTCTTTTGATGGTTGCTTGTGAGATGTTATAATTATGTGAATCGATGACATTTAGACTCATATGTTGTTGCTTATTTGTAACCTTCGATTCTAGTATTACCTCATATATGTTTGCAATCGTGTTGGTGATTAGAGCAGTTAGCACAGGCTTAAATACGAGCCTAACGCGCGCTAACGTGGCGTGTTTAGCGCACGTTAACCTTTGTTGTAACGCGCGCTAATCAACCTGGGCAGAGTCTATGGAACCGCATTATAGCCGTTAAGTCTAACTTTTGCGGCCAATCACCTGTAGTTGTATTCTCTACGTGGTGTCTAGTGATAACAACTGTTGTGCGTGAATGTGTGTTAAGACTTTTCGTATTGCTAGGTGATATTTGATTGTGTTTGATGAATTGATAAATTATGTCTGCTGTGTGTGTTCAAAAACACTTTCCTGTAAACTTCACAAAGTTTTGACGGTTCGATTAATCGGCGGCTCCATGTATACTTTGAAAATTATTTGGAATTGGCGAGCCGGCCTTGGATTCTCAAATAAAACCTCGATGGTATTTGAAAGAGTTGTTTTAAAGTACATGTAGATATTTTGTAAAATGTTACCATCGTTGATTTTCATGTAGTGTTGGGGGGATTTTCCAAAATGATTTTTAACGTATTGTTGTATTTTCAGATAATTCGAGTACATGATTTTCAAAAATCTTTCACATCATAAAAATATTTTATTTCAAAACCAATACGATTTTTATATTCAAAAATATATATTGAAAGATGAAAAATCTCACTCGATGTAAACTTCAAACTCGAATTTGAGAAAGTTTTCTGTATTGATTAAAGTATGTACGAATGGTTTGATGACCTTGCGTGGCTACCTTGTTGTTATTAAAGTAATCTTTGGTGTGTAGTGGCGTGGTGATTTTGACAATGCCGGTTGCACAGAAAATATTATTTAGCCACTGATTTCAAAATGAGACGGTTAAAGTCTGTTGTTTAAAAGTTTTGATGAAGCAACCTGAGGTACAAAAAATACTTTTAAAGTTTTACTTTGAAGAGCACACAAATCCAAGGATTTTCAAATGATATCATTTAAAAGAATACCTCGTGGATTTTCTTATCGAGTTGTTAGTAGTTACCTTATGTGATATTGTCGTGCTGAGTTGATACTTTAGCATGTTATTTTTGCGAAGCTGTGGCATCGTATCGAGTGAGAATCCGCTTAGTATGCCGAGGACGGAGGATGCGGTCGTGACCGCGGTACGATTGGTCATGGATATCGATGCGGGACCAAGAGGATATGGTCGGGAAGGTTGCTATTCCAGACTTCGTTCTCGTTGTTTAGGTTTCGGACGAAACCTCTTTTAAAGGTGATATGATGTAATACCCGCATTTTTCTTTCTTTCTCTTCTGTTTCGTCCAATCGTATCGACTGACCGTGTTCGTTGATGCTTGACACAGTGTTGTTTCTCACCTTTGTCATTCGAGCGAGTTCTGATATTGTCCCAAATCGAGCTATATATCGTTGTGACCTTTTCAAGTTCGGAAAATTAGTCTCGTTTTCGATCTTCCAACCCTTGGGCGGTGGAATTCCGTATTTGTTCAGCGATTGGCTCGCGTTTTGATTGATGTACCGTTGGGTCGGTCAATAGTATTGATTCTCGTCCGTTGTGTTTTGTGATTGTTCGGATAGTTGAATTGATTGTATTATCCATTTGATGACGCTTGTCACTTGTTGGTTTTGTTATATCCCTAACGGCGACGTTGTGTTGGTCGTCGTGGAGCGTGTTTTCACGCCGTATATTCCTTTGCGTTGCTTGTAACGTTTCGCCGATGGGCGTAAGTTACGCGTTTCCTTGCGTATCTCGTTGAGTTTTCCTGGCGCGATATTGCTTCTCCCTACTTGTTTTAAGTTTCGGGACGAAACTTCTTTTAAGGAGGGTAGAATGTAATATCCGCAATTTTCGATTTTCGGTAAATTTCATTTTCGGCCGGAGTCCGTTTTGACGACTCGCTCATGACCGTTTCGTCATTTCGAGAATGATTAATTCTGCACTTTTTGTCATCCGAGTTCGTTTCGGTATCGTTTTGTTGAGTTCCGAGCTTTTTAGCGACTTTTCCGCACTTGAGTTCGATTCTTGCGAATCTCGTCCTAAACTGTTGTTTCGAGTTTCTCGTAAGTTTATTTAATGTTATTATTCATGTTGCGAGCTTTGGTTTGGTGTTTCGATTGCGTATCGTGAGTTTCGGACGTTTTGGGCCATTTTCGTAATTTCCCAAAGTTTTGGGTAATTACTTCCGTTGTCGAATTCCGAGCCTTCGGGTGGTCGGAATCGTGTGTTCTATTAGCTCTTAGATTCGTCTTTGCGAGTACTTAACCGTAACCCGATTCGTATTCGTGTTCGGGTTTCGGGTCGTTCGGACGTAATTTTCGGTGTCGGGAGGGGCTGCCAGTGCTCGTGCAACACGGCCACGGCAGCCTGCATGCGCCGTGTCATGCGCCGGGTCGGCCATGTCTTGCAGCCTGGCGAGACACGGCCGAGACACTCGGCGTGTATGGGCCGTTCTTGCCGTGTCCGCAGCCTATAAATATGGCGTAATGCACGGGTTTTTCACCCATTTTATCACTCGTTGTCTTCCCTTCCGCGTCTGGAACTTGCTCAATCATGGAGGCATGTTGTTATACAATGAATCCATGAAGTTTTGAGGTTCATAACATCAATTGATCATCACGTATCATCCTTCAATCCAGCGAATCAAGGCAAGTTTTCTTAAAATCTAGTTTTGGGGATTTTGTTCGATTTGTCCGTTTAATCCGTTTTAACTCAGAATAGTGATGTATTTATGATTGTTAAACATTATTATGTCGAATTCCTTGCTGTTCCTCGGTTGAATCGCCGAGGATTTGTCGTTTTATTGAGTTTCTTATCGACGCCTTGAAGGTGTCCGATAAAATGTCACAAAGAGGATTCGAGCGTTCTACGATTATTATTCCTCGTTCGTTCGTTAATTTATTGATGGTATGATGTTAGGGTCAGATTTCTCGCAAAGAATTCGAGTCGGAACCCTTCCGTTCGTCGTTTTCTTCAAGCTTTTCGATCGTGGGTGTATTCATTGTCTTCGCCGGAGAATCGTAGGTGTTCGAGGTGTCCCGACTGATCCGTGATTGTGGGAGTGTCCGGTATAGATTATCGAGGCAAGTATCTTGCCCATTGTTGCTACCCAAAATATTATCCGGAGATAGATATTGCTGGAATGGATGGGATAGCAAACAAATGCAAGAGCACTTCCGAGAGAAAGATAAATAACACAAGATTTGCCGGGGTTGTTAGTCCCGGGCTTGAATGCTCTCGCGAGATATTATTAATACCAATATTCGGGGATACAAGTACTAATGTAAGAATACAATTACAATGAGTGTAAAGATTCTTGTTATCTTAGCTAGTGAGCGTGTAGATTGCCGGAAGAACCAGATTTGATGCTCTGTGAGTTCTTGTAACAAAGGAGATGAACAGTCGCGGCGGTGAGAGATCGACCGTCTCTCACGGCGAGTATTTAGCTGGATGCTTAGGCTTCTGGGCTTATGAATCCCTTGGAATCTGTCTAGTGGAGACTTGCTGCTTCTGCCGATCGTCTTCTGGACGAGAGATTTGGAGAGAGAAGTCCTGATATGGATTCCGGTGAGATAGCCGGGAGCTTGATGATATGTATGTTCTTCAGTATTTCCGTGAATGTATCGGAATGTGAGAGAATGTGAACTCGGAACCTTTGGTGGAATGTATTTCGAACGTAAGTCAAATGAATTCTGAACCGTAGGTTGAATGTGTGAGAATCTGAACTGTTGAGTGAATTCCGAACCTTTTTCCAGTAGGAGGAGGTTCTCTATTTATAGGGCTTGGATACGCCGGGCGATCGCCTTCTCTGCAATATAATAATCGGGCGATCGTCTTTTAGCACATGGGCCTTGTTGTGCAACGATTAATTCGCCACGATAGGCGATCGACGACCTCCCTGAAAAGTCAAACCATAGAAGCCAAACTCCGGACGAACACCTAGAGTCCGGCATAATACAGCGATCGTCTTTTGGTAACCAGCGATCGTCTTTTGATACCTGGCGATCGTTTTTGTCTAACGGATCAGAGGCGATCATCTCATGCCACGTGGGGATCCAGCATCCGTCAAAGTCGTCGAAGACCGAATCTTGGACAATGGCCCACCCGCGGATCTTCATAGGATACCAACAAAAAGGATCATTGACCCCAGCCTGTCACCTACCACACCTACCGACAAGGCCGCCGAAAGGTACGAAGTGGACCCTCCTCGGACAGCGACTCGCGACGCGTGCTAACTTCCCATTGGTTCACCCAGCTGACCTCCAACTGCAACCTTGGACCTCAAGGGAACAAGCCCACGTGACGGGACGATCGGCCGTTTATTTTAATATAGAAAACGGCGATCACCCGCGATCGCCTAAGGGATCCCAACTACTTTGTCCCCTATAAATAGAGGACTCACTGTTGCGGCCAGGGGGGATTCTACGACGAATTAAGTGCAAAATACACACCAAAGAGAGAAAAAAAGGCTCTTTTGGCAAGCACTAACACATTCATAGTGACATTCATACACATTCATCATAAATTCCAAATAAGAACTCATAGATTCATCCATCTGGTTCTTCCGGCAATCTACGCGCTCTAAAGCCTAGATAACTAGAAGCTTTTACACTCATTGTATTAGATTCTAACATTAATATTTGTACTCGACAGTATATTTATTAATAACATCTCGCGAGAGCATTCAAGCCCGGGACTAACAACCCCGGCAAATCTTGTGTTATCCTTTTTCCCACGGAAGTGTTCTCGCGTTTTGTTTGTTACTCGATCATTCCAGCAATACTATCTCCGGATAATATTTTGGGTAACAACAATTGGCGCTAGAAGGAGGGCAAATCTAAACCTTCATTTTTATTCCTACCGTCTCGAAGAAAACTCACTGTTCTCCGGACATATACTTGAAGAAACACTCACTGTTCTTCAATAGAAAAACCTTCAGAAAATGACATCAGCAACAACCTCCAAGAGGGCCACCCTGAGATCTGCCGTAAATCTTATTCCGGCAAGGACCGAATCCCAGCCCACGGCGGAGGGCGAGCGTGGCGACGCTAGGCTCTCGCTCCCGCCCCCGAGGGACGGTTCTAGCCTCTCACTCGACCAGTTCCAGACGTCGGAACAGATTGAGGAGGCTATAGCCATCCTCCGGGAACGGCAGAGGGCCCGCGATACGCCTACCATCACCCCGTCGGCTAACCGCCGGGCAAGTAAAAGGAAGCTCAAGGGGATCTATGTTGAGAAATCAACAGAAAGTCCCGAGCCGCAGGGGAAAGCTCTCGTAAGGCGGGACGATTCCGTCTTCAGCCGCCTAGGGAGCGATCCCTCGTGGCGACACAGGCACTCGAGCCCCAAATGAGACATCGATATCTGAATCCTTTACCAGGAGTTCGGCGTATCCGACTCCCAAGAGACAGACCGGGCAACGAGCCCCTACTCGCCCAAGAAGGGAACCCTCTGGCAGGGAGATCGTCATTCACCACGGAGCTAGGGGATCAGTACACGATCGCCTTGGTTCGCAGTCTGAGAGCCAATCGGCGAGCAGTCGGCGGCAGCGATCGCCGCTATGCAACGCCACTCGACGAGATGAAGACGCTCCTAGAAATTGGGGCAAACGCCAGGAGACCGATCGCTGGGCTAAATGAGCCACTCGCGGTCCAGATCGAGATCGCTCCAGTCCAATCAACGATCAATCCCCCACAAACACCTCTATACGAGGGGAGAACGGATCCGGGAACCCACTTAAGCAAATTCCGGATCTACATGACTGGATGCGGAGCTTCGGATGCGACGAAATGTCGTATGTTCCCGCTAACTCTGGGCGATCTCGCCCACAGGTGGTACATCTCGCTGCCATCTCGCTCAATCAATTGCTTTGAGAAGCTGGCGAACGACTTCACGTCATACTTCGCCGCCAAAGTCGCTCGCCCGGAAGGTCCCCACCGCATGATGAAAATCAGGCAGGGGAAGGATGAATTGGATGAGGATTATATCGACCGGGTGGACGAGATAGTCCTCACCGGTGAGCCCGTCAGCGACGAGATCGCTCACCACGCAGTCCTGAACGGATTCCACGGACGATCGCCCATGTTCAGGCACCTCACAAAAGGTTTTCCACCGACCTATACAGCGTTCCGCGTCAGAGCCGACGATTATCTGGCCAGGCAGAAGATGCTCTCACTCCGCCTGGACGAGGGACAGTCCGAAGAAGGGAAAGCACCTTCCCATGTCCTGAAGAAGACGGTCGCCAAGCCCAGAAAGGCGGTCG
The DNA here is from genome assembly GCA_033398695.1 of Orobanche coerulescens. Classification (NCBI taxonomy): domain Eukaryota; kingdom Viridiplantae; phylum Streptophyta; class Magnoliopsida; order Lamiales; family Orobanchaceae; genus Orobanche; species Orobanche coerulescens. Next base: position 79,312,477 of record CM065810.1, on the reverse strand, counting down.
CCAAACCCCCTGGCGAGTTCAAAGCCTTCGAGGATGTAGAGGTCCACCTTCTTCACAACCTCAACTTATCTCCGGCCCACATCTTCAACGCGATCAAGGGTCGCGAGTGGCTTTCCAAGCCAAAGCCGATAAGGGACCACGGTCATCTGGACCGTAGCAAATTCTGTGCCTATCATAAGAGTCCCGGCCACAACACTAGCCAATGCCGCGACCTCCTCAGACAGCTCTGGCGACTGTTTGAGGAAGGCAAACTGGACAATTTGATCACCAAGCCAGAACCCAGGACGGAAAGATCCGGAGGGCGCGAACGCCGACCGAGCGAGAGAATTCCTCCCAATCCGATCGCCAGGATCGAGCATGAGCCGGAGTACTCTGATGAGTCGATCCCTCCGATCAACCCTGGCGGTCGGATCAACATGCTCCAAGCAGGAGGTGGGAGCCTCGGGGGCCTTTCCCCGGTTTCCACCTGTCAAACAGAAGCGAAAAGCCAACCGAGGGCCTTCGCCGAAGTCCATGTTGTAGTACCTCCGGAGCCGACCATCTCTAGAGACGCGCTCATCATCTTTTCCAACAAGGACAGGGAAGGAGTGCAATGTCCCAAAGAGGATGCACTAGTGATCTCCGCTTGCATCCTTGGGAAGACGGTCGATCGCGTGTTGGTCGACAATGGGAGTTTTTGCAACATCATATTCAAATCCGCCCTGGACCAACTCGGCAACCTAATCAAATTCATCAAGCCTTTCAACACCGTGCTCCAAGGGTTCGGCGACAACACAGTCCAAGCCTACGGGAGGATCAAGCTCTCCGTCGAGCTAGTATGCTTTTATGATCCCAAGGTTAGGATTACTAGGAACCTAAGCTTTGTAATCATAGATAGGCCCAGCATCTATAATGGGTTCCTAGGTCGCCCCTTTTTAGAAACCTTTGAGGCGGTCGCCTCATCTTTCTTTTACTGTATCAAATTCCCCACTGCCGATGGGACGGTCGGTACTGTAAAAGGAGATCAGCTAATGGCAAAGAGATGTTTGAGTTACTCCTATGTTGTTAATTCTTTCAATACTTCCCATACTATATGTAACATTGAAGCGACCGACGATCAACCCATGGAGATCGACGAGCCTAACATTTCATACCAACCCGACTCAGGGGACGCCATCTCTCATCGATTGACGGACGACATCGAGCCAAGGATCGGTTTGAGCCAAGCCTCGACATCGATCCGTGACCGAGTCCGAGATCGTACCAACGAGAGGCGACTGCCGTTCTGTCGAAGAGTTGGAAAGTATTACGATGGATCGGATCATCATCGAGCGGGAAGTACAGTCGGCGCGAGCATCGACCACGAATTAAAGGAGGATCCGATCAACTTGCTACGTAGGAACATCGGAGTCTTTGCTGGTCACATTAAGATATGGTTGGCATAAGTCGAACACGCTTGCCATTATCGAAGATCGGCCAAGGCGATGAAACTGTTCACGAGCGTAGGAAGTTCGGTCCCGAAATACGCGGCGCTCGACATAGAAGTCGAAGTTACTCAACAATAAAGCGATCGGAGTAGCCACGGGCGAGCCACGGTGGGTCGCCAACGGTGCTCGTCAAAAGCAAGCCCAGTTCTGGAGATTATGCATTGACTTCACCGACCTCAACGCGGCATGTCCAAAAGATCACTTCCCGATGCCTCATATCGATCACCTGGTCGATAGCACGGCAGGATGCGAAATGATGTCATTTATGGATGCCTTCGCCGGATATCATGAAATCCCAATGGCGGAGGAAGACATAAAACACACATCTTTCCACACAGAAAAAGACATACTATTGGGTCAGAATGCCGTTCGGCTTAAAAAACGCAGGGGCGACCTACCAGCGATTAGTCAACAGGATGTTCGCCGATCAGATCGGCAAGACCATGGAGGTCTACATTGACGATATCGTAGTCAAAAGCCTCAAGAAGGAAGATCACCTCAACGACCTTGCCGAGACGTTCGCCATCCTTGAGAAGTTTAACATGAAGCTGAACCCCAAGAAATGCAACTTCGGGGTGGGCTCAGGAAGTTCTTGGGGCACATGGTGAGCGAAGGGGATCTAGGCGAACCCCACCAAGATACGGGCGATCCTTGACATGCGGGAACCGCGAAACATCAAGCAGTGCAACGCCTCACGGGTTGTCTAGCCGCCCTCAACCGTTTCATATCACGGCTCGGCGATAAAAGCAAGCCTTTCTTCGCGACCATCAAGAACAAGAAGTTCGCATGGATGAAAGAAAGCCGGATAGCATTCGCCAAAATAAAGGAATATCTATCTAACCCCGGATCACTGGCAAAGCCGATCACGGTGAAAAATTATTCCTTTACTTAGCGGCCTCGGAGGTCGACCGAGTGCCGTTACAGTGCGAGCGGAGGGCAAGCCCACTTGCCGATCTACTATGTTAGCCAGCGCTCCACGACGCCGAGACACGTTACACACCATTGGAGAAGGTCGCCTATGCCCTTGTCATGAGTGTACGAAAGCCGAGAGCTTACTTCTTCGATCACCAAGTGGAGGTCCTAACCACTCTACCTCTAAGACAAGTCTGCACCGGCCAGGACACCAGGCGACTCCTCAAGTGGTCGCGGAGATCGCACTGTCTACGGTATCACTTACGCTCCTCGCACGGCGATCAAAGGCCAAGCTCGCGGACTTCGTGGTGGAATTAACGTTCCCTCACGGTCAGGCCAGTCGGCCGACACTGAAATTATACGTGGATGGCTCGGCGACCAATGCGAGAGCGAGGCGAGGATTGTCCACATTAGCCCAGACGGGCAGAGGTTCACAAATGCCGTGCGTTTCGGTTTTCGTGCGACCAACAATGAAGCCGAATACGAAGCTCTGGTAGGCGGGCTTGATCTAGCCCTCGCCCTAGATGTTCGACGCCTCCATATCTTCATGGACTCCCTTTTGGGCGTGAACCAAGTCAAGGGGGAATATGAGGCACGCGGCGAACAGATGGTCAAATACCAAGAGCTGGTCGCCGAAATGTGCACAAAATTTGAAGAAGTACTAATCGAGCAAGTCCCGAGAGAGCACAACTCCCAGGCCGATGCACTTTCCAAACTAGCATCATCGGATGGGGCAGCCGACTTCTCCAACATCCAAATCACGAAGTCAGCAAGGCCGGCGATCGACAGGAATTTGGTTACCACGGTCGCCATCGCCGAAGAGAATTGGATGACTCCGTTCATCAAATACCTAAAGGGCCAGGCGGTCCACGGCGGCCGTGTTAAAGCTCGCCAACTTCAGCTTCGTGCGACCAGGTATACCCTATTGGACGATCGGCTTTACAAGCGAGCCTTTAGCCTTCCCCTCCTCAAGTGTATTACACCGGAGGAAGGTCGGCTCGTTTTAGCTGAAATCCACGACGGGATTTGTGGGAACCACGCGGGAGGGTGAGCCCTCCTCCATAAGACGACCAGACAAGGATTTTTCTGGCCATCACTTCGGAAAGATGCGATCGCTTATGCCAGATCTTGTCATAGATGTCAGATAATGGGCCCCAACATTAAACTATCACCCGAACAGCTCACCTCCATGTATAGCCCTTGGCCATTCGCGCAATGGGGCATCGATCTTATAGGTCCCTTGCCGACGGCTCCAGGGGGCTGTAAGTTCGCCATCGTTGGGGTCGATTATTTCACCAAATGGGCTGAGGCCGAACCGCTCAACAAGATCGGCCAAGAGCAAGTGATCAAGTTTATATGGAAAAACATAATATGCCGATTCGGTTTGCCCCAGGCCATCATCTCCGACAACGGGAAACAGTTCGACGGCTTAGAAGTCATGCAATTCTGTGAAAAGTGGGGAGTTAAAAGGTTATTCTCAGCGCCCTATCACCCTCGGAGCCAGGCAGGCGAGGTAGAGGCGGTGAATAAGATCCTCAAACACACGATCAAAGCACGACTCGAATCCAGGCAAGGAAGATGGGCGGCGAGCTCCCGGACGTTTTATGGTCCTACCGAGCAGCGACCCGCAATTCAACCGTGAAACCCGTTCGCCCTTACCTTGAGCAGAAGCGGTGATTCCTTCGGAGATCGCCGTCCTCAGCCATCGAACCGAACAGGAGATGACGACCGACAACGATGTAGCCCGGCGAATCGACCTAGACATGCTTGAAGAAAGACGGCTGACCTCAGAAATGAAGAACACAATCCACAAAAGGAGAGCCGAGAAGTTCTTCAATTCAAAGGTCAGAGAAAGAAGATTCCAAGTGGGCGATCTCGTCCTCAAGAAAATCCAAACCCATACAGGCGTCTTTGGTCCAAACTGGGAAGGACCTTTCAGAGTATCCAGATGGCTAACTAAAGGAGCCTACGAACTGGAACATCCTGACGGTACTCCGGACCAATACCCCTGGAACGCCGTGCATCTGAAAAAATACTATCAGTGATAAATTTGTATTCGATTTCAATGATGTACAAGGAATATAATGAGATTTTTTGTTATCCCATCTATTATGGCGATCGCCCCAACAGGCATCGCACATCACCGACGATCACTGATCATGACGATCCTAGGTAAATTTAATGCATCCATGGTCCTGGAGGTCGATGGAACCGACAGCTTCGCCCATGCAAGGTTCCTTTGGGCTGAGATCGCCCGCCTTTCGTTTAAATACGAGGCCGGCGTAGCCGAAGGACCCTCCAAAATAATCAGTAGGCGCGATCGCACGTTCTCAAGGTACATCATCTAACGTGGTGAACCCGAACAATGCGACATGCCATTACCCCCGGCTCAACGTATACCGTCGAGGATCGCCATCTTCATGGCGGGCCGAGGTGGAAGCAGAGCTGACAAGCCGCGGACGTGGTGTCAAATAAGCCAACAACGCTCCGCGCAAGGACTCCTCCAGACCGAGATCGCCCGCCTTCTCGTTTTAACACAAGGCAGGCGTAGCCTAACGGAGGACCCTCACAAAAAGTGAGTCGCAGGACACACAATATCCCTCGCACACGAAGACACGATTGGGGAGATCGGTCCATCGAACACCCCAACCACACATGACTCTTCAGAATCGGCGAAATGAAGATAGCTCGCCAGACAGACTAGTCTTTGTATCCTTACTTACAATAAGTGAACAAAAACAAGGGGGCAGGGATAGGTCGAGCTACTCTCAAACACGAACGAACAAAGAGAAACCATATTCGATCGGCCTCGCTCAAAAACATGCAGGGCGATCGAGGTCGTCCGACGAAAATTACAAGTAAGAATTCCAATTCAAAACACATCAATGCTTTCAACACTCAGACAATCGGCGGACGAACAAAAATCGAAAGCAAATATACGCGTACTCGTAAAAATTGCACACAAGCGATCAAAGCGATCGCATATAATGCATTACGCGGAATGAGAAAAGGAGTATTTTATTCATAAACACAAGCTTCATACATTTGAAGCCGAAGGCCTTACAACAAAAGTACAAGTCGGAAGGAAAAACAAAATGCCTCTCAAGGCCCTTTCTTGGTCTTCGCCCTCGGGTTGCGGATCGGCTTGGGCACCCCCATCGGCCTCGGGATGAATGAGTTTGCCGGTATACCAACTCAAGTCGATCCAGGAGTCGACAAGGTCAAGGATCGGCAGAGAAAATTCTGGATGCAGAGGATGCTTGAGGACATAGGATCTGTAGCTTTCCATCAGGGGACCGGTCTCGACCCCTGCCTTTGTAGCAGCTCGGACAGCGTCAGCATAGGCCAAATAGTAAGCGAACTCGCCAACGTGCCCGACGTTAAGGTAGGGATCGACCTCGATCGCCTTGGTGTCCCCTTGAGATCCGCCGCCGTCTTCTCGACCTCGCCCGATTCGCGCCTTGGCAACATTCTCGCCCAGCCTTCTCCGGCTCTCTCTTCGCCGCCTCCGGCTCACCGGAGCCGATCCACCGCATGACCTTGGCCGTCGCCTCCTCTGCGAAGCCTCGAGCTTCGCGAGTTTCCTTCTCCTTATTACGAGATCGATCGGCGGCCTCCTTGGGCGGCTCGGCTCCTGCTTCAATCGGTCCACGTCCGGCTTAGCCTGTTTGGCCGTCTCCTCATACTCTTTCTCCATTGGCCGGATCCGGTTGGCGTCTTGATATTTCTGTTCGGGCGGTCTCGAGTTCGCGATGAAGATGAGCGGTGGAAGGTCGCCCCTCAAAATCCCGGCGGCTTGGGCGGCCATCGTCGCCGTCGAAGAGCCGAGGCAGCGGTCGCTGCATGGCGTCTCGGATCGCCGACGAGCGATCGCATCAAGGTCGGTCGTCCAAGCCTTGGGCGAAGGGTGTGCTTTGGCGAGCGTAAGCTAGGACTTGAGAGAGCCTTGCGGAGCCTTGCTCGGCAGAAGTCGGCACCATGGGGCGACGTCCGAGTCGGCGAGGCAGACCTGCGGCGCAAACCAAGGAAATCGAGGAGTTAGCCCATACCGCGCTCGAAGGCCTAACTCGGAAAAATTTTGACCCGCTCTTACCTATTGACCCGGCTCGGGTCGCGTCAGAAAAAAGGCTTGCCCGGGATGTCTCCGCATCGGCGATCGCCATCTTCTTCGCCGAGCCGCGGACGGCAAAGTCGGAGGCAGTGGGCTTGGCGCCGAGATCGCTCCATCATCGGGATGGCGGAGATAGGAGCCGCGGCGAGGAGGCTCTAGAATCGATACGTCGCCTCGAGAGATCGGCGGGGACTCAGACCTCCGCCTCTTGCGGCGTTTGGTATTCCTCTCCCTCGACCACCGGCTTGGCGGCCAGGCGCCTCGGCGGGTCTCGTCACCGGGGCGGGGTGAGGCGTCGTCGCGGGCAGCGACCAGCTGCTGCCCAAATTAAGGCGACCAAGAACTCCCAAGTCCGACATAGCTATCTCTGGCGGAGGTTCGGCGGTCGGGAAAATAAGCCTCTGTCAAAGAAAAGGGCAAACAAGTTAGACAAAATAAAACTACCTCTTGGAGACGATCGTCGAGAAAGGAAACACCACTTAAACTCATACCTTGAATTTTCAAGTGACGAGGTAGCAAAACAAACGAGCCCCCAACCGATGAGCTTGGTACCAAGCGATCGAACATCAATAAAGGAGTTCGGCAGCGCACGAATACGCTCCCAAGCGATCAAGAAATCAAATGGGAGGTCGATCGGCTGGAGCGAGAGGTCTGCAAAAGAAAACAAAATTAGATCAGTCAAGACAAGCTCAATCAAGGAGAGTTTAAATCCTTACTCGGATTCCTCTCCCGGAAAATAGTGGGAATCTCCGGCTCTTCATTCAGCCCTTCACTCAACGCCGATCGCCATGCCCGCCGACCCAACACCATTTTGCAGTCGCCCTGGTCTTATTCGCACGCCGAGAACCACTCTCCCGAGTCGGCCTGGATATGATAACCGCGATCGTCCCTTCTGCGCGGACCAATTTAAACAAATAATTCATCTCGGTAGCGATGGTGGCGAAATAACCGGTGACCGCCAAATAAGGTCAACGTGCGGGCAATCTGCATCCAAGCATTGGCGTCGATTGAAGGCGCCAAATTCGGGCGATCAGCAAATAGGAGGCGAGTGGCAACGGGAATCGCAAACCCGCCTCCATAATCATCTCATTGTGGCGACCATATCACAGGGCGGTTGGTCGGCGCGCTCATTCTCAAAGGCACGTGAAGGGAAACGTCGGAGGATGTGGTATTTGGCCCTCCGTAGCTCGGGTCATTCTTGGTCGCCGTACTCGGATCGGCCGAGAGTCCACTGAGGCAGGACGGCGGCACGAAAAGACCGTCCGATTCACATGTTTGTAAGGGTGAGCGGCGGAGTAGGCCTCGAAATCGAATTCCGGGCAAGGCCCAGCGATCGTTTCCATCATCTGAGCAAAAGCCACATATGAGGGGCCTAATCTGCTCTCTCTTTCCCAGGCCTCCCGCACCAGATCGTCTTCATCCACCGGCGAACCCCCCTGCTCCGCCGTCTCCACCGTCCTCGCCACCTCGGCCTCGTTGAAAAGTTTTTCGAGTTCTTCGGGTGCAATCCCCGCTCGAATAGCTTCAGCGGCCGTCTCCATATCCACTCTAACGGGAACCTCCTCCCGTTCGAGCATGCGGCGTGGAAGAACTTCCGGTCTCGAAGGTTTTCGATCCTCCCGACATATTAGAAAGTAAAGATAAGGAGAAGGTTAAATTTAATCTTACCTAGAAAAAAGAAGGAGATCGGCACACAAAAGCTCCAGAAATTTCTGCAGAAATTCGGCTATGGATGCTAAGGGCGCGTAAAAAGTGAAGGAGAAGAAGCCCTCCCCTTTTTATAGATGGAGACGAGGGCCTAAGTGCAAATAGAAGAAACCTCGGGGGCTGAAGCGCAACCGTCACATGGGGACGCATTAAATGCGGCCCTCGAATCCCGCATACGCGTCTTCTCGAGGGCATGCCAGCCGACAAGTCTGACAAACCGTCGGATTCCCCCAACGGCAGCACGACGCGTGTCCCAGCCACTTGTGAAAGGCCCGCCTTCTTTTCCCGCTGCTCCCGACGCGAAAGAAGGTCGTCCATATTTTAATTGGATCGGTGAGTCGTCTAAATATCGGCGATCGCCAACAGTGCCACCTCACCCCGTGTTTTCAACATCGAGGCGAGCTGGGGGGCAATTGTTGTGCAACGATTAATTCGCCACGATAGGCGATCGACGACCTCCCTGAAAAGTCAAACCATAGAAGCCAAACTCCGGACGAACACCTAGAGTCCGGCATAATACAACGATCGTCTTTTGGTAACCAGCGATCGTCTTTTGATACAGCGATCGTTTTGTCTAACGGATCGAGGCGATCATCTCATGCCACGTGGGGATCCGGCATCCGTCAAAGTCGTCGGAGACCGAATCTTGGACAATGGCCACCCGCGGATCTTCATAGGATACCAACAAAAGGATCATTGACCCCCTGACTGTCACCTACCACACCTACCGACAAGGCCGCCGAAAGGTCAAGTGGACCCTCCTCGGGCGGCGACTCACGGCGCGTCTTGACTTCCCATTGGTTCACCCGGTGACCTCAGCGCAACCTCGGACCTCAAGGAACGAGGCCCACGTGGGGACGATCGGCCGTTTATTTTAATATAGAAAACGGCGATCACCCGCGATCGCCTAAGGGATCCCAACTACTTTGTCCCCTATAAATAGAGGACTCACTGTTGCGGCCAGGGGGGGGATTCTACGACGAATTAAGTGCAAAATACACACCAAAGAGAGAAAAAAAGGCTCTTTTGGCAAGCACTAACACATTCATAGTGACATTCATACACATTCATCATAAATTCCAAATAATAACTCATAGATTCATCCATCTGGTTCTTCCGGCAATCTACGCGCTCTAAAGCCTAGATAACTAGAAGCTTTTACACTCATTGTATTAGATTCTAACATTAATATTTGTACTCGACAGTATATTTATTAATAACATCTCGCGAGAGCATTCAAGCCCGGGACTAACAACCCCGGCAAATCTTGTGTTATCCTTTTTCCCACGGAAGTGTTCTCGCGTTTTGTTTGTTACTCGATCATTCCAGCAATACTATCTCCGGATAATATTTTGGGTAACAACAGGCCTGTCCCCTCAAAGTCTGCAGGAGTTCTTTGGCGATCAAGCTGTGCGGTCAATGGGAGCTTACACGCGTCTGAGTTGCGACACGGGTGGTCCTACTGACAACTTTCGCGCGCATCTTTGGTAGGTGAGGTAGGTGGCAGGCTGGGGTCAAAGGTCTTGTCTGTCAGCAAAAGATCTTGTCTGCTGCGAAGATCTTGTCAGCGCCTTTGGTGGATCTGCACGTGGGTGCTTTTCTGAGACCCAGTCCTTGATGACTTTGACGGGCGATCGTCTCTGCTCGGGGCGTAGGTCGATTGCCCTTAGCCGGTCACTAGAGTAGATCGCCAGCTGCCAAAGGGCGATCGCCTTTGGGAGTCAATCGTTGGGTGCCTGACGGTGGTCTGATATCTTCGACTTGGTGAGCTAGCCATAGTTTGACTGGAGTTGACTTGGTCGCTCGGCCTTACAGTCGATCGCCTGTCGGGATGGATAAATCGTGACACAACAATTGCCCCCCAGCTCGCTCATACGTTAGAAACATGGGGTGAGGTGGCTTTCTTGGCGATCGCTGAACTTTTGACGAGCGACTTCGCGTTTTATTGAACTGGCGATCGTCTTTGAGCTGATATACTCTGGGTTTGGACGACCTGGTTGACCGCTGAACTGCGCGGGAAAAAGCAACGGGCGTTGAAAAGTCTCTGCGCACGTGTCGGGCTTCTATTGGAGGACGCCAACGGTCATTAATGACTCCTCGGCTGATGCGTCCTCGAAAAGACGCGTACGCGGGTCTCGAGGGGGTCAACTAGGGCGTCGTTTGAGATCCGACCCCTGAGGTTTTCCCTTATTGCAATCGGGTCCCTGCCTTCTCCTATAAAAGGGGGCGCGGGGCTGCAGCTTCACTCACGCGTGCTTATTGGAGAAAGAAGGACCTGCTGCCGAATTTTCTGAAGATCTTAGTGCCGATCGTCGATCGATTTCACTTTAGGGTAAGAAAAATCCTTCTCTTCCTTTCTATCTCTGAGAATGGCCGGAACCTCATCATCATTTGGAGCGGGTACCAGTTCTGCCGCCGGGACATCGGCTGCCCGGGGAGAAACTTCTTCCGCCTTCCACTTGGAGACGGCGGCTGAAGCCATTCGGGCCGGAATCGACCCGGCTGAAGTCGAGGCTTTATTCAACGAGGCCGATGTTGCTAGGGAGTCGGCTGCTGAAGAGAGACGATCGCAGATCGAGAGAGATCTGGCGATCAGGGCTTATTGGGAGCAACATAGCGATTTTGGTCGGGCCTATAGGGCCTTCGCTGAGATAATGGAGAGGTTGGCCGGTCCTACTCCGAGATTCGATTTCCGGGGATACTCGGTCGCTTATCCATATGTGCTTCCCAAGCGGTCGCGATGTCGTGCAGCGCGATCGTTGTGGTCGCTCGGCGAATACGGGCTCGGCGTCGGAGAGATCGGCCGTCTGGAGGACAAGATTCTATGTTCCTTGAGATGTGGACATGTTCGCGCCCGCGGAGAATGAGCAGGCGGCCGACCTCCGATGGGTATGGTCGCAGTGAGCGAGGCCGTTATGGAGGCCGGGCTGCGCTTCCCTCTATCCTTTGCGGTCTCCCATCTGTTGGCCGCTTGGAATGTGGCGCCACTTCAGCTGACGTCGAACGCCTGGCTCCAAGTCATCTGCACTCTCACCCTTTTCGGCGGTCACCGCCTGTACCGCCTCCCGTCGCCGTTGGAGATGAATTATCTGTTTAAATTGACGGCTCATAGAGGGTTGGTCGGCGGTTACCACATTCAAGGCCGATCTGGTCGGGTGATTCATGGAGTTCCGAATAAGATACGGGGCGATCAGACGAAGTGGTTCTGGGTCGCTGGCAAGTGGAGAGCTTCGACGAGCGACAATCCCACAGGCGAACTGGAGATCCCCACTGAATTTCGGGAGAGGAATCCCGGTAAGGGTTTAGACTCTCCCTTCGTTTGGATGCGTTTTGGACTGATCTAATTTGATTTCTGTTTTGCAGGCTTTCATATTCCGGCGATCGAGGAGCTGCCTTTCGACTTTCTCGTTGTTTGGGAGCGAATTAGGAGCTTGTCGGACGACGACCTTGACGCCAATCGGATCAATAAGGAGAGTCGTTGGTTGTCGGCTCGACTATTCCGCTTCCCGAGACATCTCGCGGTGCCAGGTATGTGTTTATGCGACCTTCACTTTCTTGGCGATCGCCTTATTTGAGGAAAGTGTCTGACCGTTAGTCGATCGTCTTTAACTGCAGAGGTTCGTTTCCCTCGCTTTTTGGAGCCTCCGACGGAGATCACTATGTCGAACCCAGGAGTCCTAGGCCGTCTTCGCGCTAAGAGGTCGACTCGGGTTCCACCCGTTGCATTGCCTATAGTTCCGGAGGCGGAGCCTCGCGTGGAGCCGGAGCCTCGCGTGGAGCAGGTCGCGGTTGAGGAGGAAATTCCGGAGGAGGGGCTTCGGGCGAATCGCAAGAGGCCGAGGCCGGAAGGAACTTCGTTTCCTGCCCCGGGCGATGAAGTGCCGATCGCCGCGCCTCCGATCACCATTGTCGCTCCGGAGAGCGAGCCGCCCTCTGCGGCTTTTCGCGGAGAGGCAGCGATCGCGGATGCGGAAACTCCTCGAGGGAAACCGTTTTTCGGTCGGGATCCCGAGAAGGCTGAGAGGTAGATAGCATTTTTGTGTTGAAAATTGCATCTGCGTAGGAGTTGTATTAACTTAGCTGTTTTGATGCAGGATCCGTCGCGCAGATCCTTCTTGTCCACCGATGGTCGTGGATTTCCTGGCGAGCCGATCTCCTCGCCATTCCTGTGATATTCCTCCATATGTTAGCAAGGTACATACCTTTGCGAAGGCGTGGGCCCGATCTGGATGCGATCGCCGCGGATCGTCGAGTTCGATGCATCTGTTCTCGCCCTTTCTCTTGAGACGGCGACCATGGCCGTCCAGGCCGCTCGGGAGTTTGAGGCGGCCCTCCACCATTTACTGCAGGAGGATCTCGAGGCGGCTCGGAAAGAGAACGCCGAGTTTCTTTGACAAGATCGCGGCGATGGAGAAGGACGCTCAGGGGCGGCCAGCGGGCGAGCCATGAGCTTGAGGTGGAGAAGAAGGAGGCGAGAAATATCGAATGGCGGTCGACCGATTTCGGGACCGGATGCGAGTGCCGTCCGGGCGCGGAATGTTCTTGAAGAGGAGGCCGATCGCGAAGGTGACGATCGCTCGGGCGAGCAATGGTAGCGGCGGGCGAAGGAGAAGGTTGCTGCGAGGGAGGCCGAGCTCCAGGGATCGCAAAAGGCGATGGCCGAGCTGAGAGGAGAGGTTGAGGCGACCAAGGCCGATCCCTTCCAAAACTTGGAGTATGTCAGCGAGTTCGCCTATTATTTGGCGTTCGCCGACTCGATCCGAGCGGCTAAGAAGGGAGGCTTGGAGGTCGGTCCTCTAGCTGAGAAGTTTAAGTCATATGCATTGGAGCATCCTCTCCATTCGGCTTTCTCCTTGCCGATCTTGGACCTGGCGGACATCGGCGTGGATTTGAGCTGGTATCCGTCTCCAGCCAATCTTGCTCATCCCGACGCTCCGGAAGATGGGGGGACCGGGCCGAATGTTGATGGCGAAGGCCAGGCAGGGGCCTGAGGCGCTTTATTTTCGATGTTTTTAGCTTACTTGTAGTTTTGTAGCTTCCTTTTGTAGAACATAGGCCTTCGGGCGACCATGTACTTTTGAACTTCTCAAGCAATGAACTGAATGTTTGTTTATCTTCGATTACTTGAATGAATGGTTATTTTTGAGTCTTTGTTTGACTTTGTACAAATCTGTGAGGAGAGATCGTTGCGAGGGTAGTTCCAAATGAATTGATAAACTCATAAAGACAACTTTTTACAACAAATTCGATCGCTGCACTACATCTGAGAAAATGACGATCTCCGTATGTGGTTGAATAGCGACGATCGTCGTGTAGGTAGTCCGCACTCTTATTGCCCCTTGTTTTTATTCACTTAATGGAAGTAAGGGGATGAAAATAATTCCTTGAGTGAGCGGTCTTCAACTTTGTCGAATCCTCGGGGACGGTCGTCCGTCTTGAGGAACCGTGCACGATCGCGGAGTTCGATGGACCGACTCCTTGATCATGTCTTGATGCGCGAAGACATTGAGTGTCTCGTGACTCACTTTATTATGAGGGTCCTCTGTTAGCCGCGCCTCGCCTCGTATTTAAGCGAAGGGCGTGCGGTCTCGGTCTAGAGGAGTCCTTGCGCGAGCGGCGTCGGATGAATCAACTCTGCGCCGCGGCTTGTTAGCTCTGCTTCCACCTCGGCCGACCATGGAGATGGCCGACCTCGGCGGTGTGCGTTGAGGCGGGGTTTTGGCACGTCGCATTGTCGGGTTCACCATGTTAGATGATGAACCTTTGAGGCGAGCGATCGTGTCACCGATTAATTTTGGAGGGCCCTCAGACTACGCCGGCCTCGTATTTAAACGAAGGGCGGGCGATCTTGGCCTAAAGGGACCTTGCATGGCCTAAGCAGTCGGTTCCATCGACCACCAGGACCATGGCTGCACTCTTCCACCTTGGATCGTTATGTAGATGCCGACCTTCGACGGTGTACGTTGTGCGGGGGAGGCGATCTCGTGCCTTAGTTCATCATGTTAGATGGTGAACTGTAGATGGCGATCGAGTCCTCCGGTTTCTAAATAAGGAGGGAGATCGGGGTGACTTCCGTTGTCTCCTTCTCTTGATTGAAGCATGTAGGGACGGTCGCCGAGGTTGATCTAGGGGTCGGCTCGTATGAGCTCTCCAGCCTGTTTTGTGTTCGACTCGGACGATCGTGTATAGAGAATGGTAAGGGCTTTGGCTAGGCCAATAAGCTGTCCAACTTGCCTTCCTCGAACAATCTCCAGAGCTGTTTGAGGAGGTCGCAGCATTGGTTGGTGCTGTGGCCGGGACTCTTGTGGTAGGCACAATATTGATTGTTGTCCAGGTGACCGTGGTCCCTTATCGCCTTTGGCTTTTGAGCTCTTCGTGCCCCTTGATGGCATAGAAAATATGTGCCGGAGTTCTGTTGAACGTATGGAGGAGATGGGCTTCCATGTCCTCGAAAGCCTTGAGATCTCCGGGTGTCCTGGCGATCGCCTTCTTTGCTTTGGCAATCGCTATCTTCTGGGCAAGAGGTGGCGTTTCCTCGTCTAAGCGGAGGGTGAGTAGCCTTTGCCTGGCCAGGAAGTTGGCAGCTTTAGCGCGGAAGGTCGCGTAAGTTGGGGGAATATCCTTGGAGAGATGTCTGAACATGGGAGAGTGACCGTGGAATCCCCCCATGACCGAATAGAGAGCGAGCTCATCAGCCGGGTTCGCCGGTGAGGATGATTTCGTCTACCGGTCGATGTAATCTGCGTCGATTTCGTCCTTCCCTGTTTGATTTTTATCATGCGGTGGGGGCCTTCTGTGCAGCGACCTTCTTTGGCGAAGTATGACGTGAAGTCATTCGCGGTTTCTTAAAAGAGGTGACCGATCGTGGTGGTAGTGAGACGTACCACTTATGGGCGGCTCGCCCAATGTCGGCCGGAAGATCCGGCACTTGGTTGCATCGGATGCCCCACACCCGATCATGTAAATTCGGAATTTACTCGGGTGGGTTTCGGTCCGATCTCCCCTTATACAGAGGTGTTTTGGGAGGAGCGATCGTTGGTTGTATGGGGGCAAGCTCGATGTGGACCGCGAGTGGCTCGGTCGGCCGGCGATCTTCTTGCCGGTGCTTGCCCCGGTGTCCAAGAGTGCTCTCATCTCGTCGGCGACGTTGCATGGCGGCCATCGCCGTGGCTTTGTGCTAGCGGCTCGGCGCTCGAGCGAGCCGAGGCGATCGATCGATCCACAGCGATCGGGGCGGGAGTCAGATGGCTGATATGCGTTCGGCTGTGAGGTGAGTAGGCCGAACTCCTGGTGACGGATTCGGATTCCGTCTTTTCAAGGTTGGAAACAGAGTGCCCCGGTCGCCGGGATGGGTCGCGTCCCAAGCGATCGAATATGGATCCGTCCGGTCGTGCGAGAGCCTTTCCTCGCGAATTGGGGCTTTCTGACGATCGCTCGTTCAGTAGCCCGCTGAATTTCCGTTTTCCCATGCGGCGGATGATCGAGGGAGTTATTGCAGGCGACGCACATGCTCTCCGTCGCTCCTCCAGGATGGCCATAGCCTCCTCGATCTGTTCCTCAGTTTGGAACTGATCGAGTGAGAGGTTGGGGCCATCTCTCGGATGCGGGATCGAGAGTCTCGCATTGCTGCGACTTCCACCTATCGTCGGCTGGGGTTCGGACTGAGCTGGGAAATGGTGTCCGGCGGTTCGGAGAGCAGCTTTCCTCGATGGACCGGCGGATGTCATGATTCTGAAGGTTTTCTTTGAAGTGCAGTGAGTGTCACTTCAAGTATATGCCCCGAGAACAGTGAGTGTTCTTCGGGACGGTAGAAATAAAAGTTTGAGGGTTAGATCCCCTCCTTCTAGCGCCAATTGTTGCTACCCAAAATATTATCCGGAGATAGATATTGCTGGAATGGATGGGATAGCAAACAAATGCAAGAGCACTTCCGAGAGAAAGATAAATAACACAAGATTTGCCGGGGTTGTTAGTCCCGGGCTTGAATGCTCTCGCGAGATATTATTAATACCAATATTCGGGGATACAAGTACTAATGTAAGAATACAATTACAATGAGTGTAAAGATTCTTGTTATCTTAGCTAGTGAGCGTGTAGATTGCCGGAAGAACCGGATTTGATGCTCTGTGAGTTCTTGTAACAAAGGAGATGAACAGTCGCGGCGGTGAGAGATCGACCGTCTCTCACGGTGAGTATTTAGCTGGATGCTTAGGCTTCTGGGCTTATGAATCCCTTGGAATCTGTCTAGTGGAGACTTGCTGCTTCTGCCGATCGTCTTCTGGACGAGAGATTTGGAGAGAGAAGTCCTGAGATGGATTCCGGTGAGATAGCTGGGAGCTTGATGATATGTATGTTCTTCAGTATTTCCGTGAATGTATCGGAATGTGAGAGAATGTGAACTCGGAACCTTTGGTGGAATGTATTTCGAACGTAAGTCAAATGAATTCTGAACCGTAGGTTGAATGTGTGAGAATCTGAACTGTTGAGTGAATTCCGAACCTTTTTCCAGTAGGAGGAGGTTCTCTATTTATAGGGCTTGGATACGCCGGGCGATCGCCTTCTCTGCAATATAATAATCGGGCGATCGTCTTTTAGCACATGGGCCTGTCCCCTCAAAGTCTGCAGGAGTTCTTTGGCGATCAGTGTGCGGTCGATGGGAGCTTACACGCGTCCTGAGTTGCTGACACGGGTGGTCCTACTGACAACTTTCGGCGCGCATGCTGGTAGGTGAGGTAGGTGGCAGGCTGTGGTCAAAGGTCTTGTGTGTCAGCAAAAGATCTTGTCTGCTGCGAAGATCTTGTCAGCGCCTTTGGTGGATCTGCACGTGGGTGCTTTTCTGAGACCCAGTCCTTGATGACTTTGACGGGCGATCGTCTCTGCTCGGGGCGTAGGTCGATTGCCCTTAGCCGGTCACTAGAGTAGATCGCCAGCTGCCAAAGGGCGATCGCCTTTGGGAGTCGATCGCTGGGTGCCTGACGGTGGTCTGATATCTTCGACTTGGCGAGCTAGCCATAGTTTGACTGGAGTTGACTTGGTCGCTCGGCCTTACAGTCGATCGCCTGTCGGGATGGATAAATCGTGACACAACACCCATACATTACGTGTTTTGTGGATATTATGATTGTTAATCGTCGATATGTGCTAAATAAATATTAATAACCATTTTCCAAAGAAATCGGAATATTTACCATCATGCTTTTTGTAAAGTGACCCGTGTGTGTCGGGAAGTAATGTGCTTAGTTGAATATGCGAGCTAGTGTCGAGTATAGAATCACCTTACTTTCTTGTGATGTCATTGCGTATGATTATGTCGTTGGTAAATGTAAAGTGTAATTCTTTTGTCAAATTATGTGCTTGGAGTCACGTTTTTGTGTATGAATATGTGAGTTTGTGTGATATTAGTTGTGTCGTTCGGTGCTGTTGAAATCTTGTGCTTCCTTGTGAATCGTATCACTACTTGGTCGTGAGTATATGTTGGATGGCGCCATTCTAGTAAGGTACCTCGACTATATATCTGTGATTGACCTTCGAGGCTTGTGGTTTGCAAGCGTGATTTTGAAACGTGTGTGTGTGTTGTTCCTTCCACCGGAGTGTCCGCGGGATGTCCGGGTCGATACTAAGAGTGCGGCCACGGAAGTGGACTTGGGTGCGTGTGTGGATGAACTTCCACCGGAGTGTCCGACGGGATGTCCGGGGTCGATACTAAGGGGTACGGCCGCGGAAGTGGTTTCCCACCGGAGTGTCCGACGGATGTCGGCGGTCGATACTAAGAGTACGGCCGCGGGTTACCAGTTGTGGTTTTCATCTTGAGGATGACGTTGATGTTTTCGTTAATTGTGATATTGTCCGGAGTATCACAATGCTTTGTGCTCGGGGTCGAGAGACATTATATTCGAGTCTTGGTGCTTGGCTAGAATGGCATATGATTAATGTGTTATGTGTAATGTGTCCTTGTAAGTGAATTGAAGTGGATGATCGGGTCGTGGACCCTGTGTTTTGTGACCGGAATGGTTGGGTCGTGGACCCTGTGTTTTGTGACCGGAATGGTTGGGTCGTGGACCCCGTGTTTTGTTAAACGGATTTGTATTTTGAAAAAAATGAACTTTGAAATTTGTGACCCTAAATGGCTTCGAGGAATTAAGAACATTTTCAATTTGATGTTTTCAAAACTCGAGATTTGGAAATGTTTTCACAATGCTTACTTGCTTCGTTTACCTTTCAATACTTGAACTATTTATAACTAAATATATCTCGGGAAGACTATCGTTATAATCTCGGAATGTGTTGTGTATGACTCGTAATTGCAATTTATACTTGCACTAGCGAAACAGTCGAGTTTTGCTAACCCCGAGTAATCGGGGTGGATATCTGTATTGTGTCCGGTACATGCAGGTTTTCGGGAGCAAGACACAGGATCGGTACGAGGGATGATGAAAGACGAATGATACTAATCACACGAAGGCCAGTTTTGGGTTCAGTTAGTCGGAGTCCATTGTATTGTCTATTCCGCTGTCTTATTGTTCGTTGTTGCAAGTATTTTACCCTTGCTTGGGTATGAGTCTGGATGAGTTTATGTATTTTGATTTGTAAGTCAGTGACGAAAGACCAAATCGGTCTGTTGGTCCGTTATTTTGATTCGTCGGTATGTAATGTAATGTGTTGTTTTGATGTCTAGCCTGGTGGATCCTCACGGAGAGGGTCTGCGGCGTGTAATATTCCCGGTTTGATCTGGGGGTGTTACAGTAACATACTCCGAATATCTTGGGGTGTTACATATATAATATCCGTTAATTACTTAACGTATTTAAATTTATATAATTTAAATAACTAAGGATAAGTTGCTATTGTAGTTGGTTAATCCATCTCAGTGAAAACTCAAACATTGTAAAGTAAAGGCTAAGAATAAATATTATAAATGACAAAAGATTAAAAGTTAAATTCACTATATGATATATGGCCTATTGGAAGCCCAAAAAAGTGTATTGTTATATCCCATATATGTTACATTAGAGCTTTATATAACATTTTAGCCAAAATTGGCGTTGCATTTGCGGTTGTTACCTATGACCCTTATAGAAACGTTTTATGTACTTATTGCAACATTTTTGAAGTATTAAAATAGCATCTTTATTGCAACATTTTGTCTATTTCAATAACACTTTTAAGGTGTTTCAATGACTAACACAACACCTTTTTGCAACATCGATTGAGTTAAAATGTTACAAAGTCAATTTATTGAAATATTTTGATGCTTGTTGCAATGCTTTTTGGTTTTGTACTAATATTTATCTGCAATATTTTTATCCCTATCGTAATATTTTTAGACTTTATTGGCAACACTTATTTGCAAAACTTTTTATTAATCCAAATTGCAAGGTGCTGTTTGAAATTTCAATATACCATGCACAAAAGCATACAAAACCAGAAATCACATTTCAAATTTTTCAAATGGCAAATCCAACAAAATATGTGTAAATAAAGCCCAAACATAGTCATCTTTTATCACAATATCATCTTACATCTAGTACTTAAGTCTAAAGTCGAAACGTACATGTCAACTTACACCACAATTCTACATTAAACATAGTCTTGCATGTCAAAATGCCAACATACTACCAAAAGTATGCACATAGAAAATATAAGTAGTTAAGTACTGATCATCAATCATCACTTTCGTCATCTTGGTGATCATTATAATCCTGGCGATGATCGTCATCCTCATCACTATCCTCACTTTCATCACCCCCAGCACACAACTCTTCAACATCAAGATGTTTGAAATCTAGATTGATTTCTCCAAATTTTGCTATTACCTTTGATATTTTCTCACACCTTTATGTCTACCATCTCCTACATTTCAGCCATGATTTCCTCCCTTATAGTCTTTTTCA
Source organism: Orobanche coerulescens (assembly GCA_033398695.1). Lineage (NCBI taxonomy): Eukaryota > Viridiplantae > Streptophyta > Magnoliopsida > Lamiales > Orobanchaceae > Orobanche > Orobanche coerulescens. The sequence continues at coordinate 79,292,390 of CM065810.1, read as the reverse complement.
AATCATAAATATCAGTAGTTGCAGTACCGGAACTAAAAAGTTTTGGCTGCTGATCTTTCATTATTTTTCTGCATATTCCAGATCTACCTAGAAGCCAATTCGGTCCATGGCTTGGTTTTTTAACTTGCTCCCCACTGTCATCTTCAGCAACAATTGTAGTCTATAAATAAACATGATTAAACAAAAGTACAAACACATTAAAACTGAAAGCCTACCTTTAAAAAAATTACAGAAACTTGAAAAGTTGAAAGGACAAATATAATTAAATGATTGGATCATTACCTTGTATTCATGTCTTGGTTTCCATTTACGGGTTTTCACATAAATATTGTCTTTCGAAGCTAGTTTTTGAGGTTCAATATTCTTTTCTGCTTTCTGCCAAGATAATGCAAGGAATGGAATAAGATTAAAACTATATAATGCAAGAAATATCAAAGTGGGGATTTCATAAACACATAGAAAATAAAAGTATCTTTTAAATGTTGGACATACTATTTTCTCGCCAATTTATGAAAAGCTTTTACGACCAGCAGTGTGCATTTCTATGATTAACTTATGATTTTCTGCATTTTTCTTAGCTCGCTCCTGACCATTCAATAAAGTGCAAAGAATATAAAAAAATCATTTACAACAATTTTTTGAAAATAAAATTGTGAAAAGGTTAAGTACTAGCTAACTGACTCATATATGAGTGGATATGCCTAAACTTCTTCATCCATCCAGTATTTGAGAATCACCTTGAATTATTCAACTGAAATGACATTGGGCCTGTTTTTTAGCCTATCCTTGTCATTTTCATATTTCAGATAATGGTCCTTCTTTATCCGGCACTTGTACAGCCTCCACAAAGCACCAATAGTCCGCAATGTATAGGTTCTTCCTTCTACAGGAATTTCATACTTTGTCTAATTTATTACGTAAAATTACTAGTGGTATTTACATCTCGGCGGCACACAATTGATCTTTTAATTAGACTTACGATATATAAACCTAAAGACAATAAACATCTAGAGATCATAAAAAAGGTCTACAGTATTTTGAGTTTACCTTAACAAAAGTCCATAGGTCCTCCTTCCGTTGTTCAGGAAATTTGTGCCAAGAGAGGAGATCAAGTGGGACAGATTGCCTACCTAATGTCCCTAAAAAGTTTTTAAATTCAGACAAGTTCTTGTCATTGTCAGCCACGGCCTGTAACTCACGATTCAAGCTAATAATCTTCTTTTCATCAGGCCTCCTTGTGTACACATTATTCATTCGTGTTGGTCCTCTATGCTTTCTGATTTTCGGTGCACTGAAAAGTAGTAAAAAACACTTTACTATTGAATCAACACAATATTCGATTCAAGCCAATATCAAGAAAACCTAAAATTACCTGCTAAAGTTTCAACTATCTCTTCATGAGTTTGTGAATGAGATGTCTGACCACCATCATCCACATGCTTTTTTTCCTTTTCAGTGGAGTTTTGATGATCTTTCATCAACATGTATGCTTCCATTGAACCAATTCCTTGGTTGTTATTGTTTTTGCAGGTGATACTTTCAATGGTTAGCATTGTGAATCATTAGGCAAAGGAGGGGGAGGTGGTAAATTCTCAATTATAATAGGGGATGAATTTTGCATTACGGGATGGGGTATATTTTCAGCTGGTTCAGACTGTATAGTAGTCTCAATCTGTCATGCAATCACAAATTAGTACCAATATTTACACTGATAAACAATTATTATCTCAAATGAAATTAACAAACTTGTACCTGCATAGACAAAGGAGTTGTGGCCCTTGAAAATGTCATAGGCCTTGAGGCATGATGGGTCACCTTCTTGAGATTTTTTTCCTTCATATTCATCATTTTTTTCTTTCGAGCAACTTGTTTTGCCACCATCTCTTCATCTTCTTCTTCATCCTCAGACAAACTATCATGTCCAGGAACGTACTCTCTATCAAATTTTAGTTCATCATCCGCTTGAACATTTTCTTTGACATTTTTCACATCAAGACCAGCAACAAGTTTGTTTATTCCCAACTCATGTATCTTCCTTTTATTTTTTTGCAACCTGCAACATCCTTTTCTTTTCATACTCTGTTATCTGAAATTTATAAAGAAGTTGTACATAAATATTAAACTAGACCCAAGGCGTATTAGATATGAACAACTAAATAGTAGATATCGATATATTTAACCTTTGGAAGAACTTGTTCTGAGTTCCCCTATCCATTATCAGCTTCATGTTGATCAGTAGCAGACTTTTCATGAGCAAATCGACGACTTGCCCTTTGTTTCTGCAGCCCGTCTATTGTCACAAACTTACGCTTTGCTTGGAAAGTTGTTGGTGCAATGAGTGGATGTGAAAACATATTAACATCACTATCTACACGTCAAGTGATGACCAAAAATAATGAATGCATCCCAACACAAATGTATTACCTTCAAAAAATTGTGGTCTTGGTCGCACAATTACATGTGGCTGCATTCGTGACTTTGGCTCTATATTTTTGTCAATAAGCTTCCAACCTCTCGGTACTTTCTTCACATAAACACCACCAATTGCTGTGTATTTCAAATCATCCTTCACATACTCCATCAAAAACGTGTACGAAAATCTATCAGAATCAACGTATTCTGGAATCTCTTTACATCGCCTGCCTATATATTCAGGTTTTGAGAATTGTCCATTGTGAAAAAACCTGAGAATGTAATCTTTACCAGCCATCCTGAAAACAAGAAAATAAGAAAATAGTTAGCAATAGAAATAGCAAATAATAAAAGTAGTTAGCAATGAAAATATGCACAGTTCTAAATGAAAAATGTGTAGTTAAGTCAAGAAAAAATAAAGAAAGCCCTGATAATGAACTAAATAAAAAAAGCATTAATAATAATGCAAATATGCCGTTAAAGCATGATGAACTAATACAGAAATATCAAAGTTCTAAATGAAAAATATGCAGTTAAGTCAACAAAAAATAAAAAAAGCACTAATAATGAACTAAATAAAAAAAGCACTAATAATGAACTAATACAAGAAATTAATTCATTTTCAAGTACCAATTACATAAAAAAAATGATGAGTCACACTTAACAAATACAACAAAAACAGGAAACTAGAACAACTAAGAAAAACAAATAAGTTCTCTATTCATCAGATTTCAGCGTTATCCGAGCTGCAATAGGGATTTGTTTCGACGGAATGTCATCTCTACACCAACTGATGATATCATCAACAGGTATTTGTCCTCGCAACACATAACCTATGTCACTAACATCTTCTAATGTATTCGTCTCATCTTCTATTTCAGAATGTTGATCCTTCAGAAATTTCTTGATAACAAAATGCAAAATTTTTCAGTAAGATCTTCAATATAAAAGACCTCTTGTACTTGTGTAGCGAAAATGTAGGGATCCTCTTTTTGACATAACCTGTTGAAGTTCACTCTTGTTAGCCCATAGCAATCCTTATCTTTTTGGTACCAACAACACCTAAATAAAACAACAGTCAATGCTCCCCAGTAGTCGACTTCAATGATATCCTCAATTGCACCATAGTAACCCATATCTCCAACTACTGGATTTTGGTCTTTTGCACTCGCGAAACTGGTAGTTAAGGCAGTGACAAAGACACCACTATTTTGTGTCATACACCTACCATCTCTGCGCTTGGTGTGAAATATATATCCATTCACAACATAACCAGAGAATCTCTTTGCTGCATGATGTGGCCCATTTGCCAAGCACGACAATTCAAGTGAAATATCATCTTTGTTTCGAACTACCTCTTTCAACCACTTGTGAAATTCAGTTGTATGTGTTCATTATCTTTTAAACCTCTTTGACTTTGCATCTTTTTCAATCAAAGTACGGTGTTCACTGCATTTATTATAAATAGGGACAAATTAGCTTCCTTATAATGCTCCATGATCTTTGAAATTTTGAATCAAAATTTTCCGTGTACATAACAACATACTCTTTTAGCTTCTCGATTTCCATGTTGGCGCAATTGAATAATATGTAACGATGAGCCTTGGTCTATGTTTTTTATTCCAGATGTATAGACTTCCCTTCTCTGTTTTTACGAGATCCAATAGGATATCTAACATCTTTGTCACAGTCCTTTGGGTCACTTCTATTTTTACATTGCTTATCCAAAAATCTAGAATAGAATGTCAAACATTCTTCTACCAAGTAGCCTTATACTATGCAACCTTCTGGTCTACTCCTATTTCGAACATAAGATTTCAGTTTGCACAAATACCTTTCAATTCCAAACATCCACCTTAAGGGCACCGGTCCACTGAATTCAATTTCCTTACACAAGTGAATTGGTAAGTGAACCATTATGTCGAAAAATGCAGGTGGAAAGATCATTTCAAGTTTACAAAGTATCTCACTTATTTCATTTTGTAACTTCTCAACGTCTTCTAACTCAATGACTTTGCCACATATACCCCTGAAGAATGCACCCAACCTCATCAAAGGTACTGCTACCTCAGGTTTTAGAGTTTTAACCACAACAAATTGTAATAGAAATTGAAGAATAAAATGTGCATCATGACTCTTATAACCTGATATATTCCGCTCCTTAATTTGAATGCACAGGCTTATATTAGAGGCAAATCTGTGTGGTAACTTAGCATTCATCAGAACTGAACAAAAGACTTCTTTATCTTTTTTGGTCATATCAAAACTCGTTGCTCTAATTTCAACATGTTTGTTATCATCACATTTGACAGGATGAAGAATTTTTCTAATCCCCATTTGTATCAAATCTGGACGAGCATTAAGATGATATTTTGTCTTGCTCCCGATATTTAACAAAGTCCCCAAAACTTTATCGCAAATGTTCTTCTCAATATGTTATGCCTAACCATATTACTACTCCAATATGGTAACTCGAAAAAAAATGGACTTTTTCTTCCAAGGCAAATCTGATGAAGAACCCATATGCTTCGTCTGTTGCTTCCCGAAATCATTCTCATAACCACACAACAGTTCCTCAACCTCCATTCTGGTTACCATTTTAGGACTTCCTAGCATTTCCATATTTCCATTAAATATCTGTGTATCAGTGCTCCACTTGTGGTCAAGAGGAAGAAATTTTATGTGGTTTAAATATAAAACCTTCTTACTATGTTTCAGATATGTTGATGAGGTCTCATAGTTGGATGAAGGACAGGCAAGTTTACCTTTCGTGCTCCAACCTGATAAAATTGCATATCCCGAAAAGTCACTTATCGCCCATAAGAGGCTTGCATGTAGCTTAAATGTGTTGTCTACCCTTGCATCATATGTTTCTATTCCAACATCCCATAATTCTTTCAACTCTCCAATTAACGGTTGCATATATACATTGATTTCATTACCAGGATAAATCGTGCCAGGGATTAAGGTTGAAAGAATTAAATTTTCTTGTTTCATTATTAACCAGGGGGAGGTTGTAATTTACCAGCACAACTGGCCAGGTGCTGTGAGAAATATTCATTGATTGATAAGGATTAAATCCGTCTGCAACTAACATAACCTAACATTTCGGATTTCTGCCGCGAATTCAGGATATTTGATATCCATCGAATTCCAACCCTGGCCATCAGCCGGATGCCTCAACCTAACATCCTTCTTTCATGCTAAAGCATGCCATGTCATTGAGTTGGAGAAATCAGAGCTCAAGAACATTCTTTGCATCCTTGGCTTTAAAGGAAAATATCTAATCACTTTTGCAGAGATTTTATGTTCCTTCGACAAATTTGTGTTCGAATTAGGATTATTCTTATTGTACTATCCGGATTAATTATTGAGTATTTCATCTGTATTTGAACCCTGTATTATTCGGAATTGTGATATCGATAATTGAAGTATGATATTTCACGTATTTATATCCTTGTACATGAGTATGGCAACATGTAAAATTCTCCATGCAAATACGTGATAACATACGCTGAGAAGGATGATTAACATACGTTATCCTCCAGAGTTAGCGTACGCTACGAATGTAGTGTAGCGTACGTTAAACAGCTAATAATTGAGCTGGGCGGCTAGCACATGCGCCAGCCGGACATGGGTCCGGATAAGATTCCTGCGGATGAACCTGGACATTTTTGAAGTCAACGATTGTTAGCGTACGCTAATGAATGTGTCTAGCGTACGCTAATGTGTGTTACTTACGTACGTAACCTGATGGTGTAACGTACATAATCGAGTTCAGAATAACGACAGTTAAGTATTAGTGACGATAGCATACGCTAAGGACATTAGGGTAGCATACGATAAATAGCTTAAGTATGTTATGTGTGGAGGGATAATGTACGTAAGGATAGAAACATTATATAAGAGACATCATCCCATTTCATTTCAGCTCGTTTATTTCACCTGGTTTTCAACACACTTCGTGCCCAGAGAGATCCCAGCTCCCTTATACACCTTTAGAACACCTTTTATTGATCATTGAAGATTGGAGATTACTTATACTTGATCATTGAAGTGGAGAATCATTTTGGATTGACACACAAGCAACCGGAGTTGGATTCTACCTATTGTCCAGGTGTTTCCTTCATCTTAAGGTATGTTAATACTATCTCCAACCTTGGATTCGTGTTCTTAAGGATATTATGATCATGCTATCAAGATATTAAGTTCCATTGATGAATTATTCAAGCAAACATCATGTTTAGAAGTTGGGATGATTATGCTTAATATATAATTGTTGAAAACATCATAGTTGGAATCCTATTACGTCAAATGATGAGAGTAATATTATGAGATTGATTATCCGTATTGAGTAGTGTTGCCATATTGATAGTAGACTTGGAGTTGATATCACTTTTGTTAAACGGACTTAAGAAAGAATCATCGAAGGTTGTATCCTTTCTTATAAGTTGGATTTATTAGTTCAACGTCATGATAAAGTTGTCATGATTATCGTTGATTAAATCATTGTTGTATGATTATTGTTCTTGTACTAGCATCGTTGTGCTAACCCCTTAAGGGGTCAACATTTGTTTATGTTCAGGATCCAGGAGAGCAGGGAAACAACCACTGGAGCTGCATGACGACGGCGAGTGCGAGTGATGTTACAGTCGGGTTTAATTATGCATTGTTTGTGTTGTTTTTAATAAGTACTCGAGTACGTCGTCGTTTGTGATGATTAAATTTGGTGATGTATTAATATTCTTCCTTCAGATATTTGTATTCTCGGTATTGTCCCAGAATTGTTGTATTTTATTTCAGTTATTTTGAAATGTTGGTATATGTTATGGTCTTGTCATTTCTTCAGCCTTGTAAATTCTTATGTAAAGAATTTATGGCGCTGTCATATTCCTGAATATATCGGGGGTGTTACACTTATCTTCAACTACTTTCCATCTTGATGTTCCACACTTTTTGCAAATATCCAGGCCCTCATTTTCAGCCCAAAATTGCATGCAGTCATTTGGACATGCATGTATCTTTTGGTAATCAAGACCTAAGTCTTTAATCATACCCTTTGCCATATTAAAAGATGACGGAAGATTTGCATTGTAAATAACTCCTTTATCAACTCAAGCAAATCGCTAAATGCTGACTCGCTAAATCCATGAATGCACTTTAGTTGGTAAAGCCTAACTATGAAACTTAATCGAGTAAATTTTTTACACTCGAGATATAAAGGCTGCCCACCCCCCTTAACAAGCCTATAAAATTTCCTTGCATCATCATTCAATCCATATCTAACTCCATGTTCACTAGCATCATTACCATTCCCATATTAATTATGTATCATGGCCTCGAAATCATCTCTTAAACCCATAGCTATATCAGTATCCATCTCACCGGCAAATCTGTCTATCTTAAGGGTTGAGACCTGGTAAATGTAACACCCCGAGATATTCGGAGTATATTACAGCGCCATGGACCCCTACATGGAACCCACCAGGCTACAACAAGAAAACACCACTCGACTAACCATCTCGGTTAGCGAGGACACACATTTAAATAATACAACACATAAAAATACGCCCGGAGCAACCGGCGATATAATCATCAACCGACAATGTAGCAATTTGAGGTAATACAAAACGGAGTTCGAAAAGGAAAACCTAAGTACTCGCGAGTACAATCTATAAGTTTATAAATATGGGAAACAACCATATCAAAGTAAACAAAAGAAATAAGAAGACCCAAATGCACATGACAACGACCCTGGCCAACATTCTCGTACTGTCCCAGTGCCCGCTTGTCCGGAAGAACATAACCTGAAATCTATAACAAGAATTTCCACGCAACGGGTCCCCAAAGGGGTTAGAAATTACGCTAGTACAAGTAATCAAGGCAAACCAATCGCTTACACATTTCATAGTACATGCACCAAAATCATTTCAAAAACCAAAACTAGACATGTCTTTTGCGGAAACAAACAGTCAAACAATTTGCCTAGGACCGGGACGAAGCCACAAATCCCACCCGAGGCCTCTAAGGACCCTCCCGGGCTGGCCATATTCATAAAATAAACCAAGCACATACGTCACCTAGGACCGGGACGAAGCCACGAATCCCACCCGAGGCCTCTAAGGACCCTCCCGGGCTGGCCGCAAAACAAACTCATGAATCCAGGACGAAGCCATAGATTCCCCCGAGGCCCCGTCGAACCCTCCTGGGGTGAGTAAAGCACACACAATATATATTACCATTTCACGTTAAGCATAAAGGTTTCCAAAAATACTTGCCTTGAATAATAGACGACGCAACAAATTGAAGGAAAGACGCCGACGAATGCTAGGGACCGACAATTACGAACCTAACAATTCGAAGAACACAATCACCACCAATCCTAACGAATACGAAATTGGAATACACCCAAAAACCCGCCTACGATTCATGTATATTCGTATAAAAACAACGAGGGCGGACCACAACCAAACCCTCTCGATTACAAAAATACCATGAAATATACCATGAATCCGTAGGAAAACCAACAATACCCACAAGATTAATCATATTCATCATGAATTAATCTATCATATGGAACGAATCGTACGAAAACGTGAAAACCCCCAATTTACCTAAAATAAGGTTTTAGGAGTTTACCTCGAATTAAGGACGAAGAACACGATTAGATGTTGATAATATACTCCAAAAACTCGAAGAAGATGATGGCTCGGAATTGCTAAGCTTCAAATAGCCGGAAAACACTAAGAAAATCGCCCACGAGTCGGAGGAGAGGAGGAGGATGAAAAATGACCGAAATCGGTCAACTCGTGGGTTTATAAACCCAGGCCGCGTTACGTACGTTAGCCATCACTTGCTAACGTACGTAAGTTGTATTACGTACGTAAGCCATAAGGGCCTTACGTACGTAACCAAAAAGGCAGAAATGCCTGTACCGATTTACACTAGGACATTACGAACGTAACCAAAAGGTGTGTTACGTACGTAACATTCTTTTCTGGGAAGTACAGGCCATAAATAGATAAGGAAGGTGCCGAAAAAGAATCGAAATACAACGGTGAACAATTCACGATGGTACGAACGTAAAGGACTCGAAACAACGAACTTAAGTGTTGAAGGAAAACATATTCCCGACTACCAAAAGGTACGGAAAAACAACAACAAACGTAATTTTCCCAAAAGTTTGGGTAATTTACAAAACGGCCCAAAACATCCGAAATGTACGATACATGATCGAAACACCAAACAAAAGTCTACAACATGCATAAAAACATGAGATGGATCCTCGGCAACCCCGAAACGACGGTTCCGAATGACGATTTACGAGAATACCCGAAATAGCGACGAAAACAACATGAAACACTGAATTGAGCAAAACGAGTCCGATACAAACTCGAACGACAAAAAGTCCAATATTAAATATCCTCAACATGTCAATACCGTTACAAGCGAGTTGACAAAAATGAAAATACACCAAAATGAGAATATTAAGAGAAAGAAAAATGCGGATATTACAGTAAATCCGTTCAACGGAATAGGGACAAGGACCATTGCATACAAGATGCTTATGTATACCCTTGGCACAACTCCAGAATACATTACTACATATTTTACAAGGGCACATCAAATCATTTCCTATGGCATATTTGGAAAATGCTTTGGTAACAAATCTTCCACCCCTTCTTATATTTATCAATGTACTTTGGAAGTGATATCCATTTCTCTCCTTCAACATCCATTTTCTGCATAAACATTATTCAAAAAAATAACACAGCACATCAAAAAAGACCTAAGCACATCATTGTTACAGAGACAAGACAGGGAACATTAATTAATATGTTGTTACTAAAAATTCACCATATTATAGCACATTATTACATACAAGAATAGAGCATAAACACAAAATTACAGAACAATATAAAACTAACACAAAATTAACACAAAATATCCCCAAAATTAACACACAATTCCACTAATTAACAGAAAATATTCCCACTGATCAACACCAAATTACGACAAAATTAGCACAAAGTACAATAATATTAACATAAAATTCCCACAAAATCTTACTAATTAACACAAAATCCCTGAACAAAAATTATGGACACATTCCCATGCATACACTACAGATTATAACAAAATAAAACCCTGCCTCAGTTGAAATATATAATCCAATACATGTATAATCCAACAAAATTGAAAAAAGTTGGGTACTTTAAGTTGAAGCTTTAATTGGATCTTTACTCGAACTTTGCTCTAATTAGTTTGGGGTTTTGGGTTTTGCTCTAGTTGATTGTATGGATTTGAGAGAGGTGTGAGAGATGAGCGAGAGAGATGGTCGAGAGAGAGGTGAGGTCGAGAGAGTGGTGAGGTCGAGAGAGAGATTTCAGAGAGTGAGGTCGAGAGAGAGATTTGAGAAAGTGAGGTCGAGAGAGAGGTTTTGTGTAATAAAACATAGTTTTGTGTAATAAAAGTTTTGGTCCCAAAATATTTGCTGTTAATTTTTGCCCGTCCACTCAAATAATTAAACTCCCGCATGCAAATTTGGCTCAAGTTGACCAAAATTGTTACGTGTATTGCAATAGTTCTAAAATTTTCAAAATAATTCTTAGGCTTGCAACACTTTCCCGCTTTATGCAATACTTTTCGAAAATATTGCAATAGATTCGCAAATTTCTTATCGATAACAACATTTTATGCAACACAATATGTAATGGGCTTACAATAGGCCATATATGGTGTAGAGATTCCTAATATAATTTTTTATTTATACAATCTTCAAAAATTCTTTACAGTTTATATACCTATATGCTTTAAAGTGAGATTCAAGATTTTAAATAAATTAGAATCAACAAAATAAAAAACTACAAGTAGTAGAGAGAGTTAATATGATACTCCGAATCTATATTGCTATTATATACTTTATATATTTATTTGTAAGTAAAGAGAATCGGGTTTACTGAAAAACATACAAATATAAAAATAATGTTTATACATATATAAATTAGATATTAAAAATAAATATGTATACATATTTGGGCCAATGAGGTATAATTAATAATTTACCAAATTTAATCTTCTAATAAGAATAAAATAATTCACTTGGCCAACTCAATAGATGACCAAATTCAAGTGGTGGTGTAAAATAGTTATGGGTAAAATACATATTTATTTAGTTATTCAATGAGTGAAGTGTCATTGAAAATCAAGATGGGACAGAAGATTTAAATAAATAAGAACCTAAAAAATAAAAAATACCACATATGAAGGAGTTAATGTGGTGCTTTGGATACACAACGGTATTATATATATATAATCAAATTTATTGATGCAAAAAAAATCGTCAATTATACTTTTCAGTTAGGTTTACCCATTTGGAGTTCCTCACTGTGGCAGAACACAACGAAGAACCAAAAAGATGAGGCAAGGATTCAACCATTCGAACCCGTTTATGATTTATATAACCATACCCATCTGGAATATGACTTAAAGGTAAATTTACAACGCGCTTTCATCCCAAACCATATAGTGATACCCAAACCATACAACTAGGGTTCTACCATCTAAAACCCATTTAGATATTATATACCTATACTCGTCTCAAACACGATTAAAAATAATTTTAGTACATATTTCCCTCTCAAATCTATATAGTTATATGCACTAACTGTAATACCCGGATTCTCAGTATAAAACTTTCACGTTATTTGATCTGATATATACTGGATAGCTTGGTGTCTATACAGTATGGATAAAATAAATTGAGGACTGAGACAGCTGTATTGGTATAATTGTCGTAGTTAGTCGACAATTACATTTGAGGATATCGTGTATCAGATTGTTTTAGTTGTGATATCGGGTATATCATATGAGAATATTATTAGAATGAATATATGTATTCAGTATTGTAACACCCCCAATCCGCTCAGGGACATTACACGTCGTAGAATCTTTCCTCAAGGATCTACCAGGCTGGTAACAACATAGAACATCTCAACAATGCCTTTAAGGCTAAAATGACTCAGTAGACCGATTTGGTCTTTCAATAAATACATACAACTCAAACTCATTACATGCCCATGTAGGGGTCGAATACAACACACTCCCGTACTACGGGAAAGAAAACTGCAGCGGAAATAAAATATAACTAAACCAATGACATCATACGGATCCTCATGTGATTAGTATCGTTCATCTTTCATCATCCTTCGTGCCGACCCTGTGTTATGCTCCCAAAACCTGAATGCAAAAACAGACATCCACCCCCCGAATACTCGGGGGTTAGCAAAACTCCACTGTTTTGCTAGTGCAAGAACAAAGTGCAAATACGAGCCATACGATTCACATTCCACGAATAACCATAACCAGGAATCCTCAAAAATCCAAACGTAACGAAAAGTACTTCGCGAGGCACGAGTTTAGGTAAAGCTTTCCAAAATCGAAAAATCCCAAGTCAAGGGAAACAATTTATAAAAATGATTTAAAATGCCATCGAGAGTTTTAATAGAAAACAACTTAGGATTATCAAATCCTTCTCTTTCCAAAAATCAACAGGGTAACATCCCAAAGGTTTTGTTTTCGCAAATAGAAAACCAACAGCAATTCACAGGGTTAAAACCCACGTCGCGTGTCCTCAGCGGACATAAAATCAATAAAATATAATCGCCCAAGATACGTAATCCTTGGTCACCAAAAATACAACACCAACTCATGAATCCAGGGCTATACCATTGGATTCCCTTCGTGGCCCCGTCGGACCCTCCCAAGGTGAGCAGACTGCGTTTTCGAAATCATATACACCAACTCGTGAAGTTTTACTCGTGAATCCAGGGCTATACCATTGGACTCCCGTCGTGGCCCCGTCGAACCAACCCACGGTGAGTAAAATACATTCACAAAATATAAGCAACCGCACTCGTGAATCCAGGGCTATACCGTTAGACTCCCATCGTGGCCCCGTCGAACCAACCCACGGTGAGCGAAATACATTCACACAATTAACACGTCACAACAAGGATATTCATACAATCCACCAAAGGCAACAAACACAAAGCACGACATAATCGTCAAATCACAATGCACCTAAATGAGATAATATATGCACACACGCGTTATCAAGCGCAACATCAACAACAAACATATCCAAAGAATTCAGTAGTCACTTACAACCCACACAATTTACAAACCACACGCGTTTTGAAAGTGAGCCTTTAACGAGGCTAGCCGAATCCTTTGAAAACTCATTTCAATCAAACAAACAAACATACCAAGACGATCACCAATTATCATATCCACAAAACAAGAATTATATGGACAAGGTACTTGCCTCGAATAAGAACAACGCGGAGAATCGACCGAAGTAGGTTGGCACGAACCGACTACGAACCCGCCGACTCCATCGAACGCCAACTTGCGATAATAAACTACGAAGGACAATAACAACAATGAAAATGAATTCCATAGCACGACTCAAAGCCGTTGAATTCAAAGAACGAATGATGAAAGTTCAAGTGTTTCCCCAAAAACGGCCAAGAACACGATTCGTCCCGTCAAAACATGAAAATGGAATTTCAAACCGAAATATGGATATACAATCCATAGGATATGTTTAACAACATCATTTAACAACAATCGGTCCATTAAAATAGATGGAAAACGAAATCAAGAACAAATCCCCCAAAAAGTCGATTCGGAGGAAATCAAGAAATATACTTCGATTCGACGAAGAACAATGGATTAAATGATGTTAAACACAAGAATACTACCAATATTAATCATACCCATAATGAATTAATCAACAATACAGAACAAATCGGACAAAAACGCAAAAACCCCAAAATTCAAAAAACTAGGGTTCTAGGAAGAGATTACCTTGATTCGCTGGATCAAAGGATGTTATAGGATTGTCAGTCAATGATATGAACTCAAGAACTTCGTGGATTTGTTGTTTGACAACATGTCTCCACGCCCGAGGAGTCTCCATCCGCGGAAGAGGAAGAACGAAGTGATAAAATGGTGGAGAAAATGTCTCCCGGCCATATATACTGCCCAGTGACGCATGAGCACGCACGCACGAGCGGCCGGTCGTGCGCCTGGTCGTGCGCGCCCACTGTCGGCCAACTGCCGGGACGCACGAGCACCGGGCATGAGCACTTGCTCGTGCGTGTGCAGTCAGGGCCGCATGAGCACCGGGTCGTGCGCGCAGCTCGTGCGCCACGCTCGTGTGCGCCTGGCAGTCCCTGCTGCACGTGGCTGGCCAGTGCCTAGCCGCCAAGACTCGACGACTAGAATTCCCGAAAACGCACGAAACGAACACGACGAAATGCTCTCGGACAACTACATCGATCCAAAAAGCAATACCATGTAACAATTAATCGCACGCGACTATGAAAAGGGTCAAAACAATAAATATGAATGAGGATACCCACAACTTTAGGTAAATTACAAAATGGCCCAAAACGCCCGAAAATCACGATACGTGATAGAATAACCAAACCGAAGTTCACAACGCATCTAACAAAGTTAAACGGACTTACGGGAAACTCGAAACAGCAGTTTCGAATGAGATTCGCAAGAATCGAACTCAAGTGCGGAAAAGTTGCCAAAAAGCACGGAACTCAACAAAACGACACCGAAACGAACTCGGATGACAAAAAGTGTAGAATTAATCATTCTCGGAATGATGAAGCGGTCATGATCGAGTCGTCAAAATTGACTTTCACCGAAAAAAAAGAAATTATCGGAAATCGAAATTACGGGTATTACAAGTATGCCGTATGTTCGTATTCTATATGCCGAGATATTGGACAAGAATGGCTGAAAATGGCTAAGTACAGCCACGTTAGCGCACGCTACAATGTATGCCTAGCGCACGTTAAGATGTATACTTAGCGCACGCTACGGTGCATACTTAGAGAATGCTAAGAGGTTTGAGTTACGTACGCTAAGGAGGACCCCTAACGTACGTAAGGTATTCTGGATAAGGTCCGGAAGGTGGCCGACAGTAGGCCCAAGCTGTGTATTATCGGCATTTAGTGCACGCTGATGTATTTTGGTAGCGCACGCTAATTTCAGATCGGTCAACAGGGAATCTTGGCTTTCGGTGAGTGGACCCAGCCACTTTCGACGCGTGACCAGATAAGATCAATGGATGTTTGTTATGTAGAGATAGCGCACGCTAATATATATGGTTAGTGCACGCTAATTCCCGATCTGGCAGAGAGAATCCCGATAATCGTGGATGCTTTCGGCATGTGGGGGCATGGGTGGTAGGTGCAGACTGTAGCAAGTCAACTGTGGATACCGTACGCTAAGGTTAATGACTTGCGTGCGCTAGATAGAATGGTTACGTATATTAATGCATGGACTTTACGTGCGTAAGTTGATGCACGAAGCAAGATAGTAGCCTCTGGGCTGAGATAGCGCATGCTAACAAAGTCAGTTAGTGCACGCTAAGGCTGTAGCATACGCTAAATATAAGGTTTAGCGCACGCTAGTAATTTGTTTTATAAAAGGGGACAGACGGGTACTAAGAGGTATTTTGTCCATTATCCTTCCTTCAGTCGATAGAGAGAGCCTTGGGAGGTACTTGAAGCTCCTAAACACTCTGAGATGATGATCTTTAACAACATTAAGATGGAGAATATGGATTAAGGCCTTGTTCTTGAAGTTATTCATGAGTCTTGGAATGAAGTTCAATTTTTCTTCTTCTTGGTTCGTCCATACAAGGTAATTCTCGTATCCCTTTGATAGTGTTCATTTTTAAAGGATTATTACTTATGAGGGAGCATGTTAAATTATAATGTGACAATGTTATATGAGATTTACTGGAGTTGTGATAAGAGAATTAGGATGTTAATCATGATTCTTGTGGTGAATTGTGTTGTTCATCTTCTTGAGATAAGTTGGTTAACCCTTCTTCTCATTTTCGAATGTTGATGTTGTTATTGATACCTTCTTCATATGATGATAGTTATGATGGTTTTGTTGCGATTCTTGAGGTTATATGAATTGCATGATGAAAAAAGTGATAACATGATGATATATACATCGGATTATATAGTTTTGAACGTGATTTCGGATATTTCATGTTCTTGCAGAACTCTTGAATTATATGATATGATGATTATATATAGGAGGTGATGGTGTTTTGGATATGAATATGGGATATTTATATCTAGAACTAAGTACGTGTTTTGATATAATATTCGTATAAGAATACGAATATCATTTTCGAGTATGATGATGAGATTGAATTTGGTTTTCGTCATATTCATATTCGTAGTCGCAAAGTGTTAGTCGATGCTTGGAATGCATGCAACTGTAAGCATTAGCGCACGCTAAGCTTACAAGCTAGCGCACGCTAACGAGAGCGACTTAGTCCATGCTACGTTATGTGTTTAACGTGTGCTAAGTAGGCAGACAGTACAGTATCTCCGTATTGTGATTATGAATTCATGATGGTTTGATTTGGATTGTTCTGACTGTGTTTAATCGAGACATTGTGGACCTGTTGGGTTTTTGATCAGTAATATTGATTGTTAATTATGATTGTCGAGTTGCGGTTGGTATTGTGGACATGAGTTCATAATTGTTTAGGTTGTATTGTTCGGTTTTATATATGATCGAGGTATTATTGAGCCGCTGAGTTTGTTTGGTTGGCTATACCGGTTATTGATTATTATCGAATGGGTTGTCATTTGATTATTGCATTAGGTCGCGATAATTGAGCGTTGATTATGACTGTTGTGTTGCGGTCGAGGCTGAAGATTTCGTAGATTGCTTTTGGTCGGAGCTAAGGAGCTCATAGATGAAGGCAATGGGATTGGTAACGACTTCGTGGTATCGGTATCAAGGCAAGTTTATACTTGTTCAGTTTATAATATTTAATGAATGATTTCGCTTTCATTTCATTTATAGTTCATATAGCAATGATATTATAAGTGTAAATTGTCGGGATGATGATTTGTTCGTGGAAAGGATATTGGCTTCAACTTTGAGGTAATTTAAGCATTGTTCAGTTATGGGAATAATTAGAATGTTGAGTTGTTGTATATGTTGCGGTTTCGTATAATGAGATTCGTATTGGTTGTTTGATGAGGGATGTTGATCCCAGGATGGTAGTGTTGAGATTGTTGCTCGCATTGGTCATTCTTTGGGTATTGTGATCCCATGATGTTTGTTTTGGATATTGCCGGTCGTGTCGATTTCTCATTATCCGTATGTCATTGTTCACTTCGGTGAGTCTTTTCATCATTATTGGATATGTGATTCTTTGAGTTTCGTTGTCATGTTGCATCGTGACATGTGTGGAGTCATATTTGCGTGCCGATTGGTTATTGTGTAGGATTTTTAGCCGGGCACACTATGGTTATGTGTGGAAGTTTCCGCATTTAACCATGCACACGAGATGTAGATCATGAGGCTAATTAGGTACATGTCCCACGTATATCCTGGATTCCGTATACATGGTGGATATGTGCACGGATACATTTCCGGATCGGGCATACTATGACGTCCATCTTTAAGCCATATTGTTTTGGTCATTCATAATCCATGTATGATTGGATATGTTCGACGGTTTGCGACTGGTTATTCATACGCTCGAGGGGTATGTTCGACAGTCGGAGTTATTTCTTTGAGATCCATTATTGTTGATCATTTGGAGTTTACATTGTTGATGGTATTCTCGGTTATTGTTGATCCTTTGTTGATCGTGTTTGGAGTTTACTTTGTTGAGGGTATTCTCGGATATTGTTGATCCTTTGTTGATCGTGTCGGAGTTTATCATGTTGATGGTATTCTCGGTTATCTTTGATCCTTTGTTGGTCATATTGGAGTTTATCATGTCGATGATATTCTCCGTTGATGTATTGGTTGATCATTGTTCTTGATCGTATGAGTATTCGGACTGTACATCGGTATTTTGGTACTTGTTATATCTGTCTTGTGGTAGCTGATCTACAGATATATTGTGTTATATTGGTTTTCATCCAGATTGAGATTTGACGGTGCAAATCCGACAAATAGGATTAGGCACGGTGCTTATGAGTTATGATGATGTTTTGAGGGTTCTTGATATTGTTTGATTACAATACATATGTTTGTCGTTGAGTTCATTTCGTCATTTGAGGATGCAAAATGTGGATGATGGTAACGATGGATCTGTATGGATTGCTATGGGTTGGTAAGGTTATGACGGTAAGATTACCATGATAGTATTCTTACTTTGTTATTACATTGGTATGTAATTATTTATGATGATTTGATCGATATCATTATTGAGTATTGTGGCTGACCCCGTCGTGGGCTTTATTTTTAGGTACTCGGGTATCGAGGTAGTAGCGGTCGTGAAGAGATAAGCTTCCCTTGTGATACTGGCTGTGGCATGTTTTTCGGAGAATTGAGTATTCTTTCGGGTTGTTTTATTTCCACTCCAATTGTGTATTTTTGAACTGTGTTTAGAGCCGCTACGTGTGTATATTTCAAAATGGCTTTCCGGTATTTTTACCAACTCATGTATAACTTTCAAAATAGCCTTTTGGCATTTTGAGAACTTGGATTATTTCGTTAAACCCTTCTTCCTAAACTATTTTGTCGGTACGTTTAAGTCGTGGCTTAGCGTACATTTTGAAACCGTCGAGATTTGGCATTTTGCCTTGTATTTTCAAATGGTATTTTATGACGGTATTTGAGAACTATGTTTTTGAAAATATTTGAGTGTTTGCAAAATATTACCGTCATCGGCCCTTTTGGCGTTTTTAAACGTTTTTTAAATGGTTTTTAGCCTGGTGGGTTCCTGCGCGGGACCCACGGCGCTGTAATATCCCGGATGGTTTTGGGGGTGTTACAGAAGATGTTATTTGTAATACCCGTCATTTTTATAATGTAATATTATTAATTATAATAATATTATAATGCATTTTATGTTATTTAATTTCATTTAAGGAATCATGAACATTAGTTCGACGTATCACAAGTCCTAGCCCGAGTCAATTTCTCAAGTTAATTTCAAAACATTTAATATTAGTCATTTTTATGATAATTAAAGGTATTATTATTATTATAATATTTATAATAGGAACGATATTAATATTAATAGTATTAATATTTTTATCTTCATTATATTTATATATCATCATTTATATTACTTTCGATATTATTATTAGTATCGATATTATTAATTATTACCATTGTTATTATTAATTTTATAATTATTATTATTATTATTATTAGCATTATTATTGTTTTTATCATTGGCCCAAATACACATTGTGCTGACCCATAATAATATTACAAACCCAGGAAATTAATACAAGCCCAAAAAGAAATTAATTAACCCTAACCCTAAACCTACAGTATAAATATTCAGCATCTACTGTATAAATACACAATACAACACATACAACACAAATACACCTTTTCTTCCCAGCGCCGTCTTCTTCTTCTTCTTCTTCTTCCACAACAAAAAAAAAAAAAAAGAGAAGCTGTCCAGAATAGTTCTTCACGGCAGTATTCATCAAACTAATCTGCACAACTCTACTGCCAAAAGTTCATGGGAGAAAAGAAATTTTGAAAATAAGAAGATTCAACATCCAACACCAAATCGAAGTTCCTGTCCTGCCCCTGTTTATCCGACACCTCCACGTTTCTCCGGCGAGGTAAAACTCAATATTCAACATCCAATATTTTCTTAGTGTATTTTGAATCAAAATCTGAAATTTCATAGACAATTTAATTCCCCATATCTACCTAGAATCCATCCTACTCGACTCATCGAGTTCACCGATTCGTATCCCAAATATCAATCGTATCATTTTATGACGAACTCATTTAACAATATTTATTCTACTCCCAATTAGTTCCTTTTTATCCATCCTCGAATATCTCCTGCACAACCAAAACAAGCAGTAATATTAGAACAACGCCCATATGAATTTAACATATAGAGAGGTACGGTATACCCAAATCCATTACCTCAGTACCATAAGCTCAACCCGAAATCAAGTTCGACCCTCAAACCAAATCTGTTAAAATGCGTCATTGATCCATAATTTATCTACAGAAATTGACTAACAACAACAATTCAAAATCCGGGCCGAGCCCGAAATCAAACTCGAAACCTGAATATACAACCCTCACCGTGAACTTAACTCCCAGATTTTCAGAACCCTCGGCCCGAACCCGTGAACATGGCCTGCATCAGGAACTGATCGCGTGTCGAGAATCCTTCAACCGACCAACCCAATCGAGCCGCCGCTACATCTTACTCAAATCTTAAGCCTACTTCATTCGATCCGACCCAAAATCGAAATACCCCAACTTACCCGAATCTGGAAACCCAGGGGCCGAGCCTATCGCCGATCAGAATCGGAGCTTTGCCGCGAGCTCTCCGCCGCAAACACCATGTTTTGTAGATGGCCGCTGCCATCCGAAGCTTATTCGCGGCTGGTGCATAGAACCCTTACAGTGAGCTATGATGCTCGTAGGTGTGCTTTTGTGAGTGTGTGCGATTTTCCAGCGAGTATGTGTTTTCTGCCATTTACCTTCGGCCAAGAGGAACGATTTAGAAAGAGAGAGTTCTGGAGAGGCAGGGAGAGGGGCTACGGCAAAGTGAGAAATGGTGAAGGGAAATGAAGTTGTCGGCTGAAGGAAGGATAGGGTTTATATACCCGCGAGAAATTAGGGCTTTGCATGTTAGTCCTCACGTTTTCCAGTATCCTTCAATTCAGTCTCAGACAGTTTAATTAACTCGAATGTAACCCAATCAGCTTCCAAACTCTTACAATTTGACCCCCAGTCAACTTTCAAACCTCAATTTAATCTTAATTTTGACCGAGACATTCAAAATATTGACTTCCAAATTAATAGTAATAATTATGGCATAAATATTTTAATTTCAGTCACTAATAATGTTAACTCTTCAGTTAATATTAATTAGCAATTGTAATTTATTTTCAGTTATTATATAGTGATATTCGTATCCTTTCATTTATTATATAAATAATAAATTGTAAGGATTTTAATTATTATTATTATTATTATATGTAGACTTTGTCAAGGATTTACGGGCTTAGGACTGTGAGTCGAGCACATTCATTTCAGTCAGACATCATCATTTATTCAGGTGGGAATTTTCACTATCACTTTAATTGCTTTAATTGGACTGTGTATGTGATCTTCTATTCATGTTTAAAAATTTTATGCACGTTGTAATTCAGGATAACCTGTTTTCGTGTAAGAGGCTATCTTAAGATATATGTTGTTGCGGGGACACCTGCGCAACCTCAATATTCACATGCGTGCTCGATTCATGTTATGTGGTATTGTGTTTATTTTTTATGTTGTTGCGGGGACACCTGCGCAACCTCAATATTCACATGCGTGCTCGATTCATGTTATGTGGTATTGTGTTTATGTTTGATGTTGTTGCGGGGGCACCTGCGCAACCTCAATATTCGTGTATGCGTGCTCGATTCATGATATACGTAATATTGTGAGTATGCAATTACGTTGAGGAAAAATGTGATAGATTATTCATGTTATGCTTTCCATGAGATTGTATATTACTGTGATCAGTGTGATTTCCACGAGCTGAAGGAAGCTCACCCCCACCTTTATTGAACCTGCAGGTTGAACCGATCCGGATGGACGAAGGAGCGAGCCGAGAGGGCATATGAAAGATGAAATTATTATATGATGTTTCTTTATGTCAACTATTTTGAAACTTTTGGGAAAACTTTGACTAGAAATATTAAATTATGATTTATTTTCTTCCGCCGCAAATTTTTACCTCGTATTTATGATGAAATGTTACCTTATTTAAAGGTATTTATTTTTATGTCTTTGTAGCGACTCGACTTTGTAGGCGAGAATTTTTATATTCTCAAGAAAATTATTTTTCTCAAAATTTACCTTTTATTTATTTTTCCCCAATATTTACCCTAGAAAGTCGGGGCGTTACATAGTGGTATTAGAGCGGGTTTTACCTTTCTGTAGACTCGCTAAAATGTAAAAGTATCATATGCTCTCAGCTTCGCCACTTCACTCCGTCACGAGGTACCAAATTTCATCATTATTCATGCATATGTCATTTCATTTTACTTACATAATTATATATATATATATATATGTACGAACTGTTAGAATGGCCAAACCTAGAATGACTCATGAGTTTTACAACTCGTTGGCGGACTCATGGCTAATCATGAAATCGCAATGCCCCACCCACACAAGATCAACTCTTGGCCGGATTGGCCACCTTGCTTCAAGGCGCGACTATCGTATCGCCTAATAACCCCGAGGTGCTCAAGCTCAAGTTATTAAGAGGTTCAACCACTTCAAGCCGCTGTCTTTCTTGGTCGTGAGGGACCAAAGACCATAGAGGAATGGTTGATGAATCTAGATAGCATTTTTGACTACATGGCGTGCACCGACGCTCAGAAGGTGTCATGTGCCGTGTTCCAGCTTAAAGAAGATGCTCGGACATGGTGGATGGGAGTGTGGAGGCTCAAGACTCAAGACGAGAAAGACACATTCACTTGGGATCAGTTTAAGGAGACGATCATGGAAAAGTACTACCCAAGAGCATACAAGATCAAGATGCAGAAGGAGTTCCTTGATCTAACCCAAGGTGGAATGTCGGTAACCGAGTATGAGCGCAAGTTTAACCATATGTGCCGTTTCGCTCCCCACATGGTCGAGACGGATGATATGAAGTCTCAGAAATTCCGGGATGGACTTCGTGACCGGATTCGCCACCATTTGGCTGGTCATGGTCGTTTGAGCTACAATGAAGCCGTTTCAAGGGCCGAGGACATTTCAGCTAGTTTAGATGTGGAGAAAGCTAGGGCACCACCAGTTGGAACAAATAACAAGCGCAAGTGGCACGATCAAGGAGGTGGTAACAAGAAGATTGTTAAGACTGGACCTTCAGGGGTGAAACCCCAGTCAACTAACCCTACATGTGCTACTTGTGGCAAGGGACATAAAGGTGCATGTATGCTTGGTCAGAGGCGGTGCTACTATTGCCGTGAGGAAGGACACCTGGACCCAGCGTGTCCGAAGATAGGAAAGGGCCCAGGCAATAATGTGCAAGGTCAAGGCTCAGGAGGCAGAGCTCGAGTGTATAGCATGGCCGAGGCTGAAGCAGAGACTGAACCCCAAACCATGTCAGGTATGTTATCAGTTGCAAATATTCCTGCTTTGGTGTTGTTCGATACGGGTGCGTCTCATTCATTCATCTCTAGGAAGCTTTGTACTATGATTGGTTGTAGAAGTAGTATAGCCCCTAGATATTTGTTAGTTAGCATGCCTGCGGGGGGAGTAGTGCGTGTAGACTCGATAACTAACAATGTGAAGATAGAGATTAATGATCATAGCTTCTTAGCCAACTTGCACATAGTAGAACTTAGCGATTTTGATGTCATTTTGGGTATGGATTGGTTGGACAAGCATAGAGTTGTAGTTGAATGCTCTGAAAGGAGAGTAACTTTATGTCCGTCCGTTGATGTCAAGACCGTATTCGAGGGAGTTAGACACAGCAGTACCCCGAAGGTGATTTCTGCCATGAAAGCTGTGAAGATGCTAAAGAAGAGTGATTGCCAAGGATTTTTGGTGAACGTGATGGGGAAAATGACTTCGGAGAAGACGGTAGCTGATGTACCTATCGTCAAAGAGTATCCAGATGTCTTTCCCGAAGACTTGCCCGGAGTCCCACCGAATCGTCAAGTTGAGTTCTCGATTGATCTAGTGCCAGGAGCGGCACCAATATCGAAGGCTCCCTATAGGATGGCGCCTAAGGAATTGCAAGAGCTGAAGGTACAACTCCAGGAACTGCTCGAATCTGGATTTATTCGACCGAGTGTTTCGCCATGGGGTGCGGCAGTGCTCTTCGTGAAGAAAAAGGACGGAAGTTTGAGGATGTGTATTGACTATCGTGAACTTAATCGACTCACGATAAAGAATAAATATCCACTTCCTAGAATAGAGGACCTATTCGATCAACTTGGAGGGTCGGGAGTATTTTCAAAGATAGATTTGAGATCCGGATATCACCAGCTGAGGATTAAGAGTGATGATATCCCGAAGACCGCATTTCGAACTCGTTATGGACATTATGAATTTATAGTGATGCCATTTGGTTTGACTAATGCGCCAGCGGTATTCATGGACCTTATGAACCGTGTATTTCAACCTTATTTGGATAAGTTTGTCATTGTGTTTATTGATGACATACTTGTATATTCGAAGACCAAGGTTGAACATGAGCAGCATCTTAGAACGGTATTGGGAATACTGCGCAAGGAGAAGTTATATGCGAAATTCAACAAGTGCGAATTCTGGCTTAACCGAGTTGCATTTTTGGGTCATGTGGTCACTTCTAAAGGAATTGAGGTTGACCCGATTAAAGTTGAGGCAGTCAATGATTGGAAAGTACCGAGTAATGCGAATGAAGTTCAAGCTTCTTGGGATTAGCCGGTTATTATCGGAGATTCATCGAGGGATTTTCGAAGATAGCTGCACCGATGACTAAGTTGACTAGGAAGGGGGAAGCTTTCTTATGGAATGAGAAATGCGAAAGGAGTTTCCAAGAACTTAAGCAAAGATTAACTGCTGCACCAGTATTGACGATTCCCGATCCGACGAAAGAATTTGTCATCTACAGTGATGCATCCAAACAAGGTTTAGGATGTGTATTAATGCAAGAGGGCAAGGTAGTTGCCTATGCTTCGAGACAGTTGAAACCGCACGAGCTGAACTATCCTACTCATGATTTGGAATTAGCAGCGGTAGTTCATGCCTTGAAGATTTGGAGGCATTACCTATATGGAGGTAAGTGTGAAATCTATACAGACCACAAAAGTCTGAAATATATTTTCACACATAAGGAATTGAATATGAGGCAGCGCAGATGGCTTGAGTTGGTCAAAGACTACGATTGTACAATTCATTACCACCCCGGTAAAGCAAACGTAGTTGCTGATGCACTAAGCCGTAAGGCAAGAGGAGACCTAACTTGTTTGTTGACCAAGGAGGGAAGCTTGGTCAAGGAATTTGCAAGGATGAACCTTGAGATGGCTACACCATCGAGTCCAGTTGAGTCATTATTGGCTAGTTTGGTGGTACAACCAACCTTGAGAGAACAAATCAAAGAAGGTCAAGGACAGGACGACTTCTTGGTCAAGATGAAAGAACGTACTCTTTCAGGTGAGAATAAAGGCTTTAGCGTGTCCGGTGATGGCACGATGTATTATGAAGGGAGGATTTGTGTGCCAAATATTGTTAAGTTGAGAGAAGCTATATTGAAGGAGGCACATAGTACTCCATATACAGCACACCCTGGGAGTACAAAGATGTATCAAGATCTTAAGGGGACATTTTGGTGGGAAGGTTTGAAGAGAGATGTGGCAGACTTTGTCAGAAAGTGTATTGTTTGTCGAAGTGAAGGCAGAACACCAACGCCCCTTTGGATTACTTAAGTCACTTCATATCCCAGAATGGAAATGGGAACACATTACGATGGACTTTGTGGTAGGTTTGCCTCGAACGGAAAGAGGAAATCACGCTATTTGGGTTGTTGTCGACCGACTCACAAAGTCAGCTCATTTTCTCCCAGTTAAGATGAACTTTCGAATGGATCAGTATGCTCAACTGTATATCAGGGAGATTATTAAGTTGCATGGAGTGCCAGTCTCTATAGTATCCGATAGGGATACTCGTTTCACATCGCGTTTTTGGGAGAGTTTGCAAGAAGCTTTGGGAACGCAGTTGAATTTTAGTACGGCTTATCATCCTCAAACTGATGGTCAGTCCGAGAGGACCATCCAGATCCTTGAGGATATGTTGCGAGCATGTGTACTAGATATGGGAAATAATTGGGAACGACTGTTGCCTTTGGTAGAATTTGCTTACAACAACGAGCACAATCGACGATCGGTATGGCACCGTATGAAGCCCTATATGGTAGGAAGTGTCGATCACCACTGTATTGGGATGAGGTAGGAGAAAGGAGGATTTTGGGTCCCGAGATGATCGAGCAAACAGTTGGCATGGTGGATAAGATTCGTGAGAGGATCAAGATAGCCCAGGACCGTCAGAAGTCTTACGCCGACAAGCGTAGGAAAGATTTCGAATTCTGTGTTGGCGACAAAGTATTCCTGAAGGTATCTCCTACAAAGGGAATTGTTCGTTTTGGTCCGAGGAGCAAGTTGAGACCAAGGTATATTGGACCGTTCGAAATCCTCGAACGGATTGGAGAGTTAGCTTACCGTTTGGCTTTACCCCCAGAACTTTCGGCTGTGCACAACGTCTTCCACGTATCATTGTTGAGAAAGTATGTGCACGATCCCAGCCACGTCATCAACTATACCGCCGTGGAGTTGAACAAAGACCTTACCTATGAAGAACAACCAGAACTGATTCTCGATCGATCAGTCCGGCAATTGAGGAATAAAGAGAAGGTGTTCGTCAAGATCCAATGGCGTAACCACACCCAGGATGAAGCTACTTGGGAGCGCGAAGAGGAACTTCAAGCTCGTTATCCGAATTTCTTCAATCAAGGTATATCATTTATTTTCGAGGACGAAAATTTTTCTAAGAGGGGTAGGATGTAATACCCGTCATTTTTATAATGTAATATTATTAATTATAATAATATTATAATGCATTTCATGTTATTTAATTTCATTTAAGGAATCATGAACATTTAGTTCGACGTATCACAAGTCCTAGCCCGAGTCAATTTCTCAAGTTAATTTCAAAACATTTAATATTAGTCATTTTTATGATAATTAAAGGTATTATTATTATTATTATAATATTTATAATAGGAACGATATTAATATTAATAGTATTAATATTTTTATCTTCATTATATTTATATATCATCATTTATATTACTTTCGATATTATTATTAGTATCGATATTATTAATTATTACCATTGTTATTATTAATTTTATAATTATTATTATTATTATTATTAGCATTATTATTGTTTTTATCATTGGCCCAAGTACACATTGTGCTGACCCATAATAATATTACAAACCCAGGAAATTAATACAAGCCCAAAAAGAAATTAATTAACCCTAACCCTAAACCTACAATATAAATATTCAGCATCTATTGTACAAATACACAATACAACACATACAACACAAATACACCTTTTCTTCCCAGCGCCGTCTTCTTCTTCTTCTTCTTCTTCTTCTTCTTCCACAACAAAAAAAAAAAAAGAGAAGCTGTCCAGAATAGTTCTTCACGGCAGTATTCATCAAACTAATCTGCACAACTCTACTGCCAAAAGTTCATGGGAGAAAAGAAATTTTGAAAATAAGAAGATTCAGCATCCAACACCAAATCGAAGTTCCTGTCCTGCCCCTGTTTATCCGACACCTCCACGTTTCTCCGGCGAGGTAAAACTCAATATTCAACATCCAATATTTTCTTAGTGTATTTTGAATCAAAATCTGAAATTTCATAGACAATTTAATTCCCCATATCTACCTAGAATCCATCCTACTCGACTCATCGAGTTCACCGATTCGTATCCCAAATATCAATCGTATCATTTTATGACGAACTCATTTAACAATATTTATTCTACTCCCAATTAGTTCCTTTTTATCCATCCTCGAATATCTCCTGCACAACCAAAACAAGCAGTAATATTAGAACAACGCCCATATGAATTTAACATATAGAGAGGTACGGTATACCCAAATCCATTACCTCAGTACCATAAGCTCAACCCGAAATCAAGTTCGACCCTCAAACCAAATCATTAAAATGCGTCATTGATCCATAATTTATCTACGTAAATTGACTAACAACAACAATTCAAAATCGGGCCGAGCCCAAATCAAACTCAAACCCGAATATACAACCTCACCGTGAACTTAACTCCCGATTTTCGTAACCTCGCCCGAACCCGTGAACATGGCCTCGCATCGTGAACCGATCGCTGTGTCAGAATCCTTCACCAATGACCAACCCAATCGAGCCGCCGCTACATCTTACTCAAATCTTAAGCCTACTTCATTCGATCCGACCCAAAATCGAAATACCCAAACTTACCCGAACTGAAACCTGTGGCCGAGCCTATCGCCGATCAGAATCGGAGCTTTGCCGCGAGCTCTCCGCCGCAAACACCATGTTTTGTAGATGGCCGCTGCCATCCGAAGCTCATTCGCGGCTGGTGCATAGAACCCTTACAGTGAGCTTTGATGCTCGTAGGTGTGCTTTTGTGAGTGTGTGCGATTTTCCAGCGAGTATGTGTTTTCTGCCATTTACCTTCGGCCAAGAGGAACGATTTAGATAGAGAGAGTCCTGGAGAGGCAGGGAGAGGGGCGACGGCAAAGTGAGAAATGGTGAAGGGAAATGAAGTTGTCGGCTGAAGGAAGGATAGGGTTTATATACCCGCGAGAAATTAGGGCTTTGCATGTTAGTCCTCACGTTTTCCAGTATCCTTCAATTTAGTCTCAGACAGTTTAATTAACTCGAATGTAACCCAATCAGCTTCCAAACTCTTACAATTTGACCCCCAGTCAACTTTCAAACCTCAATTTAATCCTAATTTTGACCGAGACATTCAAAATATTGACTTCCAAATTAATAGTAATAATTATGGCATAAATATTTTAATTTCAGTCACTAATAATGTTAACTCTTCAGTTAATATTAATTAGCAATTGTAATTTATTTTCAGTTATTATATAGTGATATTCGTATCCTTTCATTTATTATATAAATAATAAATTGTAAGGATTTTAATTATTATTATTATTATTATTATATGTAGACTTTGTCAAGGATTTACGGGCTTAGGACTGTGAGTCGAGAACATTCATTTCAGTCAGACATCATCATTTATTCAGGTGGGAATTTTCACTATCACTTTAATTGCTTTAATTGGACTGTGTATGTGATCTTCTATTCATGTTTAAAAATTTTATGCACGTTGTAATTCAGGCTAACCTGTTTTCGTGTAAGAGGCTATCTTAAGATATATGTTGTTGCGGGGACACCTGCGCAACCTCAATATTCACATGCGTGCTCGATTCATGTTATGTGGTATTGTGTTTATGTTTTATGTTGTTGCGGGGACACCTGCGCAACCTCAATATTCACATGCGTGCTCGATTCATGTTATGTGGTATTGTGTTTATGTTTGATGTTGTTGCGGGGGCACCTGCGCAACCTCAATATTCGTGTATGCGTGCTCGATTCATGCTATACGTAATATTGTGAGTATGCAATTACGTTGAGGAAAAATGTGATAGATTATTCATGTTATGCTTTCCATGAGATTGTATATTACTGTGATCGAGGTGATTTCCACGAGCTGAAGGAAGCTCACCCCCACCTTTATTGAACCTGCAGGTTGAACCGAGCCGGATGGACGAAGGAGCGAGCCGAGAGGGCATATGAAAGATGAAATTATTATATGATGTTTCTTTATGTCAACTATTTTGAAACTTTTGGGAAAACTTTGACTAGAAATATTAAATTATGATTTATTTTCTTCCGCCGCAAAATTTTACCTCGTATTTATGATGAAATGTTACCTTATTTAAAGGTATTTATTTTTATGTCTTTGTAGCGACTCGACTTTGTAGGCGAGAATTTTTATATTCTCAAGAAAATTATTTTTCTCAAAATTTAGCTTTTATTTATTTTTCCCCAATATTTACCCTAGAAAGTCGGGGCGTTACATTATCGAAGCTTGGGTTTTGTGAAACCCGGGCATGTGTGTTATGTGGCTCTACCAGTACGGTAGTAGCGTGACTTTTGAAAATGATTTTTCTAACCTTTCGGTCAAACCGATTTTTGGAGCTTCTAAAATTTTTGAGATCTTTTCAAATTGCTATTTATGATATTGGTGTGTGTTGGTTATGTTGGGACTTCGTATGGGAGTCGTGTGCTAGTATCACGGGAGATCATCGGCTTCACGTACCTGTGAGTATACTGTTTTGGTTATTTGCTTGTGACGATGATTGATTGCTTTTGCGATGAGTTTGGAAATTTTGGGTTGATCTGTTGATTATGACAGGATTACAAGTTTCGAGGATGAAACTTATTTTAAGGGGGGTAGTATGTAAAACCCGGATTTTCAGTATAAATTTTTCGCGTTATTTTATCTGAGATATACTGGATAGCTTAGTGTCTATATAGTATGGATAAAAAAATTGAGGACTGAGACAGTTGTATTGGTATAATTGTCGTAGTTAGTCGACAATTACATTTGAGGATATCGTGTATCAGATTGTTTTAGTTGTGATATCGGGTATATCATATGAGAATAGTATTGGAATGAATATATGTATTCAGTATGCCGTATGTCCGTATTCTATATGCCGAGACATTGGACAAGAATGGCTGAAAATGGCTAAGTACAGCCACGTTAGCGCACGCTACAGTGTATGCCTAGCGCACATTAAGATGTATACTTAGTGCACGTTACGGTGCATACTTAGCGCTTGCTAAGAGGTTTGAGTTACGTACGCTAAGGAGGAACCCCAACGTACGTAAGGTATTCTGTATAAGGTCCGGAAAGTGGCCGACAGGTAGGCCCAGGCTGTGTATTATCGGCATTTAGTGCACGCTAATGTATTTTGGTAGCGCACGCTAATTTCAGATCGGTCAACAGGGAATCTTGGCTTTCGGTGAGTGGACCCGGCCACTTTCGACGCGTGACCAGATAAGGTCAATGGATATTTGTCATGTAGGGCAAGCGCACGCTA
Source organism: Orobanche coerulescens (assembly GCA_033398695.1). Taxonomy (NCBI): domain Eukaryota; kingdom Viridiplantae; phylum Streptophyta; class Magnoliopsida; order Lamiales; family Orobanchaceae; genus Orobanche; species Orobanche coerulescens. The sequence continues at coordinate 79,261,234 of CM065810.1, read as the reverse complement.
AACTATATAGTTAGCGCACACTAATTTCATATCTGGCAGAGAGAATCCCGGTAATCGCGGATGCTTTCGGCATGTTGGGGCATGGGTGGTAGGTGCAGACTGTAGCAAGTCAACTGTGGATAGTGTACGCTAAGGTTAATGACTTGCGTGCACTAGACAGAATTGTTACGTACGTTAATGCATGGACTTTACGTATGTAAGTTGATGTACGAAGCAAGACAGTAGCCTCTGGGCTGCGATAGCGCACGCTAACAAAGTCAGTTAGTGTAAGCTAAATATATGGTTTAGCGCACGCTAGTAATTTGTTTTATAAAAGGGGACAGACGGGTACTGAGAGGTATTTTGTCCATTCTCCTTCCTTCAGTCGATAGAGAGAGCCTTGGGAGGTACATGAAGCTCCTAAACACTCTGAGATGATGATCTTTAACAAGATTAAGATGGAGAGTATGGATTAAGGCCTTGTTCTTGAAGTTATTCATGATTCGTGGAATGAAGTTCAATTGTTCTTCTTCTTGGTTCGTCCATACAAGGAAATTTTCGTATCCGTTTGATAGTGTTTGTTTTTAAAGGATTTTTACTTGTGAGGGAGCATGTTGGATTATAATGTGACGATGTTATATGAGATTTATTGGACTTGTGATAAGAGAATTCGAATGTTAATCATGATTATTGTGGTGAATTGTGTTGTTCATCTTCTTGAGATAAGTTGGTTAATCCTTCTCCTCATTTTCGGATGTTTATGTTGTTATTGATACCTTCTTCATATGATGATAGTTATGATGGTTTTGTTGCGATTCTTGAGGTTATATAAATTGCATGATGAAGAAAGTGATAACATGATGATATATACATCGGATTATGTCGTTTTGAACGTGATTTCGGATATTTCATGTTCTTGAAGAACTCTTGAATTATATGATATGATGATTAGGTATAGGAGGTGATGGTGTTTTGGATATGAATATGCGATATTCATCTCTAGAACTAAGTCAGTTAGTGCACGCTAAGGCTGTAGCGTACGTTAAATATAAGGTTTAGCGCACGCTAGTAATTTGTTTTATAAAAGGGGACAGACAGGTACTAAGAGGTATTTTGTCCATTATCCTTCCTTCAGTCGATAGAGAGAGCCTTGGGAGGTACTTGAAGCTCCTAAACACTCTGAGATGATGATCTTTAACAACATTAAGATGGAGAATATGGATTAAGGCCTTGTTCTTGAAGTTATTCAAGATTCTTGGAATGAAGTTCAATTGTTCTTCTTGGTTCGTCCATACAAGGTAATTCTCATATCCCTTTGATAGTGTTCGTTTTTAAAGGATTATTACTTGTGAGGGAGCATGTTGGATTATAATGTGACGATGTTATATGAGATTTATTGGAATTGTGATAAGAGAATTCGGATGTTAATCATGATTCTTGTGGTGAATTGTGTTGTTCATCTTCTTGAGATAAGTTGGTTAATCCTTCTTCTCATTTTCGGATGTTGATGTTGTTATTGATACCTTCTTCATATGATGATAGTTATGATGGTTTTGTTGCGATTCTTGAGGTTATATGAATTGCATGATGAAGAAAGTGATAACATGATGATATATACATCAGATTATATAGTTTTGAACGTGATTTCAGATATTTCACGTTCTTGAAGAACTCTTGAATTATATGATATGATGATTATATATAGGAGGTGATGGTGTTTTGGATATGAATATGGGATATTCATATCTAGAACTAAGTATGTGTTTTGATATAATATTCGTATAAGAATACGAATATGATTTTCGAGTATGATGATGAGATTGAATTTGAAAAGGTTGTGTTTGATCTTGGAGTATGGTTTTCGTCATATTCATATTCGTAGTCGCAAGGTGTTAGTAGATGCTTGGAATGCATGCAAATGTAAGCATTAGCGCACGCTAAGCTTACTGGCTAGCGCACACTAACGAGAGCGACTTAGCGCATGCTACGTTATGTGTTTAACGTGTGCTAAGTAGGCAGACAGTGCAGTGTTTTCGTATTGTGATTATGAATTCGTGATGGTTTGATTTGGATTGTTCTGACTGTGTTTAATCGAGACATTGTGGAAACGTTGGGTTTTTTATCAGTAATATTGATTGTTAATTATGATTGTTGAGTTGGTTGGTATTGTGGACATGAGTTCATAATTGTTTGAGTTGTATTGTTCGGTTTTATATATGATCGAGGTATTGTTGAGCCGCTGAGTTTGTTTGGTTGGCTATATCGGTTATTGATTATTATCGGATGTGTTGTCATTTGATTATTGCATTAGGTCGCGATAATTGAGCGTTGATTATGACCGTTGTGTTGCGGTCGAGGCTGAAGAGTTCGTAGATTGCTTTTGGTCGGAGCTGAGGAGCTCATAGACGAAGGCACTGGGATTGGTAACGACTTCGTGGTATCGGTATCAAGGCAAGTTTATACTTGTTCAGTTTATAATATTTAATAAATGATTTTGCTTTCATTTCATTTATAGTTCATATAGCAATGATATTATAAGTGTAAATTGTCGGGATGATGATTTGTTCGTGGAAAGGATATTGGATTCGGCTTTGAGGTAATTTAAGTATTGTTCAGTTCTGGGAATAATTAGTATGTTTAGTTGTTGTACATGTTGAGGTTTCGTATAATGAGATTCGTATTGGTTGTTCGATGAGGGATGTTGATCCTAGGACAGTAATGTTGAGATTGTTGCTCGCATTGGTCATTCTTTGGGGATTGTGATCCCAGGATGTTTGTTTTGTATATTGTCGATCGTGTTGATCTCTCATTATCCGTGTGTCATTGTTCACTTCGGTGAGTCTTTTGATCCTTATTGGATATGTGATTCTTTGATTTTCGTTGTCATGTTGCATCGTGACATGTCTGGAGTCATATCTGCGTGCCGATTGGTTATTGTGTAGGATTTTTAGCTGGGCACACAATGGTGATGCGTGGAAGTTTCCGCATTGAACCGTGCACACGAGACGTAGTTCGTGAGGCTAATTAGGTACATATCCCATGTATATCCTGAATTCCGTATACGGGGTGGACATGTGCACGGACACATTTCCGGATCGGGCATACAGTGACGTCCATCCTTGAGCCATATTGTTTTGGTCATTCATAGTCCATGTATGATTGGATATGTTTGACGGTTTGCGACTGGTTGTTCATACGCCCGAGGGGTATGTTCGACAGTCGGAGTTATTTCTTTGAGATCCATTATTGCTGATCATTTGGAGTTTACATTGTTGATGGTCTTCTCGGTTATTGTTGATCCTTTGTTGATCGTGTCGTAGTTTATCATGTCGATGGTATTCTCGGTTATCGTCGATCATTTGTTGGTCGTATTGGAGTCTATCATGTCGATGATATTCTCGGTTGATGTATTGGTTGATCATTGTTCTTGATCGTATGAGTATTCGGATTGTACGTCGATATTTCGGGACTTGTTATATCTGTCTTGTGGTAGTTGATCTACAGATATATTTTGTTATATTGGTTTTATCCGGATTGAGATTTGATGGTGCAAATCCGACGGATAGGATTTGGCACAGATGAATCAGTTCACGCTTATGAGTTATGATGATGTTTAGAGAGTTCTCGGTATTGTTTGATTACAGTACAGATGTTTGTTGTTGAGTTCATTTCGTCATTTGAGGATGCGAAATGTGGATGATGGTAACGATTGATCTGTTATGGATTGCTATGGGTTGGTAAGGTTATGACGGTAAGATTAGCATGGTAGTATTCTTACTTTGTTATTACATAGGTATGTAATTATTTATGATGATGTGATCGATATCATTATTGAGTATTGTGGCTGACCCCGTCGTGGGCTTTATTTTTAGGTACTCGGATATCGAGCTAGTAGCGGTCGTGAAGAGATGAGCTTCCCGGGTGTACTGGTTGTGGCATGTTTTTTGGAGAATTGAATATTCTTTTGGGTTGTTTTATTTCCTCTGCAATTGTATATTTTTGAACTGTGTTTATAACCGCTGCGTGTGTATATTTCAAAATGATTCCGGTATTTTTACCAACTCATGTATAACTTTCAAAATGGCCTTTTGGCATTTTGCGAACTTGGATTATTTCGTTAAACCCTTCTTCCTAAACTATTTTCTCGGTACGTTTAAGTCGTGGCTTAGCATACATTTTGATACCGTCGAGATTTGACATTTCGCCTTGTATTTTCAAATGGTATTTTATGACGGTATTTTAGAACTATGTTTTTGAAAATATTTGAGTGTTTGCAGAATATTACCGTCATCGACCCTTTTGGCATTTTTGAACATTTTTTAAATGGGTTTTAGCCTGGTGGGTTCCGGCGCGGGACCCACGGCGTTGTAATATTCCGGATGGTTTTGGTGGTGTTATAGAAGATGGTATCGGAGCTTGGGTTTTGTGAAACCCGGGCATGTGTATTATATGGCTCTACCAATACGGTAGTAACGTGACTTTTGAAAATGATTTTTCTAACCTTTCGGTCAAACCCATTTTTGGAGGTTCCAAAATTTTTGATATCTTTTCAAATAGCTATTTATGACAATGGTGTGTGTTGTTTATGTTGAAACTTCGTATGGGAGTCGTGTGCTAGTATCACGGGAGATCATCGGCTTCACGAACCTGTAAGTATACTGTTTTGGTTATTTGCTTGTGACGATGATTGATTGCTTTTGCGATGAGTTTGAAAATTTTGGGTTGATCTGTTGATTGTGACAGGATTGAAAGTTTCGAGGATGAAACTTATTTTAAGGGGGGTAGTTGTAATACCCAGTTGTAATTCAGTAATTATCACTCAGTAATTATCATTCAGTATTTATCATTCAGTAATTGATACTCAGTAATCTCATTCATCATTGACCATTTGTCACTCATATTCAGTCATGGTATTCATCATTCAGAGTAATTGTATCGTGTATCAATCGTCATTCATCACTAATCTGATTGGAGTTTCGTGCCGTGTTTATCATCATTGTCATTTTCGTTGCGAGCTGTGCGTGAGGAGTAGCGCACGCTACATACTCCTTTTAGCGTACGCTAATTGGGTATAGGTAGCGCACGCTACCACTCAGCTTTAGCGCACGCTAAGGTTACCCTGGCTGCACCCGTAAGGTACCGGTGCAGTGAGTTATATGTAGCGCACGCTACGAATGGTAAGTAGCGCGCGCTAGTGGGTTGAAGTAGCGCACGCTAATATGAGGTGTAACGCGCGCTAAGGACGGATCAGGTTGAGTCCAGTGGCTACTGGACTGCACTGGATTAATTCATAGCGCACGCTATGTGTTGTTGTTAGTGTACGCAACCGGTATTTTAGCGCACGCTAAACAATGGTTGTAGCGCACGCTATCGGGGTCAGATCAGAGGTCAGTCAGTTTTCTGGACTCCAGTGCTGGGCATCAATATTTCGTTAGCGCACGCTAATAATGGGTCTTAGCGCACGCTAGTAGTATGGCCGTAGCGCACGCTACCAGAAGGTACGTAGCACGCGCTACCGTGTTCGGACAGTGGGTACTGGACTACCCAAAATACTCGTTAGCGCACGCTACGCACAAGGGCTAGCGCACGCTAACCTGGACTGACTATAAATTGGACAGTTTAGTCAGAGTTCGTCATTTATTCATCTCATTTCATTCCTTCGGTATTTTGGGCGATTTCGAGCAATTCGGAGAGGATTCTTCGAGGAATAATCATCAATCATCATCTTCAAGCTTATCTTTCGGATTGATCATCATTTCATCATCTTCATCACATCGAATCAAAGGTATTAATCTCTTGGATCTAGAATTTCGGATTTTTGGGGTTTTCCTTCCGATTTCTTCGTGTAAGCTTGGATTATCATTGGAATATGTTAGTTATGGATTATCTAACTTGGATAAATATATTCCTACGGATTTAATGGTTATTTTCGGAATTATTCCAAGAACCCTTAGGGTTGACTTCGGTTATTTTGGGGATTTCCGATTGTCGTTATTATAAACTTGAATGGTGGATTTCTATGAGATTATTGATGTCATTGATAATGTTTTACTGGTTTGAATCAATCATTTTGGAGTTGGTTCGATAATTTGGGTTTGGTTTTAACCAACGGGTATCTCAACATTTTCGTTAGAGTTCATTTACGAGTTCGGATATTGTTGTATCGACGTTTGGGTCGGTTATGGTCGTATTTGATTCGTGTATTGATCGGTTGTTGGTAATTATTGTTGTTCAAGGTTGTTCGAGCGACCGACATTTCATTTAAGACGTTGTTCGTGGAAGGACATTATCATCGGTATTGTGTAAGTTAATTCTTACTCGGTTAAAAGGATATTCATTCCTTTTGTCGTTGTTCATTCATAATCGTAACTCATTCATCATTGTATTAACCGTATCAAAACTTGTCATTGTCAATTAATCACTTCAGTCATAAGGAACGATGATTCCGATCATTTCATTGAGCTATCATTCATTTCACCATCATTTAACCTTGGTGAGTCATTATTCATTTTCGTTGTCACTTTTGTCATATTGTGACATTCCGGGTCATACTGGCGTGCCGGTTGGAATGTGTAGGATTTTCATGTCGGGCACAATTATGTCGTGTGATGGTTGTTGGCCTCACATTAGACTGTGCACACGAGTCGATTGCTTCGTGAGACTGATTAGGCACAAGACCACGTGTGATGGTGGCTTGTGCACGGACACATTTCCATCCCGGACGTAGTGTGGCGCCATTCCTTTGAGCCGTACTGATAGTCGATTCATATAGCATGTTTGATTGTGTATGTTTCGACAGGATAATTCATAATTTCAGATATATCATGATTGTGTATTTCAACCCTTGAGGATTGTTGTTCTGTGTAACTGACCCCGTTGGGGGATGCTGTTTTTCAGGTCATGGCAAGGCTAAAGCACGGGGAGAGCACGGTGACGGCGAGGAGTCCCAGTGATACTAGTAGGGGCCCTCACTGCTCATCATTTATTCGATCATTTATGTTTCCTTTATTTATTCCGTTGCAGACATTCCGTTTGAATACTCATTTCATTCAGTGTTGTGTATTTTATCGTCACATAAAATACACATGTATTCTATTTTATCCTGGGTGTGTTGTATAAAACTCCTCATCGGAGTAATTGATGTTGTAATGTGGTTCGGTACTACATTTACCTGTGTAATTCATTCATTTTCATTCGCCTGGTGGGTCCCAATCGGGGGTCCACGGCACTGTAATATCCGCCTAGTTTGGGGTGTTACAGAGTTGGTATCGGAGCGTGGTTTTGAATACTACCCTCCAAGTCATGTCTCATTTGAAATCATCGTCATCGGACTAGTATCATTGGACTTTCGCGTCACGTGTGACCTGTGCAAATGCCGAGCCAATCAGACCAAGAACTGTAAGATTTCTCATGCCATGGTATAATTTCTGGGATTAATCATTCATTCATAATTCATCAGTTAACAATCCTCAATCATCATTGTCATTTTGACCGGGACGGTCAGGTTAACTCATTAATCAGTCAATTCCTTTCATTGTTCAGTTGTTGATCAGGAAGATCGAATCATTAATCTTGTTAACTCATTCAAGATAATCATTTCAATAATTTCATCAGATAATCATGTCACCTCAGTTAATCATTCATGTAATCGCTGTATTTGAGCGCGTATGCTCATTTTCATCATTTCATAATATAATCATAATGTGATACTCATACGAGATATATAATCATCATATGACTTTCCACTTCAGTATGGAAAGGGCTGGCAGAGGACGTGGAGGACGAGGCCGTGGAGCAGGCCGAATCCCGATAACTCGTGCGAATACACGTGCAAATGCCAGGAATAATGCTAACTCATCGAGCAGTGACGCTGCCACTCACTCACCTGGACGCGATCATTCACTATCGGGGAGTCGTACCCGGGACACGGCTCAGTCAGAGGGTGTCCGGGTTGACCCACTCGCATTTATGCAGGGCATGATGGCCCAAATGACCCAGATGGCTCAGTTGATGGAGACGATGCATAACTCCGTCAATCAAAATCAGCAGGCTCCTCCGCCGCCACCTCAGAGGCAAGAGAGGGGTGTAAGCAATATCATTAGCGATATCTCTCGCCAGCGACCACCTACCTTTGAGGGCTCATCTGAGCCGGCGGATATTGTTCATTGGCTTGAGCATTTTGAGAAGTTATTTGCTATGGTGGATTGCCCTGAAGGGCATAAAGTTTCAGTTGCGGTTTACTATCTCGGTAAGAGCGCTCATTCATGGTGGTTATCGTTGAAGCCCACAGACGGATCATGTACTTGGGATCAGTTCAAGACTCTCATGATGGAGAGGTATTATCCGGCCCCACTCAGATAGGCCAAGCTGTCAGAGTTACTCACTCCCGACCCTTCATCAGACGCGGATGTTCTCGCCAGTGCCGAGAAATTTCAGGAACTTCTTCCGTTCGCCTCATCTATCATTCGCTCTGAAGCGGACAAGATCAAGTATTTCAGCAAGAGGCTGAAACCCCGTATGAGACTTCAGTTGCTTAATCATAACTGTACCACTCTTGCCGAGTTCATTGAGAAAGCTCTCACTTACGAGCTTACTGTTAAGGAGATTTCTAAGCAGCAACCTTCATCTGCTGGCAAGAAGTCTAAGAACCGTAATCGGGCCTGACGGAAGTCGCCACCTTCAAGAAACCGCGGCGGCTCTACTTTTTCTCGAGCGACCTCCTCAGCGTCTAAACCCGCGGAATCTCGTCTCGAGCGGCGATTCAGCCGTCACTGTTTCATCCGTGAAGAACAGGGTCATTTCAAGACAAAATGTCCGGCGGCATCTGTCACGTGCCATAATCAGGATTGCCGGGCATAGGGCCCGTTTTTGCCGTAGGGACTCTAAACCCACTCGGCGTCATCTCAAGCCCTGTGTCATTCAGGTGCGTAATCGGGCCACTCAATCAGCATCGTTCAAGACGACAGGAGCTAAAGGCGGAGCCAAGAGCTATCAGACGGGAGCGTCCGGTTCGGGGGCCGGCAAGCCCCGAATTTATGAGATGAAGAAGACCGACGATCCGGAGGCCCGGATGATCTCAGGTACACTCGATATTCTATCTCAACCTGTGTGTACCCTTTTCGATACTGGTGCATCTCATTCATTCATTTCCGAGTCATGTTTGAGTAGACTATGTCTGGGTAGTGCCACTAGTTGTGAGCCTTATGTTATTGGCCTACCTGATGGTAGACGAATTATCGGAAGTCGTGAGATTTAGAATTGCCCGATTCAGCTTCATGGTCGTGTATGGCCAGCGGACCTGATCGTAGTAGATTTGCCGAGGGACGACATCATCTTGGGTATTGATTGGATGGATCGTCATGATGCCATCATTAGTGTCCGAAAGCGTTTGGTCACTATCATTTCAGACGATCGAGTCGAATGTGTGTTTCAGGGAGGTAATCCCGGCTCTTCTGGTAAAGTCATTAATTTGATGAAAGCAGTAAGATTACTCAATCAGGGATGTGTCGGTTATTGGTGCTATATGGCCAAAACCGAGAAATCATCAGTAACGTTGACGGACATTCCGATAGTGAAGGAATATGCCGATGTTTTTCCGCATTTGAGTTACGGTTTGCCTCCACAGAGGGATGTGGAATTCACGATTGAGTTGGAGCCACGGTACATCCCCGATATCGAAGGCACCGCATCGGATGGCCCCGACCAAATGCAGGAATTAAAGAACCAACTTGAGGAATTGTTCGAGAAAGGTTATATCCGACCGAAAAGGCCCCCGTGGGGAGCACCGTGTTGTTTGTCAAGAAGAAGGATTGTTCATTCCGCTTATGTATTGATTATCGGGAGTTGAACAGGTGACAATCAAGAATAAGTATCCTTTACCCCGTATTGATGATCTCTTAGATCAACTTCAGGAGCTTCGATTTTCCAAGATCGACTTAAGATCCGGATATCATCGATTGCGGATTCGAGAGTCGGATATCGCGAGGACGGCGTTTCGAACACGCTATGGTCATTATGAGTTTGTGGTTATGCCGTTCGGATTGACTAATGCACCTGCGGTATTCATGGAGTTAATGAATCGGGTCTTCATCGACTTTTTGGATCGGTTTGTTGTTGTCTTCATCGATGACATTTTGATTTATTCTCGTGACCGGGAGGAACACGAGTTTCACCTTCATCAAGTGCTCGACGTGTTGAGACGAGAACAACTTTATGGGAAGTTTTCCAAATGTGAGTTCTGGATGTCCGAAGTGACTTTTCTCGGGCATGTAATTTCATCAGACGGAGTTCGTGTTGATCCTCAGAAGACGGAGGCTATTCGGGATTGGCTACCTCCGAAGAACGTTAAGGAAATCCGAAGTTTTCTCGGATTAGCGGGTTATTATCGGCGGTTTGCGGAAGAATTTTCTAGAATCGCTCAACCCTTAACGAACCTTTTGCGGAAGGATAAGAAATACACGTGGTCCGACGCGTGTCAACGGAGTTTTGAGGAACTCAAGAGCCGGTTAATGTCAGCACCTGTACTTTCCTTGCCGCAGGGGACGGAAGGATTTGTGGTCTATAGTGATGCGTCCGGACAGGGTCTCGGATGTGTAGTCATGCAGAACGGGAAAGTTATTGCCTATGCTTCACGGAAATTGAGACCTTACGAGGTTAATTATCCGACCCACGACCTGGAGCTAGCAGCCGTGGTGTTCGCTTTAAAAATTTGGCGTCATTATCTTTATGGCGTTACCTGTCAGATATTCACCGATCATAAGAGCTTAAAGTATATATTTACTCAGAAGGAGTTAAATATGCGTCAGAGACGGTGGTTGGAATTAATCAAAGATTATGATATCGAGATACTCTACCACCCGGGCAAGGCGAACGTTGTCGCCGACGCCTTGAGTCATAAGTCCGTTCAGGAGCAGATGCTTGCCCGTTTAACAGTTCAGAAGGAGCTTCAGCAGGAATTCCTTAGAACCGAGATCGAGGTCTGGCTTCAGCGAGTTCAGGGGCAGCTTTGTATGTTAGAGATTTCATCGTCACTCGAGGAGAAAATCCGAGAGAATCAGGGTTCGGACCCATCATTGTTGCGCATCCGAGAGGATGTGGCTCAGGGGAAAGCCCCTGGATTTGTGGTCCACGAGGATGGACTTTTGAGGTTTAAGAATCGGTTGTGCGTACCGGCGAATGACGAGTTGAAAGACTCGATTTTGAAAGAAGCTCATGCTACCCCTTATTCGGTGCATCCGGGGTCTAGCAAGATGTACAAGGACTTGAAACAAAATTACTGGTGGAGTAATATGAAGCGAGAGTCGCAGAATTTGTTTCGAGATGCTTAACCTGTCAACAAGTTAAGATTGAACATCAGCGACCGGCGGGTATGCTGAAACCCCTTCCTATTCCCGAGTGGAAGTGGGAAGACATTTCTATGGATTTCATCACGAGTTTGCCGACGAGTCGTCGTGGCATGAATACGATCTGGGTGATCGTGGACCGCTTAACTAAATCAGCTCATTTCCTTGAGATCAAGGAAACGTGGGGTCCCGAGAGACTTGCTCAACTGTTCATCAAAGAGATAGTCAGACTGCACGGTACTCCTAAAAGTATCGTTTCCGATCGTGACGGACGGTTTGTGTCGCATTTTTGGAAATCAGTTCATCGTGCTATGGGAACTCAGCTTAATCTCAGTACCGCTTTTCACCCTCAGTCCGACGGACAATCAGAGAGGACGATTCAGACCTTAGAGGACATGTTGAGGGCATGCGTCCTCGATTGGAAAGACGATTGGGAATCCCAACTACCATTGATCGAGTTCACGTATAATAATAGTTGGCATGCTTCGATTAATATGGCACCTTACGAGGCCTTGTACGGTCGTCATTGTCGATCTCCTTTGTGTTGGGACGACTTATCAGAATCAATCGGCACCGAGCCCGATATGCTTATAGCCGCCCGTGAGAAGGTAGCTTTGATCAGGAGTCGTTTGTTGACAGCTCAGAGTCGACAGAAATCTTATGCGGATAACCGTCGTCGACCATTAGAGTTCGAGGCTGGCGACCACGTGTTGGTCAAGGTATCCCCGAGTCGTGGTATCTTCCGTTTTGGGAAGAGGGGGAACTTGAGTCCGAGATTCATTGGACCGTTCGAGATTTTGGATCGAGTGGGCGAGTTAGCTTATCGATTGGCTTTACCTAGCCGAATTCATAATGTGTTTCATGTCTCTCAGTTGCGGAAGTATGTTGCCGACCCGAGTCACATACTTTAGTTCGATGAAATCGAGATCGCCGACGATCATTCATATGAGGAGCGTCCTATGCGAATTTTAGAACGACGAATCAAGCAGATGAGGAATAAGACGATTCCTTTGGTTAAAATTCAGTGGTCTAGACACGGAGTCGAAGAGGCTACTTGGGAAACCGAGGATAGTATGCGGGAGAGTTATCCCCAGTTGTTTGACCCTTAGTTTCGGGGACGAAACTCTTTTAAGGGGGGGTGTATGTAATACCCAGTTGTAATTCAGTAATTATCACTCAGTAATTATCATTCAGTATTTATCATTCAATAATTGATACTCAGTAATCTCATTCATCATTGATCATTTGTCACTCATATTCAGTCATGGTATTCATCATTCAGAGTAATTGTATCGTGTATCAATCGTCATTCATCACTAATCTGATTGGAGTTTCGTGCCGTGTTTATCATCATTGTCATTTTCGTTGCGAGCTGTGCGTGAGGAGTAGCGCACGCTACATACTCCTTTTAGCGTACGCTAATTGGGTATAGGTAGCGCACGCTACCACTCAGCTTTACCGCACGCTAAGGTTACCCTGGCTGCAGTCCAGAAGGTACTGGACTGCAGGTGAGTTATATGTAGCGCACGCTACGAATGGTAAGTAGCGCGCGCCAGTGGGTTGAAGTAGCGCACGCTAATATGAGGTGTAACGCGCGCTAAGGACGGATCAGGTTGAGTCCAGTGGCTACTGGACTGCACTGGATTAATTCATAGCGCATGCTATGTGTTGTTGTTAGCGTACGCAACCGGTATTTTAGCGCACGCTAAACAATGGTTGTAGCGCACGCTATCGGGGTCAGATCAGAGGTCAGTCAGTTTTCTGGACTCCAGTGCTGGGCATCAATATTTCGTTAGCGCACGCTAATAATGGGTCTTAGCGCACGCTAGTAGTATGGACGTAGCGCACGCTACCAGAAGGTACGTAGCGCGCGCTACCGTGTTCGGACAGTGGGTACTGGACTACCCAAAATACTCGTTAGCGCACGCTACGCACAAGGGCTAGCGCACGCTAACCTGGACTGACTAAAAATTGGACAGTTTAGTCAGAGTTCGTCATTTATTCATCTCATTTCATTCCTTCGGTATTTTGGGCGATTTCGAGCGATTCGGAGAGGATTCTTAGAGGAATAATCATCAATCATCATCTTCAAGCTCATCTTTCGGATTGATCATCATTTCATCATCTTCATCACATCGAATCAAAGGTATTAATCTCTTGGATCTAGAATTTCGGATTTTTGGGGTTTTCCTTCCGATTTCTTCGTGTAAGCTTGGATTATCATTGGAATATGTTAGTTATGGATTATCTAACTTGGATAAATATATTCCTACGGATTTAATGGTTATTTTCGGAATTATTCCAAGAACCCTTAGGGTTGACTTCTGTTATTTTGGGGATTTCCGATTGTCGTTATTATAAACTTGAATGGTGGATTTCTATGAGATTATTGATGTCATTGATAATGTTGTACTGGTTTGAATCAATCATTTTGGAGTTGGTTCGATAATTTGGGTTTGGTTTTAACCAACGGGTATCTCAACATTTTCGTTAGAGTTCATCTACGAGTTCGGATATTGTTGTATCGACGTTTGGGTCGGTTATGGTCGTATTTGATTCGTGTATTGATCGGTTGTTGGTAATTATTGTTGTTCAAGGTTGTTCGAGCGACCGACATTTCATTTAAGACGTTGTTCGTGGAAGGACATTATCATCGGTATTGTGTAAGTTAATTCTTACTCGGTTAAAAGGATATTCATTCCTTTTGTCGTTGTTCATTCATAATCGTAACTCATTCATCATTGTATTAACCGTATCAAAACTTGTCATTGTCAATTAATCTCTTCTGTCTTAAGTATCTTCGGTTCCGATAATTTCATTGAGCTATCATTCATTTCACCATCATTTTACCTTGGTGAGTCATTATTCATTTTCGTTGTCACTTTTGTCATATTGTGACATTCGGGTCATATCTTGGCGTGCAGTTGGAATGTGTAGGATTTTCATGTCGGGCACAATTATGTCGTGTGATGGTTGTTGGCCTCACATTGACCGTGCACACGAGTCGATTGCTTCGTGAGATCGACAGGCACAAGACCACGTGTGATGGTGGCTTGTGCACGGACACATTTCCATCCCGGACGTAGTGTGGCGCCATTCCTTTGAGCTGCATCGATAGTCGATTCATATAGCATGTTTGATTGCGTATGTTTCACAGATAATTCATAATTTCGGATATATCATGATTGTGTATTTTCAACCCTTGAGGATTGTTGTTACGTATGGCGACCCGTTGGGGATGCTGCTGTGTCATGGCAAGGCTAAAGCACGGGGAGAGCACGGTGACGGCGAGGAGTCCCAGTGATACTAGTAGGGGGCCCCAGTCTATTCAGTCATTTATTCAGTCATTTATGTTTCCTTTATTTATTCCGCTGCAGACATTCCGTTTGAATACTCATTTCATTCAGTGTTGTGTATTTTATCGTCACATAAAATACACATGTATTCTATTTTATCCTGGGTGTGTTGTATAAAACTCCTCATCGGAGTAATTGATGTTGTAATGTGGTTCGGTACTACATTTACCTGTGTAATTCATTCATTTTCATTCGCCTGGTGGGTCCCAGTCGGGGGTCCACGGCACTGTAATATCCGCCTAGTTTGGGGTGTTACAGTAGTATGTAATACCCGGATTTTCAGTATAAATTTTTTGCATTATTTTATCTGAGATATACTAGATTGCTTGGTGTCTATACAGTATGGATAAAATAAATTAAGGACTGAGACAGCTGTATTGGAATAATTGTCGTAGTTAGTCGACAATTACATTTGAGGATATCGCGTATCAGATTATTTTAGTTGTGATATCGGGTATATCATATGAGAATATTATTGAAATGAATATATGTATTCAGTATGCCGTATGTTCGTATTCTGTATGCCGAGACATTGGACAAGAATGGCTGAAAATGGCTAGCACACGTTAAGATGTATACTTAGCGCACGTTACGGTGCATACTTAGCGCACGCTAAGAGGTTTGAGTTACGTACGCTAAGGAGGAACCCTAACGTACGTAAGGTATTCTGGATAAGGTCTAGAAGGTGGACGACAGGTAGGCCCAGGCTGTGTATTATCGGCATTTAGCGCACGCTAATGTATTTTGGTAGCGCACGCTAATTTCAGATCGGTCAACAGGGAATCTTGGCTTTCGATGAGTGGACCCAGCCACTTTCGACGCGTGACCAGATAAGGTCAATGGATGTTTGTCATGTAGGGCAAGCGCACGCTAAACCATATGGTTAGCGCACACTAATTCCAGATCTGGCAGAGAGAATCCCGGTAATCGCGGATGCTTTCGGCATGTGGGGGCATGGGTGGTAGGTGCAGACTGTAGCAAGTCAACTGTGGATAGCGTACGCTAAGTTTAATGACTTGCGTGCGCTAGACAGAATGGTTACGTATGTTAATGCATGGACTTTACGTATGTAAGTTGATGTACGAAGCAAGACAGTAGCCTCTGGGCTGCGATAGCGCACGCTAACAAAGTCAGTTAGTGTACGCTAAATATAAGGTTTAGCGCACGCTAGTAATTTGTTTTATAAAAGGGGACAGACGGGTACTAAGAGGTATTTTGTCCATTCTCCTTCCTTCAGTCGATAGAGAGCGCCTTGGGAGGTACTTGAAGCTCCTAAACACTCTGAGATGATGATCTTTAACATGATTAAGATGGAGAGTATGGATTAAGGCCTTCTTCTTGAAGTTATTCATGATTCTTGGAATGAAGTTCAATTGTTCTTCTTCTTGGTTCGTCCATACAAGGTAATTCTCGTATCCCTTTGATAGTGTTTGTTTTTAAAGGATTATTACTTGTGAGGGAGCATGTTGGATTATAATGTGATGATGTTATATGAGATTTATTGGAATTGTGATAAGAGAATTCGGATGTTAATCATGATTATTGTGGTGAATTGTGTTGTTCATCTTCTTGACATAAGTTGGTTAATCCTTCTACTCATTTTCGGATATTGATATTGTTATTGATACCTTCTTCATATGATGATAGTTATGATGGTTTTGTTGCAATTCTTGATGTTATATGAATTGCATTATGAAGAAATTGATAACATGATGATATATACATCGGATTATGTCAGTTTAAACGTGATTTCGGATATTTCATGTTCTTGAAGAACCCTTGAATTATATGATATGATGATTATGTATAGGAGGTGATGGTGTTTTGGATATGAATATGGGATATTCATCTCTAGAACTAAGTATATGTTTTGATATAATATTCTTATAAGAATACGAATATGATTTTCGAGTATGATGATGAGATTGAATTTTGAAATGTTGTGTCTGGTCTTGGAGTAAGGTTTTCGTTACATTCATATTCGTAGTCGCAAGGTGTTAGTCGATGCTTGGAATGCATATAACTGTACAGCATTAGCGCACGCTAAGCTTACTGGCTAGCGCATGCTACGTTATGTGTTTAACATGCGCTAAGTAGGCGGACAGTGCAGTATTTTCGTATTGTATTTATGAATTCGTGATGGTTTGATTTGTATTGTTCAAACTGTGTTTAATCGAGACATTATGGAACTGTTGGGTTTTTGATCAGTAATATTGATTGTTAATTATGATTGTCGAGTTGGATGGTATTGTGGACATGAGTTCATAATTGTTTGAGTTGTATTGTTCGGTTTTATATATGATCGAGGTAGTGTTGAGCCGCTGAGTTTTTTTGGTTGGCTATACCGATTATTGATTATTATCGGATGTGTTGTCATTTGATTATTGCATTAGGTCGCGATAATTGAGCGTCGATTATGACCGTTGTGTTGCGGTCGAGGCTGAAGAGTTCGTTGATTGCTTTTGGTCAGAGTTGAGGAGCTCATAGACGAAGGCACTGGGATTGGTTACGACTTCGTGGTATCGGTATCAAGGCAAGTTTATACTTGTTCAGTTTATAATATTTAATGAATGATTTTGCTTTCATTTCATTTATAGTTCATATAGCAATGATATTATAAGTGTAAATTGTCGGGATGATGATTTGTTCGTGGAAAGGATATTGCCTTTGGCTTTGAGGTAATTTAAGCATTGTTCAGTTATGGGAATAATTAGTATGTTGAGTTGTTGTATACGTTGAGGTTTCGTATAATGAGATTCGTATTGGTTGTTCGATGAGGGATGTTGATCCCAGGACGGTAGTGTTGAGATTGTTGCTCACATTGGTCATTCTTTGGGGATTGTGATCCCAGGATGTTTGTTTTGTATATTGTCGATCGTGTCGATATCTCATTATCCGTTTGTCATTGTTCACTTCGGTGAGTCTTTTGATCCTTATTGGATATGTGATTCTTTGATTTTCGTTGTCATGTTGCTTCGTGACATGTCTGGAGTCATATCTGCGTGCCGATTGGTTATTGTGTAGGATTTTTAGCTGGGCACACTATGGTGATGCGTGGAAGTTTCCGCATTGAACCGTGCACACAAGACGTAGTTCGTGAGGCTAATTAGGTACATGTCCCACGTATATCCTGGATTCCGTATACGGGGTGGACATGTGCACAGACACATTTCCGGATCGGCCGTACTGTGACGTCCATCCTTGAGCCATATTGTTTTGGTCGTTCATAGTCCATGTATGATTGGATATGTTCGATGGTTTGCGATTGGTTGTTCATACACCCGAGGGGTATGTTCGACAGTCGGAGTTATTTCTTTGAGATCCGTTATTGTTGATCATTTGGAGTTTACATTGTTGATGGTATTTATTGTTGATCCTTTGTTGATCGTGTAGGAGTTTATCATGTTGATGGTATTCTCGGTTATCGTCGATCATTTGTTGGTCATATTGGAGTTTATCATGTCGATGATATTCTCGGTTGATGTATTAGTTGATCATTGTTCTTGATCGTATGAGTATTCGGATTGTATGTCGATATTTCAGATTGAGATTTGACGGTGCAAATCCGACGGATAGGATTTGGCACAGATAAATCAGTTCACGCTTATGAGTTATGATGATGTTTAGAGGGTTCTCGGTATTGTTTGACTACAGTACAGATGTTTGTTGTTGAGTTCATTTTGTCATTTGAGGATGCGAAATGTGGATGATGGTAACGATTGATCTGTTATGGATTGCTATGGGTTGGTAAGGTTATGACGGTAAGATTACCATGGTAGTATTCTTACTTTGTTATTACATTGGTATGTAATTATTTATGATGATGTGATCGATATCATTATTGAGTATTGTGGCTGACCCCGTCGTGGGCTTTATTTTTAGGTACTCGGTTATCGAGCTAGTAGTGGTCGTGAAGGGATGAGCTTCTCGGGTGTACTGGCTGTGGAATGTTTTTGGAGAATTGAATATTCTTTCGGGTTGTTTTATTTCCACTGCAATTGTATATTTTTGAACTGTGTTTATAACCGCTGCGTGTGTATATTTCAAAATGGCTTTCCGCTATTTTTACCAACTCGTGTATAACTTTCAAAATGGCCTTTTGGCATTTTGCGAACTTGGATTATTTCGTTAAGCCCTTCTTCCTAAACTATTTTGTCGGTACGTTTAAGTCGTGGCTTAGCGTACATTTTGAAACCGTCGAGATTTGACATTTCGCCTTGTATTTTCAAATGGTATTTTATGACGGTATTTGAGAACTATGTTTTTGAAAATATTTGAGTGTTTGCAAAATATTACCGTCATCGGACCTTTTGGCGTTTTTGAATGTTTTTTAAATGGTTTTTAGCCCGGTGGGTTCCGGCGCGGGACCCACGGCGCTGTAATATCCCGGATGGTTTTAGGGGTGTTATAGAAGATGGTATCGGAGCTTGGGTTTTGTGAAACCCGGGCATGTGTGTTATGTGGCTCTACCAGTACGGTAGTAGCGTGAGTTTTGAAAATGATTTTTCTAACCTTTCGGTCAAACCCATTTTTGGAGGTTCCAGAATTTTTGAGATATTTTCAAATTGCTATTTATGATATTGGTGTGTGTTGGTTATGTTGAGACTTCGTATGGGAGTCGTGTGCTAGTATCACGGGAGATCGTCAGCTTCACGTACGTGTAAGTATACTGTTTTGGTTATTTTCTTGTGACGATGCTTGATTGCTTTTGCGATGAGTTTGGAAATTTTGGGTTGATCTGTTGATTGTGACCGGATTTTCAGTATAAATTTTTCGCGTTATTTTATCTGAGATATACTGGATAGCATTGTGTTTATACAGTATGGATAAAATAAATTGAGGACTGAGACAGCTGTATTGGAATAATTATCGTAGTTAGTCGACAATTACATTTGAGGATATCGTGTATCAGATTGTTTTAGTTGTGATATCGGGTATATCATATGAGAATATTATTGGAATGAATATATGTATTCAGTATGCCGTATGTTCGTATTCTGTATGCCGAGACATTGGACAAGAATGACTGAAAATGTCTAAGTACAGCCACGTTAGCGCACGCTACAATGTATGCCTAGCGCACGTTAAGATGTATACTTAGCGCACGCTACGGTGCATACTTAGCGCACGCTAAGAGGTTTGAGTTACGTACGCTAAGGAGGACCCCTAACGTATGTAAGGTATTCTGGATAAGGTCCGGAAGGTGGCCGACAGGTAGGCCTAGGCTGTGTATTATCGGCATTTAGCGCACGCTAATTTATTTTGGTAGCGCACGCTAATTTCAGATCGATCAACAAGGAACCTTGGCTTTCGGTGAGTGGACCAGGCCACTTTCAACGCGTGACCAGATAAGGTCATTGATATTTGTCATGTAGGGCAAGCACACGCTAAACCATATGGTTAGCACATACTAATTCAGATCTGGCAGAGAGAATCCCAGTAATCGCGGATGCTTTCGGCATGTGGGGGCATGGGTGGTAGGTGCAGACTGTAGCAAGTCAACTGTGGATAGCGTACGCTAAGGTTAATGACTTGCGTGCGCTAGACATAATGGTTACGTACGTTAATGCATGGACTTTACGTACGTAAGTTGATGGACGAAGCAAGACAGTAGCCTCTGGGCTGCAATAGCGCACGCTAACAAAGTCAGTTAGTGTACGCTAAATATAAGGTTTAGCGCACGCTAGTAATTTGTTTTATAAAAGGGGACAGACGGGTACTGAGAGGTATTTTGTCCATTCTCCTTCCTTCAGTCGATAAAGAGAGCTTTGGGAGGTACTTGAAGCTCCTAAACACTCTGAGATGATGATCTTTAACAAGATTCAGATGGAGAGTATGGATTAAGGCCTTGTTCTTGAAGTTATTCATAATTCTTGGAATGAAGTTCAATTGTTCTTCTTCTTGGTTCGTCCATACAAGGTAATTCTCGTATCCCTTTGATAGTGTTTGTTTTTAAAGGAGTATTACTTGTGATGGAGCATGTTGGATTATAATGTGACGATGTTATATGAGATTTATTGGAATTGTGATAAGAGAATTCGGATGTTAATCATGATTATTGTGGTGAATTGTGTTATTCATTTTCTTGAGATAAGTTGGTTAATCCTTCTCCTCATTTTCAGATGTTGATGTTGTTATTGATACCTTCTTCATATGATGATAGTTATGATGGTTTTGTTGCGATTCTTGAGGTCATATTAATTGCATGATGAAGAAAGTGATAACATGATGATATATACATCGGATTATGTCGTTTTGAACGTGATTTCAGATATTTCATGTTCTTGAAGAACTCTTGAATTATATGATATGATGATTATGTATAGGAGGTGATGGTGTTTTGGATATGAATATGGGATATTCATCTCTAGAACTAAGTATGTGTTTTGATATAATATTCATACAAGAATACGAATATGATTTTCGAGTATGATGATGAGATTGAATTTGGAAATGTTGTGTTTGATCTTGGAGTATGGTTTTCGTCACATTCATATTCGTAGTCGCAAGGTGTTAGTCGATGCTTGGAATGCATGCAACTGTACAGCATTAGCGCACGCTAAGCTTACTAGATAGCGCACGCTAACGAGAGCGACTTAGCGCACGCTACGTTATGTGTTTAACGTGCGCTAAGTAGGCGTGATAAAGGCGATTTTCGTATTGTATTTATAAATTCGCGATGGTTTGATTTGTATTGTTCGGTCGTGTTTAATCGAGACATTGTGGAACCGCTGGGTTTTTTATCGAATATTGATTGTTAATTATGATTGTTGAGTTGGTTGCTATTGTGGACATGAGTTCATAATTGTTTGAGTTGTATTGTTCGGTTTTATATATGATCGAGGTATTGTTGAGCCGGAGTTTGTTTGGTTGGCTATAGCGGTTATTGATTATTATCGGATGTGTTGTCATTTGATTATTGCATTAGGTCGCGATAATTGAGCGTTGATTATGACCGTTGTGTTGTGGTCGAGGCTGAAGAGTGTTGGGATTTGGTGCCTAAAATGAAGGCCCAGTGGAAGCAGTAAAACGAAAATTAATTCGATCCGAATCCCTACGAGGATCGATCGAGCTACGTATATACGAATATCAAAAACGAATTCACAAGAGATATAGAAACTCACCCTTGTAGTCTGTTGATTAGATGGATAACCTTCTCTTGAGCTATTCCCCAAGCTCTTGAACGATCCAACGCCGAAATCACCGCGTCTCTACTTGCCACGCGCCGGAGAAACGACCGGAACAACAATCACCTTGCTATCCTCCTAGTATACGGCTAGAGCGAAGTGATGAAGCTATATATTTGTGATTACAACACTCCAAGTGTATAACTCACTTACTCTCAATGAATCACTCAATTTTCTCCAAGAACAATTAAGATGATATGAAGAAGATGATGAAGACAATTGAGAAAATGGTTTTTCTGTCTCTCTCTCTCTATCTCACTTTCACGTAGGAATCAAAGTAAATTAATGAAAGATGTCTTCATCCCTCTTATTCAACTTCTCCCACATGTTACAACTCATGCATGTGGGAATCTCACCCCACCTCCACAATTATCATTCATTAAAGAATGAAGACATAAGTCCAAAAGGAAGGTGGCTAGAAATGGGGGGGGCATGGAGAAACGGATGAGTTCGGTTCGTTTTGGACTCCCGAGAGTCCAAACAGATAAACTCCAATTCCGTCCCTATGTATTTGTATAGTTTAATTAATCCAATTAATTTCATCATATCAAATACATTACAACATAATTAATTTCTCCAAGAAATAATTATATCCATGAATTAAATTAATCACCCAGTGATATATTTAATTCATTAGGCCATAAATCAATTTATCCAATAAATCGATTTAGACATCTAATGTCCCAAATTTAGATATCCAATATCTAATACACATAATGAGAGAATTATCTTGATTCATTCCGTCGTCAATCCTAATGCGCGACTCGGTAGGTCCGTCTCAATCAGCAATGGGAGGAACCAAAGAGTAGTAGCACCACCTAGCCAGCCTGGCGGCCTACACTGTACCCCAACTGAGAACGAACGATTGGGATCATTCAAGAACCATTCTGTCGTGAATACCAGTATACGTATAAACCCTTCTTTCAAATGTCCCGATCAAGTTATAGGGTCACGGTCAGTCAAACCCTATCTGTACTTGACGCTATGCATGCGTTAATGCAAATCGAGATCATCGAGCTCTCATGTATCTATGAGATTATTGATGTCATTGATAATGTTGTACTGGTTTGAATCAATCATTTTGGAGTTGGTTCGATAATTTGGGTTTGGTTTTAACCAACGGGTATCTCAACATTTTCGTTAGAGTTCATCTACGAGTTCGGATATTGTTGTATCGACGTTTGGGTCGGTTATGGTCGTATTTGATTCGTGTATTGATCGGTTGTTGGTAATTATTGTTGTTCAAGGTTGTTCGAGCGACCGACATTTCATTTAAGACGTTGTTCGTGGAAGGACATTATCATCGGTATTGTGTAAGTTAATTCTTACTCGGTTAAAAGGATATTCATTCCTTTTGTCGTTGTTCATTCATAATCGTAACTCATTCATCATTGTATTAACCGTATCAAAACTTGTCATTGTCAATTAATCACTTCAGTCATAAGGAACGACGGTTCCGATCATTTCATTGAGCTATCATTCATTTCACCATCATTTAACCTTGGTGAGTCATTATTCATTTTCGTTGTCACTTTTGTCATATTGTGACATTCCGGGTCATCTTGGCGTGCAGTTGGAATGTGTAGGATTTTCATGTCGGGCACAATTATGTCGTGTGATGGTTGTTGGCCTCACATTGGACTGCACACGAGTCGATTGCTTCGTGAGATCGATTAGGCACAAGACCACGTGTGATGGTGGCTTGTGCACGGACACAATTCCATCACGGACGTAGTGTGGCGCCATTCCTTTGAGCGTCGATAGTCGATTCATATAGCATGTTTGATTGCGTATGTTTCGACTGAGATAATTCATAATTTCGGATATATCATGATTGTGTATTTTCAACCCTTGAGGATTGTTGTTCAGTAACCGATTCCCGTTGGGGATGCTGCTTGTGTCATGGCAAGGCTAAAGCACGGGAGAGCACGGTGACGGCGAGGAGTCCCAGTGATACTAGTAGGGGGCCCCACTTGCTCATCATTTATTCACCATTTATGTTTCCTTTATTTATTCCGCTGCAGACATTCCGTTTGAATACTCATTTCATTCAGTGTTGTGTATTTTATCGTCACATAAAATACACATGTATTCTATTTTATCCTGGGTGTGTTGTATAAAACTCCTCATCGGAGTAATTGATGTTGTAATGTGGTTCGGTACTACATTTACCTGTGTAATTCATTCATTTTCATTCGCCTGGTGGGTCCCAGTCGGGGGTCCACGGCACTGTAATATCCACCTAGTTTGGGGTGTTACAGTAGTATGTAATACCCGGATTTTCAGTATAAATTTTTTGCATTATTTTATCTGAGATATACTAGATTGCTTGGTGTCTATACAGTATGGATAAAATAAATTAAGGACTGAGACAGCTGTATTGGAATAATTGTCGTAGTTAGTCGACAATTACATTTGAGGATATCGCGTATCAGATTATTTTAGTTGTGATATCGGGTATATCATATGAGAATATTATTGAAATGAATATATGTATTCAGTATGCCGTATGTTCGTATTCTGTATGCCGAGACATTGGACAAGAATGGCTGAAAATGGCTAGCACACGTTAAGATGTATACTTAGCGCACGTTACGGTGCATACTTAGCGCACGCTAAGAGGTTTGAGTTACGTACGCTAAGGAGGAACCCTAACGTACGTAAGGTATTCTGGATAAGGTCTAGAAGGTGGACGACAGGTAGGCCCAGGCTGTGTATTATCGGCATTTAGCGCACGCTAATGTATTTTGGTAGCGCACGCTAATTTCAGATTGGTCAACAGGGAATCTTGGCTTTCGATGAGTGGACCCAGCCACTTTCGACGCGTGACCAGATAAGGTCAATGGATGTTTGTCATGTAGGGCAAGCGCACGCTAAACCATATGGTTAGCGCACACTAATTCCAGATCTGGCAGAGGGAATCCCGGTAATCGCGGATGCTTTCGGCATGTGGGGGCATGGGTGGTAGGTGCAGACTGTAGCAAGTCAACTGTGGATAGCGTACGCTAAGGTTAATGACTTGCGTGCGCTAGACAGAATGGTTACGTATGTTAATGCATGGACTTTACGTATGTAAGTTGATGTACGAAGCAAGACAGTAGCCTCTGGGCTGCGATAGCGCACGCTAACAAAGTCAGTTAGTGTACGCTAAATATAAGGTTTAGCGCACGCTAGTAATTTGTTTTATAAAAGGGGACAGACGGGTACTAAGAGGTATTTTGTCCATTCTCCTTCCTTCAGTCGATAGAGAGCGCCTTGGGAGGTACTTGAAGCTCCTAAACACTCTGAGATGATGATCTTTAACATGATTAAGATGGAGAGTATGGATTAAGGCCTTCTTCTTGAAGTTATTCATGATTCTTGGAATGAAGTTCAATTGTTCTTCTTCTTGGTTCGTCCATACAAGGTAATTCTCGTATCCCTTTGATAGTGTTTGTTTTTAAAGGATTATTACTTGTGAGGGAGCATGTTGGATTATAATGTGATGATGTTATATGAGATTTATTGGAATTGTGATAAGAGAATTCGGATGTTAATCATGATTATTGTGGTGAATTGTGTTGTTCATCTTCTTGACATAAGTTGGTTAATCCTTCTACTCATTTTCGGATATTGATATTGTTATTGATACCTTCTTCATATGATGATAGTTATGATGGTTTTGTTGCAATTCTTGAGGTTATATGAATTGCATTATGAAGAAATTGATAACATGATGATATATACATCGGATTATGTCAGTTTAAACGTGATTTCGGATATTTCATGTTCTTGAAGAACCCTTGAATTATATGATATGATGATTATGTATAGGAGGGGATGGTGTTTTGGATATGAATATGGGATATTCATCTCTAGAACTAAGTATATGTTTTGATATAATATTCGTATAAGAATACGAATATGATTTTCGAGTATGATGATGAGATTGAATTTTGAAATGTTGTGTCTGATCTTGGAGTAAGGTTTTCGTTACATTCATATTCGTAGTCGCAAGGTGTTAGTCGATGCTTGGAATGCATATAACTGTACAGCATTAGCGCACGCTAAGCTTACTGGCTAGCGCATGCTACGTTATGTGTTTAACATGCGCTAAGTAGGCGGACAATGCAGTATTTTCGTATTGTATTTATGAATTCGTGATGGTTTGATTTGTATTGTTCAAACTGTGTTTAATCGAGACATTATGGAACCGTTGGGTTTTTGATCAGTAATATTGATTGTTAATTATGATTGTCGAGTTGGATGGTATTGTGGACATGAGTTCATAATTGTTTGAGTTGTATTGTTCGGTTTTATATATGATCGAGGTATTGTTGAGCCGCTGAGTTTTTTTGGTTGGCTATACCGATTATTGATTATTATCGGATGTGTTGTCATTTGATTATTGCATTAGGTCGCGATAATTGAGCGTCGATTATGACCGTTGTGTTGTGGTCGTGGGTGAAGAGTTCGTTGATTGCTTTTGGTCAGAGTTGAGGAGCTCATAGACGAAGGCACTGGGATTGGTTACGACTTCGTGGTATCGGTATCAAGGCAAGTTTATACTTGTTCAGTTTATAATATTTAATGAATGATTTTGCTTTCATTTCATTTATAGTTCATATAGCAATGATATTATAAGTGTAAATTGTCAGGATGATGATTTGTTCGTGGAAAGGATATTGCCTTTGGCTTTGAGGTAATTTAAGCATTGTTCAGTTATGGGAATAATTAGTATGTTGAGTTGTTGTATACGTTGAGGTTTTGTATAATGAGATTCGTATTGGTTGTTCGATGAGGGATGTTGATCCCAGGACGGTAGTGTTGAGATTGTTGCTCGCATTGGTCATTCTTTGGGGATTGTGATCCCAGGATGTTTGTTTTGTATATTGTCGATCGTGTCGATATCTCATTATCCGTTTGTCATTGTTCACTTCGGTGAGTCTTTTGATCCTTATTGGATATGTGATTCTTTGATTTTCATTGTCATGTTGCTTCGTGACATGTCTGGAGTCATATCTGCGTGCCGATTGGTTATTGTGTAGGATTTTTAGCTGGGCACACTATGGTGATGCGTGGAAGTTTCCGCATTGAACCGTGCACACAAGACGTAGTTCGTGAGGCTAATTAGGTACATGTCCCACGTATATCCTGGATTCCGTATACGGGGTGGACATGTGCACGGACACATTTCCGGATCGGCCGTACTGTGACGTCCATCCTTGAGCCATATTGTTTTGGTCGTTCATAGTCCATGTATGATTGGATATGTTCGATGGTTTGCGATTGGTTGTTCATACACCCGAGGGGTATGTTCGACAGTCGGAGTTATTTCTTTGAGATCCGTTATTGTTGATCATTTGGAGTTTACATTGTTGATGGTATTTATTGTTGATCCTTTGTTGATCGTGTAGGAGTTTATCATGTTGATGGTATTCTCGGTTATCGTCGATCATTTGTTGGTCGTATTGGAGTTTATCATGTCGATGATATTCTCGGTTGATGCATTAGTTGATCATTGTTCTTGATCGTATGAGTATTCGGATTGTACGTCGATATTTCAGATTGAGATTTGACGGTGCAAATCCGACGGATAGGATTTGGCACAGATAAATCAGTTCACGCTTATGAGTTATGATGATGTTTAGAGGGTTCTCGGTATTGTTTGACTACAGTACAGATGTTTGTTGTTGAGTTCATTTTGTCATTTGAGGATGCGAAATGTGGATGATGGTAACGATTGATCTGCTATGGATTGCTATGGGTTGGTAAGGTTATGACGGTAAGATTACCATGGTAGTATTCTTACTTTGTTATTACATTGGTATGTAATTATTTATGATGATGTGATCGATATCATTATTGAGTATTGTGGCTGACCCCGTCGTGGGCTTTATTTTTAGGTACTCGGTTATCGAGCTAGTAGTGGTCGTGAAGGGATGAGCTTCTCGGGTGTACTGGCTGTGGAATGTTTTTGGAGAATTGAATATTCTTTCGGGTTGTTTTATTTCCACTGCAATTGTATATTTTTGAACTGTGTTTATAACCGCTGCGTGTGTATATTTCAAAATGGCTTTCCGCTATTTTTACCAACTCGTGTATAACTTTCAAAATGGCCTTTTGGCATTTTGCGAACTTGGATTATTTCGTTAAGCCCTTCTTCCTAAACTATTTTGTCGGTACGTTTAAGTCGTGGCTTAGCGTACATTTTGAAACCGTCGAGATTTGACATTTCGCCTTGTATTTTCAAATGGTATTTTATGACGGTATTTGAGAACTATGTTTTTGAAAATATTTGAGTGTTTGCAAAATATTACCGTCATCGGCCCTTTTGGCGTTTTTGAATGTTTTTTAAATGGTTTTTAGCCTTGTGGGTTCCGGCGCGGGACCCACGGCGCTGTAATATCCCGGATGGTTTTAGGGGTGTTATAGAAGATGGTATCGGAGCTTGGGTTTTGTGAAACCCGGGCATGTGTGTTATGTGGCTCTACCAGTACGGTAGTAGCGTGAGTTTTGAAAATGATTTTTCTAACCTTTCGGTCAAACCCATTTTTGGAGGTTCCAGAATTTTTGAGATCTTTTCAAATTGCTATTTATGATATTGGTGTGTGTTGGTTATGTTGAGACTTCGTATGGGAGTCGTGTGCTAGTATCACGGGAGATCGTCAGCTTCACGTACGTGTAAGTATACTGTTTTGGTTATTTTCTTGTGACGATGCTTGATTGCTTTTGCTATGAGTTTGGAAATTTTGGGTTGATCTGTTGATTGTGACAGGATTGCAAGTTTCGAGGATGAAACTTATTTTAAGGGGGGTAGTATGTAATACCCGGATTTTCAGTATAAATTTTTCGCGTTATTTTATCTGAGATATACTGGATAGCATTGTGTTTATACAGTATGGATAAAATAAATTGAGGACTGAGACAGCTGTATTGGAATAATTATCGTAGTTAGTCGACAATTACATTTGAGGATATCGTGTATCAGATTGTTTTAGTTGTGATATCGGGTATATCATATGAGAATATTATTGGAATGAATATATGTATTCAGTATGCCGTATGTTCGTATTCTGTATGCCGAGACATTGGACAAGAATGACTGAAAATGTCTAAGTACAGCCACGTTAGCGCACGCTACAATGTATGCCTAGCGCACGTTAAGATGTATACTTAGCGCACGCTACGGTGCATACTTAGCGCACGCTAAGAGGTTTGAGTTACGTACGCTAAGGAGGACCCCTAACGTATGTAAGGTATTCTGGATAAGGTCCGGAAGGTGGCCGACAGGTAGGCCTAGGCTGTGTATTATCGGCATTTAGCGCACGCTAATTTATTTTGGTAGCGCACGCAAATTTCAGATCGATCAACAAGGAACCTTGGCTTTCGGTGAGTGGACCAGGCCACTTTCAACGCGTGACCAGATAAGGTCATTGATATTTGTCATGTAGGGCAAGCGCACGCTAAACCATATGGTTAGCACATACTAATTCAGATCTGGCAGAGAGAATCCCAGTAATCGCGGATGCTTTCGGCATGTGGGGGCATGGGTGGTAGGTGCAGACTGTAGCAAGTCAACTGTGGATAGCGTACGCTAAGGTTAATGACTTGCGTGCGCTAGACATAATGGTTACGTACGTTAATTCATGGACTTTACGTACGTAAGTTGATGGACGAAGCAAGACAGTAGCCTCTGGGCTGCAATAGCGCACGCTAACAAAGTCAGTTAGTGTACGCTAAATATAAGGTTTAGCGCACGCTAGTAATTTGTTTTATAAAAGGGGACAGACGGGTACTGAGAGGTATTTTGTCCATTCTCCTTCCTTCAGTCGATAAAGAGAGCTTTGGGAGGTACTTGAAGCTCCTAAACACTCTGAGATGATGATCTTTAACAAGATTAAGATGGAGAGTATGGATTAAGGCCTTGTTCTTGAAGTTATTCATAATTCTTGGAATGAAGTTCAATTGTTCTTCTTCTTGGTTCGTCCATACAAGGTAATTCTCGTATCCCTTTGATAGTGTTTGTTTTTAAAGGAGTATTACTTGTGATGGAGCATGATGGATTATAATGTGATGATGTTATATGAGATTTATTGGAATTGTGATAAGAGAATTCGGATGTTAATCATGATTATTGTGGTGAATTGTGTTATTCATTTTCTTGAGATAAGTTGGTTAATCCTTCTCCTCATTTTCAGATGTTGATGTTGTTATTGATACCTTCTTCATATGATGATAGTTATGATGGTTTTGTTGCGATTCTTGAGGTCATATTAATTGCATGATGAAGAAAGTGATAACATGATGATATATACATTGGATTATGTCGTTTTGAACGTGATTTCAGATATTTCATGTTCTTGAAGAACTCTTGAATTATATGATATGATGATTATGTATAGGAGGTGATGGTGTTTTGGATATGAATATGGGATATTCATCTCTAGAACTAAGTATGTGTTTTGATATAATATTCATACAAGAATACGAATATGATTTTCGAGTATGATGATGAGATTGAATTTGGAAATGTTGTGTTTGATCTTGGAGTATGGTTTTCGTCACATTCATATTCGTAGTCGCAAGGTGTTAGTCGATGCTTGGAATGCATGCAACTGTACAGCATTAGCGCACGCTAAGCTTACTAGATAGCGCACGCTAACGAGAGCGACTTAGCGCACGCTACGTTATGTGTTTAACGTGCGCTAAGTAGGCAGACAGTGCAGTATTTTCGTATTGTATTTATAAATTCGCGATGGTTTGATTTGTATTGTTCAGACTGTGTTTAATCGAGACATTGTGGAACCGTTGGGTTTTTTATCAGTAATATTGATTGTTAATTATGATTGTTGAGTTGGTTGCTATTGTGGACATGAGTTCATAATTGTTTGAGTTGTATTGTTCGGTTTTATATATGATCGAGGTATTGTTGAGCCGCTGAGTTTGTTTGGTTGGCTATAGCGGTTATTGATTATTATCGGATGTGTTGTCATTTGATTATTGCATTAGGTCGCGATAATTGAGCGTTGATTATGACCGTTGTGTTGTGGTCGAGGCTGAAGAGTGTTGGGATTTGGTGCCTAAAATGAAGGCCCAGTGGAAGCAGTAAAACGAAAATTAATTCGATCCGAATCCCTACGAGGATCGATCGAGCTACGTATATACGAATATCAAAAACGAATTCACAAGAGATATAGAAACTCACCCTTGTAGTCTGTTGATTAGATGGATAACCTTCTCTTGAGCTATTCCCCAAGCTCTTGAACGATCCAACGCCGAAA